>OZ007592.1:6942614-8341364 GCA_963931845.1 Maratus michaelseni
CCTACAGTAACGTAATAAAGTGCGTATGTTGGCATTCAAAAGAATACCGAAGCAAGGAAACATTGTCTACATCTACACTTTCCTGCTCATGTGAAGAAGTTGCTAATAAGTTAGAAGAGACCTGGAAACGAGCTTCAATCCCAATAATTGACCACTATAGCATTTTGAGAAAAGTTCGATTATACCACGACCAATATAGCGGTCTTCTTAAATCTTACAAAGCCAGAAAAGGGATTGAAAGCTATCGCAAGCAGATTAACGTCTTCCGGAAAAACGCAAATGCTGTTTTTGATATATCGGCGTGTACTTGTAAATCATTTGAATGTTGCTTCTGTAAGAAAGAATGGAAAGTACCAATGAACGAGAGAGAATTTCTATTAGACATGCGAGCTGTAAGAAAAATGGTAATCGGGTCGCTGGATTGGAAAGTTACTTTACAAATAACTAAGGCCGAGAAACGAAAATTAAAGCAAGGATGATACGTGGAGAAAAACAAAACACTGCCTGATGTTTCTTCCAGTTCAATATATTTGAATATGAATATGAAAAACGGGGGTAAATTGAAGCGGCGTATATGCGAGCATACTGACATTTTTTCATCATCAGCTATCGTTGAAAGCGACGCCCGAAACGCTGACGGTGTCACTGTCACATCTGTCGTGACGAAATTACATGCCGTAAAAAGACATTGGACCGTTTTGGCATTTCCGACCGAGCAGGTGCTGCCATCGTGTCAGCTGCGCTTCAAGATGTGGGTAGAATCTCACAAGGCGATGGATCGAACGTCGTTGACAGAAATAAAATTCGACGTGAGAGAACAAAGGCAAGAACAACTCTACCGTCTCAGTCAGTTGTGAAAGATTCTGACCATGACCAATGTGGTTTATACTTCGATGAACGTAAAGACAGGACTATATCACTAGGAGATAACAGAAGAAAAGTCATAATAGAAGAACACGTAAGCTTGGTAAAAGAACCTAGTTCCGAGTACATCGGACACGTATCTGTAAATTCTGGGAGAGTGCAAGTCATTGGAAAAGACATCATATTTTTTTTGTCCTGCGTTGACAACAATATAGATGTAACAAAGTTGGTTGCGATCGGTAGCGAAGGAACATCTATTAACACAGGTGCTAAAGAAGATGTTATTCGAAATTTAGAACTGATTCTGAAGCGTCCACTTCAATGGTTTGTGTGCCAGTTACACGCCAATGAGCTTCCACTACGTCATCTTTTCGCGTACGTAGATGGAATTACGACTGGGATCAGAAGCTTCACTGGTGGAATAGAACCTTGTTATTACGAGAAATGGGTTTTTTGCCATCCTGAAAATATCCTGATATCGATGTCACCTGACGACGGAACTCACATAAGGCAATTGTCCCTTCGAAGAATTCTAAAAACGAGCGAAGTCAAACCGTCTACTGCAATCCCAAACATTTCAAAGAATAATATCCGTATTTTCAATTTACCTGCTTTTGAACTTTGTGCGACGGATTATATTGATTTCATTAAATGGAAAAATGTGACAGAACCTCAACTAACTGAACAATTTAGTGACGACATGATTTCAGAAGCAATAGTAAATCCAGCAATTATTCCGACGGCAATAATATCTACTATCAAGGGGTTTCCGTACCACACTCAAGCTACAGAACGGATAGTCAAAACAGTCACGAAAGCATCTTCTGCTGTTTGTTGATCATATAGAAGAGACGGTTTTATAAGAAATCGCATCGAATCACGAAACCTCATGTCAATTTTCAACACCAAACGTGATTATCGCCCACTGTAATTTCGACGATTTTAAATGTTTTTCTTTATTTAATAATAAATAAGCTGGTAAATAAGAAGCTGACGTCTTTTCTTGTAACCAAGTAAGTGTCCTCTTATTCCAATTAATATTTAAAATTACTAAAATGTATATTTTATTTAACAAAAATCACTTTGACTTTTTACCGTAAAAAGACTCAAATACATAAATTTCAAACACCTTGCGGCAGTATTAAATTTTGAAATTAATTTTCTTAATTATTTTTCTCTTAATCACCATACAATAGAACATCTTTTCGGCATAGGTAGGTTTTGATTAATATTAAAACAATTATTTTTATTCAAAAATCATCTAACCAAAATTATGTCTTTTAGGTAGCTTTCAATACAAAAATGTATAAAGCTACCTATTGCAGCCGATCGGAGGAAAGCAGTTCCGGAAAATTTCGATATATTTTCACCGATCATGACCCCCAGACCCCAAAACCACCCTCCGTTCAAATGTTGATTTATATATATAGATATATCCATATATATATATATATATATATATTATATCTGACCTATGTCATACGATAACGCTCGTATTTATAAATCGATTTTGATAAAACTAATTGTGTGTATTAAGGTTACCAATGTCTCGACCGAGTTTGTTGGCCAGCTTGGTCCGCCATTTTGTTTCAAGATGGCGGCCATTTAAAAATTTAAAACTACAATAAATATACAAAAAAATTAAAAATTAAAATTTATTTTTTAATTACGTGTTAGGCCTTGATACAAGGATTCCAGAGCATATTTTGGTTTACCTCTATCTTGCAAAATGGCTGAGATAGAGCAGTTTGAAATTCTAGGGTGGCTGACATTTTGAAACAAAACAGCACATTAACGCGATTACTCGCAAATTATTTTCTTTCATTGTTGTAATAATTTTCCCAATCATACGCATAAAACTATATATTCATATACGTTAGCGCCAAAATTGGCGACAAAATTAGCAAAATTTGTGACATTTGGCGAAATATCGCCAAATTTGGCGACCAAAATAAGTCTTTATAAATGAAGCCAATTTGGCTATTGCTCAATAATTTTGCGAAATTCTTATTCAAATTCAGTATTAACGAATCTTTTGTAAACGTTTCATTGCATTTTAACTTCCTGTTTTCGTGTAACATTAGCTAAAATTTTAAAACGAAGATATAGGAAAGCTACCTTTTCCTCCCGGTACAGGCCGGAAGGACTTTTTTCATTTTTTTAGAAATTTCAACCCCATTGCGGCAGTATTAAATTTTGAAATTAAATTTTTTAACTATTTTTCTCTTAATCTCCATACAACAGAACATCTTTTCCGCATAGGTAGGTTTTGAAATTGTGAAAACAAATTTTTCGATCCACCCTAATAATTATGTCAAAAACAAGATAAAGGTATCCAATAAAGGATAATTTGGAATTAAAAACTGAAATTTGTATTTATATAATATAATTTAAGGACTGTAACCAAAAATACAGTTTAACAATTAATATAACAACATTAAACAACACTACATATTAATTTCTTTCAAAATTTAAAGATTTGTAGCGGATACTGGATCTTATTTTAAGTGCTTGGATTAAAATTTAAAAGCCCTCATGATTTAAAAGTCCAGGTTTAAAACCCTGTCAAACTGTTCAGGCAGAATCTTAAGAACTGTTAATTAAACTTTTATATGAAACCTTTAAACATGACAAAACAACAAAAATAACTCACTTTATATGTCATAAAAATATTTAGCAGATACTGGATCTCATTTTAAGAGCTTGTATTAAAATTTAAAAGGCCTCATTTAAAAGTCCAGGTTTAAAAATCCTCTGAAACAGGTCTGTCAAAATCTCAAGAACTTTTAATGAAACCTTAAACAAGACTTCGAACAAAACTAACTTACCTTTTATATGAAAATAATATTTAGCAGACATTAGATCTTATTTTACATACTTGCATCAAATATCTCATAAAAAAGCCACTGTTTACAAACATGTCAAACTTTTGTTACGAAATTTTAATGAAACTGTTGTATACGACTCTTAAACAAGACTTTCAGAAAGAATTAAAAGTAGTTATTTTATACCTTGTCTTTACACTCATCAATATTTATTTAAATTAAAATAAAAATCAGTTATATATTAGATCAACAATATGCATAAACATATACCTTAGAGCAGAAAACAACGATGGGTTTCTTATACACAGTTCTTTATTCTGTCTTTCGACTTTCTTATAACCTGTGTCACATCCATACACAAAACAGCTCCGAACCATATTAAAATATAATGTAAAATTAATATTTTATAAAAGAAATAATAATGCACTCCTATAGCAAACAATGATCGTGTTCAGCTTTGACGACCACTTCGACCATGATCGAAGGAGACTGGAAAATGGAGTAGGTCTTTAAACATACAGTTACGGTGAACTTGAGAACCAAATGTTCAGATCAGGCATTTGCCTAGTTATATTAATATTTTATTGCATGCCTGTTGTGTGCTTGGTAGGTGAATGGTTAGAGCATTGACTTTCTATCTAGATAGTTTGAGTTCAAATGCCACGCTTTCTTCAAGTTTTCTTTTTTTCTGCTTTTTTATTTAAAAATGTTTTGTCAGTTGCTATGTATTTTTCATGCTAAATGGTAAATTTTGACATTAATAACAATTCCAGATTTAATATTTATTATTAAAACAAAATACTTATTTAAATATTGTATTTTTTTTTTTTTTTTTTTTTTTTTTTTTTTTTTTTTTTTTTTTAGTGTTTATTGGTTGCTTTATATTTTTCATGATAAATGGAATATTTTTAATAAAAGTAAATTTTGATATTAACAACAATTACAGATTTATTTCTATTGTTATTATAAAATACTCATTTAAATACGATAAATGGGCAATCTCCCGATTAAAATTTTCTTTTACAGCGCTTTATAATATTTAAAATTTCATTCCAATTCCTTAATATTTTTTAGCAAATAAGAATTGTGCGAAAATATCTGTGCTCATACGATGGGTGTGTGTTTTTTATGGAGTACCTTATTGGTTTATTATTATTAAAACTAAAATGCAAAGCATATTTTACAATATAAAATTCAATGTGTAAAATACTATAAAAATAAAAGTATACGTATAACGTTAAAAAAAATTAAATCAAATTAAAAAATGAATTTTGATGATTGAATATTTAAGTTTCAAACAATTTGCTAATGTTTTAATAAAAATATTAGAAACTCTCTTTATCAAATTTTAACAAATATTTTAATTTACTAATACAAATGAATCTCATAACATGTTGATATCACAGTTTTGTTATATTAACAGTATTCCATTTTAATGAAAATATAAAGCAACTGATGAAGCATTTTTATATATTAATAAAAATTGAAAAGAAAAATCTAAAATAAAAGGAGAGGCTTCTGATCCAGGTTCATTTGTTTAGTGCGACAAAACATCGTAAGTGTATGTAATATTTAATTTTTATTTTTGAGAGCTTGTGTCTAATTATTTTAAGGCTTTCTGTGTTAGACCTGTTGGTAGACGACTTTCATATACGATCCTTAATTATTTTAATATGTGTGTTTCCAAATGAAAACGACTGACATCTCTAAATCAGTTTTAACTTTTCAGATAAATTATTTGTTGTTGTTGTTGTTGTTGTTGGGGGCCTGAACGCCCAGATCATGGGATATAAGTCGTAGACTCTTTATCCCTGAAATTATTTGCATAGAACAAACTTTTTAAAGTTCCAAACAAAAACTAAAACTTTAGAGTGTTGCCAAATTTGAAAAGCAAAATTACATAAAATTGTGAATTAGATAAATATAATACAACGAGCTAAACATAATATGATGCCCGTATAAAGTCTATAAATTATGCTACAGAGCCACTGAGTTATATAGAATTATATTAGAGCTCAGTGGTTAGGCCAAAGCTGACACAAATCGGTGATCGAACATCTAGCCTGTCATCAACTTATATGTCACTTAAAATTAATATATTAATCGTACACTGGTATTGTTATATTTTTTATACTGTTTCGTTAAGAAATATGAAGGTTTAAAAAATCAATTTAGAAAGTTGAAAATTGTTAGATTTCCGATCGAACTGTTAAAGGTGTTCAATCAACCTTCCAAACGAAAAGCCCAATCACTTGATCAATTCACCCACAAAAATTTTTCGGTCAAGAGAGCGAAAGTCTGCGCAGGCTCATCGGGCTAAATCAGATCACGTGATGCTTTGTTGTGTCACGTGATGTGTTGTGTTCATGATCTCTATTATGATATTCCTATTACAAAAGCCACTTTTTTTGAAGGATAAGGACGTATAGTCACTGGCTTCACCTATTATAAGGCATAGAAACAGAATATAATTCAAATGATTCAATTATGGCTTATTTCCATGCTTCTAATATGACCAACTCCATGTATATTTTCTCCTTCGACCATGGTCGATGTGGTCGTCTAAGCTGAACACGCCCAGTGTTATTTTGATGGTGGTAAAGATCGCAGCGCCTCATGCGGCCACTTCGGCGTTAGGCTCAACTTTGCAAGGAAAATGCCATAGGGGAAAATTCTCCTAATCTATTTATATCTCCCTGGAGGAAAGAAAAAAATTTCGCGATGCAATCTAATCATCTGGTAATATATCAAAAAACGTAAAAAATTTTGCTTATTACAAATTTGCAAAATTAAACCTATTCCGAAAACCTTCTAGCTCATTTCCTCCAAAATCCTCCGTCTAGGACATTATACATCTAAACATAAAATTTCGTAGAAAAATATTCATAAATTCTTCACTTAAACTGAGGAAATCATCCCCAATTTCAACTGGGACCTAACGTACATTGTGAAAAACGTATATATGAAGTATAGTTCAGCTCTATGCATAACCTCATGCACTTTTCGATCATACAAAGAATTACACATAGACACACGGACAGACAGACATTTTGTAAAAACGTGTTTTTCAGAATCTCTGACCCGTAAAATATGTAAATCTGTCGAAAAAAATTTCGAGTACAATATTTTTTTCTATTATAGATACAAGAAAGTAACAAGACTCTGCCTTATCGGAAAATTTTATCAATAGATAGGTACCAACAGGTACTGCTATCCTGTATTTTTCATGATTTTCACGATAGGCATATGCACAGATATTCTGTTACACATTGACATAAGTTGATGCTGATGAGGTTTGGGTGTCAATCGCCCAACAGGTGGCGCTGCTATACTTCCTGTTTCACGATTTTGCCATAGCTATATCTCAAGAACTCATTAGACCAAACCTCATATTTTCTTAGATTTTGACATCAACAGATCCTTGTAAGGTTTGAGTGTATACCACCCAACAGGCGTCACTGCTATGCTGTGTTTATCCCGATTTACGCAATAGATTCATCATTTAATCATGTTTAAGGTATTTTAGCTAAATTAAATTAAAAAAATTATTACATAATTTTTTTAACTTAAAAAATAAAAATAAATGAAGTTTAGAGAAAAAAGTTTATTTTTTGTTGTTGTTTTCTCATATCATATCTACTTTTACAAATAACTTTGTTTTGTAAGTAAAATATTACGTATATGAAGCAGTAGAAACCTCCATTTTGATTTAAAACATTAGATGTATAAAAATAAAACATCGTGGAACGTAGACTGATTTTTGTAAAAATGCTCTTATGTTGCAACACAAAATTCTGACATGCGCGCATAACTGTATTGTTTGTATCACTTAATCCTGTTTAAGGTATTTTATAAAGCTAAATTAAGTAAGAAAATATTTATATGATTTTTTAAACGATACTTTTTTTTTAGGTAGCTTTCAATACAAAAATGTATAAAGCTACCTATTGCAGCCGTTCGGAGGAAAGCAGTTCCGGAAAATTTCGATATATTTTCACCGATCATGACCCCCAGATCCCGAAACCACCCTCCGTTCAAATGTTGATTTATATACATATATATATCCATATATCTGACCTATGTCATACGATAACGCTCGTATTTATAAATCGATTTTGATGAAACTAATTGTGTGTATTAAGGTCACCAATGTCTTGACCGAGTTCGTTGGCCAGCTTGGTCCGCCATTTTGTTTCAAGATGGCGGCCATTTAAAAATTTAAAACTAAAATAAATATACAAAAAAGTTAAATATTCAAATTTATTTTTTAATTACGTGTTAGGCCTTGATACAAGGATTCCAGAGCATTTTTTGGTTTACCTCTATCTTAAAAAATTGCTGAGATAGAGCAGTTTGAAATTCTAGGGTGGCTGACATTTTGAAACAAAACAGCACATTAACGCGATTACTCGCAAATTAGTTTCTTTCATTGTTGTAATAATTTTCCCAATCATACGCATAAAACTATATATTCATATACGTTAGCGCCGACATTGGCGACAAAATTGGCAAAATTGGAGACAAAATTAGCAAAATTTGGCGAAATATCGCCAAATTTGGCGACCAAAATAAGTCTTTATAAATGAAGCCAATTTGGCTATTGCTCAATAATTTGGCGAATTTCTTATTCAAATTCAGTATTAACGAATCTTTTGTAAACGTTTCTTTGCATTTTACTTGCTGTTTTCGTGTAACATTAGCTAAAATTTTAAAACGAAGATATAGGAAAGCTACCTTTTCCTCCTGGTACAGGCCGGAAGGACTTTTTTTAATAAAGAAAGTTAAGGGAAATTTTTTTTTGTTTTTTATATCTTTATTTTCACAAATAGCTTTAGTTTGTAAGTAAAATAACAAATATATGAAGCAATAAGAATAGACAGCTCCAACTCTAATGAAAGGAGCATTTTGATGATTGTAAAGCTTTAGTTTTTTCTAATATTTAAAATCGTGGAACGTAGACTTTTGTTTTTTGTAAAATTGCTATTATATGACAACACAAAATTCTGATATGTTTGCGTAACTGTATTCTTTACATCACGTAAGCATTTTTAAAACATTTTATAAAGCTAAATTAATCCGTTGACACCAAGACTGCCTTTTTTCAAGTATGGACGTAAGTAGAGGAAAAGTGGGGGTCCGACGTCAGGTGGCGGGCATGTGGGCACGGAGGAGGGAGGAGGGAGGGCTGGCCACCGCTCGAAGTGTCCTCCTCCATGCCCACATGCCCACCGCTCGAAGTGCAGCACCTGCCCACCTGCCCACCGCTCGAATTGCCCTCCACCACCTAAGATAAGGATTTCTACTATAAGATAAGGGGATTAATGTTAATGAATTTTAATTGGGGAACTTAGAAATTTTTCGAAGCATTTTTTTTTTTTTTTCAACGAGAGTAGGGTATTCCAAATATATGTTAGAGTATATTTGAGGAGAATTTTAAAAGTTAATAAGGGTTTAATTATAAATGGTGAATAATTAATTTTAATTGAGAAACTTTGAAATTTTTCGAAGCAAATTTTTTTTTTTTTCAACGAGAGTATGCAGTTTGATTATGAGTGTATGCAGTAGAAGTGAATGAATAATTAATTAAAAATATTAATCAAAAATAGTAATTATTTAATTTTAATTGCAGAACTTAAGAATTTGCGCGAGATTTTTTTTTTCAACGAGAGTAGGGTATTCGATATACATGTTAGAGGAGAATTTTAAAAGTCAATAATGGTTTAATTAAAAATATTAATTAATTTTAATTGGGGAACTTAGACATTTTTCGAAGCAAATATTTTTTCAACGAGAGTAGGCTATTTGTTATACATGTTAAAGTATATTACAGGTGAATTTTAAAAGTCAATAATGATTTAATTAAAAAGAGTCATTAATTAATTTTAATTGGAGAACTTAAGAAATTTTGGCGAGATTTTTTCCTTCAACGAGAGTACGCAGTTTGCATGTGCAGTAGAATGGTAGATGCTAGTAATTAAAAAGGGTCATTAATTAATTTTAATTGGCGGACTGCAACATTTTTGGGGCAAACAGGCGCGTTTTAATGAATTTGATACAGGTTAGGATATAAAATATAGGGTCCCGTATAAATTATACAGTACTCAATTATAATAGCTTCCCCTTCCCCTCCCCCTTTTTTTTTACTCAGAGGGCCCCTTCGATAGCCTAACACTTCAAAAAATACAGAATGCTACAAAAAGAAGAATTTTAACGTATATATAAAGTAGTAAATAAACAAGAATGAAAAATCATGCGTAGCGGTATAGTTTATGAATCATTTTCCAACATTATCGAAATGCTATATGAACAAAATATAATTTTACCATCTAGTGCATAGATAATTAAAATAGTGAACAGATCCCCTTTGGAATAAAAAAGCATCCTTCACCAAAAATCCAATTAAGCATAAGATCCCTTCCTAAAATCAGATAATTTACACTTTACCCCTTTTTAAAAAAATTCAAATTAGGCTAAAAGTACAGCTTACACATCGATATGTTCAAAATACAGGAACCCTTCGAAAGAAACTGGAATAGCGCGCCCTATTTGAATTCCAGGGCCCTTCACAAAATAATGTAAAAGATACCCTAGTTGAATCCCAGGGACCCTTCACAAAATAAATCCAACAGATTCATGTTATATTACGGCGACAGAAATACGTGGGACATTAACTTTTCATAAAAATACAAGATCCCCTGTTTGAATGAAAAGGGCCCCTTCACGTACCCTGTTAAAATACTATGATTGTCCAGTTATTTTAAGAAATAGAGTGCTATTCTCAAATGAGTACGTATTCATACAATGTAAAAATAAGTTTTACACGAATGTATTTTTAGTTTAAAGTTCAAAATATATATTTTAGAAATGAAATTAAGAAAAACCGAAGGCTATCCCTTATCCCCTCAACAGACGGAGGAATGCCGAATCACAATGAGTCATATTAGCAGATAAGCAAAGACCTTGCTTTGACTTGTTCCCTTTCTTAGATTATGAATCACTCACGATAAGAAATACCTGATGTTCGAAGTTTCTGACACATTTTTTGTAGCCAAATGTATGAAATTATTTATATAGTTATTAATCTGTTAAGTTTTAAAATGCTTCAATGAAAAATAATAACTAAGAAATAGCCATCAAGAGATATCCTTAAGAATTTTTGGGATAAGAGATGGATTTTAATGAATTTGATACCAGTCTTGTTAAAATAGAGATTATAAAAATATAGGATCGCGTATGAGTTATACTACTACACTAAATTTAATACCTCCCAAGGGTCGCCCCCTCCCCTTTTTTTCCCTCAAAAAACCCCTCGTTATAATTTAGGCTAACAATATACTCTTCAAAGAATACACAATGATACAAAAAGAATACGAAGAATTCAAATGTTAATATTAAATAGAATCTACGGTAAGTAACAATAAAACAAGAACGAAAAATCATGTGTAGCGACATATTTCATGAATTCCTTTCCAACGTTATTGCAATATTATATGAACTAAATATAATTTTACCATCTAGTGTAAGTCAGATTTTACTTTCGAATGTTTAAATTTGTGAATGGAGGGGTAACATGCTTGTGAAAGGTCTATTTTTAAAACGAGACATTGTATGAAGGGTCCTGTTTTAAAGTTAAAAGTTTCGTGAAGGGTTCAGTTTTAAAGTTTCATGAAGGGGTTTGTTTGAAGAACCCTGTTTTGAAATGACTTAAGAACGGACAATTTTTTTCCTAAACATATCTGTAACTACAAATAGTGTATTTTGTATACATTATAAAAATACATCAATATATTTATATATTATACTATAGTTTTCGAAATATTTTTCAAAGTTAGATTCATATAATAAAGCGAGATTGATACCGTTAATGTATACGAATTCCTTCCTGTTACCCTTTATAGCTTCAACTCGATTCGTTATATATGCTTCATTGTGTATTCAATGAAAAATAATAACTAAGAAATAAAATTAAAAATAGTAATTAAGAGATAGCCTTAAGAATTTTTGGAATAAGAGATTGGTTTTAATTAAATAGGTTAATGAATCTAATTCGATACAAGTCATACTAAAATAGAAATTACACTAAAAATACAGAGTCCCCTATAATATATATGAATTACACTGCACTAAATTTAATAGCACCATCCCCTATTTTCATAGAAATGGCTTCATTATAATTTAGGCTAACAATACGCACTTCAAAAAAATGCATAGTGACACACAAGAAGGATAAGAATTCGATATGTACTACTACTTAAGTAAAATATAATTTCTCTTAAAATAAAATATATTAACAAGTCCTGCAAAAATATATTGACAAGACATAAACTATTAATAGATGATTTAAAACATATTGGTTATAAAAAACATACATATAAAAATATATATATAAATTTATCATTACCTAAAAATTTCAAGCATGATTTACTAGACTTCACCCAAATTCAACTAGATTCTTCACCACGTGGTTTGATGACATCACTGATCGCGATAACATTCTAGAAAAGATTCACTGATAAGAACACATTTCAATTCATTTCCTATAAAGCAAGTATAAGAGTTGGTTGTAAGGTCTAGGTATGTAGTAGTTTAGTTAGTAATATATTTTTAAAGTACTTTTTATTATGTGTTAAAAGAAATGGTTATTTCTTCTTTACGTAGGATAGTCACAATTAAAACATAAAATATTAAATTTAATCTTTAGTAATATAAATACTTACACCTACAGAAACGCAGACATCCTTTTCGTTATATTCATGCAGATTTTAAGATATCACATATGTTCTTTCTTTTACCATGACACATATGGATTTTTTAAATGTACGTCACGTGACTATCTAAAGCGAGATTGATACTTAAAACCATTAATATATGTGAATTCTTTCGTATAGCTCTGTATAGATGCTACTAACCAAATATATATTTATATATACTAAAATCTGTAAAGTTTTAAAATGCTTCAATGATTATTCAATGAAAAATACTAACTATGAAATATTAATTAAGATATATGCTAATGTTTAAACTTAAAAAATTTTTGGGATAAGAGATAGATTCATTAACCTATTTAATTAAAACCTAATTCGATACAAGTCTTGTTAAAACAGAGATTATAGTTAAAATACACATTAATTATACTGCATTAATGCGCTACTTCACCTATATTATCACAGAAATACCTTCGATAAAATTTAGACTAACAATACGCACCTAAAAAATATATATACAGAGTACCCAGAAAATGATAGGAATGAATGAAAAATTTTAACGTAAATTATAAAATAGGATCTACAATAAGTGACAATAAATAAATATGAAGGAAAAATCATGAGTCATGGTATACTTTATGAAACACTTTCCAATGCTATGTGACTATCGTTAAGAAGTTGAAATAAGTGAATTAGATTTAATAATTCATACTGGAAATGTATTTAAAAAAAAAAAAAATTAGTAGCTTTGACTACTTTTAAATCAATCAAGACATATGATGAAGATTTAACCGCTGTAGAACGACTAAAAACTAGTATTTTAATGAACCGACCATCTATGTTGGATTTTCTATTTTAGTATTATCTAAATTAGTTATGTATGATTTTCATTACAATTTTATAAAGAAAACATACAAAGATCGTGCAGTTTTACTCTTTACGGATATAGATTCCTTAACTTATCATATTAAAACTAATAATATTTATAAGGATATGGAGCACCATCATGATTTTTTCGACTTTTCTGAATACTTGAAATCCCATCGTCTAAACCGCACAAGTTTCGAACCCACAAACATATAATCAGACCTGTCATTTTATACCCACTATGCTAATTAATGGGCTGAGTGAGCCCCAGGCTATTTTCTACCCACCACGTTTACTGGGCTTAGTGTGCCCCCGCTTATTTTATAGCTACCACGATAAGCACAGGGCTAAGTGAGCCCCCACTTATTATATAGTCAACACGCTAACTACTGGGCTGATTAAGCCCCAGGTATTTTATAACCATCACGCTAACTACTGGGCTGAGTGAGCCCGAGGTTATTTAGTCGCATGAATATGATTTCCAAGGTATATGTCCTAACTTGATTTAGACCATTGCCTATGGTAAGATAAAGCTAGGAAGTAAATTGGTAAACTATGTACCTCGAAAACTCACTTGTATTTTATTAAATATCTGCTGAAATTAGCATAGTTTATTAAAATTATACACATTCTTATTAGTTTATGAATCTACTAACTTATAATATCTATATGGTAACTTGGATTATTAGTATTCCCACTTAAAAATTTCTTTTGTAGATTTAATATGATAAACACTAACATGAGACTGACTAAACTTTTACCATTTTCATTTCAACTTAGTTTTAGGAAATTTATCTACATAGCTTTAAATTTTACTGTTTAGTAAGTCTATTATTTCAAAGTATTATTTTTTAGTTCTAATATTCAAATCATATTCATATCGTTTTACATAGTAGGTATCAAATTAATTTAAAGTCATATTAAAAATATATATATACAAATACTATTCTTACCTAACACGCCAGCTAGCTAAGCACCCAACCGTCTCACACCAAGGCTCTGAGTAAAGTGAATGCTTGTTCAGGGCCTTATCAGCTAATATAATCACTGATAAGACTTGATCACGTGACATGTGACGTCACTGTTTAAGTGATATCACGTGACCATGTGGTATCATTCAATGCGTCACCAATGACGTCAGAGATCACGTGACTAGCTCATAAAAGAACCAATTGCTAATTGCAATTAACAATTTACCTTTAATTGATTTGTATAATATATATATAGATAAATTAATACATGATTTTTCTATTTCGTAAAGCAAGGTACATGTGCTATGTATTATGAAATAATACATAGAAAAATCATGTATTAATTTATCTATATATATTATACAAATCAATTAAAGGTAAATTGTTAATTGCAATTAGCAATTGGTTCTTTTATGAGCTAGTCACGTGATCTCTGACGTCATTGGTGACGTATTGAATGATACCACATGGTCACGTGATATCACTTAAACAGTGACGTCACATGTCACGTGATCAAGTCTTATCAGTGATTATATTAGCTGATAAGGCCCTGAACAAGCATTCACTTTTCTCAGAGCCTTGGTGTGAGACGGTTGGGTGCTTAGCTAGCTGGCGTGTTAGGTAAGAATAGTATTTGTATATATATTTTTTTAATATGACTTTAAATTAATTTGATACCTACTATGTAAAACGATATGAATATGATTTGAATATTAGAACTAAAAAATAATACTTTGAAATAATAGACTTACTGAACAGTAAAATTTAAAGCTATGTAGATAAATTTCCTAAAACTAAGTTGAAATGAAAATGGTAAAAGTTTAGTCAGTCTCATATTAGTGTTTATGATATTAAATCTACAAAAGAAATTTTTAAGTGGGAATACTAATAATCCAAGTTACCATATAGATATTATAAGTTAGTAGATTCATAAACTAATAAGAATGTATATAATTTTAATAAACTATGCTAATTTCTGCAGATATTTAATAAAATACAAGTGAGTTTTCGAGGTACATAGTTTACCAATTTACTTCCTAGCTTTATCTTACCATAGGCAATGGTCTAAATCAAGTTAGGACATATACCTTGGAAATCATATTCATGCGACTAAATAACCTGGGGCTCACTCAGCCCAGTAGTTAGCGTGATGGTTATAAAATACCTGGGGCTTAATCAGCCCAGTAGTTAGCGTGTTGACTATATAATAAGTGGGGGCTCACTTAGCCCTGTGCTTATCGTGGTAGCTATAAAATAAGCGGGGGCACACTAAGCCCAGTAAACGTGGTGGGTAGAAAATAGCCTGGGGCTCACTCAGCCCATTAGTTAGCATAGTGGGTATAAAATGACAAGTCTGATTATATGTTTGTGGGTTCGAAACTTGTGCGGTTTAGACGATGGGATTTCAAGTATTCAAAAAAGTCGAAAAAATCATGATGGTGCTCCATATCCTTATAAATATTATTGGTTTTAATATGATAAGTTAAGGAATCTATATCCATAAAGAGTAAAACTGCACGATCTTTGTATGTTTTCTTTATAAAATTGTAATGAAAATCATACATAACTAATTTAGATAATACTAAAATAGAAAATCCAACATAGATGGTCGGTTCATTAAAATGCTAGTTTTTAGTCGTTCTACAGCGGTTAAATCTTCATCATATGTCTTGATTGATTTAAAAGTAGGCAAAGCTACTAATTTTTTTTTTAAATACATTTCCAGTATGAATTATTAAATCTAATTCACTTATTTCAAATTCTTAACGATAGTCACATAGCATTGGAAAGTGTTTCATAAAGTATACCATGACTCATGATTTTTCCTTCATATTTATTTATTGTCACTTATTGTAGATCCTATTTTATAATTTACGTTAAAATTTTTCATTCATTCCTATCATTTTCTGGGTACTCTGTATATATATTTTTTAGGTGCGTATTGTTAGTCTAAATTTTATCGAAGGTATTTCTGTGATAATATAGGTGAGGTAGCGCATTAATGCAGTATAATTAATGTGTATTTTAACTATAATCTCTGTTTTAACAAGACTTGTATCGAATTAGGTTTTAATTAAATAGGTTAATGAATCTATCTCTTATCCCAAAAATTTTTTAAGTTTAAACATTAGCATATATCTTAATTAATATTTCATAGTTAGTATTTTTCATTGAATAATCATTGAAGCATTTTAAAACTTTACAGATTTTAGTATATATAAATATATATTTGGTTAGTAGCATGTATACAGAGCTATACGAAAGAATTCACATATATTAATGGTTTTAAGTATCAATCTCGCTTTAGATAGTCACGTGACGTACATTTAAAAAATCCATATGTGTCATGGTAAAAGAAAGAACATATGTGATATATCTTAAAGTCTGCATGAATATAACGAAAAGGATGTCTGCGTTTCTGTAGGTGTAAGTATTTATATTACTAAAGATTAAATTTAATATTTTATGTTTTAATTGTGACTATCCTACGTAAAGAAGAAATAACCATTTCTTTTAACACATAATAAAAAGTACTTTAAAAATATATTACTACTAAACTACTACATACCTAGACCTTACAACCAACTCTTATACTTGCTTTATAGGAAATGAATTGAAATGTGTTCTTATCAGTGAATCTTTTCTAGAATGTTATCGTGATCAGTGATGTCATCAAACCACGTGGTGAAGAATCTAGTTGAATTTGGGTGAAGTCTAGTAAATCATGCTTGAAATTTTTAGGTAATGATAAATTTATATATATATTTCTATATGTATGTTTTTTATAACCAATATGTTTTAAATCATCTATTAATAGTTTATGTCTTGTCAATATATTTTTGCAGGACTTGTTAATATATTTTATTTTAAGAGAAATTATATTTTACTTAAGTAGTAGTACATATCGAATTCTTATCCTTATTGTGTGTCACTATGCATTTTTTTGAAGTGCGTATTGTTAGCCTAAATTATAATGAAGCCATTTCTATGAAAATAGGGGATGGTGCTATTAAATTTAGTGCAGTGTGTAATTCATATATATTATAGGGGACTCTGTATTTTTCGTGTAATTTCTATTTTAGTATGACTTGTATCGAATTAGATTCATTAACCTATTTAATTAAAACCAATCTCTTATTCCAAAAATTCTTAAGGCTATCTCTTAATTACTATTTTTAATTTTATTTCTTAGTTATTATTTTTCATTGAATACACAATGAAGCATATATAACGAATCGAGTTGAAGCTATAAAGGGTAACAGGAAGGAATTCGTATACATTAACGGTATCAATCCCGCTTTATTATATGAATCTAACTTTGAAAAAATATTTCGAAAACTATAGTATAATATATAAATATATTGATGTATTTTTATAATGTTTACAAAATACACTATTTGTAGTTATAGATATGTTTAGGAAAAAATTGTCCGTTCTTAAGTCATTTCAAAACAGGGTTCTTCAAACAAATCCCTTCATGAAACTTTAAAACTGAACCCTTCACGAAACTTTTAACTTTAAAACAGGACCCTTCATACAATGTCTCGTTTTAAAAATAGACCTTTCACAAGCATGTTACCCCTCCATTCACAAATTTAAACATTCGAAAGTAAAATCTGACTTACACTAGATGGTAAAATTATATTTAGTTCATATAATATTGCAATAACGTTGGAAAGGGATTCATGAAATATGTCGCTACACATGATTTTTCGTTCTTGTTTTATTGTTACTTACCGTAGATTCTATTTTATATTAACATTTGAATTCTTCGTATTCTTTTTGTATCATTGTGTATTCTTTGAAGAGTATATTGTTAGCCTAAATTATAACGAGGGGTTTTTTGAGGGAAAAAAAAGGGGAGGGGGCGACCCTTGGGAGGTATTAAATTTAGTGTAGTAGTATAACTCATACGCGATCCTATATTTTTATAATCTCTATTTTAACAAGACTGGTATCAAATTCATTAAAATCCATCTCTTATCCCAAAAATTCTTAAGGATATCTCTTGATGGCTATTTCTTAGTTATTATTTTTCATTGAAGCATTTTAAAACTTAACAGATTAATAACTATATAAATAATTTCATACATTTGGCTACAAAAAATGTGTCAGAAACTTCGAACATCAGGTATTTCTTATCGTGAGTGATTCATAATCTAAGAAAGGGAACAAGTCAAAGCAAGGTCTTTGCTTATCTGCTAATATGACTCATTGTGATTCAGCATTCCTCCGTCTGTTGAGGGGATAAGGGATAGCCTTCGGTTTTTCTTAATTTCATTTCTAAAATATATATTTTGAACTTTAAACTAAAAATACATTCGTGTAAAACTTATTTTTACATTGTATGAATACGTACTCATTTGAGAATAGCACTCTATTTCTTAAAATAACTGGACAATCATAGTATTTTAACAGGGTACGTGAAGGGGCCCTTTTCATTCAAACAGGGGATCTTGTATTTTTATGAAAAGTTAATGTCCCACGTATTTCTGTCGCCGTAATATAACATGAATCTGTTGGATTTATTTTGTGAAGGGTCCCTGGGATTCAACTAGGGTATCTTTTACATTATTTTGTGAAGGGCTCTGGAATTCAAATAGGGCGCGCTATTCCAGTTTCTTTCGAAGGGTTCCTGTATTTTGAACATATCGATGTGTAAGCTGTACTTTTAGCCTAATTTGAATTTTTTTTTAAAAAGGGTAAAGTGTAAATTATCTGATTTTAGGAAGGGATCTTATGCATAATTGGATTTTTTGTGAAGGATGCTTTTTTATTCCAAAGGGGATCTGTTCACTATTTTAATTATCTATGCACTAGATGGTAAAATTATATTTTGTTCATATAGCATTTCGTTAATGTTGGAAAATGATTCATAAACTATACCGCTACGCATTGATTTTTCATTCTTGTATCATTCTTGCATACTCTCGTTGAAAAAAAAAAATTTGCTTCGAAAAATTTCAAAGTTTCCCAATTAAAATTAATTATTCACCATTTATAATTAAACCCTTATTGACTTTTAAAATTCACCTGTAATATACTCTAACATGTGTATAACAAATAGCCTACTCTCGTTGAAAAAATATTTGCTTCGAAAAATGTCTAAGTTCCTCAATTAAAATTAATTAATATTTTTAATTAAACCATTATTGACTTTTAAAATTCTCCTCTAACATGTATATCGAATACCCTACTCTCGTTGAAAAAAAAAAAAATCTCGCGAAAATTCTTAAGTTCTGCAATTAAAATTAAATAATTACTATTTTTAATTAATATTTTTAATTAATTAATCATTCACTTCTACTGCATACACTCATAATCAAACTGCATACTCTCGTTGAAAAAAAAAAAAAAATTTGCTTCGAAAAATTTCAAAGTTTCCCAATTAAAATTAATTATTCACCATTTATAATTAAACCCTTATTGACTTTTAAAATTCTCCTCAAATATACTCTAACATATATTTAGAATACCCTACTCTCGTTGAAAAAAAAAAAAATTGCTTCGAAAAATTTCTAAGTTTCCCAATTAAAATTCATTAACATTAATCCCCTTATCTTATAGTAGAAATCCTTATCTTAGGTGGTGGAGGGCACTTCGAGCGGTGGGCATGTGGGCATGGAGGAGAACACTTCGAGCGGTGGGCAGCCCTCTCTCCTCCCTCCTCTGTGCCCACATGCCCGCCACCTGACGTCGGACCCCCACTTTTCCTCTACTGACGTATATACCAGCATTTAGTTACCAGTGTTAAAACAGGATGTACGCGCTGTACGTCTTATAGTCGTCTACGGTAAAATCAGGACGTACGTGTAGGTTAACCGGACGTCCTGGCTAGTCACAATACCAAAGGGTTAAATAAACAAATGTTTATGATTTTTTTTTTTTAATTTCTTATAAATGAAGTCGAGAATTTTCTTTTTTTCATTAGACGCTAACTTCTGTATGCTAAATACTCTTATTTAATAATAATAATAATAATAATAATATATATATATATATATATATATATATATATAAACAAAATTTTTAATAAATTACTTCTTTTCCCTCTAATTTTGTCTCATTATATTGAATTTTTGAAAATTGTTAACTTATTTCCAAATACAAGGCTATCCTTGCATATTCGGCCGCAGTCCGCCATCTTTTATTTTCTTTTAAACTTTTATTATTAAATGTAAATAAATTAGTCAATTAAATAAAATAACGTGTTTATAATAAGTAAATATGGATGAAAATTGTTTTGGAAATGAGAAACAAAACAACTGTGTTTTGATTTAAAAAACAAGATGGCAGAGTGCGGGCGAATACGCAAGCTGTTCTCAATACAAATTTGAAACATTGTTTTGAAATTATATTTAAATATAAATTTAGCATAATTGACAGTTTCTTCTTTTATATTCCCATAAGGTTTGCCACAAAATGTGGCGGAACTTTTAGGACACCATTCATCTTTTTACAAGGACACAGTTTCTGGATTTAATTAAAGTAAGTACATTTTATTTTTTAGTTTTTTATTAGCAGGGATGGGGGATTTTCAGAAAATCTTACTAGCCTAGCATTTATTTTACCAGCCAGCAAGAAGCAACTATAGGACAAAATTAGCACTCGCCAATCGGCAACTAATACTGAAAATTTGGCGATTGACTTTATCGCCACCACTGGCCAAACTTAATAGTCACACTCGCCAATTGGGATGATTGAATTGAAAATGAGATTTTTTTTCCCGCTGTCGCTCGACGAATTTTGAAACCATTTAGCGAATTTCGCGATTTTTTCCCCGAAATCAGTTGATGAATTTCGCAATTCTGATTCGACAAATTAGACAAATTTTGCGATTCCCCTCCTAAAAGAGACCATTTGACGAATTTTGCGATATTTTCCCAAGATAATTTGACGGATTTCGCAATTTTTTTCCGAAGACTATTTGAAGAATTTCTCGAATTTTTTCACGATAGTTTGACGAAAATAATTTTTTTCGCGCAAAAATTTTGCAAAATTCGCTATATTTTTCTCGATTGATTGACAAAATCTGCTATTAATTTTCGCGATTCCTTGACAAAATTACCGTTTTTTTTTTCTGTCGTTTGACGAATTTCGTGATTTTTCATGCGATTGATTGACAAATTTCGTTATTTTCTTCCCGACCCCATTTGACGAATTTCGCTATATATTCCACAATCTTTTCGCGAATATCGCAATTTTTTCCTGAGACCATTTGAAGAATTTCGCAATTTATTATCAAGTTTTTGTAAAATTGTTACTGGCCAGTTCTTAAAAAACTGCCCAGTGAAAAAATCCATGTACTGCAGTGGCCAGTAAGTAAAAAAGTTAATTTTGACCTGCAGAAGCAGCCTATAGTTAAAATTTGTTATGACAGAATTTACGCAAACGCATAAAATAGTTCATTACTAATATATTTTCGTATTTTTAACACTTTCCAACCTAGTTGAAAAGTGTTTATGACTTCGGTTTGTCTGGCCGTCTTTCCGTACTCTAACTCCCGTAAATAGGCTCGGATTGCATTGAAATTTTTATATGTTATTGTCGTTAACTATAGCACGTTCCCTATTTCAACTGAAGTGTGTAGCACTTATAGTTTTTTTACAGGGACACTCAAAAGAATTCCGTTACATTACGGTCTATGGGGAAAAATCATTTGCGGTTTATTTTAATGATGTTACACAATTGCAAACACATTGTAATTGATATATATCACTAAGGTGTATTACAAGAAGCTTAATATGGAATAGAGTGTGCATAGCACTTATAGTTTATTTACAGGGACAGTGAAAAGAATTCCGTTACATTACGTCTATGGAGAAAAATCGTCTGCGGTTTATTTAAATAACCTTTCACTATTTTAAACGCATTGAAATTTATATATATCACTAAGGTGCATTATAAGAGGCTTACTACAGAATAGTGTGTGTATAGCAGTCATCGTTCATTGACAGGGACACACAAAAAAATTCTCTACTGTCTGTTAACTCTAAATCCTGGAAGTGCGTTTTAAGTTACTGAACGCGATTTTAAATTTAACTTACTTTTTGTCTATTACGTGGTGTGTATAAATTCTGTAGATCCTATACAGGGAATCACAAAAGTTCGCGAACACATTTCCGTTTTTTGACCAGAAGGAGAATTTTAAACTGTGCTACGCGTTTCCTAACTAAACTAAAATTTAGCATCCTATGTAGTATATATACAAATCTATAGATCCTATACAGGGCTGAATAAAAGTATTCGGATATTTTTCCGAATATTGTATATGTTGGAAATTCCTGAAATTATGTTTTTAAATATGTAATGCGTTTTCCAAATTGTTTACTTAGATGTTATCTTTCAGCTTATAAAACGGTCATGATTCGTAAAATTATTTTGGAAGCGTTGGAAAGTGTTACATAATCTATGCTTGACGCATGATTTTCCGTTCTTGTTTTTAGTGAATATTTAAATATAGGTATATAGGTCGGAATTCAACGGAGCTCATAAATATTGCACTCTGGAAGCCCAACCGGAACAGCACTTACTAGTTGATAAATATATCGTTGGTGAATAGGATATAATGTTTTGTAAAGCTGTTATCACACGGATGACCATACGATATGAAGTATATGTTATTGCCTCTCGAGCTACACTTTCACGCTGTAACTAGGGTTATTTTCCCTATTGAAAGTTATCTGCTAATGTAAGAAGAGGGCGTAATATTTGGCGAGTAATTGCAGCAGGTGTTTTAATATTTAGTGTAGAGTTCGACTGATACACAGGAAGCATTATCGCGTACTAACATTTTATATATTGCAGTTTCTTTTCGTGTCTGTTCTATATATATAATATTGTGATCATTTTACTTAAAATTCCAAGATTATAAAAACAATACTCTCACTAATATAACATTAAAATTCTAAATTATAAAGTCCATACCTTCACTTTACGTCTTTCATTGCCTGTAAATGTTAAGAATTCTGAACTATTAGTATTAAGTGATTTAGAAAAAAAAATAGTATATTAAAACTAGTTTTTTGTCACATGTATTGGAACCGCACAATATCGCTAAGCCGAAATCTGTAACGCAAAGAAAGATGTTAAATTAAGTTTTAGTTATTTTGCCAAAATCGCTATTATGACATTTTTAGTTAATATATTTTACATATTTTAAATGTAATTCATGTTACACATTGAATGTAATATAAAAATGAAATACGTAATAGTATTTAAATATAGTTCCCACTCTTTTGCAGTTTTTTCTTCCTTGGTTTTGATGATTTTAATCCTTTTTCGAAAGTTTAAATTAATTTGATATTTTCATTTCAAAAACACAATCCTTTTTTTCATATATATTGTGTACAGTCCTGTGGGGGAGGGGAGAGTTATACCCTCTACTAACTCTGCCGCAAATCATTATAAAAATGTCACAAGTGACAATAGATTAGTAATAACATCTAATGATAATGCTGTACATGAATTTTGCTGCGGGGGGGGGGGGGGAGGATGAAGTTACGTATAGCAACTGTAACATATTCTAAAACTTTTAGTACTAAACACTAATTTCGACATCATATTTTTCGGTAAATTTTATCTTCATGTATCAAACTGAAAGTCACTCGTTAAAGTAGTTTAGAAATTACGCAGATTTTATGTTTGTTTTGTACCTCCTAATGTTAAATAAATGTTCGATCGTCGCAAAACAGATTACAAAACAAGTGCTTTTTAAGCATAACTTAAAAATTATTTGGCGGAATGAGTTTTAATTTTGGGTTTGCATATTTGAAAATTCTAGAAATCTATTTCTGTTAGGAAAGTTTTAGTTACAATTCATTTTTGTTTTCGAAAAAATATAAATTTTAATTCTTTTTTTGTTTTTAAGGGAAGCAAAATATTTTAACTGGAGGGTTTTTTTTTTTTTTTTGGGGGGGGGGGTATATGCGTTATTTATTATTAATACAAAATTTAAAAAAAAGGGCACATTTTACTTAACAAATTGAAACACATATAAAGGTTTAAAATTTATACACTGCTAAGAGGGGGGAAATAAAACTTTAGGGTGGTTGAAATTCAATAATTAAAAAGGAAAAATAGACTGAAAAGGACATTATCACCCACATACATTAAATACAACAAGAAGCGAAAAATTAGCCGGAGCCAGGAATCGAACCTGGGTCCACAGCGTTCCAGGTTATCGCTCTGACCACTGACCTACTCCGGCTGATTCTGAATTTGCAATTTTTCACTAATAAACCATGTTGGAGAGAAAGTCGCCAACCATCTAGCAGACAGCCTTGGTTGATCGAACAACTGTGAATATATTTTTACTATTCCACAGATTTACGAATAAATATGTGTGTCTGTATAATAGTTGTATATCTTTAAAAAAGATTATCAAGATTGTTTTAAAAGAAAATTATTAAAAGGTAAAATATAATTAACTATAAATAGCTGCTAGATTAAATTTTCATTTATTAAATTTTATTTTTCTAAAAGTATAAGAAAATTTTCTGTCCCCCCCCCCCCTCCACTACAAAATTTGGATGCTTTTGGATTCTGATTCATGCTAAAAAGGAGGCAATAATTTGTATTGCAATAAAATACCTTGATGCATGTTTGCTTGCATTTTTATCTTTGGCGACATAATTTGGCAACAAGTACGAAATAACGCCAAATATAGCTGCTGAAAATAGTTAAACTAATACAGTTTGAGAAGTAAATAAGTGACTACGACAGTACAATTATAACATATAGCAAATAATATAAGGAATTGAAATAAAATAATTGCAATAAATAACTTGCGATTAAAGTAGTAAATAAAGTTCTTATTGGGAGTGTAAATAACGACGAACTCCAAAGAGGCAATCGACGCATATGTAATTCCTTAATTACAAAATAAGTGCACATTTTTAAAGTTCTTTTCGTGTATAATTGGTCCTGTGTTACTAAAGATTTGCTTTTTTCTTAATTCTTCTGTATTTTTGGTTTCAGTATTTGCGACGACCACGCTAAACGTAAGATGTTGGCTTACTGACGGTGGCCATCTTGGAATTTTAGAGAGCTCTGATTGGTAGATTTCGAGCTGATAAATATCGTAGAGGATACAAACTACTGTACGTTAGATCTTTAAGAAATTACAAGAGGCAATCTATCCAACGGGACGAATACGAGCTTTTTCCTCTTGAAAAACGTGTTTCGGATGTAATATCTGATATTGACTATGATACGAGAGTACGTGTGATAGCGCCATTAGAGTGTGTATGGAAAAACACTCGTGCACAGAGAAGCGAGCTTGGAGGTCACAGTCAGAAGATGAGACAAATGTTACAAAAGCAATGTTGATACTTTTTATCGATTTAATCGATATGGCCAACTCGACTATATCGATACTATCATTTTTTTTAACGATGTCTCTAGTCGATAAATTGTTGTTCTTAACCAACATCAGATCCGATTTTATGAAGAATTGTCATAAAAAAATTAAGATTAGCTTTGCTGTTTGTTTACTTTCGCTGTAATATGACTAATTTAGTATTAACTGTTTCATGTCAGCTTTTGAAACATTGGAGATCTTGTAGAAATTGATTTAAAGAAAAAACGAGGGAAGCCAAAAAGCTTAAAGGAAGCCTCATTCACTGAATGCCTGTCAAAAGTGGAAGCTGAAAACAATATAAAAGCCATTACAGAAAAATTACAGCACATCTTGGTGGAAAGAACCAGCACTAAAATGGTGGGAGGAGGGGACAAACATAATGAAAAATCATGAATCTGGGATAAAAATTTCTTGGGGAAAAAGCAAAAAGTGGGGACTTAAAACCCCCCTAAATCATGAAAACTATTGTCCCTAGCGAAAATCTACGGGCAGATTTAAGGATGACTACCTAATTTTACTGTATTAAGATACCCTACAAGTGAAGTGAAAATTTTAGTTATAAAAAAATATATAAGGAATGGGGAGGGAAACGTGAATTGGGCTGACTTTTTTGCCAGAAGGCTGAGACGGGAAAGGGCAGGCAAAGCGTAAAGTGAATCTCGAGAAGAAAATAATATTCAGAATATATAATAAATATTTATTCTTTCGATTTTACTATTTTAGCTGAAAGGTACTGTCAAATTTTATATAAGAGCCTTTTGCTTTGCAGGTTAAATTGTTATCTTTTTTAGTTTGTTTAGAGTCAGGGCCTAGTTATTTGGGTTACAAGTTTATTAAGTTTTATTTTTAAAGTTCGTCCCTATCCCCCCCCCCCCCCTCTAGAACTCCTATAATAGAGGCTGACGCATCCTCGCAGATTTGGTACCCGAATTGCAGCCCAGTCGATAAACCAAGTTAATCAGAACCGAGTCTTACGCAACCGCAACTCCGGCTGCGGTAGATTGATGCTGAGCTGCGTATCAACCAATAATGCGAAACAAAATGGATATGCGTCACCTCCTATTATAGGAATCTCCCCCCCCCACTACCATATTCCCTATCTACTACGTCATGTGTTGCGTGCAATTTTTGGAGCTCCGACAACTAAGTTCATAATTTGGTAAATTTTTGTTCAAATCCTTAATATACAGTATAATCCTAGTCTATATCTTTTCTAGTTTCAATTTTGTACAATATTATTGCTTTATTTAATCTATTTTTATGTTAAATGGACTTGTAAAATTTTTCATGGCGATTCGCCATTGATTCTGTCTTTCAGATTTATATTTTGCTAACTTTTCTTATTAATTTATTAATTTTTATGAATTGAAGTATAGTTCGGGTACTTACCTCTTTGCTGTATCTAACCGCTAAGTTGTTTTTTATTTTTGACTTGTATTTCTTGAGTTATTGTAGTTCTTGTATTTCGATGGCTCAAAGGTGGGCGTTTCAGCGCTCGTTGTTGTCATCCATTTTGTGTTGGAGTTAAGATGAGTTGTATTTTGCTGCTGTTTGGTAATTTGTGGATTTAGTTTTCGTGTTGCGTAAAGAGCTAGCGATCTGTGCGGTCACTCAGTTTTTGGGGTGCTTGTGTATTGGAGGAGTTCAAGTTATTGGTGTTTGATTCCTGGGTTGCTAGGCAACAGTTATTGTTTGTTTATTTTGATTTTTGTAATTCATAGTAATTGAAGATTTGTCTTTGAGTATTTACGGCTGTTTTGTATTGTTATTGGTTGCCAAGGTGATTAGATTGCCTTTGTGATATTTTGATTTCTGGGCAGGTTGTGTTTGGATTTTGATAAATTTTGTGATTTTATTCTGTTATACTATCATTTCCGGTGCTTCATTTTCGGTCACAGCTGAGGCATATGATTGATTATTCATAGCGTTGCTGGTTTTGTTTCTTGTGAAATTGTATTACTTCAGGTGGTTACAACCATAGGTTGGTCCACATACAGGGTGATTCATAAAAGATGGGCAGAACTTTAAGGGGTTATAGTACACTTAAAGACAAATAATATTAAATAGGAGACTAAGGGTCCCAGACGTATTCCCAAGGAGATAGGGGGCATTAAAGTTTAGGGTCCGAAATTTCAAATGATTATAAAACATGGAAAAATTGGTCGATTCGTTTGCGGTTTTTGCAAAAAAATTTCTTTATGCCAGTATTTTCTTGAAATAAAATTTTAAAGTTCAATTTCAAAAAATGCCGATAGGGGGCGCTTTAGACTTTGGAGTAACAAACAACTATTTTTTAACGTTAGTTTTTGTATTTCTTTAAATGATTTCGAAAGCTTAGACTTAAACTTAAATTTTGATCTAAAAATCTGAGTCCTAACGAGTAGTTAAGTAGCGTAAACTGAAATTTGAAATTTGAAACCCTTCTCCCCCCAGAACAAAAATCAGTTATTCCCGATCTTTGTGTCGTAGATTAGGCTCTAACTACTGCCGCGTTTTGCTAAAATTATTCTTTATGTCAGTATTTTCTTGAAAATAAATTTTAAAGAAAATTTTCAAAAAATTCCGATAGAGGGCGCTTTAGACTTTGGAGTAACGAACAACTATTTTATACCGTTATTTTTGTGTCTCATTAAATGCTTTCTAAAGCTTAGACTTAAATTTTCAGCCCAAAATCTGAATCGTTAGACGTGGTTAAGTTTCTGGGGAGAGGGGTTTGAAATTTCTACTCCTGAGCACAGTTCAGTTTGAACCCCCTCCCCTCGCTACTGAACCACGCTCAGCGATTCAGATTTTGAGCTGAAAATTTAAGTTTAAGTCTAAGCTTTAGAAAGCATTTAATGAGACACAAAAAATAACGGTATAAAATAGTTGTTCGTTACTCCAAAGTCTAAAGCGCCCTCTATCGGAATTTTTTGAAAATTTTCTTTAAAATTTATTTTCAAGAAAATACTGACATAAAGAATAATTTTAGCAAAACGCGGCAGTAGTTAGAGCCTAATCTACGACACAAAGATCGGGAATAACTGATTTTTGTTCTGGGGGGAGAAGGGTTTCAAATTTCAAATTTCAGTTTACGCTACTTAACTACTCGTTAGGACTCAGATTTTTAGATCAAAATTTAAGTTTAAGTCTAAGCTTTCGAAATCATTTAAAGAAATACAAAAACTAACGTTAAAAAATAGTTGTCTGTTACTCCAAAGTCTAAAGCGCCCCCTATCGGCATTTTTTGAAATTGAACTTTAAAATTTTATTTCAAGAAAATACTGGCATAAAGAAAATTTTTTGCAAAAACCGCAAACGAATCGACCAATTTTTCCATGTTTTATAATCATTTGAAATTTCGGACCCTAAACTTTAATGCCACCTATCTCCTTGGGAATACGTCTGGGACCCTTAGTCTCCTATTTAATATTATTTGTCTTTAAGTGTACTATAACCCCTTAAAGTTCTGCCCATCTTTTATGAATCACCCTGTATATGCTGAAAGTTAGTTCCGTGTGTGAAGGCCCCTTGGCGGTTTGCTGATTTATTTGATTTTTGTTGTATATTTTTGGTCTTATATTTTGGCTAAGGTGTTTTTGGAGTTTGGATTAGTTGTAATTCTGGTTTAGGTCTTGGTTAGGCTTATTTCAATATGGACGATCCGGATAGCTGGTTTGACGAAGTTAAGTATTCTGAATTTTTGCCGATGATACAGACTTTGAGTTCGAAGTTGTATTCATTTCTGGAGCATAAGAGAAGTAAACAGGATAAGATAAGTGGACCAACTGCATTAACGGCTAAACGTGTTTTGGATCATATTGTGATGAAAGCCATTGATGTCTTCAAAAATATTGTGCAGATGGAAACAAAGATTGAAGCTTACGGCGAATACAATAAGAGATTAGAGGATATAGCGGGAAGAATAAGTAGACAATCGGTGAGCTTTGCTGATGAACTGCAGAGGCCTACAGTAACTGAATCAAAAAGTAAAAGAGATGATCACGCGATTATTATTACAATGAATAAGGAGGACGAGGATGTGGATTTGATCAAGAATGAAATTAAGACTCTTTGCCGATCAGACGTTAGTATTCCTATTCCTGGAGATGTAATTGTCACAAAGAATAAACAGGTTATATTAAAGATGGGAAATAGAAGGGATACAGAGAAAATGAGAGAAAAGGTGATTCAGGCTGAGTCAATAAAGAATAAAATCAAGATTTCGGTTCCACAGAGAAAAAGAGAGAGAGTACTTATATTGAGTGTAGATTCGGCAGTGGATGAAGAAATGGTAAAGAGCTCAGTACAGAAGCTACTGGATGATTCTGTTAGTAATGAAAATATGACTGGGGAAATCTCCAGGAAATTGAGGGATCCTGACTTAGATGGTGCGGCAAAAGAGGCATTGGAAACTTTATATGATGAAATTCGTCCTGACTTCACCATAGTTAAGAGGATAAAGACAAGAAATGAGAAATTTAACTGGTTACTTGATGTCGATGCGAATAGTAAACTATGGTTACTTGACAGAAAGAAAATATGTATAGACTTCGAGAGACACAGAGTGGTGGAATTTGTTTCCATCACTCGGTGCTTCCGTTGTCAAGAATTCGGCCATTATGCTAGTGGTTGTAAGGGAACTCAACATTGTGTCAAGTGTGCTGGTGAACATGACATAAAAGACTGTAAAGAAACACATGTTAAATGTTACAATTGCTATTTTGAATCGGCATCGGGTGCGTGTGATCACAGGGCAGATAGTCCTGATTGTCAGGTATATCAGCAGGTGAGATTAAAGGCTATTCCTAAACGGAGCTAAGGGCTCCGTAGGTAATTTGGACATCTTTTTGGGTCTTAAGTTTTTGCAAGTTAATTTGAATCATTGTCCAGCTGCCAATGATGCATTGGGAATCTCTGTATTGGAAAAAGGAATTGATGTGGTTTTGGTCCAGGATCCTTATGTCTTTAATAAAGTTGCTTTGGGTGTTCCATCACACTGGCCTTCCTTTTATTCTTTTAATTATAATGCTGCTATTTATATAACTAACAAGGATTATACTTGTATACAGTGCCTTACTCTGAATAATAGTGTGTTTATCTCTTTAAACATGAGTGATAGAATTATATATATTGGTTCACAATATTCAGCCCCGTCGGGAAACTTGGAAGAAGACATGGCGGATTGGTCTGGTTTATTTCCAGATTTTGATAATATAGTAATAGGTGGAGACTTTAATGTTCCATTACGATCACTTGGTTATTCACGTGAAAATGACAGAACAGAAACTCTATTAGATTACATTATGCAGAATAATTTATGTATTTTGAATGACTTAGAGGCACCACATTCTTTTAATCAAGGTGATTTACATGGACGTCCGGACTTAACGTTGAGTGGTTATGAAATTTGTAACTATGTTGACAGTTGGAAAGTTGATGCTGACACGTTTTCCTACAGTGATCACCGATATATAACATTTGCTTTAAACTGTGCTCCAGTAATTATGGATAAGAAAAGATATAAAACTAAAAATAAATCATTTGTTAAATTTAACAATATAATTGAAGGAATTAAGAGGAATTGGTTGAGCTCTTTGCTGAATGTAAATGACGTGACAGCACTAGATGATTGGATGGAACAATTTCAGGTTTTGATTACTGATGTAATGGATAAATGTTTTACAAAAGGTGTATTATCTTACAAACCTACTATTACATGGTACACTAAAGATCTGAAAATATACAGGAATAGAGTAAGTGCTTTGTATAAAAGAAGTACTAAAAATTTGGATAATCAGAGCTATAGAAATGTTTATATTGAAGAAAGGAATAAATATAAAAAGATGGTAAAGAATGCTAAAAAAACAGCATGGCTTGACTATTGTAAGAGAACAAATGAAAATTATGGTAATTTATATAGATTTATATCAAACAAGAAATTGAAACATACAGATTTAATTTTTACGTATTTGGAAAATTCGGCTCCTTTTTCTTCGTATGATGAAGTTGCCTCAGAATTAATGAGTGAACATTTTAATATAAATGACACTCCGAATAATATCTTTTCATACTCTTCAGATAAATCTTTTTCTGCCGATGGGGATTGTTCATCTGTGACTACGAGGGAATTAAAATTTGTGGTTGCCCAGCAAGGACTTTCGAAGGCTCCGGGCTCAGATAAAATAGATGCCTTGGTGGTTAGAAACTTATGCAAGAAGTTTCCTGAAATTATAAAAGCGATCCTAAACAAGTGCTTGATCTTTGGACATTTTCCACGAATTTGGAAATCGGGAATTGTAATCTTTTTCCGAAAAAGGAATAAAGACCCTAGTTCTGCTAGGGGATATCGTCCTATTACTCTGTTATCGATATTGGGTAAACTTTTAGAAAGAGTAATTAAAACAAGAGTTATGATAAAGCTGGAAAAAGATAATTACCTTGACGTTGATCAACATGGATTCCGTGAAGGAAGGAGCACATTGTCTGTTATGTCTTATTTTAGAGGCATGGTTAGAAACGTTTTATCTAACTTCAAATATTGTGCAGTTGCGTCACTGAATATCCAGGGTGCATTTGATAGTACAGACTGGTTTATTCTGGCGGAGATCATTGATTCTACTCCAATTCCAAGCTATTTAAAATCAATCCTAAAAAATTACCTTTCTGAAAGAAAAATAGGTTTTCAATATTCAGATGGCATCAGATGGTTTCTGTTACACAAGGGTTGTCCGCAGGGCTCTTGCATTGGCCCACTGTTGTGGTTGTTAATTGCGGACGCTTTAATTAAATTTTATAAGGCTGAACATGCACTCATAGTCTCCTACGCAGATGATTTCCTTATAGTAAACGGTTCTGATACAAGAAGAGAATTGGAGACAGTTATGAACAAATCTTTGAACAGGTTTGTGATTGAATGTCAAAACTTTCACTTAAATCTTAGTATTGATAAATCAATAGCAATGTTATTCGGTTCAAATCTTATGGAAAATAGACATCCGATTTTCAAATTAAACAACATCACAATTGATATTGTTGATTCATTCAGATACCTGGGCTTCAATTTTGATAGTAAATTCACATGGCTTGTTCATTTGGACACTGTGAGGTCAAATCTAAGAAACTTTGTACTTAATATAGCAAAGACAGGTTATAGAGATAAAGGTATTCGTCATGAGATTTTGAAGACTTGGTATTTGACCGTAATGGAAAAGCAAATTGCATATGGTCACGAAATTTGGTATGATGATTTGAAAAACCATGCGCTGCGTAAGCTCAGCTTCTGTCAAAGAGTGGGTTTGAGGACAATTATAAAGTCTTATAGGAATGTCTCAACGGAGGCACTGTGTGTTTTAGCGGGAGTCCCTCCAATTGGTATCAAACTGAAGTATGATGCATTGCAATACAATGTTTTAAAAGGGAAGTCTGCAATACAAATGTGGGGGAAAGAGCTTCGCGGCAAAGATTTTATGACTAACATTAAGCAGTATGAATATCCAAATTATAATATGATAAAGAATTTAGTTTTTATGAACCCATTGCGCGACAGTCCACCTTTTTCAGTTAACCCAATTATTTTTACAGACGGTTCTAAAATGGCCAACGGTACCTCTGCAGCTTTTACTGTATACCACCAAGGAAATTATATATTTGATTATAAAGTCAGTTTATCAAAATGGAACTCAATTTATCAGGCTGAATTGGAGGCAATTAAGCAGGCAATAAAGTGGTTTGTACAATTAAATTTTAAATCAGTGAAAATATTTTCAGACAGTCAATCTTCGGTCCTAGTTCTCCAGCAGATTTTTCCTGCAAATATCATAGTTAGAGATATATTTGATCTATTATATCAAAATCCAGATAAGGTGGTGAACATTGGCTGGATTAAGGCACACATCGGTATATCGGGAAATGAGAGAGCAGATGAATTAGCCAAAAGTGTGATCATTAATGGTCAGGCGGATATACACATAGAATTGCCGGTACCTGTATCGGCCATAAAGTTGTATTGTAGGAGAGAAGTGTTAAAGACCTGGCAGTTGGAATGGCAATCTTCTACAGTTGGTCGAGACACGTACAACATAATTAAGGAGGTAAAAACAGATTATTTGTGCAGCTCACAGGTGGCACAATACTTTTTCACTGGACATGGCAGTTTTCCTCACTTTCTATATAAGATTGGAAAGAGAGAAAACGATCTTTGTGAATGCGGTAGTAGAGGAGACGTGGTACATTATATTTATGGCAGGTGTAATTTAATGATGCATCATTTCAAATTCAATTCAGGCTTGACTCTTAGACAGAATTTATTCAAAACTTTGAATAATCCCGCTAATTATAAAAAACTGGCTGACAATTACAATATTTTAAATGATCTTTATTCTTTTATCAGATATCGCTTTTAAATTGATAATTTTCTTTTACTGCTCAAGAAAACTTCACATTTATTTATTGACGTACATATATTGGAGTTAAATTGGTATGACTACTTATGAACTTTTTCAAAATAGACTATAAACTGTTATAGACTATGAACTGTTATGAACTTTTTCAAATTAGACTATGAACTTTTATAGACTATGAACTGTTATGAACTTTTTCAATATAGTCTGTCTTATATAATGATGAGCACAGTTGCATTAGACACCTATTATTTCCATAATATTTAGACTTGTGTAACCATACTGGTCTTAAAATTTTGTTTCATTTATTGTTTTGTTTGTAGTTAATTTTTATTTAGTTTTTAGCAAAAGGAGGTTGTGTGTTACCTTGCTATTTTTTTTTTATGTTAGGATTAGTTTATATATTTTAGTTTAGTAGTATGAATCAACTGGATTCATTGGCGATGTCGCCATTTTTGCTTTTGAGTTTGATTATTGTTTTAATTAACGCTCGTTGACTTAGTCTGCTCCTGTGCCTGGGTGGATTTGGATGGTAGTTGGGATTTTCCGCCTGGTGGTACGCCCATCAGCCTTACGGCTGGGCTCCAGGTTGGGTGCCCCCCCCCCCCCCCCACTACCAAATCATAACTTTCTTAATTGGGGTCTGATTTGAACTGGAACTTTTCTGACGTTCCTCCCAAGTCATTTGGTTAAGAACCTAACATTGATATTATTTCTGCAACTCTAAAAAATAAATAAATAAATAAATACATAAATAAATAAATTAACCTGGAAAGGCCCTCATACAAAATTTTCCAGCAGCTCTGCCACTAAAATAGTAAAATTGAAAGAATAAATGATTATGAAAATTAACTGAGTGCCAGAAATATTGATCTATTGTCTAATCCCCGTTATCACAATTCATGATTAAATTTCTTGCCAATTGATTAAAATTTTAGAAGTTACTCTTTTCAAGCTATCTGTGTAACTATCGATATTCGAATTTGGAAATCTATTTAATTGATGTTTATCGATACTCGATTTTTCCAGAATTGCCCATCACTATACTTCATTTTGTTCGAATAGGCGCTTAACCTTTAGAGCCACCTTGACCGGTTGACATAAAAATCGCATATGGTTATAGCCTTATCTCTTTTTTTTCCCACTCCATTTTGACTTTGTGATCATCTACAGAAGGGAGAAAGCGTTTGCTATGGGAGGCGCTGATTTCTGCAAATTTTGTAACATAGCTTAGTTTTTATCAGGGTTATATATATATATATATATATATATATATATATATATGGATATATATCATGATATATATCCGTCATTTAATTTCAAAATATCATTATGTTTGTTGATACTTTCGATATTTAATTGGATAGAGAGAGTATGAATATTTTAAAATAAATGCATAAGTAATAATTTTTCAGAATTGAGGTTTTAGACAGTCCATGTGAATTTTACTGTCCAAAAGTTTTGACAATTTTATTAAAACGTATGAAACCTAAAATAGTGAAAAAATATAAAATTTCTATGTGTGTGTAACTTTTGCACTTTTATTATAAAGAAATGTCTAAAAATACTTTTTACTAATTATTAAAATTTTAGAATTTTCTTTTTTTTTTTTCTTTTTTTTTTATTTTGTGAAAAGAAAATAAAAGTTGTAAAACTGTATAATATCAAATTTTCAGCATATACAGAAATAGAAGACATTCACAACAATTTTACAAATCATAAAAGATGTTACAAGTGCAATATTTAAAACCTTTTCTCAAAACTGGTGCTTTTATTTATATTTCTGTGCCAAAATTGACATTGTTTGAAGAAATCCGATGTACGTAATGTTTATTAAAAATATATTTTATTTCCTGGATTTTATATTATGAGTTATTAAAAACAGGGTATGTATTTTAATTTAAGAAAATTATTTTAAAAAATTATATTTTATTATGAATGTTTGTGAATAAACGAATACTAAAGCAATTATAAGTAACTAATTAAAAAGTGTGGAATTTTTTTTTTATAATTTACAAAAAAATGCAATTATTTTGTGCAATTAAATTGGAACCAGCTGTTTACATTTATTTTTTGTAAATACATTTCAAAGACAATCAATAATTAAAACTTTTAATAATAATTTTCAGTTTAATGTTAATTAGAAAATTAGTAATCTTTTCTAGAGCAACATAATCTCACAGAATCTGAATCTTGGTTCATTAACTGCACCATAAAATTATAAATTAAACACCAAAATCTTGGTTCCATCTTGTATAACCTTTCTCCATAAAATAAGTTTAGAGAAAAACCAGGATCAGGGTACACCAATTCACCATCAAATTGGATTAGAAAAAACCCTGAATTATGGTTCAACTTTTCACTATAAAATTAGATTCGAAAAAGCACCGAATCATGGTTCAACCTTTAACCATAAAATTTGTTTAGAAAAAAACAAACCTGAAACGTAGTTCAACCTTTCACCAATATAGTGTTATTTTCAAAAGCACCATAAAAATGGTGAAACTTATCCCCAATATCTTAATTGCAGCTAAATTTCAGCTACTTTTCACTAGTTTTTTGGTGAAACGTCGAACTTTATTTTTAACAGTGGCACCGAATATAAAAAAATATGTGTACATTTAGACGTCTTATAGACGCTATCAGATGTACCTTGATATCTAAAATGCAAGTCGAAAATACATCTATAAGAAGTCGAAAATACATCTATACATGTAAAAAAAGTGATCTATGCTTGACTGTCTTATAGATTATCTGATAGATCCATGTTTTATAGACTACCTGGATATCTTAGACGTCTAATAGAACTCAAGAGAGGTCACACATAACATCTCCATAAGAGGGGAAAAGCGTGTATTGTGGATATTTGTAGATTTATTATAGATGTGTTGGTTATTTTGGGTCTACAGCTTGTAGATGTCATATAGATGGGTGAGTGCCGTTTGGGTAATTGGAGAAGATCTACTATTAAATAAGACAAACTTTTGTATACAAAAATAGTGGGAAGAAAAAAGCGTAATTTGTGAGCTATGCTAATAGCATGTTATTCTAATCGCTTAAATCTCTGACTACACGATTGCTTCCGAATACATAGCAAAGACTTTAATTTTCCTTGACCCAAATCCCTTTTTATTATAATAATTAGAGAAAGTATGTGTGCGTCAGAGAGAGAGGGGGGGGGGATGGAGGTCGTTTTCTAATAATATACACACACCAAAGATTACACGTTTACCGGTGAAACCGTATTTAAGTTGAGAGTATACAGGACAAATCTGCATGAACAGACTTTTCATAGAAGCTTTCGAGCACTATTTAAATTGAATAGTATGGTAATAATAATCAGTGTGAATTTGAATGCCTAGTTTATTGAGATAGATTTTTTTCAATTAGTTAATTTTGTCAGCAGTGCTCTCATCTACAACAAATTTTAAGAACATTAAAAAATAATTATTCTTTTATTTAAAAACAACTAACATATTTACTTAACATATTCTCACAAAAACTGCTACTATCATTACACACAATTATATTTTTTAGTATGAAAGAACAAATCTTCCATTTATAATTTAATAAGAAATGCAAATAAATAACTTTGGAATATTTTTCTAACGAAACAAATGTACTCAACTGAGTTAATAAAGTGAATAAAATCTTCACCTGGAAAAATTGCTTAAAATACAAAAACGCCTTCTAACTTCAGGAATGTTTATGTCAAATGGCTAGTTTCAGAGACTGGAAGAGGCATATGTACTTCTCAAAAAGTATTTATGGATACGAGTAACCATGTGATACAAATTGGGAGAGTAAAAAAAGAACAATTTATCAAACAAAATTACTTTTATTATACAAATTCTTTTGTATTATCTGCTTAAAATTACAAACACAAGAACACATTAAATACAATTTACACAATGCAGAAATGCTAGGAATGAGTTACAGTTATTCCAAAACTTTAATGAATTCTTATTCGTTGGATTCAGTGTATACACGGCATTTCAAGTTCTTGTTGTACCAGATAGGCATTTCCCATGTTCCAGGAAATGCTATATTCAAGGAAAGACTAGTCCTTTCATCAGAGTTGAAAAAATTTGGGTTATCTCTACTGAGAATTGCAAACTGTTTGACTGCCAGAGCCAAAAAATTCATCTTTTGCAGTAACTTCTCCAAATACTCGCGTGGGCTTCTCCAAGACGAATTTTTGTCTTGAGACTTCACTTTTGCCCAGTCAAATATCCACTTAATCAATTCATATTCGGAGCTGAGAGACAATTTCGGCAAATCCAAGATAGTGTACACCATGGCTGGAGTTACGTCGCAAAGTTCGTTGGAGGCCATGATTTCTCTGGTTTTTTCTTATAAGATCTTGTAGCACTTATCTTTAAGGCTCTTGTCTTCCATTTCTAGTGAAATTTGCAAAATGCTGAAAACATTTCCTGGCTCGATCTTCGTGTGCCTGAGGAAAGAGTGACATAAATTCTGGAGACTTGTGACATTGAACTTTGTAGCCATTTTGAACAAGACACAAGCCTCTTCTGCTATTTTGAAGCTAGGTCTATCACCAAAACAGTATCTGTAAAAACAAAAACAAAAAACAACTAACATTGATCAACATGAAGCAACAATGTTAACTTTTATGAATTATTCATAATTATTAATAAAGAATCGCATTAGAGAGCAGGTGGAGAGTTTTAGGCAGTATCAGAGGTAAACTCTTTGCATTGAGGATATGCAACAATTCGTCTTAATCCATCTTGAGCAAGGAGTTTTCACAATAAAATAAAGGTGCATTAAAGTCTCCCCCTCCACCAAATAAGAGAAGATACCACACTTAGCAAAAAAAAAAAAATTGTCAGGATAAAAAAAAAAATCCATTGTGATCTTTGGTATGTTGTTCTTTATGTAACAACATCTGCACAGGATAATAACACCCACATTGTCATAAAATCAATGTTACCAGAAGCATGTGATCAAATTTTAGTGCATAAAAGTAAAATAATCATAATCTGGATATTGGCTACATTATGAGAGTAATGTGAGTCCGATGTGAACAAAATTACTGAAACTATGATATATATAGAGATTCTATTATGTTTTAAATTATAATATATATACTGAAACTCTAATATCTATAACAACATATTAAAAATGAAAAAAAAAAAAAATGAACAAAAACCATTTTTAAGGAGAATAATCGTATACAATGAGTTTAGTAATAACAATTTCCTAAATTATCATAATTGAGTAGTTGCTGGATATATATATATATATATATATATATATATATATATATATATATATATATATATATATATATATATATATGTGTGTGTGTGTGTGTGTGTGTGTGTGTATTTAAATACTAAATTCCCACGATTTTCTAGTAAGTTCAATAAATGTAATTGAATATCGAAAGCTAATTGAAAAATTAGTCTTCTAAAAAAATCTATTACTGAAAACCAGGACTAGTAACAGTCTCTCAGAGTGATCAAGGTTCAACGTATTCTGAATGGAAGACATTTTCATAGATGTTGAAAAATATTCACTTTTTTTTGGCCTATTCTACCAAACAATGGCCATTTTTCTAACTGTTATTCATATATAAAAATAATATTACAAATCAATTTGCAAAATCTTCACTATTCGGATCCGAAAGATTTACAGATTATTACTGTAAAATTCTGACTGTAAGCAATTTAGATTTCCTTTTCTATTTCCGAATGTAAGCCCCCTCCCACAAACTTTTGTGCAAAGATTTGATTTAAAATTCCAACAGAGAGAATTTTTGGCAGATTTCCACTTATGTTTTTATATAATTTCAGTGAAATCCTCCCCGTGCACGAAATGTCCGCTTCCGTTCTTCCTCCCACCACACACACTCCAAACTCACTCTGTGACTGAAAAAGTTTGAGAACCTCTGCTCTATATAGTAACAATAAGTAAATATTCAATCATCTAAATTAACCACACACACACACCTCTTTCTGAACCACTCCTTCTCTGAGCATCTTAAAATCTTAAAACTATCTATTCAAAAATTAAATTATCTATTTGTTACTCTCTTTAACAATAAATAAATAATCAACAACCATTTTAAATGGCTCTCTATTCCCCAAAATGTATGTTTTCCTTTTGACACATATAAAAAAATTTTAAAACTGAAAACTGTTTATAAAAATACGTTCTGCCCTATTTGTTATGTCTCTATTAACAATAAGTAAATAATAAATCATCTTAGTTACAAATCCCCTTCCTTCGAAATTCTTGTCCCCCCCCCCCCCCCTCCCCCAGGATATAAAGTTTGAAGAATCTTATTTGAAGAAATCTGATGTCCTATTTGTTGCTCTGTAGTAAAAATAGATATCCTATCCCAAAAATATCTCTCCCCTCCAATACAAAAACACTAAAACTCATTCTTAGAAAATCTGCTGTATTAATTGTTCTCTAATAACTATGAAAGAATAAACAGTCATCTAAATTACCCTCTTTGCTACCAAAAGTTTCACCAGCAAATAGTTTAAAATCTTTAATATTATTATTTTTTGCATTCTGCCCTATTTTATAGTGAAGTGGCTCATCTAAAATACCACTCATCTCGTATAAGTACCACCACCCATCTAAACGCTTTGAAATTTTTGATATTTCCTTCTCCTACAAGTGGGGGAGAGGAATTTCTAAATATGCGAGAGAAAAGCAAAAATTTTCTTCTTTTTCGCAGTTTGGATCTTCACATTCCTGATTAACATGTATGTTTTAAAGTAAATATATTCTTTAAAATAACACCCCCTCCCCCATTAGCAAAATATCAGGGGTGAGAACACCCAAACCACAAAATAATGAAAATCTTCTTCTGTGTACCCCTCGCTCCCTTTTTGGAAAATGGAAATTTAAGTGGAGAATTGCGATTTATTTATTTGACCTGTAATGTAACATTACAACATAGCCTTTTAAAAAAAAAAAAAAAGTTTTAAAACGCTGGGATTTTAACCTGTGTATGTTGTGGTGGGTGGTGGTGGGAGGGGGGTGTAGGCAAGTGGAAAAAAAAAGGGGGGATGTGAGGCAGGGGGGAAAGAAACAGAAATTTTGTGAGGAAGGGATAATTTAGGTGATAGATTTTAAATTAGTATGCTGGGGAAGGGGGAATTTAGGGTGAAATTTAGATGATTATTTTTTAAAGGAAAATATTTGTGTCCCATTCATCCCTGCTGTGGGGATGATTGGGACAGAGAGGAACTTTTTTTTTAATTTCATAATATACATCTGTATAATAATAATCTTGAATAGATATAGTGCATAAGATGTAGTCAAACACTTAATGTATGAAATGTGATAATAACTTAAAAAATATATCTAAAATAAATATTTTTGTTAAAATGTCCCATTTATCCCCCGTCTCCCCTATTTATTTTTAGTTGTAAGCATCGAATGTTGCAGATTAATTTTTTTAAATATTTAAATCTGTATACGTTGGAGGGAGATAAGAATTTTTTTTTGGAGGGGGGAGGGCAGGGATATATATATATATATATATATATATATATATATATATATAACAATTAATGAAACATTACCGAAACACCAACAGAAACTGTGAAATTATGATTTAGTAAGTAATAATTTATTGACAACGAAAGTGTTCCCGAACACTCTGAATATAGATATCAAATACATATTTAAAAGAAGAAGAAATTAAATTAAAAATTGAATGAATAGAATATAAATGTAACACACAGAAACAATGGGATTAGTTAAATTTATATAATGAATCGTGTGATGAAAATAATGAATCAATTATTGGAAATTCCTATAACGAGGTATCAGATATATATATATATTGTCTTAAAAAAGCTTTAAATAGGGTAAAGGATTTTTTTTTTTATTAAAAAGACATTTAAAATATTTTTAAATTTTGTGTATACTATGGAAGCGGGCAAAGGATAGGGGAAGCGTAAACGTGGGAGGTTAGAGGTAATTTAGATGATTACTTGTTTTTATTAGTGAGCAATGACTATTGCAGATTATTATTATTATTATTTTTTTAATAAAGAATTTTGAAGATTTTAATATCCGTATGCTAAGGGGGAGTAAAACGGGGAGGAGCGCAAAAGATAAATCCATTTATTGAAATAAATACATTTCAATGCATAAAAAAAAGTGCTCTGTGAAAGTTATATATTTAACAGTGTATTGCAAATTTAAAAGTATTGTTATGTTTGGATGTGTAAACATACTTTAAAGACAAACCAAAAATAACTTAAATTGAATTTTAAAACAAACCTATTAAAGTCACGTTAAAGCGTTACTAGGACTTTGATATCATTTCTGTTAAAACCCATATTTTGACATTATGAGTGAATGAAAAAGTATCAGCGAATTAATTTTATATATATTTTCACGTTGAAAATAATATTTGCACCTATGAATATAAATAGAATAAATATATATTAATTAATAGCATAGAGTCACTCAAAATTTGACATCATTATTTTTAAGATTTATATTTAAAATTCTTAGAGCCAATAGGTAAAGCGCTGCGTCGCAAACTTTTAACCCGTTAAGGGTTTTTGTACTGATATATATTACATACAATATTTATATACACACTTGTATACATTTATACATTATTCATGGGTATTTTAGTAAGACTTTGTCTTTATTTGTGATTTTTTTTATACTGTTATGATTGGAATTCATAATATATATGAACAATTATTTTTACAGTCGTTAGTAAATATGACCTGGGATATAAAAAAAACAGTAGAAATTATTGAATAAAAACGTTCAACATAAATAGATTTGCATGATTTTAATCATTTCAATACCTTGTATTTTGTCGGATATATTGGATTATTTTACAAATAAATTATTTATCTTTTGCATCACACTATCAAAAAATCGTCAATAAAATTTATGTAAATGATTACTTTGAGTCATAGTTTCCAAAGCTATGGACTTTTATCGGATCAGAAGTCCGGATGCCTATTTTAAAAGATTTCAGAAATCGCGAAAGTCACTTATGGAAACGAACGTTTTGGAAAGAGTTAATATTAATGTCTTTTAAAATCGAAGACGTCATTTTAGCCAAAAAAAGGAACGTAGATGGGAAATAATTAAAAAAATATACCTACATAAAAATATCATTAAAAAAAAAAAAAAAACTTGCCGAATTTATACATATCAAATTAAACGAAAAAAAAAAAAAAAAAGAAAAGAAAAGAAAGAAAAAAAGATAGAAAGAAAAAGGTTAAATTTAAAAACGTGTACCACAACCGAAAACGCACTTCCAACAATTATAAACAGCTTTCATAACCATAAACAGTACTGTAACTTTTATTTATTTATTTTTTTGTCACACCCTATCCTACCGTAAGCATCTTGTAGTGCACCTATATGGAGTATATCAAGCCCAATATTCTTGAAATGCTGTAATATCATTAAAATACACCGCAAAACGATTTTACCCTATAGATATAGACCGTCATGTAACGGAACTCTTTTGAGTGCCCCTGTAAAGGAACTATGTACGCTACACACTTCATTTTTAATACCGAACATGCCATGGTGAATTTCAAGAACATGTATCCATTGCATGGAAATCCGATTCTATGGACGCGAGTTAGAGCACGGACAGATTGAACACTTTTCAACAGTGTTGGTAAAGTGTTATTAACAAAATGGGAAACATACATAAAGCAATATTTATCAAACCAACATAGCAAAAATGTCATTAATAAATTACTCTATATTTTTTAATGCAACTTGGATAACATTATACATTGGTTGTTGTATTAATGATAAGTTCAAAAATATTGAAATAAAAATGCGTAAAATTTCTCTCTTTATTACGGCACGTGACACTTAAGCGAATATTTCAGAATCAAAATTTCATTTCGTTACAATAAACAGAAAAATCGCATTTCGACTTTTGTTCTTAGGTATTGAATGAAAGAAAGAAGAAAGCGTCTGATTCTATCAGATTCTAAGCGAATGTAATTTTATGTAAAGGTTTGGCACATTCCGATATAAATAGTTATTATGTGCGATTTTTTGGCACGCGCGCGAAAAAAAGTTCGTTCTAATAGAGGTGACTTGCAAAACATTAAAAAAAAAAAATCTCTGATGACTCGGCCTACAGGCACAGGTAGATTTCGAAGACGTAGACCGTGGGAAGCCTGTTTATTGGGAATTGAAGAAGAAAAGACCTTTTTGCCATGATGTGGCAGTTGGGACCGCCCACTTCGTAATATACTTGTGTCTGTAGGCGGAACCGGCAGGGATTTTTTTTTCCCCTGTAAGAGTTGGTCTTATAAAAAACTTGTCAATATAAAAGTTGTAGATATTAGTAAGAGGATTTATAATAAATTTAAGCAGATTTGATATCTTGTGAATTGACACTGTTATGAATTTGTTTCTTCTTAAACCCCTATCCCCCCCCCCTTGAGGCTATTTTTAATGATATCAAAAATCTGTCATACATAAATTTTCGGTACTTTTTCTAGAAGCAATAGTAACTTTAAACGGATTCGATACGTATCATAATTAAGAAGTTATGGGTTTTTTTTCTGTTTTCATAAAGAGCTACCCCGACCCCCCCCCCCCCTTTGGTTCGATTTTGCCCCTTGACGAACTTGACCGAGATTTTATGTATCAATTTGGAAGAGATTTGTGCAGAATTATTAAAGTTATCGTGTCCATAAAAAAGTGATATAGATAGATAGATAAAGTTTTGAACTGGGGGTGGTTTGTGATTCTGGGAGTCATGATCGGCGTAGATCTGCAAAAATTTTCCAGAAATTCCAACATGGGTAGAATGTAATAGGTTTTCTTACGAAATCTACCTCAAAAAGGTATTTTACGTGCATGCGCAGTTAAAAATTATTTCAAACAACGGCTTATATTTCCTTAAATATTATATTAGTATAAAAAAAAAACATTTTAATATTTGGGGAGGTTTGTTATACTACTTAAACTCACATAATACTTTTCTTTAAAAATTCAGTGTAATTCAGTAATTAAAAACAAATAAATGGAATATGAATTACAATTTATTATATTAGTATTTAAAAAAAAAAAAACATTTTAATATTTAGGGATGTTTGTTATACTACTTAAACTCACATAATATTTTCTTTAAAAATTCAGTGAGAAGTAATTAAAAACAAATAAATGGAATATGAATTACAATTTATTATATTAGTAATAATAATAATAGTAAAAACATTTTAATATTTAGGGATGTTTGTTATACTACTTAAATTCACATAATACTTTTCTTTAAAAATTCAGTGAGAAGTAATTAAAAACAAATAAATGGAATATGAATCACAATTTATTATATTAGTATTAAAAAAAACATTTTAATATTTAGGGATGTTTGTTAAACTACTTAAACTCACATAATACTTTTTTTTTCTGGGATGTTTGTTATACTACTTAAATTCCCATGATACTTTTCTTTCAAATTCATTGAGATATAATAATAATAAAAAAATGGAATATGAATTACAATTTATTATATTAGTATAAAAAAATAAAATATTTTAATATCCGTGGTGTTTGTTATTCCTATGATACTTTTTATTCAAATTCATTGAGAAATAATTAAAAACAAATAGATGAAATATAAATTACAGTTTAATATAATAGTGTAAAAAGTAAAACTTTTCAACTACTTATTTGGGTATGTTTGTTATATCATTTACGCTCACATAAAACTTTTCTTTAAATATTCATTGAGAAATAATTAAAAACAAACAGATGAAATATGAATTATAGTTTATTATAATATAAAAAATAAAACTTTTTAATATTTGGTGATATTTGTTATTACCATTTAAACTCGCATAATACTTTTCTATGAAAATTCATTGAGAAATAATTGTAAACGAATAGATAAAATATGAATTACAATTTATTGTAACAGTATAAAAAATATAACTTTTTAATATTTAGGGGGGGGGGGGTGTGGGGGTTGATATTCTACTTAGAAAAAGCTGTAAATTTTTATTAAAGAATGAGAAAACTGGAGGGTACAATTAAAATGTTTATGATAAACTTCGATTGTAAGCAACATAAAATACACTAAAAAGTATTGTAAATATTAAAGACACCATTAGAATGCTTGAAGATACCTCCTAAATTTTTATCACAAAGTAATTTTCTTTAAAAAATCCTTGAGAAATAATTAAAAATATTAGCCTTAAACCAAGAAATATACAATAATAAAATTACCCCGATATCAGAATAAATTCCTATGAACAACACCCCTGAATATCGGAACATACAAATTTCTGTATATTGGAAGGTAGAAAATTACCTGAATGTGTTGGTTGCAGGGGCTTAAAACAATACCTCGATGAAGAACCGACCTTTTAAAATCACCGGAGGATAAAAGGATAGTACTTAAGTAAAATCCAAATGTTGAGGATGTAATAAAATGAAAAACACTTTTTTCTTTTACAAATTTATGGAGATATTCCACCGATCTCAAATTTGCTGACCAATTCCTCAGCACAAAAATGTTTTAAAAAGTGGGCCAAGGTCCCTTTCACTTCACTATACCAGAGATAACATTCTTTTCATTGGTCAGATAAAGCAGACCTTTTAAAAAAAAACGAAAGCCCTCCCCCCCCTACCCCAGCAATGCATGAACCCATTTCCGTTTTCAGTTGAAAAATCATTCCTTTGAAACTTTGTCGATAGATTATAAACGAGAGTAGGCCATAGGCTCTTTTTAAACGTGTAGTGTTTAATAAATTTCAAATCTTTACTATTTTAATGCATGATGGATATCTAATATATGAAAAAGCTTTTTGGTGTAATTTAAAAATGTATATTAAATGTAAAAAAATTAATGGGAAAATCATTCAACACAAAATAACTAAACTAGTCGTTGGGGGCCACCGTAATACTTACCCATCATGGATATGCATAATGTAAAGTATTAAAATAAAAAATGTGTAAACTACTTATAAAATGCATTGCAATTCGAATAAAATCGTGGCTCGATGACGTCCTAAACTTTAAAGGCTCGATGACTGAATGGCTTAAAAGAAACATCCTTATAACTCCAAAAACAATAATCCTATTAACTAGCGGTTTATTGAATCTGATTAAGCGTCTCATTTCCAATTAAAATAGATCTTTGAATTGAAATTTGGATGAAATACAGGGTCATGAAAAATCGAAGTGTGTGGGAAATAGGATTGCCAATATCTCGGCAACTCACGATCCGATCGACTTCATGCTTTATGCAAAATGTATGTTTTTTTATTGTCTTTTATATTCACTCCTTAAAATAAACAATTTCGAAAATTTTTATGTACCTTTTATCAGAACGAATATTTCGAGAATCCGAAAAAAATAGTTCCGTATCATCGAGGTGACTGAAATTCAATAAGCTTCTCCCCATTATGACATACTAAGTACATACCCAATTTCAAGTCTCTATCTCAATTTTTTCGGGAGATAGAGCGTTTATAGACACACAGACGGACGGCAATTTTTTTTTTCTAAAAATATATTTTTCGGAATCTCCAGTGTCTGAAACGTGTCAATCCGTCAATTTTTTTTTTCGATTTTCAAAAGGGCTACGCTCGCCCACCCCCTTTCAGACCCCGCAGGCTCTAAAAACAGGCTAATTGGATCTGTTTTAAAAAAGATTACCCAATTACGAAAGATTGAATGATAGTATCACGACCACTCTATAAAACTACCAGTTTTCAAATTTTTATATGCAATAGTTTTCTTAATGTAAGCCGTGAGCAATAACCGCCTCCCCTTCAGTCACAATAAATTCAGTTACTAACAGATAAATCAAAGAAAACATTTAAAAAAAAATTTCCTATATTTATAATATATTTTTAAAAAATATCCCAAGCATTTAGCTATTCGAACCGGGCGTTTCTAAAGATCATTCCATAAACGTTAAATCCTCCTGGATCCCCAGCTTTTTCGTGAATTATTTACTTTGTAAGATGTTTTCGTGTTTTGCTCGGGACGTGCTCCCCTGCTTTCATACGATTTTACCCGAAAGTTCTCCGTTTTTACGATAGGAGAGGGAAAAACAGAAGTCTTATTAAACTTAAGATGAAGTTACGTTACAGATAAAGTAAACTTTGTAGAAACTGTCATGCTTAGTTCAATGTACATTGTGTACTTATGACATTGTTAAGTTTGTTGTAGATGAGAGTGGATCAAGTAGAAAAAATATTTTTAAAGGTAAGTTAGGGAAAAAATTTAATATGGTGTAGTAAAACCTGTGACAACAGAATTTGTCTATAACGGATTCTTGTCGTAAACGGAAAATTCCTATGGTCCCCGACGGAAGGAATACTATACAGTTATACCTACTAAGACGTAAACTGTCTAAAACGAAATTTTTCAGTTCCTTAATTATTCCGTCTTGGTGGTTTGATTATATTATGACGGAAAAAAAAAAAAAAAAAAAAAAAAAAAAAACAGAGAGAGAGTTTATCCATGTATCGTTTGCATTTATACAGTTACATCGTGTTTACATTTATACAATAAATCCTGTGAAAACGGAAAGGGACCGGAAAAAGAAAAAATCCCGTTTTAGCAGGTTTCGTCTTTGAAGGTATATTTTCGTGGTTCTCATTCTGCGACGCCGGGACCATGCAATATTTTCCGTAATGTTTATCGTTATGTTTGTAATATTTATTTTATATTTTGTAATATTTTTTTAATTATCCGAACCAAGTTTCTATAGATCATTAACAAATGTTGTGTTTTACTCGGTCCGTGTTCCCCCTAATTTTATGCGAATTTATCTAAAAGTTTTCTTTTGACGATATCTATAAGGGAAACGCGAGAGTTTTAAAATATTTCATACAGGAGCGGATTTCAACTAAGTTTCACATTATGCAGTAAAATTTCCAGAAGCAGTCAGCCCTAAGTTAAGCTCAATTTACATAGTATATTAATGCCATTTTTACAAAATGATTACATTTACATGATGATATTTTTATTAAATAAATGCGAGTCGAATAGAAACATATTTTTATAAATAAGTTAGAAAAAAGTTATAGGGTACAGTAAAATCTGTGGCAGCGGAACCTGTCTATAACGAAATCTTGACTTAATTCAAAAACTTTAATGGTTTCGAAGGAGTAAATACAACACAATTATACCCACTAACACGTAAACTGTCTAAAACGGATTTTTTCCGGCAATTACACTTTCCTTATCAGCAGGTTTTACTGTATTATAGAAAAAAAGAGCGAGAGAGAGAATCTATCTTTGTATCACTTTTGCCTTTATACAATAAAACCTGTAAAAACGAGATCAATACAGACCGGATGAAACTCCGTTTTAGATAGGTTTCGTCTCTAAAGGTACATTTAAAAAAAAAGTATTCCTTCCTCCGGGACTATAACATTTTTCCGATATAGCCAGTTTCCGTTTCCATGCGTTTAATTACAATTATGTTCTCATTTAATAAATACTATAAACAAGAAAGTCAGAATAATAAAAAAAATTACTGAATAAATATGAATTAAAATATTAAAAATAAATTTGCCCCTGTATTTGTAATTTTTAATAAAGACCGAATAACGACTTAATTATTTGAACCAAGTTTTTAAAGATCATTCAATAGATGTTGCATCAGCTTTTTCCTGAATTATTTACTTTGTGAAATGTGTTCGTGTCGTGCCTCTCTAGTTTTATGTGAATTTATCCGAAGCTTTCTCTTTTTAATGCTATCGGAGGGAAACGCGGGAGTCTTAAAATATTTAAAACAGAGCAGGAATTCAATTAGATTGAGTGGATGGACGGTTAGATTATGTTACAAACAAACTTTCTAGAAGCAGTCATGTTAGATAAGTCAGTTTTAATGCAATTTCAGTTTACATTATACACTCATGACATTATTAAGTGTACTAGATAAGGGCGAACCAAATAAAAAACATAGGTTTAAAAAATAAGAGTGATAACAACAACTATATTTATATATATATATATATATCGTATATTCTGGTGTATTATGCGCAACCATAATATGAGACTATCATTTTGTATTATTAGCTACTTTCGCATTATTATCTGAACCCCGTTTGTTGGAAAAATACCTTCGTGAGATGATTATCAATAAATGACATTGAATACTAATGACACTAATTAGCTATACTAATAATTATATATAATAAATATTAACATAATTAATACACTAATTAGCAGAAACATAAAAGAAGAAATACGCAAATGAAGAAGCGAGAATGTATGGTACAAGACGAAATCTCACTTCTCATGCTCGTCTTTGCTTCATTTTTATACCCAGAATAGAGCGCTCTTCTGTGAATTTGGATGAATTTCCTCGTGTCAAAAGCGTACATTGAATAGACACTAGATGCGTATTATACAGGGAAATTCTTTATCCTTAAAAAAAAAAAACAATCTTGCGAACGGAGAATGAGCTATGTCTATGAGCAAGTGTGATAACAGTATAGTAAAGTGACTACGCCTGACATTGATACAACTGATAGTAGCGTCCCTAGTGGCAAAAGTTGAAAGAGTTGTCGACCCTATCTCGAATTCTACTAGCTAGATATTTATAAAAAAAAAAAAAAAAAAAATCAATTAGAAAAGTGTTGAGTGCCCTCTATTTGATCTAAAATCATGTCTTACGTGTAAAAAAAAAAAAAAAAAAAAAAAATCATTAGAAGCCCTAAAATGTAGATTTTTCGATATCCAATCACCGTCTTAATACCTCAATAATCGCGACCCAAAGTGACTGTTTTTGAGGCAGATGCCCATTTACTAACAAAACTAACACATAATCAAGTTAAGTATGTATGTTTTATGTGTTGTCATATAGGAATCGACCACCCGGCCGGAAAAATATGAATTTTTGTTTGTTTGTTTCATGCGAGAGGTTTTTTTTTTTTTTACTCATCTTTGCCTTTTTCGGTCATTTTATTTTTATTTTATATTTCATTGCTTTGTTTTCCCATTTAATTATTTTCTTTGTTTTTCAGTTTTTATATTAATACACAATATTACTGTTTTACAATGGCCATGTTTATTGCAAGGCTAGTGATAATTTACTTTTTTTGTTCAAAATCGTCTCGACCCAACCAATTTTATAGCCTGCTTGTCTGTGGCCGCCGTCTTATGTACAAAGGCATTCTTTTGTTTCGTTGGATTCTTTGTAAGAAATTGAACTCCGATATTTAAAATTCATTGGATGGTTTTATAAATTTAGAAAATAGATCGTTAAATCGCATCCTAGAACGAAAAAATCTACCCTATATATATAAAATCCTAATGAAACGAATTTGTGAAACGATTTTATGAAACGAATTTATGAAACGATTTTATGAAACGACTGATTAAACGACTGATTATGTTTCAGGGCTATTTTTAATAAAATATTAAACGCTTGATGATGAAATTAATACCAATTGTCCATAAAAATCCGCGGATGTCAAAACTGGTAACAGAGTTTTGAAATTGGAATTAGTTTTCGAGATATTAATTTTTTTCTAATTTTAATGACATTTCTGTAATGATGGCAACTAATTATTCAGTTTTTTTGTGACAAAAAAGGGAAAAACATTGAAAAGGATCCCTATAGGGATTATTAGTTTCTTTTTATTCGTCATTTCCAAATTGAAATTGAATTTATCTTTTATTTCAATCGATAATGAAGACAAGATTGTGATTACATTATGTTTTTCACGAAAATTTGAAAAAAAAAATCACATTTCTATCGTCAGGATTCAATCGTCTGTCAGCATTTAATTTAATTTATAAACTGAAAATATTTTGAATAAATTCGTCCAAATGACGTCATTTATGTAAACGGAAAAGAAAGGGGAGAAAAGGAATTAATAGTAATTATTATTTATTGATATCATTTTGTTATTTTTTTGTAAAATTTAATTAAACGAATTTATAAAATCACTAATTCGGATATTTGAAACGAATATATAAAATAATAATTGCCCAACTGAACGGAAGAAGAATAAAATATCCTGCTTGGTTTTCTATCCTGCTTGGTTTTTTCCGCCAAGCTTTTTAAAAAAGCGTCAAGACCCCTATAATAGAAAAGCACCAAAAGTTCATTGGGTTTGTTTTCATAACTTTTGGCAACAAATCTATGTATATTACGAATCTATCCCTTTTTGAAGCTCGAATTACGCCAAACCTAAAAGCAAAGGATCCTATACTGGAAAAGTACCCGAATTTCTTATGGACAATATTCAAGTGACATAACATGGTGTAAAATTATCGCGGATAGCAAATTTGTTTAAATATCTCATCAAATGATGCCGAATAAATGCAGGCATGCATGTACAAAATATTTAATTAGTTTTGTATGATAAATAATTATTAGAAAATTCGTATATACATATTAATTAAAATAAATAATTTACATATTTAAAATAACATGAAAATATGCAGGATGGTGCACTAAAATAGAGAAAAAATCAAAACCTGTTACTGAAAATGTCTATAATATGGTACTTTTCAATACCGTGGTTCTTAATGTTATTCACAAGCAGATGGAATTTTTCTCATCCTTAAGAAGGGGAGAAGGCAAAGGAAGAATAGAATACAGATCGTTGTTATAAAAGTCCGAGAGGTAGCCGCAATTTAAACCTAACCATTTTATACAAGCTCGTTTTCAAGTTGTAATTGATTTTACTTACCAATCCCTAAAACAGTTGTCGCAACAGCTGTGTATGAGGCCATGATAATCAAAAAATGCCCCATTAAAACGTTAAAAGCATGGCAACCAATTACAGATTTACCAATATTTTTAAAACAAAGCCATGTTTTTAGAGGCCTCGAAGTCTGAGGGGGTAGGCCCCCTAGTATATATATAAAATTAATGAAAAGGTTCTGCAGTTAATTTTCTTTCTCAATAATGAAGTGATATTAGATTGATATAAATGCAATTATTTAAATCATTTCATTTTCTAGTTTTGCTCTAAAAAAATATATTGACACATTTAAAAAAATTATTTGTTTGATGTGTGTTTTTAATTAGAAACGTACATGAATGAATATTTTATGACCATGCTAGGGAAAATCTGAATCATTATTTTAATTATGATTTACATTTCATATCGAATCACTTTTTATTAAGAAATAAATCTGGAAATGTATTTTATGTACTAGATAAACTTATTACTATATTTCAACCTTGCCTGTAGTATTTTTAACGTGTTAAACATGGTCGACAGATTTCTTATTTTTAGCGTTCTAAGCAATTCCATTAGCATAATAAGACAGATGGTGGGGGTGACAAATAGATATTTCTCTCATATTTTATTCTAATAATTTAGACTGTGTGCATCTTATTGCTTCGAATGAAATCTGATTCGTAAATTACAAATTCATCTCTTGGATGTATTTTCTCGATGAAATTTGTGTATGGTTTTATGTTACGGTCGTTTATCTGATCTGGACTAACTTGTTACTTCGTTGTAGCAGTCATGAACATTCGTGTTTTACCATTTGTTTGTCTGAAAACCAACTCGTTTTATCCAACAGTTTGAAGATTAAAAAGTCCTTCCGGCCTGTACCGGGAGGAAAAGGTAGCTTTCCTATGTCTTCGTTTTAAAATTTTAGCTAATGTTACTCGAAAACAGCAAGCTAAAATGCAAAGAAACCGTTTACAAAAGATTCGTTAACACTGAATTTGAATAAGAAATTTCGCAAATTATTGAGCTATAGCCAAGTTGGCTTCATTTATGAAGACTTATTTCGGTCGCCAAATTGGGCGATATTTCGCCAAATGTCGCCAAGTTTGGCGCTAACGGATATGAATATATAGTTTTATGCGTATGATTGGGAAAATGATTACAACATTGAAAGATAATAATTTGCGAGAAGTCGCGTTCACTAAAACTTTTGTAATGTGCTATCTTGTTTCAAAATGTCTGCCATCCTAGAATTTCAAACTGCTGTATCCCAGCCGTTTTTTAAGATAGAAGTAAAACAAAAAATACTCCGGAATCCTTGTATCAAGGCCTAACAATTAATTAAAAAGTAAATTTGAAATTTTAACTCTTTTGCATATTTATTTTAGTTTTAAATATTTAAATAGCCGCCATCTTGAAACAAAATGGCGGACTAAGCTGGCCAACGAACTCGGTCGAGACATGGGTGAGCTTAATACACACAATTAGTTTCATCGAAATCTATTTATAAATACGAGCGTTATCGTATGACATAGGTCAGATATATATATATATATATATATATATATAAATCAACATTTGAACGGAGGGTGGTTTTGGGGTCTAGGGGTCATGGTCGGTGAAAATATACCGAAATTTTCCGGAACTGCTTTCCTCCGAACGGTTGCAATAGGTAGCTTTATACTTTTTTGTATTGAAAGCTACCTAAAAGGTTGGTTGGTTGATTTTTGATGGCCGATTATCGACACGAAGGATATAGGACCTGGGAAGGGGGTGACCTCCATGGGGGTCTTTCTAAGAGATTCTAACCCGTATTACCGCAAGGTTCGAAGAAGACTACAGAAAATTCCGAACGGTTAGGTCGACGAGCGCAACAGGGGTTTGAACCCAACCCTCCCCTTCTACCAGCTTTGAGAGCAGAACCTCTGAGTCACTGGTGGGGCGAAGATTAAAAAGGAAAATAAAATTATATTTGGCTTCACCAAACACCGTCAGCAATGTGGATATTTTTCGATGAAAGCAAAATAAACAAAACAGTTGATGGAATTGTGTTTATATTTCTTATTTAATAATTTTCATTAACAACTCTTAAAAAAACACAAACTTTTTTTTTTTTTTTGCATTTCAATTAATTATGTTTCGTTAATTAATCTGTGTTAATAACTCGGGAAAAATTAAAAGCTTTCAGGATTTCTTTGGCGTGATAAATTTAATTATCAATTTAATATTAAAGGCGCCCAAAATATTTCTTTGAAATGACCATCAACAAACAACATTCCGCCTGACATACTTTTAATAAATAATACTATGATACTAAAAAAAAAAAAAAAAGATATCCTAGCAAAATTTAATTAAACTCATAATTAAATAGAGTCTATGTTCAATATCTTATAGCGAAGAATATCAAGAAAAACAATATACCAATTTTTACGCATATTATATATATATATACTAATATATAACCCCCGTCCAAAATGGCAGAATGATATGTGTTTCAATTTCATAAGACTTCATGCAAACAAACAACATGAAGATTTTACTATTGAAAGGTGTGTGTTGTAGAAAAGTACATTTTAAAAATGACAAATTGTTTCTATATATGCAAGTGATGAGCATTTTTTTTTTTTTACTCAACATTCAATTTCTGAAATAATTCAACGATTGGACAAAATATTCAAATTAAATATTAAAAAATAATAATCCATGTGCAAAAGTGTTTGTAAAAAAAGTGTTATCAATGAGTTTCAAAAGAGATTGGCTCACCACATAGCTCAAAATGGTTTAACGATTGCACAAAACACTACAGTTTCGTTAGTTTTAAATTATCTAAGTTAATAGTACATATTAGAGTTTTAAATCATTGCCGCATTAAATCAGTTATTACAAAATCATTGCTTTGTTTATTTACATTTTAATTTTTATATTGCTAGTTGTATTTTTTAAATTATTATAAATATTAAATGCTAATAAAAATCAATATTTCTAATTAAAATCTATAAATCTATATATATTTAATTGATAATTTTGACAAATTATAATTGCAATTTATTATAAGTATTTGGAGTATATCCAAGGAGTCCCTCTCTTTGTTTCTCCACTGTGTTGATAGATGGCAGCACCAAAACAGCCAAAGAAATGACGCTATCGTAAAAGCGTGTATTTTTCTGAACATTTCTGTCGTACAATGATTTTGGGTTGTTCATATTATCTTTCAAGAACTTAAGATTCCACTATAAAAGGATTCTGTAAAGCTTAAGCACGATAAACCCTCAAAACAATGTTTATTTCAACAAAAATATTTAAACACACGTTGCCAATCAGCACAAATAATTTTGATGACTGAGTCTCAAAACTGAATGCACAGCAGTATTTATTGCAAGAATAATAATAATTAGCGAAGTGAAACACAAATTCTGAAGATTTCACAAAACATTAAAATTAAATATTCAATGCGTTAAAGTTTTCCTTATTTTTAAATATATTATCTTTATGAAAAGGAATGATTCTAAAAAATGAATGGCTCACCAAACCATTTTCTTTTTGTTTACACTATTTCAGAAAAAAGTGTTTACAGAAAATGTTTTTTACACAAATGTTGATATACATGCGTTTTATATTAAAATATGCTGAACAGACATGATTTGCGGTAGAAGAAATTATCATTTAGTTGTCATATGTTAGCATATGTTTTACATTAAGCCTACCATGGCGTTTAGCTACGGTCCATTCGCAGACCAATGTGGTCGCATGCGGCATGGTTACCAACACTTTTCTACCATTACATTTTATTATAAGTAGATTTTTTAATTTAATGAATAACTGGAACTCAGTTTCAGATAACGTTTTATCTCATAACTACCGTGATAATAAAAAATTACAAACCCCAAGTTTGTATGATTTTATATCTTTAATCTTATTCTGTCTGAAATTATATTTTTAAAAGAAAAATTCGAGAAAAAATATTGATATTTAGTGATAAAAGCGCTCTTAAGAAGACAGGTTTCTTGTTGTTTCACGTAGGGTCGTTTCATAGTTTTTTTTTTTTTTTAAATTCTTCTCGCCCGAACTCTTTTAAATTTTTATTCGTTATAAATATAACAGTTTCACAGGCCATGTAAAAATTTCGTGAAAAATATTGTTGTCTAGTTGTAAAAGAAATAAGTTTTTTTCTCGCTTTTTTTTTTGTTGTTGTTTGTTTTCACGTCGGCTCCTTTAACATAACAAAAAAATATATATATAGTTCTCATCTTCCTAGCTCTCTGAAATTTTAATCGGTTATAAATGTAACTGTATCTAAGCTCTCTTTAAAATTTCTTCCAAAAATAGGCATATTTATTAGTGAAAACACTAGTCGAAACAAAGCAACGCCAGATCGAAACATCCCGCTTTTTTGCTTTTTTTGTTTTCGAAAATTTCTCAGATTTTATGTATCTTTTAAATATTTATACAAGTCCGAATGCTTTTGAAATTTTGTAGTTGATGTAAATCTGATCTACCGTGATGAACTAAAAGGGTTGCATTGAAATACGGACGTTTAATTACTTTTAGGGTAGAAAAAAGTGAAGTGACCAGCGTTTGTCGGTGTTTCTGAAAGGGTTAAAATTCGCATTTTTTAAAACCAAATATACCATCAATTAGAAAAAGTTTTCAGCTTTAAGAGCATATTTTTCGTTTGGCGATACCTCGAAAATCGCGTCCTGGAGGGGCGTTGCCATAACGGGTAAAACGTCCTTTGGGAAAATGACCATTTTTGAATTTTTTTTTTCAAAGGGTTAACGACGATATATTTTCGAATTCAGGTTGGTGGGTTTCAAAATTGAAATGACCCAGCAAGAGGAAGTGAAACTGCAACAGTAATCGAAAAAGTGCATCGACATCAGCTATCCTATGCATAAAAAGAATCGATTAAAAATATTGAAAGGCAAATGAGAATGTTATAGAGAATGTCTCTATTGGTTTAACATTAGTTTGCGAACGGGTATTCGTAAGTATTACAGACCGTGTGAGAGTGAGTGTCTTAAGGGTAGTTTTTAATTGTGTTTACGCATTTACCTGCTGAACTATATTTAGTAGACTAATAGAAGTTTGTGGAATATAAATAAATTATATACGCAAAAAAAAAAGATACATTGTCGTTTACGTTTGGTCATTGCTGCGAGTGAGTTTTAAGTTGCCTTTTTGCTTAATAGGTGGTGTGTACAAAAGTCTTCAGGGCTGTACAAAAGATTTCAAGTGCATTTCCATCGATTGGCGAAAATTGCTAAATATATATATATTTTAACTGAACTAAATTTTATCATACTATGCATCCACATCTATTGTTCCTATGTAGGGCTACACAAAATAATTCGACTACTTTTTTGACACTGGAAGGTAATTTCGAAAACTGTATTTTTCAAAGTGTTATATGTTTTCTAAACTGTTTACTTACATTTCTTCTTTCACCTTATTTAACTGTGAAGTTTCGTTACAGTTCGTATTGTACAGTTCGCAGCCGGAAAACCGGCTGTATTGGAAAGTGTTTCATAATCTATGCTTGACGCATGATTTTTTGTTCTTGTTTATTTTAGGGAACGGCGCATCACGCCACTCTTTGTTAAGGACACCGTCTCCCGAACATTAGACCTACAAGCGAACACAAAAATGGCGGCTGTCGTAAGTGTAATTTTTTTCATCGTTTGTATGATCCCTTGCATTCTAATGCCGGTATTTTCTAAAAGTATTCTCCGCCTTATTTAATCTCAGAAAAAGAATGCTAAGAATAGTTTTGGAAATACTGGTATGTAAATTCAAGGGATCGTACAAACACTGGAAAAATCCACCTACGACAGCCGCCATTTTTGTGTCAGCGCATGCGTAGCCCTAGTATTAAGGGGACGGTGGTTAAGGAATTTTAGATGTAAAGAAAATACACATTTGAAAAAAAAAACTTTTATTTAATACAAACAAAAATCAATTTTATAGCAACAGCCGAGAATTTTTAATTTAAACACTAAAGCATCGTTTTTATTTCTTACATTACTCTTTTATTTCTTACAGAAAAGGCATCAGTTGTATTAGTAGAAAAAATTGATTTATTCTGCTAAAAATAGCATGTTTTGTTATTCTGATGTACACAAGGCCCTGATTACCTTTATAATCAGGCGTATTGGAATCCTCTTAAAATGACTAAGCATGGGATTTCAGAAATCGACATAGAATATGAAAATAGGACAGGAATTTTTTCGGTGTGAATGATGGCGATGGAAACACTTTTGGGCGATTCATCACCTGCGCCCACTGAGCTGGAAAGTACCAAAAAAAAAAAAAAAAAAAAAAAAAAAAAAAAAAGAAAAAAAAAAAAACAAGAAAGAAAAAGAAAAGAAAAAAAAAAATAGAAGAAAGGAAAAAAATATCCCGGATCACATTTGAAGATGAAAATTGGAAAATATTTACTTACATTTTTAGATTGTCTCTTCTTTATAAAAATCGTTTAGTTTTTTTTTTTTCGATTTAACTTTTTTTGTTTGTAACTATTCATATTTTAAAAAAATTAAATGGAAGATGCATAATCACCTCTATGCATGACTACAATTCTCTTTTAAGAAACATTTTTCAAAGGTTTTTCATTCATTTCTTCCGAACTTTTCGTTTAAATTTGACTTCTTGTACAACCAGTTAATTCCTCAACCACACTTAATTAGCAGAAACTGCCTTTAAATTAAGATAATCCCGAAAATCTTCTACTTTGGTATCTATTTGCATTATTAAATGTTTTGTAACATGTTTTAAACCTATGTCAGTGCAATGCAACAAAATTTGTTTTTAAAACTATGCAGAAAATATCATATCATAATAAAGATTCGGAAACAGTCTTACAGTATTTATATAATAAAATAATATTCCAAAGAAATTCTTTCCACAATAAAACTATTCCTTTATTTTCGTATGCGAAGTTCTCATAAATTATTTCTTTTCTATGCCTATCCCCCTTTTTCTTTTCTCACCACTCGGAACCGCGATGAAAAATCACGATTTAATGCAGAATGACCGAACCAATTTTATATGAAAATTGGTCGATTAAATTCAAACGGGACGAATATCTTTCAACAGTTTCTAAAATGCTGATAAAATTTGTTGATTAAAGATTAAAAAAGAATATTTATAAAATATTGATAAAAGATTTGTGTCTAAGTATAAAATTATTTATAGAAAAATAGATAATACATTTTTTATTGGTGACAATAATTAATCTTCGCCCAGAAATAGTTGGCTTCCCTCCCCCCCCCCCAAAAAAAAAAAATAAATAAATAAATAAAATAAATAAATAAAACGGTTAATAATAATAGCGATTCATTTTCATTAAGAATTCGTGCTTAATCCAATTAACGGGCAGAAATATCAACAAAGAAATAAAACTTGCAAAATCATTTGTGTTGCGGCAATAATTTCCTGCAAGCCAGTAACAGCCATTCCACGACAGACTGTTTTTACATTTCCATTTCAGAAAACAATACTCAAAAAATCGAGTTGAGTCGTTTAAAACTTCACTTCTAAAACGAAAACTAATTTCATTGGTTCATAAGGGAATTACGTCAAAGGTCTCTTGTGGTATTTTTCTCTGATTCTCAGCAGGCGAACGAAGTGCGTATCGTTCACCGCTGTTTCCAGAACGGTAAAATAATAAATTCAATTATTTTGGAAGCGGCCTGTTGACATTAGGAACGAAATTTTGACTGTCGATAACTCCAAATATATACATTTCAGAAGATAGCTGATCTCTCAAAAATCAAATTATTTTAACAATCTTTCTGAAAATGGGAATTTTATGCAGTTTCATTTGAAAAAATAATTTTGAGATATAATGACTGACTAGCATATGAAACGCAAAGCGGTCTGCCCGGTATCTGCCTCTGGTCCGTATTAAAAAAAGAAACCACGAAATGCCAAAATTAAAAGTCATTAAAATAAATTTATTATAATGAAGGGCAAAGTAAATATATATCAATTTCTCAGTCAATGAAAAAGTAAATGCGTTCATTTGCAAAATATTTACATTTCAAAATACATAACCAAGAAGTGATGAGGTGGAAAATATAAAAATATTAAAGAAACTATGAACGCGAGGTGGCATTTTTGGGGGAGCTTTATAGACACGATTCATTGTGTATTCATTCTTGCACAATCCATGTGATGGGTGCATAGAAAGAGTATTTGAGAGCGATGGCATAAACCTGTGAAATCAAAACTATTCTTTTTTTTAATAAAATCAAAAGGCTAACATGATGTTTCACTAAAAAGTACTATGATAAATTTTAAAAAGTTATTTTACATGTCTTGTTTAAATTAATAATAATAATAATGGTAATATCATGTTGAAGTCTTTTTTCTTTTCTTAAGAAAATAAATAAAAAGAAGCAATTTTGAGCTCGTTCTGTTCTCGTGTAAATTCATTTTTTAATCACTTTCCTAAGCACAGTTAACTAATCTTTCAATTTTTTTTTTTTTTTTTAATAAAAATCTCAAAATACGGCCTCTTTTATTACTGAAATCCAAAGCCTAAACATAATCCATTGATGAACATTTACATCAGTATCATAAATTGTTTGTTTACTTAGAAAAAAATATATAGGGCTAAAAATTCAAGTTTAACAATAGAAACGAGGCTCTATCCTCAGGTAACAACCATTAGATCGAGGATCACGTTGAGGGTAAAATGTGAAAGTTTTGCAACGTGACATTGCTAAAAAATTCAATAATTGTATTTTAGGGTGAAAGTTGTAAACGAAATTTATAAAATATACATTTAAGCTTTTAGAATTATAATAAAATTTTCATCATTACTTAACAAGCGCTATTCTTTGGACATTCTCTTGATAGAGTGTAGTTTTTTTTTTCTTTTTGGAACATTTTCATTGTCCTGAAAAAATTTCCTTAAACAATAACAACAGTTAAAAAAATGTTTGTCCTAAAATTTTTCCTGTATTAGAAAAATTGGGTGAATAAGTTATACTTCAAGTATAAGTTTATACTTATTTGTGTGGCTATGTAAACAGTGACGTTTTAAAAATTCATTTTTTTATTAACTCGTTAAAGCATTTTGTATAACAAGGATAAAAGCGAAGTATTTGGCAATGTTTTTAATTTAAAAATAAGATTTTTATGTAATAACTAGTGCATTTTTAAATTTTACATTTGGCAACGTCGTTTAACTTTTTCTTCTTCTTTTTTTTTAATGGAACTACTTTATTTTCCATTAAATTCTTATTTAATATTTTTACTCCAAAAACTTTCTTATTACTATATAAATTTAATTTTTCCATCTTTATGAATTATAAATAATTAATACGAATAATATTTAAACCATTAAGAAAAGTTATTTTAAATTTTTAATTATAAATTTAATATGGATGAACTTCAAATAATTTTCTCTGAAAAGCACTTTAGCAAGAGTCCTTCTGTTCGGATTCGTTATAATAAAAAAGGATATTAAAGTTTAAAAAATAGAATCTGGCGAAATTTAATTAATTCCTTTCATAAATTATTTTTGCGTCAGTGATCCTAATTAAAATAAGGCATCATTAAGCCCTTATTCTGATAATCAAAGTTTATTCATTGCTTTAATAAACAAAAGAAATTCTTAGCTTTTCCCGTGTAAGTTAAATTCAAACGGATGTTTTTAGAGAGTCAGAAATAGGGTTTCAAAGTGTTTTGTTGCTGCTTCAAATTTTGGTTCTTCTCAAAAGCTTCTAGAAAACTATTCCTTTTTCCATTTTTACGATTCCGTACTTTAAAAGTAAAAACGAAACCATTATAAGATCACACCTGTGTCTGTCCGAGCCTTTTTTTTTCGTAAACTATGGGACGTGGAAAGTTCAAACTTGGGAAAGTTATAAAGCCGTTTTACACACATATTTTTTAGATTATTAGCCATTCGCAACTATGTTTAGGGAAAATTGAGGGGCTAGTTAATTTATTTGAACAAAAAAGTTTTCTTTTGTATATCATGTGGGATATCGGTTGAAAGTTCGCGTAACATCGAACTCAAAAGTACATTTGTTTTAATTTTAGGTATTTATCATACTTTCAGAAATATCGTCGAAAATGCGTTTCAAAAATATGTCACCCCGCCCCCCCCCCCCCCCTCTATTTTCGAATCCACTGAAACTAAAATTATGAAAAAATGAGGGGTATTAGTAGAAATCATGATTAGTAGTTTATTGAAACTTTGCAGGAAAACTAGAGCGATTTTCCTAGGTCACATAGTGTTTGAGAAAAATGCATTTTTCTGTTACACACATACTTTACTTTTCGGGCGGTCAGTGGGGAAGTGGGCGGTATCTATCGACACAGAATCGTCCAAGGATATTGGATAATTATTTTCGAAAAAAAAAAATCGGTCATTAGCCGAGATATAAATTAAGTTACTTGAAAAAAAACTTTCTTTTTATGTATCGTGTAGGGTATCGTTCAAAAGATGTCGCAATATCGAACTCAAAAATATATCTGTTTTAATCTATATTTTATATTTTATATGTATTATATTTTCAGAGATATCGTCGAAAGTATACTGGAAAAATAGGTTCCGCTCCCCACTCCTATTTCTGAATCTACTGAAACTAAAATGATGAAAAAAATATGGGTAGTAGTAGGTTTATTAATGAATAAATAGTAATTGATAAATTCAATGTCCGGAGCACTTTGAGCGCGAGTTACACTCGTAATTGACCAATTTATTTTGTTTAACTTAACTCGGTACGTGTATGTAAAGATAAAATTTTCTAATCTATTTTCAACTAAAAATGATGTAACACTGGTATGTTTCCGATAACACTACAACATTTAAATATTTTTTTTTTTAACGCTAGCCGGGCACAAGTGATGAATCGCCCACCATTCTTTGTAGTTACAACTACTATATACGAGTTACAACAACGATGCAGTTCCTGCTGCCCCAAACCAAGCTCGTTAAAATAGACTAACTGGCTGTGAAACTGTGACAACAGAATATTTTAAACACTAGAAACCAGAAGATAAAATATAAATAAATAACAAAGCGTGTAATATAAATATTTTCAAATACGCTTTTATCAATAAATAGTTTAATATTAATTAAGTTACGAATATACGTTGAGAAAACAATTTAGAAATCCTGAACAGACTGTTTAAATACTGCTTTTTTTTTTATTGCCCTATCCTTCAAACGAAACGCAGCAAACATTATATAATTTTTAATAAATTCACTAGTTCGCGGGTTCGAGATTTCTACCAAGCGTCCAACAAAACGGTGAATTTTCCATAATCGAGGCTCGCATAAATTAAGGTATTGTAACGGAAATATTTTGGTACAACATGAATTGTAGTCTTGAAATAAGGCGTGCTTTTTAAGATAAACATTGAATGCTTCATAAAAGAGTGTTTTTTTAAGAACTATTTTTACTTATATAATTATTTTCTTTCTTTCTTTCCTTTAGAATTAAAAAACACCGCTCCAAAATGACTCTATATCTAAATCATGCATTCATGTTTCATCATATAATGAGAACACAAAACAAAATTGAACAATGTAACATGCAAATACACTTTAAAAGGAAAAAAAAAAAAAAAAAAAAAAACAATTGAAATTGACTGCTACTCTTTATCTTCTTTTGCGAACTTTAATATCGTGTAGGCAGTTTCGTTCGAGGACCCGTTCTCATTTGGCTAGCAACAACACACTATTGACTCTCATTTAAATGTTTTCATTTCCGAGACAATCAACATAATTTTGAAAATTAGAAAATTAGAAAAATAACATTAAAATTTCCTTTTAATGTTATTTACTATTTCAGTGAGTGTTCTCAATCTCACAAACCCGTTATATTTGTTTTGTGCCGTGTAAAATCTTTTTCAGGGGGAAATTCTAAGTGTATTTGCTGATTTTGCTTTAGCAGATCCGTTACATTTTACTGCTTTTTGTCTCTGGGAAAAGACATTTTTTTTTTTCAAGAAGTTTTTAATAGAAGAAATGTATTTATTTCTCCGTCATAATGACTTGTATTTCTAGCTAAATGACGTTATTGATATTCTGAGATACAATTATTATTTTAACCATATATGTTATTATTATTATCCAAAATAACAAACACTTTTAAATATAGAGGGCAGCACATTTCTTGTCAAATAAATGTTAAAAATATTTTTAATTTACCTATAGGGGGTGCTTATCGCTTATGTCTTTAAATTTTACTTTTAAATATTAAAATTATATGGGAAGTTTGTATATTCACAAATATAAATATGTTTTTGATTGTATTTATTTATTTTTATTCACAAAAATAAATTTTGTGTGTTTTAAATCAGTTTGTGGTGAGGTGTAATAATTAAGGTGTTATTTCAAAATATGTTCTCTCAACTTGACTATCATATCAAGATTATGATATTTCATGATGTTCGCCATGAGGTCATAATGTTATAAATGTGGATCTTGTGATGTTTAAGGAATGTTCGATAATTATTGTGAGTAAGATATTTTATCTATTCTTTACAAGTTTTTTATTTCCAATTTTACTATTTCCAATTGTTTTCTGGCAATAATACAGTATACCTAGATGGATATACTGATCTTAGCATAAATGCCAGTATATTTTTATGAAATACTGTATTATTTTTAAAACACGTGTGGATACATCCAGGCTGAAGATTATATTTACACGTGTTTTTTCATATCCAATTCTATTTTAAATCTCTTGTTATCCAATTTTCCATTATATTACATTTTGTGACATATTACTTCATATTTCATCTCAAAATCAATTTGTATTCACTTGATATCAACTTCCAATTATTAATATTTTATGGTTTATTATATAATTTTTTTTTCTCTCTTTTTAAATATTCTACATATTTTCAGTATTTTTGGCCAATTACCATTGAAGCAAATGCTATGGTAATATTATGATTGCACTTGTTAATTTATTAACTTTGTGGTATTCTGTCTACACTTTATTACTAATTATCTCTTTGGAGATTTAATTAGAATGTTACAAGAACTTGATTAATGTTTTTTGAAATTCAAATATATATATATATATATATATATATATATATATATATATATATATATATATATATATATATATATATATATATATATTTAATATATATTTATTTTAATATATATATATAAAGAACTATATATATATATATATTTTTTTTTTTAATATATATTTATTTTAATATATATATATAAAGAACTATATATATATATATATATTTTTTTTTAATATATATTTATTTTAATATATATATATAAAGAACTATATATATATATATTTTTTTTTTTAATATATATTTATTTTAATATATATATATATATAAAACTCTTCACAGGTCGATCCAATGTCGTTTCTGAATGGAAAGACTCAATATTTCTGTCGTTTTCAACATAATAAAATATGCAATGTTAGTTAATAAATATCAAATGCAGCATTTAAAATCCAAAACTTTTACGTAACAGTTATAATAACTGCATAATACATTTACATGGTTCGATATATGTTCGAAAAGCCACTGTAAATATACATGAAAAAAATTTCTAGTTTGTCCGTTGACACCTGAAATGGACAACCGAAAATAAATCCTACCATCAATTTCCCGATTAAAGGTTGAATTGTCTGCAATCGATGTCGCTATTAAAATAGAAACACCTCTCGTGAAATATTCAAACTCTGTGAAATAAATCCCAGAGACCTCTCCGCCTCTATACATATGTCATTGCGTATTCGCGGTTTCATTTGTCAAATGTCCTTTGTAATGAATCTTCGAAAAAGGAAATGTCATTTTTCTGAGACTGAAAAACTTGTTCAATTAAAATTCCTTCTCCAAATGAATTTTCTCTCTCTTTTACGCTTCGATTGTAAAGATTGCTCAATGGCCGTTTAAGATGCATTTCGATATCTTTTGTTTGTTTAAAATCTTAGTTTCAACAGCTATTTGCTTGAGAAAAATATATTGATGTTTGGCAGCTGGCTAATGGGTTCTTAGGCTAGATAAAGTGGTATCTGTCAATGAGAAGTAATAACAAAATTTGCGATCTTTGTTGTTAAATTTTGAATATTTAAAAAAAAATTTCTTTGAAATGACTCTGTTACAAATGTAGCAGTTTATCCACTTTATTATTGCATAAAACTTTTTTGAAAATGACCAAAGGTCCACGGTTTTATAAAATCACTCTTAAAATAAGAAAAATATTATCTGTTAAAAACGGGTCTTATAATAAAAAATTTCTGACACAGCCCTAGTATTCCGATTATATTGTCGTTTTTCTAGAGTTTTTTCTCAACGATGCCAATAATTTTGGGAAATTCTTTTTCAAATCCCTTTCCGTTGCCCATAGAATCTGGAATGGCTGAGCATTAGGATCAAACATACTCGAATTTTCGATTATTAAAATTGTAGAAAACTGTCTTCAGCATAATTTATTACAAAATTAAACACGTTACATGCAAAATTCGCAACATGGCTGGTGGCTCAAGAACTGTACATACGCGAAGTAGTGCAATTTGTAAACAAGAGAGCATGATGGGATTGCACTGAAAGTACATTCCTTTCGGAAACACATTAACTTCAAACTAAAAATGTGAATGAAATCTTTCAGATTAATATTTGAATAAGATTTTAATAAACTCTTAGATTTGCTGAAATTTAACATATTAACATCGAACAACATTTACTGGACATCGAACGAATACTGTTATTTTGTGTAATATTTAATATGACAATAGGTCAAGAAAAATATTTTATAGGCATTTGAAAAATGTCGGATTACAAAAGCTTTCAATAGACATAACAACTTCCCGCTCCTTTTCTTTAAATTATTACAAATTATTCGTTCAGCTCCTACTTTTAAATTTAAAGAATAATACACCTGCTTGCAAAGTCTCTAAGCTTTTTTATTTTATTATTATACACTGAAACATTAATTGTAAAGACACCAGACTCGAAAGGGTTAATTAAAAGCCAATAATTAATTATACGTAATTAAAAAATACACGAAAATGACACGGTTTTATTTGTTTGTCAATCTGACTTCCTGTTTCAACTACCCTGTACCCTCTAACTTACACAAAAGTGGTCAAACAGTCAATTAAAACATGTTTGCTGAGCATATTCCCCATTGAAAATGATTTGTATAGTACCCTGTATCTGTATGAGCAGATTTATAAATCGTTTACAGAGACGTACAAAACAATTTGAATGTATTCCAAAACGAACGCAAGTTGTGAAAATTAAGCTACATTTTACTATTGTTGGTAAGCATTTATGAATTTGTAAGAGGAATGTGCCTAGTTACTCTTTGATAAGGGTACTCTAGAGGTCGAATGAGCTTTTGCTGTTTTGCGTTCCAGGCAATTTGGATGTCGCGTGCACTGTAAAAATTTATGATAATGAGTGGTTGGAGATTGTTATTTTCTATAAATTGAGAAACTTTCGTGCATTTTGTGTGTTTTAACAACGGAATGTCCGGGCTTAAGTGACTTGCTGAAAGATTAGCTGGGTGAAATTTCGCCGCCATTTGAATTGAGTTATTCATGTCAGTTTGGAGACAAAATTGGATAAAGAATGGTGGGAATCTTTCTCTTAATCAGCTTTGATTAATCTAATAAAGGATTTTTTCAAGTGGACGGGGCTTCGTATGGACTTGAGACATTGTTTGGAGGAATGTGTTTAAGCCACCCACCATCGAATATAGCTAACGTTTTCTGGTGCATAGACATTTTACTTCTTGAAAGTTCGTAGCTTGGTTATGTAGTAGGAATTCAGATATAATGTGAAATATAACCCTGCATCTTAATACATTTTCCTTGTTCATTAAATTTTATTGCGTGTATTGTATCCATTATGGCCTTGCACGAAAAACACTGTTGTCACACATTAAGATTTTTTTTTGTTGTTGTTTATTTTACAGCATTTTAATACTTTATTCATTAATATTTAAAAAATAACTTTTTTAAATGTTTAATTCCAAATAGTAACGTATCCAATTACAAGGAATCCTTTATTCGATGAAATTCTCGCTTAGTCTTTAATTTTATTATAATGTAATATTTATGCCATTCATACTTACATATTAATAAATTTTTCAACTATTGTAAATTTAAAAAAAAATTATAATTTTTTCAAAATGATAAATGTGACCTTCAAAACAGTAAAGTTTCGCTTAAAACGTACTCTATACTTTCCTATTTCATTTCTTTTCAAATATCCATTAACATTTCAATCATTATAAAATGTTAAAAATCATTCTTCAAAATAATTATATTTTCCTAAAATCATAGCTGCCAACTTTTACGCTTTTTTCCTACCACTAAAATTTTATAGTAAATTTAAACTTATTAAATCGCCGAAATCATGCGATTCAATAAGGCAAAATTTTCTGTTAATTTTGAGTGGTATCAAAAAAGTGTAAAAGTTGGCAGCTATGCTAAAATAGAGCCCCAGTGAGGCTTCATTTTACTCTTTCTTTATTGTACATCCAAATATTTTTATATCGTTAAAGTACGAATAACAACTAATATTCCATCTTGTTTTTAAACTAATCCGTTTACAAATAGAAAATCTCGAGATCTTCAAAACAGTAAAAGAACATCCTCACTCTCAGATGCAATTCTTTATTATCTTTATTTCTCATCAGAAAAAAAAAATGAAAAACATACGAATCTCAGAAATGCAGGTCTTTTGAATTCTTATCTGGCAGTGTGGCCGCAAACACAGGGCGAAAAAAAAATCGACGGCCCATTAGGCGCAGAATAAAGGCCCTGACAGTTGCCGAAGGATACGATACCGTAAAAAAGCGATAACTGAAAAAAAATACAGGTATTTCCTATCAAAATATATTGAAAATAACTTTTTCCATCTTGAAACAGAAAAAAAAAATGGTTTTGTGTATTTCCTGTTTTATATTTTATCACACTCGAGTTTATCATCATGCGATATCTGCTTTGTAAAACACGAACAAAGATTGGGTAGAAAAACAACTTGTTTTGTGTGTAGTTTTTTTCTATTGGTTCTTGCATTTTCATAGCTATCTGACGAAAAAGTTGCAAGTTTCTAGCAAAATGTTCTTTCCTTTGATTAGCAACAAAGCGCTACTTCTTTCAATACACACTTACAACTTCGCCATCACAAATGTGTAGACCTAAGGATCTTCATCGGTGAGATTTCAAATTTCCCATGCCTACGGCCGTATGATGCATTCGTATTTTTAAACTATCTGCCCATGAAATTAATATTTTCAACTCTTTTTTACTCTGTACTGTTCTTGAATGATGTCTCTTCCTTTCTTAGTTGTCAAACTATTTCTAAAATATACGCCATCTACACCCTCAGATGTCTTTAATACAGTTGCTCTGTCTAAATCTTGCTGTTTATAACTCGCAATTTATCGCTCGCCAATTATAGTGACCTCCCTTGGCTTAATTCGCTTTAAAATTAACATGGGCCTCAACTTAAAGATAAAATCTTCGCTCGATATTTTTAATCACTTTTTGGCAATCGATGTATGAAAACTAGAGATCGATAGAAACTGGTTTTTAAGACCGAAACCTAAACCGAATTTCGGTGATCTTCCCACTTTCGACCGAAACCGAAACCGAAAGTGTTAAAAAAATTTAAACTGATACATACATAATAATACATACATAAAGGCATATAATTATTAATTAATGAATAGCAAATAATTAATACTTAATTAATAACAAATAATTAATAATTATTTAATAATAACTAATTACGTTACTAATTAATTTATTAATTATACGTGTTATTAATTATACCACATTTCTATAAAACAAACGTAGATATATATGTGTGTGTAAGTTTCAAACAAAAATGAAACATAAATAATACAACTTTTGTATTTTATTATTTTATATCAACCAGTAATTATAGGCAGTGATTATTATCAATAATTAGTTAACAATGTAGTTAAATAATTACCGCCCCCCCCCCAAAAAAAAAAGCTTTGCCACTCCCTGCCTCCCTAACAAGTATTGAAATGGCAACTCTGTTTGAAAATTTTATCTCTGGCGTCAATTTGACTCTCTGCTATTTATTTTCATTTAAAATAAAACGTAATTAATTTATCAATACGACAGAAATAGTTTTACGAATTATACGAATTTCATCTAATAAAAAAATATTTTAAGTATGCATACCTCGATATATCTTTTGTGATAAATTTCGTAAATCTTCATATATTTTAACAACACCTGTCTCATAAAGTATTCGAAACAATCTGGAGTTTCAAAGTAAAAATTTTCTATTACTGTTAAATTTGCAGCTTTTAAAGATCTCTTAAGTTTAGTCATATATGCATTGCTTACTTTATAATTTACACTCGCATCATGAACCAATCATGACGGATAATGATACACAGTGGAGTTCGCAACAATAAACAGTGTCTCATTTGAGCCGATACAACTCATATCAATGAGTAAAGTTGAAAATTTCCGAAAGAAGGAACGATATTTTGAAATACAGATAGTTTCGGTCAGGCCAAAATTTTGGCAGCAGTTTCGCTGAAAACGAATATTCGGCGAAATCCAATTTTGCGCGAAAACCGAAATTTCGGTCGATCTCTAATGAAAACAACACACTTGATTGATCGACCACTCAGACAGCATGCTGTAAGCATTTTTGGTTCTGTACGGGTCCGCCTGACGCCTCGTGATATGTTTTTTCCAATAAAAGACCTTTTTCCGACTTTTCAGATTATTTGCTCTGTTTTCACACACTTTGTGAACTAAAATATGTAATGTGTATTAACAAATAAAACTCCCACTATATGCGTGTATTCTTCGTATGTGTAAAGTAAGCGGGTGAAAGACTTCTTCACAAATAAAATAACATATTTTTGGCAAATAAAAAAAGTTCTGTTTTTGTAACTACTTTACCCCACCTGACACTACTTCAACTAGATAATCCATTAACATTTTACATGCACATACCTCTCCATAAATTTATGCACAAATAAATGTAACAGAACAGCGAAAGTAAAATTTTGAGTTTTGTGGAAATCTTCGTATATCGAAATCAGATGACGGGAGAGATCATGTTTCCGTATATCAAAATCACGTTTCTACTAGAGCACATAAATACTTTTTCAGATCGTGATATTATTCCGATGAGTCTGTAAAAAAAATGGCGAAACATGAAAATAATTTACGTTCGGCCAGTCGTGAAAATATTCAATACCGAACGAAGAAAATTGTAATGGATTCTGAACCTCGATTATCTATCAGAAAAAGGAAAAAGTACGGAAAATACTTTAAAGTATTTAAAAAGTTGGATTTTTCCTGGACAACATGCGGCTACGATGGTGTGACTGTCTTGAATATAAAAGGAGAGTTGTATAAAATTTAAAGTTCTAATGATGTATCATTTGAATTCCACTTTTAAACAATATGTAAATAAGATAACTTTAAAATTAATCTTTTTTGTAACATCCTAATAACTTAACTTACAGGAAATCAAAAAAGTACACAATGAATTACAACATATAAAGAGCAAAGTACTTTATTTAAAATCTTTAGCCCTATTTTTTTCAATGCACGGAACAAAACAAATGTTTTTACATGCCTAAAAACTTTTAAAAGAATTTTTGTGCAGAATGACTATATATGCATAAAAATATGTGTCAAAGTTTTACTTAGATATTTAATTTTCATCGAAGATTTTTCAGTATTTGTTAAACAATCTATACTTCTATACTAATATTATAAAGGAGTAAAGATTGTTTGTTTGTTTGCTTGTAGGGGGTAATCTCTGGAACTACCGAACCGATTTCAAAAGTGATGGTGGCAAATTGATGGTGACAACCCCTGCTCCAACATAGGCTATATTTTATGTCGGTGCCACTAACCCCAGGGGGTGCAGGAGCAAAAAACGTTCTAAAATTGCGATTTTTTAGCTGCGATTTATTAGCCGGCTGTCAAGCTAATATTATAAAGGAGTAAAGATTGTTTGTTTGTTTGTTTGTAGGGGGTAATCTCTGGAACTACCGAACCGATTTCAAAAGTGATGGTGGCAAATTGATGGTGACAACCCCTGCTCCAACATAGGTTATATTTTATGTCGGTGCCACTAACCCCAGGGGGTGCAGGAGCAAAAAACGTTCTAAAATTGCGATTTTTTAGCTATCACACTGGCTGTCAATCCCTGAGAGCTTGCAAACCGGTTCTGTATGTATGTATGTACGTACGTAATGCGATAACTCTTCATAGAAATATCCGTTTTCCTTCAAATTTTGTTTATAGGTTCACTGAGTTAAGGCGCTTCCCTGATTAGTTTTCGGGATTGATTAGTTAAGTATAAAGGGGGGGATCTGGGGGCTAATCCCCCCCTTAATTTATATAAATGGGTTTTTCATGCAGAATTATTCCGTTTTTCTTTAAATTTTGTTTATAGGTTCACTGAGTTAAGACGCTTCCCTGATTACTTTTCGGGATTGATTGGTTAAGTATAAAGGGGGGAACGGGGGGCTAATCCCTCCTTAATTTATATAAATGGGTTTTTCAAGCAGAATTATTCCGTTTTCCTCAAATTTTGTTTATAGGTTCACTGTGTTAAGGTGCTTCCCTGATTAGTTTTTCGGGATAGATTGGTTAAGTATAAAGGGGGGAACGGGGGGGGGCTAATCCCCCCCTTAATTTATATAAATGGGTTTTTCATGCAGAATTATCCCATTTCCTTCAAACTTTGTTTATAGGTTCACTGTGTTAAGGCGTTTCCCTGATTAGTTTTCGGGATTGATTGGTTAAGTATAAAGGAGGGAACGGGGGGCATATCCCCCCTTATTTTATATAAATGGGTTTTTCATGCAGAATTATTCCGTTTTCCTTCAAATTTTGTTTATAGGTTCACTGTGTTAAGGCGCTTCCCTGATTAGTTTTCGGGATTGATTGGTTAAGTATAAAGGGGGGGAACGGGGGGATAATCCCCCCCTTAACTTATATAAATGGGTTTTTCATGCAGAATTATCCCATTTCCTTCAAACTTTGTTTATAGGTTCACTGTGTTAAGGCGTTTCCCTGATTAGTTTTCGGGATTGATTGGTTAAGTATAAAGGAGGGAACGGGGGGCATATCCCCCCTTATTTTATATAAATGGGTTTTTCATGCAGAATTATTCCGTTTTCCTTCAAATTTTGTTTATAGGTTCACTGTGTTAAGGCGCTTCCCTGATTAGTTTTCGGGATTGATTGGTTAAGTATAAAGGGGGGAACGGGGGGGGCTAATCCCCCCCTTAATTTATATAAATGGGTTTTTCATGCAGAATTATCCCATTTCCTTCAAACTTTGTTTATAGGTTCACTGTGTTAAGGCGTTTCCCTGATTAGTTTTCGGGATTGATTGGTTAAGTATAAAGGAGGGAACGGGGGGCATATCCCCCCTTATTTTATATAAATGGGTTTTTCATGCAGAATTATTCCGTTTTCCTTCAAATTTTGTTTATAGGTTCACTGTGTTAAGGCGCTTCCCTGATTAGTTTTCGGGATTGATTGGTTAAGTATAAAGGGGGGGAACGGGGGGATAATCCCCCCCCTTAATTTATATAAATGGGTTTTTCATGCAGAATTACTTCGATTTTCTGACAAATACTTTTTGAGCTATCATTTTTTTCAGTAACTTCAAATGTTTCATTTTCCAAGATTAATCTGGTGCAACAATTAGTAAAAAACCCAGTCGTCAGCAACGCATAGTTTTTTATTAAAGAGGCTGTTGGAGCAGGGATTGTCACCACCAATTTGCCACCATCACTTTTGAAATCGGTTCCGTGGTTCACTCTCAAAAATAAAACACTCAATTTTGACGATTCCGCAATCTTCAGGCCTCATTTCCTTATTTTTGACAATCATTTCGTCACTGAGTCACGTGGTTTTTGACGAAACGCGAATCCTCAAATATCTTGACGAAACTGTTTCCTCGCTGTCAAAAATAAAACTCTCACTTTTGACGATTCCCCAATTCTTAAGCTATATTTCTTCATTTTTGACAATCATTTCGTCTCAAAATTAAATGATTTTTAATGCAATGGAAAATCTCAAATATTTTACAAAAATGTTTCCGCATTCCCGGCCAGATTATTTTTGTTACAAAATCGTTCAAAAAAAAAAAAAAAAAAAAAAAAAAAATTACACGAAAGTATTAAATTTAAGATATAATTAATGAAAACAGAAACAAAAATATTTCATCCTTGGGGGCCGCTATAACACGAATGTACCAAATTTCTACTTTATTTTTTATATCTGATAATTTGCGTCTATCCTTTTTGTAATGAATTTAAGCATTCCTATTGCCGATTCAAAGATAAATTTTTCTGAAGTTACAGAATTTCGTTAAAAACGCTTAGAAAAATCATCTAAAGTTACAAAATTTCGTTAAAAACGGTTAAAATAGTAAAATGCGAACATCATTTGGTCCATTTTCGACCGAAAGCTGTACATTTTCCCAATGGTAAAAAAAAAAAAAAATAATAATAATAACAATAATAATAAATAATAATAATAATAATAATAAATAAAAAATCACAATATTAGGTGCTTTTTTTATTTAAGAAATATATTCATATAACAATCAAATTTAAAATACGTATAACTGACCTTTACCCTCTATAAACAGTAATCTTATCCGCTGAAATTGATGAACTCGCCTCCAAAATATGCACTTCAAAATTAATTATTTCTGATCAACAAATTAACTAGAGCATATTCATTGAACAAAGGAAATTTCTGCAAAGAAGCAAAAATATGAGGGGTTGTATCAAATATCTGTTGATTAGTGCCAAGATAGCGTACACAATATTGCACGTACTACTATATTTGGATACAACCCCTCATCTTTTTTGCTTCCTTTTGGGAACAACGGATTTCGAGCTTCTTCTATCGACGATAATTTTCAGAATTTTCAAGCTATGATTTTGAGACTTTCACAAAAGTTGCTCTATGTACTTAGCTAATACATTATGCATATTATATTTTGATTGCATTCGCGCATGCGCAGTGAAACATTTTTTAGTAAATCTGCTCATTTTTCATCCCATTTGTATTATTTTTTAATTCCAATTGCAGAGTATTATGTACAATTTTGTTTGACATATTTTCTCAAAATAACTTTTATTTATATTAAGAATTCTGCAAATTATAAGCAAACAACTTGGCGAAATTTGAGTCGGTTTTTATAAAAACCTTAATTTCTCTTCGAATATTCATGCTATCCTCATAAAAATTAACACAGTATATTAAAATGAACCACTTATTAATTTATCTCGAGTTTGAACAATTTTGCTACATTAGTTTTTACAGGGTAATCCAAAAGATATTCGTTCTTTTTCAATTTGTTGACAGTCCCTTATGGGGTTTCGAGAAAAAATATTCACGGAAATATATAAGCTATACTATACTATTTTCACACCTGCAGTTTCCGGTTAATTCCTCATGTATTTTTCTATATAGTTAACAAAACGTCTAAAATCGCAAGTGACCAATCTCCTTTGGCAATATAGTGTATATATAATTTTTTTTTTTTCCTTCAAATATCTCACTACGAAATGTACTAGAACATTTTGTTAGTGGCAATTTAAATTTAAACGAAAACAGCAAACACCGTTGTATCTTTTAAAGTCTTTGTATAAAATTTCACTTTTAAATCGGTATAAAAGAGTGGTCCACTGTGCAATATTTTAGGTGTTCCCCGTAGACATGGAATAAGAAAATATTCCAAAATAATGTATTTGATATAAAACCGCAAGATTTGCATTGATTTACCAATCATTATTAACTTTTTAACACCCCCCTTTCTCCCCTCCAAAAAAAAGACTTCAAAATCTACTACAAAGTGCCTAAAATTACTACAGCGTGCAGAAATGTCCAAATTATGACTATATACACAAATCGACTTTGTTGGCAATCCATCCACAGCTATAGCAGCAGTTGCGTGCGTGGCTTTTTCCGAGTCTGGGTCCGATTTCGTGGACAGTTAAGAAATTATTTATTAAATCGGCAATTTTGTCAACCGCACTCATCGTGCGCTCATCACTTGATTTCATATTCAATTCAAGAACCTGGCAGGCACTTTTGAAGCCCACCCTCTGTTAGCGTACAAATCCCTCCACCATATAAGAGTATACTTCTTCCAATGAAGCGAGTGTATACCGCAGAAATCTTGGATGAATTGAAGCGCTTTTTACAATTTTTGGTAAGTTTATTTTACTGATTGTTTACGTCATGAAAGTTTTTAACGATTAAAACATCGCTTTTTGGCTTTCCCTTCAACAATCTTAGAAACAAGACCGTGTAGCATAAAGAGGGAGGGGGGGGGGGGGATCGCCGGGTACCGACTTTCTCGCCAGTATGCTTCACTTGATGGAAATCGTTGGAAATTAAATATTTTAAAGATGTTTATTTTATTTTATTTATTTGGGTTTTCCTTTATTTTTAAAAAAGTACTGAACCCATTTTGATGAAATTTAAATGGGGTCCGTTCGAGAGTATTCTCTTACAATAAAAAAAAAAAATAATAACATAAGTCGGTCGCGTAGTTTCGGAGTAATTGGTGAACATTCATGAAAAAAAAAAATACATAACGCGTCGAATTGAGAACCTACTCCTTTTTTTTGCAATCGGTTAAAAAATGAGTGTCCTTTCTTTGAACTACAGTTGTTATCTCCTCTCTACTTCTCATCTTTATTAGCTAAAGACTTTTTAATTTGAAAAAAAAAAAGAATGTTACTTCAGCGGCTATCAACAACAAATTTCTTCTAAAATGAATTTATTCTGCCTTAAACCTGTGATATAAGGCTGAAGATACACATTGCTATAGTGCCGAGTAGAAATAGGAAGTTAAAACAACGTAGAATGAGCACAATTTGAAAGTGTCCTTTTTTGGTTCTTTAACGTTACGTAATGTGCCCATTCTCCAAAAGTCAAGGTGGTAGGACTAGAGGTTGAGTCTGGGCGTAAACCTGTCCGCCGATGCTTGACATGCCAGTTGTACGACTTTTCTGTGACTTTTACTCCACAAATATTCCCGTAACGCTATTAACAAGAACCATAGAAAGAGATTCAACGTATACTATTAAAGTTTCCCGTTACAGCAATCACTACAGACAACAGCAATCCTGAACAGCTTAAACCGAAGAAGTAAAATCAAATTATAAAGTTGCGTAATATCCATGCGGTAGACTTCCTTTTACCACATTGTGAAATTTTCAACTGGTAGTGAATTTTAGTATGCTAGGATTTAATCCCCCCCCCCCCCCACACGCTCCAATTCGCTCTCTTACGTGAAGACCTCGCATACAAAGATTTTAATGCCATACATCGTTTGAAAATACCTCTATACGTCCCCGAGAGGGGTATGTGTGTAATTATGTAATACTGCCACTATTACATAATCTCTTGTACGATTACATAATCCTTTGTATCGTTACCTCTGAAGACAATGTCACTAACAACAGGTTGCTTCGTTGAAAGGTTATCATTTCCTTTCAAGCTATTTTTACATCCAATGAGTGGATGTAAGGCTCAAAGGGATAAAATGAAACCCATTATGAGCATTTTCAGTCAACAGGGACATGAAAGTTGATACTAACTAATAAAAATGTTTTAGACCCTTACAAAGAGGTATCGAGTTATTGGATCTCTTACTCAATACAAATACAAGAAATAAAATTTAAAATGGTTAAATTATCCGTTCAAAGCAAACAACTGCGTTTATCCCTGAAATTTTAAAAATTCCTCCCTCCCCTGTGTATTTATTCCTATAGCTATCTTTTACTAGGGTTACCCAATGGAGATTGCATGAATGGCGAAATACAAACTAATGAATGGAGTTTCTGTGGGGAATTTTGTCTGTCAGAATTATTTAAGATTTACAGTTAGAAGTATCATAATGTATCCTATTCATCTATCTGGTAGTTTTAGATTTCTCCCAGGAGGAACGATCTATCTGGAATAAGTTCTAGATTACTTATACGACGCAATTATCAACGAAAAGTTTCATTTGTGAATTTTTCAAGAAACTATTTACAATTTCTTTAAGATCATAATTCTTTTAAAATATGTTATTATAATAACTAATCCGTGCAATTTTTTTTTATTCACTGTGGAATACTATGCATGTATAGATCCCTTGTTATCGCTTAACTTTATAAAATCTATCGATTTATTTGCTGTATTTTTGAAATAATCCATTTAAAAATAGTAAATTTGATAATAAACTCGGACTATTTCTTATACTAGTCATTGAATTTCTTACCTTAAGAAAATTCTCTCAGATGGGGGGGGGGGGGGAGTCGCAACACCACCAAAGTATTGTCTTTTTTATACCATTAAGTTTTGGATCGATCCACTATATTACTTTATTTCTTTGGTAAATACTAAGATATCGCAGGAATTTTATAAATTATAATTGAATCCTTTCCTAACGATAGGAAGGATATTTGCACATGACCCAAAATTCTAAGTCGTATTAAACCGATAAAAAGTGTTTATTTATTTTTCTTTCAGAAAGAATAGGATCCCTTTAGTTAGATTTATTTAAACATATTCATGAAGAATAAAAATTGATTTCGCATGCAAAATATTATTTCCTAATAAGAATCGGTATGTCGAATATAAACTACCCATATATATCGATATATATATATATTCCTAAATATACCTTCACTGAAATGTGTCGCCGATTGCCTGTAAATGTTGTTTTGCCTTTCGTAGAGTATGTGTGCAGCCAAATGGGCCCACATACAAAAGCGACAAACAGATAAACGTAACACTTTTGAAATCCATCATTGTTGATCATTAACAGGGGTCATTGTGGATTCGTGAAAAAATACCTGAAATTTTAGCGAGGAAACGTTTCCGAAGGAGTGAGGGGGGAGCGGGACATATAACTTATTGCACTTAGGTCAAATTATGAAAAATATGAATTTTAATTATGTTTACCAATCATATGAAATTGATATTTTAGTCTTATTTTATGAATTTAACTAATTTATTAATTGAAACTGGAATATTAGTACTGAAAATTAAAAAACCTGAATTTAGGTATATAACTTGAACACAACCACCCCTGCATTAATCTTCGTACATAATATCTCGTGCTTAAAATATTAGATGTTAAAAATTAAATTCGACATATTTTTTTAAATAGAGGTAGTCTAACATTTAAACTTTCGTTACGCTTTCCTTTACGAAATTATTTCAATTTTGCACCCAATTTTTAATATTATTAAATGATAAAACGAACGATTATAATATAAAAAATAAAATAGTAAATTTTTTTTTTTTTTTATATAATTATCTACGAATATTTAAAGGCAAGTTTTGTTTTATTTTCTATAATTTTCTGCATTGAAAAAAGCTAAACACGGAATTGAGTTAAATGATAATAACTTATAAAAATTTGGGCTAGTCTTACTTAAAGTGGAGAACAGAGACGGCGAATCTATGGAACGCATGCCATATCATAAGCGGCAAGAGCGACGGAAAGGTTCTAAACCAAGGTACAGTAACAGAATACAGGAATTCAAATTGAGCTGAGGTATAGGTCGATTGTAAATGGAAGAAATTTAATGGCAGAGTATTGAATTCCAATCTAGTGAGGCAAGATTTTGAAATTATCGAAAAAGAAAATAAGTATAAGTGTTAATGACTAGTGTCTCCCCGCCAACATCACGTGACCCTACTTAGATTCGTGCCTGAAGGAAGATCATCACATATTTGCCTATTTCTTTTAATGTTTTGTAGCTGAACGGTTGTGTGCTTGGTATGGTTGAATGGTTAGAGCGATGCACTGGAGTCTAGATAACATAAGTTCAAATCCCGACGTCTTCTTCATTTTAAAATGTTTTAGCTGTTAAAGGGTTTTTTTTTTTTTTTTTTTTTTTTTATTTAAAGGTCCTGTTTTTTTTACCCTTGTTAAAGTAACATTCTTCGCTGATAAAATGAAAACGGAATGGCTTTAAACAAATTGGGTGCCAAAAAGTTTGTCTTTGCTTTCCGGACTACGTTCATCTGGAAAAATCTATATCTATAAAATTATAATTTTTACTGTTTATATTTGCTACATATCATAATGCCAAACATTCTCAGCAGCTATACTCGAAAGTTTTTTTTTTTTTTAATGTCTCAGAGGTTTAAGAAAAATACAGACGTCGTGAATAAATTCCGTTATTACACATAAATGAAAATCTAGAAAAGTATCCCAGCGAGTTTGAAAAAGCGAATGTTAGAATCTGGTGAGCACAGTGTTGATAGATGAGCAACAAATCTCTCTGAGCAAATCTCGGAAAATTCGAAGCGTTTTGAAATCGTCGGCACGATGTATAACTTTCAGGATAAATGTAAAATTAAACTCTTTTCACAAAAATACTTTCGTGAGTGGAAATTTTCTTTCTGAAATTTAATGCTAGGGTCGAGCGATAAAAAGTTATTCTGTTCTAGCTGTCGGGCAAAGAAATCGAACATTTATGCAGAATAAAATTGAAAAAAAAAAAAAAAAGAGAATAGGTTGGATTTCCTTTGAAATCATGCGGTTTAAGGGGTCTTGTACCTTTTAAGCGAGACGAAAATCGAGAAAAACAATCAAAGTTTGAATTAGTGTACTTTCAAAACCTAATATTTTACTGAATTTGTGCATTGTTGAAATTAGATTAATTCTTTTTTTTTACTCCGTAAGTCATTGCGGGCATGATATCTTGAGAAAGTATGCATGGATTGCTATGAAATTTGATTTAGAAAATAAGCGCATATGTGTAATTAAAATGATCTACTTTTAAATATTTACAATGATAAGATTTTTAATTATGAGTATTTTTATTCATTAAAAAATGTAAAGTTTTGAAATTTTTTACAAAAATATATTTTTTACATGGTTAATGAAATAATTTTGACCTAAGAATAGTTCATTTTAAAAATACATATATGAGCTTATTCTCTATCTCAAATTTAATAACAATTCAGTCATAAGTTCGCAAGATATCATGCGCGCAATGACTTATGGAGTAAAAAAAGAGCAACTTTATTTAACTTTATTAACAATGCACAAATTCTGAAAAAGACTAGTCAGTTTCTAATGGTGTTATATCAAAAAGCACAATCTGCTTAATCAATAGTCAACATTTCATGCTTATACACAAAAAAGTTTTGAAGATACACTAATTCAAAGTTTGAAAGTTTTTGTTGATTTTCGGCGAGTTTAAAACGTACAAGTATAGACAAAAAAAGTGAAAATTGGGCTTCGGTTGGGTGCGAGACTCCCTGTATTCTTGGTGGAATAAGTGGATCGAAGTTTAGTGAATTAAGCTTCACTTATTTTCTAGCTGCAAGAATTTGCAGACAGTTTGCATAAGCAATATGTAAAAAAGGAAAAAATGGAAGGGTTAAAAAGAAAGATTGGTTGAACATTTGTAGCGAATTTCACCACTTCTGTAAAACGTTCAATAAAAGCCGTTTTCAAATAATCAACAACGCGAAAGTTTTTGACACATTTTCAAACGCAAAGGCATAAAATCGGCAGGAAGTGATTTGGAATCAAAATAAGTTTTCCATCTTTTGATACATAGCTTGATGATTTAATGATAAGCTTTTCGGATTATAAGCAACTCGTGTCACGTGACACTTTTTCCCCCCTTTCTCGCGTTGGGAATCCGGTTCAAGACGCTGACTTTGACAGTTTTATCTGAAAGAGCTTTTGCCTTTACCAAAAAAAAGGAAAACGTCTTTCGAATACGAATTTTCTGAGTAAGAGCACCTGCCAATTGGATACATTTGCGAACAAACGTGAATTATAAATATGTCAGAAAGTAGCCTGTTTGGATTTAAGAACAGCCTTAAAAAGACACAATATTTTTGTGAGATTACAAATAAAAGATGTTTTCCCATTTAACTTTGGAAAATACGCGGAAAAGGTGAAATAATAACAGCTTTAGTTTTATCAGCTGGAAAAACAAAAATTCTAATCTGTTAGCTACAGGTTGTTTTTTCACTTGAAGACAAGAGATTGGATAAGAAGTTTTAACAGAAAAAGAACAACAAAGAAAATGTCTTCCAACTTACTCCGGAGATGTTGGATAACTTGATTATTTAGAAACATTTATGTGCAATAAGAGCGAATCTGTTCGTTGGGATATCAACAAATCTCTAAATAGACTTTTTTGAAAGCGGTGAAAATAACGAAACATTCACTTGAGGTATGGACGATAAATGCTCATTTTCATTAAAGAGCCAGATTAATCAAATATTCGTATAAATTATGCGCTCTAAAATTTTTTCACGTGTATATCTTTTTAGAGAGCGTTTCAAAAATAAATGAAGGGGAGATAAAACTGGTTACAGAGAGAATAATAGAAGAAAGAATGTCACAGCTTCAAGGGAGTCAGCAATTTTTGTACAAGAAACTTAGAGTCGCAATCAACACATAGTAACAATTCAGTACGGAGCATTCCAAACCGGATATTTGTCCACAGCTTTAGCAATGATAAAGGTATTGCAATAATATATTCTCACTTTTGTGTAAAATGGTAAGATTTTCATAAGAAGTGCGATAGGATCACTATTCGAGTTTAAACAACTCTGAGCCAGATACTCACTATTTCAATGTTACTGGCGATATTACGTACGATGTTAGAACTGATCGAATGTTTGTCAGTTTCAACATTTCACGTCCCATGTTATTCCAAATAAGTCTGTTGAAATTGAAGTAAAAATATCTGCTTTATTGTTAAAGTTGGGAAAGAAAATTTGAACTTGATTTAGAATAAAACACATTGATTGAAGTGAAACTTGCTTATATACAACTGCTTATATAAATAATATAATAAATGGCTTATATAGAGTGTTATTATGTTTTTCTTGCAAGCGTTCTAAGATACTCTCTAAATTCAAAAATCTAAAACAATAGTGGGTGGGGCTTGGTGTGTGTGTGTGGGGGGGGGGGGAGGGGGTTACTTTAAAGAAATATAAAGCAACATTTCAACACCATCAGATAACGTTCAATAAAAGAATTTATAAAACATATTTTACTAGGATTTAAATTTTCTTTTATAAATAAATTTTTTCCGTTAATTTTTCGAAAATGGCGTGACGAAAGCGAAATCTTAACGATGTGAGTTTTATCTGCTCTAGTTTGTAAAAAATAAAGTTACTAAAAATAAATAGCGCTAATAAATTGTTTTATGTTTTTGATTGTACGAAGACAAATAATAGATGAGATTAGATGAACAGTTTCAATCTGTCCACCTAAGAAAACGAAAGGTAACAACAAAAAAAGTGTCTCCGAATGGTCTCCAGGGACGTTGAGAACCCGGTCATTTAAAAACATTGGATAAGGGCGAGTCTATTTGTTTCAGGTGTCAACAAATCGGTAACTCGAACGCACTTTTGAAAGTGATAAAAGATGAAGCTTTCATCGGGGGCCATCTTAACAGACGATAAATGCTGATGTTTATCAAACTGGCAGATTTATCACATAGGAAATAATTCCGAGTTATGAATTGATCGTATAATTAATCTGCAGTCAGAACTTTGGGCATGTATATTTTTAGTGAAGTTTTCAAAAATGAGTTATATTAATCGAAGTATAGATAGCATGGATGAATGAATATACATGGTGTTTTAAAACTTCACGTTGCAAGAACATAGATATGCACCCTATTCACAGAGGAAAGTATGACCGGAAATTCAATCATCAGAAGCTCATGCCAATAACGGTCTACAGAGAAAACTTTTGAAAGGTAGGTGGTCCGAATTATAGTTCCTTTACAAGGAAAACCCTGAAAACTTTGCGTACCGCGCTGTTGTCGAACTTCGGCCCCTCATTTTGTGATGAGACTGGTAGCAGGGCACTGAGCTGAGTGGGCTCCCAAAACGTCCTATGTTATTCCAAATAAGTCTGTTGAAATTAAAACTCCCAAAACGTTAAATGTATTATAAACAAAAGACCACGGATGAACAGTTATTGTTTGAGACCTTGAGTTCAGAGCAACGTCCTATGTTATTCCAAATAAGTCTGTTGAAATTAAAACTCCCAAAACGTTAAATGTATTATAAACAAAAGACCACGGATGAACAGTTATTGTTTGAGACCTTGAGCTCATTGCTTTCCGAGTCGGACCCCATTGTGTCTGCTCGTTGGAGGTCTTTTAGGTCTCTGTTTTGGAATACTGAAACCTCAAATTTCTGACATATTGCGCTGAGAATCAGTGGCGCAGAGAGAGGGCGGAAAATTTGTGAGATCCCCGATAAAAAGTGGCCCTATGCTACAAAACGTTTTAGATAAATAACTTTAATAGCCGTTTGCTTAACATTCCACTTTTAAAACAGTAAATTCATTTTAGAACACGCTACATTAAAGTCAATAACACGGCGCTCAAGATGTTTTAAACTTCGAAAATACTCAAAACAATCTTACAATTTGAAAAACATAAACCTGTATTTTAAGCGTTTCAACAGCTATACAAAACGAATTATCCAAATTGAATTGAATTTCGATCCATCTATATTTTGGAGCATTTGTTTCGCAGCGTCATCTGTCGTCGACATGTGACGTTGAAACAAGAAAGTATACGCTAAAGAAATCTCCGAATTTACGCATTCATCTCCTACAAGAATAACTTAAACAGTCATTGGGGGGATAACCCATCCTTGAATTCATCAACAGTCCTATTTAATTCCAATTCGATAAAATAGATTCGAGTTCTATCTTCAGGTAGTTTGGTGGAACTATCCCTTGTAAACTGTTACTTTCTGTTAATATGCACTAAACTAATTTTTAAACGAGGGTCTTATACCACTGTCATTTTAACCCGGTGTCGCTAGGTTTCACCCCTCCCAAGTGTCATTAGAAAGATAATAAAATAGACAATTATATATTTAAATGAGAATTCGAGAGGAAAAACGAACAGAATTCGATCTTCACTTAAAACTAGAGTTACAAAAATCTGGTTTATTCCCAGGTTTAAACCGGGGTTTTTCTAGCCTTTGCAACTCTACTTAAAACAATCAAAAATTCTGAAACTGCGTACGTGTGTGCGTTGCTGGTCTGAGTTCGGGCGACACCGGTAAGGAGCTAAGCATCCCAATTGGACTAGACGCTTTTTCGGGAAAAATGAAACTTTAAATATTTTAAATCCTTCTTCTCTCCTAAATAATTGAGATTTCGAATCTTTTTCAAATTCGGCATCGATTATTTCCACGTCTATCTGTTCATACCTTACTTTCATTTTTCGGAGTTAGTAGTATGTTTTTATGAACGCGTCGGAAGGATGTCACGTAGAACCCGGGAAAATATTTGTATGCTCCCGTAGAAACGTGATCTTATCCGTCAATGTGACTTTGGATGTTAAATTTTATTCATTGCTGCTCTGTTCTATTTTTCTGCGTAAAGACTTCGTGTAACTTCTAAGTGAATACGTGTAGGATGTATACAGTTAGATTTTCTGCAACAGAAGTATCCGAAAACTTTTTTTTTTTTTTTACATTTTACAACATAGTTGAAAAGTGTTTATAATGAATTCGGTTTGTCTATCTCACGTAAATAGACTCGGATTGCCATAAAATTATTATATATTATTGAGGTTTACTCTGGCAAATTCGGTATTGAAAATGAAGCGTAGTATTTGTAATCCTTTTACAAGGACACTCAAAAGAATTCTGTTACATTGCGGTGTATGGGGAAAAATCATTAATCTATAATATATCACTGAAGTGTTCCACAAGAGTCTTCACACAAAAACAAATTCGTCTAGTCTATTAACAGTGCGTTTTCAGACCTTTTTAAATTTAACTCATTTTTTGCCTATAACTTGGTGTGTATAAATCGTATATAAGCTATACAGGGTGGTACACAAAAGAAACACTTTCCAGATTGAAGCTGAATGAAATGATTATCCTCAATAATGTGTATGTGGTAGTCACAGGTATAGGATGTGAGGTATTCCTATACGAAGCTGGGTCAAGTTCAGCTAGTACCTAGTGCCCTAACTTGATTGAAAACGTTTTCTAATGTAATAGTGTGCAACCGACTTTCTCTGATGCGAGGATTGCTTAAATTTCGGATGAGGGTCATTCATTCCATGTCAATTCAAACAAAACAGGCCTTGTAACCCGACACGACAGGGATTGGAGTGAAAACTACCCCTGACTTGATAGGAACAAATGGAGATTTTCCCCCCTCTAATAGACCTTATAGTTTGAGATGTGGGGGAGGGGAGAAAGTTTGGATTTTTTGCAAATCTCGCATTTCTGGATCTGTATTTTCAAACTCCAATTCCATCTTCAAAAAATTGTTTCTCTGGATCTAAAATCCGGATGAGCTTAAAAATATCACTAAGGACGTCGAAATATGCAGATTCTAGTAAAAAATACTTAAAAAGTTAATTTGTAATTTTTAGGGCCAAATATGGTTATTTTTCTCAATTTTTGCAGTTTACAAAAAATGCTCTCTACAAAAAGGCAAATGAAAATTCCAAATTATTTTTATTCCTTTACGCTTTGGGCTTTCTAGTTGTGAAATAAAAACTATGTCTTTCTCATTTCTTGGTGTCAAACTGTAACCCTATTCTGTGAGGATGTACCAATCAAGAGATAAAAATACCTAACTTTATTGACGGTACCTAAATAATCACTGCACATTTTAAATTTTAATTAACTTTATTATGAATTATTATTTGAATTATTTAATAGTTCTGAACCCTTAAAATCACACTGATTTATATTTTGTTACAGCAGAAAAGTTGTAATGTACAGCCCTCGGTACCTATCACGCATTTTCTGAAATTGCGTTGTTTTAAATTTTATCACATGTTTCGTGACAGTGCATTAAAACTTTTAAACTCTGAAATATAAGAGTATTTGGCCAAATACCATATATACTCGCGTATAAGTTGACCCCCTAACTTTTAAATGCAAATTCTGCAAAAAATCAAAAACCCGCGTATAAGTCGACACCCTAAGTTTTTACTTCAATTTTGCGTAAAATCAAGCCAATCCGAAGAAAAGATGGGAGGAAAATGCGCGCTCCATATGGTAGGAGAGATTTGCCAATGCAAAAAGTGGTAAGTAAACAATAACAAATCAATAAATATTTTTTAATGATAAATTATTATTATTTGTATATTTTAAATATTATTTTATTATTCTTACACATAAAAAGCCAGAATTTTTGCAGTATTTGAAGTTTTTCTTTTGTTGTTTTAATTGACTCGCCTGTAAGTCGACCCCCCCAATTTGCTTGCCGAAAATTATCAGAAATTCCTCGACTTATACGCGAGTATATACGGTAGTTGTTATTCGGCCGAAATCACTATTGGATGCATCCCTCATTAAAATCATCTTTGCAGAATGATGCTGTATCGTACTCAGCACTATTATTCTGAGTTATTCGCACTGGCTAGTAAATTACAGCTACTAAGATGTTTGAACTGAACAACCTGTTTGGATAAATCTCTACTCCCATCTCTAATTTGCTTTTGGTGTTAATGAAATGGATCTGCACATTCCTATTGGTAAAATTCATATTTCATTAAAAACCAAATACTGTGATGCTCACATATATCAATGATATTGTTAAAACTTATTTTAATTTATATAAATGCAATAGTTCTAAGAAATAAAAGCTCTTTCCCTGAATCAGATATTATGAATGTAGTTTAATTCTCTGTGTTTTGTGTAGCTAATTTCGTGACGCTCTAACCAAGTTAGTATTCCAATTCTGCAAGTCTAATACAAGGTTTAATATCTAGTTCCATAAAGCCACAAAAAAGGTATTTCACAAAGTATAAAATTTGAGAAAATCAGAATCCATTATACAGGATATAGAAAATGAGGTTGTTCTTTGAAGATGAGAAACAGACTGATTCCATCAACATATTCTAAAACATCTGCCTCTACTAAAGAACTTTGTCAGAATGTGTTTATAAAAGGCAGATATATATGTATCCTGTAGAAATAAACTTAAGCTTGCTAAATATACTTACACTTATCCAAGGAAATAAAATACAATTAAAAAAAATACATATAATTAAAATATTTTAATTCAAACACACCCCCCCCCCTCCCCAGAAAAAAAAAAAAAGATATTAAAAATATGACGGGTAAGAAAGTCATTCTTTCATTTTGTTATTTATTAACCCACAAAAGTTTTCCTGCTTTCAATTAATTATTGATGACTGTGTAAGAAATTTAATAAAAACGAATATTGCAATCAGTTTGTAAACTTTACTTTGGAAATAAACACAAAGAAACACTTATTAAATAGTATACCACAGTAATCATTTAAGTTGCCACAGGTTAAAATTAGACATTGAGATTTTTATTTCTTGATCTGTGCAGTTTGTCAAAATAAGGTTTTTTTTTTCTTTTAATAAGCCACGAGAAAAATAATTTTTATTTCATAACTAAAATGCCTAAAGTATAAGCTGTTAGTTAAAACAAAAATAAATTAAAATTTTCATTTTCTTTTTATGGAGTGCATTTTTTGTAAAATGCAAGAAATTGAGAAAAATAACCACAAAGTTAATTTTTAAATTAATATATGACTCTAAAAATTAAAAATTTTTTTTTTTTTTGAAATATTTATTATTAGAATCTACTTATTTTGACATACTTATGGTGATATTTTTAAGCCCATTTGGATTTTATATCCAGAGAAACAATTTTTTGCTCGTTGAACTAACTTCTAAAAATAAGCATCCAAAAATGTGCGTTTGGAAAAAAATACAAAAATTTAACCCACCCCCCTTTCCATATCTCAAAAACTAACAGGTCTAGGAATGAAAAAAAATAAGTTGCATTTGTAGAAAAAAAATAAATTGCATTTGTAGAAAGTTTTTCCAAAATCCATGTTGGTCGGGTTACAAAAGATAAGAAAAAAAAAGTGGTTGAATTGACATGAAGTGACCCATGATCGGATGATGTACTCGCTCTTGTATTGATCGGCCGCCACCGCTTTAAATTAAAGTTACAGTCCTTGAGAATTCTGTAACAAACTCGCCACTTTCTTGTATTCCAGAGGCTAGGCAATGTCTGGCAAAAATTTCATTTCGTTTGGTAACATAGAGTCCAAAATGGCAAGAGTAGTGTCCTGAAAGACTTATCAAAGCAGAGCTAAAACGAGTAAAGTCAGGATCACAAAAATAAGACAGTATATAGCTGTTATAACCTAGGCAAGCTATAAGAAAGGATTATTGAAAATTTATCCCCTAAGGAGTTTATAAATTGGGGGGTCGAAAGTTTTAGGTCACTTCGCCATATCTCAGCAATAGTTTTAGCTAGGAACGTAAACTTCAGCATAAAAAATCTACTAGAAAAAAGTTAAACACTTATTTTAGAAATTCAACCACTAAGGGCTACATGGGGGGGGGGGTCGAAAGTTTCAGAGCATTTCACTACACTTGAGTTACATACATCTCAGTAGCAGTTTTAGGTAGGAGCGTGAAATTCAGTATAACAAATTTACTAAAAAAGTAGTTTTAGCTATTTAAAAAATTCAACCACGAAAGGGGGATTAAATGCAGGGTCTGAAGCAGGGTCATTTCGTCATAACAATGTAAGGTAGGAGCATAAAATGCAGCATAACAAATCTACTAAAAAAATAGTAGCAGATATTTCAGCGATTTTAGAAACTCAACCACTAAAAGGGGTTAAATGGCAGGTTGAAAATTTTAAGCCATTTCGTCATATATTAGGTGCAGTTTTAAGTAGGAGCATAAATTACGTCAAAACCAATCTGCTAAAAAATAGTGAAACACTTATTTCAGTGAAGTGAAGCGACCCCTTAATTTCATACTTTAGAAATTGTTTTTGCACTTTTTGTCTTTTAGCGATCGGATTTTAATCTTTCTCTTTTTATATTTCCCCCTCTTCCCAAAAAAACATTTTTTGAAGTAAAGATTTATGATTTAAATACTGATCGCCATATTTATGGGTTCGGGTAATAATACAGCAAGGGCATCGTTATAGTGATTGTCGTACAATCAGTTTATAGGCCTGAAAACCATGGGACTCCATTTAAAATGATTGCCATTTTAACGATTTATGCATGAAAACTTTACAGGGCAGCGTTATACTGATCGATATATAAATGATATATAGCTGAAGAGTATACGGGGCCCCGTTATTTTGATCACCGTATTAAAAATTTATGGGTGCGAAGCCCACAGGGCCCATTGACAATGATTGCCATCTATCTTAGATTATTCCATTTATGTTTATTGTATCTCTAAGCTCCCCCTTCCCTCTAGATAAGCATGGGCTGGGCCGATCAGGTCTTTGTCATGAATAAAATTCTTTTTTTTTTGTCAGGAAATCTTTATTGACATGCTTTTTTTTTAAATGTCATTTTGCTTATTTTTGTAAAATTTTAAAATATTTTATTTATATTTCTCTGCTTGCATGTAAAATACCCTTTGTGGAGCCTAGGCGAAATCTGGGCTTTACGCTTCAGAAGGCATCTCCCCTCCCCCCTCCCTCCTTTCTCTGCAAGTGACCGTCTAGTAGTTTATTAATAATTTTCAGATTTAAATTTTTAAAAAAATTAAGAAACTTTTCTACATTTTCAAGTGCTTATGTAAATTTAGTGTATTAATGAAAATATTTAGAAATATCAGTTGATGGCTGCTAAGTTAAAAAAAGTAACCAGCGGACAGAAACGGGTGACTAAAAAATGCCATCTACTAGCCTCATCAGTGACTATTAAACAAAATATCCTATTGGGATCATTGGGAACCTAAATTTTGCATCAACTTAAAGCTGAAGCTTTTGGTTCATATAAAATTTGGGTTCCCATTAGTAGATAATAAAGGCCGGTTGTGCGCCAGCTGCCCGCGCTGCACCAACCTCAAGGTCGAAGGAAGGTCAGTGCAGCCCGGAAGTACGTCGCGGCGGAAATACGTCACGGAGATAAGCGGAGTGGGGAGATAAGGGAATGGGGGAGATAAGGGAGTGGGGGAGATAAGGGAATGGGGGAGATAACGAACTGTAAGAGGGGGGATTAGTTTAATTAATGGAATTAGTTTAATTAATGAATCGTGGAATGCTCCTTGGGTAGTTATTGAGGGGGGAGTTTTTTTCGTAGAATTATCATGCTATAGTAGGACGAGGTATTTTTCTGTTAGAGAATAGATTTTTTATGAATTTTTCAAAAAATAAATATTTTCCAAAATTATTTTTCAGAGAAAAAAAAATTTTTTTTTTAATTGTGGACCCACCATAACCGCCCGCTATGAAAACAATTCATAACGCCACGATTTTTTTAATGTTCGGTATAACCTGTTTTTAATAACCGGTATAACCTTTTTCACCAGTTTTATGCATCCTCTTCAACTGCAAGGAACCTGAAACGAAATAAAAAAGAAGAAAAATAAATATTATATATCACTCTATTTTCATGAAATGAGAAAAAAATATATAGTTACCATATCTTTAGGTTTTCTGTTTGGACCCGCTTGGCAAAAGCCTTCTGTTTAGACCTGTCTGGTAGACTGTTTGGACCCGGCTGGTGTTCTGTTCTGTGCCTTCAGTTCTAAGCCTTCTGTTTGGATCCGCATGGTGTTCTCAGCAGAAACCTTCTGTTTAGACCTGCCTGGTAGACTGTTTGGACCAGCATGGTGTTCTGAGCTTGATTCCAATAAGTCCTTCGCAGCAAATTTTAAGAGTAGCAAAAGTTTTTACGTTTAAGGCACCGTGAAGCATAAATTTAGTTCTTTCAAATGATAGTTCTTGGATAGGCACCATAAATTTAGTTCTTTAACATTACAGTTCTTGGATATGCACCATGAAAATGATAGTTCTTGATTATGCACCATAAATTTAGTTCTTTAGCTTTACAGTTTTTGGATAGTCACCATGAAAATAATAGTTCTTTGATTTACACCAGGAAAATCACAGTTCTTGGGTAAGCATAACTTTAGTTCTTGAATAGATGTCAGGAAAAAAATAAAACACAGTTCTTGAGTAAAGCATAACTTTAGTTCTTTAAAAGACACCATGAGAGAAAAACATATTTCACATCCATGGAAGATCAGTTCTTGAAGAAAAACTTTGATTTTATCTTGAAGAAAAATATATTTTTATGAATTGTACCCATCCGTCCACCCGCCATGTTTAATAATGACGCTACAATTCATTTGGGGAGAAAATTTTTAAACCACCCGATACCTTTTACACACGGCCACTTTTCGAAGATATTTGACGACCACAGTTTTTCAAAGACTTGAGAAGACTTGATTTTTTTGAAGACTTGAGAAGACATGACTTTTGAAGACTTGATATTTAAAGAAGAGAAGATTATTGAGTGCCCCTTATATTCTCGCCCACAGCTGCTAGCACCTTTAAATTAACTTTGAAAAATATATTTTGAATAATGCACCCCGTACATGAAAAATGTTCTTGAAACAAGAAGAAAACTTTTGAAGCTTGAACTTGATTTTTATCTTGAATTAAATCTTGCTTGGAAGAAAAAAAATCTTGATTTTTGAAAATCTTGAAGAAAAAATATGAAATGATTATTTAGGAATTTTATAGTGGCCGTGCGCGAGCGTGTGGACACCATCTTCTAAAATATAACGCTTATCATCAAAAGCTGACAAAGCGATTTTGTTAACTTGTGTTGTGTGAAGATGATGTCGCTCGCTTTGAATTCGATATTGGATCTCTCTCGTAGATTGTAGACTCTCTAAGCAGGTCTTATAATGATTATGTTTGATTTTATTTTTAACAACGTTTTTGGCCACCCCCTTTGCAGTTTTTTTCTCCCCATCGGCCGACATGATGGAATACATCTTGGCTCGTAGACCGATAAATTCATGAATCGGTCTACTGTTGAGCTCGTCTTTAAATTTTCCAATCACCTTCTTATTTTTCTTATCAAATAAGGGGTGATCTGTTGGATAATCAGATGTATCCAACATGTCGGAAAATGCCTGCATATCCGTGTATATATTTCGAGTACGGATTTCATACGTTAGAGAGTCCGTATCCGTGAACAGAAGCGTCGATTTATTTTGATAGATTTTTTTTATAACATTATAATGAAAGTTATACATGAGAATCTTACTCAGCTCCAATATAACAAACCCTACATAAATGGGTTTATTTAATGTGAGGGTTTGCTTTAACCTTTCGATTGCTACTAAATTATGATCAAAAGGAAGAAACCTTTTGAAAGTAGGAGCTGAGACAAGTTTTTTCGCTTTCTGTTCACTGTTCACTAGCTGTACATCTTTATGCTTCCGGATGTTCTCCAGCGACTTGCCATACACCGCATTATTCATCAATTTAAAAAAATCTTTGGCGAAGGGGGACTTTGCTTTTTTTCGCTGCTCGGTGTTGAAATCAATGTATGTCTTCAGCCACGGCTTTTGTTGGAATTTCAATACTTTATGTACAGCTAGTATTTGGAGGCCTTGCTGTAAATAAAATTTCAAATTTTTATAATATGTAATATAATTTTTCTTATCTTTTAAATTGGGGACTAATTTCGTAACTGGGCAGTATTTATTTCCGTGCAGAGTGTCGATAGAAAAAGGAGAGAGATCTTCATATTTGATTTCCATTTTTTCGGGCGCCAGTGGATAACAGTTGTGGTCGTCGTGAAGCTGCTGGGAGTATGCAAGATCGACTTCGAGAATATAACCCACTGAACTATTTTCAGGAAGTTCAAGTATCTCTTTCACAGAGATGCTCTCTTCAGAGACCCACTCAAACTCCCCGCATGGCAGAGATTGGCTCATGGCCCACCCATACAAATTATTGGCGTCTAAATACATAATATAATTATCATTTTCGCCCCCTTCGCCATTGCCAATGACTTCATTTTTTGCTTGGGCCCAACGCTTTGTTATGACTGAAATACCCCCTCGAATGCCTTGCTCAATAAACAGATGCATGTTTATATCTGTGAGCAATTCGAGGGGTTGATTCGTCATTTTTAAACAACTCTGCCATGCTAGTCCAGGGGCTGTTAACAGGTGCACACAGTCGATATTGTAAAATTCGAAGCATATTTTTCTAAAGTTTTCGAAAACATCTGATAACTGGAGAACATCCACTTGAACGTAGAGATTATGATACTCGCCCATGTTTTTAATCTTGAAGGATTTCCATACATTTTGTGCATGTTGATAATCTTGATTAGAAATTTTTTCACCAGTTAAAGTACTGGTGAAGGCATCGGGTGGTGGCAGCTCGCTTTCCTCAAATTTTTTAAAACTATCCATATACTCGTAAGGATGAATTCCCTTTCTGAGTAATAGATCAGTATTGTTTGGAAAGTGCAGTTTTAAAGCATGAAATTTGTCATGTTCTAAATTATTGACTAATTTTTCTAAGGAGGTGGCCATAAATGCAAAACTATCAATGAATGTGAGAGACACTCTGCACTTGTTAATTTTCTTTGACAAAGAAAAAGATATATACTTTTCCATCGTAGATGGAATGACGGCAAATTCGTGATCGTCAATACTGCCCAGTTGCTGCATTAACAAGTGCCCGTCGTAATGTTTCAAATTATGAAATACGACGGGTATTTTCTTTTGAAGACGAAACTTCAAATTGCAGCTATTATGCAAGGCCCCCCCCCGATAGCAACCATTTAGATGATCATGGTCATGAATTTTGTCCCCATTGAAAGCTTTTTTGCAAAGATAACATTGCGTGGCTGACTGGAAATTTTCTTCATCTTGCGGCGTCATCTTGATAGGTACAATAGTCGTCAATGAATTGGCAAGTTCTTTTTCTTCTTCTAATAAGCAGTTAAAAAGTGGCTAACAGCGTTGGGCCCGCGATAGACTGTGATACGTTTAGTGGGTTGACCATTAGGACCGATAATGATATAAGCATATCCACATGCTTCATGTTGAGCCACTTTTTCAGTTTTATTTTGATTTGTGTGCACCTGATCTATGCTGACAATCAAAGATTCAAAGTCAGCATAGATGATGTAGGGGACCGGATGACAGTAATGATAATTATTGAATTGAAGAATATGGTCCCCCTGTTCCGGCATTCGAATTTTTTGTGGAGCATGCTTCTTGCATAAAGGCGTATGCTGTTTTAATAAATCTGGATTAGAAAATCGATGCAAACAGTAGTAGCAATAATGACATTTATGTTCATGTTTTGTCAGATCCCCCAGCAGTCGTGAAAAGCTTCTTATAAGACAGTAGTGATGTTTATCTTCGTTATTGATAAGTAATAAATTGATGCAGTCTTCATCTTCTCTGTCAGAAACATACAATGGAAAAACTTCATCTTCGAAGCCAAAAACATTAATACGAATATCATTAAGTTCTTCAATTTTGGCTATTTTGCATAACGGAATGGGGCACTCAATATTTCCTAATTTGATTTCGTGTTCATGGGGTTCATAATTTGACACTCTATTAGCATGTTCTAATCGATCGATAGGATATTTGTGGGCGAGAATAGACCAAACAAAGCACTTGTTATCTTTTTCGTTCTTAATATTGAGTACGGCCCTTTTCTTGTATATTTTCGGAGGAAGTTCGATATAAGTGCTAGCAGCGAGGGGGTGGTACTTTGCCATACAAAGTTCCAATTTGATTATACGTTCCATGGTCCAACCAGAACCCATTTGTACAAATGCTTCAAAAGATTTTTGAATCTTAGCAAAAGCTTGCTGCATATTACTTGTAATAGAAAAATCGGCCAGCTCGATCATGACATTAGAGCGAAAGTGTGCTTTGATGGTCTCGAAATCCCCCTCTTGTGTTATTTTGGATAGAATAACATGAACCACAAGATACCATTTTAGGGCACGTTTTTCACCTAACTGGAATTGGATTTCCTCTTCCAACAAAGGTGCCGTTTGTGAGAAAAATGCATTGAAATCATGCTCATTGTCTTCGCTGGACTCAAACGTAACAATGGAGAATACATTTAAGGCGTCAAAACTTTTATGTAAGCGAGACCTTTTACTATGGGGTGCATTATTATCTAAACTTTTGCGTTTTGATGCCGTTTGGTGCATGGTGCGTTGGTGCAACGTGAGATCTTTTTTAAGATTAAACTCCTCACTGCATTCGGTGCATGTCATTTTTTCATGTACTTTAGTATGTCTGTTTAAATCACTCCTTTGATTGAACGATTTGTTACAGATCTCACATGGGAAAGGTTTCTCACCGCTATGGGTTTTCAAGTGCCGATTGAGTTCAGAATTGCGTAAGAATGACTTATTACATTGGGGGCAGGTCTGAAAAGATTAAAAAAAGCCCCAGTTTAAAATTTAGTTTACTAAACAACAAAACTTTTGAAAAAAGGATCTCTTAACAAAACCCTTCAAACTATTTCTACGCTTTTTAAAAATTCCTTTTAAATTTTAAAAATAGATTTTACTTTTAAAAATAAATGTTAGTTAAAATCTTATTTTATAGAAAAATTATTAAACAATTTAAAAAATAACTCATCCAAAATAATATAGGAACTTAACTCAAACATTAAATCATATGCTACATTTTTTCCCATAACAAAACACAATGAAAAATAAAACACTAATACAGAAAATAACCCCTCCAAAATAATATAGAAACACTTTGAATATAAATATGAAAAAGGTTTAATATTAAAACATATGACTTTAGAAAAATGGAATAATCGTGTATCCTTTTATTACAATTTATAAAAGTGAAATTATCTTAAATGATAGAAAAAAGGGTACAAACATTATTTTATATTACCAAATACTAAACCTTTTTCAAAATAAATATAGTTTTTAAATCAATTAAAAATAAATTCTTACCGGGGATGACTTCAATAACTCTCCCGAGTTATTAAGTGTACTTTTTGAAGCTAAAAGTCCTATAGCTTCCCCTGACGGTGCATCACTTGGAGCAAAATCACTTGAGGGCTTTGTCGCTACGAGCAATTGCTCAAGTAGCGATCGAGCACTATTAGGCTATAAAAAAAAAAAAAAAAAAAAAGGTTAGAATCTAATCAGTTTTAAAACATTTTACACACACACACACACACACACACACACCTACACACAGATACACTAAAATGAATCTTTAAAATATCTCTTTCAAACTGAAAATTAATTTATTTTTAAATATTAAGTCCCCATTCAATGTACTAAAAGAAAAAATCTTTTAAAAGCACACAAAGTATTTACTTTAACGATAAGTGAAAAATTTAGAATAATACCATTCATCTCAAAACAGAACCCTTCACAAAATGTTTCATCTCAAAACAGAACCCTTCACAAAACTTTTTATCTCAAAACAGTCTCCCTTCACACATATGAATATTAATAAAAGCAGAGCCCCTTCACAATAAGAAGAATTATTTAAAGTTACATGTTATGAAAAATTAATAGGATTCTATAAGGGGAGATATATTTTAAATGTGATTTTGAATAAGTTCATTTACTTTGAATAAATTGATTTTACTGAGATTTATGTTATATTTATATTATAGAAAAAAGACCCAACATAGAATATTATATTCATATTATAGAAAGAAAAAAAAAAAGAGTCCGATAAAGAATATTATCACAAAAGACATATGCATAGCATGCAAGAAAAATAATAAAAGTAATGTTATTTTAAATAAATGGTTTGTTTATATTAGCCAGTAATGGAAATATGTAAAACTTTTAAGTTATAATAGCATGAAAAATATAGAGTTACACATACTTAACCAGTTATATTTAAAAAAAAGTTATAATAAAACATCGATTTAAGCATTGTTTATTTTTTATATATTTACCGCTTGAAAAATAGAGAGTCATTTCTTACTAAATACATCATAAGTTCAAAAAGTATTTAAAAATAATTTGAAAGCTTTCATTTAAATATAAATTGTTTAGATTATTAAAAGCGTTAAACAACATTGGTTAATTATATTTAAAAATAAGTTGTTTATTTAAACAGCTTTAAAATAAATCGTTTATTTAAAAAAAGCGTTAGCTTCGATTAAAAATTCTAAGAAAACGTTGATTTATTACATTTAAAATAATAAATATATAGTAATAAATATATAATAAATGAATTTATTTACTTGATTTTCTGATATATCCATTAAGTATGTAGATATGTTCTTTGCAGACATCCTAAATTTTCCGATAATGTACTAACTAAATCACTGGATGCAAGAGCGTAGACAGAGCACGTCTGGTTTGTTCAACGATATCAAAGTGAATGAGATCACCAAGCTATGCGTATTTCTTATCAGATAGCTGTTATCAGATAGGAAAAACCCAGCATGAGTCATTTGATAAGGCGATAGGTTAAGACTTGTATGCCTTCAGACCATAATTAAAAGTGACTTCGCTAATCTTTTTAATGAAGATATCCTAATGAGATTCCGTAATTAATTTGTATAATTTAAAACGATTCATAAGATTAAATTTCTTTCTTTTTTTTTTTTTTCCCCCATGAATTTACTTTAGAAATATATTTATGCCTATTTAAAACTTCCAATCTTTTAAGGAATCATAATAAATATAGAATTAGGATTCCCTAATGAGATTTCTTAATTTATTTATTTATTTTGAAACCCATTGCATGAGATTTTAATGAGTAAATTTATTTTTTCGCTTTTAAAAAGACCTTTCTTAAATATATTTGATCTAAACTATTTAAATATAATAGGAACCGTTTAGTTTATTTTAAAAAGCGGTAAACAGCATTATTAAATAACGATAAATTAAAAAAACTTAAAAATAAATATTTAGACAAGTGTTCATTATTCGTAAATATAATTTTAAGTAAACGTTACAGTAATATGATAGTAAATATACAATAAACGAATTATTTACTTGACTTTGTAATGTGGAGGTTAAATCCATTTGAATTTGATTTCTTGCTGCCATTGTCACTTAAATACAAAATTTACTCTCCAATTTCACAATAGAAAAAACACTATAAATCTTGTAGCGTATATCTTGGAGCTTAAAATGATATAGGTCTTCACTCGATGAACTCTAGCGAAATACTAACCATTCTTATCTAGATAACGGGGTGATAAAGGGTGACGAGGCGATCATGATAAGACATGAACCAGGTGATTCAGCTATGAATCACTGATAAGAGACTCTATTATCACTTAGAGTGTAATTAAAGACTAGTTAAGCTTTTTAATGAAGTTAGTGTATTCCCCTCATTAAGATATGACGCTATTAATTAATAATTTATTAATTACATGATTATTCATTCTTTCTTTTTTTTTTTTTTTTTTCACTTTTAAATAAGACCTTTACTCAAATATTTTTTGTCTAAACTTAGAATCGTGTAACAGATATGAAATCGTAGATATAGATTAAATGAAATCTTCTCATTAAAATATGACGCTATTAATTAATTAATCACTAATGACTCATTAAAAGGTAGGATTTTTTTTTTTTTTTTTTTTTTTTTTTTTTTTTTTTAAATAAGACTTTTAAGGTGATTCTCAAATGACTTGCTTAACAACGTGAAACTTTATGACACAATTTCAAACTCATTTTTAAACGCAAAGGTATAAAATTAGCTTGCCTAACTATTGAAGCGATTTAGAATCAAAATGAGTTTTCCATTTATATATAAATAAATTACTTATTTGGGTTATAAGCGAAATGTAGCATATAATAACACGTTTTTAACCTTGCTCGAGGTGTTGCGGCGTGAATTTGGTTCAAAGCATTGACTTTGACAGTATTTTCTGAAAAATCTTGTCTTTACCGAAAAAAAAAAAAATAGAAAACGTGTTTCAATTATATAGTTTCTGTACAAAAAACACCTATCTATTACATACGCTTCTGAATTAAAATATATATATATATATATATATGAATTAAAAAGTAAGCCATAAAATAGTCAGTTTAGATTTGAGAACAGTCTTAAGCAGATATATTTGTTTCTTAAACTATATCGTAAGAGGGAAGTCATCATGTGTGACTCATAAACTATTAACGAGCGGCTTATAAATCATGACATCATCATCATATATGACTCATACACCCTGATGTCATGTTTCCTCAATGACGGTGCGGAGTGATCATGTGATTCGATTGCATCACTGATCATGTGACTTGATGACGTCACTGATCGCGATAAGATTCACTGATAAGATTTACTGATAAGAATACATTTCAATTCATTTCTTCCAAAACAAGTGTACAAGCAGGTTGTGTGGACTAGGTAAGTAGCTTTCCTATATATTTTTTAAAGTTATACTATGTGAATAGACATAGTTTTAATGTATTTTAATGTTGTATAGGCAAAAAGGAATATACACAAAGTGTTACAATTCAAAGTCAATCTTTATTTATATAAAGTCGTCCATGGGAATACAGTGCGTTTAATAACAGGTGTTTTCTTCTTTTTAGCTTTTAAAAGCACATTTTGAGGAGTTACAATCTTCTTGGATTTCAAAGACAAATATTTATTTTTTATCATGGTTTCGGGAATTCCTTCTTCTCGTAAGGCTTGTAAAAAGGACGTCGGAGGATTAACGGGAGGTTTTTTGTTAGTACAAAAAATTAAATGAAAGAGTTCAGCCATATTGGCCCCTTCCAAGTTTTGTCCGTTATAGGTGACTGCTCCTTTTCGATCCCATTTCAGTTTGCTAGAATCCGACTTCAATAAATTCAATAAGGCATCTGCCTGTTTCCGCATAGGTTTGGGAACTGAGGATAGAATAAACTGGTCATAATCGTCTTCGTCTCGTTTCGTTCTAGTAGAAGGTTCTTCTTTCAAAGGTTCTTGTTTCAAAGATTCTTGTTTCGAAGGTTCTATGCGCTCGTCCTCATCCGGTAGCTTCACTCTCCAAGGCAGGTTGTTTTCTTGCAAATTCATTTTCTTTTTAAAAGCTCATAGTATTGCTGAACTTTTTGATGGTCAGGCAAAGGACTATTGAGTATCTTGGACATTGCCACATCGAACTCAGTCAATTGCTTTTTCGTAGGCACATGTCTCGTTAATTCCTCTTCAGGTACCAGAGCATATTTAGTAGCGTGCTCCATTGATAAGACCGGTTAAAACACTGAGGGCAGCAGGGATTAAAATATTCAGAAAACCCCCTTGTTGAATAATAAGCTTTTTTTTTCTGAAATAAGGCACCTTTTTTCGTACCAATTTTTCGTAATGTTGTCTTATATTTCCTCAAAGACTTCTTTTGATACGTGGATAATGGTATATTTCCTTTTAACACGTTATGGCTACACTCGCAGATGGCTTTAACAGATCGGGATGGTAATTTTTTTAAAAGTTCTTTGCGCAAAAGTTTTGGGCAAGTTTGAATTAACTCTAAATCATGGAGCTGTTTCTTCGTTAACGTCATGATCGAAACTAAATTAAAAACCCATTGTCTTTCTTTTTAAACCTTTTTTCGGTACATACACGTATTGCGTTTGACCTGGTAAGATTTGTGTTCTCAAACGCATGCGCTCTGCCGTTTCATTTCTTAAATCTACGAGTAAATATGAGAACGGTTTTTGAGTCGCGTCTTCAAACACTTCTTGGAAAAATTTACTCTGCGTCTGGTATAATTGCCGACCTAAATGAATAATTTGACTCATGTCACGTCGATTTTTAAATAGGATCAAATATTGACTGTTGAGGGAAACACCTCTTATTTCTTTGCCTTTATGAAACAAATTTTGTGTAATAAAGATTACACTAATGTTTAAATGATGACTTTCCTTTGTAAAGAGATCAGTGAGTCGTTCATCCTTACCGCATTCGATCATCAAATCATCTAAGATAACGAGTGAATTGGGTTCTAAATAATCATGATAATTGCATGGAAAACCCTTCACAAAAGTAATATGAGCCATTTCATCATACATAGTTTGATAAATTCCGTAAAACCAAATTATTTTATCGGGAGGTGGGTTAAACATACTGTTTTTTACTTCTAGCAAATCCCGTAAGAACCAGGTTTTACCGACTCCCGTGGGACCGGAGAGAAACATAGTACAAGGATGTTTAAAGCGTGGAAGCTCCATTGTAAATAAACACACACACGTTAGGTAACACTATAAATAATCACAGACACATAGGTTTACTTCAAGAAAGATTTATTAATAAAAATTAGCATGGGTACCAAATCGCTTGGATACAAAATTATAGACTCGTCGGTCGTTTGATAAATTTTCAGTTACAAAATTGGACAAAAATTGTCTCAGAGTTCTTCCTCTACATCGAGAATAGAGGTAAAATATACAATACTGCCCGCAGACGGCAGTCACACGAGTTTGTAATACGAGCGGATTAAACATCACTCGTGAAAAACGTGATACATAGTTTGATATAGATCCTTTAAAAAAGGAGGGCTTGTTTCCATAGGAGTCGAAGAAATTCACTTCATCAGGCGAAGGAATGTAGAAGGCGACCCAATGGCTTCCGGGTTCTGTAGACTTGTCCACATTACAGATGAAACAGGCGGGATATCGCTTGATCTTTCTAGTGAGTTGATCACTTGAAAATACACCCAAAAAGGAGTTTCGGGTCACTCGATCCTGTGATAAAATCTTCTCGATTTGTAACGAGTTCATGGTCTTCAGTTAGGAAAGTCACAGATCACGTGACGTGATTTGTTAATTTCAATAATATTTTCAAATTCTGCATAGACTAACACAGTAGTCGTTTTCTGTAAGGACTCATCGAACTTGATTTCAATACGTAGATTTCCTTGATGCTGTAAATTGAGGTGGGGACCATCACATAAATCAGGGCTCAAATCGAATACATATAATGTGTGTCCATCAGCAAATTCTTCACGTGTTATATAATTGCCGATATCTCGATGAAAGCCAGAGAACAGTTGATAATAGGCTCTTATATAGTTTTTTCCATCAAAATCCAATTCCAAGGGTTTAACAGGTACAGGCTGTCCGTCCACGTAAACACTTAAAAAGTTTACTTTGAAATGATGAAAGTAAAAGGGGTTCAAATCATATTGGCCGGTATAAGCACTATTGTCTAACAGACCAATAATGACACGTTTCGGCATTGCCCCTAAAAACACATTATCTTGCATAAAGGATTTACTTCCGGTGGAGATTGAATAGGTCTTGCACAAAACACGATCAATAGGATATTTTGCTGAAGTTTTTTCCAGTGCTTTCGCATGACCCAGTAGTACCCCGGGACTGACTTTCACTTTTCGAACAAACATAGAGGCATGTTCTAAAATGACTTTATAGCTTGGGAGTGGTGGTTTGGTAGCATCGAAATGGGTCATCAAACAGAATTCAGGTTTACTCCGTATCATTTTAATTTTCAAGTCGAACATATTCAAGAGCAGGCGATTTTGTTGGAAAATGTCACAATGCAGGGGTCCGATCATATCGAGAGTTTGGCTTTTTTTAGTCAGTTCATAGCGTTTCTTGAGTCTAGGGTTTCCCTTGGCGGGATCTGTTTCAGTTAATTTCTCGTCTTTGTAAAAACATTCACATCCCAATAAACTTTTCTTAGCGTCTTCTCCATAGTTTAGCAAGGTTTCAAGATAGGCACGAAAGGCATATGTATTACTGGAGGAGGATATGGCTCTGTCATTCAAACTAACATCCACTTGTGAAAAGAGGGCATGTAAAAATAAATTAACAGGCACTGCAATATCGGTATCCGTTAAGAGTGATCCATCGAACTTGGTGATTTTCACTTTCACGTAGATGTAGGAGGCGGATAAATCAATATAGTCTTCACCATTCCCAGAAATGATGAATTCCACAGGCCCTCCATCTCGAATATTAGAAAGGGGGTGATATTCGACGAAAAATCCTTTTTCAATAGCCGTTTGAGTAGGTGGGATTAAAAAGAGGTCCAGTTCGGATTTAGCGCAGGCAGCAGAATCTTGATGAATGAGTCCAGACATGTCTAAGCGAAAATATCATGTACTTTCACTTTCTTGGCTTGACGTGGAATGACGACTTTGTTAGAACGTTTCCTCTTTTTATACCGATGACCTGATCCAATCATTGTCTTCACTTTAGTAGCCGCTTTGTCAGTTAAGTTTTGGCCCGCTTCTTTAAGCCGTCGTTTAGCAGCGACTTTAATATTGTCGCCTCGGGATAAATCATTAAGAACATTCACACCAGTATGAAACAATTGTTTGCCTACGGCTTTCGCCCCTGATTTGAAAAGGGGTACCGCAGCACGAAACAGAGATCGGAACAGGCCGCCGAATCCATAACCTCTCTGTAGAGTAGTACCTTGATAATAGTTTAAGCCACTACCCGACTGATGGGTATAATAATCTTCAAAAGATTTCGCGCAGCACTGGTAGGGAACAAACATCACGAGAGGTACTTTTGTCGAAAATGAAGCTTCACGTATGACCGCCCACGTTCAAATGGCGTTAAATCACCCAGGTGCGTCCTTATAACGATTTCTAAAGAATCAAAGGACTTTCGACTAATCGGTAAGTAATGCGGTCGATCGAGTTTCATACAAATCACTTCGCCGTCTTCTCCAGTCACATTCACAATACGTAACAGGGGCGCTAAGACATCACCGACCACTTGCGGTTCTACAATATCCGAATAAATCATCAGCGCTCTATAATGAGCGCACGGATCTGCTACATACGAACTATCGACTGTTTGCTCAATATTACTGTCTAGGGAAGCAATTTCACACGGTTCGAATCCCAACATTTCAGATAATCCCGTTTCTAAAATTACTTTGGCGTTATCACGCACATTGATGGTCACTCTTTTCGTGATAGAATTATAGGAGAAAGCTATTTTCTTGTCCAAGTCTGGAATGGCAATCGCTTTCAAAATATCAGGTACCGACTCCTAAAATCCTGGTGGAATGCGTCTTGCAATGAGTTCTCCCTCGTTCAAGTCGAATCCAATCAAGTTCGTATGATGATTTACATTATACCAGGTATGCGGGTAAATAAATTCCACAAGACCCACTTCCCATTCCCCTCTCAGTTCAATAGGGGTGGGCAATCGTGTAATAAAATGAGAAATTTTATTCCCAGGAAAATAATTCCTAGAACTGTCCGAGGGTAGTGTCAGGTAGAACGACATATTGATAAATGATCTAGTGTCCTTCTCGCAATCACTTATAAAGACGTTAAATCAGTGGAGGGAATCCATTGATTGAATTTGTTAGGATATCCCTTAAATTTCACAAAATATTCCAAACGTTTTCTTCGAGTGCGCTTCTCTAAAATTTTTTCAATCGTATAAGCCTCTTTCATTTGCACTTTTTGAAGTTCTTGCGGGTAGAAGGTTCCTTGAATGGGTTCGTCTAACAAGTCTTTAATTCGATAGACAGGGGGATCTCTCGCTACACACTCCGTCACCACAAACAGTTCCTCCGTCCAGTTTGTTTCATAGCCTTTTTCAAAAGTTAATTTTTGTTTCGAAACCCGAACCACATCCCCAGATTGAAATGCACAAGGTTTGCTTTTCACATTTTCTAGGTTCCCGTAAAGAGTAAACCACACATCACTTTCATTTTCCCGCGACACTTCAGCAGGGGCTCTCTTGATACTGGAATGGTAGGTATGGTTATAACTATGCACTAACTCGTTTAATACATCAATATATCGATACGTATGATTGTGGGTAAAATACTTCCACATTTTTGTTTTTAGGGTGCGGTTAAAGCGTTCCACCACCGAGGCTTTGGTATTATTATGCGTTGTGAAAAATCGAACCCCTTCTTCTTTTAACAATCGTTGCAAAGGCTGGTTCTTAAATTCTTTTCCAGCATCCGTTTGTAAAAACTTGGGCTTTCTCGTTGAGAAAATAGATCGAAAGCCTTTCACAATTTCTTCCCCTCCTTTTGTTTTCAAGGGAATCACCCACGCATATTTAGAGAGAATGTCGATACATGTCAGAAGGTACCGCATCCCTTGATTGTGCTTTCGTAAACTGCTGAGATCCGCCAGATCGGCCTGCCATTGTTGATCCATAGTGTAAACGATCACTCGGTTTGTCGGGAAGTGTCTCCGTACCGGTTTGTGAAGCGTATACGAATCGACGCCGCTCAACCATTTCTGAATCGTCTTCTTCGTTACTTTGCCTTTGGCAGCACGATATAAAGCATTTACACCACCAAAACTTGCTGCGTGACTTGGAACCGGATAAATCGCCTTCATTGCAGCATAAAACTTGATTATTAGTTACATTAATTCTAAAACGCATCATTTTCAGACCACTCTTACGCATGACGTCATCTCATAGAATGAACCTGTACGCTACTGTCCTCGTCTTTAAGTACTCTTTCGACCGCATGGTTAAAAGACTAAGAAAATGACTAAGCCATGATTACATTTTCCAAGTTCGAACCCTCGACCGAGATTAAGAAAAAAGTATTAACCGTTAAAAGAAATTTAATTTAAAATTTCTCCTATTCTCTAACAACTTAGAAAAATACCTCGTCCTACTATAGCATGATAATTCTACAAAAAAATCCCCCCTCAATAATTACCCAAGGAGCATTCCACGATTCATTAATTAAACTAATTCCATTAATTAAACTAATCCCCCTCTTAAAACTCGTTATCTCCCCCATTCCCTTATCTCCCCCACTCCCTTATCTCCCCCATTCCCTTATCTCCCCACTCCGCTTATCTCCGTGACGTATTTCCGCCGCGACGTACTTCCGGGCTGCACTGACCTTCCTTCGACCTTGAGTTTGGTGCAGCGCGTGCAGCTGGCGCAGAACCGGCCTTTATTATCTACTATCTATCAGAGGGCATGTAAAAATAAATTAACAGGCACTGCAATATCGGTATCCGTTAAGAGTGATCCATCGAGCTTGGTGATTTTCACTTTCACGTAGATGTAGGAGGCGGATAAATCAATATAGTCTTCACCATTCCCAGAAATGATGAATTCCACAGGCCCTCCATCTCGAATATTAGAAAGGGGGTGATATTCGACGAAAAATCCTTTTTCAATAGCCGTTTGAGTAGGTGGGATTAAAAAGAGGTCCAGTTCGGATTTAGCGCAGGCAGCAGAATCTTGATGAATGAGTCCAGACATGTCTAAGCGAAAATATCATGTACTTTCACTTTCTTGGCTTGACGTGGAATGACGACTTTGTTAGAACGTTTCCTCTTTTTATACCGATGACCTGATCCAATCATTGTCTTCACTTTAGTAGCCGCTTTGTCAGTTAAGTTTTGGCCCGCTTCTTTAAGCCGTCGTTTAGCAGCGACTTTAATATTGTCGCCTCGGGATAAATCATTAAGAACATTCACACCAGTATGAAACAATTGTTTGCCTACGGCTTTCGCCCCTGATTTGAAAAGGGGTACCGCAGCACGAAACAGAGATCGGAACAGGCCGCCGAATCCATAACCTCTCTGTAGAGTAGTACCTTGATAATAGTTTAAGCCACTACCCGACTGATGGGTATAATAATCTTCAAAAGATTTCGCGCAGCACTGGTAGGGAACAAACATCACGAGAGGTACTTTTGTCGAAAATGAAGCTTCACGTATGACCGCCCACGTTCAAATGGCGTTAAATCACCCAGGTGCGTCCTTATAACGATTTCTAAAGAATCAAAGGACTTTCGACTAATCGGTAAGTAATGCGGTCGATCGAATGTCATACAAATCACTTCGCCGTCTTCTCCAGTCACATTCACAATACGTAACAGGGGCGCTAAGACATCACCGACCACTTGCGGTTCTACAATATCCGAATAAATCATCAGCACTCTATAATGAGCGCACGGATCTGCTACATACGAACTATCGACTGTTTGCTCAATATTACTGTCTAGGGAAGCAATTTCACACGGTTCGAATCCCAACATTTCAGATAATCCCGTTTCTAAAATTACTTTGGCGTTATCACGCACATTGATGGTCACTCTTTTCGTGATAGAATTATAGGAGAAAGCTATTTTCTTGTCCAAGTCTGGAATGGCAATCGCTTTCAAAATATCAGGTACCGACTCCTAAAATCCTGGTGGAATGCGTCTTGCAATGAGTTCTCCCTCGTTCAAGTCGAATCCAATCAAGTTCGTATGATGATTTACATTATACCAGGTATGCGGGTAAATAAATTCCACAAGACCCACTTCCCATTCCCCTCTCAGTTCAATAGGGGTGGGCAATCGTGTAATAAAATGAGAAATTTTATTCCCAGGAAAATAATTCCTAGAACTGTCCAAGGGTAGTGTCAGGTAGAACGACATATTGATAAATGATCTAGTGTCCTTCTCGCAATCACTTATAAAGACGTTAAATCAGTGGAGGGAATCCATTGATTGAATTTGTTAGGATATCCCTTAAATTTCACAAAATATTCCAAACGTTTTCTTCGAGTGCGCTTCTCTAAAATTTTTTCAATCGTATAAGCCTCTTTCATTTGCACTTTTTGAAGTTCTTGCGGGTAGAAGGTTCCTTGAATGGGTTCGTCTAACAAGTCTTTAATTCGATAGACAGGGGGATCTCTCGCTACACACTCCGTCACCACAAACAGTTCCTCCGTCCAGTTTGTTTCATAGCCTTTTTCAAAAGTTAATTTTTGTTTCGAAACCCGAACCACATCCCCAGATTGAAATGCACAAGGTTTGCTTTTCACATTTTCTAGGTTCCCGTAAAGAGTAAACCACACATCACTTTCATTTTCCCGCGACACTTCAGCAGGGGCTCTCTTGATACTGGAATGGTAGGTATGGTTATAACTATGCACTAACTCGTTTAATACATCAATATATCGATACGTATGATTGTGGGTAAAATACTTCCACATTTTTGTTTTTAGGGTGCGGTTAAAGCGTTCCACCACCGAGGCTTTGGTATTATTATGCGTTGTGAAAAATCGAACCCCTTCTTCTTTTAACAATCGTTGCAAAGGCTGGTTCTTAAATTCTTTTCCAGCATCCGTTTGTAAAAACTTGGGCTTTCTCGTTGAGAAAATAGATCGAAAGCCTTTCACAATTTCTTCCCCTCCTTTTGTTTTCAAGGGAATCACCCACGCATATTTAGAGAGAATGTCGATACATGTCAGAAGGTACCGCATCCCTTGATTGTGCTTTCGTAAACTGCTGAGATCCGCCAGATCGGCCTGCCATTGTTGATCCATAGTGTAAACGATCACTCGGTTTGTCGGGAAGTGTCTCCGTACCGGTTTGTGAAGCGTATACGAATCGACGCCGCTCAACCATTTCTGAATCGTCTTCTTCGTTACTTTGCCTTTGGCAGCACGATTTTAAGCATTTACACCACCAAAACTTGCTGCGTGACTTGGAACCGGATAAATCGCCTTCATTGCAGCATAAAACTTGATTATTAGTTACATTAATTCTAAAACGCATCATTTTCAGACCACTCTAACGCATGACGTCATCTCATAGAATGAACCTGTACGCTACTGTCCTCGTCTTTAAGTACTCTTTCGACCGCATGGTTAAAAGACTAAGAAAATGACTAAGCCATGATTACATTTTCCAAGTTCGAACCCTCGACCGAGATTAAGAAAAAAGTATTAACCGTTAAAAGAAATTTAATTTAAAATTTCTCCTATTCTCTAACAACTTAGAAAAATACCTCGTCCTACTATAGCATGATAATTCTACAAAAAAATCCCCCCTCAATAATTACCCAAGGAGCATTCCACGATTCATTAATTAAACTAATTCCATTAATTAAACTAATCCCCCTCTTAAAACTCGTTATCTCCCCCATTCCCTTATCTCCCCACTCCGCTTATCTCCGTGACGTATTTCCGCCGCGACGTACTTCCGGGCTGCACTGACCTTCCTTCGACCTTGAGGTTGGTGCAGCGCGTGCAGCTGGCGCAGAACCGGCCTTTATTATCTACTCCCATTTGTGGAAAAAAATGGTATATTTTTGAGGTTTACTATATTTTTGTGAAAGCAAACGATAAAATTTTGTAATGAAGATTTAATGCTGCTAAACGAATCAAAAATTTATTAAAATAAAGTTATATATATTTTTTTCTTTCTGTATACTTGTTTGGTTTGCATATTCCGTATTTGAAATTTTAGCGTTGTATATACACATAAAAATCCCCGGAGACTTTTGTTTTTAGGCGTTTTGTCGAGTATGGCGAATTCATCTGGTACTTCTGGACGATAAAGAACATGTTTAAACATCATAATTTTACCGTAATCATGTTTCATGGGTGCAATTAGGGAGCCAACAACAAACTGGGGGCAAAAAAATAATATTTGGGATCACCCTGTAAAATAAAATGCTCTGTCGCTGCAGAACATGACTATGTGGATATTGTCCAACATTTGTGTAAGAATAGTACGTGTTGTCATGGAGATATAAAGATGTCTTTAAAAGATTGAAGAAATTGTCGCATGTTTTCTGTTTATAACACGCAGGGTTTTCAATTTATTTTAACACCCCTTTCGTACTCCCTGATCAAGCACAGCAGAAACAAAATGTGAGCATTTGCATGAAATAATTCTTAAGGTGGTTCTCAAATGATTTGCTGAACAACGCGAAACTTTCTGACACGACTTCTGAATCATTTTTAAATACAAAGGCATAAAATTGGCAGGCTGACTATTACAGCGATTTGTAATCGAAATGAGTTTTCCATTTTTTGATCAATAAATTACTTATTGAGTTATATACGATTTGTGTCACGTGACAACACGTTTTTTCTACATTCTGGCGCTGAAGCATCGGGAATTCGGTTCAAGACGCCAACTTTGACAGGGTTTTTTGAAAGATCTTCTGCCTTTACCAAAAAATGGATAAAGTCTACTCTCTGTCTGTCCGTCACAGAGCCGGTTCTCAGAAACTGTATAACTTACAGGCTTGAAATTTTGTGTACGTACAGATAAATATGTACTGTCACGCTGAAAATCATAAAGTTTTGAAAAAATGGTATTATTTTAATAAATAGAGATAAAAAAAAATCTAACAGCCTTTTCCTTTAAACATTTTTCATTATAGCAGTTGCCAACCATTAAAAATACACACTAAAATTCTTTATACAATAATTAATTTTCTATTGAAAGGTTTCCACGTGAAAAAGGAAAATGAAATAAAAAGTTTCACCCATTGAAAAAAAGATTAATAGGATGTTATATTGATAATATAACGGAATTTTTCAAACATTTCTCAATAATACAAGGAGTATGAGTATGTGTAAGTACAGAAAGCAGGTTAATAGGACGTCATTAGAGAATTAAAAAGAAAATTAATCTGACGTCCTATTGGAAGTTTAACGGACTTTTTCAAATGTTCGAGAATAATACAAAGAGAGTATCAATATGAGTAATAGAGAAAGCAAGTAGACGTCAGCAAGTGAATATAACTTCATATGAGTTTGAGGAACGTATTCAATCATGATAAAAAATTGATTATGGAAATATTGGCCTATTTTAACATTTTGAAGGTGTTACAACATGTTTAATTTTGAAATTGATTTTTTTTTTAACTATCGCATTTAGTCCACGTGCAGATATTATTATGACAGAGCATAATAGCGGGAATCACACTGGAATCTTAGAAAATTTCTCCAATTTCGATAAAATTTCTAGTAGTTGTTTACTTTGGTAAGAAAGACAGAAAAAATTTCATGTGTTTGAACCTCGGTCAGTGTCAGAAATATGCAATCGCTTAGTATCATCACAAAATTTAAGGCGTCCTCATTTCATCTTTATATTCTTTACAGGAATTATGGAATTCGAAAACGTTCTTTTCAATTTTTTTTATATTCAATTTAAAATGTGCAGTATTTCATATGAAACATCCATCTATTTAAAGCTAACCTGGTATTTCGTTTTCCATGCAAATATGACGTTTATACGCATGCGCGAGCATTCCGCCAATCAGCTAGAGGCTTTTACTCTCTACAGACGGATTTGTTTCAGCCAATGAGGTGAGGGCATTTCCTGTCTCTAGAGATCTTTAGTCGGGAGTCCGCGTAAGCGCGTAAGTAACATGTTTCAAAGTTTGGATTACTATAAATATTAGGTATTTTTTCATTTTATCTTTATTTATTTTGTTATATTGAGCTCATGAACATAGAAACACATATGTATTTCTGTGTTCATGATTGAATTCTTTGGATATGTCGTATGTATATTTTGCTACTTTAAATTTCTTAAACCAAAAAGTAATGGTCGAGTTTTTATTAGGATTTATAAAGCTGAAATTTACCTTTTTGAATATAATACTACAGATGTTTTAATAGTTGCATTCGGCTGTAAAAATTGATTAAAAATTTGACCAGCAGTTGCATGAAAAAAAAAAAAGGTTTCACTAACATAGACAAATCCAGAAACTTGCTGAGTCGGCAATTGTGTTTATATGTAAAAAAATAACAAAATTCATAGTTTAATCACAATAAAACATCGTGAAATTTATTTATTGGTTGCGGGAAAAAGATCACAAAATTCAACAATCATTCGGGAAAATGTAACAAAATTCTACTAACAACAGGAGCTTCTAAACAGCTTTACCACCTGTGCATTTTGATGATTTTATGATAGTGTGTATGGATGTGTTTTGCATGGAATTTTTTGGTTTGTTGACAATTTTTTTAAAGGTTTTGGAACTTTAGTATGACAATTTATTGGTATTATGTCGGGTAATAGAAAAGCGTTCTAAAAATTGAAATACGATCAAATCTTAACAAAACTTTCAATGATTCAAATGGATTTAGATAGATAATTTTAGTATATGTGTATATATATGCAGTAGACTCCTTAAAATCCACTCATGTAAACAATGAAACTTACAATTAAATGTAAGTGTAAAATTTCAGTTTTTAAAATGTTTTATATCATTTAGTACACATTTTAATATGTAAATGGACAGATGGTACAGCATCTAATGTATATGAATGCATATTTTGAACTGGTTTGTTTAGAGGCTCCTGTTGTTAGTAGAATTTTGTTACATTTTCTTGAATGATTGTTGAATTTCACAATACTTTCCCGCAACCAATCACCAATAAAACATCATGAAATTTATTGATTGGTTGCGGGAAAAAAGATGACAAAATTCAACAATCATTTCGAAAAATGTAACAAATTTCAACTAATAAAATACACCAGAATGTATATAAAGCATGCTTTACAATTATATTATGTGCACTAAATAATTTTGCTAACAATATACGAAGAATCAAAACATATCTAAAGAACTCAATCATGAACACAGAAATAGATATCTGTTTTACCTTCAATGATTCAATAAAATAAAATAAAGATAAAATGAAAAACTACCTAATAATATAATAATCTAAACTTGAAACTTAAAAACTCCATCAAACGCGATAAATTGTACACAATTGTCGTTATACAAGGTGACAGTCAATGCATAATTCATTTATATACACTACACACTTTTCCTTTTCCATCCATTGATACGATAACCATTTTGTCAGGATAAAATTAGCACTTGCCTATCAGCGAGCAATACTGAAAATTGGCGATTGACTTTATTGCCAACTAAAGGTGAAAATAAGCACTCGGCGATAAAACTTGGAAAACTAGCGATTAAAAATATGAAAAAAACTGGCCAAATACAGGATTTTCTGATTTTCTTTTTTCCTTTTGTGTTTTTTCTGCATCTGTTTGACAAAATTCAGGATTTTTCCTCACCCGATCGATGAAATTAATGATTTTTCTGCATCTGAGGGACAAAATTTACGATTTTTATGCACTCGATTGAAGAAATTCGTGATTTTTATGTGCCCACTTGACTAATTCGTGATTTCACTCACCCACTTGATGAATTTGTGATTTTTACGTGCCCGTCCTACAAAATTCATGATTTTTATGCACCCGATTTAAGAATTTCATGATTTTTACATGCCTGATAAATGAAACTCATGATTTTTACACACTCGATTGACGATTTTTTTTTCTGCACTCGACCGACGAAATTAAGTATTTTTATGCACCCGATTGCCAAATTCATGATTTTTATGTGCTGATAGAGGAAATTAATAATTTTTACGTGCCCGATCAACTAATTTCTTGCATTTTATGCGCCCGTTTGAAGAATTTTGTGAATTTTAGGTGACCGATAAATGAAACTCATGATTTTTACACACCCGATTGATGAAAAAAAAAAAAAAATCTGCACCCGTTAGACAAAATTCATGATATTTATGTGCTGATGGATGAAATTAATGATTTTTTCAGCAATCCTACGACGTAATTTGTGTTTTTTCAGCAATCATTTGACGAAATTCGCGTTTTTTCTGCTATCTTTTGACGAAACTTGTTTTTTTCGTGATCCTTTGACGATCTTCGCACTTTCCCTGCTGCCTATTGACGAGATTCATGTTTTTTCAGCAATCATTTGACAAAATTTGTGTTTTTTCAGCGATCCTTTGAAAAAATTCGTGTTTTTTCAGCGATCCTTTGAAGAAATTCGTGTTTTTTCAGCGATCCTTTGAAGAAATTCGCATTTTTCTCATGATCGTTTATGAAATTCGCGTTTCCCAGTGTTTCTTTTATAAAATACATTTTATTCTGCAATTTTTAGACGAAATTTGGTAAAAGATTATGAAATTAAGTATTTTTATGCACCCGATAGACAAAATTCATGATTTTTATGTGCCGATAGAGGAAATTAATGATTTGTACGTGCCTGATCAATTGATTTCTTGATTGTTATGTGCCCGTATGAAGAATTTTGTGTATTTTAGGTGACTGATAAATGAAACTCATGATTTTTACACGCCCGATTGATGAAAAAAAAAATTTCTCTACTCGACCGACAAAATTAAGGATTTTTATGCCCCCGATAGACGAAATTCATGATATTCATGTGCCGATGGATGAAATTAATGATTTTTTCAGCGATCCTATGACGTAATTTGTGTTTTTTCAGCAATCATTTGACGAAATTCATGTTTTAACTGCAATCCTTTGACGAAATACACGTTTTTTCCGCTATTCTTTGACGAAATTTGCGTTTTTCTGTGATCCTTTGACGATATTCGCACTTTCTCTGCTTCCTTTTGAGGAGATTCATGTTTTTTCAGCAATCCTTTGACGAAATTGGCGTTTTTTCAGCGATCCTTTGAAGAAATTCGCATTTTTCTCACGATCGATTATGAAATTCGTGTTTCCCAGCGATTCTTTTATAAAGTACATTTTATTCCGCAATTTTTAGACGAAATTTAGTAAAAAAGCGTGATTTTTTGGTGAAATTTCCTTTTTTGATAATGTATGATATAATGATTATGAACCATGATTTTTCTGTTATTGGGCGAGATTCATGTTTTTTCAGAAATTCTTTGACGAAATTCATATTTTTTCAGCGATCCTTTGAAGAATTTCGCATTTTTCTCGCGATCCTTAATGAAATTCGCATTTTCCAGCGATTCTTTGATAAAATACATTTTATTCTGCAATTTTTAGACGAAATTTAGTAAAAAAGCGTGATTTTTTGGTGAAATTTCCTTTTTTTGCGATTCTTTGAACAAATTTGCTTATCTTTTGCGAAGCGATTCTTTGATAAAATACATTTTATTCTGCAATTTTTAGACGAAATTTAGTAAAAAAGCGTGATTTTTTGGTGAAATTTCCTTTTTTGCGATTCTTTGAACAAATTTGCTTATCTTCGCGATCCTTTTGCATAATTCACGTTTTTTCTGTGGTCTTTTAACGAAAGTCATGTTTTCCCATGATCCTTTGATGAATTTAGTGTTTTTTCCTCAATCATTTGACGAAATCTGTGATTTTTTCACCCGCGAAGATTGGTTAGATGTTTTTAGTCTGCAGGTGCCCTAAAAAGTCTGTGACGTCCGTTGCTGCATCGCACACATGGGGCATCGAACGAAGGGAATTCATCCTAAAGAATAATTGTTTCATTCCTGACATTTCTGGAAAGAAACAACGTTCAACTCATTGGCTGAATTGTAAAGGGCGAAATGTGTCAAATATTAGCGGGAAGAAAGTGCGCAATTTGTTCGTTCATGGAAAAAATCGTGAAATTCGTTAATCGATAGTCGATAAATTGCTAAATTTGTCAATCGATAGTGGAAAAATTGCAAAATTCATTAATCGACAGTGGAAAAATCGCAAAATTCATCAACTGGTTTTGGGGGGAAAAGTTTTCGAATATCGTTGAATGGCTTCGAGAAAAAAAATCACAATCCGTCAATTTCGGGGAAAAAATCGTGAAATTCGCCAAATGGTTTTGAAATTTGTCGAGCGACAGCAGAGAAAAAAAATCTTTTTCCATTCAATCATCGTAATTGGTGAGTGTGACTATTATGTTTGACCAGTGGTGGCAATAAAGTCCATTGCCAAATTTTCAGTATTACTCGCTGTTTGGCAAAAGCTAATTTTTCCTATACTTCAAAACCCTTTTGATCATCACATCAGTGTGCAGACCATTTGATGAATTTCGTGATTTTTCCGTTATCGATTGTTGAATTTTATAATTTATCAACTATTGATTAGCGAATTTCATGATTTTTTCCATGAACATTTGACGAATTGTGCAAAAATATTAAGAATATCGTTAAATTGCCTTAGGTAAAAAAAAATTTAATATTGTCAAATGCCTTCAAGAAAAAAGTTGCAAGTTGAAACGCCTGTGACCTCTTTTTCATGTTATGCATCTCTGGGGTCTATCCCCCCACTCCCCCCTCCCCCACAAGTGGGACACTTTTCTAAATTTTGCACACACCCCTCATGTGATATATCGCTGGAAGAGTCTTTGACCACTTATTCATGTTATGTATCTCCGGGGTCCAAACCGCCACTACCCCCCCCCCTAAATTTTGTTGACACCCCTCATGTCATATATTGTTGGAAAGGTCTGTGACTGCTTAATCATATGCATCTCAGATGTCCATCTCCCCACTTTGCCCCCCTCCTCCCCAAAGGGTACTTTCTAAATTTTGCATACAACCCTCATGTTATATATCATTGGAAAGGTCTGTGACCACTTAATCATATTATGCATCTCCGATGTCCATCTCCCCACTTTGCCCCCCCCCCCCCCAAGGGATACTTTCTAAATTTTGTTGACACCCCTCATCTCATATATTGTTGGAAAGATCCGTGACTGCTTAATCATATTATGCATCTCCGATGTCCATCTCCCCACTTTGCCCCCGCCCTCCCTCCCCCCTTACTTTCTAAATTTTGCACACAACCCTCATGTTATATATCATTGGAAAGGTCTGTGACCACTTAATCATATTATGCATCTCCGGTGTCCATCTCCCCACTTTGCCCCTCCCCCTCAAGGGGTACTTTCTAAATTTTGCACACACCCTTCATGTGATATATTGATGGAAAGGTCTGTGACCGCTTAATCATATTGTGCTCCCTACTATGAAATTTGTCAAGTTAAAGCAACTATAAATTTTATTTTTATGGTAGTATCAAGTTGTTTGCCGTCAAATTTTGACGGGTTCCATCTAGTATATTCTTAATTCATTATGAATTGGTTTTACCAGAATCCACCCCCAACCCCCACTTCCCTTCAAGAAATAAAAATAAATAAGTTAACCAACCCAAGACTTAATTCAGGCACCGGTACATTCAATAACCTACCTCATTCAAAGTTCAAGGTTTTTTTTTTTTTTTTCTTCAGCATTTGTCAAATACTAACAAATAATTTTGACCACAATAAAATACTTTATTACTAGATTAGTACAAAGAGATATAATAAACATAAAATACTTTTTGGTTATGTCTTAACCAAACACAAAAGCTCAATGCTTAACAGACGACACAAATTGGATAAACGACTCGTTACTCTGGGGGACGAAAAAAAGCTGCCTTCGAAACTTGTGACAATTGTCAAGGCACTACAGTCCTGTAAAACTCGTCCTAGTCCAGCCATTGATTGTAATGGAAGAATTGTCCAATTTACAGGAAAACGCGGTGAACACAGTTTCTAAAGAACACGCATTAACATAATAACGATAATAATAATGAAAGTAGCAAAAGTACGAGTAGTTGGAAAATGGCAGTTATAGTTTTCTTCCATCCGCCCCTTTCCGTCCACACAGCCTGTGCACTGGAGCCCGTGACGTATCTGAACTCCCGTCCTTTTGCTCTGAGGACCACTTCACAGTCCTCTTGACTTTGGAGGAACTGTTGCAGGTCTTCGACAATTTTAAACTTCGCAACAGGTCCCGATGCGCTACTGTCCCCTAAAAAAATAAATAAAGAAAGAATATTTCATACATATATAGAACATAGTTTTTAAAGACCTATTATATAGAACATAGTTTTTAAATTAAAAAAAAGTTTGCATTTATTTATTTATAAATGAAATTAAATAAATTTTAGGGTTTCCATTGCATATACCAAATGTACCAGCACTCTCTACAAGACAAGTACTTGAAATCTACGATCCTTAGTGTTTGAAAAGAATGCGAAATCGAAACTCTGGCATCCCATGAAATGCAGGGCCAAAAAATATCCTTAAGGTGGTTCTGAAATGACCTGTTCAACAATGAATTCAGAACAGATGTCGCACTACCGTTCACATTCAATTTTAGATTTCCATTGCCTATACCGAACTCTAGGGTGTCTTTTCTGCTTACTGTACTGTTGAAAAAGTTTTAATGTATCTGATGGCATCCATCCTCTTTCCACAATGATGGATGGTGCTGGATCAAAGTGGATCTAGAAGTTCTATAATTTCTTCAAGCACAAGCGTTTTTGCAGTCGGCATCGCCGAAACAATAAATTCCTGAGCAATGCGTACTCAGCTGGACCCACAAGGGTAGGGCTCCTTTAATAGTAGTAGTAATAACATTGTAGAAGTAATATTGTAAACAACGGATCCTTTTGAAAGCCCTTTTTACTTAGATTTCCATTTTAAAATGTATAATAATTATTTTAGATATCTAATCTATTTTAGATATAATTTAAAAAGGAAGATCAGCTAATATTAATAGAAAAACAGAGAAAATCATTTTTAAGGTTATTAAGTACTATTTTTCTTTCTTTCTTTTTTTTTAATCTTTGTTTAACATAACACAACGTGGGAAAAAAAATAATATCTACTTTTAGACGCAATAAAACTAAGTTCACTTCCTTAATAACTATTAATTTACAATATGTAGTTTTAGATATGAAAAATCTTCTTTTAATCTTTGTTTAACATAACACAACGTGAAATATATATATATATATAATATCTACTTTTAGACGCAACAAAACTAAGTTCACTCCCTTAATAACTATTAATTTACAATATGTAGTTTTAGATATGAACATCTTCTTTTAATCTTTGTTTAACATAACACAACGTGAAAAAAAAAATGCTGACCCGCCGGACGTTGGTGAAAACAGCCATAAAGTCGCATGAAACGCGAAAGAACTCTAAAAGTTGTATTTAAAAATTCACAAAAAACTCAAAAATGGCTGTATGAATTCCAAATACACTTTATTGAAAACGGGACAAAATTTACTCTTGCCAGATTCCTTCCACTGCTATGAAAGTAGCACACTGAAATGCAAAAAGAAAAAAAAAAACTACATAAAAATTACAGCAGAGAGCAAAATTTATCGTACTGGGATAACACACTATAACTGGATTTCTTTTAAGAATATCAAAAAATCAGCACGGAACGCAAAAAAATTAAAAAAATCGCAGACGAAAAAAATTATTAATCCACATATGCATTTATGTATGGAATTAATTTTATTTCATCTCGGGTGTGTTCTGGGTTACAGTTCTTCAAGATCGGTTCGGGTTGCAGGTTGTTGAAAGCAGTCTTTGATAGTTTGGGGGCTGCATATTTTTTTAAGTGAAAACTTCTTTAGGCGCGTAGGGCATTTTTTGAGATGGGAAAAAAACCATTGAACTCGCGACACTGTTACTGTAACCGACACCTCTGTATATTTGAAGTGAAAACTTCTTTAGGCGCGTTGAGCATTTTTTGAGATGGGAAAAACCATTGAACTCGCGACACTGTTACTGTAACCGACACCTCTGTATATAAGTATGTGCATGTATTGTGTATAGTTCGGTATGAGGTAAGGCGAGGCGGGCGCGTCGTGCGCCGCATGCTTGCCTGTGCGCTATTGGTTCCCGAAATACACGTACGAGAGTTAGAAAAGGGGAATGCTTTCAGTAGTGCTGCTGCACAATTCAACACACGTTTCTGTTAATTCAACATAGATATTATAATTGTGACAATTCTTGAAATTCATTATTTCCTCCTTTGATTTAGATACATACATACTTTTGATACTACATAATGAGATACTTTGATCTACATATAATGTATTATACAATTAACTTGAAGTGTTAATATGATTTACATTAAAATGTTAACCCGTTGAATTTAATTAATTTGAAAATAAAATAACCCTATTTTAATAAACAATAGCGCTAATAAATAAATAAACAAAGTACATGATCCAACTGTCCGAATAATTCAAGAGTTTTATAAATGATATCAAGGGAAAACCTGTATATAAATTTCAGAAAATTTTATATATAAAACTTTTGTGATTATGGGAGAATTACAATATTTTTTTCACCAATACACGTAAATGAACTGAAACAATAGAAATTTAAAATATGAATTTCGTACTTGCAATATTAAATAAAATTCAAAGCACAAGACTACACTTTAATCTGTATTTTAATACAGTAAAACCTGCTGAAATGGAACCTGTGTATAATAATTAAATTAGCAGTCCTGATGGAAGTAATACCATACATACGATTAGACTGCTAATATGATTCCCCCCCCCTCCCCCCAGATCTTAATGATTCAGTATTTACAGATTTGACTGTATTTAATTTTGTCATTCGAAATATTTACAATACTTTTAAGCACCTTCTTATACTTAAATATGACATAATTACTATTATTATTATTTTAGCTGCCTTGTAATAATAAATGATACTTACTCTGATTTTCGGCATTTTTTTCCTCCAAACTCTTCTTTTCAGATTCAATTTTTTGTATCTCAAGGATCAGTTTCTCGTTTTTATCTTTCAAATCACTGAAGTCAGATTCTTTTTGTACTAATTCCTTAGTAATTGACTCTATCTTAGAATTTTTCTCTTCCATCTCTTTCTTTAACGGAACCAAATCTGGAATATAAGTATAAAACATTTTTTTTTCTAATTCTTTTATAATATACATAGAAAATTCAACTGAACCAAATCTGGAATATAAATGTAAATATAAATATGACATAATTAGTATTGTTATTGTTTTATCTGCCTTTCTAATAACAAATGATGCTCACTCTCAAGGGGATGGACTGAAAAAAAACAGCCCCAACTGAAACTGCATAAAGCAAGGAAAACCTAACTTTTATTCCGCATTTTTTTTTTTCAAAGAAATCTTTCTGTGTTATATGGGAGAGTCACAACATTTTTTTTACCATAATTTACAATATTAAATAAAATAAAACACACAAAACTCCACTTTTCTCTAAATTTTAATACAGTGAAACCTGTGGAAATAAAACCTGCATATAATAAATAATAAATTACATGAACCTGGTGGAATACAATTTTATCTGATGCAACTAATTAATTTTTTTATCCAGATTTTACTATATTTAGTTTTATTACTGGTAATATTTACAATACATGTCATCTTACAGTTAAATGTGACCATAATCAGTATTATTATTTTAGCTGCCTTGCAAATAAACAAATGATACTCACCCTCTTTTTCAGCAACCTCTTCCTCCAAACACTTCTTTTCAGATTCCATCTCTTCGAGCTTATGGATCAGTTCCTCGTGTTCACCTTTCAAACGACGGAAGTCCGATTCTGTTTTTCGAAGTTCATGAATAATGGACTCTATCATAGAATTTTTCTCTTCCATCTCTTTCTTACACTGAACCAAACCTGGAACATGAGTAGTATGAAACATATAATATTTCACCCTAAATGTTTTATAACATACATACAAAATTTAAAGCAGTAACAGTAAACAGATATCAATCTAAAGACAAAAATTGTGTCCTCTTGACAAAATATCATTTTAGATAAAAAAGAACCTTTCAAGCAAATTCTAGTTAAAACAAAGGGACTCTACATAAAAGTCCAATTCACACAAAAAAGGAGTTCGTTTACAAAATACTTTTTCAAAAAAGGAAACTTCATGACTTTTTTTTTTTTTATCTCGTTAAGAAGATTTGAAATGTGTAATAATTTCCAAATGAAACAAGTTTACTATAAAGGTAAAATTTAACAGATGGATTTACAAGAAAAAAGTTAGTATACATAATAGCTCAGTCCTCAAACTACATCAAATAAGTTCTCGCAACAAATCTAACCAAATCTCCAATTTAAAGATAGTTAATTATAAAGTGTATACAGAATACAATTAAGTTAATGTGTAATTAACAAAATCAAACATCAAATTACCAAAGCATATACATATATTTCATTTTTACATAAATAGAATCCAAGGGAAACATTTTTGAATCAAGCTGTATAACACTAATTTGGTACTTTAGATTTGTTCATTCATTTAAAAATAAAGTAGCTAATTTTCTTTCTAACACAATATTATGAAGGAAATGTTCATAAACTTTAATGCTCAAATATTATCAATGGATACCAACTTGGCAAAGGACTTCGCAAATAATTGCTTTGTTCCAAGCGATTAATCCCTAGTAAATATATCTGCCAACTTCCCAGTATGCTTCCATAATACTATATGGGTTCATTTGAAGCAGGTTAAATAATTTTCGACGTAAAATAATTGTTTTAGTAGAAACATGAAAAATAAGTTCCATGTAGAAAATAAAATAAAATAAATAACGATATATCAAATAAATTTTCTGGTTCGAAACATGTTTCAGATGGGTCAAATTCAATCAAAATCACATTTTTTCAGAAGAATAGTTTTAGGTTTGCAAGCAGAAAGAGCCCTGTAGAAAAGACCAAACTACAAAAAAGAAAAAAAAAAAACTTTTAATTACCGTTATATTTAGAAATCCCCCTTTGAAAATTTATAATGATTATTTTTTGTTGGCAAAAATATTTTTAACATTGTATGCTTTTGGGGACCGATAATTAGACATTTGAAGGAATAATTGAAAAACAAGTGATTTATTTATCCTTTATGAAAAGTAACAAATAGAACAAGGAAACTTAAAAAAAAAGAAAGAAAGAATTTTAAATACTTTTAAATTGTAAAAAAAAAAAAAAAAATCTCTGACGGCTCGGCCTAGAGGCACAGGTAGATTTCGAAGACGCAGACGGTGGGGCGCCTGTTTATTGGGAATTCCAGAAGAAGGACCTTTTTGCCATGATGCGACAGTTGGGACCGCCCACTTAGAAATGTACTTGTGCCTGTAGGCAGAGACGGGGGAGATTTTCTTGTTTTTTATTTTTTTAGCTGTAAGAGTTGGTCCTTTAAAAAACTTGTCAATACAAAAGTTGTAGATAATAGTAAGAATATTTATAATAAATTCAAGCGGATTTGATATCTTGTGAATGGACGAAGTTATGAATTTTTTTTCTTCTTAACCCCTATTTCCCCCCCCCCCCCCCCAATGGACATTTCTAATGATATGAAAAATCTGTCATACATAAATTTTTGGCCTTTTTTTAGAAGTAACTTTAAACGAATTCGATATGCATCATAATTAAGAAGTTATGGTTTTTTTTTTTCTGTTTTTATTCCGATTTTACTCATTAATGAACTTTCAGAAATTGCAACATAGGACAGAATGCAATAGGTAGAGGATTTCTTACGAAATCTACCTAAAAATTGGAAAAGGGGAGTGATCATTCATTTATTGTTATTTCAAAATAATAAAAAGGGCAGGTTTTTTCCTTCTATGACATTGTTTTAAAAAAGTTTAAACTGTGATGACAGAGCAAAGGGTTGGTGATCAGAATTTTTGAGGAGGGGGGAGGATGCAGATGAATATTTATGCATTAAAACTAAACAAATATAAGAACTAAGGCAAAACAACATTAAAAAAGGGACACAATTTTAAAAATAAAAACTTGAGACTTTTTAATATTAACAATGTTAACACTTAACTGTTGTTAGCTGTCTCACAGGCAGCTATATATGTTTTTTTTTCAATTTTCATAGTTTAACTATAGATACTATGATTTAACTATAGTGAAATGATGTTTCGTTTGAAGCCCTAGTACTATTGCTAGAGAATTCTGAATAGGTGAATTTTAATTATAATAGTCTTGTTCATAAAGTTTAGTACAGAAACAGTATGCTAGAAATAAATCGAGCTATTTATTCATTTTTCGATAATGTGATCTCAGAGACCACTCGCAGTATCTATGCAACAGTTCTTGTTACAGCAGCTAAGGGTTAATGCTGGAGAGGGGTGGGGGAGGAGAGATGGAAACTAAAATTTTCGAGTTGGAGGTAGATGATTGATCAGAGTTTTAAACAATGTGAGGAGAGAGGGTTATGATCAGAAATTTCAGTGAGAAAGGAAATGTAGAGGATTCGTTACTTATGTATTAGTATGTCATTTATGTATTGGTATATTTCAAAATAACAGACAAAACAACTAGAGCAAAACAATATTAAAAACTGGGCATAACTTAGAGCTTAACATTTATAAAAAAATTTCAATTTTAAAGTTTGAAGAGTGGGGGGGAAGGGAAAAACCTTCGGGGAGGGGGAGACAAAATCTGCAAAATGCAGAAGACTGTCACCTCTTACCAAGATCTTCAGAACAGAAACATATACAGAAGATCTTTTTGCCGTTGCATGGATCTGCTTCCCCTCTCAATTATTTTTTTTTTCCTAAATAAACATTTTTTTATTATGAAGAAATCTTTCCCATTTTGCGACATTGTCGCCGTTTCGCTGCGATTCTATCACGTGACGGGTTGTAAGAGTCAGGAGCAAAATCTTTTTTAAACCTCGGAAAATAAATAAAAATACAATTACAATTAGGAGGCAATTAATGAATTAACTCCCATTTATCATACAGAGGTGACAGTACCTTAAACGATTACAAAACCGACAGTACAAGCAGAGTGTGTTTTGCTTTTGATAAAGTAAAGTTATCTTCGTTCGACCTGACAAAGGAATTAGCCAATTGTTTTAGAAACTATAGTTAGGTGTTTACAGATTTTCTAATAAAACAAGAACGAAAAATCATGCGTCAAGCATAGATTATGTAGCACTTTCCAACGCTTCTAAAATAATTTTACAAATCATTACCGTTTAATAAGCTGAAAGATGACATCTAAGTAAACAATTTGGAAAACGCATAACATATTTAAAAACGTAATTTCAGGAATTTTCAATATATACAATATTCGGAAAAATATCCGAATACTTTTATGTAGCCCTGTATATGATCTATAGATTTGTATATATACATAGGATGCTAAATTTTAGTTTAGTTAGGAAACGCGTAGCACAGTTTAAATTCTCCTTCTGGAGTTTCTGTCAATAAACGGAAATGTGTTCGCGAACTTTTGTGCTGCCCTGTGTAGGATCTACAGAATTTATACACACCACGTAATAGACAAAAAGCTAGTTAAGATTAAAATCGCGTTCAGTAACTTAAAACGCACTTCCAGGAATTATTGTTAACAGACAGTAGAGAAGTCTTTTGTGTGTCTTAAATGAACGATGACTGCTATACACACACTATTCTGTAGTAAGCCTCTTGTAATGCACCTTAGTAATATATATAAACTTCAATGCGTTTAAAATAGTGGAACATTATTTAAATAAGCCGCAGACGATTTTTCTCCATAGACGTAATGTAACGGAATTATTTTGACTGTCCCTGTAAAGTAACTCTAAGTGTTATACACCTACTATTCCATATTAAGCTTCTTCTAATGCATCTTAGTGATCTATATAAATTTCAATGCGTTTACAATAGTGAAACATTTTTAAAATAAACCGCAAATGATTTTTCCCCATAGACCTCAATGTAACGGAATTCTTTTGAGTGTCCCTGTAAGAAAACTGTAAGTGCTACACACTTCTGTTGAAATAGGGAACGTGCCATAGATAACGACAATAACATATAAAAATTGCAGAGCAATCCGAGCATATTTACGGGAGTTAGAGCGCGGACAGACGGCCATACGGCCATACGGCCAGACAAACCGAAGTCATAAGCACTTTTCAACTAGGTTGGAAAGTGCTAAAAAGGTCCTCTCCCATAACATTTAACATAATCAAAAACTTAGATATTAAATTATCGCAATCACATAAAATTGCCTCACAACATAATTACACTATTGGCTTCCCTCCATTAAGCCTCTAACCACTTATCCCGCGATTTCCATGGGCGCAAGACATTTGTAAAAAAAATTACATAATCCACAATTTTTGAAGCAAATTTGTTATAAAAATACCATACTCAGAGTGGTGAATTTACTACTCAGAATGATAAATTTACTACATATTTCAACCTGAAATATGTAATAATTGAAGATATACTGGTCGGTTAGGGCCGGCCATAAATAATGTCATGCTTAGAGGGGGGGGGGTGTTCATGAATGAAATCGTGACAGTTTGTTACAAGGGGGTGGGAGGGGGTAAGAAGTGTGACATCACACATTTTGATTAAAATAAAAGCATTTAAAATCAGCAGATTAAATTGTGAAGTTATTTTGAAATTACCAGAATTTGAGGTTATTTTTTAATTGGAGCTAAAACAACTTTCATGTGGTTTGTTTTTACTTATATTTCTTTCTTAAAAAAAAAAAAAAAAAAAAAAAATCAATTGCTCCTTCATATTAATATTTTATTACTATTGTATATTAAATATATTTTTTGTTGTAAACCTTAATCTTATTTCATACAAAATAAGTACACGAATTATTCTTATTGTTATGATTACAAATGTCATTGAAACACATAGTTAAAGTTTAAAAATAAAATTTGAAATATGATCTATAACGTAGAGCTTTGTTTCTGAACTGCAAGTATATGTTTATGTAATATAATGTGACATGTGACAAGGGGGGGGGGGGGGGGAGGGTGTATGGTGAAGTGTGACACTTTGTGACAAAAGGGGGGGGAGGGGGTCAAAATTATTGAAAAAACATGTGACATCCTTTATGGACAGCCCCTTATATATTGGTCGGAAGGATTTTGAAAAAAAAAATTAAGCGAGTTAACATGATACGATCTTGCGATATTATCCCACTCATCAAAACATACATCCACTATAAAAATTGCAATAGATCCACAACCAATTTTTTAAAGCCCAATATGAAAACATACTATATGTCTATATACTATATAAGTATATGTACTATATAAATATATATATTTACTTTATATACAAATATACTATATAAGTATATGTTTTCGATGTTTTATTTTAAAAAAGTACTTGATTGACACTTTTCAAATAAACTTTATCTTTTTTATATGAACTTCTCTTAACATTAATGTGTGTGCTAATTTAATAAGGGAAAAATCAAGAAACATTAAAAAGGTAATTTTCAGTTCAATTGAGCATAATGAACACCTGTGTTCAATTATCGCTCTATTGATCCAATTTCGTGTCAGATTTTTGATTTGTTTTCCTAACAATTTGGCTGACAAAATGGAATAATTCATTGTTTGGAAGACAGCTTTAAAAAAAAAAAAAAAAAAAAAAAAAAAAAAAATCATCATTATACTAACTGCAACTGCATTCAGCAAGGGAAACCTCATAAAATTTTTGTAAACAAATATCATTATTTTATATGGGATAATCACAACATTTTTTTAAACAATACCAGGCTACAGTAAATCCAAAAATTAACTGAAAGAATAGAAATTGAAAATATGAATTTAGAACTTGCATTATTAAATAAAATTTTTAAAACAAGACTACACTTTAATCTGTATTTTAATACAGTAAAACCTGTGAAAATAGAATCTATCTATAATAATTAAATTAGAAGGTACTGATGGAAGTAATACCATTCATACAAATACAATTATACCTGCAAATATATATATATATATTATCTCCCGGATCCAAGTGATTCACTATTCACAGGTTTTACTGTATTTAGTTTTATCATTCGTAACATTTACAATACTTTTAAGCCCCCCTCTTATAAATAAATACAACATAATTAGTATTATTATTTTAGCTGCCTTACTAATAAAAAACGATGCTTACTGTCAGTTTCAGCAAATTTATCCTCCAAATACTTCTCTTCCATTTCTTGGATCTCAAGGATCAATTTCTCGTTTTGATCTTTCAAATCACTGAAGTCAGATTCTTTTTGTACTAATTCCTTAGTAATGGACTCTATCTTAGATTCTTTCTCTTCCATCTCTTTCTTTAAATGAACCAAATCTGGAACATAAGTGTAAAACAAATAATTTTTGATATATATATATTCATTTTTACATAAAGGGAACGCAAGGGAAATTCCTTAGATTGATCCCTCGTAAATAGGAGGCATATCTGCCAACTTCCCATTATTCTTCTATAAAATAGGGGGGGGGGGGTTCATTTGACCCAAGTTAAAAAAAGTTTCGACCCAAGGGTTTTTTTTTTTTTTTTTTTTTTTTTGGTAGTAAAATGAAATAAATTTTCAGGTTTGATACATGTTTAACCTGGGTCAAATTAAACCAAAACCATATTTTTCAGAATAGTTTTAGGTTGGCAAACATGTAGATGTGGAAGTGTAAGAAGCAAAATCTTTTTTTAGCGTCAGAAAATAAATAAAATGCAATTTCGAAGCAAATAATTAGTATCGTCCATTCATCATACAAATGCGGCAGTTATTTCAGCAATTATAAAGCAGACAGTACAAGCAGAGTGTTTTTTTGCTTTTTGATAAAGTAATTTTTCTTCGCCCCATTTGGCAAAGCAAATTGCTAATTGTTCCAGAAACTACATTTGGGTGTTTTCTGATTTTCTAAGGGGGAAAAAATTATCTTTCCTAAAATTTAACAAACTTAAAACCAAAGTAAAAACTTACAGGGTAAAAACTCCCAGCAAAACATGACTAGCAAATTCCCTGACCAAATCTCAAAAAATTCCCTCACTTTCCCTGACCAAATCTCGAAAAATTCTCTGACCAAACGGCACACAACGAAATTTGTTACTTATTTTTGCAATCCTTTGTCAAAAATTAGCGATTTGATTTTTTTGTGATCGCTCTTCAAAATTTTCTATTTTTTCCCCAAGACTATATGATGAATTTCGCATAATTTTTCATTTTTTCTCCAAAACTTTTCCATGACTTTTTCTATATATTTTAAAATTTCCCTGACTACTTTGAAATTCCATGACTTTCCAGATTTTCCCTGACTTTCCATGATGCTGGGAACCCTGACTTAGCATTCAGATATTAAATTATCATAATCATATAAAATTGCCTCACAAAATAATGACACAATTGTAAAACTAAAGCATTTGGTTACCAAGTATTCAAATGTGCATTTAAATGCATTTTAGTTTGTGTAATGGTACTTACACTCAAAGTACTGATTCTGAGAAATTGTACAACAAATTAGATTGCTTAAAACTTCATTTTATGTGGGACATAAATTATGCAGAGTCAGAAAAAAGTCCTTTATTTTGGGGGAAAAAAATTGAAATGAAATATATCTGACTATTTCAGAAGAGAAGGGGTGTAAGAGCCTATCTTTTAGTTAATGCCTGAAGTACAGCAGCCATCTTGATATTCGCCACATTGGATAAAGATTAAATTTATCATGTAAAAAAGATGCCACATTGCATGTAAAATAACACCACAATACTCGCAAAAATCAATTGGTACAATCAGATTTTGTATATATACACTGCTCACAAAACAATTAAAGGATATTGTAACTCTTATATAAAATGACGGTATAAGCAAAAAAAAAATTTCCCGAAAAGGGAAGAAGAGAGTCGCAAATGCAAGTTTTTCTCATTTTCAAACTTCGTAGTATGCAAATTTTGAGTTTGACGTCAAAAACGACGCTTTAGTGGCAGCGAATGAAATTTGGCTTTCAACTTACCGAAAGACAAAGCAGAAAACAATGATCGACATTCAGTAAGAGCTTTGTTTCGATAAGTGCAATGTCTCAACGAAGTCATTTAACCGAATCAGAAGCTTGGAGAGTTGATGGTCGGTTAGAAGGGGGCCAAACACAAGCCGAAGTAGCAGAAGCCACTGGAGTTTCACAAAGTATGATTTCCAGGATCTGGAACCGCTTCTTGGAGACTGGAAATGAAGGCCGAAGACCAGGGGCAGGTCGTAGACGTGCAGCAACGCCCAATGAAAATCAGTATTTAACGTTAAAGGCTCGGAGACACCGAAATATGAATGCCACTGTTCTTCAACAACACCTTCGCTCGGCTACTGGCTCCACAGTTTCGACTCAAACTGTCCGAAACTGACTCCACGCTGTAATTCTGTAAGCTCACAGACCAATGGTATGTGTTACGTTAACAGCAAGGCGCCGTGGCGTCAGCAGGGAGCGGGCAACAGAGCATGTGAACTGGAGGAGAAATGAATGGCGCAATATTATTTTTCTCTGACGAGTCCCGTTTTTCTGTTCATGCTGGTAATAGGCGTATTTTCATCTGGAGGGAACGTGGCACTAGAAACAATCCTAGGTTCGTGCATGGAAGTGTCAGATTTGGCGGTGGTGGAGTGATGATCTATGCTGGCACTTCCATTGTCGGGCGCACCGACCTCCACATCATTCGAAATGGAGCTCTGACTGGTCAGCGATATAGGGATGAGATCCTCAGACCTATTGTAGTCCCTTGCGGTGCAGCAATTGGAGGTGACTTCATGTTAATGAACGACAATTGCAGGACACATCGTGCTCACTGGGTGGATGATTTCCTTTTCCAGGAAGGAATCATACAAATGGAATGGCTAGCTTGCTCTCCGGCCATAAACCCAATAGAACATGTTTGCGACATTCTAGGCAGACCAGTTGCTGGCCGTCTACCACACCTACAAACTTTCCAAGAACTGGAAAGAGCTCTTCTGGAGGAGTGGGACAGAATACCCCAGTTCTTCACTAATGGCCTCATTGACTTCATGCCTCAAAGGTGTTTAACGTTGCTCGCCGTCCGGGTAAACCATACCCCCTACTAAAAACGATTTTCTTTGAAGGAAACACCCTTTTTTAATCATTTTTTTTTTCATATGCACAAATTTCGCTTTTTTCATCTTGTAACTAAATGCTCAATACAATGCATTTTTTTTTCTGCCAAACATGTGTAATTTTTTTCTCACATAGCCTAACACGTCTATCGATCATGTATCAATCATCTAAACAATTCCCCAGCCACAAGATCCATCCTCAACCTCAATATCCTTTAATTGTTTTGAACAGTGCACATTTTGAGATTTTTTTTTCCTCTAAAAAATATGCAGTTTTTTAAAATTGTTATCAAATTATAAAAAAACAGAAAGTACTTTACATCTACAGGGGTTGATGCAGGGTTTTTTTCTTGGGGCCCATTTTGTGAAAAGTAAAGGTTATTTTTGTGAAATTTATTATATTTCTGTGAAAAATAACATTTTGCAATGAAAGTGTAAATCCAGTTAATTGAATTCGAGCCAAGCATTTATAAACAAACACTTTTTTAAATCCTTTTGCTGATGTTTTCCTCTCTGGTGAGCGTGTTTGTTTACAAATTACATATTTTAAAACCACAAAATAATAAATAAATAATAAATAGTAAGTTTTTATGGAATAGAATTTTGTGAAGGGATCCTTTTTATCAAATTGATTTTTGTGAAGGGATTCATTTTATCAAATTGATTTTTGTGAAGGTGTGCCCATTTTATTAAATAGATTTTTGTGAAGGAGCCCTAAATAGGCCCCAAATTTTTCCTGGATCGACCCCGGATATATAACATGTTTTTTCCTCAAATTCTATAAGATTGTATTATTCAACTCAAAATAATACAAGTGTTCATAAATAACCCAATCTAAACCAAATGTTTATTTTTCTCGATACATCCCAAACCTATTTTATTAGTAAACTAAACAACATGTATCTTCTGAAGTTGTTCCAATGACTTAAAACAGAATTCCTTACACAGAAAGAAAACACTTAATTTCTAGTTAATAAGTAAGAAGCACGTTTTAAGATGAAACTAAAACATTACTGCAAAACATGTAAAAATATAAGAAGTGTCAAAATTTTAGAGAGTTTCATTTAATTTTTCTTAAAAAATCAATACCAGTTTATCCTATTAACACAAAGTGTACTTACTCTGTTTTTCAGAATCTAGACAATGCTGCAGCCTATTTTTTTCACTAACAATACTTTCATAAGTACTTTTAAGTTCCCCATGTTCTTTCTTTACAGCAATATGTTCCGATTGTCTTGCTTTAAGAATTTGAGCATTTACCTGTAATTGGACTACTTTTTCTTGTAGCTTTGCATTTGACGCTACTAAATCTATAAAAAAAGGGGGGGATTGAAAATAAATTTTTACCAAAAATAAAATTAATAATGAATCCTGTACACAAGAAAGATGTCGCATAACAAATCTATGTTTTCAAATTTCTACTTTTTCTGTAATTTTTTTAGTTAAATATAGATTGAAAAACTAATATAAAAACCACAGATAAAGTGGCAGTTAAAATATAGTCTTCTTAATTCAGGAGACAAAGTTTAACGAGGAATTAATTTTGTGTATATATAAAAATAGATAAAAGTACAGAGAGACAAAAAGGATTAAACCATTGCTACTTTTGAACTCCACAAACAAGTTATAAGCGATAGAATATTAAAAGGGGGTGGGGGTGGGGTATCATGAACCAAGTTACAGTGTCGCAGTTAAAAAATGGGTTAAATTCTATCTTTTTTATCTCTCACTTGTGCACATGCACATACTTACATTTTTAAAATATGCCTACAGCAATACATTTTTTTTTTTTTGAAAAATAAAAACAAAGAATTTTTATTAATTTAAAGAATAATTTACTAATTAAACATTCATACTAATAAACCTGATTGACTAACATATTAAATACAGAAAAATTAGTTTAAAGAGTCTGTGGACAATATATCGAACGTTAACTGAAACTTTTCATATAAAATGTAATGCCCAAAAATTAAAACAGCAGATTTAGTTTTTGCAAAATAATAATAATAATAATAATAATAATAATAATTTTTAGTGTAACTGCACAGTCTTTGTTAAACCAACTAAAACCAACCTAATCTAAAAACCAACTTTTTAGCCAAATGTCGCCAAGTTTGGCGACATACTTTCATTTAGCGCCAAGCATGTGTTGAGAAAGATCTATGTACCCTGATTGATTCAATTCTGTTTTCGAGAACGTTCTATGGACTCTGATTGGTTGAATCATGTATCTCGGCTCCTATTTGGAATTTCTAGAAAATTCCTTCAGATTCTGAAAGCCAATTTTTTTGCTACAAAGCGTCAAATTCACCAAAGTTGGCGATATTTTTTCATTTGGCGCCAAGCGTTTTGGTATTGGCAATCTTAAAAGTCAATTTTCCCGCCAAATCTCGCCAACACTTTTTAAGATAAAAATAAATAATTAAAAATTTAATAACCCATAATGACCCATAATCGAATTTCCTCGAGTATGTGACCTAGCCGAATCATTTTCTCGTGCCCAAAAACCGTAGGATACAAAATTTAGTTCAAATCGTCTGAGACGTTCATAAAATAAAAATAGCTTGACCTATAATGACCCATGACCAAAATTTACCCACTAATGGAAATTTCTCGAACATGTGACCTAGCCCAATGATTTTCTCGTGCTCGAAAACCGTAGGATATAAAAGTTTGTTCAAATCGTCTGAGCCGTTTTTAAAATAAAAATAGATTGACCCATAATGACCCATGACCAAAATGACCCACTAATAAAAATTTCTCGAACATGTGTCCTAGCCCAATAGTCTTATCATTCCCTAAAACTGTAGGATACTAAATTTAGGTCAAATCCTCTGAGCCGTTTTGAAGATAAAAATAGTTTGACCCATAATGACCCATGACCAAAATGACCCTCTAATCGCATTTTCTCGAACATGTGACCTAGCCCAATAGTTTTCTCGTGCCCGAAATCCATAGGATGCAAAATTTAGTCTAAATAGCTTGAGCCGTTTTTTAGATAAAATTAGCTTGACTCACAGTGACCCAAAAATGACCCACTAATCGAATTTTCTTGGACATGTAACCTAGCCCAATGATTTTCTCGTTCCCGAAACTCATAGGATACAAAATTTAATCAAAATCGTTACAGCCGTTTTTTAGATAAAATTAACTTGACCCACGTTGACTCAAAAATGACCCACTCATCGAAAGTTCTCGAACATGTGAACCAGCCCAATAGTCTTTTCGTGGCCGAAAATGGTAGAGTACAAAATTTAGTCAAAATTGTTTGAACCGTTTTTTAGATACAATTAGCTTGACCCTGACCCAAAATGACCCCTAATCGAATTTTCTCGAACATGTGACCTAGCCCAGTGGTTTTCTGGTGCCCCAAAACGGTAGGATACAAAATTTCGTCAAAATCGTTAGAGCCATTTTTAAGATAAAACTTGCATATATATATATATATATAACCACACACACACAAGATTTGCTCTTATTAGAATATATGATATTTTAATTATAATTAGTGATCTTATTTTGTGATTAGAAAACTTGTTATAAAATTCACATATCACATTGATTGGCAGTACTGCAATTTAAGACGAGTTATAGATACTTTAAGATATTTTATTTAGATATAAGTTGTTTTTCTTTCTATTACAATTTAACCTTTTTTGTTCTTGAGGAGTTGGTAACAGCATACGACAGCAGATCATTACTAAAGATCTTATCGTTACGGGGTGAAAAAATGTCTGTCCATTTGCAGAAATGGTGACTTTTTCATAACTGAATGAGGACATTTGTGACGTTGATAGTTTTCATAACAAACAAAACACTGCAATTTATCTTGTTTCTTAATATCTTGGTTAAGAATTGAAAAGGAAAAAAAAAAAAAAAAACTATAACACTGACTGAAACTGTATAAAGCAAGGGAAACCTAGCCTCTATATAAATTAATGAAATTTGACACATAATTTTTTTGTAAACTAATCTTACTGTTTTATATGGGAGAGTCACAAAATTTCTTTCACCAATACAAGGAAGAAATGTTGTGAAACGTGTGAAGAAATGTCAAACTGTGCTACAGTAAACACATAAAATTAATTGAAACAATAGAAATGTAAAATATAAATTCAAAGCATACACTATTAAATAAAATAAAACACACAAAACTCCACTTTTCTCTAAATTTTAATACAGTGAAACCTGTGGAAATAAAACCTGCATATAATAAATAATAAATTACATGAACCTGGTGGAATACAATTTTATCTGATGAAACTAATTTATTTTTTTCTCCAGATTTTGTTTTCACAGGTTTTACTGTATTTAGTTTTATTACTGGTAATATTTGCAATATATCTAAGCCCCATTCTTAGAGTTAAATGTGACCATAATCAGTATTGTTATTTTAGCTGCCTTGCAAATAAACAAATGATACTCACCCTCTTTTTCAGTAACCTTTTCCTCCAATTCAGATTCCATCTCTTCAAGCTTATGGATCAGTTCCTCGTGTTCACCTTTCAAACAACTGAAGTCCGATTCTGTTTTTCGAAGTTCCTCAGTCATGGACTCTATCATAGAATTTTTCTCTTCCTCCAACTGTACCAAATCTGAAATATTAGTAATAAAACACATCATTTTCTCCCCTAAATGGTTTATAATATACATACAAAATTCAAAGCAGTAACAGCAAACATATATCAATCTAAAGACAAAAATTGAATGCTCTTAACAAAATTCCATTTAGATAAAAAAGAACCCTTCAAGCAAATTCTAGTTAATATAAACGCACTCTACATAAAAGTCCAATTCGCACAAAAAAGGAGTTCTTTTACAAAATACTTTTTCAAAAAAGGAAACTTCTTGATTTTTTTTCTCATTAAGAAGATTTGAAATGTGCCATTAACAAACAAAACAAAAGTACTATAAACGTAAAATTTAACAGATGGAATTACAAAGGCTAGTATTCATAAATACTTAGTATGACATATATATATATATATATTCATTTTTAAATAAAGGGGACCCAAGGGGAAAAGACTTATCTTTTAGATAATATCTGGAGTACAGCAGCCATCTTAAAATTCGTCTCACTGGATAAAGAATTTTTCATGCAGAAAAAATGCCATATTGCATGTAAAATAACTCCACAATACTCTCAGTTTTTTTATGTATACAATATGAGATTAAAAAAACAAAATTCTCAAAAAAATATGCAGTTTTTTAAACATATTTTTAAATTATAAAAAACAGAATACAGAGTACATATATTACATGTTTCTTCATAAAACTTTATAAGATTATACAATCTTATAAAGTTTTATTTAACTCAAAATAATACAAGTGTTCATAAATAACTAAACTTAAAACCAAATGTTTTCACCCAAACATATTTTATTGGTAAACTATAACATGTATCTTCTGAAGTGTAAGTTTTGCCAATGACTTCAAACAGAATTCCTTACACAGAAAGAAAACACTTAATTTCCAAGAGATGAAGTAAGAAGCATGTTTTAAGATGAAACGAAAACATTATTGCAAAACAAGTAAAAATATTAAGGATTCTCATTATTTTGGAAAGTTTCATTTCATTTTCCTCAAAAAAAATCAACACAAGTTTATTCTATTAACACAAAGTGTACTTACTCTGTCTTTCAGAATCTAGACAATGTTGCAGCTTAGTTTTTTCACTGGCAATACTTTCATAAGTACTTTTAAGTACCCCATGTTCTTTCTTTATAGAATTAAGTTCTGATTCTCTTGTTTTAAGAGTTTCAGCAATTACTTCTAAATGGACCACTTTTTCTTGTAGCTGTGCATTGGATGCAACTAAATCTAAAATGGAAAAGTGAATTGCGAATAAATTTTACTACAAATTATAGGTACAGATTCCTAAAATCTGGAAGGAGCCAGTGGCCCCTAAACCCAAAAAATCCAGTGGCCACATTGTGAAACAAACACATAAAAACAATATTTTTTTTTCGCAATTAAATTTGGACAATGGAATATTGAATTTTCCCACCATAATTGCATATAATTTGTATAGGAATAAATTTTATAATGTAAGGCTTGAATAATTTTGTGAATAAACGATTCTTTAAAATTTTTTGATCTATAGATAAACTTCCCCCTCCCCCCAAAAAAAGGATTTTTCATAGCTGAAAATAAATGCTCAACGTAAGAAACATGCATAAGAAAATATGTCTATAAAAATTAAAAATAAATATATATGAAAACAATATGGATAAGATTTATTTTCTTTTAGGTTTCAGATTTTAATCAAATTAATTTAACAATTTCTGACATTTTCAAGGATGATGGAGAAAGATCGAATACAATAAGCCTCATTGCAACTTTTGTTGCAAGTGGATTTTTTTAAGGATTTATTAAAGAATTTTTTAAATCTCTATGGAGACAAAAAAAAAAAAAAAATTACAATTTTTGTGACCGATCGCCGATTTTCATGTTTTATTATCACAACTACTTGACGAATTCACAATTTTTTTTTCTGCAGTCGATTGATGAACTTCTCGGTTTTTTCGCGACAAATTGATGAAATTTGCATTTTTTTTTCCTCTTCTCGAAATTCACGTTTTTTTTTCTTTTCCCCAAGACCACTTGGAGAAATTCGCGGTTTTATTTCATCAGCAATTTATGAAATTCGTGGTTTTATTTGGCGATCGATTGATGAAATTTGCGAAATTTTTCAGTGACCGATTTCACGAATTTCGCAACCGACTGACGAAATTTTAGATTTCTTTTCATGACTGATTGGCGAATTGATTTGCGGAAATTTTAAAATAAATAAATAATGATAATTCGAAGAGTTTTGCTAAATCGTGGAAGAATCGCATGCCAATATCTATGTGTACCTGTAAGAACATATCTGAAAAATCCCAGAGCTATAAATTTATTCTCGTCTGGGCACAAATTTTACTGTGTCGCGGGATTATTGTGGCATGTCATCAGCACAGAGTTCATTCGCGACGAATATCAACAGGATTTATTTTTTTCTGATTCTGCGAACATTGCAGATTTAAAAAAAAAAAAAAAAAAAAACGGGAAATTTGCGAATTAGTGAAAATGTGGCATTTATGTTCAATCATATATTTTAATTATGAACAATAGAAAAAAGAAGAAAAAGAGCTAAATATTGCTGAATTATGGAGGAGAAGGCCCGGATTTCATATTAAAAAATAAAGCGGAAATCTGCCTTCCGGCGAAAAAGGGACATCCATGTAAAACATATGGCGACTTAGACATAGAAAGTTAGTCGCCAAAGCAAAAACTTTAGTCGCCACATGGCGACTGGCGACCGTGAATCTGCACCTATACTAGAAATTAATAAAGAATCCTATGCACTTGAAAGATGTCATATGCCAAATCTATGTTTTCAAATTTATACTTTTTCTGTATTTTTTTAAATTATTATTTAAATATAGATTAAAAACTTAACATAGATTAAAGTGGCAGTTAAAATAGTCTTCTTAACTCAGGAGACAAAATATAATGAGGAATTAATTTTGTGTAAAAACAGATAAAAGTAGAGAGAGACGAAAAGGATTAAACCATTGCTACTTTTAAACTCCACAAACAAGTTATAAGCGATAGAATATTAAACTGAGGTCGGAACCAAGTTATGATGTCGCAGTTATAAAAAATGTGAAAAATTCTACCTTTTACACTCAAATTTTTAAAATATGTATACAGCAATACGTTTTTTAGAAAAAGAAAAACAAAGAATTGTTATTAATTTTAAAGGATAATTTACTAATTAAACACTGATAAATAATAGTAATACATTTTATTTACTAATATAATAAGTACAGAAAATTTCGTTTGAAGAATCTATGAACAATATATCATCACATTAACTGAAACTTTGCATATACAATGTAATGCCTAAAAATTAAAAAGCAGGATTAGTTTTTGTAAAAATATAATAATATTTTTTAATGTAACTGCAGTCTTCGTTTTAAAAACATAAACTTAATGTGTAATAGCTGGCTATAGTATTTACCACTCACATAGGCAATATGCTACCATAATTAGGTATTTATCTGAAATGAAAGAAAAAAAATATCTACTTTTAAAACTTGTCATGAGCATTCTGTCAGTTGCTATAGTTGAACTAGTTGAATATAAACAACTTCAATAAATATAATAAAAATAAAGATAATTTATCAAAAAAATGAAAACAACTTCATGTGACATTTTCTTAATTCTCAATTTGCTTGCAATTGAGCAAAAATACTTATGTTATTAATTATTTTTTTTTATCTCTTTATTGTGTGGTTGGAATATTTTAGAGGGTTTCAGTTTTCACAATAGAGATACTTTTATGAGCACCCTTTATTGTTATCCACATTCAATTAAATGTATGTTCTTGTAAGTAGAGTACCTTCATGAATAAAAGAGTGACTGACATACACACATGGCACAGCCTCAAACTGCAAGTTTGTGCCTAAACTCAAAGTTTGATTAGACAAACATGGCAAAATATGTTAGCTTGATCATAATGGCAGGATCACCAAACATTTGTCCGAAATATTTTCGACCCATTAAAATTTATCGTTTGTATGTCATCACTTTCTTATTTATTATAGCCAGGAAAGTTGAATCTCTCCATATCCTTTTCTACCTTGTTTGCTTCCAATATTGTGAAGATATCTACTTTCTTGTCGTTCAAGATCTTTATAAGCTCGTTCCTTTTAGATTGGGTAAGCCCCACCTGCATTCCACTGCAGAACGCACAACTAATCTTGCCCCCGCCTCATATTTTAACCAGAGAAACAAAAAGTCGAAGAAGTTGAAGAAGAAATGATGATCTCGGCTGCAAATTTTGTTACTCATTTAGTACCACCCAGGGCGCACGTGTAGCTTAAGAATGCTACGGACGCGAGTAACGTTGCCCCCAAACGTCTTTTAATACAACTTGAAGTGGCTTCCTTCAAGTTGTATTAAAAGAGATGGACGGACTTGAAATTCCATCCCGGATTGAACCTTTGCTGCCTCCCACAAATCCCGTGGAGGCTTGTAGAATATTCTATCACCTGGACCTTATGAGTCCTGTCTCAAAATCCAATGATTGTACTGCAGCTTTGTTATCTGCGGGGATGGAGACTATTTACAATCGCTCTCCTCTTGAAACATGGCTACACATATTTACTGACGGCTCAAAGCTTGAGATGGATGGTGTGGTTGGGGCAGGTATTCACTGTAAGCATTTCTCTCATTATCTTTCGTTGGGAACGGCCGGGACCGCTTTTGATGGTGAGATTGAAGCAATTAAAGTAACCCTGGTTCAACTAAATGCTCGTTGCTCAATTTTCAATCACGATGTCATTTTCTCAGATTAACAAGCTGCGATTCTGGCGGTTGCCAACTGCTCTCAAGCCCCTTGCTCTATGTCTGTGGTGCAGTGTAGATCTTTAATAAGAGAGATGCGTGAAAAACATAAGACAATATTCTTACAACAGATCCCCCCACACTGTGGTATTCCCGGTAACGATAAGGCAGATGAATTGGCCAAAAAAGGTTGTTCTGTTAATCAGGCTTCATGTAACTTAATTAACTATAAGTCTGCCTCTTCAATGGTTAATCAAATAATTAAGACATTACATATATCACTACTAAAGGAACGAACAAAAGAAAAATCGTGAAGAAATATCATCTCTAACCTCTCCGATTGTCCAAGAAGCAGTGCTGTAGCTGCCTTTCGTCTCGCGATAAAGCATGATTGTTTATGTGCTCATCTTTTCCGTCTCCAGATAGTGGATCGTCCTGCCTGCCCCCTCTGCCGCAGTGATGCGGCGATGACTGCTGACCACCTCTCTGACTGTTCAGCACTCACGAAGAACTGCATTTACTCCCATTACTTGGAGGCCAGAGACTCTTTACACATTTTAACTTCTTGATTTTATGTGGTTCTCATGTTAATTTCCCTTTACTTTGTTCCTGTGTTTGCTGTTATCTTTTTACATATATTTCTGTTTTTTTTTTTTCATGATCTCTGTTCGGCGTAAGGATAATGTCTGTTCGCCTGCTACATTGGAAATAAAAAAAAACTTTCTTATTTATTCATGTTTGATTACCACGCCGTATAGACAAAATCTTCGACAAGTCTAAAAAACTACTTACGATGGAAATGATAGATTTAACCTCTCAAGATGATTTTAAAGATAAATCAAAACTTTGGGTGCATTTCATAATTTGTGATTTTAATCTTTTATATATCTTTTTAAAAATCTCTATTTTTTTGTGTCTCATAATATTGATATTTAGTTGTAAATGAATGCATTTTTTTTCACATGGGGTTATTAAATATTAAAACAAAATAGCTCTTACTGTCCAAACTCTGAAATTTTTATGAGTTACAAATATAATGTTTCTCAAGCCTGTGTATAATTTTTGTGCGAAAATATTGATATTTAGTTGTAAAAACATGAGCAAAAGCCATCCGCGTATTCACGTTCTTAACAAATATTGATCAGATTTGAGAAAAAAAACCTAATAAATACACAAAGTACTTCCAATTGTCCGAATGATTCAAGATTTTTGTAAGTGATATCAAGGGAAAACCTGTATATAAATTTTAGAAATTTTATGCCTTCATTTTTTGTGATTATGGGAGAGTTACAATATTTTTTACACCAATACACGAAAATTAACTGAAACAAACTCTTCCTCCAAACACTTCTTTTCAGATTCCATCTCTTCGAGCTTATGGATCAGTTCCTCGTGTTCACCTTTCAAACGACGGAAGTCCGATTCTGTTTTTCGAAGTTCATGAATAATGGACTCTATCATAGAATTTTTCTCTTCCATCTCTTTCTTACACTGAACCAAACCTGGAACATGAGTAGTATGAAACATATAATATTTCACCCTAAATGTTTTATAACATACATACAAAATTTAAAGCAGTAACAGTAAACAGATATCAATCTAAAGACAAAAATTGTGTCCTCTTGACAAAATATCATTTTAGATAAAAAAGAACCTTTCAAGCAAATTCTAGTTAAAACAAAGGGACTCTACATAAAAGTCCAATTCACACAAAAAAGGAGTTCGTTTACAAAATACTTTTTCAAAAAAGGAAACTTCATGACTTTTTTTTTTTTTTTATCTCGTTAAGAAGATTTGAAATGTGTAATAATTTCCAAATGAAACAAGTTTACTATAAAGGTAAAATTTAACAGATGGATTTACAAGAAAAAAGTTAGTATACATAATAGCTCAGTCCTCAAACTACATCAAATAAGTTCTCGCAACAAATCTAACCAAATCTCCAATTTAAAGATAGTTAATTATAAAGTGTATACAGAATACAATTAAGTTAATGTGTAATTAACAAAATCAAACATCAAATTACCAAAGCATATACATATATTTCATTTTTACATAAATAGAATCCAAGGGAAACATTTTTGAATCAAGCTGTATAACACTAATTTGGTACTTTAGATTTGTTCATTCATTTAAAAATAAAGTAGCTAATTTTCTTTCTAACACAATATTATGAAGGAAATGTTCATAAACTTTAATGCTCAAATATTATCAATGGATACCAACTTGGCAAAGGACTTCGCAAATAATTGCTTTGTTCCAAGCGATTAATCCCTAGTAAATATATCTGCCAACTTCCCAGTATGCTTCCATAATACTATATGGGTTCATTTGAAGCAGGTTAAATAATTTTCGACGTAAAATAATTGTTTTAGTAGAAACATGAAAAATAAGTTCCATGTAGAAAATAAAATAAAATAAATAACGATATATCAAATAAATTTTCTGGTTCGAAACATGTTTCAGATGGGTCAAATTCAATCAAAATCACATTTTTTCAGAAGAATAGTTTTAGGTTTGCAAGCAGAAAGAGCCCTGTAGAAAAGACCAAACTACAAAAAAGAAAAAAAAAAAAACTTTTAATTACCGTTATATTTAGAAATCCCCCTTTGAAAATTTATAATGATTATTTTTTGTTGGCAAAAATATTTTTAACATTGTATGCTTTTGGGGACCGATAATTAGACATTTGAAGGAATAATTGAAAAACAAGTGATTTATTTATCCTTTATGAAAAGTAACAAATAGAACAAGGAAACTTAAAAAAAAAGAAAGAAAGAATTTTAAATACTTTTAAATTGTAAAAAAAAAAAAAAAAATCTCTGACGGCTCGGCCTAGAGGCACAGGTAGATTTCGAAGACGCAGACGGTGGGGCGCCTGTTTATTGGGAATTCCAGAAGAAGGACCTTTTTGCCATGATGCGACAGTTGGGACCGCCCACTTAGAAATGTACTTGTGCCTGTAGGCAGAGACGGGGGAGATTTTCTTGTTTTTTATTTTTTTAGCTGTAAGAGTTGGTCCTTTAAAAAACTTGTCAATACAAAAGTTGTAGATAATAGTAAGAATATTTATAATAAATTCAAGCGGATTTGATATCTTGTGAATGGACGAAGTTATGAATTTTTTTTCTTCTTAACCCCTATTTCCCCCCCCCCCCCAATGGACATTTCTAATGATATGAAAAATCTGTCATACATAAATTTTTGGCCTTTTTTTAGAAGTAACTTTAAACGAATTCGATATGCATCATAATTAAGAAGTTATGTTTTTTTTTTTTCTGTTTTTATTCCGATTTTACTCATTAATGAACTTTCAGAAATTGCAACATAGGACAGAATGCAATAGGTAGAGGATTTCTTACGAAATCTACCTAAAAATTGGAAAAGGGGAGTGATCATTCATTTATTGTTATTTCAAAATAATAAAAAGGGCAGGTTTTTTCCTTCTATGACATTGTTTTAAAAAAGTTTAAACTGTGATGACAGAGCAAAGGGTTGGTGATCAGAATTTTTGAGGAGGGGGGAGGATGCAGATGAATATTTATGCATTAAAACTAAACAAATATAAGAACTAAGGCAAAACAACATTAAAAAAGGGACACAATTTTAAAAATAAAAACTTGAGACTTTTTAATATTAACAATGTTAACACTTAACTGTTGTTAGCTGTCTCACAGGCAGCTATATATGTTTTTTTTCAATTTTCATAGTTTAACTATAGATACTATGATTTAACTATAGTGAAATGATGTTTCGTTTGAAGCCCTAGTACTATTGCTAGAGAATTCTGAATAGGTGAATTTTAATTATAATAGTCTTGTTCATAAAGTTTAGTACAGAAACAGTATGCTAGAAATAAATCGAGCTATTTATTCATTTTTCGATAATGTGATCTCAGAGACCACTCGCAGTATCTATGCAACAGTTCTTGTTACAGCAGCTAAGGGTTAATACTGGAGAGGGGTGGGGGAGGAGAGATGGAAACTAAAATTTTCGAGTTGGAGGTAGATGATTGATCAGAGTTTTAAACAATGTGAGGAGAGAGGGTTATGATCAGAAATTTCAGTGAGAAAGGAAATGTAGAGGATTCGTTACTTATGTATTAGTATGTCATTTATGTATTGGTATATTTCAAAATAACAGACAAAACAACTAGAGCAAAACAATATTAAAAACTGGGCATAACTTAGAGCTTAACATTTATAAAAAAATTTCAATTTTAAAATTTGAAGAGTGGGGGGGAAGGGAAAAACCTTCGGGGAGGGGGAGACAAAATCTGCAAAATGCAGAAGACTGTCACCTCTTACCAAGATCTTCAGAACAGAAACATATACAGAAGATCTTTTTGCCTTTGCTTAGTCTTATTCCCCTCTCAATTATTTTTTTTTTCCTAAATAAACATTTTTTTATTATGAAGAAATCTTTCCCATTTTGCGACATTGTCGCCGTTTCGCTGCGATTCTATCACGGGACGGGTTGTAAGAGTCAGGAGCAAAATCTTTTTTAAACCTCGGAAAATAAATAAAAATACAATTACAATTAGGAGGCAATTAATGAATTAACTCCCATTTATCATACAGAGGTGACAGTACCTTAAACGATTACAAAACCGACAGTACAAGCAGAGTGTGTTTTGCTTTTGATAAAGTAAAGTTATCTTCGTTCGACCTGACAAAGGAATTAGCCAATTGTTTTAGAAACTATAGTTAGGTGTTTACAGATTTTCTAATAAAACAAGAACGAAAAATCATGCGTCAAGCATAGATTATGTAGCACTTTCCAACGCTTCTAAAATAATTTTACAAATCATTACCGTTTAATAAGCTGAAAGATGACATCTAAGTAAACAATTTGGAAAACGCATAACATATTTAAAAACGTAATTTCAGGAATTTTCAATATATACAATATTCGGAAAAATATCCGAATACTTTTATGTAGCCCTGTATATGATCTATAGATTTGTATATATACATAGGATGCTAAATTTTAGTTTAGTTAGGAAACGCGTAGCACAGTTTAAATTCTCCTTCTGGAGTTTCTGTCAATAAACGGAAATGTGTTCGCGAACTTTTGTGCTGCCCTGTGTAGGATCTACAGAATTTATACACACCACGTAATAGACAAAAAGCTAGTTAAGATTAAAATCGCGTTCAGTAACTTAAAACGCACTTCCAGGAATTATTGTTAACAGACAGTAGAGAAGTCTTTTGTGTGTCTTAAATGAACGATGACTGCTATACACACACTATTCTGTAGTAAGCCTCTTGTAATGCCCCTTAGTAATATATATAAACTTCAATGCGTTTAAAATAGTGGAACATTATTTAAATAAGCCGCAGACGATTTTTCTCCATAGACGTAATGTAACGGAATTATTTTGACTGTCCCTGTAAAGTAACTCTAAGTGTTATACACCTACTATTCCATATTAAGCTTCTTCTAATGCATCTTAGTGATCTATATAAATTTCAATGCGTTTACAATAGTGAAACATTTTTAAAATAAACCGCAAATGATTTTTCCCTATAGACCTCAATGTAACGGAATTCTTTTGAGTGTCCCTGTAAGAAAACTGTAAGTGCTACACACTTCTGTTGAAATAGGGAACGTGCCATAGATAACGACAATAACATATAAAAATTGCAGAGCAATCCGAGCATATTTACGGGAGTTAGAGCGCGGACAGACGGCCATACGGCCATACGGCCAGACAAACCGAAGTCATAAGCACTTTTCAACTAGGTTGGAAAGTGCTAAAAAGGTCCTCTCCCATAACATTTAACATAATCAAAAACTTAGATATTAAATTATCGCAATCACATAAAATTGCCTCACAACATAATTACACTATTGGCTTCCCTCCATTAAGCCTCTAACCACTTATCCCGCGATTTCCATGGGCGCAAGACATTTGTAAAAAAAATTACATAATCCACAATTTTTGAAGCAAATTTGTTATAAAAATACCATACTCAGAGTGGTGAATTTACTACTCAGAATGATAAATTTACTACATATTTCAACCTGAAATATGTAATAATTGAAGATATACTGGTCGGTTAGGGCCGGCCATAAATAATGTCATGCTTAGAGGGGGGGGGGGGGGTGTTCATGAATGAAATCGTGACAGTTTGTTACAAGGGGGTGGGAGGGGGTAAGAAGTGTGACATCACACATTTTGATTAAAATAAAAGCATTTAAAATCAGCAGATTAAATTGTGAAGTTATTTTGAAATTACCAGAATTTGAGGTTATTTTTTAATTGGAGCTAAAACAACTTTCATGTGGTTTGTTTTTACTTATATTTCTTTCTTAAAAAAAAAAAAAAAAAAAAAAAAATCAATTGCTCCTTCATATTAATATTTTATTACTATTGTATATTAAATATATTTTTTGTTGTAAACCTTAATCTTATTTCATACAAAATAAGTACACGAATTATTCTTATTGTTATGATTACAAATGTCATTGAAACACATAGTTAAAGTTTAAAAATAAAATTTGAAATATGATCTATAACGTAGAGCTTTGTTTTTGAACTGCAAGTATATGTTTATGTAATATAATGTGACATGTGACAAGGGGGGGGGGGGGGAGGGTGTATGGTGAAGTGTGACACTTTGTGACAAAAGGGGGGGGAGGGGGTCAAAATTATTGAAAAAACATGTGACATCCTTTATGGACAGCCCCTTATATATTGGTCGGAAGGATTTTGAAAAAAAAAATTAAGCGAGTTAACATGATACGATCTTGCGATATTATCCCACTCATCAAAACATACATCCACTATAAAAATTGCAATAGATCCACAACCAATTTTTTAAAGCCCAATATGAAAACATACTATATGTCTATATACTATATAAGTATATGTACTATATAAATATATATATTTACTTTATATACAAATATACTATATAAGTATATGTTTTCGATGTTTTATTTTAAAAAAGTACTTGATTGACACTTTTCAAATAAACTTTATCTTTTTTATATGAACTTCTCTTAACATTAATGTGTGTGCTAATTTAATAAGGGAAAAATCAAGAAACATTAAAAAGGTAATTTTCAGTTCAATTGAGCATAATGAACACCTGTGTTCAATTATCGCTCTATTGATCCAATTTCGTGTCAGATTTTTGATTTGTTTTCCTAACAATTTGGCTGACAAAATGGAATAATTCATTGTTTGGAAGACAGCTTTAAAAAAAAAAAAAAAATCATCATTATACTAACTGCAACTGCATTCAGCAAGGGAAACCTCATAAAATTTTTGTAAACAAATATCATTATTTTATATGGGATAATCACAACATTTTTTTAAACAATACCAGGCTACAGTAAATCCAAAAATTAACTGAAAGAATAGAAATTGAAAATATGAATTTAGAACTTGCATTATTAAATAAAATTTTTAAAACAAGACTACACTTTAATCTGTATTTTAATACAGTAAAACCTGTGAAAATAGAATCTATCTATAATAATTAAATTAGAAGGTACTGATGGAAGTAATACCATTCATACAAATACAATTATACCTGCAAATATATATATATATATTATCTCCCGGATCCAAGTGATTCACTATTCACAGGTTTTACTGTATTTAGTTTTATCATTCGTAACATTTACAATACTTTTAAGCCCCCCTCTTATAAATAAATACAACATAATTAGTATTATTATTTTAGCTGCCTTACTAATAAAAAACGATGCTTACTGTCAGTTTCAGCAAATTTATCCTCCAAATACTTCTCTTCCATTTCTTGGATCTCAAGGATCAATTTCTCGTTTTGATCTTTCAAATCACTGAAGTCAGATTCTTTTTGTACTAATTCCTTAGTAATGGACTCTATCTTAGATTCTTTCTCTTCCATCTCTTTCTTTAAATGAACCAAATCTGGAACATAAGTGTAAAACAAATAATTTTTGATATATATATATTCATTTTTACATAAAGGGAACGCAAGGGAAATTCCTTAGATTGATCCCTCGTAAATAGGAGGCATATCTGCCAACTTCCCATTATTCTTCTATAAAATAGGGGGGGGGGGGGGGTTCATTTGACCCAAGTTAAAAAAAGTTTCGACCCAAGGTTTTTTTTTTTTTTTTTTTTTTTTTTTTTTTGGTAGTAAAATGAAATAAATTTTCAGGTTTGATACATGTTTAACCTGGGTCAAATTAAACCAAAACCATATTTTTCAGAATAGTTTTAGGTTGGCAAACATGTAGATGTGGAAGTGTAAGAAGCAAAATCTTTTTTTAGCGTCAGAAAATAAATAAAATGCAATTTCGAAGCAAATAATTAGTATCGTCCATTCATCATACAAATGCGGCAGTTATTTCAGCAATTATAAAGCAGACAGTACAAGCAGAGTGTTTTTTTGCTTTTTGATAAAGTAATTTTTCTTCGCCCCATTTGGCAAAGCAAATTGCCAATTGTTCCAGAAACTACATTTGGGTGTTTTCTGATTTTCTAAGGGGGAAAAAATTATCTTTCCTAAAATTTAACAAACTTAAAACCAAAGTAAAAACTTACAGGGTAAAAACTCCCAGCAAAACATGACTAGCAAATTCCCTGACCAAATCTCAAAAAATTCCCTCACTTTCCCTGACCAAATCTCGAAAAATTCTCTGACCAAACGGCACACAACGAAATTTGTTACTTATTTTTGCAATCCTTTGTCAAAAATTAGCGATTTGATTTTTTTGTGATCGCTCTTCAAAATTTTCTATTTTTTCCCCAAGACTATATGATGAATTTCGCATAATTTTTCATTTTTTCTCCAAAACTTTTCCATGACTTTTTCTATATATTTTAAAATTTCCCTGACTACTTTGAAATTCCATGACTTTCCAGATTTTCCCTGACTTTCCATGATGCTGGGAACCCTGACTTAGCATTCAGATATTAAATTATCATAATCATATAAAATTGCCTCACAAAATAATGACACAATTGTAAAACTAAAGCATTTGGTTACCAAGTATTCAAATGTGCATTTAAATGCATTTTAGTTTGTGTAATGGTACTTACACTCAAAGTACTGATTCTGAGAAATTGTACAACAAATTAGATTGCTTAAAACTTCATTTTATGTGGGACATAAATTATGCAGAGTCAGAAAAAAGTCCTTTATTTTGGGGGAAAAAAATTGAAATGAAATATATCTGACTATTTCAGAAGAGAAGGGGTGTAAGAGCCTATCTTTTAGTTAATGCCTGAAGTACAGCAGCCATCTTGATATTCGCCACATTGGATAAAGATTAAATTTATCATGTAAAAAAGATGCCACATTGCATGTAAAATAACACCACAATACTCGCAAAAATCAATTGGTACAATCAGATTTTGTATATATACACTGCTCACAAAACAATTAAAGGATATTGTAACTCTTATATAAAATGACGGTATAAGCAAAAAAAAAATTTCCCGAAAAGGGAAGAAGAGAGTCGCAAATGCAAGTTTTTCTCATTTTCAAACTTCGTAGTATGCAAATTTTGAGTTTGACGTCAAAAACGACGCTTTAGTGGCAGCGAATGAAATTTGGCTTTCAACTTACCGAAAGACAAAGCAGAAAACAATGATCGACATTCAGTAAGAGCTTTGTTTCGATAAGTGCAATGTCTCAACGAAGTCATTTAACCGAATCAGAAGCTTGGAGAGTTGATGGTCGGTTAGAAGGGGGCCAAACACAAGCCGAAGTAGCAGAAGCCACTGGAGTTTCACAAAGTATGATTTCCAGGATCTGGAACCGCTTCTTGGAGACTGGAAATGAAGGCCGAAGACCAGGGGCAGGTCGTAGACGTGCAGCAACGCCCAATGAAAATCAGTATTTAACGTTAAAGGCTCGGAGACACCGAAATATGAATGCCACTGTTCTTCAACAACACCTTCGCTCGGCTACTGGCTCCACAGTTTCGACTCAAACTGTCCGAAACTGACTCCACGCTGTAATTCTGTAAGCTCACAGACCAATGGTATGTGTTACGTTAACAGCAAGGCGCCGTGGCGTCAGCAGGGAGCGGGCAACAGAGCATGTGAACTGGAGGAGAAATGAATGGCGCAATATTATTTTTCTCTGACGAGTCCCGTTTTTCTGTTCATGCTGGTAATAGGCGTATTTTCATCTGGAGGGAACGTGGCACTAGAAACAATCCTAGGTTCGTGCATGGAAGTGTCAGATTTGGCGGTGGTGGAGTGATGATCTATGCTGGCACTTCCATTGTCGGGCGCACCGACCTCCACATCATTCGAAATGGAGCTCTGACTGGTCAGCGATATAGGGATGAGATCCTCAGACCTATTGTAGTCCCTTGCGGTGCAGCAATTGGAGGTGACTTCATGTTAATGAACGACAATTGCAGGACACATCGTGCTCACTGGGTGGATGATTTCCTTTTCCAGGAAGGAATCATACAAATGGAATGGCTAGCTTGCTCTCCGGCCATAAACCCAATAGAACATGTTTGCGACATTCTAGGCAGACCAGTTGCTGGCCGTCTACCACACCTACAAACTTTCCAAGAACTGGAAAGAGCTCTTCTGGAGGAGTGGGACAGAATACCCCAGTTCTTCACTAATGGCCTCATTGACTTCATGCCTCAAAGGTGTTTAACGTTGCTCGCCGTCCGGGTAAACCATACCCCCTACTAAAAACGATTTTCTTTGAAGGAAACACCCTTTTTTAATCATTTTTTTTTTCATATGCACAAATTTCGCTTTTTTCATCTTGTAACTAAATGCTCAATACAATGCATTTTTTTTTTCTGCCAAACATGTGTAATTTTTTTCTCACATAGCCTAACACGTCTATCGATCATGTATCAATCATCTAAACAATTCCCCAGCCACAAGATCCATCCTCAACCTCAATATCCTTTAATTGTTTTGAACAGTGCACATTTTGAGATTTTTTTTTCCTCTAAAAAATATGCAGTTTTTTAAAATTGTTATCAAATTATAAAAAAACAGAAAGTACTTTACATCTACAGGGGTTGATGCAGGGTTTTTTTCTTGGGGCCCATTTTGTGAAAAGTAAAGGTTATTTTTGTGAAATTTATTATATTTCTGTGAAAAATAACATTTTGCAATGAAAGTGTAAAACCAGTTAATTGAATTCGAGCCAAGCATTTATAAACAAACACTTTTTTAAATCCTTTTGCTGATGTTTTCCTCTCTGGTGAGCGTGTTTGTTTACAAATTACATATTTTAAAACCACAAAATAATAAATAAATAATAAATAGTAAGTTTTTATGGAATAGAATTTTGTGAAGGGATCCTTTTTATCAAATTGATTTTTGTGAAGGGATTCATTTTATCAAATTGATTTTTGTGAAGGTGTGCCCATTTTATTAAATAGATTTTTGTGAAGGAGCCCTAAATAGGCCCCAAATTTTTCCTGGATCGACCCCGGATATATAACATGTTTTTTCCTCAAATTCTATAAGATTGTATTATTCAACTCAAAATAATACAAGTGTTCATAAATAACCCAATCTAAACCAAATGTTTATTTTTCTCGATACATCCCAAACCTATTTTATTAGTAAACTAAACAACATGTATCTTCTGAAGTTGTTCCAATGACTTAAAACAGAATTCCTTACACAGAAAGAAAACACTTAATTTCTAGTTAATAAGTAAGAAGCACGTTTTAAGATGAAACTAAAACATTACTGCAAAACATGTAAAAATATAAGAAGTGTCAAAATTTTAGAGAGTTTCATTTAATTTTTCTTAAAAAATCAATACCAGTTTATCCTATTAACACAAAGTGTACTTACTCTGTTTTTCAGAATCTAGACAATGCTGCAGCCTATTTTTTTCACTAACAATACTTTCATAAGTACTTTTAAGTTCCCCATGTTCTTTCTTTACAGCAATATGTTCCGATTGTCTTGCTTTAAGAATTTGAGCATTTACCTGTAATTGGACTACTTTTTCTTGTAGCTTTGCATTTGACGCTACTAAATCTATAAAAAAAGGGGGGAATTGAAAATAAATTTTTACCAAAAATAAAATTAATAATGAATCCTGTACACAAGAAAGATGTCGCATAACAAATCTATGTTTTCAAATTTCTACTTTTTCTGTAATTTTTTTAGTTAAATATAGATTGAAAAACTAATATAAAAACCACAGATAAAGTGGCAGTTAAAATATAGTCTTCTTAATTCAGGAGACAAAGTTTAACGAGGAATTAATTTTGTGTATATATAAAAATAGATAAAAGTACAGAGAGACAAAAAGGATTAAACCATTGCTACTTTTGAACTCCACAAACAAGTTATAAGCGATAGAATATTAAAAGGGGGTGGGGGTGGGGTATCATGAACCAAGTTACAGTGTCGCAGTTAAAAAATGGGTTAAATTCTATCTTTTTTATCTCTCACTTGTGCACATGCACATACTTACATTTTTAAAATATGCCTACAGCAATACATTTTTTTTTTTTGAAAAATAAAAACAAAGAATTTTTATTAATTTAAAGAATAATTTACTAATTAAACATTCATACTAATAAACCTGATTGACTAACATATTAAATACAGAAAAATTAGTTTAAAGAGTCTGTGGACAATATATCGAACGTTAACTGAAACTTTTCATATAAAATGTAATGCCCAAAAATTAAAACAGCAGATTTAGTTTTTGCAAAATAATAATAATAATAATAATAATAATAATAATTTTTAGTGTAACTGCACAGTCTTTGTTAAACCAACTAAAACCAACCTAATCTAAAAACCAACTTTTTAGCCAAATGTCGCCAAGTTTGGCGACATACTTTCATTTAGCGCCAAGCATGTGTTGAGAAAGATCTATGTACCCTGATTGATTCAATTCTGTTTTCGAGAACGTTCTATGGACTCTGATTGGTTGAATCATGTATCTCGGCTCCTATTTGGAATTTCTAGAAAATTCCTTCAGATTCTGAAAGCCAATTTTTTTGCTACAAAGCGTCAAATTCACCAAAGTTGGCGATATTTTTTCATTTGGCGCCAAGCGTTTTGGTATTGGCAATCTTAAAAGTCAATTTTCCCGCCAAATCTCGCCAACACTTTTTAAGATAAAAATAAATAATTAAAAATTTAATAACCCATAATGACCCATAATCGAATTTCCTCGAGTATGTGACCTAGCCGAATCATTTTCTCGTGCCCAAAAACCGTAGGATACAAAATTTAGTTCAAATCGTCTGAGACGTTCATAAAATAAAAATAGCTTGACCTATAATGACCCATGACCAAAATTTACCCACTAATGGAAATTTCTCGAACATGTGACCTAGCCCAATGATTTTCTCGTGCTCGAAAACCGTAGGATATAAAAGTTTGTTCAAATCGTCTGAGCCGTTTTTAAAATAAAAATAGATTGACCCATAATGACCCATGACCAAAATGACCCACTAATAAAAATTTCTCGAACATGTGTCCTAGCCCAATAGTCTTATCATTCCCTAAAACTGTAGGATACTAAATTTAGGTCAAATCCTCTGAGCCGTTTTGAAGATAAAAATAGTTTGACCCATAATGACCCATGACCAAAATGACCCTCTAATCGCATTTTCTCGAACATGTGACCTAGCCCAATAGTTTTCTCGTGCCCGAAATCCATAGGATGCAAAATTTAGTCTAAATAGCTTGAGCCGTTTTTTAGATAAAATTAGCTTGACTCACAGTGACCCAAAAATGACCCACTAATCGAATTTTCTTGGACATGTAACCTAGCCCAATGATTTTCTCGTTCCCGAAACTCATAGGATACAAAATTTAATCAAAATCGTTACAGCCGTTTTTTAGATAAAATTAACTTGACCCACGTTGACTCAAAAATGACCCACTCATCGAAAGTTCTCGAACATGTGAACCAGCCCAATAGTCTTTTCGTGGCCGAAAATGGTAGAGTACAAAATTTAGTCAAAATTGTTTGAACCGTTTTTTAGATACAATTAGCTTGACCCTGACCCAAAATGACCCCTAATCGAATTTTCTCGAACATGTGACCTAGCCCAGTGGTTTTCTGGTGCCCCAAAACGGTAGGATACAAAATTTCGTCAAAATCGTTAGAGCCATTTTTAAGATAAAACTTGCATATATATATATATATATAACCACACACACACAAGATTTGCTCTTATTAGAATATATGATATTTTAATTATAATTAGTGATCTTATTTTGTGATTAGAAAACTTGTTATAAAATTCACATATCACATTGATTGGCAGTACTGCAATTTAAGACGAGTTATAGATACTTTAAGATATTTTATTTAGATATAAGTTGTTTTTCTTTCTATTACAATTTAACCTTTTTTGTTCTTGAGGAGTTGGTAACAGCATACGACAGCAGATCATTACTAAAGATCTTATCGTTACGGGGTGAAAAAATGTCTGTCCATTTGCAGAAATGGTGACTTTTTCATAACTGAATGAGGACATTTGTGACGTTGATAGTTTTCATAACAAACAAAACACTGCAATTTATCTTGTTTCTTAATATCTTGGTTAAGAATTGAAAAGGAAAAAAAAAAAAAAAAACTATAACACTGACTGAAACTGTATAAAGCAAGGGAAACCTAGCCTCTATATAAATTAATGAAATTTGACACATAATTTTTTTGTAAACTAATCTTACTGTTTTATATGGGAGAGTCACAAAATTTCTTTCACCAATACAAGGAAGAAATGTTGTGAAACGTGTGAAGAAATGTGAAACTGTGCTACAGTAAACACATAAAATTAATTGAAACAATAGAAATGTAAAATATAAATTCAAAGCATACACTATTAAATAAAATAAAACACACAAAACTCCACTTTTCTCTAAATTTTAATACAGTGAAACCTGTGGAAATAAAACCTGCATATAATAAATAATAAATTACATGAACCTGGTGGAATACAATTTTATCTGATGAAACTAATTTATTTTTTTCTCCAGATTTTGTTTTCACAGGTTTTACTGTATTTAGTTTTATTACTGGTAATATTTGCAATATATCTAAGCCCCATTCTTAGAGTTAAATGTGACCATAATCAGTATTGTTATTTTAGCTGCCTTGCAAATAAACAAATGATACTCACTCTCTTTTTCAGTAACCTTTTCCTCCAATTCAGATTCCATCTCTTCAAGCTTATGGATCAGTTCCTCGTGTTCACCTTTCAAACAACTGAAGTCCGATTCTGTTTTTCGAAGTTCCTCAGTCATGGACTCTATCATAGAATTTTTCTCTTCCTCCAACTGTACCAAATCTGAAATATTAGTAATAAAACACATCATTTTCTCCCCTAAATGGTTTATAATATACATACAAAATTCAAAGCAGTAACAGCAAACATATATCAATCTAAAGACAAAAATTGAATGCTCTTAACAAAATTCCATTTAGATAAAAAAGAACCCTTCAAGCAAATTCTAGTTAATATAAACGCACTCTACATAAAAGTCCAATTCGCACAAAAAAGGAGTTCTTTTACAAAATACTTTTTCAAAAAAGGAAACTTCTTGATTTTTTTTCTCATTAAGAAGATTTGAAATGTGCCATTAACAAACAAAACAAAAGTACTATAAACGTAAAATTTAACAGATGGAATTACAAAGGCTAGTATTCATAAATACTTAGTATGACATATATATATATATATATTCATTTTTAAATAAAGGGGACCCAAGGGGAAAAGACTTATCTTTTAGATAATATCTGGAGTACAGCAGCCATCTTAAAATTCGTCTCACTGGATAAAGAATTTTTCATGCAGAAAAAATGCCATATTGCATGTAAAATAACTCCACAATACTCTCAGTTTTTTTATGTATACAATATGAGATTAAAAAAACAAAATTCTCAAAAAAATATGCAGTTTTTTAAACATATTTTTAAATTATAAAAAACAGAATACAGAGTACATATATTACATGTTTCTTCATAAAACTTTATAAGATTATACAATCTTATAAAGTTTTATTTAACTCAAAATAATACAAGTGTTCATAAATAACTAAACTTAAAACCAAATGTTTTCACCCAAACATATTTTATTGGTAAACTATAACATGTATCTTCTGAAGTGTAAGTTTTGCCAATGACTTCAAACAGAATTCCTTACACAGAAAGAAAACACTTAATTTCCAAGAGATGAAGTAAGAAGCATGTTTTAAGATGAAACGAAAACATTATTGCAAAACAAGTAAAAATATTAAGGATTCTCATTATTTTGGAAAGTTTCATTTCATTTTCCTCAAAAAAAATCAACACAAGTTTATTCTATTAACACAAAGTGTACTTACTCTGTCTTTCAGAATCTAGACAATGTTGCAGCTTAGTTTTTTCACTGGCAATACTTTCATAAGTACTTTTAAGTACCCCATGTTCTTTCTTTATAGAATTAAGTTCTGATTCTCTTGTTTTAAGAGTTTCAGCAATTACTTCTAAATGGACCACTTTTTCTTGTAGCTGTGCATTGGATGCAACTAAATCTAAAATGGAAAAGTGAATTGCGAATAAATTTTACTACAAATTATAGGTACAGATTCCTAAAATCTGGAAGGAGCCAGTGGCCCCTAAACCCAAAAAATCCAGTGGCCACATTGTGAAACAAACACATAAAAACAATATTTTTTTTTCGCAATTAAATTTGGACAATGGAATATTGAATTTTCCCACCATAATTGCATATAATTTGTATAGGAATAAATTTTATAATGTAAGGCTTGAATAATTTTGTGAATAAACGATTCTTTAAAATTTTTTGATCTATAGATAAACTTCCCCCTCCCCCCAAAAAAAGGATTTTTCATAGCTGAAAATAAATGCTCAACGTAAGAAACATGCATAAGAAAATATGTCTATAAAAATTAAAAATAAATATATATGAAAACAATATGGATAAGATTTATTTTCTTTTAGGTTTCAGATTTTAATCAAATTAATTTAACAATTTCTGACATTTTCAAGGATGATGGAGAAAGATCGAATACAATAAGCCTCATTGCAACTTTTGTTGCAAGTGGATTTTTTTAAGGATTTATTAAAGAATTTTTTAAATCTCTATGGAGACAAAAAAAAAAAAAAAATTACAATTTTTGTGACCGATCGCCGATTTTCATGTTTTATTATCACAACTACTTGACGAATTCACAATTTTTTTTTCTGCAGTCGATTGATGAACTTCTCGGTTTTTTCGCGACAAATTGATGAAATTTGCATTTTTTTTTCCTCTTCTCGAAATTCACGTTTTTTTTTCTTTTCCCCAAGACCACTTGGAGAAATTCGCGGTTTTATTTCATCAGCAATTTATGAAATTCGTGGTTTTATTTGGCGATCGATTGATGAAATTTGCGAAATTTTTCAGTGACCGATTTCACGAATTTCGCAACCGACTGACGAAATTTTAGATTTCTTTTCATGACTGATTGGCGAATTGATTTGCGGAAATTTTAAAATAAATAAATAATGATAATTCGAAGAGTTTTGCTAAATCGTGGAAGAATCGCATGCCAATATCTATGTGTACCTGTAAGAACATATCTGAAAAATCCCAGAGCTATAAATTTATTCTCGTCTGGGCACAAATTTTACTGTGTCGCGGGATTATTGTGGCATGTCATCAGCACAGAGTTCATTCGCGACGAATATCAACAGGATTTATTTTTTTCTGATTCTGCGAACATTGCAGATTTAAAAAAAAAAAAAAAAAAAAACGGGAAATTTGCGAATTAGTGAAAATGTGGCATTTATGTTCAATCATATATTTTAATTATGAACAATAGAAAAAAGAAGAAAAAGAGCTAAATATTGCTGAATTATGGAGGAGAAGGCCCGGATTTCATATTAAAAAATAAAGCGGAAATCTGCCTTCCGGCGAAAAAGGGACATCCATGTAAAACATATGGCGACTTAGACATAGAAAGTTAGTCGCCAAAGCAAAAACTTTAGTCGCCACATGGCGACTGGCGACCGTGAATCTGCACCTATACTAGAAATTAATAAAGAATCCTATGCACTTGAAAGATGTCATATGCCAAATCTATGTTTTCAAATTTATACTTTTTCTGTATTTTTTTAAATTATTATTTAAATATAGATTAAAAACTTAACATAGATTAAAGTGGCAGTTAAAATAGTCTTCTTAACTCAGGAGACAAAATATAATGAGGAATTAATTTTGTGTAAAAACAGATAAAAGTAGAGAGAGACGAAAAGGATTAAACCATTGCTACTTTTAAACTCCACAAACAAGTTATAAGCGATAGAATATTAAACTGAGGTCGGAACCAAGTTATGATGTCGCAGTTATAAAAAATGTGAAAAATTCTACCTTTTACACTCAAATTTTTAAAATATGTATACAGCAATACGTTTTTTAGAAAAAGAAAAACAAAGAATTGTTATTAATTTTAAAGGATAATTTACTAATTAAACACTGATAAATAATAGTAATACATTTTATTTACTAATATAATAAGTACAGAAAATTTCGTTTGAAGAATCTATGAACAATATATCATCACATTAACTGAAACTTTGCATATACAATGTAATGCCTAAAAATTAAAAAGCAGGATTAGTTTTTGTAAAAATATAATAATATTTTTTAATGTAACTGCAGTCTTCGTTTTAAAAACATAAACTTAATGTGTAATAGCTGGCTATAGTATTTACCACTCACATAGGCAATATGCTACCATAATTAGGTATTTATCTGAAATGAAAGAAAAAAAATATCTACTTTTAAAACTTGTCATGAGCATTCTGTCAGTTGCTATAGTTGAACTAGTTGAATATAAACAACTTCAATAAATATAATAAAAATAAAGATAATTTATCAAAAAAATGAAAACAACTTCATGTGACATTTTCTTAATTCTCAATTTGCTTGCAATTGAGCAAAAATACTTATGTTATTAATTATTTTTTTTTATCTCTTTATTGTGTGGTTGGAATATTTTAGAGGGTTTCAGTTTTCACAATAGAGATACTTTTATGAGCACCCTTTATTGTTATCCACATTCAATTAAATGTATGTTCTTGTAAGTAGAGTACCTTCATGAATAAAAGAGTGACTGACATACACACATGGCACAGCCTCAAACTGCAAGTTTGTGCCTAAACTCAAAGTTTGATTAGACAAACATGGCAAAATATGTTAGCTTGATCATAATGGCAGGATCACCAAACATTTGTCCGAAATATTTTCGACCCATTAAAATTTATCGTTTGTATGTCATCACTTTCTTATTTATTATAGCCAGGAAAGTTGAATCTCTCCATATCCTTTTCTACCTTGTTTGCTTCCAATATTGTGAAGATATCTACTTTCTTGTCGTTCAAGATCTTTATAAGCTCGTTCCTTTTAGATTGGGTAAGCCCCACCTGCATTCCACTGCAGAACGCACAACTAATCTTGCCCCCGCCTCATATTTTAACCAGAGAAACAAAAAGTCGAAGAAGTTGAAGAAGAAATGATGATCTCGGCTGCAAATTTTGTTACTCATTTAGTACCACCCAGGGCGCACGTGTAGCTTAAGAATGCTACGGACGCGAGTAACGTTGCCCCCAAACGTCTTTTAATACAACTTGAAGTGGCTTCCTTCAAGTTGTATTAAAAGAGATGGACGGACTTGAAATTCCATCCCGGATTGAACCTTTGCTGCCTCCCACAAATCCCGTGGAGGCTTGTAGAATATTCTATCACCTGGACCTTATGAGTCCTGTCTCAAAATCCAATGATTGTACTGCAGCTTTGTTATCTGCGGGGATGGAGACTATTTACAATCGCTCTCCTCTTGAAACATGGCTACACATATTTACTGACGGCTCAAAGCTTGAGATGGATGGTGTGGTTGGGGCAGGTATTCACTGTAAGCATTTCTCTCATTATCTTTCGTTGGGAACGGCCGGGACCGCTTTTGATGGTGAGATTGAAGCAATTAAAGTAACCCTGGTTCAACTAAATGCTCGTTGCTCAATTTTCAATCACGATGTCATTTTCTCAGATTAACAAGCTGCGATTCTGGCGGTTGCCAACTGCTCTCAAGCCCCTTGCTCTATGTCTGTGGTGCAGTGTAGATCTTTAATAAGAGAGATGCGTGAAAAACATAAGACAATATTCTTACAACAGATCCCCCCACACTGTGGTATTCCCGGTAACGATAAGGCAGATGAATTGGCCAAAAAAGGTTGTTCTGTTAATCAGGCTTCATGTAACTTAATTAACTATAAGTCTGCCTCTTCAATGGTTAATCAAATAATTAAGACATTACATATATCACTACTAAAGGAACGAACAAAAGAAAAATCGTGAAGAAATATCATCTCTAACCTCTCCGATTGTCCAAGAAGCAGTGCTGTAGCTGCCTTTCGTCTCGCGATAAAGCATGATTGTTTATGTGCTCATCTTTTCCGTCTCCAGATAGTGGATCGTCCTGCCTGCCCCCTCTGCCGCAGTGATGCGGCGATGACTGCTGACCACCTCTCTGACTGTTCAGCACTCACGAAGAACTGCATTTACTCCCATTACTTGGAGGCCAGAGACTCTTTACACATTTTAACTTCTTGATTTTATGTGGTTCTCATGTTAATTTCCCTTTACTTTGTTCCTGTGTTTGCTGTTATCTTTTTACATATATTTCTGTTTTTTTTTTTTCATGATCTCTGTTCGGCGTAAGGATAATGTCTGTTCGCCTGCTACATTGGAAATAAAAAAAAACTTTCTTATTTATTCATGTTTGATTACCACGCCGTATAGACAAAATCTTCGACAAGTCTAAAAAACTACTTACGATGGAAATGATAGATTTAACCTCTCAAGATGATTTTAAAGATAAATCAAAACTTTGGGTGCATTTCATAATTTGTGATTTTAATCTTTTATATATCTTTTTAAAAATCTCTATTTTTTTGTGTCTCATAATATTGATATTTAGTTGTAAATGAATGCATTTTTTTTCACATGGGGTTATTAAATATTAAAACAAAATAGCTCTTACTGTCCAAACTCTGAAATTTTTATGAGTTACAAATATAATGTTTCTCAAGCCTGTGTATAATTTTTGTGCGAAAATATTGATATTTAGTTGTAAAAACATGAGCAAAAGCCATCCGCGTATTCACGTTCTTAACAAATATTGATCAGATTTGAGAAAAAAAACCTAATAAATACACAAAGTACTTCCAATTGTCCGAATGATTCAAGATTTTTGTAAGTGATATCAAGGGAAAACCTGTATATAAATTTTAGAAATTTTATGCCTTCATTTTTTGTGATTATGGGAGAGTTACAATATTTTTTACACCAATACACGAAAATTAACTGAAACAATAGGAATTTAAAATATGAATTTAGTACTTACAATATATAAAATTTTAAACACAAGACTACACATTAATCTGTATTTTAATACAGTAAAACTTGCTAAAATGGAACTTGTCTATACTAATTAAATTAGGTCCTGATGGAAGTAATACCATACATACGATTATACCTGCTAATATGATTTTTTTTTTCTTTCCCAGATTAGTGGTTGGGTACTCACAGTTTTTACTGTATTTAGTTTTATCATTTGTAATATTTATAATACTTTTAAGCACCTTCTTATACTTAATTACTATTGTTATTATTTTAGCTGCCTTGTAATAATATAAATGATACTTACTCCGATTTTCGGCATTTTTTTCCTCCAAACACTTCTTTTCAGATTCAATTTTTTGTATCTCAAGGATCAGTTTCTCGTTTTTATCTTTCAAATCACTGAAGTCAGATTCTTTTTTTAGCAATTCCTTAGTAATTGACTCTATCTTAGAATTTTTCTCTTCCATCTCTTTCTTTAACGGAACCAACTCTGGAATATAAGTATAAAACACATTTTTTTTTCTAATTCTTTTATAATATACAGGGTGGTTATAATTAAAGTTCCACTTTGAAAGGGTCATCAAAGGAAAACTACTGGACCAAATGTTATCAAACTTGGTAATAGTTTAAAGGAGGTTATGGTAATTTATTTCCCGCCAAAACAAAAAGTTCATGGATGGCGCTGTGTGCAATGCTGTTAAATGAAATAAGACATGAAGACATCGGTTTAAAATGAATTTAATCGTTTTTGAAACGTGTTACAAAGCATGTTCAATGTGGCGTCCACCATTTTCCGAAAACAAGTGAAATCGTATTACTGCATTCTCAACAGTAGCTCTTAGGATATCAGGAGGAATGTTACAGACATGTCGGTGTATCGCATCTATCAATTCTGCCAAATTGTTTATTTTATCACCATAAACAGTGCTTTTGAGATAACCATAACTCCATAGCCAAAAGTCACAGGGGTTGAGGCCCGGTGACCGGGGAGGCTAAGAAGTGGGGAAGTTTCGGCCTATAACCAATGTGCGGTGGAACCCAGTCTTGCAAAAAAATCGTGGAGTCTAGAATGCCAAGTGGCTGGAGTTCAGATATGACGAAACGTCTTAACATTGCGCTAAGCGAGCTGCAGTGCCAGTGCATGTTACAGGTTCAGCTGTTGACTGCTCTTCAAAGAAAAATGGTCCAATTATGAAATTTGCTGTCATACCACACCAAGCGGTGACTTTAGGAGAATGCAATAGAACTGAGTACACAACATGAGGAATTTGTTTGGCCCAAATCCTGCAGTTATGTGTGTTGACATCACCATTTAGTTAAAAACGGACCTCATCTGCCCACAAAATATTCCATGGACAATGTTCGTCTACTTCCATCCGAATTCAAACAAAATTCAAACGCGAAAGATTCTGTTGCTGCAGGATCATTACGTTGAACATGTTTGATTTTGTATGGGTATAACTGCAGCACTTTATGGGCAATTTTGTACACCATAATCCATGGTACCTCCATTCGACGTGCGACAGTAGTACCGAGCACGTACCGTATGTGCTTTCCATTGTTGCTTCCTCCACTGCTAATGCAACAACCTTCTCGGTTTCCACAGAAGCAAGTTTCCTTCCCCTCCCAGTTGCAACAAATAACAAACCCGTGGCTTCAAACTTAAAAAAAAAAAAAAAAAAATCATTTTCTTCAAACCCTGCGGTGTCATTGGCCCTCGGCCATTCCTCTTACTGAACGATACCTTTGCAAAGCACGCCGTTCATTGCTACCTCATTCATAATAACATTTGAACGAGAAAAACACGGTCTTGAATGGTTAGAGACATTGTCAATTTGTAACAATGAGAACTTTGACAAACAGGCTCACTTTTATCTGACAAATCAAATGGAAAGCGCATTTGCATTGATCTAATTTTCTTCTTCCTGCCGTAAGCCAATTACAAGCCATTGTAGTTTTGTATTAACCCCACAAACAGTTTCGTTTTAAAAAAGATTAAAAACATTTTAAACCGATACCTTCGTGTCTACAGGCGTTAAAAATCACAAATTAGCGATCTGTAAGAAAACGATTTCCGGAATGCGCACACATTTGCGAGTGATTTGCGATCTTAAATTTTGTGATCACTAATTTGTGGTTTGTATTTTTAAGAACGCGAAATTTTATTACACGGATGACGCAATCAACTTTTGTCGCCTTTGGTAATTTTGTTTATGTTAATGTTTCTTAAGGGTACAAAAAATGTTAAATCCGTGTAACAAAATGTTAGGTTAGATTCCGACTCGTATTTCGTTTAACAGCGCCATTTCCTCCCTGGTGGTGAGTATTTGAACTTTTTTTTTTTTTTGGCGAGAAATAAATTCCTGTGACCTCCTTTAAACTATTGCCAATAGCATTTGGTCCAGTAGGTTTTCTTTTATGACCATTTCAAAGTGGAACTTTAAATATAACCACACTGTAAATTGAAAATTCAAAGCAGTAATAGTAAACAGATATCAATAAAAATGGGTCCTCTTAATAAAATTTCATTTAATTAAAAAAGAACCCTTCAAGAAAATTCCAGTTATTGTCAGGGGACCCAACATAAAATTCCCTTTCACAAAAAGGAGTTCTTTCATAAAATTCTATTTCAAAAAAGCAAACTTCATAAATTTTTGATTGTGTTTAGTATGATGTAATCACAGAGTTTTAATTTAATTTTATCAGAAATCGGTTCTTATTACTCTAAATTCATTTTTTTTTTAAATATTCAAATTAATTCTAAAGTAGATACTTCTTTTATTCCAAATTTAAGAATATTTTTACATTAATAAAAAGTTTATAAATTATTTCTTTTCTGTATTAAAAAAATTAATTTTTTCTATTATCAATTTTCTAATTAAATCATTTGATGATAACATAAAATACAAAATAAGGATATAAATTAATCTATTCCCTAACATATGCAATTTAAAGTAAACTACTATAAAGCTATTAATTCTTTTTAATTAATTTTCCTTACAAGTTTATTCTATTAACACAAAGTATACCTACTCTGTTTTTCAGAATCTAGACAATGTTGCAGCTTATTTTTTTCACTAGCAATAATTTCATAAGTACTTTTAAGATCCCCATTTTCTTTCTTTACAGCATTCAGTTCCAATTCTCTTGTTTCATGGGTTTCAGCAATTGCTTCTAACTGGAGTATTAATTCATGTAGCTGTGCATTTGACAGAACTAAATCTAAAAAGAAAAATTGAATTGCCAATAAATTTTACTACAAATTACTAAAGAATCCTATACACATAGAATGTTTCATATGCCAAATCTATGTTTTAGGTAGCTTTCAATACAAAAAAGTATAAAGCTACCTATTGCAGCCGTTCGGAGGAAAGCAGTTCCGGAAAATTTCGATACATTTTCACCGATCATGACCCCCAGACCCCAAAACCACCCTCCGTTCAGATGTTGATTTGCAGGAGCACACATGGTCGCACAACGAAGTTAAGAACGTTGGTTGTTATTGATGATATAAATATTTAGAAGCAGTCGTAACATTTTAGTTGCAGTTTCGACGCGGCCATAGCGGCAGTAGAATTTAAAACCCAGAGGCGTTTCTCCATGAATTCAAACGAACAAGGCTTTCAATTTCAATCCTTTATTAAATATTTCTCTTGGGCAGTATACCATAACCATAATAGCCGTGCATCACTACGTCATCAAGGTATAGAAGGTAAGTATCAGAGCATATCAATGATTCTCAAAACGAGCAGCCAGGGAGTTGTTTACAAGTGAAAATACGACTTAATTCTGAGGGAGCGCCGCAGGTAGCTGCTTTTTGTTACCCAGCGCAATAACACAAATTATGACGTAGAACGCGCACTGAACCAATAAGGAATTAAAGAAGACGCGTCATGCTACGTCACGACCAATGAAAGATAATTAGTAAAAGAGTTCGGACAGAGAGGCAGTGGATTAATTTTGTAGTAAAGTGACTTTAGAGCGGGAAATTAATATTCGGAATAAAAATGAAAATGGCTCTCAAAAAACATTCTGAAACCCAGAAATGATCGGGGATCATGATAGAAATTAAGGATAACTAAAAGGTTTATATTTAAGTAAATTTGGACAATTTAGAATTAAATAAAAGGGAATTTAACAGAGTTAACGATAGAGCTAAATTAAGAATAAGGATTTAATGAATATAGAGTAGTAAATTGGAATAAAACAGGGGAAAAAAATTAGAATTGTAAGAATTTGGACTAATTTAACTAAGGAAAAATGGCGAAATTTTTTTATTATTACATATCCCCCCCTCCCAAAAAATGTATGAACCGGTAAGTCCAATTGACTTACATGTTCATTGGGAGAAAGCAGATACTTGGGTTACAAAACAGTTCCCTCGTTGCAATACAGTTACCTGGTCGCCGTATCGCGATGTTCAAATTTCTGAATTCTGTTAAGTAAATTTTTAATCATTAAATTTAAAGAAACACGGTTAAGTGGAAACTGCTGTAAATAATTACATTTTTCAATAATAATTAGTATAACAGTATAGTATAGTTTGTATCAAGAAAATATAACAACAACATATAAATCATCTCTCTTTGTACCAATAATTTAACAATAATCAGCATTATTCACTTATTTACAGTCCTTAAGTGACTTTTTAAGTCCTACTGAATTGTAGAGTCCAATTATTGAATATTATAAGAGTCCTTAATGTTGCAATGGCAGTATGAAGTTGCAAATAATAAATTTAAGTAATAATATAATAACAATATATAAATCATATCTCTTTTTATCAATAATTTAACAATAATCAGCATTATGCACTTATTTATAGTCCTTAAGTGATTTTTAAGTCCTACTGAATTGTAGAGTCCAATTATTGAATATTATAAGAGTCCTTAGTGTTGCAATGGCAGTATGAAGTTGCAATAAATAATAATAATAATAAATAATAATAATAATAATAGCAAGAACAATATCAACAATAAAATTTTAAAATAATAATACTTAATAATAACAATAATAATAGTATCATCAATAGAAAGAATAAACAACAACAATAACATCAAAATTTTATTTACATAACATCAGAAACTTTTTTGAATGCAGCTTACCTAGAACTTTCAATTCCACTCTTTAAATACTTTTTATTCATTATAATCTCCATATTCTCTTTCAAAATCAACTTATAAATTGTGTAACTAATAATAATAATTCTCAACAATAAGTTCAGCAATAACAAGCAGTATAATTCAAAATATCACACACTTTCTTTAATTCTTTCTTAAGTATATCATTAATATCTCATCCATATAGTAGTGAATGAGGCATGAGAATATACTCAACTAAAATACATAATATAAATAAGGAATAAATAAGTAATATTTGTGAAAAACAATCATTATTGGTGTAGATGATGATTATGTAATTATCTTGCTTTCAGTCAAACAAGAAAACATAAGTTGTGAAATGAAAAAATGGGACCTTGTAGCATATTAAGAAAGGTTGGACAATTCTCATTTATTATAAAGATATCATATTGATTAGTTTAATATAGAATTTAATCCAGTTTATTTTATTAATTTCATTAATACTGTTTAATTTATTATTCTAATCTAATTCAATTCAGTATCAGAATTTACTAACTTAAATCAACCAGTTTATGCCCGCACAAACAGTTTACCCAAGTGAAAACTCAACAGTGATGCTCTTGTGAGCTCAATTCAAGAACACACTGATATACAGAAGAGAATTGATAATTAATTTTTTATTTAGTAAATTTATTTTATTAAGTTAGTTTATTTTATGAATATTATAAATTTAAGCTGAAACTATAGATTTAACATTAGTTTGTTGTGGTTTCTCATGGGATAATTTTAATTGATCAGGAGGATAATAAGGGCATAATTTTGATACATGTACTATTTCAGTAGATTTATTTTGAATCTGTCTATTAATTTCAAAATTGACGTCAGATAACTTATTAAGGATTTGATAAGGACCACTAAAGACTTGTGATTCTAGTATTAGGATATTGGAACTCTTCATAAATTATAAGATCTCCAATCTCAAATTTTGGTTCTAGATAATTTCGATCATAATATTTTTTACTTCTCCAATAACTTTCATCAGTGCGTTTTTTAGCAAGTTTAAGGGCTTCTTGAACAGGAGGGTAATAATTTTGTTGAAGAGGGGAATCATAAGGTAATTGGCCAAAAAGTAAGTAAGCAGGAGGGAATTTAGTGATAGAATGAGGGGTATTGTTATACTCATTAACTACTTCTGTCAAAATTTTTGTCCAAGGAATTTTGGAGTTAGTAGAATTTACTTTACACTTCAATCTAGTAACTATCCTCTGGTTCGCTCTCTCACATTTGCCATTCGTTTGTGGATGATGTGATGTGGTTAAACGTTGTTTAATATTGTGGTTTCGCAGGAATTTTTTTAATCTAGATGAAGTAAAGGCTGCATTTCTATCACTTAACACTTTTTGATGGGTCTGGACATTAAGAATTTTATTAAAACAGAATAATTGTTGTGGTGTTTGAATATTAAAAACTTGTTTTAGACAATTAGTATAAGTTTCTGTGGTAACACTTTTTGAGGAAAAGGCCCAAACATATCTAGTAGCATGGTCGATTATAAGATGTAAATATTTTTTTGTGAAATTGTAGTAATTAAAGCCTCCCACAGTATCAACAGAATGCATTCGAAAGGTTGATCTGTGGTGGTCATAGCTTGTAATAAGCCAATTTTTTTCTGTCTCGGTTTTTTATTCTTTTGACAGACATCACAGTGTTTTACAAAATTAGTTATATCTTGGGTCATATCAGGCCAATAATAATTAGGAGATATTAAGTTTAACATTTTTTGAATACCAGGATGACCAAATTTTTCATGAGTAACATTAAGCAATTTCCTTCTTAAAGACATGGGTACTACAATTTTTCTAAAACCTTTCTTTTTTACTATCATAAGTCCATTTTCATTGAAATAGTTTTTTCCACACACATTATCTTTTTGTTGCATCTCTATGACTTCCCTAACATCCAAAAGAAAGGTAAGTGGTTGAATAAGATATGTAGTAGGATTTCTGGACAACATGTCGGCTTCGACATTTGTGGAACCCTTTAAATATACAATATCATACTCGAACATACTTAACTTTAAGGACCATCTGAATAATCTTCCTCTTAAATGTTTGACAATTCTTAACCAGACAAGAGACGTGTGATCTGTGTGAATAGTAAATTTAACACCATGGAAATAGTGATAAAATTTGTCTAAGGTGTCAATGATGGCAAGACACTCCAGTTCTGTAATAAAATAATTCTTTTCATAACTTCTCAATCCTCTAGAATAGTATGCAATTGGATGTAAGAAATTATCATTATCAGGTTGCTTAAGGACTGCACCTACTGCCACCTGTGAGGCATCAACAAACATATGGAGGGGTAATTTAGGGTCATAAATTTTCAAAACAGGTTTAGCAATTAGGGCATCTTTTAGTTTTTGAAAAGAATTTTGACAATCTAAGTTCCATTCCCAAATAGTATCTTTTTTGAGCAATTTATTGAGAGGTTGTCTGATTTCTACATATTTATTAATAAATTTATGATAGACATTAATAGATCCTAAAAACCTTTGGAGTTCTTTAACATTTGAAGGGGGTTTTAATTTTTTGATAACTTCTATATTATTGATAGCAGGAGTTAAAGTACCATTTTTTATCTCATAACCTAAGAAATTAATTGTTTTTTGGACAAAGTTACACTTAGATAATTTAAGTTTAAGATTTTCCATTCTGCATAATTCAAATATTCTGTTGAGATGTTGTAAATGTTCTTCCAAAGCTGAAGAAAAAATAATTATGTCATCAAAATAGTAGCAAGCAAAGTTAATTTTATGTTTAGTCAGAATTCTCCTAATAGTTCTATTGAATATTGATGGTCCTACCTTTACCTCAAAAGGGAGAACATTCCATTCCCAAAGTCCACAATTGGTAGTAAAAGCTAATTTTTCAGTGTCTGCTGGATGTATGGGTATGTGCCAGTAGCTTGAGGCTAAATCCAGGGTGGAAAAATACTGGGCACTACTTAATTTGTCTAAAATGTCGTCAATACGGGGTACGGGTTCTGCATCATTTTTCATTATGGAATTAAGTTTTCTATAATCTACACATAATCTAGTTTTTTTACCTTCATCGCGTTTTTCTATTAAAGTGACTGGTGAAGAATATGGGCTATTGCTTTCTTTGATTAATCCAGCAGATAATAATGATTGAATTTGTTCAGAGATTTCTTTTTTCTTCCACTGTTGAAGTACGATAAGGCCTCATAGATATAGGTAGGTCAGATTTGAGAAAGATACGCTGTGGCTCAATATTAATCTTCCCCACATCATATTTATTTTTTGAAAAAACATCCAAATAATTCCCCATTATATCCCTTAAAGATTTGTTTTCTACTGTGTTTATTTCCCTTATTAAATCATAATCATTAACATTAAGTTGCGTGAAGGATTGAAGAGCCATGATACTTCTATAATCGGGCTGCACATATTGAGACTTTTCTTGAACATTAAAATGCAATAATCGTAATTTATTACTGGATATGTCAACATTTTGATTTAAAACAAGATCTCCTTGAATAACTCGACAATTTGCACAGTCTATGATTAAGTTAAATTGAGAACAATCAGGTAATCCAAATATAGCATAGTCCAAATCACTGTCACATGCATTGGATTGACTTGGTGACTGACTACCAACAGGAATATTACCTGTTTGTGGAGGGTTTAAGTTAAAGATACAATTCCTCTCCCAATGATAAGCTTCTGAAATTCCCCTATTCAGACATAATCTACATGGTCGACTCGGCATCCTTCTCTGATAGTGGTTGACAGGCAATCGGGGACTAACGAACCTGGACGTTGAAGGGTTAAAATTAGTTGTTGTTAGGAAATTTGGATTCTTGTAATTGGGTTGAGGGCGAATCCAATGTCTAGGTGAATTATTTGGTTGAGAAAAAAGTCTGGAATTTTGAGACATATTTCTAACATTACTATTATTGTTACTGCTAGAATGAGATGGAATGGCAACAAGTTGTTTAACTAATCTATACCAGTCGGTAGTAGATTCAGGAGGATTTATTATTAAATAGTTCTGGTATTCAGGTTTTAAGCCGTCGGTCAATCCCTGTAAAATAATGGTTTCACATAGTTTAAGTTGTCAACCTATCTCTATTTTCTGACGAAAATATTTTTCTAAGTTGTTTAAGTCATGCAATTTCAGCGAGGCGAAATCAGAAAAACGGGGGACTGTTACTTTCAGAAATTTTTCAGTTAAGATTTCAGCAATTTTTTCATACTCTTTACATTCTAAACATTCATTAACATAAACCTTTAATGCTTTGCCCTTCAAATATTTGGAAATATTGTTGATTTTCCACTCTTTTTTATCTGGAGGGGCTGATCCTTCAAAATGTCTAAGCCAAGACATAATATTCATACCACTTTCTGGATCAAAAATAATAACATTAAGCTCTTTTTCAGTCATTTTTGTTTGAGTACTCTTACTTTCAGCAATAACTTTAACAAACCCTGACTTTAATAACATGTAAATAAAATAACAATATATAAAGAATTCTTTAACTTAACAACTGCTGTAAAATATCTAACTCTTAGTAATTTAACTAACAACTAATATTTAACAGTAAAAATGTCAAATTCACATTTAAATTCATTCCACTTAAATGGTAAATGTACTGTTACTCTATCTTTCTATAAATAAATTTGCTGTATATGAAAAAAATATCACAAAAGAAAATAGAATGAATAAATAAATAAATAAAACACTTTTTTGTCTGTTGCTTTGTACTTCCGGAACATAGAAGTAATGAAAAAAAAATTAAACTGCACACAATTTTTACTTTACCAATGTTACGCAAGTTTTCAGCACAACTTCCTTTAAGATTTCTTTTTAGTTATCGTAAAATATCATCATGTAAATTTCATAATCATACTCCAAGTCATGTGCCAAGTAATAACTGATAACATAAATTATTCAATTCATATTGTAGTAGCAATTTTCATAAGTGCATCTCATTGCATCAATCCAAAATATCAACTTAGTTTAATCTTTAAAGCATAATAACATAATTTTAATTCTTCCTTAATATATTAATTTTAACAGAAAAATAACATAAACAGTAAATAAATTTCATAATATCTTTCAGAATAATTAATAATACAAGAATATAAATAAAAATCTCAGACTGTTAAAAAACTCTGTCACTTGGTTTCCTGTTACGTAAGAATAGATATTTTAACAAAATAAAAAAGGTTGTTATAACATCTAGCAACAAATAAATAATACATATTACTTAATATAAAATCTAACTTACGCAATCAAATCTTGTTATGAAAAAAAGATACAACAATTTTTTGTTGTTTTCATTGACGCTATGTTCCAATACTTCTTCTGGCTGACATCAATAGGGGGGTTGACTTTATAATGAAACATATTTTGTAGATGCCTTGCTTCTGTTCTTTTTTGTTACAACACCTCAGTAAAAGTAAGCAGCAACTTGATTCTCAAATACTCTTTCCACATCGTTTGGAAGGATAGCTGTGGCATAAGTCCTTTGAAATCCTGCCGGCTTATATTATATTATGATGATTTACCGTCATATGTTGTAGTTGCAATAACGTTGATTATAGAAGCAGGAGCACACATGGTCACACAACGAAGTTAAGAACGTTGGTTGTTATTGATGATATAAATATTTAGAAGCAGTCGTAACATTTTAGTTGCAGTTTCGACGCGGCCATAGCGGCAGTAGAATTTAAAACCCAGAGGCGTTTCTCCATGAATTCAAACGAACAAGGCTTTCAATTTCAATCCTTTATTAAATATTTCTCTTGGGCAGTATACCATAACCATAATAGCCGTGCATCACTACGTCATCAAGGTACAGAAGGTAAGTATCAGAGCATATCAATGATTCTCAAAACGAGCAGCCAGGGAGTTGTTTACAAGTGAAAATACGACTTAATTCTGAGGGAGCGCCGCAGATAGCTGCTTTTTGTTACCCAGCGCAATAACACAAATTATGACGTAGAACGCGCACTGAACCAATAAGGAATTAAAGAAGACGCGTCATGCTACGTCACGACCAATGAAAGATAATTAGTAAAAGAGTTCGGACAGAGAGGCAGTGGATTAATTTTGTAGTAAAGTGACTTTAGAGCGGGAAATTAATATTCGGAATAAAAATGAAAATGGCTCTCAAAAAACATTCTGAAACCCAGAAATGATCGGGGATCATGATAGAAATTAAGAATAACTAAAAGATTTATATTTAAGTAAATTTGGACAATTTAGAATTAAATAAAAGGGAATTTAACAGAGTTAACGATAGAGCTAAATTAAGAATAAGGATTTAATGAATATAGAGTAGTAAATTGGAATAAAACAGGGGGAAAAAATTAGAATTGTAAGAATTTGGAATAATTTAACTAAGGAAAAATGGCGAAATTTTTTTATTATTACATATATATATATATATATATATCTGACCTATGTCATACGATAACGCTCGTATTTATAAATCAATTTTGATGAAACTAATTGTGTGTATTAAGCTCACCAATGTCTCGACTTAGTTCGTTGGCCAGCTTAGTCCGCCATTTTGTTTTAAGATGGTGGCCACTTAAAAATTTAAAACTAAAATAAATATACAAAAAAGTTAAAATTTCAAATTTATTTTTTAATTATGTGTTAGGCATTGATACGAGGATTCCAGAGCATTTTCTGGTTTACCTCTATCTTAAAAAATGGCTGAGATAGAGCAGTTTGAAATTCTAGGGTGGCTGACATTTTGAAACAAGACAGAACATTACAAAAATTTTCATTGTTGTAATAATTTTCCCAATCATACGCATAAAACTATATATTCATATCCGTTAGCGCCAAATTCGCGCTAAACTTGGCGGCATTTGGCTTAATATCGCCAAATTTGGCGACCAAAATAAGTCTTCATAAATGAAGCCAATTTGGCTATTGCTCAATAATTTGGCGAATTTCTTATTCAAATTCAATATCAAGGAATCTTTTGTAAACGTTTCTTTGCATTTTAACTTGCTGTTTTCGGGTAACATTAGCTAAAATTTTAAAACGAAGATATAGGAAAGCTACCTTTTTCCTCCCGGTACAGGCCGGAAGGATTTTTCAATTTTTTTTCAATTTTTTAATTAAATATGGATTAAAAACTTTAATTAAAAAAAAGCTTTGCTAGCACACGCACTCAATTCAGGAGGCAAAATATATTGGGGAATTAAGTTTTGTGTTTATATAAAAATAGATAGTCACTCCACAACGTGTTATAACTTTTATGAGCACCTTTTATTGTCAGTAGAGTACCTTCATGAATAAAAGAGTGGCTGACATACACACAGGGCACAGCCTTAAACAGCAAATGTGTGCCCAAACTCAAAGTTTGATTAGACAAACAAGACAAAATACATTAGTGTGATCACAATGGCAGGATCACCAAACATTTGTACGAAATATATTCGACCCATTAAATTTTATCGTCTGTATGTCACCACTTTCTTATTTATAAAGGTGTTTACTGTACAGTACAAAATTATATGTTTGGGGAGTTTTGGAAGATTGTTTAAAATTGGCATAGTTGGCAGATAGGATAATAAAAATATACAGGTTTCCCCCAATTAAGCCTCTGAATTAAGTATTTATAGAAAAAATTATATAATCCATAATTTTTGAAGGAATTCTGTTCTAAAAATACCGCAGTCAAAGAGTGAAAATGCAATTGATAAATTTACTACATATTTCAAATATATGATCTGAAATATGTAATAATAGAAGAGATACTGGTCGATTATATATTGGTCAGAAAGCGTTTGAAAAAAAAAAAAAAGTTAAGCGAGTTAATAGATCTTGCAATAATATCGCACTTATCAAAATATGCCTACACTGGAATAATTGCAATAGATCTGCAACCAACTTTTAAAACAAAATATAAAATGTATTACAATATTGTTTTCGATCTTTTATTTTTAAAAAGTACATATTAGAGTTTGATTTGACACTTTTTAAAATAAAATTTATCTATTTTATATGAAATTCTAATAACATTAATGTGTGTGCTAATTTAATAAGTTACAATCAAGAAACATTAAAATGGTAATTTTAAGTTCAACTGTGCATAATGAACACTTATGTCTAATTGTCTCTTTATTGATCCCATTTAAATTTCTTGTCAGATTTTATTTTTTTTAAATAAAATTTTCTTTTAAATGGGATAATTAATTTCTTGCTTTACAAACTTATCGAGTCACTGCTTTGGGGGAGGGGAATATCGCATTAACTGAAACTGCATACAGCGAGGAAAACCTGTATATAAAGTTCAGAAATTTTATACATAAAATTTTTGTAAACAAATATCATTATTTTATATGGGAGAGTCAGAATATTTTACTTTCACCCATGCTGTGCCACAGTAAACACAAAAATTAACTGCAACAATAGCAATTTAAAATATAAATTTAGTACTTGCAATATTAAATAAAATTCTAAACACAAGACTTCCCTTTTCTCTATATTTCAATACAGTAAAACCTGCGAATATAGAACCTGTCTGTAATAAGTAATACGATACCATTACACCTGCTAACAGGATTTTTCGTTCCCGGATCTGAGTGATTCACTATTCACAGGTTTTACTGGATTTAGTTTTAAGATTCGTAATATTTACAACCCCCTTACACTTAAATATGACAAAACAGGGTTTGTACACAATTTTTAAAATAAAAATCAAAAACTTTTAGGGATTTTCAAGAACCATAAACTAAACTAAACTAAACTAAAATAAAATAAATAAGGACCTACAACTTGAATAAATTATTGAATTAGAATATACATTTTTAATACAGGGCTTCATTTTTAGAAATACAAATTTTAATTTTCAAGTGACAGGGTCGGTATGGGGGGGGGGATGTCAGCATGGGGCAGCAGAAATTTAGAAGGCTATTATAGCAATTTCAAAATAACAAATAACAGCAGGAAAAAAAAAAAAAAAAAAAAAAAAAGGAAATTTAAAGATTATAAACTTAATGTGCAGAAGAAAGAGGAAAGGAGGGTGGGGGAGCCAAAATTATGGAATGGAAAACTTAGAATTGAACTATTTAACTATATTGTCACTGCAAAGTGTAAAGGGGGCGAAGAAAATGACTTTTTGAGAGGAAGAGGAGAGAGTTTGATTAGATGATTATTTATCATTACTACAGAGTTACAAATAGAGTGGGAAAATAATTAAATATTTATGAGCTTGAACGTTTTCTTAAATTTGTAAAGGGAAAGTAAAAGAGGAAAATTTCAGAGTGGGAGAGGAGAAAAGTTAGATGAGCAATTATTTTTTGTTATAATAAAGAAACAAACAAACACTGAAAAGTTAAAAAAAAAAATAAAAATTTTTATACTTAGTAAGTTTGGGAGGGGGAGAGGGGCAAAATGAGAGAAGCAGAATTTATTTGGGTGAAGAAAGAGCTTATTTAGATGATTGCTTAGTTATTTGTCATTACTAAAAATTTACAATTTGGTTAGATAAAAAATTATTTTATGTTGTAGGAAAGAAGCGGGTGTGCAGGAAGAGGCATCTCAGGGGGGGGGGGGGGAGGATTTTAAATGATTATTTATTGTAAGTATTACAATAAAGTAACAAATAAGCAAAGCAAGTTTTAAAAAATTAAAGACGCTTGAAGAAATTTGAGAGCTGGATGAGGAGGGGGCGGGGACAAATACGGAGAAGCAGAAATATTATGGGGGGGGGGGGAGGAAGTTTATTAGATGATCAATCATTTATTCTCAATAAAACATTATAAATAAAAAAGAAAAAAATTAAAAAGATTTTAAAACTTTTAATTTTGAGTACTAGAAAAAAAAAAGGGGGGGGAGCTGCAATTTCGAATTAGGAAAGGATTTTAGATGGTTAATTATTTATTGTAATTATTTATTGTAATTATTTATTGTATTGTTTAAAGTAACAAATAGAACAGAAAAAAATGAACACTTTTAAAGATTTTAAACTTTGTGAGCTGATGAAGGGCAGAAAAAAAAGGAAGGAGAAGCAGATTTATTAATTTTTTTTTCCTTGGGGGGGGGGGGCGGGGACAGGAGGTTTATTAGATGATATAATTTTTTACCTTACTACAAAAATAAATAAATAAGAGATTTAAGGACTTTAGTTTTGTGTGTTTCGGAAAGGGGGTGAAGTGGAAACGTCCATTTCGGTGGGGGTGAGAGAATTATATGATTGATTATTGTTACAATAAAGTATTACAGATAGAGCAAAAAAAAAAAGCTTTATTTTATTTATTATTTTTTTGGGAGGAGGGGAATTAAATGATCTATTATTTATTTATCTTACTAAAGGTTTAAAAATAAAGCAAAAAATAAATAAAATAAAATAAAGCGTTTTAAAAACTTTAAATTTTGTGTGCTCAGAAAAAGTGGAGCGTAAACACCAATTTTGCGTATGAAGGGGAGGAAATTTTTTTATGGTTAATTATTGTCACAATAAAGTAACAAATAGAGCAAAAAAAGTTTTAAAAATAAGATTTTTAAATTTGGGAGCAAAAGAAGCAAAATGTCTTTAAACAGGAAGTTAGATTTTATTTAAAAAAAAAAAAAAAAGAAAAAAAACTTAAATTCAGATTTTCACCGCTATTTAAGAAATAACGGGAGAATAAAATGAAGGACTTTTGCAGATTTTTCATAAGAATAAGGACTTTGAAGGACGAAAAATTTTGAAAAATTGAATAACTTTCAAGGACCGTACAAACCCTGTAATATTATTATTTTAGCTGCCTCGCTAATTACAAACGCTGCTCACTCTGATTTTCAGCAACTTTTTCTTCCAAACACTTCTTTTCAGATTCAATTTCTTTGATCTCGAGCATCAGTTTCTGGTTTTTATCTTCCAAACCACTGAAATCAGATTCTTTTTTCCGAAGTTCCTGAGTAATTGACTCTATCTCTGATTTCTTTTCTTCTATCTCTTTCTTTAGCTGAACCAAATCTGGAACATAAGTATAAAATATTTTTTTTCTACATTTTTTATAATATACATAGACAATTCAAAGTCACATATATCAATCTAAAACCAAAAATTGAGTCCTCTTAATAAAATATCTTTCAGTGAAAAGGAACCCTTCAATAAAATTTCAGTTATTAAACTGGAGTCATGAAAAACAACACTCATTTGAATTTCATTTTTCATAGAAAGGGCATATGTTACCTTATTAAAAACTATCCTCCCTCAGTCTGAGTTCGTAATTTCATCGACAATGGATTTTATTAAGCAAGTTAAACTTTTTCAGATTACTGAGAACAGCATTTTTGCTAGTTTGGATGTGATATCGTTATATCCATCTGTAGATATGAATGATGTGGGTTTGTTCGTGGATGAAGCTATTAATGGTAATGATTCTTTTAGCATAAACACAAAAAAACACTATATTCCTTATCAAAAACAATAAAGTTTTTCAGTTTGATAATATTTATTATAAACAAAAGGATGGAGCACCAATGGGCTCCCCCATTTCAGGTTTATGCGCAGAGATTAAATTAAGACCCATTGAAAATGGTTATGAATGATTTTAGCGTAAAACCCGCATATTGGTGTAGATATGCAGATGATATTTTTATTATAAGGGAGCATAGTATGGATTTATTGAAGGACTTTGTGGTTAAACTTAATAAAATTGATACAAAAATACAATTTACCCTGGAGTTGGTAAAACAGAATCGTTTACCTTTTCTTGATGTGGAGCTGATTAAAAAAAAAAAAAAAAACAATAATTTAACAATAGATCGGACAGTTTATAGGAAAAATATGCGGTCAAATAATACTATTTCCAGAGAAGCTTCATCACCTTTAAGTTATAAACTGGCTGCCTACAGGTTTTACATCCGTAGAGCATTTTCAGTATGTACTTGACAGAATGAAAATTATAGAAAATGAGAATGGTTTTTCAGAGAAGTTAGTCAATAAGTTAATTTATCAATATCAATATCAGGTTAAAAAACAGCAAGAATTAACAGGAAAAACAACTAAATTTTACAAATTTCAATATATTCCGAAACTTTTTGATAAATTAAAATATAATTTAAAGAAATATTAAATAAATTTGGTAGCATCCCCTCCAGTTAAATTGAAAGCTACATAAGAAGATTGATCCCATACCGATAGAAGATTTAGCAGGAATTTATATAGAATCCCAGTTACCGTAGAAATAATTGAAAATAGGATGAAATGTTATAAAGTTAAAGACTACATTGGTATGACTTTAAGAAAATTTAAAATTCGGTTAAAAGAACATTGCAGATATCAAATACAATAGAAGTAAAACGGCACTTTCCAAATTAAAACAAGAACAGTCGATTAAAATAGATTTTGATAAAGCTAAAATAATTAAACCCGCATCCTCCTTTCATCAAGCAATAATAAATGAATCCATAGAACTTTTAACCGGAAAAGATAAAACATGCAATGATTCGGTATCTTACAACATCCCTAAATTGTGGTATAAACTTTTACAGATTGTTCAAGATTGAATAAGATTGGCACATCCCTCCCAATGTTTCCCACCCCTAGTGACCTGTTTGTAATGGTTTGACCATTCTTCAACAGAAAATGATGTTTTTACTAGTTTTAGACTATTTGTTTTGTGTGTGTCTACATGTTGGTGTTTTTAACCCTGATGATGAGCTCAGTTGCTCGAAAGCGCTAGGTTTTTTATCAATGTGAAATACAGTTACGTATGTTTTTAAACACCTTAAGTTTTTATTAAATGATGCATATGTGTTTTGTGACATTTTTGTTGTTTTAAAATAATTATTTCAGTTATTGTAAAAGGACTCAACATAAAATTCCCTTTTGGAAAAAGGAGTTCTTTTAGAAAATTCTATTTAAAAAAAGCAAACTTCGTAATTTTTTTTTTTTTTTTACATCGTTGAGGTGGTTCTCAAATTCCCCGTTCAACAATGCGAAACTTATTCGGAATCGAAACACGTTTGCCTGCCCGACTCGTTCCGAATAAAATTAAGTCCAGGTCAACCCCGACCCGAGTATGCAGAAAAAAAAAATGTAAGCCTGAATCCGGCTCGGCCAGACTCTGCTAAAACAATAACCCTGGACTGCGCCATGGTGTAGCTCCCGATGCAGAGATATCTCTATGCTGGACATGTTAAATTTCTGTATGGATGTTGTCAAAAGATGCATAGGCTCGTTCTGCACATTTATGACTTATTCTCGGCCCAGTTAACTCCACTGAAAATTGTTCGTATTTTAACTGCGTAGTCCCCGTCTATTTTAAATTTGTTATATCGGGCCGGTAGGCCAGCTTAATTTTGTTTTTATAGGCCCGGATGGGCTTTTTTTTTTTTTTTTTTTTTCAATCTGCCTGAAACGTTAAAAAAATTGTCTTGTTTGTCGGTCCATCCCAGATCGTACGAAAGTTTGTCTTCATTTTGCCGGGCAGGGAACAGACAGACCCCGGGCCCTAGCCGATCTCTAACATCAGTATTCTATGTCGTCATTTTTGTTGATTTTAGAAGATTTACTTCGGCTTAAGTGCAATTTAATGGAAAATAGTGTAGTTATACAACAATAAGCTTTTTTTCTTTCACCAATGCTGTGCTACTGTAAACACAAAAATTTATCTGAAAGAGTAGCAATTTAAAATATAAATTTAGTACTTGCAATATTAAATAAAATTCTAAACACAAGACTTCCCTTTTCTCTATATTTCAATACAGTAAAACCTGCGAATATAGAACCTGTCTATAATAAGTAATACGATACGATTACACCTGCTAATAGGATTTTTCTTTCCCGGGTCTGAGTGATTCACTATTCACAGGTTTTACTGGATTTAGTTTTAAGATTCGTAATATTTACAATAATTTTAAGCGCACCCTCTTACACTTAAATATGACAGTACACAATTTTTAAAATAAAGATCAAGGACTTTTAGGGACTTTCAAGGACCAAAAACAAAATAAAATAAAATAAATAAGGACCTACAAATTGAATGTCTTATTTATTGGATTAGAATATACATTTTTTAATACAGGGCTTCATTTTTGTAAATACTAATTTTAATTTGCAAATGGCAGGGTGTGTGTGTGTGTGGGGGGGGGGGGGGATGTTGGCATGGGGCAGCAAAAATTTAAAAGGCTATTATAGCTATTTCAAAATAACAAATAACAGCGGAAAATAAAAAAAGGAAATTTAAATATTGTAAACTCTTAGTGTGCAGGAGGAAGAGGAAAGGGGGGTGGGGGAGCCAAAATTATGGAATTGCGAACTTAGAATTGGACTATTTAACTATATTGTCACTGCAAAGTGTAAAGAGGGGTAAAGGGGGAGAAGAAAATATTTTTTTTTATTTGAAGAGAAGGGAGTTTGATTAGATGATTATTTATCCTTACTATAGAGTTACAAATAGAGCGGGAAAATAATTAAATATATATGAGCTTGAACGTTTTCTTAAATTTGTATAGGGAAAGGGAAAGTAAAAGGGAAAAGAGGAAAATATCAGAGGGGGGGAGGGAAGGGGAAGTTAGAAGAGCAATGAGGAATTTGCACACATGAGGTAATCGGCCAACTTTATATTTTTCTGATAATTCCAGGCTCATAAATTTCAAAAATGTTCTCAAAAATGTAAAAAAATCGTTCAAGAATTGTTGAATTAGGTTTAAAGTTACGAGAAAACCACGCGACTTGAAAACGCTGCGTGATTGGCTATGACGTCATTGTTCACGATGTGCCAATGTTTATATTTTGTTTGCAAGCGGCGCTGGTTCTCGGCTCGGGTTTTGCAAGCATTTTGAATTTTTTTTATCTCGAAATTTATTTCTACTTTGGTCTTTACGATATTTTTTATCAATCTCTCATTTTCGTTGTATCTCACTATTCTAAAAAAAGGTACTTAACTAATGACGTAATTGAATTTATTGTGACATTTTGACTTTCTCGGCTTATAATACAGTAATTATTGCATATAACAACATGAAAACATGTAGTTTTGTAGAGAAATGTATAATAAATACGCTGAAGCAAGCAGTTTTTAAATCGAAGAATCATTTTATTAGCTATTTAATGTTAAAATTGGTCAAAATAGCTCATTTAAAAACTTTTATAGGATCAAAAACTATGCATAGCAATTTAATAATCTTTCGTAGGCATACTTGACTAGATTGTGGTGTGCAATATGCAAACATTTTTTTAATTTGTTAAATTTTTAAAGTATTTTTCAAATTTTTCATTCAAAATTTCATTATCTAAATAAAGATTTAATTCATAGTTTGAAATAACATTTTATTTCCCATTGTTACCCGTTTTAAAATAGCCTAAATATGTAATAACATTTACAAATACTTTTCAATCGAAACATTTATTTACACCCGATTGTAAAAAAATAAACTTTAAAATAATTAAATTATTACGTGCGAAAAGCAATGAATGTTAAAAATCACTCCTAATTAAAACGATATATATTTAATTCGTCATTTTTACATCATATAAACGATTTTCTTATAGCATGTAAAATAAAAAAATTTCTAAGCATTATAAAACTTCGGGAAGCAGCGACAGTTTTAACTTAAGACTGTTAAATCCAAAAGAGATACTTTCTGATACATTTCTGAATTCATTTTTGTTAAGAAACGCATGAAATAGGCAAGTGTTCTTATTCAGAAACTATGTAATCAAAGACGTTTTCTCTTTTTTGGGAAAGGCAGAAGATCTTTCAGAAAATGCTGTCAAAGTCGGCGTTTTGAACTAAATTCTCGACACGGCAGCACGAGAAAAGGGGAAAACGTATGTCACGTGATACAAATTGGTTATAACTTGATAAGTAATTTATTTATTAAAAAATGGAAAACTCATTTTGATTTTAAATAGCTTCAATAGTTATGCCTGCCAATTTCATGCTTTTGCGTTTAAAAATGAATCGCGTTGTTGAGAAGGCCATTTTAGAATCACCTTAACCATTTTATAACAGCTGATTTTCAAATCTTTAATTGATCTTTCTTAACTAATCATGAAAACAGACGTCAGCTTTTGGGCAACAGTGGATGCGGTCTGGTTCGCCGAAAATCCCCCACTCAAAGGGAAAAAAACGGCAACCTGATTACAGGACATCGCCTGTGGGGGTTTGGATGGGAGTTGTCGAGCATAACTGTTAGGAGGGCGTATATATGTATATATAGAGAGAGAGATAGATAGATATGTGTGTGTGTGTGTGTATGTTTATTTATATCTAGTTCAAATGCATAAATATCTTATTATTTTTCCTAATCAAAGCTTATATTTTGATTTCTGCTAAAAAATACTGACGCATCACAGAAATAAATTTTTTTTTCAGGTTAATTATAAATTTCAGTCTTTCTTTTATGCAAAAAACATGAATTATATACTGGTATCTGACTGTTTGGACACATCATATCAAATTTGTATATATATTATATATATATAGGTTGTTATGTTTAAATAAAAAGTGATAAAAAGTATTTATACTTCTGAAATTATTTCCACCTGGTTAAACAAACAAAAACATGAAAGGTACTTTAACATTGGGGTTTGTCATGTTATATTTAAAAAAAAAAAAAAAAAAAAAAAAAAAAAAAAAAAAAAAATAGAATCAATACATCTAAGTTATAAATTAAAAGAAACCATCATGTTTGATGATAAAACTTATCAACAAATTATTGTTTTGAGTTAAATTCCAATTAATTTATATTTTCATTCAAAAGATATTAATTTTATGAATTAAATTAATCAAAACAATCATTTCCTTACTTTATATTTTAATAATGTATATAAATGAATCAAGGAGTTTTGTAAAATTATTGTAACGTTAGCAGATTACCCTCAAATTCTCAAATATCTGTCACACATTACCAGAAATGCTTTTGCCTCTGTAGTATATTGAATGATTTATAAAAATCATTTTTTTTTTCTAATAAAAAATAATTATTCTAACACACAATATCGTATAACTTATAACTGGTATAAATATTTTATATTGGAACCTTTTTTTTTTCTTTCAAAATTTAAATGCCAATGGAGAAAATCAAACTTACTTTAACTGTTTTTGTATTATACTATTTTTTCAAAAGGTCTTAAAAAATAAAATATAATTTTTCTGTAGTTTGCGAGTTGTTTAGATCTTTAGTACATTTGTATTTTCTTAAAGATTCTATTACTTTTGATAATGTAATACACACGAATTTTATTACGAGAAGAAAATAAAACCCTCAAACGTGCTATCCAAAGCGTAAACAAATGCTGCGTTTCTCTCCTTGTCATGAACTATGACGTCACAAGACTGGCGTAGTAAAAAGTGTTGTTTTCGGAACACGGTAAATAGTGCGCTATAAAAACTGTCAGAAGTCAACAATTACAGCTCAAAATTTAAAACAAAACATACTGTTCTTCTTATCTTTCTGTTTTCTATTATATAAAAATAAAATTAGAAAACGTGAAAATTCCTCATTATTTTTTGTTATAATATAGAAACAAACAAAAACAGAAAAGTAAAAAAAAAAAAAAAAAAAAAAAAATTGTAAGTTTAGGAGGGGGGAGGGTAAAATGGGAGAAGCAGGGATTATTGTCACTATAAAATAAAATAGAGCAAAAAAAGCTTTAAAAAATAAGAGTTTTAAAGATTTTGAGCTTGTGCGGGTGTGGGAGTAAGGGAAGTAAAATTTCTGATGAAAACGGGAATTCAGATTTTAAACAAATTCACTGAAGCCCAGATTTTCACCGCCGAAATAATAGGATAATAAAATTAAGGACTTTTGCAGATTTTTCATAAAAACTTTGAAGGACGAAAAATTACTTTTAAAAAATTGAAGAACTTTCAAGGACCGTACAAACCCTATAATATTATTTTAGCTGCCTCGCTAATTACAAAATTATGCTCACTTTCATTTTCAGCAACTTTTTCCTCTAAACACTTCTTTTCAGGTTCAATTTCTTTGATCTCAAGCATCAGTTTCTGGTTTTTATCTTCCAAATCACTGAAGTCAGATTCTTTTTTCCGAAGTTCCTTAGTAACTGACTCTATCTCTGATTTCTTCTCTTCCATCTCTTTCTTTAGCTGAACCAAATCTGGAACATAAGTATAAAACAATATTTTTTCTAAATTTTTTATAATATACATTGAAAGTTCAAAGCAGTAAACATATATCAATCTAAAGACAAAAATTGGGTCCTCTTAATAAAATGTCATTTAGTAAAAAAAGAACCTTTCAATAAAATTTCAGTTATTGTAAAGGTACTCAACATAAAATCCCCTTTTACAAAAAGGAGTTCTTTTAGAAAATCCTATTTCAAAAAAGCAAACTTCGTAAATTTTGATCTCGTTGAGTTGGTTCTCAAATTTCCTGCTCAAGAATGCGAAACTTATTCGGAATCGAAACACGTTAGTAGATAATAATTGACAGTTCTGCGCCAGCGGCGTACGCGGCGTATGACCTCTGTGCTCTGTGAAGGTCAGCGGAAGTGGCAGGTGTGGACACCGGATGTAGCAGGTGGGAATAACAGGCATGTTGAGACAGGACGTGAACAGGAAGTGTAGATAGGAAGTTTAACCGGAAATGTGACAGGAAGTGAATGCGATAAGGGAGAGAGGGGAGGGCTTATTTTTGTGGGGGGCTTAATTTTTTTTTGTTGGTTTTAATCCTTCTAGTCGAGTGGAGTTGAGTTGTAGGAATCCTGCTATCAGAATGAATTTAGTTTGAAAGTAATATTAGCAAAATGTTCGATTTTTTTTTTATTTATTTTTTTTTTCTCACCTGAAATAAAAATTTTATTTGCTAACTAACACCTAATATAAAAATGGAAATCTTTCTGACTTTGTTTTACTTTATAAAAGTTTAACGTGAAATTTATTTTTAGACTGGAAACGCGACAGGAAATAAGATCGGAAACGGGATTAGACATGCTTTTTCCAAAAAGGGTTTTCAGGAAGCAGTAAACATGTTTTAGGAACATGTTTGGGAGCTTGTTGGAACAGGACAGGTGGTTTGTGAGACCGGAAGTAATTAAGATGAGAGAGATAAAGAAGGTGCATGATTAGACATATAGATTTTGTTCTTTGTAGAGGGTGAAATTTTGTTTTATTTTTTATTTAAAGTGTTTTCATTTTTTTTTAATTTAATTTATTTAAAGCGTTTCAAATTATTTTTTATATTATTTTTTTTTTGTAGTGTTTTACGTATTATTTAAATTTTTAGTGACATTAGAACCTGCAATTTCTGTATCACACATGTCTTATCTTAGCTTACCAAGGATGTGTGTGTGTTGTTATCTCTTTAAATGCGAGAGATGGGGACTTCAGACCTGCGTTGAGATATCTTTATCATAGTTTTAATGAACTGCAGGAAATTGTCTTTAGCTATTGAGTAATTCGCGAGTTTTGGTTTAATATGAATGCTATTACATCTGTTTGTTTAATTTACAAGCACATTTCTCTTACAACATTCTGTCAACAGATCATTTCCATATTCGAAATAATAATTTAGAAGGAAAATTTTTATATGAAAATACTATGAAATGTCATTTATAGAGATTGACAAAAATAGCATTCTTGATTCTTTCTTGTATTAACCTTATAATCATTTATTTTAGAAATATAGGTTTATAGTTTTGTTACGAAAAATAACGTGTTTACATATTTTAAAAACGAAAGCAAAGTGATTTTTACAAATTTAACTATAAGCTATACACCCACGCATTTGTGTTATTGAATTAAATTACAATGCTTAATATTATATTCACCGTACTATTTTCCTGCAAAAGCCGTTTCGCAAACTTGTGTACTGAAATTAATGTGGCATTTTTAGGGAAAAAGTTAATTCAAGTCTTTGAGACTAATCTTTCAAAGGAAAAAAAGATTTGTCATACTTTCTCTTACATTATATCTTCCGTTTTTTAAGTTTACAAATTTGTGGAGTAACTTAAATAATCGTTTTTATGCTAATTGAACAATATATTTTTTTAATTATATGTTTTTTTTTAAATTAACTTGTAATAGCTTCTTTTTTTTTCTTTTTCTTTTTCTTAAAAGGGTACTGTAGAATAACTTATTCACAAATACTACATCCTTCTTTAGTTAAATATGTTTCACTTAAGACATGACAAAGTGTCTTAGAAACATTTCATTTTGGAGTTAAGTGATTAAACAAGAAAAATATTATTTATATAAACACAACACATAAGACTAGCGGCTGAGAGGTTCTACTCTCAAAGCTGATAGATGGAAGGTGCCCATCTATAGCCCAGTGATTAGGTTTAAACCCCTCTCACGGTCGTCGACCTTAACCGTTCGAAGTTTTCTTCGAAACTTGTCAATATGGGTAAGAACACCTTAGAAAGACCTACATGGAGACACTTATCCCTAACGCAGATAATCAACCCTATATTTAACCAACCAGTCACAACACATAAGACATTTTAGATCATTGCATAAGACATTTTAGATTATTACATTTAGTTAAGAAGTGATTTGACGTGCAAAATATTATTTATAAAAACATACAATAAGAGAATTTTAAAGATTTTTTCCTTTTAAATGAACAATTTTTAGTGACTATTTAACTTATTAAAGAGAGCGGGTATTTTGTTTAGAGTTATACGATTAAAATAAATTTTCAATAGATTTGACTTTATACAACCAACATTTTAAAAAAGGGAATGGAATCTAGTTTTTATAAATTAACGTATTTCAATTTTACAAATACTTTACACCCCCTCTTTTTCCCCTCTTTGTTAGACTCCATACACATAAGACATAAAAGGCGTTTTAGACTACATCATTTAGAAATTAAGCGACTTGATAAGTAAAATATTATTTATAAAAGTAATAAAGATTTTTACTTACAAATGTACGAACTTCTGATAGGTAAGACTTTCTCAGTCATTGTGCAAGAATTAAGTGGTTATTGAACTTATAACATTATAGGATGAAATAATCGCGTGGCGTATTTTTAAACCAATAAAATGTCAGTATTTTTAAACCAATAAAAAGTTAGTATTTTTACACGAGCGCCCTCTATCATTATATAAATTTCAATGAAACGAGTTGATATTATTATACTGTGCCCTGAAATTGTTGTAATAGGTTGTATTTTTCGTTAAGTTAGTTTTCATTTAAGTTATTATGGAACGAGTTATGAATTCTTATGTTGGTGATGTAACCAACTTGGAGTGTCAACACTCATCACCAAAGTTAAATAATCAAGAGATGGATTCTACACTTTTACCCAAAGAAGCACCCGTTTCGAATTATGAAGTGAAACCCAACTCATCAGGACTAAAGTTACCCTTTGTGTGCACTACTTGCAAAAGCTTTTTCCCGAAAGTTTGTCTTAATTAGACACATGAAATTTCACCTGGAGAAAAAACCTTTTGTGTGTGACATCTGCGAAAAACAATTTGTTCAAAAGATTGACCTATTAAATCATGTGAAGATTCATTCAATGAGCCCAGTGATTTATAATTGTGATCTATGTGCTGAAGTGTTTTCAAAAAAGAGTGACTTACTTCAACATAGCAAAATTCACAAATCTGTCAAACAACATAAGTGTATTGAATGCAATGAACTGTTTTCGAGAAAGTATGACTTATTGAAACATAAGAGGATGCATAAGCCCCGAAAGCAGTATGAATGCATCCAGTGTAGTGAAATATTTAATCGAAAATATGATTTATCTCGTCATATAGACACTGCACACAAAGTACTACCCAAAGTTGTCAAATCGACATCTTTAAAAGATTCTTTATATGAAAAAGTGAAGCATTTTAACAGACAAAATGCTTTAAATGTATTTACTAAAACTGTAATAAATTCTAATGAGGAGAATGATCAAGACTTTCACACATTTTTTTACAGTATTCGGTCGGACGTTTTGAATGAATTAAATTATCAGATAGAAGTAAAAAGGTCAATGAAATGGTATGCAACTGCAAAAGTTGTTGTAAGTCGCCAAACACCGGACGGTGATATAGATACTATCACCCCATATTTTCATTCAAGAACTGTACTGGAATTGACGAATCAAAACATACCTGTACATGTTGAGGATGCCTTTACGAAAATTATTAACTCTTTTGAGAAATTCACTCAACAAGGATCTAATTGGACATTGCAACAAATATTAAATCTAGAACTGTCTACAGCTAAATATAGAATGGTTTAAAATGTGTGGACTGTTTTTGAAACATGTATATTCATGTTTTTGCTATTGTAGTTATTTAAAATGACAAATAAATAGCCTATGACTAAAAAATCTTAAGAGTTTTTTATTATTTTCATGGTAACTATTTTATATAAATTACTTATAACAGTTTGACAATGCTACATAAACTACTGTTTAACATTTTGAATGTCTTAGACAAAATGGGAATGAATTTGTTGAAATTATGTAAAACATGATGAAATAAATGCGATGTATTTATTATATGTTACTTAAACTACAAGAGAGATGATTGGAAATGTGTTATTTTAAATCTATGGTACTTTTAATAACTAACAAGGTAAGGCGTGACGTTATGAATCATCGATGGGTTTTCCTTTGAATATGTATTAATCTTACTTATTGATAAGAAAGTTGGAAAAATAGACTTAACACATTGTTAGAGGTTTTGGAGAAATATATAGTTGGTTAAAAATTTTAGAAAATTTAACATAAAGTAACAAATTTTAGAAAATAAACATTTCGATAAATGAAAAAAAAAAAAATTAAATTTTGGTAAACTTTACACTTAGACAATATTTCAAACTAGGAAAAAATAATAACTTTACACTTAGACAATATTTTAATTTAAGAAGAATTAGACTTAACACATTGTTAGAGTTTCTTTGAAAAATATCTAGTTGGTTGTAAATTTTAGAAAATTCGACCTAACGAAATTAACACACTTAAAAATATCTAGTTGGTTATACATTTTATAAAATAAGCAACAAATAAACATTTCGATACATTGACAAAAGAAAATAATTAAGTTTAAGTAAACTTTACACTTAGACAATATTTCAAACTAAGAAAAATAATAACTTTACACTTATATAATATTTTCAACTAAGGAAAATTAATAACTTTAAAAATCAGACTTAACACATTGTTAAAGTTTTTTTAAAACAACACAACATTTTCAAAGCAGTGGAAATAGTATACCTGAAAAAAATTCAACTTAGTGGAATTTAATAGTGAAATTTTTTAACCTCACTCATTTAAAAAATAAAACTTTGTAAATTTTTTCCATTTTTAAAATAAAACTTATTTAAAAAATAAATAAGCAACTATTAAACATTTTGAATGTCTTAGACAAAGTGTGAATAAATTTGTTGAAATTATATAAAACATGAAAATTTTCATTACTTTTAAAAGAAATTTTATTTTTGGTGAAATAAACTCGGGGTATTTATTATATGTTACTTAAACTACATGAGAATTGATTGAAAATGTGTTACTTTTAATCACTCACAAGATAAGACATGATGTTACAATATACACATAGGAATGACATAGGAATTTCAGATGGGTTTTTCTTAAATTTAAATTAAAAATACTTAAGTATTTATAATTTTTTATTTATAAAAATATGTTTTAATTTAAATTTATAAATTTAAAATATGTTACTAAGTTTTTAAATCATGGTGAATCGTTTTTAAATATGGTGAACCGTGTGTTGAATATTGCAACCTTGTAAAATAATGTGTATAAATTTTTTACTAACAAAAATATAAGAACTATTCTAACTACTCCTTATCATTCGTTTAGATATAATGCTTTGCATTTCAAAATAATATATAAAGACACGTGATTAGATTTTCGTTTAACACTGATTTTAGTTATATTGAAGTTTTGTATCATGGGACATAACGAGTTAGCTATAAGTAATATTATTTTTACAAAACTTGTATGTACTGGGTGCTTACAATATTTATTATTAATGTTAAAATGTTACAAATTTGGGGAATTTATCTTAGACTTCGATTTCAAATCGGGCTTTACCATATTTTTGAACGAAAATTACATAGTAAATGTATCAGAAAAATAAGAATTTGATGAAATTTATAAATAATTAATATTTTTATCAAAGTTTAAGTAAGTTGTGACAAGACTTTTATATTTAAGTGATTGGTGTAAAGTATATTCAAGCTATGACAAAAGACATGAGGTGGTGGATACTAGACAAGTTCAAACAAGTAAAGCAAGATAAGCGAACGATGACTCACCCAAATAGACGTGCCACACAAAAACAAGTTTGGACAAGTCAACCAAGACTAAATAGACGTACTGCATAAAAACAAGACTGGACAAGTTTAGACAAACACATGATGACGTCATTCAACAAGTTTAAACAACCAAACAATGAGCCAGCAGCAAACGGTTGTTAGCAAGGTAGAGAGAAGCAAGAATGACTGAGCGAGTGTAAGTTGGATTTAAAGTTTATTCTTATCACACACCTGAAGACTACTAACGCCTCTAGCGGCGATTGCAGCGCCCCCTAGCAAAGATAAGGGAGAAACGTTAGTTGAGTGAAGACTAACACCCAAAGTGGACGTGTTTTTCGGTAAGTGTTAATTTCTGTTTTGTTTCTGAAAGGTGTTTTGTGGGAAAGGTAATCGAGTTGTGTATAGTAATTAAACTTAAAAGTTGGCAAATAATTTAAAGTCGAACTCAAGTTAGATTAAATGTCTATGTTTTTCTGCGCATATGCAGATACAGAGTATATAGTTGATATGCACCAGTTGGTTACAAGGATAAACAGTTAGATTATAGTCTCTCAATAGTTAAAATTAAAAAGTTAATTTTGATTTACTTAAAGATTTTTAAACTTTTTGTAAACTTTAAATTTTTTAAAACTATATTTTTTTTAATTTTAAAAACTTTTAGTAAACTTTATTTTTATTAAAAATAACTTATTCAACCCTCTGTTATTAAGTGAACCTAACATGTCAAATTTATTCACTTTAAACATAAATCCTAAGTTTATCAATAAGTCAATTTAACCTTTCGAAAAATATAATTAATTAAAAATCTATGCATCGTGTTGTACTCATTTTGTAGTACTTTAAGCAGTAAACCCTTCAATTAAATTAAAAATTCAGATGATTTCCTTTATCGAATATCTTAAATCGTCTATAAATACTGAAATATCATGGCTTGCTCAGTTAAACCTACCCTAAATTATAAATTAAGTTTATTGTTTTTAAGTGTATCATTAAGAAATAACTTGAATATTAAATCAATTTAACCTTAAAAAAGAAACACAATATATTCAATCAGTTGTTATCAGTGCCTTTGTGATGTAATTACCGACGCATTCAGCTGTTAAGTGAAAGGATAATAATTTGATTCCATTCAAATACGACTTTTCATTTTATTTTTCTATGTTCTTTTTCTTATGTAGGGGAAAATTTCAAAAAGTAACCAAAGTTGTAGTTTATATTTCTCAAATATCTTAAATCTCAACTAAACTTCGTGCTTAAAAACCTACCCTAAACTATGATTTTATGACTTGATCAGTAAATATGTTATCAGTGACGTCATGTGTGGGAGAAAAACCCATCTGAAATTCCTATGTCATTCCTATGTGTATATTGTAACATCATGTCTTATCTTGTGAGTGATTAAAAGTAACACATTTTCAATCAATTCTCATGTAGTTTAAGTAACATATAATAAATACCTCGAGTTTATTTCACCAAAAATAAAATTTCTTTTAAAAGTAATGAAAATTTTCATGTTTTATATAATTTCAACAAATTTATTCACACTTTGTCTAAGACATTCAAAATGTTTAATAGTTGCTTATTTATTTTTTAAATAAGTTTTATTTTAAAAATGGAAAAAATTTACAAAGTTTTATTTTTTAAATGAGTGAGGTTAAAAAATTTCACTATTAAATTCCACTAAGTTGAATTTTTTTCAGGTATACTATTTCCACTGCTTTGAAAATGTTGTGTTGTTTTAAAAAAACTTTAACAATGTGTTAAGTCTGATTTTTAAAGTTATTAATTTTCCTTAGTTGAAAATATTATATAAGTGTAAAGTTATTATTTTTCTTAGTTTGAAATATTGTCTAAGTGTAAAGTTTACTTAAACTTAATTATTTTCTTTTGTCAATGTATCGAAATGTTTATTTGTTGCTTATTTTATAAAATGTATAACCAACTAGATATTTTTAAGTGTGTTAATTTCGTTAGATCGAATTTTCTAAAATTTACAACCAACTAGATATTTTTCAAAGAAACTCTAACAATGTGTTAAGTCTAATTCTTCTTAAATTAAAATATTGTCTAAGTGTAAAGTTATTATTTTTTCCTAGTTTGAAATATTGTCTAAGTGTAAAGTTTACCAAAATTTAATTTTTTTTTTTTTCATTTATCGAAATGTTTATTTTCTAAAATTTGTTACTTTATGTTAAATTTTCTAAAATTTTTAACCAACTATATATTTCTCCAAAACCTCTAACAATGTGTTAAGTCTATTTTTCCAACTTTCTTATCAATAAGTAAGATTAATACATATTCAAAGGAAAACCCATCGATGATTCATAACGTCACGCCTTACCTTGTTAGTTATTAAAAGTACCATAGATTTAAAATAACACATTTCCAATCATCTCTCTTGTAGTTTAAGTAACATATAATAAATACATCGCATTTATTTCATCATGTTTTACATAATTTCAACAAATTCATTCCCATTTTGTCTAAGACATTCAAAATGTTAAACAGTAGTTTATGTAGCATTGTCAAACTGTTATAAGTAATTTATATAAAATAGTTACCATGAAAATAATAAAAAACTCTTAAGATTTTTTAGTCATAGGCTATTTATTTGTCATTTTAAATAACTACAATAGCAAAAACATGAATATACATGTTTCAAAAACAGTCCACACATTTTAAACCATTCTATATTTAGCTGTAGACAGTTCTAGATTTAATATTTGTTGCAATGTCCAATTAGATCCTTGTTGAGTGAATTTCTCAAAAGAGTTAATAATTTTCGTAAAGGCATCCTCAACATGTACAGGTATGTTTTGATTCGTCAATTCCAGTACAGTTCTTGAATGAAAATATGGGGTGATAGTATCTATATCACCGTCCGGTGTTTGGCGACTTACAACAACTTTTGCAGTTGCATACCATTTCATTGACCTTTTTACTTCTATCTGATAATTTAATTCATTCAAAACGTCCGACCGAATACTGTAAAAAAATGTGTGAAAGTCTTGATCATTCTCCTCATTAGAATTTATTACAGTTTTAGTAAATACATTTAAAGCATTTTGTCTGTTAAAATGCTTCACTTTTTCATATAAAGAATCTTTTAAAGATGTCGATTTGACAACTTTGGGTAGTACTTTGTGTGCAGTGTCTATATGACGAGATAAATCATATTTTCGATTAAATATTTCACTACACTGGATGCATTCATACTGCTTTCGGGGCTTATGCATCCTCTTATGTTTCAATAAGTCATACTTTCTCGAAAACAGTTCATGCATTCAATACACTTATGTTGTTTGACAGATTTGTGAATTTTGCTATGTTGAAGTAAGTCACTCTTTTTTGAAAACACTTCAGCACATAGATCACAATTATAAATCACTGGGCTCATTGAATGAATCTTCACATGATTTAATAGGTCAATCTTTTGAACAAATTGTTTTTCGCAGATGTCACACACAAAAGGTTTTTTCTCCAGGTGAAATTTCATGTGTCTAATTAAGACAAACTTTCGGGAAAAAGCTTTGTTGCAAGTAGTGCACACAAAGGGTAACTTTAGTCCTGATGAGTTGGGTTTCACTTCATAATTCGAAACGGGTGCTTCTTTGGGTAAAAGTGTAGAATCCATCTCTTGATTATTTAACTTTGGTGATGAGTGTTGACACTCCAAGTTGGTTACATCACCAACATAAGAATTCATAACTCGTTCCATAATAACTTAAATGAAAACTAACTTAACGAAAAATACAACCTATTACAACAATTTCAGGGCACAGTATAATAATATCAACTCGTTTCATTGAAATTTATATAATGATAGAGGGCGCTCGTGTAAAAATACTAACTTTTTATTGGTTTAAAAATACTGACATTTTATTGGTTTAAAAATACGCCACGCGATTATTTCATCCTATAATGTTATAAGTTCAATAACCACTTAATTCTTGCACAATGACTGAGAAAGTCTTACCTATCAGAAGTTCGTACATTTGTAAGTAAAAATCTTTATTACTTTTATAAATAATATTTTACTTATCAAGTCGCTTAATTTCTAAATGATGTAGTCTAAAACGCCTTTTATGTCTTATGTGTATGGAGTCTAACAAAGAGGGGAAAAAGAGGGGGTGTAAAGTATTTGTAAAATTGAAATACGTTAATTTATAAAAACTAGATTCCATTCCCTTTTTTAAAATGTTGGTTGTATAAAGTCAAATCTATTGAAAATTTATTTTAATCGTATAACTCTAAACAAAATACCCGCTCTCTTTAATAAGTTAAATAGTCACTAAAAATTGTTCATTTAAAAGGAAAAAATCTTTAAAATTCTCTTATTGTATGTTTTTATAAATAATATTTTGCACGTCAAATCACTTCTTAACTAAATGTAATAATCTAAAATGTCTTATGCAATGATCTAAAATGTCTTATGTGTTGTGACTGGTTGGTTAAATATAGGGTTGATTATCTGCGTTAGGGATAAGTGTCTCCATGTAGGTCTTTCTAAGGTGTTCTTACCCATATTGACAAGTTTCGAAGAAAACTTCGAACGGTTAAGGTCGACGACCGTGAGAGGGGTTTAAACCTAATCACTGGGCTATAGATGGGCACCTTCCATCTATCAGCTTTGAGAGTAGAACCTCTCAGCCGCTAGTCTTATGTGTTGTGTTTATATAAATAATATTTTTCTTGTTTAATCACTTAACTCCAAAATGAAATGTTTCTAAGACACTTTGTCATGTCTTAAGTGAAACATATTTAACTAAAGAAGGATGTAGTATTTGTGAATAAGTTATTCTACAGTACCCTTTTAAGAAAAAGAAAAAGAAAAAAAAAAGAAGCTATTACAAGTTAATTTAAAAAAAAACATATAATTAAAAAAATATATTGTTCAATTAGCATAAAAACGATTATTTAAGTTACTCCACAAATTTGTAAACTTAAAAAACGGAAGATATAATGTAAGAGAAAGTATGACAAATCTTTTTTTCCTTTGAAAGATTAGTCTCAAAGACTTGAATTAACTTTTTCCCTAAAAATGCCACATTAATTTCAGTACACAAGTTTGCGAAACGGCTTTTGCAGGAAAATAGTACGGTGAATATAATATTAAGCATTGTAATTTAATTCAATAACACAAATGCGTGGGTGTATAGCTTATAGTTACATTTGTAAAAATCACTTTGCTTTCGTTTTTAAAATATGTAAACACGTTATTTTTCGTAACAAAACTATAAACCTATATTTCTAAAATAAATGATTATAAGGTTAATACAAGAAAGAATCAAGAATGCTATTTTTGTCAATCTCTATAAATGACATTTCATAGTATTTTCATATAAAAATTTTCCTTCTAAATTATTATTTCGAATATGGAAATGATCTGTTGACAGAATGTTGTAAGAGAAATGTGCTTGTAAATTAAACAAACAGATGTAATAGCATTCATATTAAACCAAAACTCGCGAATTACTCAATAGCTAAAGACAATTTCCTGCAGTTCATTAAAACTATGATAAAGATATCTCAACGCAGGTCTGAAGTCCCCATCTCTCGCATTTAAAGAGATAACAACACACACACATCCTTGGTAAGATAATCCTAAGATCCTAAGATAAGACATGTGTGATACAGAAATTGCAGGTTCTAATGTCACTAAAAATTTAAATAATACGTAAAACACTACAAAAAAAAAATAATATAAAAAATAATTTGAAACGCTTTAAATAAATTAAATTAAAAAAAAATGAAAACACTTTAAATAAAAAATAAAACAAAATTTCACCCTCTACAAAGAACAAAATCTATATGTCTAATCATGCACCTTCTTTATCTCTCTCATCTTAATTACTTCCGGTCTCACAAACCACCTGTCCTGTTCCAACAAGCTCCCAAACATGTTCCTAAAACATGTTTACTGCTTCCTGAAAACCCTTTTTGGAAAAAGCATGTCTAATCCCGTTTCCGATCTTATTTCCTGTCGCGTTTCCAGTCTAAAAATAAATTTCACGTTAAACTTTTATAAAGTAAAACAAAGTCAGAAAGATTTCCATTTTTATATTAGGTGTTAGTTAGCAAATAAAATTTTTATTTCAGGTGAGAAAAAAAAAATAAATAAAAAAAAAATCGAACATTTTGCTAATATTACTTTCAAACTAAATTCATTCTGATAGCAGGATTCCTACAACTCAACTCCACTCGACTAGAAGGATTAAAACCAACAAAAAAAAATTAAGCCCCCCACAAAAATAAGCCCTCCACTCTCTCCCTTATCGCATTCACTTCCTGTCACATTTCCGGTTAAACTTCCTATCTACACTTCCTGTTCACGTCCTGTCTCAACATGCCTGTTATTCCCACCTGCTACATCCGGTGTCCACACCTGCCACTTCCGCTGACCTTCACAGAGCACAGAGGTCATACGCCGCGTACGCCGCTGGCGCAGAACTGTCAATTATTATCTACTCACGTTTTCTATTTTTTGATAAATACATATAGAGTTATAAGCGACTGACGACGTTATTCCCTATCTACGGCTGTGAGAGGACGAAGTATATTTCTAAAGATATCACTTCCGTTCATTATCACTATTATATGTAAAAAAAAGACACGTTCCGAATAAAATTAAGTCCGTCCCGATCCGAGTAATTAAACCTGAATCCGACTCAGAGTTAATTCTGGACTCCGTCATGGTGTAGCTCCCGATACAAGATATGTTAAAGTTCTGTATGGATGTTGTCAAAAGATCGTTCTGCACATTTATGACTTATTCTTGGCCCAGTTAGGTCAATTGAAAATCGTTCATATTTTGTTATATCGTGCCGGTAGGCCAGCCTAATTTTGTTTTTATCAGCCGGATGGCCTATTTAATTTTATTGGCCCGGTCCATTTATTTTTTTATCTGCCTGGACCGTTAAAAAAAATGGTATTTTCTGTGGATCCATACTAAACTGTTCGAAAGTTTGTCTTCATTTTGCCGGGCAGGGAACAGACCTCGGGTCCGAACCGATCTCTCACGTCAGTAATCTATGTTAACATTTTTGTTGATTGTAGAAGATTTACTTCATATTAGGTGCAATTGAATGGAAAATAGTGTAGTCATACAACAATAAGGATATCATCTTCCCCTTCTAAGGTGTTTTCTAAAGAAATGTAAAAGTGTATGCTATTACTAAACAAAAAACAATAACGTTTCTAACTTATTGTTGAGGTGTGTAACCCTGAAAATAACAATTCTCTCAATATATTTTAAACAAGAAACTTTTCCTTTTTTGCGTTTTGTGATGTGCACGTGTCGACAATTAACAAAGATGCATGCTTGCAGTTTTTATACTCCTACGCTTACGCGTGCTGTGATCGCATATACTCTGTTGTTCCGAGTTTAGACTTTGAACTTTTTCGATGTTTCTCACTCAGTTCATGTTTAACTGTCTTTGCTGTAACACCTATTAAAATGCTCACCGAGAAGATATTTTATTTCTCTTGGTTTACATATTGTAATGTTAATTTAATCAAGATATAAAGTTCTAGTTTTTCCAAGCAGACTCGCTGGAATATTCTAACAAGGAATTTACAGTAAAATACATATTTATACAATATTAATAATATTATTTTTATTTCTTCAAGTAGTAACGTTCCATGTTTTACGTGCCTTCGATGAATAATCTTCTAAGATCTATCGTGAATATACGGTGAATGAACGTCGCGCATCCGTTGAACGAATACCGAAGAATCGGGATTATGGTGGGTCTCTGCGCTACTGAAACAGGTAAGATATTATTTTCCTGTCTCATTTTATTAAATATGAAGATAGAAAAGAGATAAATATTTGAATGCACTCACATAATAGTAAGGTATTATATATATTTATAATAGATTATGAGACTTATGTGTGCTAAAATCTTTACTTGAGTGCGAATAGAAGAAGTTAACAAACATTGTGCTGATATAAATATTTTGCTACACTTATATAAATAAAGGAATGAAGTAGCAATAGCAATATTTTGAATAACAGAAATAAAATAATACCACTGAATTATTATTTCATCGAATTGTCAAACATTTATATTATATTATATAAGATTTTGTGTTATCTATATAATAATAAAAATGAGTATTCTAAAGGATACTGTCATAGAAAAATTAAATTCGAATAACTATGATACACTGCTCAAAACAATTAAAGGATATTGCAGTTTTAGGTGGATTTTGTATCTGGGAAACTTTTTAGCTGATTGATACATGGTCGACAGACATAGTAGGTTATATGAGAATAAATTACACATGTTTGGCAGAAAAAAATGCATTTTATTGCGCATTTGTGTACAAAAGGAAAAAAACACAATTTGTGCATATGAGAAAAAAAGAATAAGAAAAGGTGTTTTCTTCAAAGAAAATCATTTTCAGTAGGGGGTATGGTTTCCACGGGCGGCCAGCAACGTTGAACACCTTTGAGGCATGGACTCAATGAGGCTATTAATGACGAGTTGGGGTATTCTGCCCCACTCTTCCAGAAGAGCTCTTTCCAGTTCTTGCAGAGTTTGTGGGGGTTGTTGGCGGCCAGAAACTCGTCTTCCTAGAGCGTCCCAAACGTGCTCGATTGGATTCATGTCTGGAGAACACGCTGGCCATTCCATTCGAACGATTCCTTCCTCGAAAAGGAAATCCTCCACCAGGTTTGCACGATGTGGCCTGCAGTTATCGTCCATTAAAATGAAGTTATCTCCGATTGCTGCAGCGTAAGGGACTACAATAGGTCTGAGGATCTCATCCCTATATCGGCGACCAGTCAGAGCTCCATCTCGAATGATGTAGAGGTCAGTGCGCCCGTCAATGGAGAAGCCACCATACACCAACACTCCTCCACCGCCAAATCTGACACTTTCGTGCACGAACGCAGGATTATTCCTACTGCCACGGTCCCTCCAGATGAAAATATGTCTATTATCCGGATGCACAGAAAAACGGGACTCGTCAGAAAACAGAATATTGCTCCATTCATTTCTCCTCCAGTTGACATGCTCGGTTGCCCACTCCCTGCGGTCGCGACGATGCCTTGATGTTAATCTAACACATACCATCAGTCGGCGAGCATACAGACCTACAGCATGGAGCCGGATTCGGACAGTCTGAGTTGAAATCGTGGTGCCTGTAGCCGAGCGAAGGTGTTGTTGGAGAAGAGTAGCGTTCATATTTCGGTATCTCCGAGCTGTTAACGCTAAATACCGATCTTCATTGGGCGTTGTTGCCCGTCTACGACCTTGCCCTGGTCTTCGGCCTGCACATCCACTCTCCAAAAAACGGTTCCAGATCCTGGAAATGACACTTTGTGACACTCCAATGGCTTGCGCTACTTCGGCTTGAGTTTGGCCCCCTTCTAACCTACCAACAATTCTCCAAGCTTCTGAATCTGTCAAATGACTTCGCTGAGACATCGTACTCATCGAAACAAAGCAATCACTGAATGCCGATCATCCTTGTCTTCATTCTCTTTTATCCAGTTGAAAGTCAAATTTCATTCGCTGCCGCTGAAGCGACGTTTTTGACGTCGAACTCAAAATTTGCATACTCCACAGTTTGAAAACAAGAAAAATTTGCATTTGTGGTTCTCTTCTTCTATTTTCGGCAAAAAAAAATTCGTTTATATCTTTATTTTATATAAAACTTCAAATATCCTTTAATTGTTTTGAGCAGTGTATTTGGAAATTTCGTGTAGAAATGTACTTGCAGAAAGAAGATCTTTACGATGTAATAATAAACGAGCCCCCAAATCCCATCACTCCCGAGTATACAACAAAAAATAGAAAAGCTAGAGCAATTATAAACTTGCTAATAGATGACGACCAAATTATACACACCAAAAACCTAGAAACTGCTAGGGAGGTGTGGAATGCGCTTAAGAATGTGCATGAAAGATCGAATTTAAGCAGTAAATTATTCCTATTAAGGAAATTATATTCTAGCAGGTTAGCCGAAAATGGCAACATGACTGAACACTTAACTAAAATTTATCAGTTACGCGACAAATTAACTGCCATTGGTGAAACTATTAATGATCAACACCTGGCGGCTTTACTATTATGCTCTTTACCTGCTAGTTATGACACGTTGATATGTGCTCTTGAGGCACGAAATGACGATGAACCCAAATTTTATTCGGGGAAAGTTAATGGATGAATACGATAAACGACAAAATAATGTCGAAAATACAAACAGTCACTCTGCTTTAAAAGTCAAATTCCCAATGCAAAAAACAAATAAATTTTGTCGTTACTGTAAGAAAAATTCCCATAATATTGAAGAATGTTGGAAATTAAAAAATAAAACCTATGAGAAACCGAAAATGAAAAATTACGGGAATAAACATTATGGTATGCCTAATAAGTCAGCCGTATGCTTTCAAGACAATGTAGGCGCGAATAATTCTAAAACCAAAAACTTTGATAGGGAAAAGCATGCTGATAAAAATTTAACATTTTTTATAGGTAACGGTTCGAAAGACCTCTGGGTTATTGATTCAGGGTCTTCGGCCCATATTTGTAATGACAAAAGTAAATTTCACGATTTTAATTATGATACATCTAATGTAACTATCGCGAATGGTCAAGAATTAAATTCTGACGGCTACGGATCTGTAAAATTAAATACTGTTATGTCAGACAATACGAGTAAAACCATAACACTAAAAAATGTTTTATATGTACCGGAGGTAGAAACAAACTTAATTTCTATAAAACAAGCTACCGAAAATGGTTGCATAGCTACATTCGAAAATAATATGTGCAAAATAACTCACGAAGGCGTAACATACCTTGAAGGATTTGTGAACAATAATTTGTATGAAAGTAAAGTTAAACCTGATTCAATTCCAAATGTAAATATGATTAATCACTGTGAAAAGAAAAATTGTTTACATAAGTGGCACGTAAGGTTAGGTCATAGAAATGTTAACCACATAAAAGAATTAGTTGATAAAAACATGGCATCAGGGATTCAAATTGATAAATGTAAACACAGCATTGAATGTGAAGTTTGCCTTGCGTCAAAACTTACTGATAATCCGTACCCCAAAACCGCTAGTTTTAGAGCTACGAGGGCAATTGAGCTGGTTCATAGTGACCTGTGCGGGCCCATGCAAACTGCAACGGTTGGGGGGAAATACTATTTTCTAACTTTCATTGACGATTTCAGTCGCTTTACTATTGTATATTTATTAAAAAATAAAGATGAAGTTTTCTCAAAATTTAAGGAATACGTAGCGATGACTGCAAACAAATTCGGCAGAAAGGTGCAAGCAATTCGGTCCGATAACGGGGGGGAGTACACAGGGAAGGAATTCGAAGAATATTTGAAAAATGAGGGAATTGATCATCAATTCACCGTACCATACTCCTCACCGCAAAATGGAGTCGCAGAGCGTAAAAACCGCAGTTTAGTGGAGATGGGACGCTGTCTTCTTAAGGAAAGCGGTTTACCTAATTCGTTCTGGGGGGAAGCCATTTGCACAGCGACGTACATTCAAAACAGGCTCCCAACTTCATCATGCGATCGGACTCCATATGAAAAATGGACTGGTCGTAAACCAGATCTATCTAACATTAAAACTTTTGGTTGCCGCGCTTATGCATATATTCAAAAAACCCATAGGGGAAAATTGGACGATACCGCACGACCGGGTATTTTTGTCGGCTACGACAATAGAAGTAAAGGTTATAGGATTTGTACAGATGGAAGGAAAATTGTTATAAGTCGAACAGTAAAATTTTTAGAAGATAAGGATAATGACTTAGTCAAAAATAATGAATCAAATGAAAATAAAGAAATGCAAAGCGAGAATAATCCGCAACCAAAATTACAACTAATTAATGAGGAAAATAATAGCACCGAAATTGAAATGCAAGATCAGGATGCGAACACAAACTTGACAGGCACCCCACAGGATTTACCATGTAGGTCGAACAGATCTAACAGAGGGGTTCCTCCTGATAGATTCGCATTTTTAATAAATGACGTTAGGATAAATGAGCCCAAATGCTGGGATGACATACTAAAAATGCAAAATCCCCTGGAAAAGGAAAAATGGATAAATGCTACGTTAGACGAAATAAATTCGCTTAAAGAAAACTGTACTTGGGAATTAGTTGAGGCCCCACCAGGGACAAAAGTAATTGGAAGCAAATGGGCGTTTAAATATCGAAATACAATAGTCAGGGTCAAATAGAAAAGTACAAGGCGAGGTTAGTGGCTAAGGGATTCTCCCAGAAATATGGAATTGACTACGACGAGACTTTCGCCCCTGTTGCGTCTCATACTACGATAAGAAGCTTTTTGGCAATGGCATTGCATAAAAACTTAAAACTTAGGCACATCGACATTAAGACGGCTTTCTTACATGGGGAATTGCAAGAGGAAGTATATATGCGTCAACCCGAAGGGTATGTAGCTCTCGGAGAGGAACACAAAGTTTGTAAACTGAAAAAGGCGCTGTACGGTTTGAAACAAGCCGCGAGAGCTTGGAATTTAAAGATACACGATTCGTTATCAAAATTAGATTTTCACCAAAGCTCGATAGACAAATGCTTGTATAAACGAACCACAAATAACAAAACGATTTATGTAATTGTTTATGTTGATGATCTCCTCATTGCCGGAGAAAGTCAAAACATTGATAAACTTATATGTCAATTAAAGAAAGAATACCCTGTCACGGATTTAGGTGATGCTAAATATTATCTAGGCATAAACATTAATCGCCCTAACCAAAACACTATGACCCTAGATCAAATAAACAAAATTCATGAATTAATAATCAAATATGGTTTGGAAAATTCAAAACCAACAGATGCACCCATGGAACCCGGATTTGTTAAATTAACCGATGATGAAAATCTCTTGCCGGATAATGTAAATTATAGACAGGCGGTCGGCGCACTACTTTATATCTCGACCGGATCCAGACCGGATATTAGTGCAGCCGTTAATATCCTGTGTCGGAAAAATGAAAATCCCAGAGCAAAAGACTGGGAAGCTGTTAAAAGAACCATTAGATATTTAAAAACAACTATCGATTTAAAGTTAACATATACTAATTTTGATGAACCTGTCTTGAGGGCATACGCAGACTCTGATTGGGCAAACGACCCACTTGATAGGAAATCTACGTCAGGAAATGTGTTTCTACTTGGCTCCAATCCGATACTATGGTCATCTAAACGTCAAAAGTGTTTAGCTATGTCTTCAGCTGAATCAGAATTCATATCTGCCGCAAGTGCAGCGCAAGAAATAACATGGCTAATAAATCTACTAAACGAACTGGACATTCCGCAGCAGTGCCCAATAACATTAATGGATGACAATCAGTCTGCAATAAAACTTGCAGAATCAGACAAATTTCATCATAAAACGAAGCACATTGACTTGCGCTATCATCTCCTAAAACAATTAGTGAATGAAAATATAATAAGACTCCACTACGTCAACACTGACTTGATGACAGCCGATCTACTTACGAAACCCCTGCCAAAGCCTAAGTTTACTTTTCATCGAAAGACAATCTTGAATCTGTGAATTGTTGATTCAGGGATTAAGGTGGGGTGTTGAGGTGTGTAACCCTGAAAATAACAATTCTCTCAATATATTTTAAACAAGAAACTTTTCCTTTTTTGCGTTTTGTGATGTGCACGTGTCGACAATTAACAAAGATGCATACTTGCAGTTTTTATACTCCTACGCTTACGCGTGCTGTGATCGCATATACTCTGTTGTTCCGAGTTTAGACTTTGAACTTTTTCGATGTTTCTCACTCAGTTCATGTTTAACTGTCTTTGCTGTAACACCTATTAAAATGCTCACCGAGAAGATATTTTATTTCTCTTGGTTTACATATTGTAATGTTAATTTAATCAAGATATAAAGTTCTAGTTTTTCCAAGCAGACTCGCTGGAATATTCTAACAAGGAATTTACAGTAAAATACATATTTATACAATATTAATAATATTATTTTTATTTCTTCAAGTAGTAACGTTCCATGTTTTACGTGCCTTCGATGAATAATCTTCTAAGATCTATCGTGAATATACGGTGAATGAACGTCGCGCATCCGTTGAACGAATACCGAAGAATCGGGATTATGGTGGGTCTCTGCGCTACTGAAACAGGTAAGATATTATTTTCCTGTCTCATTTTATTAAATATGAAGATAGAAAAGAGATAAATATTTGAATGCACTCACATTATAGTAAGGTATTATATATATTTATAATACTTATTCGCTATTTTGATTAATTATCTTTATACTGCAAAAACAACAACAAAACATTTATTTGTATAGCAAATCTGTTTTCTAAGTGAAACCTAGTTTTAACCCTGCACTTAGGTATATCATTATATGTTCGTCAGTTCGTCGCTTTCCTACACTTATAGATCTCGTAAGTATAGTTTTATTTACCTTAACTAGGATCGTGTACAGATGGGATTTTGAATTTGAGTTTTCCAGTCAATCACTTTGATAGGCTAGAATTGTAAAAGTGTGTTTCCTATGACACTACGAAATTTTAAATGTTTTAGATATGAAGTATCAATTAATAAATTAAATTTAAGGCATTATTTTTCGTTAGCCGAGTGCAATGATCATTCTTTTATGTTTGCCACTTTAATACGAGTTGCAAGAGCAATGGATTTGATTAGGCACCACCACAAAAAACATAGGCTAACAATGATGATCATAAAATGTAGGGAGAAAAAATATAGAGTAATATTTAAAAATATATGTATGCTTTTATCCATTATTAGTTCAATAATAATTAAATTATGATCGTATGTTCAGAAAACTACTAAGAAATTATGAATCTATTATTTAAAATCTGCCTGTCTGTTTGTATTTCACCACTTATTGCTCGTAGAATAGAAAACGCAGGGCGATCCAATCAACACCAGTTATCCGTATATATCTTAGAATTTTAAAATTCGACTTAGTTTCTGAGATACATAATTTAATGAAATTTCTGTAATAATATTTTAATGAAATATCCGGACCATCCGGATGTAGATAATGAAATTTCTGCAATTAAATTACTCCATTTTTTGTGGAGGGGGAAAAAAAGTAAATAATGGAATATGATCATCTATCAAGTATAAATATATTTGATGATTTTTAGATTACATTCCCTTTATAAAATGTAATATAAGATAATATCATACAACTTTCTTGCACATTTACTAAAATTTACGCCAAAAAGTTGAAAGATTTGAATATCCGTGGGAAATAATAGTTTACGATTTTGTTTAAAATGTAAATAAATGGACTGCCATAGAACATGGAATCTGAAAATATAGGCTCAGATAATTTTGCCCAAACCATAAGCAACCCACCTAACTAGAGAACTTGGCGATGCCGCCTTGAACGAATCCACCATAAAACCTTGAAAAAATCCACCATATTGCCTCCGCCATTTTGAATTTTTGAATTTCGATTAGAAGGATCTACAACCTTTTTTGATTTTCGGCCAGATTTTTTCGATTTTTGACCACTGCGCGATGCCGCCTTGAACGAATTCGTTTATCGACGAGTTAGACAAGCAATGTAACAAGCTAGGCGATAACGTTTTTATCCAAAATCCTCTCAACCCATATTGCTCATATGTCAACATTTCCTTATAAAGACATTCTTCTATAATTGCATCAAAATTACATAACTTGCAAAATGTACTTTCCAGTCAATTTACAATGTGAATATGGCTCTTGTACAATAAGCAATTTAGAAATAATGATAAATATTTTTAAAATGTAGGATAGAAATGAATATTTTTTTTTCTTAAAAATCAAAAGATTTCATTTATTGCAAATTTATTGCATCGGGTTGCTACTAAGCTAGGTAGTAGATTGTGTTTTACGTTTCTTTCCTATTGTTCTATATTAAAAAAGAAAGAGTCAAAATTATATATATATTTTTTTCACTCGTTCACTCTTTCTACCAAGCGTCCATATCAATGAGGTGAATTTTCCTTATTCGGGCCCCAAACTGAATTCATGTATTGTAACTTATATTTCATTCTACCTTGGTATAAAAAAAATGACGACCAAATGATTAAAAAGAAAATAAACATAATTTTAATAGTTTTTTTTTATATGGTAGGATAGAAAAATAAAATCTGACCTTTTAGTTTCTATAACAGTTAGTTATCCTCGAAGTTTGTGTGTTTTGCATGAATGACTGGATAAGTGCATTTTCACTGACACACCGAATGTCATGTGGTTAATCCATGAAAGAACTCACCTGTACCTTTGGTGGATTCGGGATACCTCATTCGGCAAACCCACGTGAGATGACCCGAAGGTAGAAACTCAGATTTTCTGTTTAGAAGTACAGATCTCTTTACAGCACGAATAGGTCCGCAAACATTCACTTTCCCTTCAAAGTTGTGCGTAAGGTGTATCTCTCGAGCTATCTCGTTGTTCGATGTTTTCAGACCGAGAGAATAGTTCAGTTCAATGGGTGGGGCGGATGATTCTCTGCAAAGATATATATCAATGTATCCTTCTGACCCTTTCTCCTTTTGACCATTTGGAAAGTGTTTGAATCTCCACTGTGCACCTTTGAAAGTAAACGGAGGTCCGTAGTAGTACTCATCCACTTTGGCCGGAAGCGAAACGAAATCCCTGATCGTCCACTCAATATCAAATCCTCTTTCGTCCACCTCTCCGATATCCGCTATTGCAGACATTTGGAACTTAATGCGGAATATTTCTTTGTCATACGATTCAACCAGTTTTGAGGGTACCTGGAAAAAGAAAATTTTTTTTTCAAAGAATGAATTTTAAGCATTTTATGAAGAAAAAAACAATTGTATGCTGTGGCCAATACAAAAATTCATTAGCCAGTCATTAATGTGCATCAGATGGATTAGTTTGCTTACAAATAGGGATGTGACGGTTTGTGATGGGTCCGAATAGCCGAATATTGAATATCCAGCCAAATTTTTCGCCAAACAGCAACTTTTATTTTTTTTTCCAAAATAGACAATAACTTTTGATTATATATGCAGTTTTAAAATGGGAAAAGTATTTAACAGGAATTAATATTTTATGATTTATGTGATAGAAATTTTTAACAGCTTGATGTATTTCCTGTAATATTTCATGCAGCTTAATGCTAATAATAAAACAACTTTTATTACATATAAATTATACTAGTATGATTTTATCTACACGAAATAAATTAATTTTATCAAAAACTAGTTGACCCGCCCGACGTTGCCCGGGCCCGTGATAATAAATTAAAACAAACCCCAAGTTTGTATCATTTTATATCTTTAACTGGATTTTGTATAAAATTATTTTTTTTAAATGACATTTAAAGCGATAATACTACAAAGTAGTATAATTTTATGATCATATTCTGACTCATTCATAAAATTTAAAAAATCATGTATATTTCTTTTTTAATAATTTATACTCCATTCAAATATTGCGTATTTAAAATTTATTAACAATTTGCTTGCGTTCCCTGACGGTGGAAAATGGCGATCGAAATCCAGTCAAATGAGCCAAATCCCTTTTTAATCGGGCCCATAGAATGCGAAATAAGAATGCACCCCTGAAGGTGGAAGGTGGAACTAAAATATTTAATGCTATCGATATCAAGTTGAATGAACCAAACCCTGTCGTCGTCGGGCCCATAGAACACGGGATACTTTGAAATGAAAAAAAAAAAATCTGAAGTTATTATTCGAAAAGAGTGGTATATAAAACTCATACATTTACTTTAATGTTGTAGGATATATTAAGTTAATTAATGTTTTTAAAATTTTTCGTTGAAATTCGAAAGATAATTGCTGAGTTATGGAAGCGGGACAGAAGCGGGAAGAGAACAGAACTATCCGATTTGCTTCAAATTTGGTATAGAGGTTTATTCTGATAAAGCGTTTCCCGTATTAGATTTGGAGGTTCATTTGTTAAGTATAGAGGAGGAAAATGGGGGGGTGGGCTAATCCCCATTTAATTTAGCTAAATGGGTATTTCATGCAGAAATAGCCTGTGAGCTCAATGTCATCAGTTTAACTGGGAGCCTTTCTCTTTATTTTGTTTTGAAATACAAATACAGTAGTAAGTTATCGTTGCCAATTTCTGGAATCAAATACATGAATGGCGTCACGTACATGAAAAACTCTAAAAATCGCATAAAAGAAATCGCGAAAAATTCACAAATCGTTGTTCGAATTCAGAATAATTTTTATTAAAAAGTGGGCAAAATTTGTTATACGGAAATTGCAATCAGCTGTTTTCATCCGCCAATCACAAATTGTGTACAGTTGACTTCCAACCGTACATACAATTATCTCAGCTACCAATCACAACTGTCTTCCAATGGTGTTTTACTTTCAATGGGCGATTTGTAACGTCATTTGAAACAAAAACGCTGCAAAACATGAAAAACCGTTAAAAAACGAAATAAAAAAATCTAATTAAAAAATCCAAATTGGGATAATTAATAACCCTCCCTTCCCTTTTAAAATCACGATTTTTTATTTTAAAAGAATTATCAACCCTCTCCAAGCTAAGAAGAAAAAAAAATGGCGATTTTGGAGATAACAGAGGCCGAAATGGAAGCAACCAATGAACCAATCAAGCAATCTAGGCAAAATTTCTTAGTGGCAAAGGAAAAAGATCGCCAAAAATTTAGAAATTGCTGTACGATTTTCGAATAAACTTTATTGAAAAGAGGACAAAATTTGCTATATTAGTCTAAACTTTAAAAGATCGGAACCGAATTCCTGCTATTAATGTGGAAAATTTGCATTAAAAATTTAATTTAAAAACCTCTAGTCAAAAATTCCAAAATCGGGCTTCGAGGTGCAAGACTACATGCATAGAGATATTCCCACCTAATTTTGCAGCTCTGCGTGCCGCTGTCTCTTCAAAACACAGCGGACACACATACACACACACATATTTCTTTCTTTATTATTATAGAACTCGTTAATGTACTTTTTAATTTAGGAAATTTATTTTGGCACAAAAAATTCTTTTTATTCCTTTTATTTTCGATAGATCAAATTGATTTTGTGTAAGTCACACACAGGTAAATTATTTCCGTTAAAACGTAAAGAAAGAAACGTACTTTTACTACCCAAAGATACTGATACTTTTATCACATTCAAAATGAATGATAATGCTTATTCTCTTTCATAATTGATAGTGAGATATCTCCTGAAATAACCCTTAGTCAATTTTATTTGTGAGGAGTTTGTGTTCATAGGGATCCACAAATTTGTAAGAACGAGTCTATGTTCTGAAATCAGTCTCCAGTCTTAAATTACAAATTAAATTAAAGCAAGAAGAATGCGGTTAAAGTTGTAATGTATTTGTTTAATAAAATCATAGCCCATAAAACCCGTGACAGTACTTTCACTGCTATTGAAAGGTAACGTTCTTACGTTACTTACGTAACGTTTCAAAAAATTTCGCTTCTTTTTAATTGTCAAATAAAACTGATAATTGTTTTAGGGATCAAATTTGAAGACAAATATTATAAAATATGTAAAAAATATATGTACTTTAGTATAATACACTGCTCAAAACAATTAAAGGATATTGCAGTTTTAGGTGGATTTTGTATCTGGGAAACTTTTTAGCTGATTGATACATGGTCGACAGACATAGTAGGTTATGAGAATAAATTACACATGTTTGGCAGAAAAAAATGCATTTTATTGCGCATTTGTGTACAAAAGGAAAAAAACACAATTTGTGCATATGAGAAAAAAAGAATAAGAAAAGGTGTTTTCTTCAAAGAAAATCATTTTCAGTAGGGGGTATGGTTTCCACGGGCGGCCAGCAACGTTGAACACCTTTGAGGCATGGACTCAATGAGGCTGTTAATGACGAGTTGGGGTATTCTGCCCCACTCTTCCAGAAGAGCTCTTTCCAGTTCTTGGAGAGTTTGTGGGGGTTGTTGGCGGCCAGAAACTCGTCTTCCTAGAGCGTCCCAAACGTGCTCGATTGGATTCATGTCTGGAGAACACGCTGGCCATTCCATTCGAACGATTCCTTCCTCGAAAAGGAAATCCTCCACCAGGTTTGCACGATGTGGCCTGCAGTTATCGTCCATTAAAATGAAGTTATCTCCGATTGCTGCAGCGTAAGGGACTACAATAGGTCTGAGGATCTCATCCCTATATCGGCGACCAGTCAGAGCTCCATCTCGAATGATGTAGAGGTCAGTGCGCCCGTCAATGGAGATGCCACCATACACCAACACTCCTCCACCGCCAAATCTGACACTTTCGTGCACGAACGCAGGATTATTCCTACTGCCACGGTCCCTCCAGATGAAAATATGTCTATTATCCGGATGCACAGAAAAACGGGACTCGTCAGAAAACAGAATATTGCTCCATTCATTTCTCCTCCAGTTGACATGCTCGGTTGCCCACTCCCTGCGGTCGCGACGATGCCTTGATGTTAATCTAACGCATACCATCGGTTGGCGAGCATACAGACCTATAGCATGGAGCCGGTTTCGGACAGTCTGAGTTGAAATCGTGGTGCCTGTAGCCGAGCGAAGGTGTTGTTGGAGAAGAGTAGCGTTCATGTTTCGGTGTCTCCGAGCTGTTAACGCTAAATACCGATCTTCATTGGGCGTTGTTGCCCGTCTACGACCTTGCCCTGGTCTTCGGCCTGCACATCCACTCTCCAAAAAACGGTTCCAGATCCTGGAAATGACACTTTGTGACACTCCAATGGCTTGCGCTACTTCGGCTTGAGTTTGGCCCCCTTCTAACCTACCAACAATTCTCCAAGCTTCTGAATCTGTCAAATGACTTCGCTGAGACATCGTACTCATCGAAACAAAGCAATCACTGAATGCCGATCATCCTTGTCTTCATTCTCTTTTATCCAGTTGAAAGTCAAATTTCATTCGCTGCCGCTGAAGCGACGTTTTTGACGTCGAACTCAAAATTTGCATACTCCACAGTTTGAAAACCAGAAAAATTTGCATTTGTGATTCTCTTCTTCTATTTTCGGCAAAAAAAATTTCGTTTATATCTTTATTTTATACAAAACTTCAAATATCCTTTAATTGTTTTGAGCAGTGTATATATATATTCTTATGTAGGGACGAATGATAATTATTACGTAAAAATATTTTTAAATTCTTTGCATGCGAGAGGGGGGGGGCGTAAATTTGGTAAGTTATGGAGTAATTTAGATGATTATTTCATTGTTATTAGTGAAAAATGAATGTTGCAGATTATTTGTAAATAAAGAATTTTAAAGATTTTAAGCTGTCTGCTGGAAAAGGGGAAGCGGAAATTTTAGGGCACAGGGAGATAATTTATAGGATTGATTATTTATTGTCACTAAAGAGCATTAAAAAGGGACGAATGTTTTTTTACATAATAAAAGTTTTTAAATTCTAAAATAAAAATATTTTTAAATTCTTTGTATGTAGAGCGTACATTGGAGCGTTGGGTGTTAATTTAAATGACTATTTATTTATTTTTAGTTGTAAGCAACGAATATTCCAGATTATTATTATTTTTTTAATATTTAAATTTGTATATGCTGGAGGGGGTGTGAGTTTTTTTGGGAGGGGGAGGGGGCATGGATATATATTTTTTATTATTTTCTTTGAAAAGCTTTAAATAGGGTAAAAGATTATTTATACAAAACAAAATATTTAAAATATTTTTTAATTTTTTGTATATTGTGTAGGCGGGCAAAGAAGATGAGAAGAATCAATTTGGGAGGTTAGGGGTAATTAAAATGATTATTTATTTTTATTAGTGAGAAATGACTGTTGCAGATTTTTTAAAATAATTAATTTTGAAGATTTTAATATCCGTAGGCTAAGGAGAGGGTAAAAAGCGAGGGAAGCGTAAATTTTGCAGGTGGGCAGGGAGATAATTGTGTTTATTGTCACTAAAGAGCATTAAATAGGGCAGAAGATTTTTTTATTTCAAAATAAAGAATTTAAATTTCTTTGTATGCAAGGGGAAGAGGGCAATTAGGAGGGAATGTACATTAAGAAGGCGAGGAAGTAATTTAGATGATTATTTATTTATTTTTATTAGTAAACAACAAATGTTGCAATTTTTTTTTTTTTTTTTTTTTTTTTTTTTTTTTAAGTTTTAAAAAGTCATTTTTTGCTGTTTTTCCTCAAAAAGTAAGCTTTATACATAGTGAAGAGAATAAATTAAATGAAAGGTAGCCAGACATTTGAAAAATTTGGTGTACTGGACATATTAACTAAGTTGCCTGAATTCTCCCATGTATGATAAGCTTCCGAAAAATCAAGGTCGTAAATCGATAAGCACTTGTGAATTATTGAACCTTCTGAAAAATTAAAACTGTGATTGTTAGACCAGCAATGGTTAGTAATCGCAGAGCGTTTAATGTCACAATTTTTAACAAAGTTTTTATGTTCCCCCAAGCGGACCTTGAGAGGTCGCTTAGTTTGACCTCTGTACATTCTATCACACTTGCACGATATCTTATAAATTCCCCAATGTGAAAATCTGTCAATTGAATGTTTGAGATCTGTAAATTTAATACCAATAAATGACTTTAAAATCGAGTCCTTTCAAAATTCTGGATATTGGATGCAGGGTTGGCAAGTTTTTGACGCATGGCGGTTTTTACCGGTTTTAACCGTCATGTCAAAAACCTCCTTGTCAAAAATGTCAAAAACTGTCAAAAACCCATTTTTTAGTAGTTTGTTTTTACATTTTGTTTTCATTTTAAGTTATTTCATATTAAGTTGTTTTACATGAAATATTTAGTATCAATTAGACTCTGAAGTATATTTATCCATCCAAGAAGAACAAAAAAGAATTGCATTAGAATAATACGTGTACATCTCTGTTAGAATATCTCTACAATAATCTTAAGCTATTTGGCATAGTCTAAAAAAATTAGATTTTTTGAAGAAATCCTGTAACCTATAAGTATTTGATTAAACAATGTGTATAATTTCGGTACAATCTATTACATTGTTGAAAACAAAACTTTAAGATTCTACTTATTGAAGTGCAAATGAAAATCACCATAATTGCATTTATGAAATACATAAGATATGCATTTTAAAATATTGTATCTAAGAATATTCAAATTTATTCACTGCCAGTCTATGCTTAACATCTATTCTCATACAGTGTAACAGCATTTTTGCATCTCTAAAATAATTTTAAAGTACTTTATTAAAAATCTATATTGAATGTTATTTAATAATTATAATAACCTTTTATTATAATTTAATATTAATGTTAATTGCAGTTAGTAAAATCTATATTAGTGAAGATTATGACAAATATTGTTCTTTCTTTTACTCTTGTATTTTTAAATCTTTCCCATATTAGGAAATGATCTTCTTTTAAATAAATTTAACAAATGTAATTGTAAATAATAATAATAACAAGAACAACAAGGTAAAATCAATCTAGAAAGGTATTGTATGCTACACTTACACCATAAATTGGAGGACAATCGAAAATGATAGGTTTTTGACGGAATAAATCGGTAAAAACACGGTTTTTACCACTGTCATGTCAAAAACCAGTTTTTGACGTCAAAAACCCAACCCTGATTGGATGGCGAATTCTCGGAAAATATGGAAGTCTAGTTAAATTTTCATTGCGTGTTAACCTTGGAATGTGTACGTTTAATTAGTTTGTTATGAATTGAATCAACGATTTCAACAGGATAACCCCTGTCAATGGTAATGGATTTAATGTGGTCTAATCCTGCTTTGAGTAAACTCTCAGATGAGCAAATGTTTCACGCGCGATGAACAAGGTATTAAAAATAGCCAATTTTTGATTAGGAGGGTGAGATGAACCATTTGTTCATCTTTTTAACTTTGGTACTGATGATGGAGCTTTAGAGAACAGCTGTTTGCTATTTTATGTATTTTTTATTTGTTCTATTTTCACGTTGATCATTTATGAACTCATTGCAGTGATTTTTACATTTTCAGTTTTCATCATTAACCACAATAAAAGTTTTTTTTGCGTCATACTATCCATTTGCATACATTTCACTTAGTTGGGATACTATGACGCAAAGTCAACCACATACATAAATTTTTCTTTTGATTTTGGACAGTGTGGCGCAAAAGATAAATCAATTTATTGAAATAAATATATATCAATGCATAATATAGGTTCAGTATAAGTTATATATTTGACAGTGTATTGCAAATTTAAAAAGTATTGTTCGTATATGTAAATATATTTTCTAAGACTAAACAAAAATAATTTAAATTGAATTTTAAAACAAACTTATTAAAATCACGTTAAGGCGTCATTAGAACTTTGATATCATTTCTTTTAAAATCCATATTTTGACTTTATGAGAGATGTGAATAAAAAAGTATCAGTGAATAAATTTTACAAATCTTTTCATATTGAAAATAATATTCGCACCCCTAAGTATAAATAGAATAAATATGTATTAATGAATAGCAATTCTTAGAGAGGTAAAGCGCTGCGTCATAAACTTCCCGTTAAGAGTTTTTGTACTGATATACATTACATACAATATTTATATACAAACTTACATATATACACATTATATATATGCATTATTCATAGGGATTTTTGTAAGACTTTCTCTATATTTAGTATTTGTGAAAAATTTTATACTGAATACAATTATGATTAGAATGAATAATATATATGAACAATTTTTTTGTAATTGTTAGTAAATATGACCTAGAACCTAGAATATAAAAAAAAAAAGTATAAAAATATTGAATAAATACGTTCAACAGAAATATATTGGCTTGGTTTTAATCATTTCAATACCTTGGATTGAGTCGGGTATGTTGGATTATAGTACTATTAAATTGATTTATCTTTTGCGCCACGCTATCAAAAATGGTAAGTACAATTTATGTAAATGATTACTTTTCGTCATAGTATCCAAATGGATATATACTTTTATTGAATCTTGATCAGAAAGACTGCGAAGATTTTTAAATATTGCAGAAATCGCAGAAGTGACTTTAATTGAAACGAACGTTTTGGAAAGGGCTAATTATTGATATCTTTTAAAATCGAAAACGTTGTTTTAAACAAAAAACAAAAAACAAAAAAAAAAAAAAAAAAACGTAGATGTGAAAAAATGTATAAAAATTCGTTTACATAATACAAGTATTACACCTACAGAAAAATGTCGTTTTAGAAAAAAAAAAAAAAAAAAAAAAAAAAAAACCCAAAGACTGGAGACCGAAAAATAAAACCTTGCCGAATCTATACATACAAAGTAAATATATATATAAAAAAAGTTAAATTTAATAACGCGCACCACAACCAGAAACGCACTTCCAACAATTATTGTTCATAAGGTAAAGCTAGGAGAGTCTGCGCACAATTCAAAAGAATAGCAATAAAAAATCTAAATATTAATTTTTTGCTAAACTATCCATGAATAATTTTTACTTCATTTGTTTTTTTATGCATTTCCATTGTTATTTTGTTGCAATTTAATAGAACAGTTGTAATAAAATCAAGAAAGTTATTTTGCGCAATCTCTCCTTACAGGGTTGGTGTGATTACGCACATGGGTAGGAGAGATTGTTACTAAAAATAACTACAATTAAATTGTTAACAACAATAATTATACATAAATGACATTGCTGTAAGGTTTTTGTGAACAAATTTTATTGTATTGGGAGTGAATATTTAAACCTAATGCGTAAAGAATGAGAAAAAGGAAATAATTTTAAAAACGATTAAAATATTTTAATTAAAGGAAGAAAAAGTTAAAGCAAGTCCAGATAAGATTACAAAATAAAATTATGTAACTTAATAATACGTTTACCTTAAAATTAGTCCATTTTCATTTTTCTATGCAAATTTACCAATAAGCTGCGTAATCTCTCCTAGCATGGAAACTAATGGGAACACTGCGCCATCTCTCCTAAGTAGCAGATGCGCAAACTCTCCAATTTGGGTAGGAGATATTGCGCGGCCTTTTATTTAAACATGGCCGCTATTAAAACGAACCGTTGATGATCACATTGTTAGTCTAGATTAGTATCTCATGAGAAATCGTTTAAGTTTAAAATATTTTGTACTATTGAAATTGTATAGAAATTCTGATGAATAGCTATGAAAATTCAAGCCCTTAGTTTGGGAAAACAAAGCAAAATAGCAATACTTTATGTTGGACACTCCACTACTGTTGTTGTACAACTACCTGGAGTCGCTGCTCTCTCACTCTACTGCTTCCCCCCGAACCTCTATGTGCGAAATCTCTCCGACCGCGCCATCTCTCCTTGCTTTACCTTAGACTGTACTGTAACTTCTAATTATTTTGTGTGCCGCTGTCAACGAACGATAAATGCTATTCACACCCTATCCTACCGTAAACGTCCTGCAGTGCATGGTGTATATCTATTTCAATATTCTTGAAGTGCTGTAACATCATTAAAATACACCGCAAACGATTTCCCCCTATAGATATAGACCGTAATGTAACGGAACTCTTTTGAGTGCACCTGTAAAGGAACTATGTATGCTACGGGTATTTTCATCAACTGAACTCACCGATGGGAAGGAATTATCAACTGCACTCAAAGCTTCGACATTACCTGTACGAACTGCACTCAAGTGGGATAAACATATTCATCATTGTATTAAGGGTTTTCTTTAGGAGATTTTTTTTCAAAAAGAATTCGGGGTGCGAATCGAGCCATGGTAAATCTTGTACACAATAATCATGATAGTTATAAGCACGTGGTCTGCGTTCATCCAGTATTACATATACTAATAGAAAAAAGAACTCCAATGTTTTTATATGTTTATTCTATTTTTCTGAATATGTAGAAGAAGTACAAAGAGATTTTAAATACTATTTTTGCAATATAATAGATGATCTTATTTTTTTATTTTTCTTTATTCTTGGCAAAATTTAAAAATAGTAAGTACTAAAACTAAAACAGATATTCTGGATTCAAGAAAAAACATTTTCTAAATCCCAAGTTTCAAATGCACAGTTTAGCAAACAAATAAAGGAACGTGAAGTGTATACAAGTCCAATCTCAGACCCAAAAAGAGATTATCTTCTTTTTGACAAAAGAAACTGTTACTTTATGCCCATAAGTTAGGAGATGGGACTTACAGTGATATCTGTGAATGTTGAGTGCTGTTAGTCTGATCTCCAATGCTACACACTTTATTTTCAATACCGAACATACTGTTGTGGAGTTTTGGGGTTCTTTCTAAAACACAACTTACTTAAACTTAAAAAGCTCATTTATTACTCAATCTTCACTTGACAATTAAATATTTAGAAAAAAAATAAGTATACCCTGATTAGCTCCACTGAAATCTGTTGCCATGGAAAAGGTAGCAAATTATATTAAACTAATCAAAATATCAAAACTTAAGAATCCGAATAGGTTAATACAACAATGATAATTTTGAACTCATCATTTTAAGACAATATTAAATGTAGTAAGGGGCAACAGATTTCTAAATCAAGTAGCATACTGGATTGCATAAAGAACACCCAACTCCACTCCAACCCGATCAAGCTCAAATCTCCATACACATTAAATTAACAAAAGTGTAATCATCATATAATTTGGAAAGATGCAGACAACCTGAAATTCCTCCAATATGAGGACCAAAAGGGGAAAGAGTTAAATCCGTTAATAGAATAGGGATATGATGATGTACTAAAATTTTAGAACAACCATAGAGATTCTGAACAAGATCCGATCGGTTAACCAAGAATCGTATAGTGGTGTATAATGACTGGATATTTATTTATTTATTTATTTTTTTTTTTTTACTTTTTAAAATAAAACAATTTTGGTGTATATTTTAGAAAAACAATGTTTCTGAAAGAGGAGAGTTAAAGCTTAATTTAACATTTTATGAAATTAAATTTAATATTACTGTTTCACTTATTAATCTATCCATCCTTAAATCAAGATCAAAAATACGATTGTATAACATTGAGTGAACTTCAATTTATGTTCATTAAAACAGTCAGTTATGAATTTAAACTTAAGAAATTTTAAAGTCCTAATTTAATAAAGTTGAATTTTCTCTCCCTTTTTTTTTTTTTTTTTTTAATTAATCACAGAAAGGTTAGGCCATTCTTATAGGTCTACTGTGAATATAAAAAATTAATTATTTAGAGATTTATACAAAGAAAAACATACCAACTTTGATAATAAACAAAAAAAAAAAAACACAATTTATTTGAACATTTAAAATAATGAAGCAACTAAGTTATCAAAAATAATCTTAATAAAACAATATAACAGCTGATCTTTTAAGTTGAAACCACTCACTGGTTACTTTTAAATTACACATCATATTTTTAAAATTACCATCATATTACCATTTAATGGTCGTTCAAACATACAAACATTATATATTAACCTACAGACTATTTCTGTTCATAATGTTTATTCTTATTGAAATTATCCAAAGATATTCATTTCACTTTTAAACTCTGGTATAGCAAACATATTTTTTTTTAAAAAAGAGGTACAAATAAATAAAAAGAAAAACTATGCAAATAGTACTTACAACAGGTAGAGAGTTCTACAATTTTAGTCAATGGGCACTTAGGAGCATTTCCTCCTTTTTCAAAATCTGATGAAACACTTAAGCTGGAGTATTCAGGCTGGGGAAAAATTCAGACGTGGTTTCAAGCTAACATTCATCAATCCTCTCATCTCACTGCATCACTTGCCATCAACTACTAGGTCCATCATCTAGTCCGGAGGGGAAAATCGTTCTACGGTCCAGAACTTCACCGTCGGAGTCAGTAATTTCACCTTCCTGAAGCATGTGTTTTATTCGAAGATAGCCATCACCGTAACTCAGAACACTACGACTTCTAACGACCGGTTTAGTTCAATATCTATGATCACTTCTGATGGTTAAGAAGTCATAATCTTGGAGCGCCACTACGCCAAAAAAAAAATAGGCTACACATATCTTCTTCTTAATTTCTCGTTAACAGTTATAGATCCGCAATTCGAAAATGCCCTTATAGCCTCTTTTCATCATAACATCATGATTTAGGATGGTTAATGTAGGGCCATCAATGCCCCACTCTCAAAAAAAAAAAAATCTTCCAGAAACCTGTCCGCCTTCAACAACTTCGCGATCCAGCCCACAGGCCAATCTTCGAGCCCCGTAATAAGTCGAATTTTTTTTACGAGTCAAACGACAGGTCTCTTGGCCAAGCAACAAGTGTCGTAAACATTCATTCTCCCGCGCTGCTTGAAAAACGGGACCGATCCACTCTGCCAGGGGTACGGGAATGGAAACAAAAGGAAAAATGGACTCATCGTGAAGACTACAGCTTGCCGCTCCACTCTGCCGGCCGCTTCATGGGGGAAGGAAACCATGCATCACCCCCATGGCGTGTGCTGAAGGGGGGTCCTGTTAGCCTCTGTTTACATGGGCGCCAGCTATCCGCCTGATAGCAGAGCCAATTGAAGCCTGACGTAAACTTACAAAGCCTAATTGCGTGTATAGTACACTCATAAGATAACGTAATTCTTATACAGGGCGGTCGGTCATTCTTATATCAAAGTCAGACTAGATGACTCCAAATTTTCCACCTGTGCAGTCTACTGACAAAACATCCCTCCCTTGCTGTCTGCTTTTCGTATTTGAAAAACAGGAAGCTACGTTAGACTATAAACGTTGAAATTACTTTGCAAAAAGAAAAAGAAAGAAGAAAAAATAAAAACTGATTTTATTATAATTATTACAATTACTTTTATTTATTTAAATTTTTATTAGAAACAGAAAAAAAGAGTGCTTTTAAATAAATGTTGAGAAAGTGATTTAAATAATTAATGTAGATTAAAAAAAAAAAAATTTGTTGAAACCAACCGTAACAAGATTGCTCCCCCCGGCTAATTAAAAAAAAAATTTTTTTGAGAAAACAAATTATTTTTTTGAAAGGTAACTTGGTACCACATGGCATGCTGGGACCTCAACACTGAAAAAACTGACCCACAAACACAGATCATACATCGATCCGGGACGGGATCCAGAGAGTTCACCGCTGAAATACCACCCTGACAATATATTCCGGATATATACAACCAGAGCTCGCACATCCGTAGAAACCATTACCTAAAATATTACCTGAAACATGACCATAAAAGAGTACAACCAGAGGAGGGACCACAAGGCTGATTTTACCACTAAAATGACCAAGATATTTTCTGCACCTGTAAAAGAACACATGTTCCACCTGATTGTGAAACCTCACTTCCCTACTACTGTCATTCCTACGCATAACTGCATCCTTCCTGAGACTTCTGGCAACAGAACTGTAAATAATACATAAATTGAATTTTGAAAAAAAAAAAAAAAATTAGCCGAAAAAGAAGAGAAGTGCCCACTGATTAATTGTCACTATACTGCTTATATACATAACTTCAATAATTGGCATCACAGTATATTACAACACTATCTATTAATGTAAATAAGTACTAATAATATCATAGTTACAACACTGTAAATGTCAATGAAATTTGTAAAACACATATTAATTCTATTATACAAAAATACACAAGAGCAACTGGTGACACACAAAAAAAAATATATACATATACATCTGTAAGACACAAATTATGGTATCACAGACCATGTTAGAGAATTACGCACACAATTGTAACAATTTTATATGAGAACACATGTTTGTTTTCGAACACAGTCTAATGATTCGGGATATTATGTAGATTTTACAAATGCACGTACAAGTAATGTGCATGGGAAAGAGTATCTCTGCCTCTGTGCTACTTATAGCAAAAAGCAGTTTCGGGCCTTTTGGGCACTACAGGGAAAACATTCCACAAAATAAAATAAAAAACAGGGGTGGTGACATATATCACCAGGAAGGAAAACACACATTCCACAAAAATAGGAAGTAGAATAAATAAAATAGTTAATTTTAGCACTTTTAGCCACACACAACAACATACAGGCATGTACATGAGACAGTATGTACTAGAAAAAGAAAAGGGGCCCAACACTCCTTAAAGTTTAAGCTCAAATAAAACCACAAACTGTATAGTAAATAATAAATCTATCTAGTTAAAATGTAGAGATTAAAGTAAACACATACTTAAAAAGTTATATACAAAACACTGATGCATTAAAAAAAACTGAACTAAACAGATTTACCTCGGCAAAAGGGCATACAAAACACAACATCCTAAAAAAAATTTTAAAGTAACAAAAATTACATTCGTTTCTTTTTTTTTTTTTTTGCAAAAATATACCCAAAATCTACGAAAACGGGGTGCGGACGGGTATATACCACATAATCTACCATAAAACAGACAAAAACCTTAAGTATAGGCATAAAAAGGGTTAAAAATGCCTACATGAGAGTATCAACACACAACCAAAACAAACCTTTAATACGCTAGAAAAACTAAGTTCCGTTTTAAAAATGTCAAAAAAAAATAATTAAATATACATATACATTAACTAAACTATAAATAAATACAAATAAACAAGGTAAAATTGAATAAAAATGCTTGAATAACGAAAAAAGGTAGTTAGTATTTATAACTCGGACGGTCTCTTCTATCCCGTAGCGAATAGTCGGTTCTAGAAATCGATATTGAACGACTACTTCTATTCGATTTAGCAGCTGGACGAATCAATGAACGAGACCTGCGCGAATCGCTGTGCTCAGCAGTTGAACTGCTTTCTGCCGTGGCTGAATTTTTACCTACGCGCATTTCACTGCCTTCTGCCGTTGCTAAATTTTTATTTACGCACATCTCGTTATTCTCTGCCGCTGCAATCTCCGGAGAAATGGGAGGTGGGGGAGAGGGATTTATGATTTCAGTCGCGTCGCTGTCTGTTTCCTCCACTTCCGGCGCTACCGGAGTTTCGTTATTGTTGACGTTCACTACTGCTGGTGCGCGGTTACTATCATATGGTGCCCAGGGAATGAATCGGTTACGCTTACACCTGCGTACAGGAGGAGAATCGCGCGGTTGGTGTGGTGAATCGATGGTCACGTTTTCAGTCGATCCCAGGCCAATTGTTTGTTTTGGTTTACTGGACCAGATGGGGAGTCTGTCTTTGAAAGAAGACAACCTGTCAACATGGACAACCTGACAATTTTTGGGATTAGCAACTAGCGCTATTTTAAAATTAACCTCATTTAGCTTCTCAATTATAGTAAAAGGACCATTATTTTGCTTGCTTAATTTTTTTGTATTACCAGGGGCGACTGTGGGTGTAAATAACCACACAAGATCTCCTATTTTAAAATTTTTATCAACAGCTGTCTTTTCACGGTATTTTTCCTGCTGCTCAGAAACTTTAATTAAATTACTATGTACTTCAGTGTATACTTTTTGAAGAGCTGGGATTAAGAGTTCGCAAAAAGAGGGTGCATCATTATAATTAAAAGAAGGTGGTTGAGAAAAGAGATTATATGGTAGATTCATATTTCTGCCATACATAACTGCAGCTGGGCTAAGTTTAGTTGAAGAGTGGACAGCTGAACGCATAGCTAGTAGTGCAAATTTGAGTTTAGTGTCCCAGTCAGATTGATTTTGGTTGACTATGTGACAAAGTGCATTTTTAAGAGTACGATTCTGTCTCTCCACTTGCGAGTTGCCAGCCGGGTGATAAGATGAGGTCTTAATATGATTAATACCAAACATTTTATATACGTGCTCTATCGCATCTGAAATTAGATTCTTCGCGTTGTCCGTCGTAATAAAACAGGGCGCACCGTAGCGTGATATGAAATCAGCTAAAGTGTCCGCAATGACATCTGAAGTGGTTGAACTAACCGCATATGCTTCTGGCCACTTAGTAAATGAATCTATATATGCGACAATATACTTATTTCCCGAAAAAGTTTGCGGTAAGGGTCCAATGAGATCCAAATGAACCTTGTTCATGGGAAACTGGGGGGTCGGCATACGTTGCAGAGGGGCGAGCTGGTTCGCTCTATAAGCTCTCTTCTGCTGGCAACTAATACATGACTCCACTAGATGCTTGACATCTGACGACATTCCTGGCCAATAGAAGTGCTCACGAATGCGATCAATGGTCTTTTGAAAGGCTTGATGACAAGCCGCTAGGGACTCATGTGTTAGTGCAAAAACTTGAGTAACCAATTCTTTTGGCACGACTAACTTTACAGATTTATTCAAAATAGCTGACTCCCTTGTATCCTCACAAACTAAAATGTCATCTCTAAAAAAAAATTTCATGTATTTAGGAGCAATTTCTACACCTTGGTCTAGTTTTCTTGCAATCTCGCAGCATTTCTTGTCTGATTTTTGTAATTCACCAATTTTTTCAAGTAGATTAGAATGAGGCATAAAAGTAACTTCCTTTTCGACTTGTATACAAAAATTACAATTAACAGTATCATTGGAGTTATCATTGTTGACATACCTCGAAAGGAAATCTGCGACACTGTTACACTTACCTTTAACAAACTTGATTGTAAAATTAAAGTCTGAGAGAGTGCAGATCCATTTAGCCATGCGAGATGTAGGGTCGTGAATTTTTAACATAAATGTTAGAGGCGCATGGTCTGTATAGATGAAAAAATGGGTATTAGCAATGTAACATTTGAAGTGGGCAGTAGCCCAAACTAAAGCTAGTAATTCCCTTTCAGTGGTGGAGTAGCGGGTCTCAGCATCTTTCAATTTTCTGCTGGCAAAGGCAACAGGATGGAGCATGTTATTTTCATCTAATTGTGATAACACTGCCCCTAATGCTTCGCCACTGGCATCAGTATATAAATGGAATTCTTTCTCAAAATCAGGGAGTGCAAGACATGGTTTTGAAATAAGAGCCATTTTAAGGTCTTCAAATTCTTTCTGTGCATCTTCATTCCACGAAAATTTTCCTGTCTCTTTCGTTAAGTTGATTAGATTTTTAGCTCTCTTAGTAAAATCTGGTATAAATCTCCTATAGAAAGATAGAGTTCCAATAAATGACCTAACAGCCTTTCGGGTAGTTGGAGGTTTAAAATTTTCTATTACGGCAATATTTTTATTGATAGGTGATACTTGGCCACTACAAATCTCAAAACCTAGATATTGTATTTTATTCGAAAGGAAAGTGCATTTACTGGGCTTAAGTTTAAGTTTATGCAGTCTTAACCTTTCAAAGACCATGCTAAGCTTCTCAAAATGAGAATTAACATCACTGGAGGCAATTACAATGTCGTCGATATAAACAAGAATTCCAAGATTGCCTAAATCACCGAAAATAGCATTCATAAGTCTTTGGAAACTGTTACCTGAATTTGAGAGCCCAAAACAGTTACGGGTCCACTCAAAAAGTCCTTTGTGGGTGATTATAGCAGTTTTATGCCTATCCTCTGGGCGAATAACCTGTTGAAAAAACCCACTAGTTAAATCTAGCGTTGAAAAAAATTTAGCCCCACTTAAAGCATCAACAGAGTCGGTAATGTTAGGTATTGGGTAAGCATCTTTAACAAGATTTTTATTTAATCTTCTGTAGTCAACAGCAAGTCGATAGGAACCGTCTGATTTCCGAACCAGAATAACCGGAGAAGCAAATTCAGACATGGAAGGGGAAATTATGTCCGCCTGTAACAAAGTATTAAGTTGGTCTTCCATTTCTTGACGTAATTTGTAGGGGACTCTATAAGCTTTGCCTTTAACTGGTTTATTTGAAGTTAAGTTAATTTCATGCGGGATTGTATCACAGCCGGGTAAATCTAAGACCGATGCTGCAAATACATCTTTGTTTTTGTCTAGAAAATTTTGCATTTTAAGTTTTAATGGGGGTTCTAAATGATCTAAATTAATTTCAGAGCTCCAAGTGAGATCAGCGTGATCAAAGTCACCAATTGGAGGGGCCAAATTTATATTATAGGTTAATTTATTATCAGTTACGGGTATATTTGACTGGTCTACACATTTTTGAATTTTGGCAACAAAGGTTCCTTTATTTAAATGAATACTATTGTCTGAAAAATTTGCAAATGAGATATATAGGCCATGTTCTTTAGTGCAAATGGCTCTGGAGGTAAGGAGACCTTGATTTAAATTTTTCGCCAAAGGTTCTAACATAACAATATCATTTTCCTTAATAAAATTTTCCTTATAACTTTTAACCTGGGCTAACATTTTTGACTGCGGGGGAATTGAAATTTTGCTACATAACACAGCGAAACTTATATTTTTATTTTTATTGGTTTTATCACTACTGCTATCTTCATTGCTCTCCTCCTCGACTTCAGGTACCTTATCCTCTATACTTACCAAATCTTCACTTTCATCAATATTACAAATTTCAGTAGTCTCTTCAGCTAAATTACCCTGAGTTACCTGACTCGCTGCTGAAAGAATGTTGTCGACACTTTGAATACTTGAAAAATTTTCAGTGTTATTACCCTCAGAGCTACCGCCTGATGTTGTTTGCATGCAAAAGTTCTGCACAACACTTTCAACTTCCTTATCTGACTCAGTTTGAATGACTATCTCAACATCTTTTCCCATATTACTCAACTGCGGGTCCTGAACTACCATATTTTCACTACTATGATTCCCATTTTCAATATTAACTGAGTCATGAACTTTCTCACATGCACAATTTTCAGGAGGGCTATTGGCATTACTACTTTTTGAATTCTCCCCTACTTTGTTGACACATTTTATATTTACAGAATTATTTTTAACACAATCATTATTTATACAATTATTATTAGAATTTACACTATATACAGAATTAGAAATATTTACAGAATTAGTAGCAAGACAAGTATTACACCCTGAAGTATTACTTGAGGTTTCTACGCTTTGTTTACATTGGCCTGAAACTGGCACTTTAAGAGCGACAGCATTTGTATCACAATTTATACTTGCCCGGTACTCTTTCAAAAATGGCATTCCCAAAATCATATTAAATTCCTCTGCTAATTTACCTTCCACTACATAGAATTCAGCTTGACATTGAACATTATCAAAAACAAATTTTAAAAATACTTTCTTATTTAGGTGAACTTTCTCACTGGTGACAGTCATAATGGGGATATTGCAATTCTCCGTTTCAAAATTCTCTAAATAGTTACAATCAGTACCACTCAGGAGATTAATTGCAGAACCCGTGTCACATAATGCATTTAGGCAAACTTTATTTATGTAAATTCTGGCAGTTGGTAATGTATATGATTGGGGGTGAAACATACTATACACAGTTGGGGGGTCCAGGGGCCTGTTGGGGATCGATTTGACCACATCTGATCCGGCCACTAATAGTTTAAAGCCTCACTTTCATTGTTAGCTACTGGGGTGTTATTTACCGCCTGCTCTTCATTTCTGTTCGCAGTTGTGCTCCTATTGTTTTGGTAATAACCACCTCTTCTTCCCCTATATCCGCCTCGCTGATTGTGGTTCCCTCTAGGATTTTCACCTCTGTTTCTATAATTTTGCCCACGGCTCCTGAAATTTTGACCACCTCCCCTTCTAAAATTATAGTCGACAAAATTTAGTGGACAATCTCTGGCATAGTGGCCTTGTACGGAGCACCTATAGCAGGTTACGGGTCTTACCTCTTGGTTTTTCTCCTGTACATCCCTAGCCCTAAGATCAACTAAACTGTCTATCTTAGCTGCTAAAACATCAATTTGAGATTTTAGTTGGTCTATCTCCTTCTTTTGTGAGCTATCTTGCTGAAAAACTGCAGCACAGGGTAGGTTTTGGGTCAAATTAGGGTTGAGAATTTCCTCGCGGTGGTTGTAGAAAGGGTTAATGCTCCTATAAGCCTTTTCCTCAAGAAGCGCAATTTTGAGGACCTCTTCTGGGGATTGTGGATTTCTCGCAATTACCCCCTTTCGCACTTCTGGTGTAAGATTGCTCAACAGCATGGAGTGTAGTAGAGCCGTTCGGCTTTTATCGACTACTTCACCCTGGATACCTTCAATTACAAGGGCTCTTAATGACATATCATATGCCTTGTCATAAAACTCCTGAACACTCATATTGGGTGGCTGTTTAAAATTTAAAAAATGACTGAGGGCAACATCTGGTGTGGCCTGTGAAGTATAACTCTCTTTTAAGTTTTTTAATAGCTCATCAGATGTTTTTGCTTTGTGAATTTTTATTCGCCTAGAAGCAGCTCCTGATAATCTAGCTAACAAAACGAATTTTTTCTCCTCCTCATTCCAGTCGAATAATTTGGCAAAACTCTCAAATTTCTCAGAAAAATCTGAGAAGCAGACTGAGCTGGCCTCTCCATTGAATGGGGGAATGTTTGACAAATTATCCACTAAAGCATTTTTTCGCTGAATAGTGGCAATTGCTTCCGAGTGCTTATCAGCCATAGTTAGAGTTAGAAAATGACAAACAAACCAAAAAGAAAATGAAAAAAGGGGGGGGGACAACTTAAAAATGAGAAAAAGAGAGGGGAAAGGAAAACCTTATAAATACATAAAACTTAAGTACAGGACTAGGCTTTTTGTAAATAAGAAAAGGTTATGCTCACAAGGCATAATTTTGACTGGGAATTGTAGCTTACTAGCACAGAGAGAGAGCCTAGACCTCTTTTTACACTTGAACATATAAATAAAATTTTAATTGCAAAAACACCCAGTTGCTCTTTGATACATAAATACATACAAGTAAAAAAAAATCAATAACCCAGAGACCGAATTGTTACGGCTCCATTTGTTGTGGAGTTTTGGGGTTCTTTCTAAAACACAACTTACTTAAACTTAAAAAGCTCATTTATTACTCAATCTTCACTTGACAATTAAATATTTAGAAAAAAAATAAGTATACCCTGATTAGCTCCACTGAAATCTGTTGCCATGGAAAAGGTAGCAAATTATATTAAACTAATCAAAATATCAAAACTTAAGAATCCGAATAGGTTAATACAACAATGATAATTTTGAACTCATCATTTTAAGACAATATTAAATGTAGTAAGGGGCAACAGATTTCTAAATCAAGTAGCATACTGGATTGCATAAAGAACACCCAACTCCACTCCAACCCGATCAAGCTCAAATCTCCATACACATTAAATTAACAAAAGTGTAATCATCATATAATTTGGAAAGATGCAGACACCCTGAAATTCCTCCAATATGAGGACCAAAAGGGGAAAGAGTTAAATCCGTTAATAGAATAGGGATATGATGATGTACTAAAGTTTTAGAACAACCATAGAGATTCTGAACAAGATCCGATCGGTTAACCAAGAATCGTATAGTGGTGTATAATGACTGGATATTTATTTATTTTATTTTTTTTTTTTTTTTTTTTTTTTTTACTTTTTAAAATAAAACAATTTTGGTGTATATTTTAGAAAAACAATGTTTCTGAAAGAGGAGAGTTAAAGCTTAATTTAACATTTTATGAAATTAAATTTAATATTACTGTTTCACTTATTAATCTATCCATCCTTAAATCAAGATCAAAAATACGATTGTATAACATTGAGTGAACTTCAATTTATGTTCATTAAAACAGTCAGTTATGAATTTAAACTTAAGAAATTTTAAAGTCCTAATTTAATAAAGTTGAATTTTCTCTCCCTTTTTATTTTTTTTTTTTTAATTAATCACAGAAAGGTTAGGCCATTCTTATAGGTCTACTGTGAATATAAAAAATTAATTATTTAGAGATTTATACAAAGAAAAACATATCAACTTTGATAATAAACAAAAAAAAAAAAAACACAATTTATTTGAACATTTAAAATAATGAAGCAACTAAGTTATCAAAAATAATCTTAATAAAACAATATAACAGCTGATCTTTTAAGTTGAAACCACTCACTGGTTACTTTTAAATTACACATCATATTTTTAAAATTACCATCATATTACCATTTAATGGTCGTTCAAACATACAAACATTATATATTAACCTACAGACTATTTCTGTTCATAATGTTTATTCTTATTGAAATTATCCAAAGATATTCATTTCACTTTTAAACTCTGGTATAGCAAACATATTTTTTTTTAAAAAAGAGGTACAAATAAATAAAAAGAAAAACTATGCAAATAGTACTTACAACAGGTAGAGAGTTCTACAATTTTAGTCAATGGGCACTTAGGAGCATTTCCTCCTTTTTCAAAATCTGATGAAACACTTAAGCTGGAGTATTCAGGCTGGGGAAAAATTCAGACGTGGTTTCAAGCTAACATTCATCAATCCTCTCATCTCACTGCATCACTTGCCATCAACTACTAGGTCCATCATCTAGTCCGGAGGGGAAAATCGTTCTACGGTCCAGAACTTCACCGTCGGAGTCAGTAATTTCACCTTCCTGAAGCATGTGTTTTATTCGAAGATAGCCATCACCGTAACTCAGAACACTACGACTTCTAACGACCGGTTTAGTTCAATATCTATGATCACTTCTGATGGTTAAGAAGTCATAATCTTGGAGCGCCACTACGCCAAAAAAAAAAATAGGCTACACATATCTTCTTCTTAATTTCTCGTTAACAGTTATAGATCCGCAATTCGAAAATGCCCTTATAGCCTCTTTTCATCATAACATCATGATTTAGGATGGTTAATGTAGGGCCATCAATGCCCCACTCTCAAAAAAAAAAAAATCTTCCAGAAACCTGTCCGCCTTCAACAACTTCGCGATCCAGCCCACAGGCCAATCTTCGAGCCCCGTAATAAGTCGAATTTTTTTTACGAGTCAAACGACAGGTCTCTTGGCCAAGCAACAAGTGTCGTAAACATTCATTCTCCCGCGCTGCTTGAAAAACGGGACCGATCCACTCTGCCAGGGGTACGGGAATGGAAACAAAAGGAAAAATGGACTCATCGTGAAGACTACAGCTTGCCGCTCCACTCTGCCGGCCGCTTCATGGGGGAAGGAAACCATGCATCACCCCCATGGCGTGTGCTGAAGGGGGGTCCTGTTAGCCTCTGTTTACATGGGCGCCAGCTATCCGCCTGATAGCAGAGCCAATTGAAGCCTGACGTAAACTTACAAAGCCTAATTGCGTGTATAGTACACTCATAAGATAACGTAATTCTTATACAGGGCGGTCGGTCATTCTTATATCAAAGTCAGACTAGATGACTCCAAATTTTCCACCTGTGCAGTCTACTGACAAAACATCCCTCCCTTGCTGTCTGCTTTTCGTATTTGAAAAACAGGAAGCTACGTTAGACTATAAACGTTGAAATTACTTTGCAAAAAGAAAAAGAAAGAAGAAAAAATAAAAACTGATTTTATTATAATTATTACAATTACTTTTATTTATTTAAATTTTTATTAGAAACAGAAAAAAAGAGTGCTTTTAAATAAATGTTGAGAAAGTGATTTAAATAATTAATGTAGATTAAAAAAAAAAAAAATTTGTTGAAACCAACCGTAACAATACCATTGTAAATTTCAATAACATGTATCAATTGCATAAGAATCTAAATATATTGACGCGAATTAGAGCACGGAGAGAGAGACAGACCGAATTCGTAAACACTTTTCAACAGTGTTGTAAAGTGTTATTAACAAAATGTGAACCAGGCATAAAGCAATATTTACCAATCCAACACAGCAAAAATCTCATTAATAAATTACTATACTTTTTCTTATGCAACTTGGATAACATTATAAATTGGTTGTTGTATGAATGATAAGTTCAAAAATATTGAAATACAAATGCGTAAAATTTCTCTCTTTTTTACGGCACGTGCCACTTAAACGAATATTTCCGAATCAAAATTCCATTAACAGAAAAATCGCATTTAGATTTTATACATCGAATGAAAGAAATCGACTGTTTCTATTAACCAATGTTTCGTAGCAGCAGAATATGCTGCAATACCGTTTTACGTAAAGGTTTGGCACATTACAATATAAATAGTTATTATGTGCGATTCTTTAGGCACGTTCGCACGCAAAAGAAAGTTCGCTGTAATAGAGTCGACTTCCAAATCATATAAAAAAAAAAGGGTATCTTACGTGCATATTCAGTTAAAAATTATTTCAAACAACGGCTTATATTTCCTTAGTTATCTATTCTATATATTTAAAAATCATTCTTCGTTTCTATGTTCCTTATACAAATCTACAGTTTTTGTCCGATTTTAACGAAACTTGATTTAGAACACGAGAAAAATTACTGTCAACTTAAAAAATTTCTCAGACCATTCTTTACCACTTTTTTCAAACATCTCCCATAGTATAGTATTACACAAATCTTTTTTTTTTTTTTTTTTTTTTTTTTTTTTTCAATTTCTAATGTAATTTCATTCCCGTTGCCATTAAAAGAAATTGAGTATAGACAATATTTTTATAAACCAATAAAAATTCAGATTCACTCACTATAATTTGAAATTTGAAACTGACGTCATTCTGAGACGTCGTTTTAAACAAAAAAAGAACGTAGATGTGAAAAAATGCACAAAAATATACTTACATAATACAAGTACCTACAGAAAAATGTCATTTTAGTAAAAAAAGAACCCCAAAGACTGGAGACAAAAATAAAATAAAGTAAAATAAAATCTTGCCAAATCTGTACATACCAAGTAAATAAAAATAATAATAATAATAATAAAAGTTAAATTTAAAAACGCGCACCAAACTGAAAACACACTTCCAGCAATTATTGTTCATAGACAGTACTGTAACTTCTAATTCTTTTGTGTGAACGATAAATGATATTCACTCCCTATCCTACCGTAAGCATCTTGTAGTGCACCTATATGGTGTATATCAATCCCAATATGCTTGAAATGCTGTAACATCATTAAAATACACCGCAGACGATTTCCCCCCTATAGACCGTAATGTAACGGAATTCTTTTCAGTGCTCCTGTAAACAAACTAAGAAAGCTAAACCTCACATAATACTTTTCTTTAAAAAATCATTGAGAAATAATGAAAAACAAATAGATCAAATATGAATTACAAGTTACTGTAATGTGATTTATTTCGTATATTAAAAAGATTACTATAAGTGCATTTAAATGACATAGAACATTTATTTAAATGTGTTTGGAGACAAAAATAAATAACTTAACTCCTAATTTTCCAAAGGTAAGTTGTTTCCACTGGTTTGTTAATATTAAAGTAAATTTTCCAAGAAATAAAACAAAATTTTGCATATTCAAACTTCATGATTCAATTCATTCTACATAATCAAAAATCATCTGTCAAATATTGACATTTAGAAATCATTACATCGTAACTTTTTCCAGTTTTAGCTTCATCCAAGGAGGCATATTTAAGCTCCTTGGATTTAGGTGGACAATAATTGTCCACTATTAATAGAAATTGGATTTAAAGAAAACAATATATTATTTTCTATTAATTATTCTTTCTAGATGGCTCTTAAAACAAAAGGAATTAAACGTAAAATGGTCTCTTTGAAAAAGAATTACGTAATTTTTTTCATGTAAAACATTTAATAAACAATTTAATAGAACAAGAACAGGTGTAATAAAACCAAGAAAGTTATTTTGCGCAATCTCTCCATAAAGGGTTGGTATGATTGCGCACATGGGTAGGAGAGATTGTTACTAATAATAACTACAATTAAATTGTTAACAATAATAATTACACTTAAATGACATTGCTGTAAGGTTTTTGTGAACAAATTTTATTGTATTGGGAGTGAATATTTCAACCGAATGCTTAAAGAATCAGAAAAAGTAAATAATTTTTAAAACGATTAAAAATTTTTAATTTAAGGGGAAAAAATTAAAGAATCAGAAAAAGCAAGTCCAGGTAAGATTACAAAATAAAATTATGTAACTTAATAACACGTTTAACTTAAAATTAGTCCATTTTCCTTTTTCATCTTTTTATGCAAATTTACCAATAAGCTGCGTAATCTCTCCTAGCATGGAAACTAAAGGAACAATGCGTCATCTCTCCTAAGTAGCAGATGCGCAAACTCTCCAATTTCGGTAGGAGAGATTGCGCGGCCTTTTATTTAAACATAGCCGCTACTAAAACGAACCGTTGATGTTCACATTGTTAGTCTAGATTAGTAAAAATATTTTGTACTATTGACATTGTATAGGAATTCTGATGAATAGCTATGAAAATTCAAGCACTTACTTTGGGAAAACAAATCAAAATAGCAATACTTTATCTTAGACGCGCAAAGCAAGCAACGTGTACTTTCAAGTAGACACTCTACTACTGTTGTTGTACAACTACCTGGAGTCGCTGCGCTCTCATTCTACTCCTTCCCCCCTGAACCTCTATGTGCGCAATCTCTCCGACCGCACCATCTCTCCTGGCTTTACCTTAATAATATAAAAAATAAAACTTTTTAATATTTAAGAGTGTTTTCTATACTAATTAAACTCACACAATACTTTTCTTTAAAATTTCATTGAGAAATAATGAAAAACAAATAGATCAAATATGACTTACAGTTTATTATAATACTATAAAAAATAAAACATTTTAAAATTTTGGGATGTTTGGTTATACTACTTAATCTCACAAAATACTTTTCTTAAAAAATTCATTGAGAAATAATTAAAATAAATAGATCAATTATGAATTACAGTGCAGAGAATTATGCTGCGTTTACACTATGGCTATCAGGCCTATCAGGTCTGCGTGGTCTGTCAGGTCCAGGTATAAGAGGGTTTAAGAAGGTCTCTGTGGTCTGCGTGGCGTGGTCTAAGCGTTGGCGTTTCAGGCGTGAAAATATAAGACCCAACCAATCAGCGTGCTTCATAATTGTTTATTCCGCCATTTTAAAAAATGGACGAAGTTTGATGAAGCAGACGACAGATGAATATTTTGATGAAGATTTAAAATAAAAAAGGTATTTACAAACCAAAGGTACGTCATATTTTTCAGATATTTTTAATGTTTCTCTACATTGTTTCATAATTGTAGAAGTTTCTTTTATGTATTCGTAAATTACTATCTTCATGTATTTACGTACTACGCTACTAAAATTCATTTGTTCGCTATGTTACTTTTTATATTACCAAACTCTTTATAAAGCTATGTATTCATAAATTCTTTAAGTACCATCTTCCGATATTTATATACTATGCTACCAGTTCATTTGTTAATTGTTAGTTACGTTACTTATTTCAAAACTCGCATTGTTTCATAGGCATGAATTAAAAAAGCAAATTTGACAGTATATGAATAAAAATTAGAATAGTACGATCGTAATTCATAATGTACAGTAATGTCTTTTTTTTTGAGTAAATACTTTCAGGTATTTATTTAATATTGTTACTGGCAATTTTTAACTTTATCCTAAAACTGGTACCAATAAATTTTTAGCCATATAATTCATTTTTAATTAACTTCTCAGTTTTCTCTGTTACTGTCATATAATTGGCTGATCATTGATTTGCATTGTTATTCATCAGTTTTAAATGTGTTAATTTTTTCAATGAATCCATCCTAATATATATCTAAAATATTGCAGAGATTTTAGATTGTGTTTAGTTTCTTAGCCCTCTCCCCCACAAAGAAAAAAAAATATATATATATATATAATTCAACTTTTGTTAAAATTAACAAACATGTTTTTAAGTAAAGTTTTTACATTTACTTATTATTGCTAATTATTAAGCCATTCCTTATTATTTTAAGAGTTTTATTATATGTTTATTTTTTGAAATTTTCTTTAATAATTAATCTGTAGTACATTACATAAATTTTTGTAACCCCCCCCCCCCGCTCCCCCCACCTTTCACAACAAAGAATGGTTTCAGTTGGAAAACTTCATAATTTTTTTTTTTCAGAAAAAGTTTTAAAACTTTCAAAATCTATGAACGGTGCAAGGGAGATTGTCTGGTGAATCTACTGATGCCAGGAAATGTATACTTTATTGCTCTCAGGAGATCACTTATGCGTAGTTTTACAGTTTAGTAAGTCGCTATCATTTGTGATCTTCTGCAAGAAATTTGAATTCGGGCCTTGGACTTGTGCTATTTTTGCTTCCAAATTTGTCAAGCAGGAACTGCGGTAAATATAATGTCCATCAATAAAGTATATTAACTTGTATGATTGACTGTAATTGACTTGTATGTAGTTTTTCAATGTATATTGAGTTTGTTACATAATAAAGAAGGATTTTTTAATATATTTTACATTGTTTATGTTGTTTGGTACTTTTATGTTAGCTGGGCACCAGTGATAGATATACATGTATATATATCACTGGTGCCCTTTTAACATGTACTATATATATATATATATATATATATATATGAATAATATTCGATGAAAAGATGGCAGTCCTTCAACGATATAGCAAGTTGCAGTCGAATTTAGCGAGTATGGCGAAGTAGTAAGGCAATGAAATGAGATCACAGAATTTCTCCAGTAAATCCAGCCAATCTCCAGACAAATAATTTTATTAGAAGACGAACAACACATAAACGATTCCCAAAGGTCTAAAACTTATAGCCCTCGGTCTAACGTTGCTTCACTTCATTGAATTAAGATGTTACTGGGCCAGTTGAATATTCTACAGTCATACACTACCAGACACATATTTGTTTAGCTTCCGAAAACGTCAAAAATCTGCCGCTCCGACCGGCGCGGACCAGTTTTGATCTCTCCGCGGAAACATACACAGAATTACGTCACGAGCGCTCAACCCAATGAGTGAGAAGCTAGCTCCAGCCCAACGAATGAGGCTAGAGGGCGAGGCTAAAACATTAAAGAATCCCTTAGTTTGGTGCGGACCAATTTAGAAGTTAAAATCCCAAGCGCGCGAAAAATTCAGAGCAATAATAATAATAATAATAATAAGAAAATGGCTTTAAAAACATTCGAAATGAGAACTCGTCTCAGAATTTTATAGATTGGGGAACTGATAAAAGTTACGAATGATCTTAAATTTTAGATTAAGATTTGGAATAAAATAATTATTAATATACGGATATTTACTTTTAAAAGGACTTTAAATAGGAATAGATATTATTAAGAATTAAGGAAATACTGACTATGACAGAAGTTAGATTAAATTTAAAAGATTAATGCGAATAAAATGGAAGGATACGAAGGAAATAAATTTTTATATAACATATATATATATATCACTAGTATCTGGCTAACATAAAAATAAAAATACTTGTTGTTTTTATCAGTTTATTATGATTATTATAATCTTTTCTTTAAATTACAGATTGCTTTTAATCGAACACGACTTTTCTCAATAGCTATGCGAATACCTGTCAATTACTACATGTTGATCTCACTTACGCATTTATAAATGGTGATCTTTTCAACAGGCATTTTGCATGATTATTTTTGAAGGCATGAATCTTCAGTAATATTTGTAAGTATGATGCTTGTAAGTAAGTCATTTTCTCAAAATTACATTGTTGTATATTTATTAATGTTGTTTCATATAAAGTTATTTTTCCAACAAAATCAATCTGTATCAGAGAGAATCAGTTAAAGCTATGTCCATTCTCAATACAAATTATGATTTTCATAATTTAATTCCTTTAATTTTTTAACTGAAGGTTTATTTGCTATTAGCTTTTTAATTTATAAAATGCTGTTAAATGATCAATCTAAAAACACAACTTGTAGTTAATTAATTTGTGTAGTTTTGTGCAAGTGTGTAAGTTATGTTTTATATAAACTTGCATAAGCACTTGTGTTTTATGTAAACACTAAATGTATAAGTGTTATGCTACAGGATAGCAGTTACCCCTCGCCCCTCCCTTCAAGGAATCTGATATTTCAGAAAGTATCATTCAGACTAAAAAAAAAAAAAAAATCAAATTCAACAAAAACTAAAGTAACTTATCAGATAATTTGAATATATAATTTATTTGAATTAATATTATTAATATTGAAATAATCTAAAATGTATTATCTATGATGCTATCAATGCTATAATTTGCTGTGCTTAATAATTATTAAGCTGCATATATAATAATTTATTTAATGTTTATTAATGTTGAAATGATCTAAAATGTATTTTAACAATATTATGAAGGTTATAATTTGCTATGCTTAATAATTATTAAGCTGCATATATAATAATTTATTAATATTGAAATGATCCAAAATGTATTTTAACAATATTATCAAGGTTATAATTTGGTTTGTTTACTTACAATTCTTTGAAGTGAGAGTAATTATTTATGTTAGTTTAACTAAATATTGAAGATAATATATTTTGAGAGATTTGATGGAACGTCATTAGGTTATATTTAAAAATATATATATTATTAAATATTCATTAGTATCTAGTTTTTAAATCAAATTTTGTCACCAATGATAGAAAATCTAGCGAAGTACATGTGTTTTGTAGATGAAGAATTTAATAATTGAAAATTTTATGCACTTTGCATTAATAATTTTTTTATTATTATTCTAGAATTCAAAGAACAACTAACTATATTTGAGATTTTATGCTTTTAATGGTCAAAAAGTACAATTTCCACGCCAGAACTCTATAATGTCCCCTCGGAGCCACAGAAATCCCTCCCGAAGAAAAATGTCTAAATTCAACACTGCGGATAAATTTTCTGATTTTTTATTTATTTATTGCATTGTGTGTCATATTAGCCATACTATTCCTCAAAAGATTGCTTTAAATGTTTTGTTATCTTTCATGTATACTAGAATAATAATAATAGTTTTCTTTTTTAAAGAAGATATTTAACATTGGATTTCCTTTAAACATATCATTTTATAGACATATGGAACCTTGAAAGTAGCATTTTCACATTTTTTCTGTAAAAAATAAAGATAATACTGTAGTAGCTTCCTATTAAATTGCTTATTCAGATATAGCCCTATTTTTTATGCCCCCAATCTGGGGAAAAAATAAAGATTGTGCAGTAACACCACTTCTTAATAACTTTATTTGATAACAAGAAATGTGTTGTTTTTTTTTAAGTTACTATTTCAGCAGGGTTAGAAATTAGGAACTCCAAGTAAGGCGTCAACTGACGCCTGCAATTTTTTTTATAGGAACAAAACTGCTGTTCAAAGTTGCAATTTTATGCTATATCTTATTTTCTCATTTCTTTTCGCAACCATGTTAACAATAATATTATTTCTATTTTTTGTGTTAAAGGCAGGGGGTGGACTGTACATGTACATATTAAACACTTTATCTCTGCGTTATTAACTAAAACAAAAAAAAAAAAAAAAAAAAAAAGGTTTATTATAGAAGTGGAAAACTTGATTAAACTACAATATTTCGATTTTAGAAAAATGTTTTTTTTATTCTTTTTGTAAAGCTAATATAGATACAAAACAAATTTAGAAGCAAGTATGTCGATTGAAAGAAAATTTGAACTTTTAGATACAGCCAGGAATAAGCCTAGTTTAAAAAAAAAATCCCGCGACTGAAAGGCATATTCGCCGTTCCCAACCGTCAGGGAAAAAATAGCAAATTGCGCATGCGTCAAAACTTAGAGATTGAAATTCTGGCTACAAAACGCGAATAAGGTTGCCAGATTGGCATCTTTAGCGTATCAGGAGGGACATTTCGATCAACATTTATTTCTTTTTTTTTTTTTTTTTTTTTTTTTTTTTTTGACAGATGCCATTTATAGTGTGATGATATTATGTGTGATGATATAGTGTGCGATATAGTGTGATTTATCTAATGACAGATGTGTTTTTCAATAAGTCAATTAATTTTTTTTCTCTTAGTGTTTATTATTTTAAATTATCTGCAAACTATTTTTTTAAAATAATTAAACGTAATTTAGCGAAATTGGACCACCTTTGTACCCATGTAGAAAGATATTGATTTTCACAGAAGGAATTGCTTATTGTTTATTTAAGACTTCATTAATTAAATACAAAACTTATTTAAAATTGTATTTTTATTTATTTTATAATTTCCTAAGTTTATTATTTTAAATTATTTTTTACCTCTGCTGTGGGAAAGTAGTATGATATTCTTAAAATATTTAGTACCAACGCTTATGAAATTATTTTTTATTCAATAGATGAAGATATAAATTTTTGCAACTGAGCTTATCAGTAAACAACTTAAATGTATTGTTTAAACTTTATTGTTATTTAATAATAATAATGTTAGTTTTTTAAATCTTGTATGTTCTAATTGCCAATTGGTATAGCTTTAAATTAACATTAAAAAAAATTAAACAATGCATATAATTTAAATTAAATTGAAATAGTTTGTAATTTTTACAAAATTAATAGTTATTTGTTTATTTTTTGCATTCTATCTTTAATATACATTTTATTACCTATTAAATACAATTTAGTGAATATTTTACTATTGTCTTCTTTTTCGATATAACATGTAGGAAATGATTCTTTTGATTGCCTTATAAACAATTAAAATCTCTATTTAGATAATTATAACATCCTTTTAATAATCACTTCTCTTTTGATCATTGGACACAGATGGTAGCACAAAAGACACTTTATGGATATATATATAATTCCATATTCCATTTTGATCTTATTTAATTCTTAAATGGTAAAATATATTTATTTAAATTTTTTTATTTAGACCTTTTAACATTTTCCAACATAGTTGAAAAGTGTTTATGAATTTGGTTTGTCTGTCCGTTAACTCACGTAAATATAGTATAGTAGGATTGGTAATGTAATTGATATACATTACTGAGGTTTATCATAGCATGTTTGGTATTGAAAATGAAGCATGTAGCATTTATATTTCCTTTACAGGGGCACCCAAAAGTATTCCGTTACATTATGGTCTATGTGGGAAAATAATTCATGTTGTATTTTAATAAGTGTTACACTATTTTAAACATAATGAAATTTGTATATATTATTAAGGTGCACTAGAAGAAGGTTACTATAGAATATGTTATGTGTAGCATTTAGAGTACGTTTACAGGGAAGCTCAAAAGTATTTCTTTATTTACTGAGTTAAAGAACTTACAAGTGTATATGCAGCCGAAGTAAGTTTATTTATTTAGATACAGTTTCTGGAGATTGTAAAGTAGCTATAGATATTTTTCTTAATATCTTCCCAGTTTTGATTCTTTTTCTTCTATGATCAACTATACTAGATAATAAATTGTTATATAATTGATAATTTATTATTATTATCAAATATAATATAATAATACAATAATATCTAGATTACTATCAATACAATTTTCAGATAATTAAATTGATAGTAACAAATAAAACTTATTACTATTATTAAATTTACAATGGTGTTTTAGGACTTATGGAAGTTTCCTGTGGTATTTTACTTTTTTGTGAATCTGATGATTCAAATTGCAATCGATATATTTTAAATCTGTCCTCTGCCTTAGTCCATTGCCCCCTCTACAATGCCTTGTCGCTGAGCAGACGACAGGCCTGTGACGTCACCGACTGGAGGCAGATCCACTAACCCTACACGCGGCCTTTCGCCTCCAGAAGAACGAAGTTTTAGCGGGCAAAGTCACGTTGTCGTTGTGATCGGTACGGTACGAGTCTGGAAGATTATTAAATATTTGATCTTGTTACAGAAGAAATACATGAAAAGGTAAGAATTTATGCTATTTAATATATTGTATTCATGTTTTTATATTCATTAAGTTTTAAATATATTATTATTCATAATATTTTTCATTTTATATCGTTTTTTACAAAACATATACTAACCCTAACATTAGCGATATAGGATGTTGTTCTCCATAGATATCTTGAATTAAAAAAAGAGTATTTATGCATTAAAATAATATTATAAATCCGTTTTTTCTTATTGTAACCTGTTCTTGTATTCAATAACTTTAATTTATTAATAGTATTTATAGGAATTTAATTTCTTGAAGATTATTTTCCGTCAGTAGTATTGAGTTTGTTTATCAAGAATCGATGCATGTTTTTTTTTTTTCTTGGAACATTTTATGAAAAGTAAAAGTTATTTTTGTGAAATTTATTATATTTTTGTGAAAAATAATATTTTGTTTCGAAATATTAAGTCCAGTTGCTCAAATTCAAACAGCACTTATTAATAATAATTTCAAGTCCTGCTAAAGTTTTCTTTTTTGTAAATTACACATTTTAGAACATAACAAAATAAATAATGAAGAGTATGCTTTTCTGAAATAAACTTTTGTTTGTGAATGAGCCTATTTTATTATTTTAAGTTATTTCGTCAAGATTATTTTTAGTAATAAAATTTTTGTGAAAGGGTCTGTTTTATTAAAAGGGATTTTGTGAAACAACAAGTTTTATTAAAAGGATTTTTCTGGAGAGCCCGAAACAGGTTCTAAATTTTGCGTGGATCAGCCCTGTATACATTTTTTATATTCTAACTTTTAAAATATTATAAATTAAAAATTGACTTCAAGGTTAACTTATTTTGCCTCTTTTTTTAAAATTGTGAATTAAAAAATAAAAAATAAAAAAAATTAGAATAAAATCCAATAAAATTTATAATTTGTATCTGATAAAATGTATATCCATGAATCTTTTTTGTTAGCAGATCCAATTCTTGCATATTTTATTTTTGCGTGTGTAAATTAGAAAAAAGCTTTTGATGTTGAAATAAAATGCTGTTGGTTCATATTGTTTCTTATTGATTTTTTTAATGAAATGAGTGAAAGGTATGTATGGAAATGGAAGTGTGTACTTTACAAAAAGTCTATTTAAAAAAAAACACTCAGCATTATTTATTTTGTTATGTTTTAAAATGTGTAATTTGCAAAAAAGAAAACTTTAGCAGGACTTGAAATTATTATTAATAAGTGCTGTTTGAATTTGAGCAACTGGACTTAATATTTCGAAACAAAATATTATTTTTCACAAAAATAACTTTTACTTTTCATAAAATGTTCCAAGAAAAAAAAAAAAAAAAAAAAAAAAAAAACATGCATCGATTCCTGATAAACAAACTCAATACTACTGACGGAAAATAATCTTCAAGAAATTAAATTCCTATAAATACTATTATTAAATTAAAGTTATTGAATACAAGAACAGGTTACAATAAGAAAAAACGGATTTATAATATTATTTTAATGCATAAATACTCTTTTTTTTAATTCAAGATATCTATGGAGAACAACATCCTACACTCTAAAATTGGGAGGAGTGAGAAGTTGACTCTTTGGAAGAGTGAGAGGCATTTTCACTCTTTTTGGAGTGAATTTTATAAGAATACACTCTTTAAAGAGTGGGATTTTCCACTCTCTAGAAAGGAGTGAAATATCTCACTCCGTTGTCGAGAGTGACTGTCTCACTCCTTTGACAAGAGTGAAATATTTCACTCCGTTGAAGAGTGAAAGCCTGGCATTATATAATTTTGTCCATATTTATTTATTGAGAGAAACGAAATGATCATTTTTCCTTTTTCTTTTTAGGTAGATTTCGTAAGAAATGTTACCTATTACATTCTCCCCTATGTTGGAATTTCTGAAAATTTTTGCAGATCTACGCCGATTATAACCCCTAAACCCCCCCCCCCCCCAGTTCAAAACTTTATCTATCTGTCTATATAGCTATATCATTTTTTATGGACACGATAACTTCAATAATTCTGCACAAATCTCTTCCAAACTGATAACATATAATCAAAGGACATAAAATCTCGGTCAAGTTCGTTAATGGGCAAAATCGAAATAGGGGGGGGGGGGGGGTGAAAACAGAAAAAAACCCATAACTTCTTAATTATGATACGTATCAAATCCGTTTAAAGTTATTAATATTTCTAGGAAAAGGGCCGAAAATTTATGTATGACAGATTTTTGATATCATTAAAAATGGCCTCAAGGAAGGGGGGGGGGGGGATAGGATTTTAGGAAGAAAAAAATTCATAACTTCGTCAATTCACAAGATATCCATCCGCTTCTTGGAAAACATGAAAAAAAAATTGAATGCACTTAAAATAAAATTTAATATAACAAAGCATACCTTTTATTATACACGTGAAATACCACTGCTTCGACCGATCGATGGTGTCTTTATTTTCTTTTAAACATTTCAATATCAATTTTGCTTTTTAACCATAAATATAAAGTAAACCTATGTGGCGAATTGATATTTTATCTTTTTTGTACTACTATTTATTTTTTTTTAATCATTGTTCTGCACTGTATAATGCGGTTATTTTATTTTTGTGGCAACACTAATTTGAGGAAAAATCTCGCATTTCATTTATAAAAACAATGCCGATTTAATTTTTAATTAATATCAATATTTAATCAAAAACCATGTTTTAACGAAATGTGGTGGTGGTACTATGTCAGAAGCTGCTTCAAAAACCTTTCGAAGGAGGTTACCTCATTTATTGTTGTGTGTTTTGTAAATTCATGGAAAAAGGTATGTTGACAACAGAAACATGTATGATTTTAGAATAATAAACTAAAATACAGGATAAATAAAATTAAAAATTGACTTATACGGTGGATTCAGGGGGACAGAGCCCCACACCCCATCTCTGACGAAAAAAATCTTAGTCCCTTATTTTCGTGGTGTTTAAATATTATAAATTCACCGGGGAATAATATGTATTATCCTTTTTAAAAACAATTTAATATTATATTTTTTAAATAATAATTTTTAGCTGACATTTTAAACAGAAACGTCTTTTTAAACTTTCCATAAGCGATCGCAAAATTCCAATTACGATGTGACACTGATTGGTCTCTATAAAGTTTAACAACAGTGATTTCAAAGTTGTATATACAAATAGTGACCACTCTAGTTTTAATAACGTATGGAAATTCAGATTAAGTTATAAAGTCTTTCAAAAGTTAATGGATGAATAATGTTTTGGATTTTCATATCTAAAGCAAAAATCTATAATATGAAAATTGCTTTTAAATTCTTTAAAATTCGATATATTATATGCAAGTGTTACGTCAATCTTTTTTTTTAAAGCTATTTTCCCTCTGTCTGAAAATATAACAACTGTAGTAATTATATTTTGATAATTGATAAATTTAACGCCAGAAAATAAAAAGTTTCTGCCCGCTGTGCTGATATAAAAAAAAAGTTTAATGAGTCAATTGGGTCAGAGATCGCACCATTAGCAATGCTGACGTAAATATTGTCTTTTTTTTTTTTAACAGACCGCTGACGAGGACCATTTTCATTCTTGGCAGACGTCTATGACGATTGGCTGACGCGTTAATACTTCGATTTAAAATGTTAGTTCAACGGTTTAGTAGTTTGAAGAGATGTTCGTAACTTTGATACTGAAAAATTATGTGCTTATAATTTTGTGTCAGTCCTTATGTGTGGATGTGGATTACAAGTAATTTACAGTAATCATGAAACGATACATAGAAATAATATACGCTGAAGAAAATGCTTGTAATTTATAAAATGTTATAATTGTTAGAACATTGGTGTGTATTTTATTAATTTTTTTTCCGTTCATCACGAAGATTGTGCTTTTTGAATATTATTTTTATAAAATCCGACTGGTGAGTTTTTTTTTGCAGTCGGATGTGTTTTTTTTCCCCCTTTTCAGAAGGAAAATATGTGTGATTTATTTTCAATGAATATTTTTTAGAAATCGGTTTGCAAAACAGTGCTTTTTTTTATGTTTTGCCAAAAGTGTGCAACTGCCTTAATTGAGGGAGTACGCTCTATGACTATTCCATTGACAAGTTATAAATATTATAAAATCAACATTTAATCTGAGAATTATCTATTTTCGTATTGTACTTTTTGAATATTATTTTTATAAAATCCGACTGGTGAGTTTTTTTTTGCAGTCGGATGTGTTTTTTTTCCCCTTTTCGAAAGGAAAATACGTGCGATTTATTTTCAATGAATATTTTTAACAAATCGGTTTGCAAAACAGTGCTTTTTTTTATGTTTTGCCAGAAGTGTGCAACTACCTTAATTGAGCGAGTACGCTCAACAACTTGTTATAATATTCATTCAATTCTGACTATTCCATTGACAAGTTATAAATATTATAAAATCAACATTTAATCTCATAATTATTTATTTTCGTGTTATATTTGTTTAAAATAATTTACTATTATGGTTATGACTAACTCATCAAAGGTAGGTAGGATTATAAACAACTACTAATTTTCGTTTTCAAATAAAGCTTTTGTTGGAATATAATTGCTTATATAAGATTATTTAATTACTATTTAAATTAATTTGATAAGAATAATATGTATTTGTTATATTTGTATCTTTTAAAATCCAAATAAATATATTTTAATGTTAAAATATTTGTGTATTTTTTATGATTTTCAAATAAATTCATATCAATTTCAAAATTAGCAAATTTGTTTAATATATCTTTAGATCTCCACTTTATCAATAAAAGTTTTTTATTGTAAAGAATCTGGATTATAACTCACAGCATTGATTTTATTGAAGTTCAGAAATATATATACATATACATACCTGCCAATATTTCTAGTCAGAAAACCTTACAATTTTCCAGACGTACTTCATTGTGCATCTTTAAAAATTTATGCGTAGTAAATGGTGTTTGTGAAAGCATTTGGTACGGTAATATATGGTTTGATACAAAATTTACTGATAAATACAAAAATAAATAAATAAATAAATGAGTAACTGTTTAAGTTAAAAAAGAAAGTCAAAGACATAACCCAAATAATTTTAGCACTGATAATTCTTTTTTAATCTACTTTAAATAGGCTTGGTTTGGTTTTACCAAACAATTTTCTGTCATACATTTCTTCATAGCAATCTTTTCATATGCTTTTAAATTATTAAAATAAAAAGATAAAATTATAAGTAAAAAAAAAAATCAAATAAATGTCTAATCAAAAAAGTTTCAAAATCTCTTAGGTTTTGCATTCGGCTTTGCTGAGAGAAATTTTTAAAATACACAGCACAACTAAAAATTCTCTGGCATAGAATAACGCGTTGTGAATTACTGCTTGGCTGCCATGTCGTACCATATCGCTGATCACACGCATCTTTTGTAACATAAAAAACACAATGTGTGCATCAGTTTTATTCTTTTACTCAATAAGTAACATATTTGGAAAATCATTTCTAGTTACATCCAAAAACCTTACAATCTTACCTGTCACCCTTACAACCTTACAATTGGACCCAAATCCTTACATTGTAAGGCTAAACCTTACAAGTTGGCAGGTATGCATATATATTATGCAATTATATGTTATTACTATGACTGTAAAATATCAGTAATATATATATATATATTTTAAATGCGTACTTTAAAATATGTATTTTTAAAAAAGCAATAACAGAAAGTTATCAAACCTTATGCTGAAAAAAAAAATGCTGTTTTTATAATTTTTTTTAACACTTTGATATGTAAAGGAATTTTTAATGTTGCTTTGATGAATATGCGGAATACTTATAACATTTTCTTTCGCGGTCAAATTCCTGTGGTGACCTATTTTTTATATTTTATAATTAGAGATGAACAATTTTCTTCGAGAAATCTTTTTACATTTTTTCTGGGGGGGGGGGGGGGAATTTATTTTTGTCAAATCTGATTTGTTAAACCTAAAAAACTTATTGGCAAACTGGCAGAACATATATATTTTTTTTAATTTGAGAATGTGAATTTAAAAAAATCTTCTAAGTTACACATAATATTACTTGGTTTTAAAGCAAATTTTAATTGTAAAACAAATATATCATTACTTACTTTGATTTATTGCTCAAAACTTTAGCTTTCGGTTTTGCAAAACTTGAGATATTGAAAACAAATTTTAATATTTTTTAAAAAATATTTTTAGTAAAAAGGTTAAAAATAGAAAATGGAAAATAAAAAAAGCTAGACATTTACATTTTTGCATAATTTTGGTCCAAATATTTTTCTAAATGGTTTTCATTGTTGTAATAAAATTCGAGATCTAAATTTACTGGTTCTATTATTTTTCTTTCTTTCTTTTTTATTTTTTTTAAACTCTAGATTGTTTAACTGTGTTGTATAAGATCTAAAATACAGGGTTTTCAGTAAATTTTAATATGTTTTTACGTTAAAAAGAAAAAATATATTTCTTCACACATATTATATATATATAAAGTTTCCCATAGCATAAACCTGGTTTTTATATATGTTAGTATTTTAAAAAATATATAAAACATTCAGAGAATGAAAAAACTATAGTTGCCATTATTATTTTTTTATTATCATTATTGAACTGTTCTATTCAAGTCTTAAAACAATTCAAAGCATACTTCATGGAAATAAACTTGTACTTTCTTCTAAGAAAACGAACTATATGGTACACTCAGAAAACGAACTATATGGTACAAAATTATTTTATATCAATTTTAATTTGATGATCCTTTAAAACAATTAATCAGAAGTATTTTTCTAAAAGAAGTATTTTCTATCTAAAATAAATAGTCAATTTTGATGAAAAGTTGCATTGTTCTTCTAAAACAACATTACAGTTTTAATCTAATATTGCAGTGTTAAATTTTCATTCTAAAATGATTTTTTTTTTTTTTTTTTTTTTTTTTTTTTTAATGGCTGGCCATTTTAATGTGCGCCGCTAATGAAGTCGTTGCCGACAACAGTATTCAATGACTTAATTCGTGTAATCGGGCGGTGCAGAAAAGTTGTAATCAATATTGTACATGCTTTTAGCATAGAATGAAGTTGAATATAAAAAATATTATATAAAAACATATTTTTTATATGCTCAGTAATCGAATGAATTTAATTTTTTGCGATAGTATGTAAAGAGGGTGGGAAGGGGGGGGGAGTAGTCATTATCCCTCGAATTGTTTTAGTGCACATCTTCTATACTATGACAAAAAATTAAACACGTTCATGCTTTAGAATACATATTTGGCCATAAAGCAAGATTCGATTTCTTCCATAAGAGCATGGGCAAACTGGGCCGTTAGCCATTGCCACTATGATTTTAGGGTTCTCAAATTTAGTATGCAATTTTCATAAAGCTGATATTTTATATCTATTTCGACGTTGCACTGACTATAATCAATATTTTGAACATTTAGAGTAGGATAAGTTTAAAAACCAAAAATATATTTATCTAAGTACAGTAAAACTTTTCAATAGCGGACACCCCAGGACGACGGAATTTGTCTGTTATTCGGAAGAGTCCGCTTTCTCCGAATAGCACACAAATTCTACGATGATGCGGTGTCCACTATTGAAAGATTTTATTGTATTTAGATAAATATATTTTTAGTTTTTAAACGTATCCTACTCTAAAAGTTCAAAATATTGATTATAATCAGTACAAAGTCGAAAGAGATTTAAAATATCAGCTTTACAAAAATTTCATACCAAACTTGGGGCCCCCTCAAATCGGGGGAGGGGGGGATGACCCAGTTTGCCCCTGCTTTAATCAGGTTCTGCTTCCGGAACAAACCCCAGCCCTGCTTTATGGTCAAATATTTTCCAATTTATCCAGGATTCACTGTGGTCAAACATGGCTGTATTTAATGCTAAAAAAAGTGTGGTCAGAAATATCTGCATATTCCTCACAAATCAGAGCACAAAAACGGCCACAATTCAGACATTTCAAGTGTCTGAAATTCAGACACATTTAAGTGTCTTAAATTTTTAAGACACTTTAAAGTGTCCCTTCTTTTAACCATCCGTCTCAGACACTTAAGTGTCTGAATTTCAGACATTTCAGTTTACAGTGTAAGTAAAACTTAATGGGTATTTGAAAAGGAAAGAAATAATATACACTGATTAAGATTTTGGTTAATTACTTGCTTTTATGGGCATTTTAAAACTATCATATCTTTATAAGGCATGCAATGAAAGAAAACACAATAGTGATAAGTTTGGAATAAAATATTTTAGTTTTTTGTCAGTAATCTAATTTAATTCATTATGTAACTCTATTGAATTTTTCCTTAAGAGTTCAATTACTGTTACAAACTGAATTAAATAAATATTGCCAATAAAGTATTTTAGTCCAATCTTTACCACGCTTGTGTCTATTTTCATTGCATGCTCTAAAATATATGATTCTTTTAAAATGCCCAAAAAAGAAACATAAAATTTTTTTTTATTCACTCCATAAAAAGTGAACATTCACTCCTATGAAAGAGTGGCTATACACTCCTGTTAGGAGTGAGAAATCCACTCCTTTTGCCAGAGTGAATAGTCACTCCTATGAAAGAGTGGATAGCCACTCCTATGAAAGAGTGACTATTCACTCCTATCAGGGTGAAAAAACCCACTCTTTTTGCAAGAGTGGATAGTCACTCCTCTGAAAGAGTGAGTATCCACCCCTGTTTAGAGTGACTATTCACTTCTCGGGAGTGAGTATTCACTCTTTCAGAGAGTGAATAATTTCACTTTTGCCTAGAGTGAATAGTCACTCTAAAGAGGTTGGGCAAATTTTGACTCTGCGATAGAGTGAATATCCACTCCTCCGGAGTGAATAGTCACTCTTTCTTATTTAGAGTGTATATCGCTAATGTAATGAGTTTTGTAAAAAACGATATAAAATGAAAAATATTATGAATAATAATATATTTAAAACTTAATGAATATAAAAAACATGAATACAATATATTAAATAGCATAAATTCTTACCTTTTCATGTATTTCTTCTGTAACAAGATCAAATATTTAATAATCTTGAATCTAATTGAAATAGGTAAATATTCATTTGAAAGATGAAAAAATTACCCATAAAGTAAAAACACTCATATTTTTAAATCACCATATGAGAATAAATTTTGACATATGATTTTTTTTTCTCTGAAATATAAAATTATTAGGTCAGTCCATTAATTACCATGTTAATTTATACTGTAGATCGGCCATTTTAAAATCTTCTGCAAATCATTGGGGTTTAAAAAAATTGAACCCAAGTAATTTATTATTCAATGAATTACTTGGGGGTGACACCAGTATTTTATGCTCGTTATGTGATTTAACTTATTTTATTTAATAAAATTTCTTGTTTGATTTTATTTCATAACATGAAAGGGATGACAGCTATAATACTGATTTTGAAATGCTATTTTCCAATCTGGTTAAAAAATAAATCTAAAAATTTAACATCTGGTAAAAATGACTATATATATATATATATATTTAAGATATAACATCTTTACTATGAATCACATCCCCCCCCCCCCTTTTTCCAGAAAACTAAAAGTATTAATTTAGTTGTATATTGATGAATATTATAGATTATATAACATATTTCGGGTGCTAGAAATTTAACCAATATTAGTATTATATTTTAAAATACTTCAAAAAATTTAAAAACCATAGCAAATTTATAACACTAGTATTTTTAACCGACTCAAAAAAGGAGGAGGTTATCAATTCGACGTGTATGTATTTTTTTTTCATTGTGTTTATTTACATTAAAAGAAAAAAAAAAGTCAAAAATAGGAAAATTCTATATAATTTCTAAATTTTTACTTTCATTTTTTATGTAAATAAACACACACAAATAAAAAATACTGGCTGTCATTATTAAAAGATTATTTTATAAATTTAAGTTTTTCTCTTTAAAATATATTTCCTTCTGCCGCGCCGTAACAAAACGAATGGCGCGACATTTTACCGAATTCCGTCATCACCATCCTACGCTCACGACAAAGTTTGAAAGAGAGGGTGATCGTTGTCAGGGAAACCGCCTTCACCTTTGACGTCACGAATTTCAGCGCATAGGCATTGTAGAGGGGGCAGTGCTTAGTCACAATCACTACTATATTAAGATATTTAAATGAAAGAGTTTATTGAATTATTTTACCAATACTGCTAGTATGTTACATTTTATAAATTTATTTATTATCATTATTAACTTATTATTATTAAATGTAATCAAATATTAATAATAAATAAATCAACTATTTTTATTATTTTATCAATGTAAATAGAAAAGAGGTAATATTTTATAACCATAATTACAAAAGGCATTTCATCTTCATTATTAAAAAAGATAATATTTAAAAAAAATTTTATCAATAAATTTATAATATTAAGATAGATTATAAATTTATTTATCTAATATAGATAAAATTTATTATTATAAGTATTACCTCTTTTCTATTTACATTGATAAAATAATAAAAATTTTACTATTTGATAACACTTAATGATAAGTTAATAATGATAATAAATAAATATTACAAAATATAACATACTAGCAGTAATGAAAAAATAATTCAATGAGCTCTTTCATTTAAATATCTTAATAAAGTAGTAATTATGAAAAAGGAAGAATATGGATTTAAAATACATCAATTGCTAATTCAGGTTTCAGTCACCAGATTCACAAAAGAGTAAAATATCACAAAAAAATCGTATAAGTCCTAAAACACCATTGTAAATTTAATAATAATAATTTTTATTTGTTATTAGCAATTTAATTATCTGTAAATTATATTGATAGTACATATCAATTTCAACAGTAATAATTTGATAGTAATCGAGATATTATTGTATTATTATATTATATTTGATAATAATAATAAATTATCAAATAAATAACAATTTATTACCTAGTATAGTTAATATTATTATTTATTTGTAAAACACATTAAAGTTAATCATTGAAGAAAAATAATCAAAACTGAGAAGATATTAACAAAAATATTTATATGCATTTTGCAATCTTCAGAAACTATATCTAATTAAATAAACTTACTTCTGCTGTATATTCACGTATGTTCTTTAACTCGATAAATTGTATTATTTTCATCATTTTTGAAAGAAATATACCTATATTGTTCAGGTAAATTCATTATTACGTAAGCTATAAACTGTATCAACGACTGACTTGCACGTGTTTACACAATAATTGGAGCAACATGTGCCTAAAATCCGAACACCAAGCCAAAAGTAATCGCCAACTTGATATACGCAGTAACCTCATAAACCCGGTTCTTGCGCACGCGCAATTTGTTATTTTTTCCCTGACGGTTGGGAATGGCGAATATGCGACTGAAAGTATGCATCAGGAAATAAAAAAATAGCCAATAAAAGAACCTTTGGATAAAAATTATGGTGTGACATTTAAAAATATCACAAATTCTACATAAATATATGTATATTTCTTTTGAGTGGGGTAGCGCTAACGTACGAATGATAACGTTTGTAAATAAAAATTAAAGTGAAAGAAAGCTAGTCGTCAAATTTGAGGACTAGGCATAATTTTGTGGACGTGAAATCCAATAATTTAGTTGCGTTTGACGATTAACGATCGCTAATTTCTAACCCTGTATTTCAGACATAATAAAAATTATATTCATTACTGAGGTGCACTATAAATTGCTCTCTTGAAATTGTGGTGTGCATTGCGTTTACTTATAGGGACACACAAAAGATATCGGTTACAGTACATATGTGATATTTACAGACTGTGTGATAGGTGCATTTTCAACTTTGGTTTGCGTTTTTAAGTTTAACTAAATTTTTTCAGAATACTCGTGTGTTTATAAACTCGGTTGTTCATATACAGAGCTACACAAGGGAATCCGTCAGTATTACAGACTATGGGAGTGAATTGCTTAAGGGTAGTTTTTAATTGTGTTACGCATTTTCCTGTTGAACTATATTTAGTAGACTAATAGAAGTTTGTGGAATATAAATGAGTTCATATACAGGGCTACGCAAAGAAAAATATACATTGTCGTTTACGGTTGGTAATTGCTGCGAGTGAGTTTTAAGTTGCCTTTTAGCTTAATATGTGGTGTGTACAAAAGTCTTCATATAACACACAGGGCTACTATAAATAAAATATAGTAATATTTTTTTTTTCTTTTTATTGGAACTGGAGTTAAAACCACTTGTATTTCTGATATCTTCAAATCCAAGGATATTCTTAGCAGTTTGAATGAAACATTTCTTTTCATCTCGCTGATTAATTTATGTATTTATTTTAATAATAAACTGAAATTTCTATTTTTTTTTCTTTCTTAAAAAAAAAAAAGCATGCCAGTGCTTGGCTTTGATGTTATTATTTATCATTTTTTAATTATAATAACTGAAAATTATTAATAACTTGGTTCTCCCATTAGATTAAAATACATACCTGTTTCTGTAAAGTATCATGCCATCATCATTAGCATCCAGACTGTTATCTATGTATTTTACTTCTGATATGTAGTATATCATTATATTCAGTAATAAATTTGTTATGTGATAATATTTATTATATAGAGCAATATTTTGTTGTTTTATTTCTGTAACTTGTATTTTCAAATAAAGGAAGTTTATTAAAAATTTTCTGTTATCATTTGACTATAATTTTATTATAAATGATCTTTTCATGTATCTACTTGTTGTTTAAATAACAGAATGTATATTAAATAAAAAAATCCTCAAAACATATTTTAATTTAAAAAAAGAGTTACAAAGAGAGTTTATTTAAATTTTACTATTGAAGTCTTTATTTTATTTTAATATGTATATAATGCTTCATAACAATACCTTTTTAATAAACAAGGAAAATATTAAAACAATGTTTTAAAAATTCTCTTACAAAATTAAATAAACATTTGGAATTAAACTAAATGTAATTTGTAAAAGTATTTCTTTAAAAGAAAGTCTATATATCATAATTTTAAAAAATCAAAAATTTTCACTTTTTAATGTTTTATGATATGTTACTTATTAAATATCATTATGAATCCATTCAAGTCAAAAATAAAGTTGAATTATCAGTAGAAATCGTTTTTTAAAGCCATTATTTTTAAATTAGTCTAAAAATAATAATAAAGATTTTTATTCATTCTTCAAACATGAAAGGTTTTCTTCATTCCAGAGTTAGTTTATTATCCCATTTATATATATATATATATAATTATAAATCAAATACTTAAAATGAAAGATAGCTTGAAAACAAATAGTTGACAATGAGCAACAAATTAGAAATAAATAGTTGATCATGGGCAGAATGACTGCAAATTTATATGTCTTAATTAGGGTTGGGAGCGTTCAGGAAACAAAAGAATGCATAACGTTGAAATGCAATATGCAAGTTTTATTCATAAAAATATTTTTTCATTGAAATTCTTATTCAACCAATGTTAAAATTTGTTTAATTTGAATTTTTTTTTTTTAGATTATGTTTGAATAATTCTAAATTGGCCTTTTCGGTCTATTTATTAGATATATTCAACAAATACATATTTTAATGCAAGCACTGTATTTTATTATTTGTAGTGAAAGTGATATTATTTTCAACATACAAGTGCAGTTTCACCATAATATTTTGAATCATGTTTGGGTACAATTGCTAGTTTGTTAAATCAACAAAGAATTGCCATGTTTTCCTTTAAAATTGTCAGATATGTTACGTTGATACATATTTTTATTTTATCAAGAAAACTCTGTGAAAAAGAAGATTGTAACAGCACGGCGCACCTAGAAAATGTATGGCGAAGTGATATGTTAACTATATCTAGAATAATCACTAAATTAATTTAAAATTCAGCGGATTACTATTTGCTTAAATAAACACCTCCATGAGATTAATAGCCACATTTAATATTTTTGTTCCATGAATTAAAGAAAAAGAAATAAGGAAGTTTGTCAGCGGTATTTTTCACTGGAGGCAGAATTACTTAAATAATTAAAATGCTTGCAAGGGAATTCAGGAATTAAACTAATAAATTAGTGATTTGTTAGATTTACATTGTTTTATTTTATCAAAAAATAATTATGTAAAAAATAATAATTTCATTTAACAACAATAACAAAATGTAATGACAATTAATTCATTAGATGAATATTTTGAGCTTGTAAACACGGACGTTCTCAGAAAAAATAAAGAGGGTGGGGGGGGGGGGGGACAATATTTTGAAACAAATATGCTAAGGTGCAGAGAATAAACTTGGGGCCCAGGAATATAGTTTCCTAGTGCCCCTACATATGTATTTAGATGAAGGGGGAAATTTTTAGAACATAATTATTAAATATATTGTTATTTAATTTATGGGTTCAATGATTTTAATTAACTAATTTTGATTAGTATTTTTTAAATTAATTTCATTCTTAAATCAAATTAACATTTAATAAATAATTATACTATTTTTCAAACATTTTCTATATTATACTATGAAATATACAATTTAAAAATAAATTTCATTAATACAGTATTGCAGTATATGTTGGGCACCATTAACTGCTTTGCCAGGGCCCCACACAGCGTTGCACTGGCCCTGGGTCTGTATAAATTCTATAAACAGTGCTGCATGAAAGAATTTGCACACATTACAGGATATGGACAGACAACAATTGTTGAAAATAGATTTTTACTGGGTTATGTGCTTTTAAATTGCTCATTTAGATATTGCATTTCATAAAAATGAAATTTATTAATAATATTCTGTTAGTGTTGGAAAGTGTTTATTTGTATGATCCTTATACCAATGGCGCAAACAGGATTTTCATCTGAGAGGGGTTCTGAACCATTGTTACTGATAAAATAAACAATTTTGTTGATAACAATACATGACACGTAAAAACTGCCGTAACGAAAAGCACAATCAACCATAATATATTTAGCATGTATGTGTTTTAAAACACAGCATTTTCAGATGGAAAAAAAAAAAAAAAAGCAATAGCAATGAAATATGTACTACTTTGCTGCTATTGCTCTTAACTTTTCCTTTCATTAATTTTGTGTAGAATCCTATTATAAAGTTTTGAAACAGTTGAATGGTAAACATTTTATGCTGCTTATGCTTTCCTTTACTTTGGTTTTTACACATCACATTATTATTTTTTTTAACACAAGGGGTTTTCTATGCATTTTGTCAGTTTTTCAAATACTCTGGAAGTTGATTTTAACACTGAAATACCCCCCCCCCCCTCCCTTCGCTGCACCAATACTTATATAAATCTACAATTTTTGACAGACTTTCATGAAACTTGATATACACATGTTTTAGAACCAAAACAAAATTGTCAACTCCAAAAAAATTAAATTTTCTAATGCAATATTTTCTTTTCTGTTGCATAAAAAGAGTCTTATGTATGGACAATATTTTTATTAGCCAATAAAATATCAAACTTGCTCTATTTTTACATATGAAATTGGCGTCATTCAGAGCAGATGATGCAGATTTTCATATATAAAATTTAAAACCTTTACTACAAGTGTGTTAAAATGATGTAGTATCTTCATTTAAACATATTTAGAATTAAAACACCTATGAAAATAAACATATAAATTTAAAGGAAAAAAAATTACTGCACATTGCATCTCTTTCAATAAGACTCTTTTAGTGTGGCGTCAAAATGACTCCAACTAAAAAGTGTTGCTATATTTATTTCATTTGTATATTACACACCTATATCTTATAGCTAGGTGTTTTAATACTGCAATGGTGATATTTTGTATGATTTGTATTAATAAATAGAGTCAGTTCTTGCTCTTTTCAAACAAAACTTTCTCACTGATGTAGGGACAGAGCTTGAGAGACCTGGGCACAGATGCTTATGGGGGGGGGGGGGGGGGCTTGCACAAGTGCTTACAGTGGTTTTGGGTAAAAAAATATTAATCACTAATAGCGGTAATTATTAAGATAACCACTATTGACTTTAATAATTTCGTGATATTTAATAATTTTTTTTTTAATTTTCTTCTTAATTTTTTAGCAATAAAAGTTTTTATAACAGCTTCATAATCGATCTTTAGTGTTCTATCTCGCTAACGATTTTTCGAAATCAGTTCCGAAAGTGAAAATATCTTAATAAAAAAACTTGTAAACAAAACCGAAGAAGTAAACAAAACGGCCTTTGCATTTATTGACCTCAACTATCCAATGAAAAAAAAAAATAATGAAATACAAGCGAGATATATATAAACGGGTCGTTCCAGGAAAAATTTAGGGCCTATTTAGGGCCCCTTCACAAAAATCAATAAGTTAAAATGGGCTCCTTCACAAAATTCTATTCCATAAAAGCTTACTATTATTTATTTATTATTTTGTGATGTTTTAAAATGTGTAATTTGTAAACAAATAAGTTCACCAGAGAGGAAAACTTCTGCAAAAGGATTTTAAAAAGTTTGTTAAAAAATGCTTGGTTCAAATTTGATTAACTGGATTTCAACTTTCGTTACAAAATGTTATTTTTCGCAAAAATATAATAAATTTCACAAAAATAACCTTTACTTTTCACAAAAAGGGCCCCAAGAAAAAAAACCTGCATCGACCCCTGATATATAAAAATTCTCCCATAGAATTAATATTAGCGAGCGAGTGTTTTTGTGCAAGTGAAGTAGTTATTTTTAAATGAAAAAAATAAACAGGTTTTTCCATATTCATTTTGTGCTTTAATCATGAAAACTTCCAGATTTTGGCCAATAATTGAAAAATCTTCATCAATTGAAAAATCATCAGAAGAGGCCACTTCCCCTTCTGAAATTAACGTACATTATCTATTAAGTAGAAACTTTATTTTCAAGCCGTTAGAAATAGAATTCCACTAAATGTCATGTCATTTGGTTTCTTTTTCTTTTTTTCAATATTGTTAGGAAAATGGTATATTTTTCTGTTAGCATCAAAGAAAATCTGCATTCTCACTTATTATAAAACTGGGGATTTTACTATGTTTGCATCAAAGTGATGTAATTTTTTCCTGATTTTGTCATTGTAATGATTTATAGCCCAAGAGGCATCGTCACATTTTGGAAAACAAATTTTAGTGTCAACGATTCTGATACATGATAGATTAGATGTAGAAGCACCGCACATCTGATTACTGATTATGTCTTTAAGACGGGATAACATCAGTAATCAGGTTGGCATTCATTTCCCGTTGCAGCAATGTCAACATAAAAAGCAGTTCAAACATATAATAATTAAGAAACCAAAAATAAGTTGCTATTGACATTTTATAAATGAAGAACTGTCTTTATGTTCAATTAATTTTTTTTTCGGGGGGGGGGGGGCTGAACCCACCATTTAAGATCCTTTTTGAACACTTAAATTTAGAAAGAAAAACAAAACTAAATTTTGTTTTGAGGAAAAGGGCGATAAGAGCCCTTCAGCCAAAAATAAAATTGTTTCTTTTTGTCTTAGTGATTAATTATTTCACAATGTTACTATTATTTCTTTTTTTGAAAATAATCAGAGAAAAATAAACTTTAGTTTATAAAATTTGAAAATTCAGATAACAGCAATTGCCTTGCTCCCATTGTGAGCACACATGCATGTAAAATGCTTTATTTCTATAAATTTACATGTAATTAATATGTCTATGCTAAGTTAGTGCTAATGCTGATTAGAATGATTTTTTCTTTTTGTTCATATTTTTTTATTTATATCTTGATGAGAATTTTCTTATTTTGTATAATAAATTAAACCTTATTTAATTATTTTTGTCAGTATTATTTTGCAACAAACTGAATTGTATGATCTCCATATATTTAAATTTTTACCAGGGAAAATAAAATGTGCACAGAAATTGTGAGACCCAGTACAGATACTGAATAGGGCTTCAGCATGCACTGTATATGGCTATATTTAATACGAAATTGGCTGCTCACTGAGCCTTTCTCAGCCCAATACAACAATATCTCTTGTATCTATATCCCCTGTGTATTTCCCAAACCTTTAATAATAATAACGAAAGAAACCCGTTAAAAAAAATCACTTTTATATTATCTGCCTTCCGTTTTTTAAGTAAAAAAAAAAATGAGCACAGTCATTAACCCTCAAAATATTTGCATTGCGAATGTAAACAGACAAACACTACCCCTCCCCCTCCATCCAAGCTGCAAAACTGACGCATGCGCAAAAATAAGTTTCTTCTCCTTACGCCAAATTCTTATGCCATAGTGTAAACGCAATTTTTTCTACCCTTGGAGCAGAAAGACCCAATAGACCTAAAAGACCATATAGTGTAAACGCAGCATTACAGTACAAAGTATTATATTATTAGACCGGGAGGCGGCAGCACAAACAATCACCTCATCGAGTTCACGGCTGAAACTGCAGAATTAGTTAAAACTCGATGCACATATTAAAACGCAATCGGTCTGCCAAGTCATATCTTGGTGGAAAACACGTGAAAACCCGATTTTAGCGGTTGACTCGTAGGTTTACCATTGTGTTTTCCTGCACCCAGTTCTCCATGTTTTCATACTTTTGGGTGCAGGAAAATAAGGCTTCTATACTAGAGAGCTGGCGCATCGTCCGACATTAATATTCCCAAGTGGGAAAGCGTTGGCGCTAGTTTTTCCTGTAGGACCCATTTGGCGCATTTATCGCCTTCTTAGTTGCTTTGCAGAATTTATCAAAAAGTACTATAGGGAATGAAAGTTTCGAATAAAATACGTATTCTTGATCATTGATTTTCATTGCAAATTGTAGCCTGCATGTTATTTATTGTTCAATAAAATTAGCAATAAATTTATTTACTTTTATTAAGAACTTATTTACTTTTATTAAGAACTTATTTACTTTTATTACTTTGGTTTTACAATGAACAATCTTTTCACTAATTAATTATACACGCGATAAAAGCAGTGTTGAATTCATGGAGTGACAAGGGGGGGGGAGGGGTGATACACACACGAAAGATTTTGTTTTCTAATGGTTTAGAAGTGCACCCCCCCCCCCCTTTGATCCAAACGTATTTCTTAGAAGTGGAGGGGGAGTCGTTTGATCGTTTTAATCATTATGTGTTTTCAGTCTTAAAAAAAAAGGCTTTTATTTAGGGAGTTACCCGAGGGGGGGGGGGAAGGGGGCGAGATATAACCGCGGAAGATTTTGTTTTTTAATGGTCTAGAAGCGCACCTACCCCCCCCCCCTCCTTTTAGCCAAACTTATTTCTTAGAAGGGGAGGGGGGGTGTAGTTTGATCGTTTTTATCTTTATGTATTTTCAATTTGAAAGAAAAAAAACTTTTATTATTTTTAGTAAGTATGCATGTTTCATTGGTGCTATCTTTTGCATTTAATCTTTTTAAGAATTTTGTTACTAAAAAAAGAATTACATTAAAAAGCAAAATATTTAACAATTAAAATTTATTCTTCAAGTGTACTTTTTTCCAAAAAATAATGAATAATAATAATTCAAGAAATAATTTTCTTTTTTTTTTTTTTTTTTTTTTTTTTTAGTGTATGTTGCATTTCTGAGTGTTCTTTACTTAACAGTGTAATGAAAAAATATTATAATTAATTTCTGATGTAAAAGTATAATTGAAGAAAAATAATATTAAAAATATAATTTCAGCTTTTACTTTGTGATAAAAATTTAAAAACTTCTATTTAAAGTAATTTTTAAAAAGTTTTCATGTGTAGCAATTTTTTATTACTTTAATAATATGAGAAATGTTCTTTCCAAGAGGAAAATGTAATGATCCTTCACAGTATTCAGATATCCTTCGTTATCTTAAACAAATTTATATCTTAAAGTTACAATAAAAATATACTCCATTTCTTAATAACATTTAATTATGAAAATTGTTTAAAATATTTATTTATATATTTTCTTAAATATAACTGTATTTTGATGAAATATTAATATTAAAATTATCTTTAAGCAAATTTAGGGATTTTTGTTTTTCGAAATTCAAAATGGAACCCATTTATTTGATGAAAATGAATATGTAAAAAAAAAAGAGAAAGAAAAAGAAAAGAAATCTGTACTTTTTAAAAGTAAATTTCTTTAAAAATATTCTATTTTATATTATGGTTCTTTCGAAAACCCTCATAAATTTTAATTATATATTAATATTCTTAAGTTTTCCATAAAATTTCAGTTTAATTTTGTGCTTTTGAAAAAAAAAAAAAAAAAAAAAGGTTGGAAATAAACATTGTTTTCCCGAAATATGAACTAGATGGCGCTACGCCCTTGAAATCGCTAGGGATCCTACATTAGAGAGAGGACATTGCGTCGCCGGCAGATTTGACAAATCCGCCATTTTAGTTACGTCGTATGTATACGCTGGTATTGCTTTCTAAAGAAAATTTGGATTTTAAAGATTCAACATTTTAAATATTGTATCAAGACTTAGTACACTATTAATAGATAATTTTCTTTTGTTGTTTATAGTTACTTTTTAATATTTAGTAATGTTTATTTATTTTGTAACATATTTTAAATTGTCAGGGTTCAATTGTTGAGTATGCGGTCAACTTTAAACAGTTTCATTAAATAATAACTATCGAAATGAGTAACACAAACAAAGCAATTTCGTTTCTGCGTCTCTTGTTTTACATTTTAAAACTAATTTTGATTTAAATCTTTTTGTAGTGAGTGAGCAAAACGTGTAAATAATTTGGAGTTTCGAAGTTTGACACAGTTGGCGGTAATTGACAAACGTTATTGGCGATGAATTTCTGTTTACATTTTGAAACATTTATTTTAAGAACGTAATACAGAATAAAATTGTATATAGTGCACTCTTTTTAAAATATGAAATTGTTTATAAATTATAAGGAATAGTTGAATAAATTGTTAAACTGTTCATGTTTTAATAATTTCTTTTTTACATATCCGCGGAATTTGAGAGCACAAGACGTAAGCATTTAAATTTTCCGCATAAAAAAAATAACTATGTATAAAAGCGCTGACTCTGACAATTGCAAAAATATATAAATTCACAATATATAAACCTCTATATAAATAAACATTACTAAGCATATGTGTGTAAATTTTTTTATTCAGTTTCTCGGAATGTATTTTTTTTATTATTATTATTTAGATATACTTAGTATTATAAAGTATATTATTCTAGAAAATTGTAGCTTTTTAATTTCATACAACCAATTAGTTTCTTTAAAACTATCTAAATTGATTAATGTAAATACATTAATAAAGAAGGTATATTAGGAATAAGTTTAAAAAAATTATACTTTTTTCTGAATATTTCAGTATTTTTTTTTTTAATTTCTTATTTCTATTAAATGATATATTTTTAACCTTATAAAATTAAAAGAGTTCCCTCTAAGAAATTTTATTTATTTACTTAAAAAAGTAACCTAACTAATCTATATCATGAGTCATGACCATTTAAACAGAGGAAAGTAAAAAATAAATACCCACGCTACAAAAAATTACATTATGTAGCATTTCTTGTGTTATGCATAAATTAAAATGTTTATTTTAAGTGAAAAAAAAAACCCCAAAAAAACTTGAATATTTGTTTATAGTAAAATTCGAATATTTTAAGCATAATGTAAAGTCCCGAAATGTTAACCCTGCAATTTAGCCGAATAAAAGAAAAAGCATTTTCTGAGAATTCTTATTCATTAAAACGGAATTGTGCTTATGTTTATGTTCTGAATGACTCTGTGAAGGCATATGAAATGAATTTCTGGTGATTTTAATAGAATAAAAAGTGTTGGACGCGGATGAAAATGCATTGCGTTCTACGGCGTTCCACCTGCTTTGTAACTAATATGGCGGACTTTCCGTCAATGTCCAATCTCTCTCTAATGTAGGATCCCTAGAAATCGCCGTTACCGCCAAGCTGGCTAACAAAAAATTTCGGGAAGAATAAAATCTACAATTAATAGTTAAATTTGGCAATTTTTCATGTTTACGAGGAAATTGAAGCATGCAGGGATACTTTCTTGAATGATTCGTAGAATTAATAGCGGAACAACTACCCATAATTAAACCTTTAAAGTTAAAAAATAGACAGAAACCAGTTCAACGCCATTGAAACACATTACGTGAACCAGTCCAGCCAACGCCCCCTAGAGATATCTCTAGGGGGCGTTGGTCCAGCGGGAATAAAAATGCCTGACGAGTCAGCCTATATATTATAGGAGCTCTACAGGAAAACACAATGGTAAACCTACGAGTCAACCGCTAAAATCGGATTTTCACGTGTTTTCCACCAAGATATGACTTGGCAGACCGAATGCGTTTTAATATGCGAATCGAGTTTAAACTAATTCTGGAATTTCAGCCGTGAACTCGATGAGGTGATTGTTTGTGCTGCCGCCTCCCGGTCTATATACAATATTATAAAAAATAAAAAATTTAATATTTGGAGATGTTTGTTACCGTACTTAAAAGGAAAAAAAAGAGAGAAAGAGGAAGAAATTATATTAAAAAAAGAGAAAATGAAGGGTAAAATTAAAATTTGTATGATTAACTAATATACATTAAAAGGTCTTAATTCAACACTCTATTAAAATGTTAAAAGGACATTTTCAAAAAGATAATTTCTAAATTTTGATAACATAATACTTTTCTTTAAAAATTCATTGAGAAAGAATTAAAAACAAATAGATCAATTATGAATTAAAATTTATTATACAATAATATATAAAAAAACAATTCCTTGAGAAATAATTTAAAAAATTGGATCAAATATGAATTACAGTTTATTATAATAATATAAAAAATACATTTTTTAATATTTAGGGATGTTTGTTATACTACATAAACTCACTTTAATACTTTTCTTAAAAAATTCATTGAAAAATAATTAAAAACAAATAAAGCAATTATGAATTACAGTTTATTATGTAATAATACACTGCTCAAAACAATTAAAAGATATTTGAAGTTTTATATAAAATAAAGATATAAACGAAATTTTTTTTGCCGAAAATAGAAGAAGAGAATCACAAATGCAAATTTTTCTGGTTTTCAAACTGTGAAGTATGCAAATTTTGAGCTCGACGTCAAAAACGTCGCTTCAGCGGCAGCGAATGAAATTTGACTTTTAACTGGATAAAAGAGAATGAAGACAAGGATGATCGGCATTCAGTGATTGCTTTGTTTCGATGAGTACGATGTCTCAGCGAAGTCATTTGACAGATTCAGAAGCTTGGAGAATTGTTGGTAGGTTAGAAGGGGGCCAAACTCAAGCCGAAGTAGCGCAAGCCATTGGAGTGTCACAAAGTGTCATTTCCAGGATCTGGAACCGTTTTTTGGAGAGTGGATGTGCAGGCCAAAGACCTGGGCAAGGTCGTAGACGGGCAACAATGCCCAATGAAGATCGGTATTTAGCGTTAACAGCTCGGAGACACCGAAACATGAACGCTACTCTTCTCCAACAACACCTTCGCTCGGCTAAAGGCACCACGATTTCAACTCAGACTGTCCGAAACCGGCTCCATGCTGTAGGTCTGTATGCTCGCCGACCGATGGTATGTGTTAGATTAACATCAAGGCATCGTCGCGACCGCAGGGAGTGGGCAACCGAGCATGTCAACTGGAGGAGAAATGAATGGAGCAATATTCTGTTTTCTGACGAGTCCCGTTTTTCTGTGCATCCGGATAATAGGCGTATTTTCATCTGGAGGGACCGTGGCAGTAGGAATAATCCTGCGTTCGTGCACGAAAGTGTCAGATTTGGCGGTGGAGGAGTGTTGGTGTATGGTGGCATTTCCATTGACGGGCGCACTGACCTCTACATCATTCGAGATGGAGCTCTGACTGGTCGCCGATATAGGGATGAGATCCTCAGACCTATTGTAGTCCCTTACGCTGCAGCAATCGGAGATAACTTCATTTTAATGGACGATAACTGCAGGCCACATCGTGCAAACCTGGTGGAGGACTTCCTTTTCGAGGAAGGAATCGTTCGAATGGATTGGCCAGCGTGTTCTCCAGACATGAATCCAATCGAGCACGTTTGGGACGCTCTAGGAAGACGAGTTTCTGGCCGCCAACAACCCCCACAAACTCTCCAAGAACTGGAAAGAGCTCTTCTGGAAGAGTGGGGCAGAATACCCCAACTCGTCATTAATAGCCTCATTGAGTCCATGCCTCAAAGGTGTTCAACGTTGCTGGCCGCCCGTGGAAACCATACCCCCACTGAAAATGATTTTCTTTGAAGAAAACACCTTTTCTTATTCTTTTTTTCTCATATGCACAAATTGTGTTTTTTTCCTTTTGTACACAAATGCGCAATAAAATGCATTTTTTTCTGCCAAACATGTGTAATTTATTCTCATATAACCTACTATGTCTGTCGACCATGTATCAATCAGCTAAAAAGTTTCCCAGATACAAAATCCACCTAAAACTGCAATATCCTTTAATTGTTTTGAACAGTGTATAAAAAAGAAGAAATTTAATATTTGGGGATGCTTGTTACGGTACTTAAAAAAAAAAAAGAAATTATATTAAAGAAAGAGGGAAGGGTAAAATAAAAATTGTTATGAAAAAACTTCGATTGTCACTAATAGAGTACATTAAAGGGTCTTTATTAAAAATTGGAATAAATGTTAAATATAGTTTTTAAATTTAGATAACATAATACTTTTCTTTAAATATTCATTCAGAAATAATTAAAACCAAATAGATCAATTCTGAAATTCAGTTTATTAGATTAATATAAAAAATAAAACTTTATTTAGAAGTGACAAACAAACAATCAAAAATTTAAATCCCTAAAAACAGTATTTAGGGGTGATTGCCATACTAATTAAAATTAAAAAATACTTTCCTTTAAAAATTAATTGAGAAATAATTAAAAACAAATAGATCAAATATGAATTATTAATAATATAAACAGGGCTGGCATTTGCTACTAAAATGCTACTATTTTCAGCTTCAGGATACTAATGCAACTTTTTTAAGCAAAAAAGGCTTGAAAAGCAACTATTTCTGACAAATAGGCAACTATTTTAAAAAGGAAACTTTTTGAAAAAAAAAAAAAAAATCTAGCTTTTTCAAATACATGTTGGAGGAAATATGAAACAACAAAATAAGTTTTTTTTTCTATTCCAGTACAATTTTTCCAGATGTTCGATACCACCACCAAACAGCATTTTTCTTGACCAAGAGTCAATTTCATTCATTTTTCTATTGTTCTAATTTATAGGTAAAAATTAGCGGTCACCACTCGCCACGTGGCGATTAAAGTTTAAAACTGGCAATTAAAAAATTCGCCATCGATCGCCCCTCTAGTCGCCACTCGCTAAGTGGCGATTAAAAGTTTTTTATCGATCGCCAAGTGAAATACACCATTTTTCATGGAAATATGCATCTCTACATTGATTACATCGTGTTAGAGAACTGATTAATTCTTTTTCCTACCAGATGCAAACAGATTTCAACGACTTGGCTGTATTTTCAATATTTCGGGTTTTTCTCATGGCTTACTCTTAAGTTAAATTATTTTTTCAAGAAATACAGTTTTATTCTGGAAAATATATTCATCAGCTTTGATTCTACATGAATTTCAAGTAATTTATTGCTTTTTTTTCCACCGGATACAAGCGGATTTTAAGGCCATTTCAACAGTATCTTCAATATTTCGACTCCTGCCACATGCTCACCAGCTGGATTATTTTTCTTCAAGAGATACTGTTTAATCATGCGAAATACACTCATACTCATACAATAGGTATAAAACTCTTATAGAAAAATATGTTTATATACAACGATCATAGAAGAAAGAACTTATTGTTTATTCTATGACAACGATTATAATTTATCTAGATGTCAAGAAAGTTTGAAACATAATAGTGGCCACTAATGAAACTGAGTCTACCGGCCACTGGCTACTAACTAAATTTCCCAGTTTTCACCTATATATCTAATTACTTGTTGCTCACTAATAACAATAAATGAATCATCTAAATAATCTCCTCCATTAAAAAATTTCTGCTTCCTCCTTTACCCTCATCCCTCCTCTCACCCTCATGCTCTGTTTCAAATTGTTTAAATCTCTTTTTTTTAATTAAAGAAAAGACATTTGCCCTACTTACTGATCACTGCTTCTAATAACAATAAATAAATAACGATCATCTGAACCCCCAGCATACAAGGAAATTAAAAATCTGTACTTTTATATATAAAAAATTCTCATGTCCTACTTGTTGCACTCTAGTGAAATAAATAAATAATCAGGCTTATATAAACTACCCTTCCTTCCCAAATTTTTGGTTCTCCCCTTTGCCCAACCCCTCCAGCATGCGGATTTTCAAATCTTTCAAAACTTTATTTTAAGAAAAATTATTTTGCCCTATTTGTTGTTAACTAATAACATTAAATTAAAAAAAAAAAATTAATCATCCACCTCCCCTCTCAAATTTAGATCTCCCCCCCCCCCTCCAGTGTGGAAAGAAGTTTAAAATATTTATTTAAAGTCTCACCTAATTGTGTTATAATATGGGCTTATAATATTTAAAACTTTATTTTTAAAAACATCTGTCATATGCATTGCTTTCTAGTAACAATAAATGATTAATCAATCATATAAAATATCCCCTCCCCCCACGTTCAATTTCTGTTTTCTCTCACTTCTGAAATTTCAAACTCTTTAAAATATTTATAATTTGAATTTTATATAAAAAAAAAAAATTGCTGTATTTGATACTATGTAGTAATGATAAATATCAATGACCTAAATTCTCTCCCCCTGAAAATTTTCATTTGTAAATAATTTTTCAAATAGATTTTCGTATAGTGCATCACCCTAAATCGGAACTCTAACTATGTTGTGGTATTCTACAAAAAATGTCATTTCAAAGTAAGCAAATACACACCAAAATTAAAACTTCCCTTATACTGCATTTGACAGATTCAGAAGCTTGGAGAATTGTTGGTAGGTTAGAAGGGGGCCAAACTCAAGCCGAAGTAGCGCAAGCCATTGGAGTGTCACAAAGTGTCATTTCCAGGATCTGGAACCGTTTTTTGGAGAGTGGATGTGCAGGCCAAAGACCTGGGCAAGGTCGTAGACGGGCAACAATGCCCAATGAAGATCGGTATTTAGCGTTAACAGCTCGGAGACACCGAAACATGAACGCTACTCTTCTCCAACAACACCTTCGCTCGGCTAAAGGCACCACGATTTCAACTCAGACTGTCCGAAACCGGCTCCATGCTGTAGGTCTGTATGCTCGCCGACCGATGGTATGTGTTAGATTAACATCAAGGCATCGTCGCGACCGCAGGGAGTGGGCAACCGAGCATGTCAACTGGAGGAGAAATGAATGGAGCAATATTCTGTTTTCTGACGAGTCCCGTTTTTCTGTGCATCCGGATAATAGGCGTATTTTCATCTGGAGGGACCGTGGCAGTAGGAATAATCCTGCGTTCGTGCACGAAAGTGTCAGATTTGGCGGTGGAGGAGTGTTGGTGTATGGTGGCATTTCCATTGACGGGCGCACTGACCTCTACATCATTCGAGATGGAGCTCTGACTGGTCGCCGATATAGGGATGAGATCCTCAGACCTATTGTAGTCCCTTACGCTGCAGCAATCGGAGATAACTTCATTTTAATGGACGATAACTGCAGGCCACATCGTGCAAACCTGGTGGAGGACTTCCTTTTCGAGGAAGGAATCGTTCGAATGGATTGGCCAGCGTGTTCTCCAGACATGAATCCAATCGAGCACGTTTGGGACGCTCTAGGAAGACGAGTTTCTGGCCGCCAACAACCCCCACAAACTCTCCAAGAACTGGAAAGAGCTCTTCTGGAAGAGTGGGGCAGAATACCCCAACTCGTCATTAATAGCCTCATTGAGTCCATGCCTCAAAGGTGTTCAACGTTGCTGGCCGCCCGTGGAAACCATACCCCCACTGAAAATGATTTTCTTTGAAGAAAACACCTTTTCTTATTCTTTTTTTCTCATATGCACAAATTGTGTTTTTTTCCTTTTGTACACAAATGCGCAATAAAATGCATTTTTTTCTGCCAAACATGTGTAATTTATTCTCATATAACCTACTATGTCTGTCGACCATGTATCAATCAGCTAAAAAGTTTCCCAGATACAAAATCCACCTAAAACTGCAATATCCTTTAATTGTTTTGAACAGTGTATAAAAAAGAAGAAATTTAATATTTGGGGATGCTTGTTACGGTACTTAAAAAAAAAAAAGAAATTATATTAAAGAAAGAGGGAAGGGTAAAATAAAAATTGTTATGAAAAAACTTCGATTGTCACTAATAGAGTACATTAAAGGGTCTTTATTAAAAATTGGAATAAATGTTAAATATAGTTTTTAAATTTAGATAACATAATACTTTTCTTTAAATATTCATTCAGAAATAATTAAAACCAAATAGATCAATTCTGAAATTCAGTTTATTAGATTAATATAAAAAATAAAACTTTATTTAGAAGTGACAAACAAACAATCAAAAATTTAAATCCCTAAAAACAGTATTTAGGGGTGATTGCCATACTAATTAAAATTAAAAAATACTTTCCTTTAAAAATTAATTGAGAAATAATTAAAAACAAATAGATCAAATATGAATTATTAATAATATAAACAGGGCTGGCATTTGCTACTAAAATGCTACTATTTTCAGCTTCAGGATACTAATGCAACTTTTTTAAGCAAAAAAGGCTTGAAAAGCAACTATTTCTGACAAATAGGCAACTATTTTAAAAAGGAAACTTTTTGAAAAAAAAAAAAAAAATCTAGCTTTTTCAAATACATGTTGGAGGAAATATGAAACAACAAAATAAGTTTTTTTTTCTATTCCAGTACAATTTTTCCAGATGTTCGATACCACCACCAAACAGCATTTTTCTTGACCAAGAGTCAATTTCATTCATTTTTCTATTGTTCTAATTTATAGGTAAAAATTAGCGGTCACCACTCGCCACGTGGCGATTAAAGTTTAAAACTGGCAATTAAAAAATTCGCCATCGATCGCCCCTCTAGTCGCCACTCGCTAAGTGGCGATTAAAAGTTTTTTATCGATCGCCAAGTGAAATACACCATTTTTCATGGAAATATGCATCTCTACATTGATTACATCGTGTTAGAGAACTGATTAATTCTTTTTCCTACCAGATGCAAACAGATTTCAACGACTTGGCTGTATTTTCAATATTTCGGGTTTTTCTCATGGCTTACTCTTAAGTTAAATTATTTTTTCAAGAAATACAGTTTTATTCTGGAAAATATATTCATCAGCTTTGATTCTACATGAATTTCAAGTAATTTATTGCTTTTTTTTCCACCGGATACAAGCGGATTTTAAGGCCATTTCAACAGTATCTTCAATATTTCGACTCCTGCCACATGCTCACCAGCTGGATTATTTTTCTTCAAGAGATACTGTTTAATCATGCGAAATACACTCATACTCATACAATAGGTATAAAACTCTTATAGAAAAATATGTTTATATACAACGATCATAGAAGAAAGAACTTATTGTTTATTCTATGACAACGATTATAATTTATCTAGATGTCAAGAAAGTTTGAAACATAATAGTGGCCACTAATGAAACTGAGTCTACCGGCCACTGGCTACTAACTAAATTTCCCAGTTTTCACCTATATATCTAATTACTTGTTGCTCACTAATAACAATAAATGAATCATCTAAATAATCTCCTCCATTAAAAAATTTCTGCTTCCTCCTTTACCCTCATCCCTCCTCTCACCCTCATGCTCTGTTTCAAATTGTTTAAATCTCTTTTTTTTAATTAAAGAAAAGACATTTGCCCTACTTACTGATCACTGCTTCTAATAACAATAAATAAATAACGATCATCTGAACCCCCAGCATACAAGGAAATTAAAAATCTGTACTTTTATATATAAAAAATTCTCATGTCCTACTTGTTGCACTCTAGTGAAATAAATAAATAATCAGGCTTATATAAACTACCCTTCCTTCCCAAATTTTTGGTTCTCCCCTTTGCCCAACCCCTCCAGCATGCGGATTTTCAAATCTTTCAAAACTTTATTTTAAGAAAAATTATTTTGCCCTATTTGTTGTTAACTAATAACATTAAATTAAAAAAAAAAAATTAATCATCCACCTCCCCTCTCAAATTTAGATCTCCCCCCCCCCTCCAGTGTGGAAAGAAGTTTAAAATATTTATTTAAAGTCTCACCTAATTGTGTTATAATATGGGCTTATAATATTTAAAACTTTATTTTTAAAAACATCTGTCATATGCATTGCTTTCTAGTAACAATAAATGATTAATCAATCATATAAAATATCCCCTCCCCCCACGTTCAATTTCTGTTTTCTCTCACTTCTGAAATTTCAAACTCTTTAAAATATTTATAATTTGAATTTTATATAAAAAAAAAAAATTGCTGTATTTGATACTATGTAGTAATGATAAATATCAATGACCTAAATTCTCTCCCCCTGAAAATTTTCATTTGTAAATAATTTTTCAAATAGATTTTCGTATAGTGCATCACCCTAAATCGGAACTCTAACTATGTTGTGGTATTCTACAAAAAATGTCATTTCAAAGTAAGCAAATACACACCAAAATTAAAACTTCCCTTATACTGCAGTTCCCTTGGCTCCTCTTCAGTAAACTTCCCGATTCCCCTCGCTAATGTTATTCCTATGGGAGTAGGATGCATTCGTATTTTTAAAATATCTCTTTGGAAAATTAATATTTTTAACTTCTGTTTTCTTTGTACCGTTCTTAAAGCATGTTTCTTTTTTTCTTAGTTATCAAAATATTTCTAAATTATATGCTTAATTTATATTTTATCCGTTAAAATCTTAGCGAAACTGAATAAGATTTTAACGTTTCATATAAAATTAAGTATATATTTTAGAAACAAATTGACAACTAAGAAAAAAAAGAGACATTCTTTAAGAATAGTACAAAGAAAACAGAAGTTAAAAATATTAATTTTCGGAGGAGATATTTTAAAAATACGAATGCATCCTACTCCCATAGGAATAACATTAGCGAGGGGAATCGGGAAGTTTACTGAAGAGGAGCCTTAAGGGGCCGCTTCACAGAGCCTCTGGACTTTCGTAGCTAATGTTAAACCAATGTAACACACGTAGTGCTATTTCTCATTTGCATTTAAATATTTTCCCAAAATTTTTTTGACTTTAGATACTTGAAACCTTTACTGAGCGGTGTTAGTTTATAATTTTTCGTTTACTTTAGTCATTTAGTGGTAAACGAAATGGAAAAAACCCACATTTTTTGATTCGACAAAAAATGTGGTAGTTTCTGATAAAAAGCTTGTAAAAGCTGAAAAACAAACAGTTCTAAAATTCTAAAAACTAACTCGGATTTATGAAAGTTCAAACTTCCCAAATATAATTTTCTTTTAATTTTGTACAAATTAGATTAAGTGTGATTTGCATACTTGTACAAAAAAATGATGTGAAAAAGTAGCATTTCCCTTAAAACTCCCGCCTCCGCCGGCTTAAGGGGGAAGTCACAGGGGTGAAATCTGTGTGGGTGAGATGTAACTGATTAATGAGCTAGGACAACTTCACACCCCCCTCGTTCTCGCGTCCGAGGACACGGGGAAAGGTGTCCAATTACACCCTCATCGCCTTAGGTAAATGTTCTCCCATGAAAGAAAAGACACCTTACTTGTTTACTATAAACAGAATTTTCGTTTCAAAGAGGCAAGTCAGAAAGAATTAAACCTTTTTCTTAGTGAAATATTTACTTTCCTTGTATATGTATTTTTTTTTTTTTTTAACAGAAATTTTATTTATATATACACACAGGAGATATATGTTCATTTATTAAATAAAGCTACTTATATATTTTTTAAAAATGAGGTAATTAATCAATGAAATAATACTGCTCAATATATTTCCCAAATTGTTTTGCTATTACAATGTGCCAGTTTCTTTTATGTAATTATTTAAGAAATATCGTCAGATATTTTTATGTCTGCATTTTGCTATGGTGTTCAATGTCTTCAACGTTATACATGTTGTATTATGGAAATAATGGAAATTTTCAAAAAGGTTTTTTTTTTTTTTTTCCTGTTGCAGCTTTCGAATTTCTTTCATTTATTGCTTATATTTTTATACTTTTTAACATTTCACCTGTCAATTTCAGTAAATGTTTTATAAGTTTTATTGCAAAATATTTCCCAAATTCTTTTGCTATTGCAATGTCAATGAAATCAAAAGACAACAAACAAGTTCGTATGATAAAATATAAGACCAAATCTCCCTCCCTCCTATCTGTACTGTATATGTATATAGATTATAATTTCTTTAAATGTTGAATTGTAAATGAAGTTAAATAAAAATTGATCTTCTATTTTTTGTATGTTTAAAATTTTTAACAGTTTGTATTTATTTTATATTATTTAAACAACTTGATGCTATTTAATAAAACAAGACTAATGTAATAAAACACGACTAATCTTAATCACAAATAGCATGATTTTTATCTCCAGATATATCTAATTCATATACATTTTAGCTAAAATAGGAACTCATTATTACCAATGCTAAATGTTTGATTTTTTTTCTTTAAATCTTATTTCAATACAAAAAAAAAAAAAAAAAAAAAAAAAAAATTATATTTTATCATTTTAGACTCAGAAATGTCAAAATGATCTTCTGTAATTCAGGATAGTACGTTATGTTTATTGAAATATAAAGAATATTTTTCATTTCTGCTATTCAGTCTGGTACTTTTATAATTTATTACATTTAATGGTTATACTCATAATGCTTAATCTGCCATGTAATCAATGTGATACCTCCTAAATTACCTTGATGAAAAAAAAATTTCTTGCAAGGAGTTTGTGTGTAAAAAATTCATGATTTAAAATATGAAATATAGTATTATTAATTAAAGTTACAATGTTTTTACAAAGGTACAATGCAAACGTACAGCAAGAAAATAATTTTATTTATATTATATTATTATATTCGTACTTAATTATTTAAGAAATATCGTCAGATATTTTTATGTCTGCATTTTGCTATGGTGTTCAATGTCTTCAACGTTATACATGTTGTATTATGTAAATAATGGAAATTTTCAAAAAGGTTTTTTTTTCTGTTGCAGTTCTCAAATTTCTTTCATTTATTGCTTATATTTTTATACTTTTTAACATTTCACCTGTTAATTTCAGTAAATGTTTTATAAGTTTTATTGCAAAATATTTCCCAAATTCTTTTGCTATTGCAATGTCAATGAAATCAAAAGACATCAAGCAAGTTCGTATAATAAAATATATGACCAAATCTCCCCCCCCCCCTCCTCTCTCTATCTGTACTGTATACTCCTCTCTATCTGTACTGCATATTCTCTACATCTGTACTGTATCTGTACTGTACTTTTTTCTTTAAATCTTATATTTCAATACAAAAAAAAATTATATTTTATCATTTTATACTCAGAAATGACTATTTAGATATACATAAACAATGATTTTAAAAATGTCTAGACAATAATAACATTCTAATGAAGATATATTAATAAAATCAACGTAGTACAGAATGGAAGAAAAAGTTGATAAAAGAAAATTGTAATTTTAAAGCTCTACAAAGAAAAAAAAAAATTACTTTCTTCTATATTTGCAAGAAAAAAGTATTGTATTCGTGGAAAATTTCAACTTTCAGTTTCAACGGATTTATACTTTTCAGAAGGTCCTGAACACGATTTAACTGTTTATTAGAAAATGTCTGTCTGTGAGTCTGTCTGTCTCTGTGTGTATATATGTCTGTTTGTGACAAAAATTTTGTGGGCGCTCTATCTCAAGAACTAATGCACGGAATTTAATAAAACTTTAGATTCAGTTAGTCCCTGATACAAATTGGTACTGATTATTTTTTGGTGTGAATCGCCCGATAGGTGGCGCTGCTATATTGCATTTTTCAGGATTTTCGCAGAACTAATGCACGGAATTTAATAAAACTTTAAATTCAGTTAGATCTTGATATAAATTGGTACTTATTGGTTTTTGGTGTAAATCGCCCAACAGGTGGCGCTGCTATATTGCATTTTCACAATTTCCGCAATAGCTCTATCTCAAGAACTAATGCACGAATTTTCGTCAAACTGCAGATTCAGTTAGACGGTTTCGGGTTTTGTTTTGACTCTTACGGGTTGGTATCGGTTTAACCCGATTTTTCAAAAGAATGTCAAAAATAATTTTCAGGTTAAAATTCTATACACAATAAAACTTCCATAACGCACATTCTGGAAAAGCGAGCACCACTACTTAGCGAACACTTTTTCATTTCCTAACATTTAAATATTTGTAAGATTTTACGTCTGAACAGTGGAAGTGTCCACTATTCAGACGTATCATTCACCTAATCTACACTCAAGCAACATATATATGCGTACATAAATTATCACAGATACGATACATGCGTTTTTGTGTGTATCAAAAACGAAATGTTGGTAATGTATTTCATATTCCGAGAGAAGAAAAAAATAACGTAACTATACCGCAAAGAAAGAATAATCTATGATCACATTTCTTATATATGTCGTAGGCGAATTGGGAAATCCGGCTCTTTGCAAACAGCCTAGGCTATTTGCAAAGAGCCGGTCTAATTGGAGATTCATTTCTCTTTTCCCAATCAGCCTGATGTTTTTCAAGCTTATTGCAAAGAGCCTAGACAACGTTATGCTAATTGGAATATGGTCATTTATTTTTCCATCAGCCTGACATTTTTTAGACTCATTGCAAAGAGCCTAGATAGCGTTAGGCTAATTGAAAAATAATGACCTTGCCTATTTATAAAATGACCAGGTCTTTGTCAAAATATGGTGTACTTAAATTTTCAGGTTCAGATCAGGTTACATGACAATGGAAACTATTTTAATGTTTTCGGTTTGTGCTGCGGTTAGATGGCATTTTTTTGTCGGGTTTGGGTTGAGTTTCGGGTTAACTTTCATTTCCAAGTTTGGGTCGGGTTGCGACACGAAGGAATTTGTTTCGTCGAGTTCGGATCGGGTTACGGTTCGATGGAATTTTTGATGGGTTCGGGCAGGGCTTTACAAATTTGAAAAAATCTGGTAGCTAGGTATAAATTCTAGTCGCCAGTAAAAAACTTTAATCCCCCCCCCTCCTCCTCCTCGCTACTGATTTTCAAAAAAGCACAAAATATTTTTATGATTTAAGTTAGAAAAAATAATAACAAACATAGTTTACAGTTATTAGTTACATAGTTTAGACTAGTACATAATTAAAAAATGTAATAAAACTAAGTTTTCTAAGGGAACTTATTAAAATTATACATATCTGGGTAAAAGAAAAGGGGGTGTATATTGTAAAGTCTGAATTAACCGGCATGTTCGGAAAATGCTGATTGCCGAATGCTTCAAATGTCCTAATAGTTGAGTTCTACAAAATTTATATCTGATGAGAAGTCATCGATAAAATAGTGAAGTCGTAAAACAATTTTTTTTCTTTTTTAGCCTATCGAATTCAGTCAAATAATGATTTTATTATTTTAAAATTTACATTTGATGAACTTTCTTAGTTTTGTCAAATTAAAAATAAAAGTTTTTTTTCTTTATGTTTGAATATAATTTCAAATATATTTCTTAATGCTTTGCAGCATCTATAATGAGACATCTTACAAGAAATTTAATTAAACATTGTGACGTTTGCAAAAGTAACTGGAGAGCTACTATGTAATATGCATTGCTAAAAAAAAAAAAAAAAAAAATCCCTCGCTGGTATTACATAATCGGGATCAGCAGCCGACTGAGGTTTATTTTGATACAACGGTTTACAATAAGAATTTAAGAATTAAAAAAAATTAAAAACAAATACCTTACCCTTCTGACTTAAAATCAATGATTTTTTTATTTCCATTTTCTGCAAATAATAATCCGAACAATGTAATTATAAAATATTTTTGAGTAACAATCCAGTACCAGACACTTTGCCTCCAAGACAGAGTGACGCCGAACTATTGTCCAACGTGTGTGGTGCACACAGACGCCAGGTGAAAAGCATTTTAAGCGGGAAAGAAATATTTAATATATATATATATATATATATTTATATATATGTTTATTAATTATTCTGGAAATTTTAATTAAGTTTTAATTCACTTCAAATGAATTATTTATAATCACTTATATATTATTATTCTTTTAAAATGAATGCGATAGGTTAATCAGCTTTAATTCTGAACACAAAAATATTGTTTGAAACTTACAAAAAGCGTAAGCTTTTTTTATCATTACAACCAATTTTTTAATGCCCCATAGGATGGATTGTCAAAATTTCTTAATGTTTTATTGAAACTTCCCCCCTCTCCCCACATTTTACTCACGTGATATGCTAGTCGACAAGAGCGGAAAAGAGTGGCGTTTTATGTACGTGAAATGGAAGTGAAGAGAGAGATCACTACTTGCTGCCCGCACGATTAGGGGTGTGCTCTTTAATTTTTTAAAAGAAATGAAAGAAAGAGTCAAATTAAATAACTTAGTCGCCAGGTAAAAAAAGTTGGTCGCCAGTGACGACCTGGCGACCGCATTTGTCAAGCCCTGGGTTCGGGTTTCGGTTTGACTTAAATTTTCAGTTTCGGGTTGGGTTGCGTCTTGCGTGTCGACTTTGGGTTTCGAGTTAGCTTCAATTTCCAGGTTTCGGTTAGGTTTCGGGTTAAATTAAATTTTCAGGTTCGGGTCGGTTTTGGGTTAACTTAAATTTTCAGTTTCGGTTCGGGTTGCGTGACGACGAAAGTTATTTTTCGGGTTCGGATCGGGTTACGGTTCGATGAAATTTTTTTTCTGTTTCGGGTTAACTATTTTCGGGTTCGGGTAAAAAATATGTATGAAAATTTCTGTAATAAGTATTTCTACACAGATGAGGCAGATTTTTTATGTTTCCCAGTTTTACTCAGATGGTCTCTAAAGAACATTATTATAATATATATGTAAGAAAATTTTTGCAATAATGACACTTACAGATCAGGCAGACTTTTGTTGATTTTCAACGTTACGTAGAAGATGGGTTACTGAATGAAAATATTATAAAAATAAATAAGAAAAGTTCTTTGTCTATGAAAACTGCAGATGTGGCAGATTTTAATATTTTTCCATCATTATGTAGAGAAGATGTGTTACTGAATGAATTTGATAAAAAAAGAAAACTGCTTTATTGATAGATTTCATTTATGCGCCTTGTTGATAATTAAGATTAATAAACACATTCTTTTTTATAGATAAAATTTGCCCTCAGCCACAATACAAAAAACAATTTGCAGTCAAGACGAAAACGGTTTGCGACACGAAGGAATTTATTTTATCGGGTTCAGATCTGGTCACGGTTCTATGGTATTTTATGCCTTGTTCGGGTTGGGTTACTGGTTAACATGAAATTTTTAGGTTCGGGTCGCGTTGCGACATGAAGGAATTTATTTTGTCGGGTTCTTATCGGGTTACGGTTCGATGTTTTTTTTTTTCGTCGAGTTCGTGTCGGATTTCGGGTTATCTTGAATTTTCGGTTCGGGTCGTGCTGCGACTCGAAGGAATTTATTTTGTTCTTTTAGGATCGGGTTACGGTCCGATGGAATTTTTCTGTCGGGTTCGGGTTGACTTCGAATGGAATTTTCAGGTTCGAGTTGGGTACAACACCATATTTTGACAAAGAACTGGTCATTTTCTAAATAGGCATGGTCATTTTTCAATTAGCCTAACGCTATCTAGGCACTTTGCAATGAGTCAAAAAAATGTCAGGCTGATTGAAAAATAAATGACCATATTACAATTAGCCTAAACGTTGTCTAGGCTTTTTGCAATAAGCCTGAAAAACATCAGGCTGATTGGGAAAAGGGAAATGAATCTCCAATTAGACCGGCTCTTTGCAAAGAGCCGGATTTCCTAATTAGCCGACGACATATACATTTTATTTCTCATGCCAGTAAATTGAATATATACTCATTCATATTCAAATACGCATTTATTTTTAACTGAAACAATTCTGTTCCACATTTTTGTAAAAATCCCATCAGCCTGGCTTCCAAAAAACGCAAATCTTGTCCGCAAGAGTTATTTTAGAGTGAACCCGGCCCGCAGACAGAAAATTAGTCACCCCTTACCCGATTTAGAATTCTATACAACGATTCCGAGGCGTCCCCTATTCAGAGGTTTTACTATACATTTGGAAAAGAATATAGACATGTCCATTTTTTCTATATAAAAGATAAAATTGGTATTAGAGATATAATTGCAGATTACTTTTCATAAATGCATAAAAACATGGTTTACTTTCCTTTCATCTCGGGTTCGGATCGGTTGCGCGTTGAAATATTTCGGGTTTAGGGTCGGGTTGCGGGTTGACTTCAAATGAAATTTGCGGTTTCGGGTAGAGTTGCAGGACTAATTACCACTTTATTAGCAGGAAATAAAGGATAAGTTTCGGGGAGACCTAGATCCAGCCATAGATTGAAAACGGTTTTATATAATATAATCGTTTTTAATCTACGGTTTATATATATAATGAGAGAGAGAGATGAACTCCATTTCCATTACAGAATTAACGCATGTTTCTTTGATTATTTTTGTAAATGCTTCAATAACCGAAAGCATGCATATTATTGTCACGTCGCAGGGCCGGCTCAACCATCGGCCCTCGCGTTGAAGTCTTCTTAGGGGCCCTGAGTCTCTCTATGCAATTCAAAATAACGTTATTCTGTGTAAAATAATGATATTACTGCTCTAAATTTGTCTTTAAAGGTTTTTTTACGAAAAAGGTTAGTATTGTATTAACTTTATTTCTTACAGCCAAAGTTGATATATTCGTCAGGAAATAACATTAAATTCCAAAAATAAATATTTAAATTATTCTAAAGGACAGAAGGTTTTTAGAATTTAAAAATAACTATACACATTACATGTGAAAGAATTCGCATGTTATTTTTCATACATTTTATACGCTACTAAATTATTCTATGCTATATACAATTTTTAAAAAGGATTTTTAGTAGTCGAATATTGCAGTTAGAGACGTTTGGCCCCACTAAGTAATTTGCCAGGGGTCTGCGCGACATTGCGCTGGGTTCTGATACAATAAACTTTTAATAAAATTTATAAAAAATTATCTACCTTCTAGAACAGGAAATCCTATAAATTGTTTATTTTCATAATTCCATTTTTTAGAAAATCTCCAAATTTGTCCATTTGATGTTCCATTTTTGTGTAATAAGTAGATTATAATATAATACAGTATATTTTCACTTTGTATCTTTATAAGATTTTTTTTTCTTTTTTTTAATGTCATATTTAACACTTTTATTTTATTTTTATCCTTTTGGAATATTTTATGTCTCAAGTATTTTTAACCATGTACTTTATTTTTTTTATTTAATTTAAGATTTAAAATTCATATATATCAGTGCAGCATAGTTGAATTAGAATGCAATGTCTCTACTTTGAATTTTCCCGCTCAATGTGTGTATATATGGCAAAATAATAACTGGAATAACACACGAAAGATTAAATCTAAATTAATAATTATTATATTAGTTATTAAATTCAATGTTGTTAATTGTAAAATAATTAACATAAATAGCTATAGTTAATTAATTAGTGGACAATGTTTCACAGGATCAAGTCGATTCAAAATTTTATCGCTGGGGAAAATTTTTACTCGGTTTCATCTGAAAAATTGCATTTAAACACTAAACTCTTAGAAAGTGAAAAATTGATTCTTGAAATTATTTAAAAATTAAATAACAATGGGAATCCCGCATAATCTGAAAAATAAACGTTTTAGCCAGATATTGAAAATTTCTGCATACTAATTTTGTGACTGACTGATTCATAGAATTTTTCTTATTACTATTTGCATTTTCCTCTCTTTCTTTCATTCTTTTTTAATAGAGTGAAATAGAATATCCACCACTCTTTCAAACACCTCTTCCCCCCTCTCTTTCTGAGGTCAAGCCAAGGGGTCAAAAGACGTTCAAATATAGGAAGAGGGTAGATCCCCCCCCCCCCCCCCTTCAAAACGAAATGTACGCCTCATATAATCGGTACCCAACAGTGATATCTGATCCCTGTTTAAACTGTTCTGTTCTAATTGGAGAATTTTTCTGTCAATTATTTGCACATAGTGACGCCTACATACAACTGACCAAGACGAGTATTTTATGAGAAACGGAAAAAGAAATCTGTGAAGCGGCCCCTTAAACTCTTCTTCTTCTGCAGTTTAGGAAAAGTTCCAACAAAGATTTCATTACGAAAGTAAAAATGAAATGCTGGAAATATCACTATTGCATCTGAAACTAATAAGAGCTATATCAAGTGTTCATCCAAAAGTTGCAGCAAACTAAACTCAAATGTTATGAAAACTAGCATGGATTTACTTTTAACAATTTTGTTACATAATAATCAGATAATATGTAAAAACAGTACTGAATTTGTGCAGATCGTATATAAAATGTTGTATTGTTGTAATCAGAAAAACCTTTTTAAGGAAAGATTAGGGAATAGTCAGAAAATTTGTAAAAGAGAAATCATTATCTAACCTGATCTCAACACTGAATATTTTGAATAATACTTTATATGCAACTATTTTGCTACTAAATCACCCATGATATGCGACTATTTTTGACTTCAAAGGCTACTAAAGCAACTATTTTAAATAATTTTTGGAATGGTAGACCTGTATAAAAAATAAAACATTTTAATATTTGGGGTTGTTTGTTATACTACTTAATCTCATAAAATACTTTTCTTAAAAAATAGATCAAATATTAATTACAGTTTATTATAATAATAATAATATACATATATATTTATATATATATATATTAAAAAATTATATTAATATTAAGGGATGTTTGTTATACTACTTAAACTCGCATAATACTTTTCTTTAAAAAATCGTTGAAAAATGATAAAAAAAAAAAAAAAAAAAAAAAAAAAAAAAATAGATCAATAATGCATCAGTTTATTATATAATATAATATAAAAAATAAATATTTAATATTTGGGAATATTTGTTACCGTATTACCGTACTTAATATATATATATATATATATATATATATATTAAAGAAAGAGAAAAGTAAGGGGTTAAATTAAAATATTTATGGTAAACTTCGATTGTAATTCATAGAGTGCATTAAAAGTTCTTTATTAAAAATTCTATTAAAATGTTACAACTACTTCCTAAATTTTTATAACATAATACTTTTCTTTTTAAATTCATTGAGCAATTAATTAAAAACAAATACATCAATATGAATTCTAATAATATAAAAAATCAAAAAATTAATATTTGGGAATGTTTGTTATCACACTTAAATTCACATAATACTTTTCTTTAAAAATTTCTTGAGAAATAATTAAAAAAATTTGATCAAATATGAATTACAGTTTAATATAATAATATAAAAAATAAAACTTTTTAATATTTGGAGATATTTGCTATTTAATCTCACAGAATACTTTTCTTTAAAAATTCCTTGAGAAATAATTTAAAAAATTGGATCAAATATGAATTACAGTTTATTATAATAATATAAAAAATACATTTTTTTAATATTTGGGATGTTTGTTATACTACTTAAACTCACATAATATCTTTCTTTAAAAATTCATTGAAAAATAGTTAAAAACAAATAGATTAATTATGAATTACAGTTTATTGTATAATAATATAAAAAATAAATAATTTAATTTTTGGGGATGTTTGTTACCGTACTTTAAAAAAAAAAAAAGAAAAGAAAGAGAGAAGTGAAAACAGAAAATTTTAAAGATTTTTATTAAAAATTCCATCAAAATGTTGAAGATGCTGTCTAAATTTTGATAACATAATACTTTTCTTTAAAAATTCATTGAGAAATAATTAGAAACAAATTAGATAAAATATGAATAAGAGTTTATTGTAAAAATATGAAAAATAAAACTTTTAAATATTTGGGGGTGTTTGTTATATACTACTCAATCTCACAAAATACTTTTCTTGAAAAAATCCTTGAAAAATAATTAAAAACAAAGAGATCAATTTTGAATTACAATTTATTATATAATATTATATAAAATAAAAAAATTAATATTTAGGAATGTTTGTTACAAAGAAAAAAAAAAGAAAGAAAAGAAATTATATTAAAGAAAGAGAAGACTGGAGAGTAAATTAAAAAATTTTATGCTAATAGAGTACATTAAAAGGTCTTAAATTCAACAATCTATTAAAACGTAAAAGATAATTTCTAAACTTTGATAACATAATACTCTTCTTTAAAAATTCATTGAGAAATAATTAAAAAGAAATAGATCAAAAATAAATTACAGTTTATTATACTAATATAAAAAATAGAAAAATCATTGAGAAATAATTAAAAACAAATAGATCAAATACGAATTATTATTATTTTTTTTTAAATATAAAAAATAAAACTTTTTTTAATATTTGGGGATGTTTGTTATACTCTACTTATACTCATTTAATACTTTTCTTTAAAAACTCATCGAAAAATAATTAAAAACAAATAAATCAATTATGAATTTACAGTTTATTATATAATAAAATAAAAAATAAAAATTTTAATATTTGTGGATGTTTGTTATACTACTTAAACTCACATAATACATTTCTTCAAAAATTCATTGATAAATAATTATAAACAAATAAATAGATAAAATATGAATAAGAGTTTATTATAAAAATATGAAAAATAAAACTTTTAAATATTTGAATATGTTTGTTATACTACATAATCTAACGTAATACTTTTCTTTAAAAATGCATTGAGAAATAATTAAAAACAAATAGATAAAATACGAATTAGTTTTTTATAAAAAAATAAAACTGTTTAATATTTGGGGATGTTTGTTATACTACTTAAACTCACTTAATACTTTTCTATAAAAATTCATTGAAAAATAATTGAAAACAAATCGATCAATTATGAATTACAATTTATTATATAATAATATATAAAATAAAAATTATAATACTTGGAGATGTTTGTTACCGTACTTTAAAAAAAAAAAAAAAAGAAATTATATTAAAGAAAGAGAAGAGTGAAGAGTAAATTAATTTTTTTTATGATTAACTAATAGAGTACATTAAAAGGTCTTAATTCAACACTATTAAAATGTTAAAATGCCATTTTCAATATTCGCTTAGAATCGCACAGAGGAAAAGGAAAAAAAAATTCAAACATATATTAATGCTTAATGTTTAATTTGAGCTATGCATTATATAAAGAAGACTATAAATATCTCTAGCATTAAAAATTTTAAAAATCAATAAAAATTGTTGAGACATAAATCAGTATAAATGGATTAGTGTCAAATCCGTTACCAAATGTCAAGTCCAGTACCATACAAAATTACTGAATATTCTCACCGTTAATTTTTTTTAAGTTTCAAAAATCAACTTACTTTGAAGTGACTTATGTCCCTAAATTTCAGAACATGATACTTAACAATAATACGTAAATTAAATTGAAATGAGAGATGTTTATAACCACAAATTTTGACCACATAGAAATTTATACAAAACTTTTTTCTGATAATAACAATATATTATATGTATGTAAATTATTGAATTTTAAGAAAATTATATCTCTATTTTGTAGTTGAAAGAAAAATAACAATAGAATGGTGAAAAAATGATATTAATGTTAAAATACATTTAAAAAATGTGCTGTAAAGGACTTGACATTTGGTAACGAATTTGACACGTAATCCATTTATACTGATTTATATATCAACAATTATTATTATTTTTTTTAAATTTTAATGCCAGAAATATTTAATATATAATCTTGTTTATAGCTCAAATTAAATATTAAATAATAATGTATGTTTCAAATTTCTTCTTTTTCCTCTGTTACAGCATATGTAAGCGAATTTTGAAAATGGCCCTAAAGATATTTTCAAAATTTTGATAACATAACACTTTTCTTTAAAAATTCATTGAGAAATAATTAGAAACAATAAGATCAAATATGAATTAGAGTTTTATAAAAAAAAAAATTATAATAATACAACTTTTTGATATTTGGGGATGTTTTTTACGCTACTTAAACTCACATAATACTTCTCTTTAAAAATTCATTGAAAAATAATTAAAAACAAATAAATCAATTATGAATTAGTTTATTATATAATAATATAAAAAAAGAAAATAATTAATATATGGGGTTGCTTGCTACGGCACTTAAAAAAAAAAGAAAAGAAAAGAAAGAGAAAAAGGGAATGCTAGACTTAAACTCCCATATTAATTAATTTTTTAATTCATTGAGAAATTACTAAATCTAGTAGACCAAATGTAAATTACAGTTTATTATAATAATATAAAAAATAAAACATTTTAATATTTGGGGAAATTTGTTATATACTACTTACAGAGTTTCCCCCAGACAGTTTCAGAAAGGTGCTGCACCCTGATTGCCCTTTCGTTTACAAAATAGCACCCTTCTTGCCCCTCATAAAATAATTAGCACCCTTCTTCCCCCCCCCCCCCCCAATAAAATATTTAGCACCCTTCGTGCCTCCCAGTAAAAATAGTGTCCTTTCTACTTTTTGCATTAAAAAATTTGCTTTCATAGTAAAAATTGGCTCAATGTTGTCTTAAAAAGAGTGCCCTGACTTTTAAATATTAAAAGTGGCTTTAAACACCAAAAGAATACCTTTAATAATAAAAAAAAGTGCCAATAAGAATCTGAAAAGTGCCAGTGCCCTTTTCTCACCAGCAGCACCCTGCCCTTTTTTAAACCTGGGGGAAACTATGCTACTTAAACTCCCTTAATAATTATTTTTTTAATTCATTGAAAAATTACTAAATCTAGGAGATCAAATGTAAATTACAGTTCATTATAATAATAAAAAAATAAAACATTTTTATATTTATGGGTGTTTATTATTGTTATACTACTTAAACTCACATAATTCTTTGAAAAATTACTAAATCTAATAGATCAAATTTAAATTACAGTTTATTATTACATTATGAAAAATAAAATATTTCAATATTTGGGGATGTTTCTTATACTACTTAAACTCACTTTTCTGTAAAAATTCATTGAGAAATAATTAGAAACAAATACATAAAATATGCAAAAACTTTTTACTATTTAGAAGTTTTTTGATATTCTTCTTAGAAAAAGCTCTGAATGTCTATTAATGAATGAGAAAACTGGAGGATTCAATTAAAATGTTTATGATAAACTTCGATTTTAACTAATAGAATACACTTAAAAAGTCTTGCAAATGTTAAAGATACCAATAGAATGCTGAAGATACTTCCTAAATTTTTATCACAGCGTACTTTTCTTTAAAAAATCCTTCAGAAATAATTACAAATATTAACCTTAAACCAGGGAATATACAATAATAAAATTATCCCGATATCGGAATGAATACCTTTGAACAACACCCCTGAATATCGGAACATATCAATTTCTGTGGATTGGAAGAGAGAAAATTACCTGAACGTGTTGGTTGCAGGTGCTTAAAACAATTCCTGGATGAAGAACTGACAGTGGCAAATTCCTTTCTAAATCAGAGGAGGATAAAATGATGGTACTTCAGTAAAGTCTAAATGTTAACGATGTAATAAAGTGAAAAACACTTTTTCTTTTACAAATTTATGGAGAGATTGCACCGAACTCAAATTTGCTGACCAATTCCTCAGCACAACAATGTTTTAAAAAGTGGGGAGAAGGCCAAGGTCACTTCACTATTCCAGAGATAACATTCCTTCCATTGGTTAGATAAAGCAGACCTTTGTAAAGAAAACTATAAAGCTTACCCTTCATCTCCCCCCCTCCTCCCCTCAGTTCTGTCATGTGTCCAAGAACCACTGCCCTCTCCAGAGGAGGCAGTTTTCAGAACCCGTTTTCAGTTGAAAAATCTATTTTTGGTCCAGTAGGGATCAGTTGATTTGATTACACGACTTGGAATGACTATAAACTTTTTTCTCTTGGACTTGTTTTATTTTATTAAAATGGTGCAGCTGGGATGTTTATCTGGGAGATATTTATTAAAGAATAATTTCGTGGTTTTATATATGAAAATTTCTTTTACTGTTTTGTTATGGTTTTCTTTTATTTTCTTATACATATTAATAATTGGTTATGAAAAATAACTCATGTAAAGCAAAACACCCAGTCAAAAGAAATCTAGTTTGCGGCCACGTAATAAGCTTGAAGCTGTTTCGAGTAGAGCTCCTATAATACCCTTATAGGAGCCTTAGTTTCGAAGATTCATAAAAGAGCCTCAGTCTAAAAAAAAAGTATCCTCAAAGTACGTGTGCCGCATTTGCTGTTGTCTCAATCTCTCTTTTTAAGTTTCCAACATTTTTGAAAAGTGTTTCTGAATTCGATTTTTCTCGCCATCCATCCATGATGGAAATGATGACTACTCACACAGATGGACTCGGATTGCCATTTAATTGGTATACGTTATGGAGTATAACATGGCATGATATTCTGTATTGAAATTAAAGTGTGTAGCATTTATAGTTCGTTTACTGGGCCACTCAAAATAACTACGTTACATTGTGATCTAGGGTCAAAAGTCGTTTACAGTATATTTCAATGATGTTACGCTATTTCAAACCTACTGAAATGAATAGCCATCACTGAAGTGTACTACAAGAGGCTTACTATAGAACAGGGTGTGAATAGCATTTATCGTTCATTGACAGGGACACACAAAATATTTCGATGACAGTACCATCTATGAGCAATAATTGCTGTAAGTTCACTTACAATTTTCCTTTTTAAATTTAATTATTTTTTTACATATTATTTCGTGTGTTAAAATTCTATAAAGTCTGATGGGGGGGGGGGGGGGCTCGATTTCATTTCCGGTTACTGACGGAAGTGACTTAAAGGAAACTGTTCACTGTAAATGCATTTCCTTTCCCAATTGGACTAAATTTTTTAGGCACTGTGTAGTATACAATATAGAAATCTATCCATCGTATACAGGGCTGCAAAAAATAATTCGGATACTTTTCCGACTGCATGGGGTTATTGCCGAAATTGAGTTTTCAAATGTGGTACGCGTTTTCCCAAGGCATCTTCTTTCGCCCTTCTACGAAGTTTTGCTGACATCATTCTGAATGTGTTGGAGAGTGTTTCATAATCTATGCTTGATGCGTGATTGTTCTTTCTTCTTCCTTTCTCCATCGTTGAAATTGGGAAATCTCGTTTTTTTTTTTTTTTTTCGGAGATCTTAAAACAATTTTATGGTATTTTTTTTTTAAACTAATTGGCTTTATTTTTCAGTTAGATTTTACTGTTTTACTTACCCATCATACGTTCATACGTAGTATTGGGTAAGTCTTGTAATCGTTTTGAAAATCGAAAATTTTTTTTGACGGATTTACACATTTCAGATACGGGAGAATCCGAAAAATATATTTTAAGAAAAAAAAAATTGCCGTCCGTCTGTCTGTGTGTGTGTCTGTGTCTGTAAACGCTCTATTTCCCGAACAAATTGAGATAAAGACTTGAAATATTGTATGTATACTTAGTATGTCATAATGGAAAGAAGTTTATTGAATTTCAGTCATCTCGATGATCCGGAACTATTTTTTTTCGGACACTCAAAACATTCGTTCTGATAAAAGGTATATAAAAATTTTCGAAACTGTTTATCTTAAAGAGTGACTATAAAAGACAATAAAAAAACATAAATTTTGCATAAAGAATGAAGTCGATCGGATCATGAGTTGCCGAGATATTTGGAATCCTATTTCCACACGCTTCGAATTTTCGTGACCCTGTATTTCATTCCAGTTTCAATTCAAAGATATATTTTAATTGGAAATGAGACGATTTATTCGACGTAGTAAACCGTTAGTTAATATGATTATCATTTTTGGAGTTATAAAGATGTTTCTCTTACGGAATTCAGTAATAGAGTATTTAAAGTTTAGGACGTCATCAAGCCAGGATTTTATTCGAATTGCAATACATTTTATAAATAGTTTACACATGTTTTATTTTCATATTTTATATTATGCATATCCATGATGGGTAAGGATTACGGTGGCTCCTAAGCACTAGTTTGTCTTAGTTATGTTACATTAATCTGAAAAGGGATTTTAACCCCCAAATACCGCTTTCAGAGCACCAGAGTTAATTATAATTTAAAGAAATGTTCGCGTATGGAGGAAACGTTCAAATGTGAGAGAATTTTATGCAGCATTTAAACAGTTTTCTGCTGTAAAATGAATTAGGATAAAGCCTGTATCGATTTTCATATCAAATTTAATAAATATCTAGTACAAAAGATTTTGTTTTACCTTTGCGTAACTTTTATTATTATTTTTTTTTTTTTTTTTATAGTTGCTTTCCCTTACGATTGAACACATTTATATCTTAAAATATACGTTAGTTTAATCATCAACGTTTAATCAATTAGTTTAATCATTTAAATATCATAAATTACTACTAACTACATTTTAAGCATAAGAAAAAAAGTTGCGCGATACGTATAATTTTTTTAATCAGTTTCAACATTATAAGTTTTTCTTCTATTGTTTATATTTGTTGAAGTAATGAACAGGAATTTTTTCTATCATGATCATTATTTTCTTTAGGGCGCACTTTACTTTTAAGAATTACACCCCATTATAAAAGAAATTGATACAGGAGAACTTTACACCCTATACAGATCTCTTCCTCTCTGGCATTAAGATCTAGTAAAGATAATTAAATTTGGAAAATGCCTCAACTAAATGTGCATGTGTGTTATATAAAAAAATTAACTGAAGTAAACCTATAACAATAAAGATGTTTGCCTATATGTGTGTGTGTGTTGTGTTTTGATGAAAACCATGCGCGGTTTGACTTGTGCGCAGATTTACAAGATTTATGAGGAAGGTACCTGTATGTCTGAAGTTATTCACCTCGAAGTCAGTTTTTCGATTTTATTTTATAGGATTTTTTTTAAATTAATTTTTATGCGATTTTTAAGAAATGCCTTTTTTGATGATTTTCCCACATTAGTAAAAGGAATCTGATTTCAATCTTTTAGCCCCTGCTATTTTTAGAGTTTTTTTTTTCACGATAATTTTTTGATTTTTAAAACAGCAATCCGGTTTCAATCTTTTTGTCATTATAGTAAATTTTGTTATCTCCTATTTTTGAATTTCCCCGTATTTTTTATGCGTTTTTTCGAGTTTCGCGGCAATTTTTTCACTGTTCTTTTCTACCTCTCCAGTAAATTTTACTACTGAAGTGGTTCAATCCAAGTTGGAAGAATGTCAGAACAGTCTCTATAGCAACGTGAATGACGACTAAATTTAAATAAAAATTAATTTAATCTGGGTTGAAATAATAATGAAAAAATCACAATAATTCAATTTTCGCGAGGGAGGGCATAGCCCTCAGGGGGTGTAAAATGTGCGCAGCCTAAAACAATGCGACCTTAATTTCAGGTTCGTTTAATTCCAGTTTCGTTTGGGGAAAAAACGACCCGTGAAGCTCCACTGGTCATAAATAAAACACAAGAACAATTCTGCAAATTACTAAATAATTCAGGATAATATATATTTAAATGTATTAAGAAATGAAAAAAAAATTAAGGAATATATTATGAAAAATAAATGACACAATGAAAATATAAAATAAATACGGTACTTATACAGACCCGAATCAGATAATGTAAAGAAATAATGCATTATTCAGAAATTTATATATGTACATTATAACTATAAGTAGCCACGCATTATCTTCCACTGCATATTAAAATCTGACTGCCTGTTACATAGATTTCGTAAGAAATACTACCTATTACATTCTCCCCTAAGTTGGAATTTTTTAAAAACTTTGTGCACATCTACGCCGATCATGACTCCCAGAACCCAAAAACACCCCCAGTTCACAACTTTATATATATATATATATATATACAGTGGTGGCCAAAAGTTTGGACATTTTTTGAAAGTTTCATGTTTTTCAACTTTGTGTGCTTGTAGAATATATTAATTTTCACTTAAATACAAACGTTTATGTAAAAAATTGAAGGTAATTTAATGTAGAATTTAATAATAAAAACAGTATTACAATATCTGTATTACAAAAAAAGTTATGCTCATTTTAGTAGAACAAACAAACACAAATCGTTTTGAATAAGGATGTGTTTTGTAATAAAAGCGTACTAGCCAATCACAAACACTGTTCTGAGGACCAATCAAATGTCTGTAACTATAGTTTAGGTTATTTGGATGGTAAAAGAGTTATTGTTGTGGAAATATTTTGCGGAATGATGCATACTAGTATAATTAGAGTATTGCTGTTTTTGAATATTTAAAGTCCTTTTTTTAATTAAACTAATTTTAAACAATGTCATCAACAAGAAGATCTAATTGGACATCTACAAAAAGAAGCCGAATTGTCATATTGAGAGAAAATGGCCTCTCTTATGCTGAAATTGCAAGACAAGTTGGTGGTTCAGTGACTTGTTCTGGTGTACGAAAGTTCTGTTTACGTTATGAAAAAACGAAATCAGTGGAAAATAAGGCCACATCAGGCCGAAAAAAATGCACAAGTGCTACTGCCGATAGAAAAAAAACGGCTATGCCTTCAAGATAGAAAAATTTCATCAGATGCCATTAGATGTGAAATGAATGCAGCGGGTATTGCAGTAAGTTCAAGAACAATAAAAAGAAGGTTATCAGGATTTGGACTACAAGCTAGAATTCCAAGGTAAAAACCATATTTAAATTAAAAGCAACGCGAAAAACGAATTAAGTGGGAAAAAGAACACATTAAATGGTCAGAAAATCAATGGAAGCAAGTAATCTGGAGCAATGAGAGTAAAATATCGCTCTTTGGTAGTCATGGTAGAAAATAAGTGAGACGTAAAGTAGGAGAAGCACTTCCTCCTGATTGCATCGAAGCAACTACAAAAAACCCAACAAATGTCATGATTTGGGCATGTATGTCTGCAGATGGTGTGGGCCGAATTCAAGTGATTGATGGCATCCTGAATGCCAAAAAATACATCGAAACTGTCCTGGAACCAAAATTGATACCTTCCATCAGGGGTCTCTTCCCTAACAACGCACCATTTATTTTTCAGCAGGATTCAGCTCCATGCCACACAGCAAAAGTATGCAAAGCATGGTTTCAAAATAAAGGCATAGATATATTACCATGGCCAGGAAACAGCCCTGATCTCAATCCAATTGAAAATTTGTGGCGACGTTTGAAAATTCTTGTACGAAAAAAACGTCCATCCAATAAAAGACAACTTATTGAAGCTATAATTGATTCGTGGCACCATGTGATTACGAAAGATGAACTCCAAACACTGTTTCACTCGATAAAAAGACGCTGTGAAGCTGTCTTAAAAAATAAGGGTTATCCTTCTTAGTATTGATTGTGTAACTATCACTTTAAAAAAATGCAAATCTAAGATAGATCTTACTATTAGTTGCATAACTTTTTTTGCAATACAGATATAGTAATACTGTTTTTATTATTAAATTTCACATTAAATTACCTTCAATTTGATATATAAACATTTGTATTTAAGTGAAAATTAATATATTCTACAAGTACACAAAGTTGAAAAACATGAAACTTTAAAAAAATGTCCACACTTTTGGCCACCAGTGTATATATATATACAGTGGAATCTGTGTAAGCCGGAAACATTTCAGAGTCCCACACTTTTAAACATAGAAATTTCCGAGAAATCTGCCTAAGACGGAAACAATCTGTGTAACGCGGAACCGGACATTCATTCTGGGGTCGCAGGTAGAAAATTTACCGTTTAAGACGGAAGAAAATTCCGCTGCGAAATATAAATGGAAAGAAACCTTATCTTTTCATAATGACATGTATTGTCCAGTTTCACTCCCAGAGGTCAGAAGAAGGCCTCACTGATTGCTGAAGCGGTTTGGGGATATTAGCATGATTCTATTATTGTATATGACTGCGAATTGTTGAACAACGGGTCACGGGATTTCTGACAAGTTGATTCTTCGGTTTCTATAATGTAAGAAGATCTGTTTAAAAAGAAAGGGCTGCCACATTGGCATCTTATGGGGGATTTCAGCCAACATATCCTACAAGATCCTCTTGTAGGATGTGTTGTTTCAGCACACTTTCAACATCTCCTGAAGTATTTTCGCCCCTGGTCAACTTTCGTTTGCCGTGTATAATATACAAAAAGGGCTGATTTCTTCGTTGAATTTCAGACAAAAAGGATATTGCCACAACTTTCCGAAATATCTACTAGCTCTTTTCAATAGGTAAACAAAATGTAGACTGTGAAAGTGTACACAACTTTAGTTTGTGTCTAACCTAGGAAATGCTAGATGCAAGACAATATCGTTGTCGTATACACTCTTATATTATAAAGACGAGATTCGTTATATAATTTAAGTCATTATTCCTAAATGACTTAATGAATCAAATTCGTCGAATACTTTATCCTTAAAAGACAAAATTGAAATTATTAAACTTGAAGAACAAAATATCCCAATTAAAAGCTTATGTGAAGAAGCTCTTAAGAATTTAACTCTTTTACAAAATTTTTACATAGAGCGAAACAATTATGAAATAATACCAATGTTAGCTGAAATACAATGTGCTACCGAAAAAGAAGCGATTAAGAAAAAAAATAAACAAACAACAATATTCGATTTTTTTTTCGAAATAAGTTTCAGATAATAGAATTTTAAGGCATTTATTAAGGAAAAATATAACTGGTTTTTTTTCACCAAAATCTGTAGTTTTGATTTATATACCAGTGTGTTTGTGTACTATCAATTTGTAGTGTAAATTAATATTACTATAAATATATAAAAATATATACTGAGATTTCATGTTTATTTAATTTAAAAAGTTAAAAGATACTTTAGTTTTACTTTTTAGCCAAAGAAATGTTTAATACTCTGTGAACGGGATGTCTATAAAGTTTTTCTGTCTAAGCCGGAAATCTGACTAAGGCGGAATTTTATTTCAGTCCCAAGCGATTCCGCCTTAGACAGATTTCACTATATACATATATATATATGTCACTTTTTTATGGACATGATAACTGCAATAATTCTGCTAATAAGTAAGAGTGATATCGTATGACATAGATCAGATGTATGTATATATATATATATATAACCATTAATGAAACATTACGATAACACCAACTGAAACTTGAAATTATGATTTAGGAAGTAATAATTTATTGACAACGAAATTGTAACCCCAGCACAATAAATATAGATATTAGATACTAATATATACATATATGTCACTTTTTTATGAACACGATAACTGCAATAATTCTGCACAAATCTCTTCCAAATGGATACATAAAATCAAGGGGCATAAAATCTCGGTCAAATTCGTTCATGGGCAAAATCGTACCAAGGGGGGGGGGGGGTCTTTTTGTGAAAACAGAAAACCCCCCATAATTTCTTAATTATGATTCGAATCCGTTTAAAGTTATTATTACTTCTTAAAAAAGGGCCAAAAATTTAGGTAGGACAGATTTTTGATATCATTAAAAATGGCCACAAGGGGGGGGGGGGGGAAGAGGGGTTTTAGAAGAAAAAAATTCAGAACTTCGTCCATTCCCAAGATATCCAATCCTTTTAAATTTATTATAAATCCCCTTAATATTATCTGAAACTTTTATATTGACAAGTTTTCTATAGGACCAACTCTTATAGCAAAAAAAAAAAAAAAAAAAAAAACCCTACCGGCTCCGCCTGCAAACAAGTTAGGTTTCGAAGTGGGCGGTTCCAACTGCCGCATCATGGCAAAAAGGTCATTTCTTCTGCAATTCCCAACAAACAGGCACCCCACGGTCTGCGTCTTCGAAATCTACCTGTGCCGAGCCGTCAGGGATTTTTTTAATTTCACAACTTACTACTCCTAAAACATGAAACTCGGCGCTATGAAATGAACACCAGTTATCCACTTGGATAAGAGGATGTCCTATAAGCTCTCAAAATTTAAAAAAAATTAAATTAGTTTCTGAAATATTACTTTTTTTTTTAGTAAATTTTAAATAAGTTTCTCCAAAGATGGCAACTAAATGACTCTTATTTTTAGGTAGACTTTCATTACAAAAAGCTACCTATTGCTGCCGTTCGGAGGAAAGCAGTTCCAGAAAATTTTCACCGATCATGACCTACGTTCAAATCTTGATTTATATATACAGGGTGGCCTAAAAGTTTGGAATCGGTCGAATAACTGGAAAAATATACATCGGATTGAAAAACGGAAAAATACATGTTCAATATTTTTGAAAAATCTATTTAAGGATATCAAAGTTGTCCCCCCCCCCCCAATAACTCTGCGCTGGGGGAAAAGAGGGGAGGAGGGACTTTGAAATCTTAAATGATAACCCACCTTTTTTATTGCAGATTCGGATTCTAGGGATTTCTTCTACTCTCCCCGAATTTGAAATATTAAGTTTGAAGGAAGAAAGACATGTAATAACTTACACGACCCGTTGCTAGACTCTTTGCACGATTTTGATCCAACACGCATGAAGAAATGCCAGATAGAAGTTAAAGAGTTAAAGGCCAATGGAGGCAGAATTCATAGAGTATTCGAGTACTAGCGAATATCCTATAGTGTCATAGAAACAGGTTCATCCGACCAGCTGAAAAAAAAAAAAATGTAGACCCAAGTTTGAGGTCGAGTACAGTAGAGATCGATTCCATTCAGTATTCAAGTTTCAATCCTTATTTTTCTTTCAGCATCTGTCAAATACAAGCAAATATACAGCTCATAAAAATTACTTTATTATTACATTCGTACACAAATATACAATAAACACAAAACACTTCTGCTGCAATCGCAGCCACTGGAAGACACAGTCAGTGGCACGCCAACGTCGATCTCGGCTGTTATTCAGTCTACTTTGACCATAGAAGAAGGATCCTTCTTCTATGACTTTGACCCATGGGAGTTCGACAGTGGGTAGAAATCGACCCATCACATGGCAGCCAGTACAGTACGACTATACACAATGTGCCACACGTTTTAATGCTTGGCAGGCACAAAGAAGATGACACAAATTTGATAACCAACTCCTTACTATCGGTGAAGTTTTCGGCTACATTTTGCCTACATTCGCTTAAATAATTAGCTCAGTTATGTCGCAATGCCAAGGTAAAGCTGTCGCAAAAAAAAAAAAAAAAAAAAAAAAAAAAAAAAATAATAATAATAATAATAATAATAATAATAATAAATAAATAAATAAATAAATAAATAAATATTACATATTTATATATCGACGAAAAGGTTCTCCTTTAAGATCTGAAACATCCAACTTGTCTACAGAAGTGAAAAGAGACTAAATACGTTTTTATACGTCGTCGTGAAATCTGAAAAGGTGGAAGGATCGCAGTCTTCGATATCGACGACGCGGTCGGTCGACTTCTCTTTCCCGTCGTTCCGGAAGATTGATGGAAAAGACAGGCGAACGAACTGTCAGTATGTCTTTATCTTTATGTGCCGGGAACTCCCATTTTTTTTTTACTTTGAGGACCAAATCACAGTAGTCATGATGTTCGAGTAAAGATCTTTTCTTTTCACTGCAGATCCAGATGCGCCCATGTCCCCTATAATAAAGCAAAACAAAATTATTCAATCTGATTTAAAAAAAATATTTGCCTTTTTTACTTATATATGTTAAAAAGTAAATTTTAGGTTCCCATTGCATATATCAAATGTTCAGCGGCCTCAACAAGACGAGTACTATACCTCTACGATCCCTAGTTTTTAAGAAATATGCGAAATAAAACGTTTCGCATCCCATGTGCAGGGCTGCCACTGGCGACTAATTTTTAATTCCATTCGCATCCCTATTTAAAAAATTATAATTTTGGAGTATATTTCTCTTGCACATGTTGGCAAAGCACTGGGCACAGATGCTTATGGGGGTCCCCTTGCACCTATGCTTACACCGGCCTTGAGTTTAAAAATATGTTATTGAAAGCGGTACTTATTAAGATAACGGCTACTGACTTTAATAATTTTGTGATATTTAGTGATGTTTCTATAATTTTTTTTATCAGAAAAAGTTTTTATAACATCTTCATACTCTTAAGTGTTCTATCTTGCTGACGATTTTTCAATCTTTCTAAAATCGGTTCCAAAAGTGAAAGTATCCTAATTAAAAAAAAAAAAAAAAAACCGTAAACAAAATGAAAAAGTAAAAAACGGCCTTTGTAGAGATCGACCTCAACTATCCAATAGAAAAAAATATTGAAATGCAAACGAGATATTTTTAAAAATCTCTCCCATAGGATTGACATGAGCAAGCAGGTGTTTTAGCGGGAGTGATGGATGACCTTAAAAAGTTATTTTGGAATGAAAAAAATAATTTAAAAAAAAATTCCATATTAATTTTGTTACTTTCTTCTATCTTTATAAGAAGAAAGTATTGGATTCATGAAAATTTTGGACTTCCGGTTTTCGACAGACTTATACGTTTTAGAAGGTCCTGAACAGGATTGGACTGTTTTTAGAAAATGTCTGTCTGTCTGTATGGGACAAAAATTTTGTGGACGCTCTATCTCGAGAACTAATGCTCGAAATTTAATAAAACTTTACATTCAGTTAGTCAATGATATAAATGGGTGCTGATTAGTTTTGGGTCAAAATCGCCCGACAGGTGGCGCTGCTATGCTGCATTTTTTGCGATTTCCGCAATAGCTCTATCTCAAGAACGAATGCACTTATTTTCATCAAACTTCAGGTTCAGTTAGACCTTGACATAAATAGACACTGATTACATTTTGGTGTTGATATCCCAACAGGTGGCGCGGAACTTTTTCTCGATTTTTACGATAACTATATCTCAAGAACTAATGCTCGGAATTTTATTAAACTTCAGATTCTGTTAGACCTTGACATAAATAGATGCTGCTTATGTTTTGGTATAAATTGCCCAGCAGGTGGCGATGCTATGCTACTTTTTTCATTATTATCACGATAACTCTATCTCAAGAACGAATGCACAGATTTTCACCAAACTTCAGATTCAGTTAGACGTTGAAATAAGTTGTTGTTGAATAGGTTTTGGTGTAAATCTCAGAACAGGTGGCGCTGCTATGCTGCATTTTGCAGGATTGACACGATTTTAGCGATAGTCATACTTCAAGCACGGAATTGAATAAAACTTGAGTTTCAGTTAGACCTTGATATAAATGGGTGCTGATTCTTTTTAGTGTATGCGAAATCTGTGTGAGATAGAAGAAAGTTTTGGGATTGGCACATCCGACTAGTTTTTTCATAGATTTCATCAGATTTTGGCCAATAATTTAAAAATCTTCAGTAGCGGTTGGGGCCCCTGAGCCTGTGCCCCGAATGACCTGCCACAAATCAAGCACTGTCTGTTCGCTTTTTTTTTTTTTTTTTTTTTTTTTTTTTGTCTTATCTATTATTATGAAAATACAAGGTTATTATTAAAGCCATTAAATGATTATAAAATCATTTCATTCCAAAATATGGAATACCCAAACATTTGGAAACATTCCTGTCCTTCTGCCCCATGCGCATAGAATTCGCTGTTGGAGAAACCAAAGGTATGAAATATGTTTAAAAGGATACTTGTTCTGTTTACTGGTTTAGTAAAGAAAGAAAAAGAAGGTTGTGCACTTGCTTTGTTGATAAGAAGTTCTGCTTTCACCCTCCCCGTGAAGCGCAAAAAGAGAGCATGACTGTTGAATGCATTCATTATGTGATAATAAGCTATTATTAAATACTTTTAAATAAGCAACTATCTCTTTGAGATTTCATTTGATATAAAGTTATTTCACATGTATAATAAGTGATATTTTATTGACTTCTTCTCTTCATTTGAATCCGTAATGTATGCGAATCATAAATGTATAACCGTATCAGTATATCACTGCAAACGCAAAAAAAAGAAAGAAAAATGTATATATATATATATATATATATATATATATATGTAATAATAATAATGATTAGGCTGGTGAGATTATTGTGGATTATTGAAGAGTCTTTTGTAAAAAACTATACTATTTTAATCTCTGGAGTAAAACACAGTTATATATACAGGCTAAATACAGGTTATATACAGGGTTAAGGGGAATAGGGGATGATTCTGCCGCAGTTACCGGCATCGTTCTTCCGATATCAGACCGGAGCTAGGCCGTCTGCCTAAAGCCAACCGGACAAGTCAATCTCCAAAGTAAATCTGACAATAATCTTAATATTCCGTTCCCAGGCCAGAGAGGCAAAGCTCTTTAGTCATCATCTTTATTGTGTATCGTTATTGCTGACCTAATGAGTTTCCGTGGGAACTCGGGCTGCTCCTCTTCTCGCTGCGGTCGGGCATGTTATGGGAACTGCAAAACCACATCCATCCCATTCACACACATATATATATATATATATATGTTTTTTTTTTTTTTTAAATTGATAACGATATCATTCAAGGGGGAGGAGGGGGTTTTGAGGAATGATAACATATGATATCGTAAGGGGGGGGGGAGGTCCAAAATGTTGATAACGTTATATATGTACTGCCCCTTTCCAGTGAAATGCGTGGAATTTTCTTTTTCTAAATAGACTGCTATATGGATTTTCCGTGTCATTTTGGCAAGCGACATTTTTTAGTGGAAAATGCCCACTTCGCTTTCACCATTTCACGAAAAAAGGGCATTTGCAAAAAATACTTTAGATTTTGGATGAGAAACAATTTTTTTTTTGTCTTGTTGTTCTAGGTTATGTCTACGATGAGTTATCGTGACCACCGCTTGACACCCTTTTAAACGCTTTCCAATAGAGTTGAAAAGTGTTTATGAATTCCGTTTGTCTGGCCGTCTGTCCGTGCGCAGCTCGGATTGACATTCAGTTGATATATATGCCCGGTATTGAAAATGAAGTGTGTTGCTTTGATAGTTCATTGACAGGTATACTCAAAAGAATGCCGTTACATTGAGGTATATGGGAGGGGGGGGGGTGGAGAATCTTTTGCAGTGCATTTTAATGATGTTACACTATTTCAAATATATTGAAACGGATATACATCACTGAAGGGCCCGACGTGATGCTTTATTATCGAATAGGGTACGTGTAGCATTTACAATGAAGTTACAGGGTAACTCAAAAGAATTCCGTTATAGTAGAGTCTATGGGGAAAAATCTTTTACGGTGCAATTTAATCATGTTACTTTATTACAAACATAATGAAATAATATGTGAATTTGTGAGGTGCATTAAAACATGCTTTACGTTGAATAGGGAGTGTAAAGCATATATCATTAATGTACAGAGCCACACAAAAGTATTCGGTTACGTAATGGTCTACGCAAAAAAACTGTTTGCAGCGTATTTTAATTACGTTACACCATTTGAAATATAATGAAATTGATATACACTACTGAGGTTTACTACAAGATTCCATTTATATAATAGGATGGATGTGCACAGCATTTATCGTTCATTTACAGGAACACACAAAAGATTTCGGATACAGTACTGTATCCGAAGTAGTGTCTGTAAGCGATTATTCTTGGAATTGCGCGCTTTCAGTTAGATATGCATTTAACTATGTTTTTGCATACTATGTGCTATGTATCAATGCTATAGATGATATACAAAGCTACAAAAAAGAATTCGTAAGCATAACTGTGCATCAGCGTAAATTCTTTAATCATTCTTTTAATGGATTTGTGCATTTTGAACGCGAAATATATTTAGTATACTAAGAGATGTTTGTTGAATAAAATAAAATCATATACAGGGCCACGCAAACGATTTTTCCCCATAGACCATAATGTAACGGAATTCTTTTGTGTGTCCCTGTCAATGAACTATTAATACTACGCACTTCATTTTCAATACCGAACATCCTAAAATGCAATAATGTATCAAAACTTCATGACAATACCAGTCTATTGACGAGAATTAGAGCACGGACAGACGGACAGACAGACATACCGAATTCATAAACACTTTTCAACTATGTTGGAAAGTGTTAAAAAACAAAAAAAATAAAAAATAAAAAAAATCAAGATTATTTTAATACCGAACATCCTAAAATGCAATAATGTATCAAAACTTCATGACAATACAATATATTATTATTCTTTCTTTGGTAGGAAAAAAAAAACCCCGAACTTCCAGTTTGTATAACATTTGGTTATCCTCGATTTTGAGTGAATAATGTCTGAATGATAAGTCAATTTTGAGTGACACATCAAATGTCGTGTATTATCACTACCTTCGTAATATATAAATGTCTTACTTTTTTGACTCAAAAATGGAAGTCGGCTAACTCTGATAGAGGGCGCTACCCTAAGGGGACTCCCGTTCTAATATTTACATGGATCGCTCCATAGACGTGTCTTTAAAATGTACAATTTTATTATTTTTTACAGTGATATTTGATTTTTTTTTAATTGAAAGTTCACATGTAAATGAAAATTAATGTTTTCTTATTAAAATGCCGTCTTCTTGTGTGTCTTTTCGCCGTTCATCGAGCAAAAACAAGGAAAATATTTCCTTTCACCAATTTCCCGTAGAAAATCGTCGGGTCTTATGGCAGAAAGCGATATCTAGGCAAGGTAATGTATTTCTTTTCTTTTCTTTTCTTTTCTTTTCTTTTCTTTTTTTTTTAATGTTTAAATGTTTGTTTATTATATTTTAACCTTTTATCTTTGTATTTAAAAATACAAATAGGCATTTTTAATAAAATTATTATTTTTCTAGCAACATTCTGTTGAATAATAATAAAATAAATGAATGCCTATATTTGTTATTAATATGATGTATTTTTATTAGGTTACAATTCTGTAAAAGGATGCTTTGATCTAAACCTAGTTCTGAAATAATATTAATCTTAAAAAGTGACAGAAATATTAGGTGAAAGTATTTATTTTTATCAAACAATTATCCAAAGACTTGTCTGAATGAAAGTGAGTCTTGTAACATTAAATATATTTAAATGTCTTCTATTACTCTTGCAGAATAACCCTTTAAAAAACAAAATTAGCCTTCTAAAAGATGAATCTAATACAGTTATAATTATTATATTCCAGTTTTTAAACATTATATTTATCTATCAACAATATTTCACCAATCTCATAATTACATTTCGCATTGTGAATCAATATGTAATTGTAATAATAACAGAAATAAATCAAAGCACCCCAAATTCCTGTACTGGACACCTTACAAAATGCAATAGATAATTGTTTTTATGACTGTATTTAGAATCAGAACTTAATTAAAGAATACTAATGAAGCAAATAGTCATTTTCAGATAAATTAAACAATTAGGATATCAATTAATAAAAATTGATGAGAATAATTAATTGTCCAAATTAATTATTGACATTATCACAAGATCAATAATATATTATTTTAGATAGAAGATTTTAAATATGGAATTTAAGATAAATACAGTTATCAAATAATTGACACAATGGGGGTGGGGAGGGGGGCAGTAAAAAAAAAAAAGGAAAAAATATCTTGAAGCATCTGTTTATAGAATCGTATTTCCCATTAATAACATTTCATCAAGTACTTCATGGCTCGATGCAGGTATTTTTTTCTTGAGGCTCATTTTGTGAAAAGCAACCATTATTTTTGTGAAATTTATAATCTAAATTCCAGTTATTCAAATTCGAACCAAACATTTATTAATTAATAATTTCTTTAAGTCCTGCTAAAGTTTTCCTTTCTGGTGAACTTGTTTTGTTTGCAAATAACACATTTTAAAACCTAACAATATAAAAATAATTAATGAATAATTATTAATTTATATATTATAATTAATTTAAAAAATAATTTTTATATTAAAAACAAATATTTTAAATTAAAATTTTCAGTTACTACAGCAATTTAAATTGTTATTTATAAAAGAAAAGATAATAAATACATTTGTGAAATTCTAGAAATTAATTACAAAGTTTATTTATAGTTTAAACTATATTTTTTAACTTTCCATATAAATATTCTCAATACAGCCTTTGTTTACGTTATTTACTGATCACTACCTCCGTAATATAAACGTTAATGTATTACAGAGATAGCGTACTGATATGTATTGAAAGATGTAGTCAGTTGTCGCCGATAGATGGCACTGTACTCTGGGAAAAAATTGACTTCCAATTTCTGTATGGGGAAAACGTGAAAACGATCGGCATTTAGTATTAAGGAGGTAGTGGTATTATATGGCAACAATGTGTTAGTATCTATGAAAAAACTTACTTTCAGCGTCGGTAGATTCAGAATGTTTGAGTCGGCAAACCCAGGTTAGATGACCCGATGGCAAAAGCTTCGATTTTCTCTCTTTAAGTGCCGATCTCTTTATAAAGAAGGCTGATCCTTGACCATCCAAGTTCTTAAAGTTGTGTTTGTAACGTCTCTCTTCAGCGATCTCGTTCTTCGATGTTTTAATACCGAGAGAAAAGTTCACTTCGATGGAAGTACCCGACGATTCATGGATGAGAGACACACCCATGTATCCTTCTGAATTTTTCTGTTGACCATTCGGATAAAATTGTATTCTTCATTCTGCACCGTCGAAAGAAAATAAAGGTCCGTAGTAAAATGTATCCACTTCATCCGGAAGCGAAAAGAAATCCCTGATGGTCCACTCAGTAACACATTCCTCTCTTCTGTCCACTTCTCCGATCTCAGCCATTGCAGGAATAAAATATGCAAAGAATTTTTTTAGTTCAACACTGTTACTTCAAATTCAGAGGCAGGAAGGTATCTGCAATAATAATAATAATAATAATGAATCAACTTCACGCAATTTATAAAAAGAACTAGTCGGATGTGTCAATCCCAAAACTTTCTTCTATCTCACACAGGTTTCGCATACACTGAAAAGAATCAGCACCCATTTATATTAAGGTCTAACTGAAACTCAAGTTTTACTAAATTTCGTGCAATATTTCTTGAGATATGACTATCGCTAAAATCGTGTCAATCCTGCAAAATGCTGCATAGCAGCGCCACCTGCCGGGAGATTTTTACCAAAATCTGATCAGCACCCATTTATATCAGGGACTAACTGAATCTAAAGTTTTATTAAATTCCGAGTATTAGTTCTTGAGGAAGAGCACCCACAAAATTTGTGTCACATACAGACAGACAGACAGACATTTTCTAAAAATAGTCCAATCATGTTCAGGACCTTCTAAATTCTAAAACGTATAAATCCGTCGAAAACCGGAAGTCGAAAATTTTCATGAATCCAATACTTTCTTCTTGTAAAGATAGAAGAAAGTAAAAATACATAACTTGTTACCTTCCACAAAGATATCTTAGATGTCAGTCTGATATTTTCCATCGTTTAATGAAATTTGGATTCTGAAATACAAATCATTGAAGTGACGCGTCCCGTTATAAGGAAAAAAAACTGCGAATTTTTACTTTAATATTTTTTTAACTTATTATTAGGGTTCTATACTTAAAAACAAGTTGGAAATTGTACGTGAAACGTGACACATGAGGTGCGTTTCGTACTCTAACTAGTTTTATAAATATTCCGATCTTGAGGCAATAGCTGTTGCACTCTTCTGCAAAAATGCATGAATACAAAATTTATTTTAGGTGAAGATTTTCATATTATAGATCTTCATCTTATTTTATGAAATTAAGACACTTTTACAAATAATCTATTACGATTATGTTACATTAAAATGAGACTATGCGCCAATATCCAATACAAGACAATGTAAAACAATCATCGTTATTATTAAACTGAAAACATAAATTATATCGTCTGTTATTAGGACAGGATTCATTTGCGTCATAAAATAAGTACACTTTAAGGGTTGGGAAAAATTTATCTTTTGTTGACATGGACTGAAAATTACAATGGGAAAATTAAGCCTCGCTTTGAAATTTTCAGAACTTTAAATCCATATTGACACTCTTTTTCCATTGAATATCTATTTCTCTTGAAACATCACTGCAAAATATACTTAAACAATTTTAGTATACAAATTCGGAAATAACAGGACTCCATCCGGAAATAATAGGACGTCATTACCATTGCAACCTAGAATCATAACCTATCCTGGGATATCACTGAATTAATTACCTATGATAGGATTTCATAGAATGAAGAAAACTTCTATTAATATATTTTAAAGTTTTGATTCGATTTTCGTAAATTTTGAAATGATTCTAGAAAATTCTGCAACGGTTCTATCTATTAAATTTCAAACCATGCGGTTGGGTAGTTTTTGCGCTGTATGCAGACAGATGGACGGGCCAGACAACGACTATAGGTGCTACGTATTTATATAATTATGAACGCACCTAAAAACGGAACCATTATAAGATCAGCCGTGTGTCTGTCTCTCTGTCTGTCACAACCGTTTTTATCAAAAACTATGGAACGTGGAAAGAACAAACTTGGCAGAGTTATAAAGGTTATTGACTCACATATTTATAGATTAATTGCTATTCACAAATATTTTTAGGAAAAACTTAGGGGTGGGGGGGTAATTAAGTTATTTGAAAAAAAAAATTTTTTTCGTATATCGTAAATCAAAAGATCTCGCAACCTCAAACTCAAAAATATATTTGTTTTAGTTTTAGGCATTATATTTTTAGAGGTATCGTTCAAAAATATGCGCCCCTCCTATTTCTGAATCTACTGAAACTAAAATTATAAAAAAAATCAGGGCTAGCAGGAGTTCATCTAAACCTCTCAGGAAAACTACAGCGATTTTCCTAGATCATACAGTTTTTGAGAAAATCGCATTTTACCGTTACACTCAAATTTTACTTTGCGAGCGCTCGATGTACCTATCGACGCGGAGTCATCTAAGAATTGCTGATAATGATTTTCGGAAAATTTTCTCCGTAATTAACCGAGATATTAATTAAAAACCTATCTAGGAAAAAGCGACACGGACCTAGGAGACGTTGCAACTTTGCTTCCTTCTTTCGAAGCGCCAAGTTTAAGGTAAGGAAAATCATAGTGATAAATGGTCAATGTTTTTCATTCCAATTGAATTTAATTATTGAAGGCAATTATTAAAAAACAATTCATAGAGTAATTCCAAGTGTTTTACAAAGTTTTATTATTCTTTTAGCTACGATTTTTTTGTAATATTGCAGTTAGAATTTAATAAACGTATTGTACCCTTTGTGCGCAAGTAAAACTCGCACTTGACCAATCATTGATCTAGAGGTTATATTAATTAATCTACATGGAACTATAAATAGACAGGAACTGACATTTCCCCCGATGTATGCCTGGTCGATTGAAGTAACTGAGCTGGATGTCACAAGATGGCGGCCGTTGTTTGTTTACATCCGAATCCAGCTCGTTTGAACTATTCCAATGTCATATTAAAGTGTTTTTAAAGTTTTAATTTCTTTTAGTTGATATTTCTATAAGTTTTATCTGAGTTGCATTTTTTTTTTTTTTTTTTTTGTATTTTTACATAAATTGCTCTGCTGAATAGGAGAGCAAAGATGATATTTTAATTTATTTTGGTTGATATTCCTGCAGTTTAAATGTATTCTTCATGCCTGGTATTCGATCCCCCTGCCCCCCCCCCCCCCCCCCCACGACACACACAACCTCTTCCAGTAGTTCTTTCAATTTTTAATTTTATTGCTTAAAATTACTAAGTAAATATTGTGCTTTTAAAAAATATGTAACTAGTGGGAAAACAAGAGTTCGGGCTCAGGAGGTGGAGGATGTGGAGGGATGAGGTGGAGGGATGAGGCGGAGGGATGAGGCACCAACCCTCCGATCGCCCCCGCAACGCACCCTAGCTGGAAAAATGGAAATTGTGAAAAAAGGGTTAATTTTCTACTGTAACACGAGGGGTGAAAATAAGAACTCTAAGAAGAAGTTAAATGAACAAGATTATCATACTATAAGATGAATATTGATTTTATATACTAATTTTGAAAGACAAACACCTTAATGAGTATCACTAAAACTTTAACGAAAAAAGCAGATTTCTTAAGAATTTTTTAACTATAAGATGACGATATCAACTTATATGAAGAAATTTAAACTTACATTTTAGTTTCTGAACAATGGACACCTTAATAAGAATAATAACTAAACAACAGAAAATATTACTGTTCGGACAATATTTTCCGACAATGTTTTTGGACAGTGTTTTCCGACACACGTTCGACAGAGCATTTTCGATAGAGAGAACGATACCTAGATAAGAGATTATGTGCTTCCGCATACTTGTGCATCGAAGATCTTGGGTTTACTTGCATGCAAGGACATTTCGCAGTTTGAATAGTTGGTTTATTCTTTCTTTTTATTAACTGTTAAAGTGATTGTTTATGTAAGTTTTCAGTTCAGAGCAGAGAGCTCATGTGTGTTAGATGGCGGTCGCTGTCAAATGTGTAACCAAGAGGGTTTTAACGTTTTAATTAAAGTTTACAGTTCATACTTTGTTTTACTTTGTATAGTTTTACTTTGTGTAGTTTTAATCAGTGTTTTTTTCTTATTAAGTTTAAAGTTAACCAGCCGAGCTATCATTAAATGGTCCGTCGCCCGAGATTTCTTTTAAAGGGGAAAATAGCTGATTAGGCTAATGTGGAAAGTGAATTTGGACTATAAAATGTGGATGTTTGGTGTTCAGTGTTAGAGTTTAAGCGCATGGTTGGTTGGATGCCAATGCCCCTGCTTTGTTGATAAAGACGTTTTAAAGATTCGGTGAGTTCGTTCCTGTATTTAAATTTTTATTTGTTATGGAAGAGTTAGAGGATGTTTTAGTTAAGAAGAGGGGATTAAAGTCTGCTATTACAAAATTAGAAAAAAAGATAAATGGGTGTATTAATGAAGCCGATTCAAGTGAATTAACTTTGTTTGAGATTAAAATAGGAAAGTTAACTGATGAATTGAGTTAAACATTTAATAGGATTTTGGCTAAATGTGATAAAAATGAGGTTGATACGTACATTGAGGATGAGTAGACTGAACAGGATCGAGTTGACAGTATGTGGCTTAGTGTTAACCGAAAAAAATCGGGAATTGCTTTAAACGAAAGTAACAACAGTGCGGTGTTGTTGAGGTCTCAAACCTCAGAGGTTAAACTGCCGAAACTCACACTTCCCACTTTCAGTGGTAATCTGGAGGAGTGGTTTCCATTTTATGATTTATTTAGGGCTAGTGTGGATTGTAATGAAGTTTTATCAGACTGTCAGAAATTACAATATTTAAAATCGGCATGCAGAGGCAATGCACTTAAAATAATTCAATGCCTTCCAATCTCTGATTCGAATTATAAGACAGCGTTAGAGCTGTTGAAAGAGCGATATTCAAATAAAAGAGAATTAATTAATTCATTGATTAAGAAATTTATTGGAATGCGTTGTATTTCGGGTACAGCACAGTCTCTTCTGGAAAGTGTAGACGTTATTAATGAATGTGTCCGTTCATTGAGTGTACTTAAACAAGAGGTTAAAGGATTTTCAGAAGTATTAATTGTTTATTTAATTACAGAGAAATTGGATGGAAATACAAGATATTGGTGGGAAAGAACACTCAAAAAAGAGGAATTGGGTACACTTGAAAATTTATTATCTTTCTTAAAGGACCATGCGAGAACCCTTCAAAATAGTAAAACAGCAGTTAAAGAATGTGGAAAACCTAAATTTACTACATTATTGTCTGCTAATAATATTTGTGTTTTATGCAAAGAATCGCATCCACTTTACAGATGCCCACGATATTTGAAATTAAATGTGCAGATAAGAATAGAAATAGCTAGAACAAATAGTTTGTGTTATAACTGTCTTTTAGAGAAACATTATGCAAAAAAGTGTATGAGTGTGGGTAGATGTAGAGTGTGCCACAAGCCTCATCATAGTGTCTTGCATATTTCACGGGATACTGGCCCTCATGTAAAGAATGCGACTGAAACTCCGGTGGTTCCTCTTTCCCCGAACGCAACGGAATTTCGACCGAGACAAAATGAGTTAAGTCAAACTTCCTGCACTGGCACCTTTGAGTTTCGAAACAATTCTGGGTCGGGAATACAGTTAATGAATATGGGACAGACTCTACTTTGTACAGCAATGATTAAGGTTCTTGATTCAGTGGGTAATCTTGTAAATTGCCGCGCGTTGCTGGACAGTGGAAGTGAGGCATGTTTTATAAGTGAAAATTGTATGCGAAAATTGTGTTTGTCAAAGCGAAGAACTAGAGTACAGTTTACATGTTTAGGTTCTTATAGTGCTGAAACAAATGGAGAGATAAATTTGAATTTTACTCCTCATTTTAATTCTGAAATAAAATTTGCTACTAAAGCATTTGTGATAAAAAGAATTACATCTAATGTGCCATGTAGTTCTATTCCTTCAGATGTTGTGAATAAGTTTAATGATTTAGTTCTAACAGACCCACTATTTTTTGAGTCACGACCAGTAGATGTTCTACTTGGAGTTAACGTATTTTTTACATTGCTAAATGGGAAAATTTTGAAAAGAGGGGAAACTCTGCCCTTTGCTGTAAGTTCTAAGCTAGGATGGATAATTACGGGGACTACCTCATTCGATAGAGGTCTACGTACATTTGCTGTCAATAATATTCAATTAAAATTACATGGCTTGGTGCAACAATTTTGGTCCTTGTATTCTGTTCCGGAATTAGTTCAGATTTCTAAGGAGGAGAGGGAATGTGAGGATCATTTTAAGCGTACTTATTTTCGAGATATGTCTGGAAGATTTGTCGTGAAACTTCCATTTAAAGATTCCCCATCTAGATTAGGTGACACTAGAAAAATGGCTATCCAGAGATTTCGTTCGTTAGAACGCAGACTTTCAAAACAGCCATTTATTTATGAAGACTATCGAAAGTTTATGAGGGAATATTTTGAATTGGGTCACATGGAACGTGTATCCAAGCCGGAGAGTGTTCCTTCAAGTGTTTGTTATTTACCACATCATGCGGTAATTCGGGAATCAAGCACAACGACAAAACTGAGAGTTGTTTTTGACGCTTCAGCTAAGTCTACTTCGGGTGTATCTTTGAACGACATTCTTATGGTCGGTCCACGTATACAGCAGGAGCTTTTTCCAATACTGTTGAGATTTAGAATTTTACCTATAGTTGTATGTGCAGATATAGAAAAAATGTTTAGACAGGTGTTGATTAACCCTGAAGATAGAGACTTTATGAGAATTCTTTGGAGAGAAAATTCCCAAGATACTATAGAGGATTACCGTTTAAAAACAGTTACTTACGGTACCGCATCTGCCCCGTTTCAGTCTACTAGATCTCTTCATCAGCTTGCCTTAGATGAGAAGAGTGAATTTCCGTTGGCATCTGCAGCAGTGTTAAGGGATTTTTATGTAGATGATTTATTGTCAGGGGGTCGGAATGAAGAGGAAGTTGTGGAATTAATTGATCAATTGACATTGTTAATGAAGCGAGGTGGTTTTAAATTGCGAAAATGGATTTCTAATGTGCCTGGGGTGTTGAAAAACATTTCGGAAGAATGTAGAGAAAGTGCAGATTCCTTGTTCTTAAAGAGTGATAGTGGTATAAAAATTTTGGGAATCCAGTGGAATTTGAACGGTGATTTCTTTTGTTTCACTGTTTTAGACCATGACAAAAAGAATAGATATTCGAAAAGAGATATCTTGTCAGAGGTCGCAAAGGTGTTTGATCCGTTGGGGTTGCTATCTCCTTGTGTCGTTTTCATGAAGATCTTGTTGCAAGATTTATGGAAAATTTCACTTACCTGGGACGAGCCAGTTAGTGAAGACTTTAGTAAACGGTGGACATCGTTTAGAAATGACTTAAGTGTAATTTCGCAATTGAGGATTCCTCGATTTGTGTTGGCTGCAGATAAAATGGGACTTCAAATTCATGCCTTTTGTGATGCGTCCGAAAAGGCGTATTGTGCGGTAATATATATGCGTTCAATTTCTCAAGATGAAAAAATAACGGTAAATCTTTTGACATCTAAGACTAAGGTGGCACCCATTAAGACTCAGTCCATCCCACGACTTGAATTGTGTTCGGCCCTTCTGTTGGCAAATTTGCTAAAAATGGTTTTACAGCATTTAAATTTTACTGAGACTGAAGTGTTTGCCTGGACTGATTCTAATGTGGCGTTGGCATGGCTTTCTTCAGAGCCTCATCGTTGGCAAACCTTCGTGGCTAACCGTGTTTCAAAAATCCAAGAGGCACTTCCTAATGTTCCGTGGAATCATGTTTCTGGAATTGAAAATCCTGCTGACTGCGGAACAAGGGGTATGTTGCCGTCGGAATTAGTAAATTGTGAATTATGGTTTCATGGTCCTCGATGGTTAAGAGAGCCATTGAACAACAATCAACATAATGATCCAGTTAACGGTAAAGAAATACAGGAGATTGTTTTAAAGGAAGAAAAGCGAAACTGTGTTGTAAACGTGTTTGATCTTAGTGATGATCATGTGATTTTCAGATATTCCACTTGGAATAGACTGGTACGAATCGTCGCGTGGTGCTTGAGATTTGTGAACAATGCAAAAAAGGTATCTCAGCGAATAAACGGTTTACTCTTGACATCAGAGCTTTTGAGAGCCACAACGATGGTAGTGAAATTAGTACAACACCAGTGTTTTTCTGATGAGATCCTTGCTTTAGGAAATAATAAATTGTTGAGACGTTCGAGCAAACTTTTAACATTAAATCCATTTCTGGATTCAAGCTGTATTTTGCGGGTTGGTGGAAGGTTGAGACATGCTAATGTTTCTGAAGATCAGAAACACCCAATAGTTTTGCCCAAGTCTCATCATATTACTGCATTGCTTATTAGACATTATCATATAACTTACTTGCATGCTGGTCCTCAGCTTCTTTTAGCTGTCCTTAGAACAAAATTTTGGATTTTAAGTGGTCGAGATGCAGTAAGAAAAATTGTGAAGACATGCATAAAGTGTTTCCGTGCTTCCCCAGCTATTGGTACACAATTAATGGGGGACCTGCCCGCTATGCGTGTCTTACCCAGTCGCCCATTTTCGAAGACGGGATGTGATTATGTCGGTCCTTGAACCTTGTATGTGTAAAGAGAGAAATCGTAGAGGTATCAAGACATTTAAGAGTTACATAGCGATTTTTATTTGTTTTTCGACTCGTGCTATTCATCTTGAATTGGTGTCAGATTTGTCCACTCCAACGTTTTTGGCTGCTCTGAAAAGATTTGTTTCTCGTAGAGGCAAGCCAGCCGAATTAGTAAGTGACTGTGCTACAAATTTTAAGGGTGCAAGTAAGGAATTGAGGGAATTATGTGAATTTATATCCTCCACCATTAAAGATGAATCCTTACAGAATTATGTTGCTAATGAGGGCATCGTTTGGAAATTTAACCCTCCATCGGCTCCACATTTTGGTGGGCTGTGGGAGGCTAACATAAAGTCTGTGAAATATCATTTGCCTAGAACAATGGGAAATTCGCTATTTACAATTGAAGAGTTCTCAACATTATTGTCGCAAATTGAAGCTTGTTTGAACTCGAGACCTTTGTGTCCGTTGTCAAGTGATCCAAATGATCTAGAAGTTTTGACACCGGGTCATTTTTTGACGGGTGCTTCGTTGACAGCTATTCCAGAGCTTGATGTTTCTGAGGTTCCGCCTTCACGACTTCGCCGTTGGCAACTGACACAGAGAGTATTCCAGCACTTTTGGAAGCGATGGAGTGCAGAGTATTTGTCTCAGTTGCAACAACGCCCCAAGTGGTTACGTCCAACAGCAAATTTAAAGATTGGGGACTTAGTGCTCATTAAAAATGAACTTGTTCCGGCGCTTCAATGGAAGCTGGGGAGAATCATTGAAACCTTTTCAGGTAGTGATGGTCATGTTAGAGTGGCCATAGTAAGAACTGCTACGGGAGAACTCAAACGTCCTATTCACAAACTTTGTCCTTTACCTTTTGAATGAGAATAGTTAATTATAGCCCTTGAAGGTTTCAAGGCCGGGGGTGTATGTTCGGACAATATTTTCCGACAATGTTTTTGGACAGTGTTTTCCGACACACGTTCGACAGAGCATTTTCGATAGAGAGAACGATACCTAGATAAGAGATTATGTGCTTCCGCATACTTGTGCATCGAACCAGACTTCGCAAGTGATCTTGGGTTTACTTGCATGCAAGGACATTTCGCAGTTTGAATAGTTGGTTTATTCTTTCTTTTTATTAACTGTTAAAGTGATTGTTTATGTAAGTTTTCAGTTCAGAGCAGAGAGCTCATGTGTGTTAGATGGCGGTCGCTGTCAAATGTGTAACCAAGAGGGTTTTAACGTTTTAATTAAAGTTTACAGTTCACATTTTTACTTTGTGTAGTTTTAATCAGTGTTTTTTCTTATTAAGTTTAAAGTTAACCAGCCAAGCTATCAATTACTTTTAACGAAACTGCTGATTTCTTATGAATTTTTCAACTATAACATGAGAATATCAAACTATCAGATGGATTTTAAACTTATATTATAGTTTCTGAACAATGGACACCTTAACGAGAATAATAATTAAGCAAAATAAAATAACAATTTTAACGAAACTGCTGATTTCTTATGAATTTTTCAACTATAACATGAGAATATCAAACTATAAGATGGATTTTAAACTTTTATTATAGTTTCTGAACAATGGACACCTTAATGAGTATAATAATTAAGCAAAAGAAAATATTACTTTTAACGAAAATGATGATTTCCTATGAATTTTTCAACTATAAGATGTGGATATCAAATCATAAGCCGTAGAATAAACATATATAATTATTTTAAATGACGAACATTTTAATGAGTATTACTAATTAGACGAAACAATTGAAAAATATCAATTGTAAGGTATAAAGCTGATTTTTTAAGAATTTTTCAAGTACTATAAGATGAGAATATCAACTTATAAGAGGAAATTACACTTATATTTTTTAGTTTTTCAACCGTAATACACAAAAAATATTCAAAATTTGAATGAATGTTATACCTAATCAATTAATTTTCCGCACAATAATAGGAGTTTTAACAACCATTATCTAATTTTACTGTGTATACTTGATTTAATTATGTTTAGACGTACGTAATATAATCTTTTTATATCATTTAGACTTGAAATAAGAACCATATTTAAATAAAAACCAGTTGTTTATTTATTCTTAATACGCAAACTTTTTTTCTTTCCTAAAATGTAGCATTTCTGAGGAGGGATAATAATTCCACCCCACATTCTAAGGAAAAAAGGAGCATAACAATGACCGTCTAGGTCACAACTTTTACTATAATATAAATATTATTCGCTATCAATGTTTACAAAAAATCCATGTTGGGAGATAGATATGAGTTATATTTTAATAAAGTTTACCCTCCTCCATCTTCTACACGATGCTAACAATTGTACAAAACAAAAGAAATACCGATTTTTAACGGAAAAGGGTGAATTTTAATGAATTTTACACAAGTTTTCGGTATTATTGTACACTAACAGGTATGATTTTATTTCTTAGGTGATTACAATACAGAGAAAAGTATTTACCTTTAGATTACTTTTCGTGAAATATTTAACAGTAATTATATAAACTCCTGTTTACATCACTAATTTACATTTGAAAATAAGGATTTATAGGATAAAATAAATAATCTTAACTTATACTTAGTAAATTTTACGCAATTCCAATGATTTTATACCGTGTTTTTCACGAGTTTTATATTAATTAGTAATTTTATATTAATTAACTTTGAATATTTTCTATGATATGGTTAATCCATTTTTATCACAGAAATACCAGTACCTAAAATTTCACTTAAACTCATATTCTATGTATTAATATTCACTTATAACTTTACTTTTAGTTATACTTTTACTTGAAACCATGTGAACTTGTAGAACCCTGCTTACGCATATGGAGTTTAGTACATCACACTGTTATCTAAATGAATATGAATACCTTATTGTTTTAAATTTTCCAATTTTAACAGAATATGCACGAATATAAACTTTAATTTTATCTAAACATTTTATTTCAAATAGCCTAGTTTATGAAAACGATACATATTACCAAATATTAGACAACATTTTAACATGAACTTAGATTCTGATCACATACCTATTTTAGCATAATTTATTAGCATACATAGCATTTCATCCATTTCTTTCAGAAATATACATATAAAATTATGGATTTACCGAGTATATATCCAATTTTAGCTTTCACTTGCCAATTTTTTACACCATTTCAATGATTTCAATGATTTCAAGCTATTTTATATCACAGAAACGAAAAAATAATTGAATACAGACGCGAGTAAATAATATTTGTATTGTATTTTCCATTCAAAGATTTGAAACTCAAGTTAAAATTTATGTTATAAGTATTGATATCCACTTTTAGTTATACTTTTACTTGAAACCATATGAACTTGTAGAACCTTGCTTACGCATATGGAGTTTAGTACACACTGTTATCTAAATGAATATGAATACCTTATTGTTTTAAATTTTCCAATTTTAACAGAATATGCACGAATATAAACTTTAAGTTTATCTAAACATTTTATTTCAAATACCCTAGTTTATGAAAACGATACATATTACCAAATATTAGACATTTTAACATAAACTTAGATACTGATCACATACCTATTTTAGCATAACTTATTAACATGCAATAGCATTTTATCCATTCCTTTCAGAAATATACATATAAATATATGGATTTAACGAGTAAATATCCAATTTTAGCTTGCATTTAGTGATTTTTTACACCATTCCAATGATTTCGAGCTATTTTATATCACAGAAACGGAAACATATTTGAACATAAACGCCTGTAAAATAATATTTGAACTGTGTTTCCTATTCAAAAATTCAAATCTCAAATTAAAATTTATGTTCTATCACTTATCAACTATTTATCCCACATAACTTTTACCATAGAAACATCGTAGAAATTAAATATACGTTAAATGAAAATAATAAATTGTAAGTACCTAAAAATATCAAACACAAAATCTATTAATCAAACCTTAAAAAATTAAAAAAAAAATAAAAGTTTTACGAAGTTAAAAAAAAAAAAATTACAAATGAAAAAAAAAATTTACAAATGAAAAAAAAAAATTACAAATGAAAAAAAAAATTTACAAATGAAAAAAAAAATTACAAATGAAAAAAAAAATTACAAAATTAAAAAAAAAGTTTTTACAAAAAAAGTTAAAAAAATTTACAAAGGTTTAATATATTGCAAAAAGTACCCATTTTTTACAAAATTTAAAAAAAAATTACAAATTTTTTTAAAAATTAGAAGTTTAATTGCTATTATTACCACTATAACTTCTCAGAATTTAGCAGCCTAGACTTTTGTACACTATATATTTTTAATACTATAAAGAAAATTTAAACTGCAATTGTACCAACACTATTATTAAGTTCGCATAAACCAAATTTTATACTGTATTTAGCGAATTTCCAATTAACATCTTCCGTGTAGAGTAACTTTTTTCACTAACATTTGAAATCGTGTATATCTGCTACTTTCATATTTATAATTAATATTTCAGAATTAAGACCATACTAACTATTTTAATATAAGACCATATTTAAGCAAGATTCCATGATAAAGCTTATTATACTGATTATTTTTATTTAGTACGCATGCGCAGTTTTGTCACATGATCACTTTAACTGATGATAATATAAAATTTTGAAAAGTGATGCAGAGGTTCTCATTTCCCAAGTCAAATTCTTGCAGATGACTATTCAGATGACTGTATATGTATAGCTCCAGTAAATTTCCTGATTTTAACCCAGTTGGGGAAACAATTTCTCTGTTAACGAATAAAGTAAGTTGTACTATATCATTGTAAAACATCAATAAATGATTATTTATCTATTAAATCTTTTCTAAATATATAATTATATTTCTTTTATTGTATAGATGTTACACCAAGATGAATCAAAACAGCAGAAACTCTCTTTACCAGAAATGGATACCCCGGATGATTCATCGTCAACACATATAGAGTTAAAGAATAATATACATGTGAGTACTTATATGTGATATATTAGAATACACATATTAAACATAATTAGAGTGAATTTACAATAAAATATTGTACCAGATGTTCTATAAAATGTGATGTTTTTTCGTCTATAGTGTTAGAAGGAAGTCTAAATATATGCATTTATTTCTCTTGCAGATGTGTTCCACTTGTAACAAATACTTTTCAAGTAAATGGAATTTAAAAGAACATATTCAAATCCATACTAGTGAAAAACCATATACTTGTAATCATCGTCAAAAATCATCTACAAGAAAGCGTGAATTATCTTTTACTAGAAAATATAGACCATCAGTTCATATGAAAACACATCCTGTTAAAAAATTGTTTCAGTGTGAAAAGTGTGAGAAAATATTCGTTATTCGTAATAAACTGAATAGACATATGACTGTTATGTTGAACTTGTCGAAGACAGTATCCCAAATCATACTGAAGATGGATATTCAAAAATTAACCAGTAGTTTGAAGAATTTAACAGTCAAAGATCAGACTGGATACTTCGAAAAATTGACTGTATAGAACATAAACCAACATAACATTTACCCAAACTACTCATGCAGCATTATTGATTTGACATATGATATCCAAAAAGTGAAATTTGTAAGGAAAAATCCAAAGTGTTGTAAAGAATTTTATTGATATAATTGATAAAATGTATTGAAGAGAAATTGATATAAATGTAGACAATATTCACAATGTATTGTTTAAATACCCATAATAATAAAAAATGTATCTATACACATCTGTGTTTATTTTTATAAAACATATTTCATTGTTAAAATACATTGTATGATTTTTAACATGAAATTTCTACATGACAGTAAATAACTAATTTTGCTTTACGTAAGACTTGAGATTTATCATAACTTGTTCAACGAAACAACATTTTCCCCAATGAATATCCAGTTTACACACATACATATGAAAATCAACTTTTGATAATACTATACATCAGATTAATGAAAAATATATAAAATTCATTAAAAAAATTTTTTTTACAAATTTTAAAAAAAAGTTTTTACAAATTAAAAAAAAGTTTTTACAAAAAAAGTTTTTACAAATTAAAAAAAAGTTTTTACATATATAAAAAAAAGTTTCTACAAAGTTAAAAAAAAACTTTTTACAAACTAAAAAAAAAAAGTTATAAAAAAAAGTTTACAAAACTAAAAAAAAAATTTACAAAAAAAAAAAATAATAAATATTTCAAGTTTTTCTAAAAATATTTACATATTAACAAAAATTTACTCAAAAGTCAGAACCAGACCTATGTCTAACATAGCATTTTTTCGACTTCAGTTGTTAAAATCATAGTGTTAGCTCTGTGAAAATACAAAATAATACCTTCAAATGGTAATCTATGTTGGATCCAATATATGGTATATTAAGAAACATTTGTGATTTCGGCAAATTAAATATGCATGAGAAAACCATTAATGTATCAGCAACTGATGGGACTCATTTTGCTGATGTTATATCAATCTATAAATCTGGAAGTTACCGACAGTAACAGTAACCAAAGACTAACAGATAGAGATGCTTTAAGGGTGTTGACATTACAGACAGATACAAGAAACAATTTATATCAGTCTTAATCAAATAAAAAAGCTTCAGAGTTTCCTTTAGATTTACCTACTGAAGTGTAGATAACTGAAAACATATCCATTGGTTCAGAAGTGACTAATATAACAGCAAAGCATACAGATAATGGGTATCGCGGACTTTTAGTTTATGTTATCACTTCAAGTGATGAATACTGCTGATTTCGGATAGATATGCATACAAGTAAATTATATGATGAGTCAAAAATGAACCGCGAATTCATATCGGAGTATAACTTAAACATGTGTATCTGCTTATGACTTGAAAAATTCACGACATTCTACAACGACTGATTTCAAATTACACAACCAATAAAATATTTACCTTCAAGGAAAGAAAATGAAACCCCATTCAACTGTTTCAGATATCCAAGTTGATCACGTCATCGATGTTGAACAGCAGGATCAGGCCTAAATCTAACATCCCATTTTTTCTCGATTTCGATTGTTTAAAGTGTTATTTTAAAGAGTAGTATAATGGTTGCCTAACCATTGTACATTTCTTTAAAATAAGAACTTTAAAAATTTTTGTAATTTTTTTTAAATTTTGTAAAAAATGGGTACTTTTTGTAATATATTAAACCTTTGTAATTTTTTTTCTTTTTTTTTATGTAAAAAACTTTTTTTTTTTTTTTTTTTTTTTTTTTTTTTGTAAAATATTTTTTTTAACTTTTGTAAAAACTTTTTTTTTCATTTGTAATTTTTTTTTTCATTTGTAAATTTTTTTTTCATTTGTAAATTTTTTTTTCATTTGTAATTTTTTTTTTGTAAATTTTTTTTTTATTTCTAATTTTTTTTTTTTTTAACTTCGTAAAAACTTTTAATTTTTTTTAATTTTTTCAGTTTTGATTAATAGATTTTGTATTTGATATTTTTAGGTACTTACAATTTATTATTTTCATTTAACGTATATTTAATTTCTACGATGTTTCTATGGTAAAAGTTATGTGGGATAAATAGTTGATAAGTGATAGAACATAAATTTTAATTTGAGATTTGAATTTTTGAATAGGAAACACAGTTCAAATATTATTTTACAGGCGTTTATGTTCAAATATGTTTCCGTTTCTGTGATATAAAATAGCTCGAAATCATTGGAATGGTGTAAAAAATCACTAAATGCAAGCTAAAATTGGATATTTACTCGTTAAATCCATATATTTATATGTATATTTCTGAAAGGAATGGATAAAATGCTATTGCATGTTAATAAGTTATGCTAAAATAGGTATGTGATCAGTATCTAAGTTTATGTTAAAATGTCTAATATTTGGTAATATGTATCGTTTTCATAAACTAGGGTATTTGAAATAAAATGTTTAGATAAACTTAAAGTTTATATTCGTGCATATTCTGTTAAAATTGGAAAATTTAAAACAATAAGGTATTCATATTCATTTAGATAACAGTGTGTACTAAACTCCATATGCGTAAGCAAGGTTCTACAAGTTCATATGGTTTCAAGTAAAAGTATAACTAAAAGTGGATATCAATACTTATAACATAAATTTTAACTTGAGTTTCAAATCTTTGAATGGAAAATACAATACAAATATTATTTACTCGCGTCTGTATTCAATTATTTTTTCGTTTCTGTGATATAAAATAGCTTGAAATCATTGAAATCATTGAAATGGTGTAAAAAATTGGCAAGTGAAAGCTAAAATTGGATATATACTCGGTAAATCCATAATTTTATATGTATATTTCTGAAAGAAATGGATGAAATGCTATGTATGCTAATAAATTATGCTAAAATAGGTATGTGATCAGAATCTAAGTTCATGTTAAAATGTTGTCTAATATTTGGTAATATGTATCGTTTTCATAAACTAGGCTATTTGAAATAAAATGTTTAGATAAAATTAAAGTTTATATTCGTGCATATTCTGTTAAAATTGGAAAATTTAAAACAATAAGGTATTCATATTCATTTAGATAACAGTGTGATGTACTAAACTCCATATGCGTAAGCAGGGTTCTACAAGTTCACATGGTTTCAAGTAAAAGTATAACTAAAAGTAAAGTTATAAGTGAATATTAATACATAGAATATGAGTTTAAGTGAAATTTTAGGTACTGGTATTTCTGTGATAAAAATGGATTAACCATATCATAGAAAATATTCAAAGTTAATTAATATAAAATTACTAATTAATATAAAACTCGTGAAAAACACGGTATAAAATCATTGGAATTGCGTAAAATTTACTAAGTATAAGTTAAGATTATTTATTTTATCCTATAAATCCTTATTTTCAAATGTAAATTAGTGATGTAAACAGGAGTTTATATAATTACTGTTAAATATTTCACGAAAAGTAATCTAAAGGTGAATACTTTTCTCTGTATTGTAATCACCTAAGAAATAAAATCATACCTGTTAGTGTACAATAATACCGAAAACTTGTGTAAAATTCATTAAAATTCACCCTTTTCCGTTAAAAATCGGTATTTCTTTTGTTTTGTATAATTGTTAGCATCGTGTAGAAGATGGAGGAGGGTAAACTTTATTAAAATATAACTCATATCTATCTCCCAACATGGATTTTTTGTAAACATTGATAGCGAATAATATTTATATTATAGTAAAAATTGTGACCTAGACGGTCATTGTTATGCTCCCCTTTTCCTTAGAATGTGGGGTGGAATTATTATCCCTCCTCAGAAATGCTACATTTTAGGAAAGAAAAAAAGTTTGCGTATTAAGAATAAATAAACAACTGGTTTTTATTTAAATATGGTTCTTATTTCAAGTCTAAATGATATAAAAAGATTATATTACGTACGTCTAAACAGAATTAAATCAAGTATACACAGTAAAATTAGATAATGGTTGTTAAAACTCCTATTATTGTGCGGAAAATCAATTGATTAGGTATAACATTCATTCAAATTTTGAATATTTTCTGTGTATTACGGTTGAAAAACTAAAAAATATAAGTGTAATTTCCTCTTATAAGTTGATATTCTCATCTTATACTTGAAAAATTCTTAAAAAATCAGCTTTATACCTTACAATTGATATTTTTCAATTGTTTCGTCTAATTAGTAATACTCATTAAAATGTTCGTCATTTAAAATAATTATATATGTTTATTCTACGGCTTATGATTTGATATCCACATCTTATAGTTGAAAAATTCATAGGAAATCATCATTTTCGTTAAAAGTAATATTTTCTTTTGCTTAATTATTATACTCATTAAGGTGTCCATTGTTGAGAAACTATAATATAAGTTTAAAATCCATCTTATAGTTTGATATTCTCATGTTATAGTTGAAAAATTCATAAGAAATCAGCAGTTTCGTTAAAATTGTTATTTTATTTTGCTTAATTATTATTCTCGTTAAGGTGTCCATTGTTCAGAAACTATAATATAAGTTTAAAATCCATCTTATAGTTTGATATTCTCATGTTATAGTTGAAAATTTCATAAGAAATCAGCAGTTTCGTTAAAAGTAATATTTTCTGTTGCTTAATTATTATACTCATTAAGGTGTCCATTGTTGAGAAACTATAATATAAGTTTAAAATCCATCTTATAGTTTGATATTCTCATGTTATAGTTGAAAAATTCATAAGAAATCAGTAGTTTCGTTAAAATTGTTATTTTATTTTGCTTAATTATTATTCTCGTTAAGGTGTCCATTGTTCAGAAACTACAATATAAGTTTAAAATCCATCTTATAGTTTGATATTCTCATGTTATAGTTGAAAATTCATAAGAAATCAGCAGTTTCGTTAAAAGTAATATTTTCTGTTGCTTAATTATTATACTCATTAAGGTGTCCATTGTTCAGAAACTATAATATAAGTTTAAAATCCATCTTATAGTTTGATATTCTCATGTTATAGTTGAAAATTTCATAAGAATTCAGCATTTTCGTTAAAATTGTTATTTTATTTTGCTTAATTATTATTCTCATTAAGGTGTCCATTGTTCAGAAACTAAAATGTAAGTTTAAATTTTTTCATATAAGTTGATATCGTCATCTTATAGTTGAAAAATTCTTAAGAAATCTGCTTTTTTCGTTAAAGTTGATATTTTTTCCATTGTTTCACTTAATTAGTGATACTCATTAAGGTGTTTGTCTTTCAAAATTAGTATATAAAATCAATATTCATCTTATAGTATGATAATCTTGTTCATTTAACTTCTTCTTAGAGTTCTTATTTTCACCCCTCGTGTTACAGTAGGAAATTAACCCTTTTTTCACAATTTCCATTTTTCCCGCTAGGGTGCGTTGCGGGGGCGATCGGAGGGTTGGTGCCTCATCCCTCCACCTCATCCCTCCGCCTCATCCCTCCACCTCATCCCTCCACACCCTCCACCTCCTGAGCCACCTCTTGTTTTCCCACTACTTATGTATTTATCAACAGGGCTTAATTTTTAAGAAAAAAAGTGCTGAAGCCCCAATATTCTGCAGTACTAACATCTGTAGCGCACCTCCCCCCCCCCCCCTCCATCGTCACTACAATTTGCATATTTATATTTCATGCATCATTTTTAGGTAGATTTCGTAAGAAATACTACCTATTACATTCTCCCCAAAGTTGGAATTTTTGAAAAAGGTTTGCAGATCTACGCCGATTATGACTCCCAGAACCCAAAACCACCCCCAGTTCAAAACTTTATATGTCTACCTAGCTATCTATCTATGTCACTTTTTTATGGACACGATAACTGCAATAATTCTGCACAAATCTCTTCCAAACTGATACATAAAATGAAGGGGCAGAAAATCTCGTTCAAGTTCGATAATGGGCAAAATCGAACCAAGAGGAGAAAATGGGTGGGGGGGGGGGGCTTTTTGCGAAAACAGAAAAAACCCTATAATTTCTTAATTATGATGCATATCGAATCTGTTTAAAGTTATTATGACTTCTAGGAAAAGGGCCGAAAATTTAGGTAGGACAGATTTTTGATATCAATAAAAATGGCTCAAAGGGGGGGGGGGGGTTAGAAGAGAATAATTCATAACTTCGTCAATTCACAAGATATCAAATCCGCTTAAATTTATTATAAATCCTCTTAATATTATCTAAAACTTTTATATTGACAAGTTTTTTCATAAAGTAAAAAGGTCATTTCTTCCGCAATTCCCAACAAACAGGCGCCTCGCGGTCTGCGTCCTCGAAATCTACCTGTGCCTGTAGGCCGAGCCGTCAAGGATTTTTTTTAATTTAAAGCATTATTTTTTATTTAGCAAAATACAAATTTTAAATACATCTAATGCGTATACTTATCTATAAACTAATCCCCTTTTTAGTTATTACTTCAATAGAAACCTTTGCCTAATCTTAATGTTAATTAATCGCAGAATTCTGTGATTAAATAAGCTCAGGATTATGATTCGGAAAGAGTGTTAACACAAAAAATAATGAATAGTTCGCAGCTACGCAGAATAGAAAAAGACTATATCTGTTGACTCTTTATTCTTATCAAAATAGCATTAAAATGATTTGAAATGGAATAAATACAATTTTGAATTTAAGACAGATTGAGCTCAAACCTGCCCAAACCCGAAGATTGATATAAAAATAGAGACCGTTTCATCTCCATCTCTTACGTGGGCGACACCTTACGTCACTTATAAGTGTTTTGATACAAAAGAAGGCAAAAGATTGGATATATATGAGAAGGAAAAGAAAGGGTAATTTAGGATTCGTTTTTCCGAAGCGTTATTACACTGGTCTCCAGAGCGCAGTGTTTATGAGCTCCGGTGAATTCTGGCCAATATTTAAATTTGTACTGAAACAGAGAAGTACTGGAGCTGGGCTCCGACTCAAATTAAGCCCTGCGTATCAACAAAAGCTAAAGAAAGATTGTCCGATATGAAAAATACCAGTTCGATCACAAGCACCATTTGAGTAGGGTTAGAAGGGACAATCCCCCCCCCCCCAAATTTTCCCAGTAGTTCTTTCAGTTTTTAATTTTGTTATTTAAAACTACTAAGTAAATAATACTAAGCTTTCAATATTTAACTTATTAACACGTCTGAATTTCTTCAGGAAAAAATAGTTAAAAAAGAATAATATCTCTAGGCAATGAAATTTCAGAAATGTTACTATTATATGCTGCTTCATATCATAACAAAATTTGACAAAAAAGATTTTAAAAAAAATTATATAAAAAGCAAAAACTGATAATGGATATCATTTTGGAAATATTAACTACTCAGAAACGTATTTAGCAGCATGAGCAAGCACATAGATTAATCGCTAATTTCTTAAAATCTTGAGAAATGCTCAAGTGATAGAAAAAGAAACAACAAAAGGCTACAAAAGACGAAATTAAAATATCAAATTACCTATACGTAAAGAGAGATATATACTTTCTGGTTGACATGTAAACATCATCCCTGTACTCTGATTTAGACGATGTAAACAATCAAGAAAATGAACAAAAAAAACTGCACAAATATAGTGCAATTAACGTGAAAATTAACATATACATAACAAGACTGTCAAAACACGGAAGATTCTGATTTACATTCATACACATTACACTCATAGTTTTTAGCAATCCATTTGGATAGCTTTGCATACATCAAGCAATTACGTCTTTAAAAAGTAAATTTTTTTTTTTAACGGAAAATTCAAATTAGACCATATTTAAATTATTATTAAGGGACAGACTTATTTACGGCTTTCGGTCGACAGTAAAACTGTCATCGCAGAAAACAGCCATTAATGGGTTGAGGATTAGGATTATGGAAAATTCCTTAAGCAGGACCGTAATTAGGCATTAGCAACTGCACAGGGAAGGAAACTCTTTTAAGCGGCGAAAAATAACGAGTATGTATAAAAATTAGTTACATTTATATATTATTAAACTAGTAAGTATTTACAAAACTAGTTATATTACGAACGCACTTCATATGTCATGTTTAACGTGCAATTTGCAATATATTATAGTAAAACATCTTTTAGCGCACGTCAATAACATTTATAAATTTCGTCTCCTTTGATATCTGAAGATGTGCAACGTCAGTAATATGTAATCTACTTCAAAAGACACTGCGCATAAAACCATCATGCATCCTATCCTAATGTATTCGTGTTTTTCTCGTAAACGAGCAACAAACGATATACACACAATTTTCAATGCGAAACCTCTTATAGTGCTCCTCGATAGCATACGTAAGTTTCATGGTAATCACGGACCAAACCGAAATCGTAATGCCAAACACTTTTCAACTATATTCGAAAGTTAAAATTAAAAAATATATATCTGTAAAAGTTAAGAAAAATATACAGACTTTGTGAATAAATTCCGTTACCACACATAAAAGAAACTCTAGGAAAGTGTCACTCCGGAGTTTGAAAGTTTTAATGTCAGTTTCTGGCGAGGACAGTGTAAAAGTTTTGATATCTGAGAGACAAACATTTCTTCCGTGTTTGCAAATCTCGAAAAATTCGATGACTTCTGAAATTCTTGGCATGACGTATACCTTTCAGGATAAATGTAAAATATTACTTTTCTTCACAAATATACTTTCAAGAGCGGAAATTTTCTGTCAAAAAATGATGGCTATGGTTCAGCGATAAAAAGTTATTGAAAAAGGTAGTAACATTAGTCAGGATAAAATTAAAATTTTGTAAAAATTGAAATTCTGTAAACGTTAGTTTATAATAACAGCTCTGTGATAAAAGGGTACATTTTAAACTGGCCTGAAAAAAAAAGGATATTACACCTCTTCCCCTGCCATAAAAAAGAGTAATAATGAACAGATGAAATTATTTTCAACTAAGGTAAATTATATTCAGTGGTTGGAGTATGGTAGTTGAGATTTATTCCAACAGAGCGAAAAATGCCAGGACCAGGGTAAATAAATGAAAATAACTTTCTTCTGTTCATTATGACCTATTTACATGGTACATAGGAATTTCCGTGTTATTTCAAATTCATCCTGTAAAATGCTAAAGTTATAGCTCGGATGAATGAAATGAGCGCTGCAGTTCACAACCTTGTCCATCAAATAAGAGTGAAATAGGCCAGCATGGATATCGTTAAGAAAGCTCATTAGGAAGAGCGTTAACACGGCAATCAAAAATACCCAGGTTCGAGCCCTGGTCCCGGCATTTTTCGCTCTGTTGCAATAAATCTCAACTATGATTGAATATAAAGAAGAGTAAGCTCACCTCTAAAAATATAAGTAAAATGCTACACTATTTCCATTATCGTTTATTATGATTTTTCGATATGATTTATGATATCGTTTATTGTATTATGAAAATCTGGATTCGGTTGGGTGCGAGACTTGACGGAATAAGAGGATTGCTATAAGGATGTTATTTGTTCGAGATAGTTTATATTCTCAATGGTTGTGATGGAGTAAAGAAATTATCCAGGTTCATGTCCAATGGGAAAAGAAAAACTCCAGTATAACATCAGAATTTTTATTCAGTAAACATAAGATGTTCGAAGGCAGAAGAGGGGGGGAAACATGAGAACCGTTCTTAAACGGTCATTATAAGCCGAAGACAGGAGGCGAAGTAAGTGTTGTTTCCACGACAAAACTTGAAATTGCACTGACAAGAATCTCGCCAAAATAGGGTTGCTACAGAGTGTCTAGGCGTGAATACTTTCAGACGGAATGCGGCATAACTAATGGTATTTACCGAGCCGGGTTGCTAGATTATTGGCATAAAAATGCACTTCACTTCAAAATTTAATATCGCCATGAAGATTATAACCGACAAATATTTTCTCATACGAACAGAATTTTGAGAGACAAAACAACTTGTGCATTTAACAATCAGAATATATTTTTAGACATGGGTGTGAGTGATTGAGTTATTATTAAGACCAAATATGGACATGTATCTGAGCAGAATGAAAAGATAGACACAATTTTAACTGACACTGTGGACACAAAAATGCAATATGAACATATTGTGTTATAAGCTTGGTTTCGGAAAGTAAATTACGAAAAGGCATCTGTGCTGATTTAATTCTTTTCTTTTTTTTTATTTTAATCGAAAAGCCGTGAGATATTAGTGATCGAGCACAAGTGAAAATGAAAAGGGAAAGGGTATAAATTACAGCGGGATTATTGTTTGTAGTTAAAGATAACTCAATTAAATTTTGAAAAAGGAAGGGGAAAAATATAATTTAAATGAAGGATAGGGGAGGTTAAAATTAATATATGATTCTCATATCATAATTGGGATTGAAGTTTATTTTCAAATGATGACGAAGATGCTGCTATTTCCCCTGAATTATATGTTTTATTAAAAAAAAATGCAGATTTTATTTAATTTCATTAAAAATATTTAATGTTATCATATATAAAATTAAAATATCATGTAATCTTAACCTGTATCGCATGTAAACTTCAAGAGTTAAACTTCAATTATATGCATGTGAAATGCAGCATTTGATAGCACAGTCATTTCCTTTGCGAGTGTTCAGTTGGAAAATCGGGATTTGGTAAATTTGTTTTCCTGTTCTGCACGAGGGAAGATATTCCAATAGAATTTCTGCTCATAGATCATGTCCATTTTTTTTAACTTAATGGTAAGATATTAAAAGTTCAAATGATCACAAAAAATTATTCAATAACTCTTAACAATAGTTTTTTTAAATGCTTTTAAATATTATATCAAGTTTGTAAGCTTGTAATAAATGTAAGATTTTAAAAAGGTCAACATTATTTGTTTTTAATCACCCAATTAAAAACTTTAAAATATGTTTTCCATCCACTTAACATAATTTGGCATGAGAGGATTAAAACTGGATCATTACATGTATGTTTATAATCTTGTACAGCACAAAAATAACCTTCAAACGAACGAAGCCAAACATCAAAGAGGTAGTAAATATGTATTTTAATTTAGATTAAAACATCTTAGAAGAAACAAACTTGTTTGAAGTGAAAACTTCTTTAGGCGTGTTGGGCCTTTTTTGAGATGGGAAAAAACTATTGAACTCGCGACACTGTTACTGTAACCGACACCTCTGCATATAAGTATGTACATGTATTGTGTATAGTTCGATATGAGGTATGGCAGGACGGGCGCGTCGCGCGCCGCATGCTTGCCTGTGCGCATTTGATGCAGTCTTTATAAGATATTTAAGTAGATTCGAATCACAATTGTTTGTTTCCTATTTTAGTTACCATAAACCTATAGTATCAGTTCTGGAATATAATGATGATGGTACTGATGATGATGGAAGAGTTTTTGAAATTGTGGATGAAAATTCATAAGATTCATTGGTATTCATTTCAAGGAATACCAATCAATTAAATTTCATATTTCATGTTTTTGTAAATTTACGTTTTAAGCAATAGATTGCAATTTTTGTATTTAAAATAATATGCATTATTTTTCATGTACAATAGCGCATTAAATGAAAATTGTAATAAAATTTTTGTAGTAGTAGTTTATAATAATGAATAAAAAAACACTTCATTTAAAAGTATTTCCTGCACAATAAAACATTTCCTGACGATTCAGAAAACACCCATGTAATTGTTCAAGTTTTCACTTCTGTCGGCACTCCTGGAGTGCCATTGTTTTTTTTAATATATGCTGTCCGGAGGTGCCAAGGCAAGAGAATTGTAAACAAACCACATAAATTGAAACAGGGTCAACTTCAAATTCATTAAAAACAACCCCCTGCCTTTTACTTTTGGAAATCAAAATGCGAGGAATTGTTTGACGGAAATGGATCGCTTACACGCAAAGAAAAGTGACACAACTCCAAAAAATTCATTTTGCGTATTATTGCATTAATATGCATATAACTCAGTTTAAAGCGTCTAGAAGACAGTGTGGCAAAATCCGCTATTCCAGAAATGCTTTAAAATGTGATATAATTCTCGAACGATTCTGAATTATAAAAACCGATCACAGCGACATCGGCTAGCTCTTTTCAACTTAAACATTGTATAAAGACTCTATAAAGATTGAGCTAGAGGATGTCACTGCGATCAACATTTATAGTTCTGAATCGTTCGCTAAATATGGAATTCCCTTTTTTAGCACTTTTTGGAATAGGCGGTTACCACACTATATCTTCTAGACGCTATACTTACGTCTTGGAAAAGGTGTCATAAGTCTAGTTACCCAGTAGACCGTTAGATTAGGCTTTTTGTCACTTTGCCATCATTGAAGGGGGTAAAAAAAATGAGCGAGAAAAAAATTACTCAATCCTTCCTATCTCTTCTACGAAGGTTATTTTCTTTTAAGGTCCTAGAGGTCGCGAAATGAAAACCACAGTGAAAATCCGATGACGCTGTGTGCAGGTGTGTTGTCCAGTGTCTTTAATATGCCCGTCGATTTCGTCAGGTTGCAGTTATCAGTTCTTTGCTCAGTGAGCATGTAAACATGCCTCGAAGAATAGAAGCTCCCGCTAAGTGTGAATTGCTTGCTATCATTCGATTTCTACATGTTGAGGGGTGCAATGCAGTCGAAAATCATCGATGATGTTAGTAATGGGTACGGTACAACTTTCATGAGTGACAGCAAAGTGCGGCAAGGGTGCAGGAACCTGTTTGATCACCCTCCATACAGCCTGGACTTCGCTCCGTCCGATTTCCATCTCTTTGCTCACATCAAACGCTGACTAGGAGGACAGAAGTTTGACTCAGACAACGAGCTGCAGACCAGCGTACAGAATTGTCTGAAAGCACAGGCGGCTGCCTTCTATGACGAGGGTATAAAACAAGCTATTGGGAAAGTTGATACCACGTTACGACAAATGTCTCAATCGGAGAGCCGACTATGTAGAGAAATAGATGGAAAGGTATATCTAAATATTCCAAATAAAACGGTTTTGATTTTCACTGTGGTTTTCATTTCACAACCGATTGACGTTGAAAAAAATAGCCATCGTACATCTTGATTCTTAAGGGTTTTAAGGTTTAAATACACCAACGCGACGGACTGCGGAACCTCTTTCGGCTTGTTTGATGGGGTCCTTCTTTTGTCGCGCGACAACAAAATAGGACAGCAAAGGATGAGGATATTTGACATGCTTATGACCTGCTCTGGGGGAATTTTTTTTAATTAATTTCGTGCGATTTGCTTCGAAACCTTCGAAAAACAACAAAAAGGAGCCACGAGTGACTCCAGAGTCTTCGAAACAAGCCCAGGGAAATAATTTATTACTTTTGTTGCAACATTTGGTGTATACGCTGTTTTACGCTTTTACAGCTGTATCCAGAGGTTATTGTTTTGTATTACACTTAAAAAATGCCAATATTCTTTTGCTTCTACCGTGAAATGTAGTATTCTTGAGTTGTGTCACCTTCCTTGCGGGTGAGTGACAGGTAAGAGGTGAAAATTGCGGAAAAAATTGCAATGCAATCTCCTGGGCAATTTCAACAATAAAAAAAAAAAACGCCAGAGAGCTATTGCATTCAAAACTCGATTCCCATGCGGACAAATGGCACGATTTCTATTGAACACAGTTATGCCGAAGAAGTGCTGGTCCGGTTAGAAGCAGAATGCAGATGGCACAGCACTGAATCAATTTTTTTAGAATACTCATACTAACGTGTCATGCAGGATCTCACCCCACTCCGTTTTTACTGATTATTCTCTTCGGATGCTGAGACCCTACACAAAAAAGTTAGGTTTTGGTCTATTTTTAACATTTACACTGCATACAAAATTTACGGGCTAACCTTATCCAAAACGTCACTTATTTCATCTTTATGATAGTGAAAGAATCACTGAATTCTAAAGTTCGGGTGTTCTTTTCAAAACATATCTTCAAATTAAAATGTGCCATTTTCCCCCATGAAACAATATTCTTGTTTCATTATGAACTGCTTTCGCCCTAATCACAATAAATAAAGCTAACCATCTGAAGGCTTGAGTCAAGTTCGGGTATATTCATAACCGACCCATTGAAGATTCTAGTTTTTTTAATGTTCACAATCTGTCAAATGCTAACAAACAGACAAGGAAAAATATATCACCCAAAAATGACTTTATTGTAAACTACATTTGTACAAAGAGACATAGCAAATATAAAACACTGTTGAATTCAGACATTTTTCTGTTGGAAGCATTTCTGCATCTCCGCCTGAAACACTATTGAGTTCCAGGAGGAAATTCCACTTCTAGACCATTAATAAGCATGAAATCCAAAATCTTCGGGAGGTACGCCCCCCATAGGCCAACCCTGAATTCAATTCTGAAACAAAATATATATATTTTTTTCTGAACTAAGCACAAAAACTCACTGCTTAACCGATGCCACAAATTGGATAAACAACTCGTTACTCTGGGCAGGATGTTCAACTGCAAATGTCTGCCATTTGAGAGTCACAATAATTTTGTCCGCATTCGCCAGAAAAAAATCGGTCACTAAACGGAGCAGCTCGGTTTCTGAGTGTCGCAGTGCCAAGGTAAGGGTGTCGCAAAATGTATCGACGGAAAGTTTCTCTTTCATGAATTGTACGCACCTGTCCCTCAGATCGCAGACGTCGTACTTGTCTGCAGTAGTGAAGAGAGTGAATACATTTTCATTCGAAAGATCCTCTACATCTTCAGAGTAGAGGAAGAGCAACAAGTCCGAAAAGGTGGAAGGGTCGCAGTCTTCGATATCGACGACGCCGGTCGCCTTCTCCCTCATGTCGCTTCTGAATGCGGAAGCGAAGACCGAAGAGCGGGCTGTCAGGATGGCTTTGTGTGCCGGGAACTCCCGTCCTTTCACTCTGAGGACCACGTCGCAGTTCTCTTGGTTTTGGAGCAACTGTTTCAGGTCTTCAATAATTTTACTCTTTACGGCTGGTCCCGATGTGCTGCTGTCACCTAATAAAACAAAACAAGAATATTCAATCTGGTTTTTAAATGTTAAAATGTTTGCATTTATTTATTTATAAATAAATAAATACATTTTTAGGTTTTCATTTCAGGTATACACTGTAGCGTGTCTTTAAAAGAAACTAAGGGATACAACTCCGGCTTTCCGGATTACAGAACTGCTCGGTGCGCAGAACAGAGGTCAAAACCATATATTTTTTTTAATTAGAAACCCTAATCATTTTTTCTTACGTTTATTTGCTATATTGTCGCTTTAGCCACATGTGAGTGGTTAATAGCCGAAAAAATTGCCAAAAATTTTGCCACTTACAACAGCTTTTTTTATTCTGCTTATTTCAGTGTTTAAGCGCGCAGTTTTATCCTTTATCTGTTAGAATTGTGTTTTATTTATATTAATTTATTTATATTAATTTATTTATTTATGGATGAAATGTTGATTTCGTTGTGGAATATGAATTTGAGACAAACGCTGAACTATGTATGTTGTTTTAAATTCAAAAGGGTTAATTTTTAACAATCGAACTGCACGCGATATACATAGATTTAAAAAAAATTAAATCTTAAAATTATTTTAGAAACTACAAGCGGGAAAAATTCTACCTTACGACAGAATATAGATTGGCCACCCACGGCTTTTATCGTTGAGATTTTTTCAGCCAAGTCTAACTCGTCAGAAAAAAAAAAAAATTAGCATAAGCCAGCTTTTCCACTTTAGAATTTAGTTAGCGCTCTAAGATTTTTTGTGAGGCTGGTGGAACATATTAGGCACGAACACACGAAGTTTTAAAAAGATTCGGTGACTAGAAGTATTTTTAATAAATATAATAGTAAAGAGATGTGGCTCCAATGGGCTGAGACGTGGCGAGGTAGTTGTTGTTTACAAATGTGCTGGCTTAATGACACCCTTTAAACTGTTTTTAATGGTTCAAAGCATTTTAGCACTTAATAGATAACCTAAAAAAGGTAATGAAAAGTTCTATGATAGCAGCTTTTATGATGGATACAGCTAAGAGAAGTTGGTTAACAAATGATGAGTTAGCATTAATTGACGGGATCTTGGAAAGCGATGGGGGGGGGAGGAGGAGCTATACAAAACACAAGTGCTCTACGAGACCTGATTTAAAATGAATCCTCACTTGCAATTGAGAGATGGGACTTTAAAAGGGATCCCCCTTTTCGCCCCTCTGACTGCCCCCCCTCCCCCAAGAGAGATACGTAAAAACCGAGGACGCCAAAAGAAACGGGGGGTGGGGATAACCTTTAGGCGGTTTACAGCTAATTTTGGTGAAATTTTGAAGCTGTCCGGCCCATAGGAACAGAGAAAAATGGGAAAAAATAAAATAAATATGAGAAATTGAAAAAAATAAATAAGAAAAGTGCTCCTGACAGGAGACAAGAAAGAAGGAGGGGGAGAGTAGAACCAGACAAAAGTGCTTGATGAGATCAAACTTTTGATATGGTACTTGACGGGGTTTGAACACATTGAATGTCTCCCCCGTTGGGGGGGGTGGTAACTCCGGTCCTATGGGAGATAGGGCCTTGGGACCCTCTTAGAAATGTCGGCCTCGACGACCCTTCGTTGGATCCTTTAGAAGAGGTCTACGTCCTCTGTGGGGCTTAAAGGGGCTGAAAAAGATGGGAAAAACTAAAATTTAAAAAAAGTTGAAACAGAGAACTATGTTTCTTAAGGGAGGGGGGAGTGAGAGGCGGAGAGTAGGACCAGACCATAGTGCTTGACGAGACCTATCGATTGATATGTTACATGAAGGGATTTACATGGGGTTTACATTTGGGGGGAGCACCAAAAAGGTCTTACTGAACCTTTCCCATGATTATGCCAAGGTTGGAGTTATGATTTCGTCAAGATCATCGCAAAGCTTATATTGGCATCCTATATACGCATATATATATATTCCAAACACTCCTATATGTGCCATATACGTCATTATACACATATTATTTATGTTTTATATGTTGTATATACATCATATACACATGTCATATATATACATAATATATGCATCATATATGGCTATAACTTGGCCACATACGTGTACAGAAATGTTATATATATATACAGGGTGATTCATAAAAGATGGGCAGAACTTTAAGGGGTTATAGTACACTTAAAGACAAATAATATTAAATAGGAGACTAAGGGTCCCAGACGTATTCCCAAGGAGATAGGGGGCATTAAAGTTTAGGGTCCGAAATTTCAAATGATTATAAAACATGGAAAAATTGGTCGATTCGTTTGCGGTTTTTGCAAAAAATTTTCTTTATGCCAGTATTTTCTTGAAATAAAATTTTAAAGTTCAATTTCAAAAAATGCCGATAGGGGGCGCTTTAGACTTTGGAGTAACAAACAACTATTTTTTAACGTTATTTTTTGTATTTCTTTAAATGATTTCGAAAGCTTAGACTTAAACTTAAATTTTGATCTAAAAATCTGAGTCCTAACGAGTAGTTAAGTAGCGTAAACTGAAATTTGAAATTTGAAACCCTTCTCCCCCCAGAACAAAAATCAGTTATTCCCGATCTTTGTGTCGTAGATTAGGCTCTAACTACTGCCGCGTTTTGCTAAAATTATTCTTTATGTCAGTATTTTCTTGAAAATAAATTTTAAAGAAAATTTTCAAAAAATTCCGATAGAGGGCGCTTTAGACTTTGGAGTAACGAACAACTATTTTATACCGTTATTTTTTGTGTCTCATTAAATGCTTTCTAAAGCTTAGACTTAAATTTTCAGCCCAAAATCTGAATCGTTAGACGTGGTTAAGTTTCTGGGGAGAGGGGTTTGAAATTTCTACTCCTGAGCACAGTTCAGTTTACCATGTCCACACATTGTGTGCTGTGATACGAGGTAAAAAGACACAAATTAGGATTATGTTACCAAAGCATATTTATTAACATGTAATCACAATAAATGTTCAAAATTGTGACCACCAGAGGTTATGCACGCAGAACAACGGCGACGAATGGAACGGCGAACATTCGCGAAAACATCAGGCTTTTCGAGCACTTCCCCTACAGCGGCGGAAAGTCTGGCGACCAGTTCCTTGGGGGATTCAATGGGTGTCTCATACATAAGAGCCTTCAATCGTCCCCAAAAAAAGAAATCGAGGGGTGAAAGATCTGGCGAGCGAGCAGGCCAAGCAACAGGACCACCTCGACCAATCCATCTGTTCGGAAATGTGATGTCCAGATAGTTGCGGACGTCTCGTACGTAATGGGCTGGCGCTCCATCGTGCTGGAACCACATGACCCGCCGGATGCGTGGAGGAACAACGTTTAACAGGTCTGGCAGCACATGTTGCAGAAATGTGAGGTATGTTTTACCGTTGAGGCGTTCAGGAAGAAGGTACGGTCCGATTAGGTGGTCTCCGAGGATTCCTGCCCAAACATTGATGGAAAAGCGTCTCTGATGAGCATGTGGATACGTAGCATGTGGATTGACATCCGCCCATACATGTGCATTGTGTGTGTGAAATGTACCTTCACGTGTGAAGGTACATTCATCGGTGAAAAGCACAGTTCGTCCAAAATGTGGATTTAGCGCGTTCTGCTGCAGAAACCAGCGGGCGAATTCAATACGATTTGGATAATCCCCTGGAGACAGTTTCTGGACTCGTTGCACATGAAACGGGAGCAAATGTTCATCCTTCAGTACCCTCCAAGTCGTGGACTGTGAGGTATCCACCTGGCTAGCCACTGTTCGTGTACTTGTACTTGGCTGCGCCGCTACTACATCCAGAATGGCTTCTGCAACAACTACTGATTCGTCCTTTTTTGCACGACCTGCATTCGACCGGGAAGCGAGAAATGATCCCGTCTCACACAACTGTCTGTGCAAGCGCTCGAAAGTTTTGCGGTTAGGCAACCGCCTGTTAGGAAATCGCTCTCCGTACATTCGTTGTGCCTCTGCACCATTTCCATCTGCCGCTCCGTAAATTAAATGCATCTCAGCCTTTTCCTTATTCGTGAAGGGCGCCATCTTCCGATTCATTACTACAGCGACTTACACTTGACTCACCGTTCAGTGGTTTTTATGCCTGAATCGTGTCGAAATTTTGCATACGTGTTCTTCTTCTTCCCCATTTGACATTTGCATACTTTCTGTTTCCTTCTTCACCCGGTGACTAGCGTCAGGAATGGAGCTTTAACGTTTGCATGAGCGACGTTTCCAACTGTGCCAGTGCCTTTATGAGTGAATTCCGACTATGCAGTCCTTGACGAAAGTTGTATTTTTGCCTCGTATCACAGCACAGAATCGTTGGGCATGGTTAAGTAGTGCAAACTGAACTATGTTCAGAAGTTGAAATTTGAACCCCCTCCCCTCGCTACTGAACCACGCTCAGCGATTCAGATTTTGAGCTGAAAATTTAAGTTTAAGTCTAAGCTTTAGAAAGCATTTAATGAGACACAAAAAATAACGGTATAAAATAGTTGTTCGTTACTCCAAAGTCTAAAGCGCCCTCTATCGGAATTTTTTGAAAATTTTCTTTAAAATTTATTTTCAAGAAAATACTGACATAAAGAATAATTTTAGCAAAACGCGGCAGTAGTTAGAGCCTAATCTACGACACAAAGATCGGGAATAACTGATTTTTGTTCTGGGGGGAAAAGGGTTTCAAATTTCAAATTTCAGTTTACGCTACTTAACTACTCGTTAGGACTCAGATTTTTAGATCAAAATTTAAGTTTAAGTCTAAGCTTTCGAAATCATTTAAAGAAATACAAAAAATAACGTTAAAAAATAGTTGTTTGTTACTCCAAAGTCTAAAGCGCCCCCTATCGGCATTTTTTGAAATAAATTTTATTTCAAGAAAATACTGGCATAAAGAAAATTTTTTGCAAAAACCGCAAACGAATCGACCAATTTTTCCATGTTTTATAATCATTTGAAATTTCGGACCCTAAACTTTAATGCCCCCTATCTCCTTGGGAATACGTCTGGGACCCTTAGTCTCCTATTTAATATTATTTGTCTTTAAGTGTACTATAACCCCTTAAAGTTCTGCCCATCTTTTATGAATCACCCTGTATATATATATATATATCATATATTATTATAATGACATACATGCTTTATAATTTGGCGATAAATCTTGGCAGTTCATCCTTGGAAGCCGCTATAACACGAAAGTACCAAATTTACAATATATTAATGAAAACAGAAACAAAAATATTTCATGCTTGGTGGCTGCTATAACACGAAAGTACCAAATTTCTTTTTTATTTTTCATATCTGATAATTTGCATCTATCCTTTTTTGTAATTTTAACATTTTTGTAACGATTTTATGCATTTCTATTGCTTATTCAAAGAAAAAGTCTTCTAAAGTTACAGAATTTCTTTAAAAACGGTTAAAATAGTAAAATGCGAACATCGTTTGGTCCATTCTCGACCGAAAGCAACTACCGTTATCATTATCTTTTTTACGCGTGAAGGTTTCGTTAAAGTGCTATTACACGAGGCGTCAAGTCGCCGCCACTTCCAGGCGACACCCATGTAAACCTATGGCTTCAGAAGAGTTGCTCGGTAGCAAGCAACTTTTTTCTGTCGGAGCAATTTTGTCGCTCGGCTACAGGCGATATCGCGACCATGTCGCCACCAACAGCCAATCAAATGCTTAGGAATCTGACGTCACGATTTCACTCTCTAGATTCTTAAAACATGGCGGCTGCCGAAGCTCTGTCTCAGCTCGACGGAGAGCATTTTTTTCATTTATTTTGTCAGGCAATATCTTTTAAACCTCACAGACACATCTATTTCTTCAAAACGAAAAGTATAGTGAAAGGTTTTCGTCACATAAGCCGAGAGTTGCAAGATACATATTCTGCTTTCCTCTTCATAGTTGGTAAGTGTCACTTTTCTATTTATCTTTTTTATTCTAAACCATCTTTTATCTAATGTTAAATACAATAACAATTAATTTCTTTAATTCATTCTCCTGTTCATTAAAATTATTTCATTGTTGTTATTCTTATTAATGTCGTAATTTCCGTAATGATATTTTGGCGCTATTTCAAAACTTTCTCGCCAACCTGTTTGTTTACATTCAGCGATATATATGTCAATGTAATGTTAAAAATGCAATTTTACTGTTTTCTTGCCAGGTTGAAAATAAAAATTTAATTTTTGGAAATTTCTTAAAATTTTGACTATTAGCCAATTATCCAATATTTGTAAGACCGAATATATATCAGAAAATTAAAATCATTAGAAAATTGGTAGCACATATTACCAGTATTTTATATGCACAAACATTAATTTCTAAGTAAACATACTATAAATAACATAAATATGCACTAACATAAATAAAAATTCTAACAGTAAGATATATTTAAAGAGCTAATTCCAGATGTACATTTTTTGACATTCGCAGCAATAATCTAACAATTTTAATGTAAAGAAAGTAGTAATCTATTATTTTCCTTTGTACTTGGAAGTTTTTGATATGGTAAAAGAGCTTAGATTATGTCTACTTCTTCCTCATTTAAAAGCTGTTCAATTGGAACTGGAAAATGGATGCAAATAAGGGTGGGGTAGGACATGCCATTGCTCATGCCTGTAATTTTAAATTTAATTTAAAAAATTTCCCTATTCTCTAATGAGTTTTGGAAAAAATATGTAATTTATTATTCCCGATTAACTTAACGTAATGAAGTATTACAAGAGAAAATAAGCAATGATTTTTTATGAAAAGAGCACGGCCCCCTTAACATTTTGCATAATATAAAATTTATTTTTTGTTAATTTGTTTAAAAATTATCTAAATTAACGAAAGATAACAAATGAAAAAACTGTTTCATTATTCATAAAAAAAAAAAAAAAAAAAAAAAAAACAACTAGTATAAGTTTACTTTTTGATATTTACTATTGCTTGTTTGTTACATTTCTGTATTACTTTTTATGTTTAAAAATTCTCTGTATGTCAAAAATTCTTAGTTTTGCTTATTTTGTATTTTTATGCTTCATTTTAAGAAATGTGCATCTATTTAAAAATCTCACGCATCAAATACACAGAGCCATCGCTATGACATATTATTAGGGAGAGGCTTAAAATTACCATGACAATTATTGGTGTTTGACAGCTGTCTATTTAACCAGAAAGTGTAAATATGTGGAAATGTAGGGGAGACTGGTACATAGTGGACCACCCCCTAACATTTTATTTATTTGATTTTTTTAAAGCTTCTCTTCTAATAGATAACAGCACTGCACTGATTATTTATAGCCTTCAGAAAATATGTTTAGCTCAGATTGAACTATTTTATATTGATTGGTTGTTTTGAGCTTCTAAAAGTAAAATTTTTCATCATCATATTTTTATTTTTTAAGTAATTAAAGGTTATAGATAAATAAGATAAAACAGCTATTTTGCAAAGCTAAGATACTTGTATTTATTTAACTTTAAAGTTAATATGTTTAAAAGAATGGACCACCCACTCCTGGGGCACAGTGGTTCACAATCCACTCTGCTCCTGTAATGCAGAATGTTCAAAATATTTATCAGATGCTTATTTTCTATAAAGAAATATTTTAAAGTAGTTATTTAACGGTAAAATAAAGTAAACAAAGAAAAATAACAATTTATTTAACATGGTAAGAAATATTTTGTTCTGCATTTATTTACTGCCTTTGATAAATGTAACTGTAGTCTAATTGATGATGATTCTATTCAAATAAGATTTGTGAGATGCAAATTGAATGGAAATCAGTTTTTTTTCCAAAACTGTAGATGAATCTGTTATTGATATCAATGATTTCATAATGTTGCTCCCAGACCCAAAAGTATTTCAGGAATAGGAACAGATGTGTTACTATCACGCTAAAATGTAAACAAAAGATTGGCGACTGTTTGTTTGGCGCGATTTCCAAGACTGCGCCAAACGAATAACTTAATACAATGGCTAGGTTGCCATTAAAGAAAAAAATCCCCTAAATTTGGCGACTTTTTTCTTTTTTTTAACCGATAATTTTTTTAAGCCCAGGAATATTCCAGGCTCAATCTTACTCATAAGTATTTTGGAATTTCATTTGCAAATTTTAATGTGCGCTGATTTTTTTGTACTTAAGTAATAACTTCAACTAAATTGCAATTGTTCCTGTATTAATCTGTTATTATTTTCAAAATCTAATTAATTTTGTTTTTGTTTCAAAATGTTACTTGTAAATTTATATTACTATGTTATTTTGCAGGTAAAGGGGAAATAAAAAAGAATTAGATTAATGAAAAATAGATTTATATTGTATTTCAGATAATACCTAATAGCGGTCCACAGTACCCCGGTGGGTGGACCCGTGTACCCCAGAAGTGGGGCACACTGGTCCACTTTACGGGGGCATATAATTTTTTTTTTTTTTTTTTTTTAAATGTATTGAAAACTATGTTCTGAGAAAATTATGATGGATGTATAGAGGGGGGGGGGGGGGGCTTTTTGTGAAAACAGAAAAACCCCATATTTTCTTAATTATGATACCATTTAATCCGTTTAACGTTATTATTATTACTTCTAGGAAAAGGGCCGAAAATTTATGGATGACAGATTTTTGGTATCATTAAAAATGGCCCGGGGGGGGGGGGCTTAAATCTGCTTAAATTTATAATAAATCCTCTTAATATTACCTAAAACTTTTATATTGACAAGTTTTTTTTATAAGACCAACCCTTATAGCAAAAAAAAATTAAAAAAAAAAAATCCCTGCCGGCTTTGCCTGCAAACAAGTTAGGTTTCAAAGTGGGTGTTTCCAAATGACGCATCATGGCAAAAAAGTAATTTCTTATGCAATTCCCAACTGACAAGCGCCTCACGGTCTGAGTCTTCGAAATCTACCTGTGCTTGTAGGCCGGGCCGTCAGGGATTTTTTTTATTATAGGTTAGTTTTTTGTTATTTATTATTTATTTTATATTATTTACCACTTTCAACAATTTTATGTATTTAACAATATTAAATAACTGTTTTGCACATTATTGACAACAATTTTTGGCTATCTATCTCCTATCCCAGATGTCAGTACCAAAAAATCTTCCAGATAATACTAATTTTGTTTTGAGTATGCCAACAGCAAATTTAATGCTTAGTTTGCTTGCATTCAATAGAAAATAACAACGTCACAATATCACAATATATGGTACTTTTCAGTTAGACAAGTTTTATTTATTCATTTTATTTTATTTTTTTTTTGGGAGGGGGGTGGGGGGGGGACACAATGTAGTTCTTATGGAAAGAATTTAAACTCTTATATTAAAAGGGAAAACACACACATTAAAAAAATATTTTCACTCCTTCATTTAAAATAACAAAAACAAAATGTTCTAATGAGAAATTCCTTGAATCAAAAGTATTTCATTTCAACATTTACATTGTTTCTTATTTCCATATGCAAAGATCAAAACTACTGTTTTTCTTTAATTAGGGGCAAAAATATTTTAATAACAACAGATATCCTATCTCTATATATTTATAAAAGGGATAAATTTAAGAGTGTTTGACAAACATTGAGATTTGTGATCATAGGATTAATAATATCTAATATGATCATAAAAAAATTTCTTTGAACATTGTTCATTATTATATAGCACGGATATATTTGAAAAACAAATTATGCTGGCCATAAGAAACTTTAGTAGTTGTCATAAAAACATACTAATTATTTTATAAACAACTTTATGTACTTTTTTTAATCTAAAATGTAAAAGGCAAAAAAATCTGTTAAAAAATTAAAATAGCTGTACAAAAATCCTGACAAAGTATGTAAACATGAATATATCAGTACAAAAACCATTGATCTTCCTTAAAATCGGATCATATGATGAATGGGCTTAATCACATCACAATGTCAGTAATGGGGATTGAAGCATTATTTGGTGATCTGGCTAACAAAAAAAGCACTCAATAAAAAAAAAAAAAAAAAAAAAAAGTGTAGTGTAAAATTTGAGTGACAGGGTTTCTAGTTACATTGTGAATGTCATTTTCACATTAGTATGTTTAATGCCAAGGTTGATTAATCTTATTTAAACTTCATACTCAAACTCACATTATTCTGTTTTCATAATATAAGTTTTGTTTATTATTAACTGACCCATCTGGCGTTGCCCGAGACCATGATAACCTTAAATAAACCTCAAATTTGTATAAATTTAACCCTTTTTAAAATGGAATATTCACATATAGATAAACAATGAAGATAGATCATTTACTTGATTTAATTTTGATATTTTTATCTAATTACTCATAATTCATTTTCCTTTTAGGTCCAAGAAAGCTGTCGTAAATAATACTGATGAAGAGGTAATCCCGAGGGTCAGCTAAGAATGACTAAACGACAACTGAACTGCTGAAAAAAGTTCTTCTTCAATAGAGAAGAATTCATCAAAGATGACGTAAGATACCATTCTTGTGTCATATACAGCATCATGATGCTAGCTAGCATCCATGTTTGGCTGCATCGTGGAAAATGCACATTGCCAGCTTGCATTCGAATCGTCATACTGTCATATCACCTGTAGTGACGGTATGAAGTGCCATTGGATTTTTGTTTCGGTAACCTTTTGTTCGCATTGCCGGCAATTTCAACAGCAGACGTTATATTTCTGATGTGTTACGGCCCGTGGTTCTGCCTTATATTCGATGCCTTTGCAATTCTACTTTTTAGCAGGACAGTGCACGACCGCATGTTTCTCGTACTATGCTGATCTTCCTTGATACAGAACATGTTCGACTGTTACCCGGGCCAGCACGTTCTCCTAATTTCTCAACAATTGAAAATGTCCCGTCAATGACTTCTGAGCGACTGGCCCGCCACCACTCGCCCATCAGTACGGTTGGTGAACTGTGGCATAGTGTTGAAGCTGCATGGACTGATGTACCCGTACATGACACCCAATCTCTCTTCGACTCCATGGCTAGGCAGATAAATGCTGTTATTGCAACCAGAAGTGGCTGCTTTGGGTAGTGTTTTCTCAGGATCTATACCTTCAAATTTTCTGAAAATGTAATCGCTTGTCCTTCCCATTATAATGTATTTGTCCAATAAATATCATTCTGTTATTTGCATTCCTTCATGGTGTTGCATTTTAGATAGCTAGCAGTGTATAACAGTGATAAAGTTATATATATTTTAACAGAAAAATTGAAATTGCTGTTTGTAAATGATATAAAAATTTATTTTGGCCAATATCTTTTTTAATATTTTTAGTACCATTATATTCTTTTAATAAATTTATTTTGTATTATTTACTGTGCAAGAGATTAATTTTATTGTTAAGGCTGTTAGTCAGTCAACTTCCCAATTTCCCTCGCTTAACTCATTTTTTCTTTGTATTTTTCTTAAAAGATGTCTCTTTTTTTTATTAGTTCTCAAAATATTTCTAAAATCTATGCTTAATTTAATATTTTATGTGTTAAAAGCTGACGAGCTGTGAGTAAGATTTTTAACACCTCACAAATAAAATTAAGTGTTTAATTTAGAAATATTTTGACAACTAAGTAAATAAAAAGAGAATCCTATAAGAACAACAGGAATATACACAGAAAAAAGGTTAAAAATATTAATTACCTTAAATATATGAATGTATTTTATGTCCTAAACTTTTACATTAGCGAGGGGAATTCGGAAGTTGACTGACTAATAGCCTTAATTCTTGTTTCATGTTTATATCATTCTGACTTATTTTTCCTTTTCATTAAAATATATATTGGTAGAAGTGTGCAATATCAGATGCACAATTTTTAACACACATAAAATTAAAAAAAAAAAGAAAAATATAGCACAATTTGTTGATGTAAGAGTCATTCAGAACCAAAGAAGATCAAGTCGATTTTCTCATTAAACCAAGATTCTTGCTCTAGGCAATAATTTCATTGATGCCTTCAGGGCCCCGGGACCAACCCTTCCCGCTTTTCGAGGCATTAAACCTATCATATCAGGCTTTTACATTTTACCAGTGACATCTTTATTTCGCATCTGGATGTTGGTCAGGTATGTCACGGTAAAGGGCGTAGGGACGTTGGATGGTCGTCCAATGTCCGTATGCCCTTTCCCGACACTCTACCAGATTCTTTAAAAACCGGATTCAATATCGGAGAAATTTAAACTCTAAATTCTGCAAATTTAATGCACCGAAAATGGGGAAGGATTGGGCTCGGGGCTCTGAGATCATTGGACGACCGCAGCAGCTTCGAGCTTAATGTTCGTCTTCATAATAATATTTCAATGTTAGCTGTCTAGAGGAAATTTTGATTAACTGCAAACAATGTGTGTTTATTCTCAAAAAATAAATTATTGGATATAAATAATTTTTACTTTTAACACTTTATTCTTTTAAAATTGCAGATTATTTATGACAAGTAATAACATAAGATGATCTTTAAAATTTTGGTCAAGCTGTAAAAGAAAATTTTCTCGATTGGGAAAATTATCCGGTACTTTTCGGTTAGCCGAGCGCCAGTGATATATGTGCATATATATATATATATATGTGTGTGTACATATATATGTATGTATATGTGTAGATATATGTATATATATGTGTGTGTATATGTATATATATATCACTGGTGCCCGGCTAACCGAAAAGTACCGATTATCCTTTAAGAATTAAACAAAGAAACTAAAGATATGAAGTCGAATAAGAATGCATTAAAAAATTGGGTGCTAGTTACAGCATTTCAATAATACCAATCTATCTTTTTTGTTACTTGCTGAATCTGATGGACACAAATCTAGACTTGGAGTTATCACTCAAAAAACAAAATCACATGAAGTATTTTAATATAAAAAATTCTTTAACAATCTCAGATACCGATAATTATATTAAACAAAGTTAGCCATTTTGAAGATGAATTTGTTTATAATTGTGAAGTAATGATTAGGTGAAGAAGAAAATATTAAAATGTTCAGTGAGCTAGTTTTCACTGCAAAAATATACTACAGTCAAGGTAGAAAAATCTTTTATTGGCGTGGTCTCCAATAATCAAAATCGCACAATTTAAAAAAAAAAAAACTAGAAAAAAGTTTGTTTTTCTTTTATATTTTTAAACCAAAATTCTGTTGAATAAGCACCTGTTTACTTTTAACTAAAATATGAAACAAGATGTATTTACATGCACAATCAAACCCACTATCTTGAACCTAACAAGAAAATGAAGGGAAAATCAAGATACGGTTTGTTTTAGACATCGTTTTATAAAATATTGTCTAAAAATATGTTATTAATATATTTTTTTTCATTTAAAAGTAATGTGTATTACAACATAGCTTAGAAAAAAAGCCTGTTTTTAAAGTCTGATGGCTGTTTAAATTGTTTAATGGATGACATGACAGTTTTTGTAAAACTACTGTGCATTTTAAGAACAATATTTTTAATGGTTTAAAAAGCTGGTAAATGTTTTTCTTTTCTCTGCTAATTTTACTGCTGCCTTTTTTTTTCTCCTCCATATTTATAGAAGAACATGTTGAGGCTGATGAGGAAAGTATATTTTTTAGATTCTTAAGAGCAGTTTTTAGATTTTTAAGACTTCTCTAGTCGAAACAGGTTACTTTATGACAACTTTTTTAATGAATTTTTGTTCGCAAATGCATGAAATTGGCAGGTGTACTTATTCAGAAACTATGTAATCTAAACACGTTTTCCATTTTTTGGTAAATGAAGATCTTATAGAAAATACTGCCAAAGTTGGCGTTTTGAACCAAATTCCCTACGTGGCAGCCAGAAAAGTGCGAAAAACGTGTTGTCACGTAACCAGAATCGCTTATAACTCGATAAGTAATCTATTTATCATAAAATGTAAAACTCGTTTTGATTCCAAATCGCTTCCATAGTCAGGCCTGCCAATTTTATACCTTTGTGTTTAAAAATGAGTCTGAAGTTGTGTCAGAAAGTTTCGCATTGTTGAACAGGTCATTTAAGGACTACCTTAACTGCACATTTTGAATTCTGAAGGACACTCTCTTCAAGATAAGAATGAATCAGTTGTTACTATGCAAATAAATTTTTTAATACAAAGGCATTATGGGCAAAATTTTTTTAACTGAGAGGCAAGAAGGGTGCTTATTTTTATACCAAATTTAAGGCAGGGTCCTGAAACTTGGGGGGGGGAGGGAACTGTAGTATAGGATATAACTTAGCACCAGGTTTACATCATGGTAATACAGGTTTCGTACACTTTTAACACAATTTTTTAATAGAATTGTTTGCCTTATGTAAATGTAGAAAAGTATTATGAATGCTGTAATTAAACAATGTATCTACAATTTCTGCTATTTAAATAGTAAATTAAAAAAAATTATTAAAACATTGTTGTAAAAGTGTACGAACCCTGTAATATGCAAAATATGATTATTAAATAAAGTTTTTGGCACACCTTCTATAGCTAGCAGTTTTTAAAGGACTTCCATTCGCCGTGTTAGAAAATCCACTTATCTAGTGGGGAGTAAAATGATGTAATCCCTATACTTTGTAAATAATTAAAATTCTTAATATCAAGTTTCAGATAAACATCTTATCCCCGTGGCAGAATTGCAGCGACAATGTCGCAGAATAGGAAAGATTTATTGCAGAAATAATTCTCATTTGGAAAAAAAAAAAAAAAAAACATTTTTGGGAGAGAGAGAAGATTTATGCAACAGCAAAAAGATATTCTGTATGTGTTTCGCTTCTGCAGAACAATATTGGTAAGAGGTGAAAATCTTCTGAGTTTCGGCAGATTTTTGTCCCTCCACCCCCGAAATTTTTGTTTGTCCCTTCCCACACTCCCTAAACTTTAAAGTTTAAAATATTTATAATTGTTAAGCTCTAAGTTCTGCTCAGTTTCTTAATAGGGTTTTGCAGTAGTTTTATTGTTACAAAATTTTAGTTTTCTCTTTCTTTGCAACACCCCCCCACCTCTCTCTCCAGCATTAACCTTTAACTGCTGTGACAAACACTGTTGCATAAGATACTGTGAGCGATCTCTGAGACTGCTTGTTCGAAAGGCGAAAAAAAAAGCTCTATTTACTCATGGGATACTGTTTATGTACTAAACTTTAGTTCAGGACCATTATCATTAAAATCCACTTATTCAGAATTCTCTAGCAATAGTACTAGGGCTTCAAACGAAATATTTCACTATAGTTAAATCATAAGTATCTATAGTTAAACTATGAAAATTGAAAAAAATATATAGCTGCCTGTGAGACAGCTAACAACAGTTAAGTGTTAACGTTGTTAATATTAAAAAGTCTCTATTTTTAAAATTGTGTCCCTTTTTTAATGTTGTTTTGCCTTAGTTCTTTTATTTTGAACTCGTTACTTCTGCCTTAGTTCTTGTTACTTTAAAATACTAATACATAAATATCCATGTAATCCCCCCCCCCCCCCCACTTTGCTCCATCATCACAATTTAAAATCTTAAAAAAAAAAAATAATAAAAAATGATAAAAATCTGCCGTATTTATTACTTTGAAATAAATTATCACCAACACCCCCCCCCCCCCCCCAAATTTGTAGCTTCCCTTCCTCCTAATAAACAAAGTTTACAGTATTTAAAATTATTTCTTTATGTTTTTTAAGTTTCCTTGTGTTTTTTTACATAAACAATCCACAAATATATTTTTTTAATTGTTCCCTGAAATGTCTACTGCTTGTTTACCCCCCCCCCCCACACACCCGCCCAGCATACAAAGTAATAAATATTTTTGGCAACAAATCATTCTATATTTTCCAAGGGGGATTTTCTAAATATGGGGGAGGTACAAAGTATTTAAACTTTTTTGTAGTTTGGCCTAATATAACTCTTGTTTGACTTCAGGACTGTTACTGAAGAAAGATTTTGCGGTTAATAAAGTTTGTCGCAGAAAGTACAGTAATTTTCTGCAACAGTGCATCTTATATTATAACAGGTGTGCTAAAGGTAAAGTTAAAATAATCATGACTTTACATATTTTGTTACATTATATGCTTTCATAACTTTACATATTTTATATGTATATTAGGATAAAATGTTCTTTAATGATGCCATGAATTATTGAAAAAATTGAATTAATATTCTCATAAAATAATTTTGATACTTTTTGAAAAGAAATGATAGTAGCTTGCACTATTGCATTACTGTGATCTGACATGGCTTTTATAAATATTAAAATCACCCTATAAATTATTTTAAACATCTTTTTTTTTTTTTACTCTTTTAAGGGTTGGGTATGCGAGTTGATCTTTTCAGAGGACTATCTGGTTACTATCCTAGGTGGGACAGCTTAGTTTGTGAATTGTACATTTGGTTGCATTGTTCTAAGAATATATAAATGAAATTGAACTTCGATAAGTGGGAACTGAAGTATCGACCAATCCAGCCATAATTAAAATGGTTTCTCTGTTACATAGGTTCAACAAGTGCTTATTTTACTAATAGAGGTTATCAAAGTAATAGTAACTACTATAATTAGTAAAGGTATTATATCTGTGTTCTCAATTTTAACTGTCAATCATGTGGGACTTTAATAACAAGTAAAAACCATCTCAGTTATGAAAGTAATAATCACTTAATACAGAAATAAAATAATTTTAAGTAGAGGTTTCATTGGCTCAATAACAAAGCTTTTTTTTCTAAAAATGCAGTGGCAGAATAAATAGCAGTAATAAAAGTTTCTCACTTATCCAGTTTTGCCTGTATTACATTAATACTGTTTATGATTCTTTAAAAGGAGCTTTCCATGATGGTTTGGAAAAGGATACAAAATTATATCTGTTATCTGTACACTATGGATTATTTTAAAAATCTAATTTATAAAATTTAATTTGGGTGTAGGGCTAATGTGGGCATAATTTATATTTTTATGAATATTATAGAAATTGGTGCTGATACACACACATATATATATATATAATACAATTTTTCTATTCAAACTTCCTTAGTATCGCTAAAAATTAAAAAATGTCAGAGGTCAAAATATATTATACTGAGTTAAAAGATTGAAACAGGATTATTTTTACGAATGTCGAAAAAAAAAAAAAACCCTCTGAAAATAGCATGTAAAATTTCGTGAAAATTCAAAAATCAAGGTACGAATTCGGAATAAATTTTATTCAAAAGAGTTATATTGCGCTAGAAAATTTAAACTGGATTCCTTTTAACGAATGTCAAAAATTTGCCGCGAAAAAACGCTAAATATTTCCCTGTATTAATGCCTAATCGCATCTGTTAATTTCGTGTATATATCAGCATTTTTAACAATAAACACAACCAGCGAACTTATAAATCATATCTTTAAACTTTGTTATACAAGTATTTTTTACTAAAGTTCGAATAAATGTTTGTTTTATACAATGTGCTATTAAAATTTAAACGAAAATCTTGTTAAAAGCCGCAAAACAAGTTCAAAAACCATCATATTGGCACGGTCGCTCGCTTGGCTGCCAATTTAGAGCGATGAGTAAAGCAGCGCGGGAGCGGATTCAGATATTATTTTGGCAACCCAGGCAGAATGATCTGGTGGGAGGAGTTTGTGGAGGCGATTTTTTGTCGCTCGTAATTCACGTGTAATAGCGCTATTATGGTACTTCATTGTGAAGTTTGGTAATTTTTGAAATTCATTATTTGAAAAACGGCATAATCATTCGATTTGAAATTTATATCAAGAAAAAAAAAAAAACAATTTTTTTCCTTTCTAACGCAGTTTGTCTAACAATTTTGTGACAAATACTTTTTGAGCTATTAATTTTTTCAGTAACTTTAAATGTTTCATTTTCCGAGATTAACCTGTGGCAACGATGGATTGCTGTGACTTTTCATAAACATGAAAAATGATAGAGATTGAAAGAATAAGCCTCCCTGTGGGTGGCTAATAAAAAATCTGTCAAGTGAGATACAGTTTTGCAACAAATTAAATTTGAAAGTATATTTTCTACCTATTAGACGATGTAAAAATGCGATGTTTATAAATAATTAAATTTGTAAAACAAAGGGCAATGGATTGATTGGATTGTTGCCATCAATCTTAGGTATGATGATAGCGTTACTTACGGACATGCTTTATAATATGAATTGGTATTGTATTATAATTGGTATTATAATTGAGAAAACTTTGTTAAACCACAAACATCAATTTATTAGCAATATTTCACAGAGCAATATGCACGGCACATACGTACATTAAATGACACGTAATTTACTTATAGAGTTTCTTTTGAAGTTTTTGTCAGGACAACTCGGGTTCGCTCGCGCCCAACTAACTCTAGGAATCATCTTGTCGTAAACATTTTTATAGAATCTTATCTCCCAAACAAACCTCGGGCGGTATTTCGAATGCATCTTGAGATGATAGCACTGTTCGCAAGAGTTGTAAATTGATGAAATAATTTCTGTCGTTGTAGTGTCTCACTTGAGATTCCTTTAGTGATATATAGTTTTTATAAAATCAAAAAGGACCATTAACAGATTATAGATGACCTTTTTATGAGACAGCATCTGGAAAACTGCTTTTAACATTTCAGAAGGAGAGGGAAGTTTAGGGAGCCTTATGTGCTCTCCTTATAAGTGCCAATTATGTAATGTAATTACTAAGGAATTCGCAGTTAAATCGTTACTTTCTGAAGTCGGTATAACAGGTGACAAATAGAGACATCAATGTAAATTGTGTAAATTAACGAAGTCTTTAAAAGAAAAAGTGCAATGCTGCTTAACGTATAGAAAAAAATCATTTATCAATCAAGTAAACATGCCAAAATTGTTTTTAATTATTTATATATTAAGGAATTAAACTCGATAACTCGTCTTAAGTGCAAATCACAGTTGATTGACACCTATTTGCAAGGTGTGGACTTTCTTTAGATGTGTAAAAGAAAAATCAAACCTCTTGTAAAAAGTTCAGATGTTAGTCTTGCCGACAGTAATCCATTGAAATAAATACGCGATTCATTAGAAAAGTAATTTTATGTTACTTTTAAGCAATTTCCATAATTATGTCAAATGGGAATAAAACCTTAGTTACAAACTACACTGTAAAAGAAAGACAAATGTGTGTTTTCTAATCTACGAAAATGTACAATAACCTCCTCCGAGTGACCCACGATTCCGAAAAGCGTTCTTTATCTCTAGAAAACTCAAAAATGAATCTATTTTCGAGATATAAAGAAACAGTTATAAAAATAATCTTTTCCTTTTTAATGCCGTTTATATTCTGAATCGTATTTTTATAGTGTGTTAACCAGTTTTCTGAAACTGGAATATCGGTTTTTAGGATGACAACATTTTCCAGTGCGTCATTGAATTTATACATGCAAAGAGTAACAAAGTATTATCAATTTTAACTGCTAATGTTGCTAATTTATCATGTTTGTGTCGGAAAAACTGAAGTAATCATCTTATTTAGTGGAACCTCAACTCAAAAACATTATACTAATTATAGAAGAGAAATAATTTTGCATCATCCAAGTATTGCATGGGAAAACATTCATGAAAAACCCAAGGGGAGAACCCATATGGAACAAGTGCAACGTTTGACGTCACGGGACTTTTTCGTGCCATTGACCCAGTGAAAACTCTCTCTCTCTTTCTCAAGGACTGATAAAAACTTTCACTTATAGCAAAAATGTAACCAAGAGAAAAGCTGTATCTTACACAAAACTCTCTGTAATTGTAATGTAATAATCTTTAACCGTAATATAAAATATTTAACCTAGTCATAATGGTGTGGTATGAAAATAAACTTAATTTAATCCTTATATTAATCGAAGGAACACATTTTTTTTTTCAGCATTTAATGGATAAAACGACACAGAACAAATGGATAAATCGACAAACCAGTGAAATACAATGTGAGTAACTCAGAGACGCTTCCTCCACCAAAATCCAGAGGAACTTGGATGAAGATGTTAACAAGTAAGACAAATGCTTACTTTCCTATTAAACTGTTTTACTTTCAACGAACTGATCAAATGAACACTTCAAAGTAAATAGATTGTGCCACCGATGTCAGTTTCTCTGCAACATATGTTTGTTGAATCTAAAAAGGTTTACTCCCGAATGGATAGCATCCGAAAACAGTTTATTCCGGATTGAGAAAGCGAATTAATACACTCTAAAATGGAGTCGGAAACGTTTCCGAAAATCAGTGGCAGCAGTAGAAACGTTATTTTTATAAATGCTTTTTTAAATCTCCAAAATATATGGGATTCTGAGATTTCTAAAGATAAAGAAAGCTTGTCGGAATCCTGAGTAACTGGGAAGAGGTTATTGTATATATATGTATATATTTTCGTAGTTATGTTATAATTTCCTGAATTGTCTTTTTTTACAGTGCAATATGGATTATGTTGGTTGTGGTCAGGGTCAGGACCTTTGGTGCGCAATTTTCGCATGTATCGAATATTGTAGAAATATTTGTAATGAAAAAGTGAGATATAGCTTGCCAACAGCGATGGAATAGTAACAAAACGTAGGCACACAACGTTAGGGACCCTATAAGGTGTGATATATCCTATAGTACTTTTATGTTAGCTGCTGGGAGCCAGTGATAACTCGCCAAATCTTGTTTCAATTGACATCATTTGAATTGCAAACAACTAATCATCCACTGAACAACGATTTGAACTAACGATATATTTTTACAAATTCTAAACGATATTAAAATATTTTAGGATCTTATAGAACGTAATTTTCTATTTTTGTGTCTATAAAATGAGATGCGAAGCTTTCACATTATAAAATAAAATGTTTCTAGTCTATGTTATACCTTATTTTAACATTTTTGTAATGGACTAAGCCTAATTGTTAATAAACCCGATTACGTGAGATTTTGTTATTTGTATTGATAGGTTCGTTTTTACGTATTTTATCGTGATTATATTTTAGCAATTTTTAGGTAAGTTTTTCAAGATATTATATTGCAATGTTAAAATATTGGCTAGTTGCTATTAGCTAATGTTAAAAAATTGGCGAAAAAATAAGAGTTGGCGAGATTCACAAATTTTGACGATCACTGGCGCCAGGCTAACATAATGTAAAATCCGTCGTGGGTGTAAAGTCCTCCAAGTTCCCTGTGAATTATACCTCTGGAGGTGCCTAATCAGGTGAAGGTCTCGCCACCTGATCAAGGCTTTAAATTACGCGACCAACTCGCAGAACGATGGCATGACGTATGGGTGTGATGCCAAGCGTAGGTCCATACAAAAAAGAATAGCAACAATTAGCAGCAAAACAAAAATGGGAACAAAACTAAGTCTTCCACATAGCCGTCCTGCCAGCAATTGGCCAGCCGCAATCTCTTCAGTGGCACTACACGCCCCGGTGCCAGGCACTAAACCCGTTTAAGCTAGGGAAACCTGGCAGGTAGGGGCCTGGTCGCCGGTCTAAAAAAAAAGTACTTAGCCTAGATTTAACCCATGCAGACAATATCAGTTCACTAATGTTCTGTTACTAGGGTAACAAAACAGTGTTAATTTTCCAAATAAAACAGTTGGTATACCTTTTGCTGTTTGGCACTCGTGTGCGTACCAGTCCTTCAAGGAGACGATGTCCGAACACTCCGGACACTGGATGGGTTTGTCTAGGCACTTCCTCTGGTGCGATGAAAGGCTTCCGGCATCCACGGTTTCTTTGCAGTGGGCACACCTTGCAGTTGGAATGATACCTAATTGACAAAAGTGATATTATTGCCAAAGACAATTATTAAGTTTGGAAATAAGGAGTTTCAACGGTCTAAAAAATTTTTTAATTCAAATAGAAAACAAGTAAGAGTTGGATTGTTGTACCGGCGAATACTCCTTTTTTGAAATTCGTGAAAAGGGGGGGGGGGTGCGGAATAAAGAGTATTAAGTGGTTCAAAATATCGAAAATGTTTTTTGTTGTTGTCGTGTCCATGGATATGCAAAAAGTCAATAAATTAAGGATCAGATATGGTCAAAAGTCCGCAGGACCACTGCCGCCAGCCCTGGTGCTTCAGGACTGTAAAGGATCTCTCGAAGTGGATCCATTAGCGGTAATCAGCCGAGTTTTAAGATATCTGCGGTAATGGATGGGCACTCGAAGATGTGTCTCGGTGTGAGCTGAGTTTCTGGGCAATTCCTGCACATAATATAGGTTCTTGTCCCATCAGGAAGGATCTTCATTCCTTTATAGTGATTTGTTCTTAATCTAGCCAGTGTAGTTGCTACATTTCTAGGGAAATCATAGTCAGTGATTAAAGGCTTCTTAGAGGGCTGATTAAAAAGTCTACATCTGGCCACAGCATTTGCATCTGCAAGTGTGATGATGGAACTAGGTTGGTCAAGATTTCGTGCCTCTTTGGCTAAAGCATCCGCACACTCATTACCCTCGATGTTTACATGTGCAGGTATCCATTGCAGCACACAAGATTTCCTCTTGCAATACAGCTGATCAAGTAAGTCATTTATAGAGGAGGTGATGTTTGTGTCTCCGTTTCCAATGGCCTCTAAGGCTGATTTAGAGTCTGAGAAAACAACCAGTCCTTCAGCAAGATCCATAGCATGAGAATTAGTCAGGTAATAAGTTAGGGCTTCTTTGATTGCCAAAAGTTCGCTAGTGAAGTTGGAGGCAATCAAACCTGTGTTAATTTTAAGATTGACTTTTTCACCACTTGGAAGAATGAAGAGGATGCCTGCTCCACCTCTGTTGAGGGATTTATCTGAGGAACCGTCGGTGAAAGCAACTGCCAGGTTCTCCTGGGAGAGCTTTTCTATAGTTTCAAGACCCTTTTGTCTGAGTGTTATGGGGTCCTCTTTTTTAGAGCAGGGTTGGAGCAAGTTCAGATAAATCTTAGTGTTCGCCGGTGGTGTTCTTGGAAAGAGAAGTTCCAGAAGGAAATCCAGGGATGAATGTTCCAGTTGGGTCAGTCTTCTAATATCTCTGTCCAGCTGGAGAGTTGAAGATCTTTTAAGTCTGGTTGAGCATTTCCAATCATTAAAAAGTCTGGTAGAGATAGGATCATTGCTATTGCAGCGAAGTCTATTGGTGAACTTGATGGTGGCTAGGTTGCGTCTACTCTCTAAAGGGGGTAGGCCCCATTCCTGTTCCGCTTTTTCATTGTTAGTTGATGAGACGGCACCTATAATAATTTTAGAGGCTCTATGCTGCACGGAATCTAGTTGCTTTTTAATAGAAGTTGAACCCGGGGCCCAGACTGGGGCAGCACTGGTCTAATAATAGTGCAGTATGTGCTTTTTAATGTTTGAGATCTTGAACCCCACATAGTTTTCTGAGAATATTTAATTTCTTAAGAGCTTTATTTGAGACATGTTCAACGTGCTTCGTAAAGCGAAGTTCTGGGTCCAAAATAATACCTAGGTAAGTAGGGGAAACAATCTTTTCAATTTGTTGGTCTTTGATCTTGATGTTTAGCTCGAAAGTGCCTCTATGACGTCTATCAGTAGAAAAGATACAATAATTAGTCTTACTTGCATTGATGGATAATTTTAAGTCGTCTGCCCATGTAGCAATAGTCCAGAGTCTTGTTCAGGGCATTCTCTGACACTGTAATATCTCTGTGAGTGTGCCAGACTGCGATATCATCAGCATAGCATGCTATTTTCGTGTCAGTGTTCATATAGATTAGGAAGAGGAGAGGACTCAAGACTGAGTCCTGAGGTACTCCTGCCCACATCCTATGTGCTCTTGAAAGCACACCATTGAGTCTTACATAGAATTTTCTTTCTCTTAGAAAGTCGTTAATCCAAATCAGCGCGTTGCCCTTGATCCCAGTGCTGTGGATAATATGAATCAATTTTTGACGCCATACCCGGTCAAAGGCGGCTGTAAGATCCAAGAACACTGACACAGTTTTTCTGTGAGGATTCTCCTGTAGACCGTCGATAATAGATTGGCACAAGTAAAAAAGATGATCAACAGTGCTATGATTGGCTCTATAGGCAGTTTGATAGAAATGAAGTTTATTGTGTTCCACGAGCCAACCCATAAGTCTTCGGTGAATGATGCGCTCCATAAGCTTACAAAGAGTGCTAGTAAGTGAGATTGGTCTGTAGCTGTTGCACTCTGAGGCATTTTTATTTGGTTTCAGTATTGGAATAACAAAAGACGTTTTCCATGATTTGGGCAATTTGCCTGAGGCCCAAGAGAGGTTAAAGATCTCCAGCAAAAAATTTTTTGCTCCTGAGCCAAAGTGCTGTACCATGCGGCCAAAAATAAGGTCAGGGCCAGGCGCTTTGTTAGGGTCCATTTTGCCGATGGCAAATTCAAGTTCGTCGATTGAGTAATATCAAAAATCTGATCAACGAACGTGACCAACTGAGTGCGGAACTTCAAAAAAACAATACTGAAACAAATAGAGTAAAATTTAATGAGCTTTGCAATAGAGTTGAAGAGGAGATCTCCTCTTGCAGAAGAAAGAAATGGGCAGAATTCTGTGAAAAACTAGACCCAAGAAAAGAATCGCAACACTGGAAAGTTATAAAAACATTAAATAATCAAACTGTCCCTCAAAATATTATTACTCAGACAAACATCATTTCTTCTGATTGTGGAAAGGCCTGCACAAATAAAGAAACAGCATCGATTCTTGCAAAACACTACGAAAGCAAAAGCAAACTATCCTTCAATGTAAATGACAAAAATATGATTCGGATCTATAGAAAATCCATTGAAGACTCAAAGAGATACTGTCACCGTGACATTTTTACAGAATCAATCTCAATGGACGAACTTGAAAATGTTTTTTGTTATTTAAAATACTCTATACACACGAAAATTATATTTTATTAGCTTGAAATCGATCGGTCAATGCAAAAGTTCTCTAGATCCCATTGACATCTTTTCGATAGTCCGAGTAGTCCGAGTAGTAGTCCGAGTAGTAGTCCGAGTAGTTTCGATAGTCCCTTTGAGACTGTCATGTTTCTCTTTTTCTTTATCTTATGATCTACAACACTAACTGCTGTCAGAGTCAAATTACGCAGATTTTAAGATTGTTTTGTTGATTTTCAATTCAACTTTACCTCACCACATATTTTTGATGCTCTTAAGCAGTCCGATGTACCAGCGGACACGATATTTTATCCAAAATTCAGTTAGCTGACGAGTTAACCCAATAACGGAGAAACAAAGCGTCCGTATCCTATGTGGATATTTTCGTTGATTCTAGAAGACTTAACTCTCTGATGTCTACCAGACGGGTTCAACGGAGCCGACAGGTATATTCAAAAACATTATATGAACCAGAATTATTTTCAAAAAATAAATTAAATATAAACAACAGAGAGCTAAAGTAAATAAATAAATAAAATAGTTTTAAATAAAAAAAATTGGTGTGAAATGTTTTGATCAAGGTTGAGTGAATTTTCCGGCAGTTCTAGGGCTAATTCAGGTTAGATGCGATTGAATGGAAAATAATGTAGTTATATAACAATAAGAATCTCTTCTTCTCCTTTTAAAGTACATTTCTAAAGAAAGACAAATGTTTATTTTGAGTCCAAATAAAAAATAATGTTCCTATGCGACTTATTCGATATTTTGATTAATTCGCTTTATATGGCAAAAACGAAAAAATAAAAATTAATTGGAATAACAGTTGTATTTCCTCAGTGAAACCTAATTTTAACCATGCCGTATCTTTGTCCGTCACTTCATTGGGTTCCTGTACTTACCTGCCAGAATTGGATCTCATCCTGAAACTCTTTTATTTAACTTCCATGTAATTTGTATTACATTTGTATAACATGTATTTATTCCATGTAAGCATGGAATTTTGTAATCCGTTTTTCACTCGCTTCCAGATAGGATAGAATTATAAAAAGTTATGTAATACACAGGTGACAATACAATATTTTTAGATTTTAATTATAAATTAATCTTAGGGTTTTTTTTTTCGCTAGCCGGTCGCAAAAGATTAATCGTCCAATATTCATTATGGCTACAACTGTATACAAATATGGATTTGATTATAGCTCGAATGAAGCTCACTAAAGTAGGCCAACTCGCTGTGAAGCGTGAACAACAAATTTTCAGATCACTAGAAAGTAGAAAAATAAAATATAATAATAATAAAAAAATGAATGTAATATTTAAAAAATAATACTCTTTTATTAATTAATAGTTCAATATTAATTCAATTATTATTTATACATTGAGAAGATAATTTAAAAATTCTGAATAGATAGTTTAAATCAGGGCTGTCTGTGTCTAAATGGGCTTTGTAATTTCTTGCGTACTTTCAGATGCTACTTTTTAAGGATTTTTTTTTTTTTAAATCCAAAATTGATTTTAAAAAGATGCTTTTTATTATAGGTTGCATTCAAGATTTTGGCTCTTTCCCCTACAAACTCTTTTGAGGTAGACTCCTCTATGAGAAATATAATTTTTAAATTGACTGCGATATTTTTCTCTGCAATTTATTTTTTCATGGAGACCTACATCGTAGAGTTTTTATGGCTTTACACTATGAGGTATACAGGGTGATTCAAAACGGGAGGAACAAACTTCTAAGAGGGGTGGGGTACATCTAAGAGGACTCGGTATCACATAGAGTATATGCAATCCTAACGAGATAGGGGGTTTATTAGGGGTTGAATCATCGTGGTCGAAAATTGACACTTAAAGAGCATAAGCTTAAAATAAGTTATGACTATCCTGATAATGAAGTTTCTCGAAGTTTTCTCTACAGTTTTCCACGTTTGAGCGCTCTGGTTATCTGCGTGAGGGCACGAACTGTAGCTAGATCCGTCAAACGTGCCAAACTGTAGATGGCAAGAACCAGGCACGTAGACAGAAAACTTCGGGAAACTTCTTTCAAGTTTATAGTTTTTAAATATCAATTTTCTACCACGATGATTCAGCTTCTAACAATTCCCCTATCTCGTTAGGATTGCATTTCCGACCTATGTGATTCCGAGTCGTCTAGATGTACCCCACCCCTCCTAGAAGTTTATTCCACTAGTATTGAATCATCCTGTATGTGCATCGTACAAGAGGTGTGTATATTGCTATCTCTCATCTATGCTGACAGAATGTTGTTATATGTTTCATGTCATGTGACAGTGGCACCCTTCATTGTTAACCAACAGCCGGGGTGAACACGCGCTTACACAAAGGTTGGACAGCCCTGGTTTAAATAATGTATGTTTTCTCTCCTATATGACCTATCTTGAAATCAATGCTGTGGATATTCCACAATCGGTGCCCACGCCAAATGAAACGTAGTGTAACGGAAGCAATAATTGCTGTCATGAAATTAGGCGTGATTTTTAAGATAAACATTGAATGCTTACAAAAAGAGTGGTACTTAAAAAAAAAAAAAATTTTACTTTTATACTTATTTGAAAGTGACATCTGTTCACTAAAAATATATTCACCATACAACTTAAAAATTAGTCTAAAAAAATGAATCATTTACAAAAAAAGAATGTCACAGCTTAATTTTCAAATATGCATAGAGATTTTTAAAGAAACGCAATAAAATAAAGTGGAAAATTTGATGATTCGTTGGTTTAAAAAAAATGTGGCCTTAAAAATAAAATATACAAAAATTGTTTGGTTAGTTTGTCATTGGTAGGTAAAAAATCTGAAGTTTTAATTTCCATAGCAATGAGTTATCCTCGATTTTGTGAGACTCGCACTCGAATGGATGAATGAATTTTGAACGGCACGTCGAATGACGCGAGGTATAATATTGCGAGGGTTCAATAACAGAACTCACTTGTAGCGTCGTTAGATTCAGAATGCTTCAGTCGGCAAACGCAGGTGAGATGACCCGATGGTGCCAGCTCCGATTTTTTCTCTAGAAGTGTAGACCTCTTTAAAAAATGAATCCACCCGTAATTATCGAATTGCTTTTCAAAGATGCGCGTATAGTGCACCTCTCGAGCTATCTCATTATTCGATGTTTTCAGACCGATAGAACAGTTGAGTTCGATGGGAGGACCGGGGGACTCTCTGCAGAGATAGAGGCCAACATATCCTTCTGATTTCTTTTCCTTCTGACCATTCGGATAGACTGACAGACACCACCGTGCGCCGTCGAAAGAAAAGGAACCGTAGTAGGGTTCATCCTCTTTTTCCGGAAGCGAGAAGAAATCCCGGATGGTCCACTCAATGACAAATCCTCTTTCGTTCACTTCTCCTATCTCCTCCATTGCAGAATTTTGGAACGTGTATAGAACTAAATTTTTCGATTCAACGATGGATCTTCAACTTCTGAGGCAGGAGTGTGTCTAGAAAAAGAAAGAAAATTAATTTCAATGAAAGGATTTCACACATTAAAAACAATTGAGGGGGTCGGGGAGCATGCTAAGCCACAATTTTGAACTTCTGAGATATTTCAATTTGAAAATTGGATCCAATATTCAAATCAAAATATATATAACCTAAAGCTTTTTCGCTAATGTCTTAGCAATATTTGAGATATTCTGAGTAACAATATGGCATTACTTTAATGATATTACTATTACGTTTTTTGTAAATTAGCTATCTTCATCGGGGGCAAAAACGAAACCTGTCATATGACTGCCACCAGGTGACGTAAGACACAATTTATATGTTGGATATTATAATTTACAATATTAAGCAAGAGATTACAGTCTGAGATTTATTTCAGCAAAAATGTGGTGTGGCACTTTTTTGCCCCAACTCCCTTATTTGTACGCTGTGCCCGTCACAAAAATGTCTTAGATATCATTCTGATACATTAATTTAAATCGCTTAGTTACAAACAACTATTATGATTAGGAAGTAGCAAAAAAAAAAAAAAATGACAGTGATCCCTTTTAAAACAATATGAAAATGGAATGGCTTTAAATGAAACAGGAGGACGCAACAGCAGCACATCCTGTTTAAAGCCAAAACTGCGTTAACATACGTATTCCAGAAATATACAGCTAGAATGCTCATCGGAAAAAAGGAAAGATCTTACTTAGCAGCGATCTCTGTTGAATGATGAAATCCAAAGTTGTATCAGCATGGGTTTTTTTATATATAAAATAAACTAGTTCAGAATGCTAAAGTTCATCTTTGTAAAACCATATTACACGATTACTGCAGAACGCCCGCGTTTACTTCTCATCTATATGGTGAACAGTCTATGGAGATGGTCTCAGAAGATTCAGGAATATAAAAGTTCTCTCGCAGCAGGTTGCGGTGGAATGATGCTGATGTAGGAGCAACCTGGATGTGCGCTTTGATGCTTTGATTGTTGTCAGAATGGTGAGCATAGGGAGGGGGGGGGGGGGAGGCTCCATCAGAGCCAAGCAATTTTTAATTATTATTATATATTTTTTTTTAATTTTATGCAAACAATTTATTTTAAGTAAGATGCAAACAATTAGTTTATATAAGATTCATATATTTAAATTACGTAAGATGCAAAGAAAATTAAGTATAGTTACAATTAAGATGCAAAAAATAATCGAAATATTTTTTTCCCCCTTATAATAGAAAGAGAGCTAAGCAGGAAAGTTAACAGAACCGGATACCAAAAGCAAGCGGAAAGACAATGAAAGGAATGTGAAATGGGAATAGCAATGCAAGTACCATAATTTTTTGATTTTGGAATAGCACAACGAAGCGTTTAGGGTGGCTCCCTTCTCCTTCTTTTGGAGAGGCACAGCAAAGGCGGTCCTCTCTACTCAAGTAGTCTCTTCTTCCTTACAGTGTAAGGTTGAATGGGCTGCAACGCTTCGTTGGGTATTAAAAGTCAATCTCTGTGAAAATTTTGTGCAAGTTTTTTTTAATCACTTACGAAAAAGGCCTAAGGCCTAATATTGAGATCAGCATGGATGACGTCATTCCGGACAAGCGTTGTCCCCTTGCAAATCCTACGTAATAAAGAGTTTTGAAAATTTTAAATTTTCTGCACCCGAGTTTCACAGACCGAACCCCAGATAACTGACCCGTAGATCATGGTTGATTGGATGAAGGACTTATAGAGTAATAATTTATTCAAGAGGTGACAGACGGCTTTGATAAGCCAGTAAAGATTTAAGGGATCCTTCAGTTTTGGTAGATTTGATAATTACGTCTTGAATCTGCCTAGCACAGGTTAATTTTGAATCTAAATAGATATCCATATATTTGTAATGGGTGACCCATAGTGTGAATTCACCATTGAGAGAAAGATTAACAATTGGGGAGATAGATTTATGGGAAAAAATCATGGCGGCACTTTTTGCTGCGCGTTGACTTTAATACGCCCATTTCTATGCCAGATCTGAAGGGCCAAGAGGTAAACTTGGAGTTTAGTCATCACAATGTCTAATGAAATATTGCTGGTCATGATGATCTTTTCCAAACATTGTGATCGATTACCTAAAAGATGAGTAATATACTTTAACCCTTTCAAGGGCAAAGGACTTCTTTTACTAAAATGTTGAAATATTTTATTGACACCAGAATGAACGATCAAATCTATTTGAAAATAACTAAAATATTTTCTTTGCGTATATTATAAAAGCAAAGTCACTTAGCAGTTTGGAATTAAAATTAAGCGTTCGCGCCTTGCAAACACCGCCCTTGAAAGGGTTAATAAATGTAAAAAAAATTACACTAAAATCATTCAATCATTTTAGTGTCATTTTTTAACATCTATTAAAGTATTTTACTCATCTTTTAGATAATTGATCACATTGTTTGTGTATTTTTATATGTTTTTTTTTTCATAATAAGCATTATAACACAGTGAGATGAGTGCAATTTCATCCCATATTACGTGCCGAGATGAAGCTCTCGCGCACATCATCCAAAGCACGACCTAGCAGCCATCCGTTTATGTCAAAGTCGAACTGAAAATAGGAAATTTCAAGGATTTCCATGCTCGAGTTATTGAGTTCAGTTAGATAGCCCAAAACATTAGTGTAATAACCAGCCAGACATCGGTCAAAAAATATCCAAATAGTATTCGAGATGCGTCAATTCCTCGAATATCGGAAAGTTTTCCGAATTCCACCCACTTTTAGATATGTTCGTCATTATATAAATACGGAGCACCAGAATCATCGACTGGTCCGTCCGTCTGTCCGCACAGAACAGCGCAAAAACTACCCAACCGAATGGTTTGAAATTTAATACATATAGAATCGTTGCAGAATTTTGTCGAGTCATTTCAAATTCTATGAAAATCGAATCAAAAAGACATTAATAAAAGTTTTCTTTCTTCTATTAAATCCTATCCTACGTCATTCATTCAATGATATCCCATGATAGGTCATGATTTTAGGTTGCATGATGATAACGTCCCATTGAAGAGGGAGTCCTATTATTTCCGTGTTGGTGAACCAAGGGTGGCCAGTGTCCCTAAGGTAGCCCACCCCACAAAAGTAGAATTAATTTAATTTTTAATCACATAATGGTGCTACTGTATTGTCCATGATGCATTTTCAGTGCACGTGGCTGAATTTAAAGAGATCACCTTGATCCTCCTACATTTTATACAGTGATTTCACTTTTGAGGAATAGGTAAGAAGATATTTTAATTTACACGTGTTTAAATTCTTAGAACTTTGAGGTATGATACGTTTTCTGCAAGCTTATTTCCTTCTCTTTAAACACATTTACCCCAATTCTAAGAAATGTATAAGATTAATAATTTTACGTCGTGCAAATGGCGACCCTATGCATGTGCCCAAGGTGGCTACCTTAAAAAACAAATGTGGAAATCAGTGTAGCAAGGATGATTTTCAAAATTTCTACATAAAATATCTGAAAAAACTTATTACCATTTATTGTTAACACCAGCGATCACTCAAAAGAAGTCAGTAACTACCATAAAAAAAAATCCCTGAATTACCATGCACCAAATGCTTCAAGGTCTTTTCGTGTCATAAGATAAGAAGATTAAGATTATATACTTATTGCTCGAAAGATATCAAAAGAAAGAAAGGATCATCAAAGCAAAATAGTTTGCCGAGTATTTTTTTCACGTTTTAAAAGTGATTTCAATACATGGGCCCCCTTTGGAACACTATGCGCCAAAGGTGGCCCACAAACTACAATTTTGAAATTGTATTATAAAAGTAACTAGATGGTACCCGTCAAAATTTGACGGTAAATAACTTGAAAGCTCCTTTAGAAATATACTTTTATTTTTAATTAGCTGCTTTAAAATTAATTAAATATTGAAAATTTTATGAATTGTTATACCGTGTAAGCGATTTCAATAGATGTAAAACGATAGATTGTGTTGTCAGTCCAGCCTACTCAACCAATGAAGTGAAATAATTTTAAGCTTGTAATTTACATCCTATGATACTTGAATTAATTTAGCAAGAATTTAACTAAAAATATTAATTGAATGATTTATTTTTACTTACTACAGTCTCAAAAATTAAAATATATATATATCAATATTTAGTATTTTCTATTATTATTTTTTTTTAATTACGCGGCCTTTAAAATTTTTCATTCATTTTACTTTTATCAGCCTGACTCTAAAACCCAGATAAACCATGGATATCAAGGTAAATTCTTTTATAATTCTTTCTTTTTTCTCTTCTTTTCTTTTAAGAAGAATAATAAGATACTTTTCTTAGTTATTCAAATATATCTTGTTGATAATTGTCGTACAATATATCGATAAAAGTTTAGATCACTTTATTTAATCGATAACTACATGCAAAATCTTTTAATCTAATTATTTATAATATAAAATAAGTAATTTAAAAAATACGGTGGGTTGTTAAATTTTATTTACCACAGTCCCAATATTTAAAAAAAAAAAAAAAACAATATTTAGTATTTCTGAGTTATTTATTTATTTTTAAACTACACGACCTTTAAAAATTTTCATTAAATTAATTTTTATCAGTCTGATTCTAAAACCCCGAATTTAAAATTTGTTGTTTGTAGCTAACGATTTATAATACATGTTTTTTAATTACTTGAATTTATATTTTCCATTTTCACATATTATTTAATTGTTAAATCATGGATAATTTAGAGTTCCTGTATGAATATTTTCCCTTCTTTTTGTTTTCTCTCCTTTTATTTTTGCTTTTTTACGAAAAATAATCCCATACTTATTTTATTATATATATGACATCTTGCTAACGGTCATGCCAAATATAATAAAAATTGCAGATCACTTCAATTTATTTAATCGATAATTAGATGCACGATCTTTTAATTTAAATACTTTAAATATAAATTTAGTAAATAAAACAAAAATTCTTGGGTGTTAAATTTTAATTATAAAGTATTCGAATAAAAAAAAATATATAAATTATCTAACTTTTCCTCCTGAATTAAATATGGCATTATTAAAATGAATTATTTCCAATAAAATAAAATAAAAAATCATTCGGCCCATAGCGGGGATCGAACCGACACGATGATAGGAACAGAGAAGAAACGCGCGCCTTATACCACTGGGCCACCCTTATCTCATTCGAGTGTGCTCTAAAACTCGCTAGGTTCTAGATTTAAGTTTACGCATGTGCAAAAGAAGCAAATTCATGTGAAAAATTTATTTGACGAAAATCCCCTTTCCTTTTAATATGTAAGATTACATTTTATTTTTGCAATCTTCTTGCTTTAAGCCTTTTTCTTTATCTCGGCACGTAATATGGGATGAAATTGCACTCATCTCACTGTGTTAAAATGCTTATTATGAAAAAAGTCCTTCCGGCCTGTACCGGGAGGAAAAGGTAGCTTTCCTATATCTTCGTTTTAAAATTTTAGCTAATGTTACACGAAAACAGCAAGCTAAAATGCAAAGAAACCGTTTACAAAAGATTCGTTAATACTGAATTTGAATAAGAAATTCGCCAAATTATTGAGCTATAGCCAAATTGGCTTCATTTATGAAGACTTATTTTGGTCGCCAAATTTGGCGATATTTCGCCAAATGTCGCCAAGTTTGGCGAGAATTTGGCGCTAACGGATATGAATATATAGTTTTATGCGTATGATTGGGAAAATGATTTGTGAGAAATCGCGTTCACTAAAACTCATAAAGTAATCGTTGGTATTAGGTTAGCTTTCAATACAAAAAAGTATAAAGCTACCTATTGCAGCCGTTCGGAGGAAAGCAGTTCCGAAAAATTTTGATATATTTTCACCGATCATGACCCCCAGACTCCAAAACCACCCTCCGTTCAAATGTTGATTTATGTATATATATATATATATATATATATATATATATATATATATATATCTCCATATATATAAATATATATCTGACCTATGTCATACGATAACGCCCGTATTTATAAATCGATTTTGATGAAACTAATTGTGTGTATTAAGGTCACTAATGTCTCGACCGAGTTCGTTGGCCAGCTTGGTCCGCCATTTTGTTTCAAGATGGCGGCCATTTAAAAATTTAAAACTAAAATAAATATACAAAAAAGTTAAAAATTCAAATTTATTTTTTAATTACGTGTTAGGCCTTGATACAAGGATTCCAGAGCATTTTTTGGTTTACATCTATCTTAAAAAATGGCTGAGATAGAGCAGTTTGAAATTCTAGGGTGGCTGACATTTTGAAACAAAACAGCACATTAACGCGATTACTCGTAAATTATTTTCTTTCATTGTTGTAATAATTTTCCCAATCATACGCATAAAACTATATATTCATATCCGTTAGCGCCAAATTCTCGCCAAAATTGGCGACATTTGGCGAAATATCGCCAAATTTGGCGACCAAAATAAGTCTTCATAAATGAAGCCAATTTGGCTATTGCTCAATAATTTGGCGAATTTCTTATTCAAATTCAGTATTAACGAATCTTTTGTAAACGTTTCTTTGCATATTAACTTGCTGTTTTCGTGTAACATTAGCTAAAATTTTAAAACGAAGATATAGGAAAGCTACCTTTTCCTCCCGGTACAGGCCGGAAGGACTTTTTTGTAATCTGCTGTCTTGTTTCAAAATGTCAGCCACCCTAGAATTTCAAACTGCTCTATCTCAGCCATTTTTTAAGATAGAGGTAAAACAAAAAATGCTCCGGAATCCTTGTACCAAGGCCTAACACGTAAGTAAAAAATAAATTTGAATTTTTAACTTTTTTGTATATTTATTTTAGTTTTAAATTTTTAAATGGCCGCCATCTTGAAACAAAATGGCGGACCAAGTTGGCCAACGAACTCGGTCGAGACATTAGTGACCTTAATACACACAATTAGTTTCATCAAAATTGATTTATAAATACGGGCGTTATCGTATGACATAGATCATACATACATATATATATATATATATATATATATATATATATATATATATATATATATATATATATATATATATATATATATATATATATATTTGGAGATATATATGTCGTATTTCCAAGTTCAAATCCGGGAAGAAAGGCAGTCGTGCTCGTGATAAACAGGGTTAGCTATGTGATAGGTTTCCCTTTTAGCTCGCATCAGGCGGCCGTGTGGTATCATCAACAACAACAAGAAATGTCAGTCCATATTTTTGTCGAAGAACATTTTATTTCCAGTTAAAAACATCTCTTCAGGGAAAATGCTCATTAGCCAACGCTAAACGAAAAAAAAAATCTCCACGTTCCATTATTTTCTAGAATCCGTCCCGATTCTTTTAGCAAACACCAGCGTCAAAAAATCTTCCCGAATCAGGAGGATCGCGTTTTTAAACTAGCTTGCGTAATAATACAGAATACGTCACGTGACCCACTTCTATCGAATCAAAAGGTCTCTTTTGGAACTTTATCAATATTTCCGGTGGATTTATTTTGTCGTAAAATGACTTCCTTACCGACAAAAACTTTCTACGCCCTTCCAGAATATTCCATAATCTCGTACCAGATGCCTGCCATATCAACAAACGGTTTTATCTGTTTTGAGGCTGTAGCTAAACTTCGAATTTAATACGTAATAAAAATAATAAGAAAAGAAAATGAATCTTCATAAAAGGGGGGGGGGGGAAAGAAAGAATTAAAGTTTTTCGGAAATATTTTAATAGACATTTGATATTTAATAATAGGATAACTTTATGAAATAAGGTTTTTTGAGCGGAATATTTTAAGAGATACGATATTTTAGCATTTAAATAAAGAAGTTATAGCAATTTGACCACACGGGAATAATACTAATGAATTTTAATAATGGATTAAAATAAAGATGTTCTATTTAAAGAATAAATTAAAAAAGCTATCGCCATTTTTAGACTAACCACTTTCGAATAAATATTATTAAGTGGATTAGGAATAATTGGCTTTACATATGGATAGTAAAAGGGTATTTTAAGAATGAGAATTATTTTAATAAGCTGGGTTATATACCGAATATTATTGAATGGACAAATTTTATACAATAATTGCGGAAAAAAATTAAATTTTGTAATATTATCCCCCCTCCCTAAAGATTTTGGATGAAATTAATAGTTAAGTAACTATAAATTCAGACAATATAAATTTAATACTTTAGAAATTTGAATTTTGACTAGTATAAATTTAGAGACTGCCAGCAAGGAGATGGCTAATCTGAAGAACTGGAAGACAAAAACAAAAACAAAAATAAAATAATAGTAATCAATTAAAATTAATAGATAAATAAAAATAAAGCTACGAGCATTTCCCTTGTAAAATAATACAAGAAATGGTTACAATCTCACTTACCATTTGTAAGTGCACAAGAAAAATACAATAACAATAAATAATAAATATTAATAAACAAGAAAAACAGGATAATAATAGTAACAGAATTTTGCTTTTACCAAGTTCACAAGCTTTAGAATAAGTAGTCACTAGCAAATTGTTAAAACAAAGTTAAAAAAAAAATTCGACTTCATTCAAATTTGTGTTCATTAGATCCAACTGTTTTATTTCAGTCTCTTTATTGGATCGTGATAAGTCCTCATTTTGTTTTTAAAAAAAAAAATGGTTACTGCAGTCCCTTTCTTAAAAATACAGTTTTTATGTAAAGGCTGAAAATAAAGACATTACTCCATCAAAATTTTAAAACTGTAGTCATTCTTACCAATACTTTATAATGACCTTATAATGCTAGCACTTGTCACAACATCTTTCTCTTAAGTATCACATTAATTTTCTCACATAATAAACAAGTCAAATTATTTTCTTGGTCGTTTATTGTACTTGGAATATGTTATCTTTGTTATATTCCTGTGGGATTTGTTATATTTCTGTTGGGATCCCAACATCTTTAACTAATTTTTGTCAAACATTTTTTCACTAATAAATAATATAACTCTTCAATACTATAAATAAATGCTATAATAAAATTTCAATTCATAAACATAACAATAATAACTTTCAATATAACTAATACTTCACAACATATGTAGTAATTCATAATATAATTCAATAGTAGAAATAATAATATTATAATAACATTAGTATAATTTAAGAAAATATCACAGTTTGTTTATTTATTGTTAGGGAAAATATTGGTTGAGGAATAAAATAATTACATAGCAAATAAATAAATTCCTTATTTTTTAATCATATAAGAAAGTATTTTTACCAGTCGAAAGTATACAAAAAAAATATAATAATAATTTCAAAATCCAAATAAATTTAAATCATCTAAATATTTAGAAATTGAACTCTCAACCATTAGTTCCTTACAATAATTTTTTCCTCTGATACCCTTTTACAAAATTATACTGTTAAGTTATAAGTATTCATATCCTAAATGCAGAGAGTTTTTTTTTTTTTTTTTTTTTTTTTTTTTTTTTTTTTTTTTTTTTTTTTTTTTTGGCAAACTTAGAATAAATAAAGACAATACATAACAATAAAAGATGTTAATTTTGGCTGAGAACTGGAATACAAAGGCAATTTTGTTTAAATACTTATTTTTCTATTGTCACACAAAACAATCACTATAAAATCACATCATCACTATCCAATTATTTATATAATTATAAAAATACTTATAAACGGTTACTATTTGATTATCTATTGAAGTAAATAACATAATATTAAATTTTTGAAACAATTGGTTTAAGAAAAAGTAAATAAAGTAAAAATAGTTTATTTTGATATAGAATTAAAACATTTAATTTCATTTTTCAACATCAATTTGACAATTCCTAAAATCAAAATACACATCTTATGCCTGCATAAGGTGTCTACTCAACCTCAAAAACTTTCAAAAACAAGTAAATATTTTAGTTGATCAGGCTAAAATATAACCACAATGTTGAAATAAAAGCTGTGACATTTATTTTAAAATTTTAAAATATTAAACTTTCAAAAATGGGTGATATCTCTGTTGTACACCAAAGACATACCTGATAATGTTGAAACTTAGAGTAATAAGAGATATTTAAAGAATTAGAATTTATTCTATTGTTTTTACTTTAGTTTGATTTTGTGATGGTGATTGTGATGTCTGTGGTGATTTTGATTGTTGTTTGGGTTGCTCATGAAATAGTCTGAAGTTATCTGGTGAAAAATATGGTTGCGAATTGTTCCATGTCTCCAAATTAAGACCATATATACCCTTCTGACAGAAACATAACTGAATTCAAACCTTTCCTATTGAATTTTTAAGAATTATAAGAATTTGTGAATCCAAATTAAGCATTAACCAGAACATTTATTCAATAAAATAAATAAAAATCTCCTAAATTTTATTTATTATTTTTGCTAAATTTAAATTTAATGTGTTGCATTAATTACCTTAGAATTACTTTTTTATTATAGTAATAATAATAATAACAATTGTATCATCAGCAAAAGAACAAGAAGAGCAACATCATCAACAAAATTTTTATTTATTTACCTCATGAATTGTTTGAATGCAACTTACCTAAATTTTCCAATTTCTCTTCTAAATATTTTTATTATTTGTCATCAAGGAAAACATGACTTTATCTTCATATTTATCGTCATCACGTATGAATTCTATCATCACATCATAATTATTCTGAGTATTCAATTCTAGTAAATTTATTACTGCTAAAGAATTTGGTAAATAATGAACTTATTTTTACCTAAGCTATGGACAAATGAGGTGTAAAAAAAAATTCCCCATTGGTGAGCTTAAGATTATTAAAATTCAAATTACCTAATAGCGCAATTCAGCTAGGTTAACATAGTGCTAAATGTCTACATGTTCCAGTAATCTAATTTCTACCTGACCTAGCATTTTATTTAAACACTTTATTAATATTATAACACCATCAAAAATTTTCAAAGTTTCTATATTAAATATTTTAGCAAGTTGGTAAATGCATCATAAATCCTACATTAAATGAAAATAAACAATAACATACTAAATTTAATTTTATATATTTTTAGTTTAAATAAACAATAAAATACTAACACTCTATTTACATATTTACATCATAAATAATCTTTCAGTGGCTCATTAATTTACTACAATTCAAACCACCAGTCACTTATTATTCAACATACAGATTTTTTTTTTTTCCTCATAATAGCTGTTTTGTAACTTAGGTTTGGCATGGTGCCAGGAATGTTCCCTTAGGATAAAAGTTGTCTCTTTATAAAATACAGTTCAGATCTCAGTAACATATTAAAAATAATAGAATATTTCTTAAGAATATCTGTTCTTAAAACATGAAAATATAAAATTATACCGCTGTCTATAACATTACGCTGACGTATCACACTAAATCATCAAATAAATTAATTAACCTTAACAACACTTAAATATTTGCAACAGAAATAAATTTTAAAAACAAAAATTTAATCAGTATAACATAGTATATAAACCCTTTAAATTTCAAAGTAGACTATTAAATAAATAAAACATTTTAAATATAACATAAACTAATAAATATCAACATATAAAGATACCAATAAATAAAAATACCAACTTACAGTTACTCTTGAGCATATTTCACAGGAAAGTTTCACACATCTAAAAATCTTTAATTTCCTGATAACACAAAAGTTCTGCTTTTTCGCAATCCTTTAAAACCAACACCATGAAGACGCTTATGAAGATGAATAGTATATTCTCTAGCTACAACTTCACTTAGGCCAAATTTTCCTCTTCTTTTCTCTTTTAGGCTTGACCATTTTTAATTTATTATAAAACTACAAAATAACAAAATACCAGACGTAAACGTGCTGTAATGGCGTAGACGTCCTCGTAACATATTCTTCTAATCGGCAAATTTCACGTTTAACTACACAAACTTTCTGTTGATCACCAGCTTTTTATCTAATGTCCAATCCTTATCCTGTTCGACTTATTATATTAATGTCGTATTTCCAAGTTCAAATTCGGGAAGAAAGGCAGACGTGCTCGTGATAAACAGGGTTAGCTATGTGATAGGTTTCCCTTTTAGCTCGCATCAGGCGGCCGTGTGGTATCATCAACAACAACAAGAAATGTCAGTCCATATTTTTGTCGAAGAACATTTTATTTCCAGTTAAAAACATCTCTTCAGGGAAAATGCTCATTAGCCAACGCTAAACGAAAAAAAAAATCTCCACGTTCCATTATTTTCTAGAATCCGTCCCGATTCTTTTAGCAAACACCAGCGTCAAAAAATCTTACCGAATCAGGAGGATCGCGTTTTTAAACTAGCTTGCGTAATAATACAGAATACGTTACGTGACCCACTTCTATCGAATCAAAAGGTCTCTTTTGGAACTTTATCAATATTTCCGGTGGATTTATTTTGTCGTAAAATGACTTCCTTACCGCCAAAAACTTTCTACGCCCTTCCAGAATATTCCATAATCTCGTACCAGATGCCTGCCATATCAACAAACGGTTTTATCTGTTTTGAGGCTGTAGCTAAACTTCGAATTTAATACGTAATAAAAATAATAAGAAGAAAAGAAAATGAATCTTTATAAAAGGGGGAAAAAAAAAGAAAGAATTAAAGTTTTTCGGAAATATTTTAATAGACATTTGATATTTAATAATAGGATAACTTTATGAAATAAGGTTTTTTGAGCGGAATATTTTAAGAGATACGATATTTTAGCATTTAAATAAAGAAGTTATAGCAATTTGACCACACGGGAATAATACTAATGAATTTTAATAATGGATTAAAATAAAGATGTTCTATTTAAAGAATAAATTAAAAAAGCTATCGCCATTTTTAGACTAACCACTTTCGAATAAATATTATTAAGTGGATTAGGAATAATTGGCTTTACATATGGATAGTAAAAGGCTATTTTAAGAATGAGAATTATTTTAATAAGCTGGGTTATATACCGAATATTATTGAATGGACAAATTTTATAGAATAATTGCGGAAAAAATTAAATTTTGTAATATATATATATATATATATATATATATATATATATATATATATATATATATATATATATATATATAAATCAACATTTGAACGGAGGGTGGTTTTGGGGTCTGGGGGTCATGATCGGTGAAAATATACCAAAATTTTCCGGAATTGCTTTCCTCCGAACGGCTGCAATAGGTAGCTTTATACTTTTTTGTATTGAAAGCTACCTAAAAAAAGCCTCAACCACTGCCTTCCTAAAACGGGACACGGCCCTTTCGGGTCATATCTAAACAAGTTTAAGGCCCGCACTCCCACCTGTGAGTGTGACCAAAGATCCTATACACTAGGACTAGATCCTACACCGTGGAATTTCTTTGGTGTGACGCAGAGGCATCAGTCTCACACTTTCATTTTAATTGCCCCCTTGCAGCTCGCTGGTAAATCCGTCGCCCTTCTTCTCCCCCTAGTGGTTGGCTGGATATAATACCTTCTCCCGCCCAGCTCTTTTAACCCTTTGAGGGACGGTGGGAAACATTATATCCCACCTAACTTTAATCCGATTCGAACCAGAAATTTTTAATTTTGACGTGAAAAGTTCTTCGAGAAAATTCTTTAGTAAATACCGGTCAGAATTCGACGTTATAGGAACACAATTGCTTGTCCCTGAAAGGGTTAAACAAACTGAAAAATAACTTTATGTTCTTAATGGATCTATTTAACTTGAGCCGCTCCTGAGATATGGACTTCATTCCTGGTATGAACATCATCCATGCCCAGTTATGTCTCCGGCTGTTATGTAAATTAAGACAGTTTCACCTTACCATGTCTATTTCCACCTGTCGCGTTCAGCTCCGGCTGTAATATGTATTGTTATTTTTTTAAGACCTTAATAAAGAGGACCGGTCTCAGCAGTCCCTCTTAGACATTCAAAGATACTTGATATGTGTTAGAGATAAGTGTAAAATTTTACAAAAAAAAATTCAACCGCACACAACCAACCCGAAAAAAAAAAAAAAAAAAAAAAAAAAATAATCTTCAAAGCTTAACTATGGCCACCTTTGGGACACCTACCTCATATATTTATCAATAAATTTTTGTAAATATACGATTTACATAGGAAAACTAACATTTGGCTCATCTGTAATAATCATAATAATATAATAATAATAAAATATCGTAGTTTAAAAATAAAAAAAAGACTCTCGATCTGAAAATAGACCACATTGCTTTAGACTTTAGAGTATAGCAAATAGCAATACTTGTATTTTTTTTTTCATATAACTTTAATTAATGAGTACTCTTCTATTTTAGTGCGTTTTGAATGTTTATCTTTTCTAGATAGAAATATTTAATCTTTTATAGAGTTTTATTTCTTTAGGTTACATTTTACTCAAATTCACTCGGAATCGACATTCTTTTATTTAAAAAAATAAATAAATAAATACATTTTGTTTATTACTATGGTTTAGTATTTTATGTAACAACACGAAATAAATTAAAAGATACCTACTATTATTATTAAAAAGTGGTCCAGAATAAAGTGAAAGGGAATTAATATATTCACTATCCTGCGCTAAACTTAATGTAAAAAATATTAAGTTCCCCCCAACCCCTCCCACAAAAAAAAAAAAAAAAAAAAAAAAAAAAAAAAAAAAAGAAAAAAAAATCCTTCTAGTAGGAATTAAAAGACGGCTCGATAAATTTCAGTTTATTTAATTCAGAAATAATATGTTGTTACATCACACTACTTTGACGGATTCAAAATTTCGTTTTCTATTTTTCATTTTTATCGCTTAAAGTACTTATAAAAATCATAATCGTAAAAAAATCATATTTTGTTAATTAGAATTTGATATAGAAAACAAAGGGACAATTTTGAAGCTATAGAAAATAGAGAGTAAACAGTAGTAACGAAAACTTTAAAGTGTTTTCCTTTCTTCTTCAAATTTTGAGGTCATTCACTTCCGCTCATTTTTTATCCATCCACTTGTTTTCTTTGAAAATTAATCATCACAAACTTTTTTCTACTTCAATTCGTAGGATTTATTATTATTATGTTTTAATATTGATATATCGCTGTTCTGTGTATTTAATCACAAAATGGGTGCTACTGTATGTACTTGTTGAAATCTTACATGTTACTTTGGATCGGTTTTAATTCACTAAAATTGTGTATATTTTTAAACGACTACGTATTTCACTAGTTTTCGAATTACGAAAAATAATTTTTTTGTTATTACTTTCTTCTATGTTTACAAGAATTGGATTTCTGAAAATTTTCGATGGATTTATACGTTTCAGAAGGTCCTGAACACGATTGGACTGTTTTTAGAAAATGTCTATCTGTCAGTCTGTGACTAACATTTTGTGGGCGCTCTATCTCAAGAACTAATGCAAGAAATTTAATAAAACTTTAGATCCAATTCATTCCTTATATAAATGAGTACTATTAGCTTTTTGTGTAAATCGCCCAATAGGTGACACTGCTACGCTGCGTTTTTTGCAATTTTTGCAATAGCTCTATCTGAAGAACTAAAGCACTGATTTTCATCAAACTTGAGATTCCTTTAGACCTGACATAAAAAAAAAAAAAAAAAAAAAACGCTGATTATGTTTTGGTGTAGATATCCTAATAGGTGACGCTGCTATGCTACTTTTTCATGACTTTCACGATAACTATATCTCAAGATGCACGGATATTCATCCAACTTCAGTTTCAGTTAGACGTTGACAAAAGTTGTTGTTGATTAGATTTTTTTTTATATAAATCTCTCAACAGGTGACGCTGCTGGGCTGCATTTTTCCGGATTGACACGATTTTAGCGATAGTCTCAAGAAATATTGGGCGGAATTTATTAAAACTTCGGATTCAGTTAAACCTTGATATAAATTGGAGCTGGTTCGTTATTAGAGTATGCGAAACCGAAGTGAGATAGAAGAAAGTTTTGGGATTAGGTCAAGTCTACGATGAGTTTATGAGTTTACTGTTCACCACTTGAACCGCCATTTTTTCAAATATATATCAACTAAACAAAAATACGGTTGTCTACTTTAATATGTGCATAACAAATTAATGCAAAAATATTTTTATAAACATTTTGCATTAAAAAAAAAAAACAATTCTCGAAATAGCTTTTATTATCCAAAGTGGTGTTACGTGGATTTATCCATGCGTAAATACGGATTAGGTTCCCTTAGAAAGACCCCCACGAAGGGCACTCCCCCCGGGCCTATATCCCTAGTGTAGATAATTGGCCGTCAATAATCAACCCAACCCAACCCAACCCAAAGTGGTGTTACCTTATTTTATTATTAATTATTATTATTTAAATACCTTTTTGACATATTAATAAATGGATTAATGAAGTAAAATTGTTTAATCAAGAAAAATGCAATTCTTGAGGTTTAATTTAATTTTTTTTTAATCTAAGATAATTTTAAAATCCTACTTCTGGTATTATTTTGAACTTTTTAAAAACATATTTCTGTATGTTTTACCTACAAGTTCTGTAACGTTAGGGATGAGATTTCAAAAATATCTATTAGTCGAAGAAAACATAAACAAAAATGTCATAATATATGTAAAAATATACAATAAAAATGACTATTTACTTAATATTTTTATTTTTAAACTTTAATTTTTTTGTATTACCGAAAATAAATTCAATAATATTTTGAAATGCAGTTTAACCCTTATACGGGCAAGAGAGGAAAAAGTAAAATAAATTTCCACCTTATAATATTGAAAACACTTTGTAACAAGAACGAAAAATCATGCGTCAAGCATAAGTTAGGAAACACTTCCTAACACAACCAGAAAACTGTAACATAACTTCACCGTTAAATAAGTTGAAAGAAGATATAGCTGTAAGTAAACAGATTAGAATACATATACACATTTAAAAATCCAGTTTTAGAAAGTACCATCCATAATCAAAAAAGTAATTTAATTATTCTGTGCAGCTCTGTATAGGATCAATAGATTTGTATATAGCATGCATGATTTATAGATTTGCATTTTAGCATGCTAAAATTGAGTTAAGTTAAAAAATATACTTTAGCAAATTTCGCTAATAGATGGAAATGCACTCGAATTATTTTGTACAGCTCTCTATATTACCTAAAGACTTTTGAACACACCCCATATTAAGCTAAAATTTAACTTAGATAAAGAAACATATAACACAATTTAAAATGGATGTCCAGACACTTATCAACGATATACATGACAATGTATCTTGTCCTTTGCGTGGCCCTGTATTGTATACGAATTTATTTATATTCCACAAATTTCATTTAGTGTAATAAATAGAATTTAGCAAGAAAATGCAAAACACAATTAAAAACTATTTTTAAGCAACTCACTACCATACTTACGGATTGCTTTGTATAGCCCTGTATAGGATCCACACAATTTATACACACTACGTACTATGAAAAATTGAGTTAAACTGAAAAACACAAACAAAAATTGATAACCCACTTTCAACCATTATCGCTTATAGACAGTGTTGTAACCGAATCTTTTGTGTATCCCTGTAAATGAACGATAAATACAATGCACACCACACTTTTCAGTAAGAAACTTATAGTTCACCTCAGTAATGCATATAAACATCATTATGTTTAGAATAGTGTAACAAAATTAAAATATACTGCAAACGGTTCCCCCCCCCCATAGACTATTATATGTAACACAATTCTTTTGTGTGACCCTGGGGATGAATAATAAATGCTTTGCATCTTTTAGTACACTTCATCAATGCATATCCATTTCATTATGTTGGAAAGGGTGCATCATCAAAATGCACTTGAAACGATTTTTTCACATTTACCATAATGTAACACTTTTGACTATCCCTGTAAACAAACTATAAACTCTACACATTTCATTTTCAATAGTGATGATAATGAATAGTAAACATCAATAATATATAGAGATTTCAGGGCAATCCGAGTCTATTGACGAGAGCTAGAACACGGCCAGACAAAACACTTTTCAATTATGTTAAAAAGTGTTAAATACCACAATCTAAGGAAAATTTCGTTTAAAAATGACTCAGATGGAAGCGGGTGACTTGCTTGAGGCACAAAATATCACATGTACAAATAACAATGCAACCGTTATAGAAACTATAAAAATACCCGCTTTTTTATCATATTTAATAGTGCATGTCTGAATAACGTTATTATAAAATAATTGTATCTAAATAAAGTATAATATAACAAAAAAAAATCATTATGTATTACAAGAAAGATGAGAAATACTCTCTGTCATAAAAGTTTCGAAAACATTGTTTTATAAAACAAATATAACGTCATAAAGTGAATGCAAGATGCTAATATGGCACCACTTTATGCAATAACGTATGTACGTTACTATAGAAAGCTATGTCATGTTTATATCACAGTTACAGCGGTAATAATTTTCTTTTCAGTGTCATTAGCTTTATATTACAATAAAAATTTTTACTGATTGGCTTTACTTTCCGAAAACAATAAGTGTAAAATAAAAGACGTTTAACCTGAATACAGTTTCTACAAATATTATAATTGTTTCTAGAAAGAAAAAAAATCCACAGAAAATAAAAACAAGTAAGAAAAGGCATGCATCAAGCATAGATTATGAAACAGTTTCCAACGCTTCTAGAAAACTTTAACAAAAGTTCGCTGTTTAGTAACGTAAATAAAATTTGAAAAGCAAATTTCAGCAATGACCGTCCATAGACGGAAAAGTACTCCAATTCTTTTGTGCATCCCTGTATTGGATCAATAGATATATTCTACATAATATGCTAAATTTCAGTTTAGTAAGAAAACGCACTATTCACCTTCAATGATTTCTACCAATAGTCGGAAACATACTTGGATTCTTTTGTATAGCCTTGTATGTTACCTACATTTATATGCTATATAATAAGCTAAAAGTTAATTCAGGGTAAAACACGCTTAAAACTACTGAAATCACACTTCCAAAACAGATCCTCCATCGGCAACCCTGTATCCAGTTCTTTACGTGGCACTCTATCTGATTTTATTGAGTCTGCAAACATATCTTAGAATACTAAATATAGTTCTGCTTGAAAATGTATAACTCAATTAAAAACCACCTTTAAACAATTCACGCTCATACTCCGCAATGCTTACGAATTCTTTTGTGTAGCACTGTAGACAATCTACAGAATTTATACATACCATATTGAAAACAAAAATTTAGTTAAACTTAAAAACTGGATGAATTATGCCCTCCAGATTCGACCGGGGTAGCTCAGTTGGTAGAGCGTGGCAGCTTCAGCTTAGAGATCCCAGGTTCGAATCCTGGCGCGGACATTTTTCGTCCAGTTGGAAAATTACAACTCGTATGATTTCTTTACCAATTTGAATAATTGTGTTAAAATTAAGCTAGTTAAAAACGCATACATAACTGAAAACGCACTTCCAGCAAGTATCGCTAACAGATACAGTATACGGTACCCGAAATCTTGTGTCCCTGTAAATGAACGATAAATGCTATACACATCCTATTCTACAGTATGTTATAGTAAACCTCATTACTGCATATCAATTTCGTTATTTTTGAAATAGTGTTACATAATACTCTGCCAACTGTCTTTCACCGTTGACCATTAGGTTACAAAATTCTTTTGTGTGTCCCTGTGAATGAATAATAAATGCTTTGCACCCCCTATTCTTCAGAATGTATGTTTTAGTGCACTTCGTAAATACGTGTCAATTTCATTCTGTTTGAAAGGGTGTAACATCATCAAACCGCACTTGAAACGATTTTTTCGCAATGATCGTCATGTAACGGGATACGTTTGACTGTCCCTGTAAAAGAACTATAAATGTTACCCACTTCATTTTCAATAGCGATCATGCTATACTAAACTTGCATAATATACAAAAATTTCAGGGCAATGCGAGTCTATTGACGGGAGTTAGAGCACCGTCAGACGGACAGACAAATCGAAGTCATTCAACACTTTTCAACTATGTTGGAATGTGTTAAAAATGACTTCTAGAACAAAAAAAAAAAATCACCAGTAAGCATTAGAGATCCTATAGGGAAATAATTTTCCACTTGCCTTCAGAAGATATTACTAAAAGTAAGTAAAGCATTTACTAAACTCATTTTAGAACAAAATCTACAAATCATGATGAGCATGCGAGAAAAAACAAACTTTCTTACCTTCCACAAGCAAAAACAAATGTTATTGAATGCATAAAACCAAAAGACATCACGTGTTGGCCTCGAAATATATATGTCAGTCATAACAACTTCTTTTATGAAGTGAAAGGTCATCATCGCCGTCTGTCGGCATGTTCAGGAAACGCAGAAATATCGCCTTTCTTTACTGGCGAAAACGACTCTGGACTATTTTGCCAAAAAATCACCGGACACTTACATATATTGTCGCATATCTAGAGGAATATTGGACAAATTCTTCTGGAACTTTGGGAATAGAAAGAAAGGGATTGACCTTATAGTTTTCAGCGAAGGTTTCATCACGTGGTCCATGAGGGGACCAACAGCAAATGGCAGAAAATAAATAATACTTAGGGTCACCCTGTAAACTAAAATACTCCAAATGATCTGTCTTGTGGATATTGTACAACATTTGTTTAAGAACAGCCGATATATTCATGGAGGTATAAAAAACCTTTATACCTCCATGAATATATAAAAAATTAAAAAATTCAAGAAACTTTCGCATGTCTTTTCTTTATAGCATGTAGAGTTTGTAAACCAATTCAACGCCACTTTTAGAAAACTTGACAGAGTGCAGTAGAAACAGCAGAGTGTCAATAGAATATAAATATATTAAATATTGGATGAAATAGAAGCCATTGTATGAAATAATTTCTGTCTGTGCGTACGCTAAAAATATCAAAGGTGTTTTTTTTTCCCCATGATTTGGTAGTCAACTCTATAGAGCAAGCCTATCCCAACTGGTTTATCACCGAAGGCCAAATGAAGCGTTGCATTCAAAGTCGCGAGCCACATTATAAAAGAAAAGGGGGGTGGGATTCAAATTTATTTTATGAGTACCGCACAGAATGAAATTTGTATATACAAAATATAACATAACCTTGTAAAAAAAAAAAAAAAAAAAAAAAAAAAGCAAATTTTAAAATCTACCCAACGGAAAAAGTAAAAAGAGGTACCGAAAATTTTTAAAAGGAATTATTTATTATATAAAATACATTACTTTTTTTTTTATCTTACCGAGCTTCTATTATTCTATAAAAATTAAAATAGTGCGCGGCAAAACATACGTACGTAAAAAATATGTTTAGATAAAAATTAAAAAGTGTTTAAACACATATCTAAAATGAATTTAAAAATTTAAATCGGAATCAAAATGATACAAACGTGTGATATTAAGTATATTTGGGATAAATTCCAGAAGCTCCTCACTTACTTTTAAAAACACACATCACGTCTGCGGATTAAAAGTTCCGACTAAAACAGGAACTTCGGGCATCTGTATTTTCACGAATTTCAATGCAATAAGCAACAAGTATTGAGAAACTGTAGAATTCATTTCATTATTGAAATTTCTGACTGTCATGAAACTTTTAACAATGCCACTTACCTATTTAAGCTTATATTATTTTCAAATTTCTTTAACTGCTCTGGACATCATTTCTTCTACTTCATTGTGAATGACTGGTGCAATTGCATGTAACATTTTTTTTCTTGTTTATTTATTTATTTTTTTTTTTTTTCAAAACAGATACATCACCTTAAATAGGTTTCACGAATACACTTTTTTAAAATGAAGTACCCATTTCAAATCTAACAACTTATCTTCCTGAAGTTTTTCTATTTATATTGCAAGTGCATTTTTTGCAAATGACACCCGAGTTTCCACAAATCAATCCTAAAATTTCAGTTTTTACTTAAATAGAGAAGAATTGTAAATTGACTTTTGTCAATCCGAGATGTTCATCTTCAACTAATCTTGTTTATTCACAAGTATATGTGAGTACGGATATGCCTGAAAAAAAAAATTAATTAAAAAAGAGATGAAGATCACGTAGGGCTTATCAACAATGACAGGTTTGTTAACCTAAATAATGTAAATAATTATCTCAAATCCAAAATTCTTGTGTTCGGCTATCTGTCCCCACGTGAAAAACAAAGATTTTTTTTTTTTTTTTTTTCATCAAGCATAAAATACCAAAGCCATGGCGGTCCATAAATAAGTTGTTGTCCGGTTACATGTTTGACATCCACATGCTTGGTATAAAGCAGCAACTCATATAAAAAGAGGAAATATCGTAAAAATTCAGAAAGATATCGCCGATAGTCAGAGCTGAATTTCAGTTGCTTTCTAAAAGTAGCTGGATGATAAGGGATTTTTCATAACTTATCATTTTTATTTTTTATTTATTTTATTGATGCTTTAGCTCTCCTTGTAAAAGCACCAGAACGAGCCTGTTCTAAAACAAAAAAGAATTATCAAAAGCGGAGCATCCGTTCTAAAGCTACTCGTTGACATTCATTAAATACTAACTCCTTTCTTGGAAGTCGATTAATACAAAATTACAATTTGTGGAATGTCCCTTATCATACAGCTACTTTTTGAAGGCTACCGAAATTCAGCTCATTGTATCGGCCACTTCAAGATATTCGACTGATCTATTTATATGAGTTGCTCTAGAGAGTTGACTTCCAAATCATGAAAAATAATCTTCGCTCATGTGCAGTTAAAATTTATTTCATACAACTGCTCACATTTAATTAAATACTCTATTGTTATTCTAATTGCACTATCTAGTTTTCACTGCATTTTATAAAATTTTCTGAAAGTGGTGTTAAATTGGGTTGAAAATCCTGCATTCTATAAACCAAAAGACATGCAAAAATTTCTTGACCTTTTTTTTTTTTTTTTTTTTATAAAAAAATCGTTATATCTGCATGAATATACGTGTTACATAAGTCACACATAAGTCACGTGCTGCAGCAACAAATCTTTTCGAGCATTTTATTTTATAAGTTTGATCCCAAATGTTATTTTTTTTTCTCTTCAAATTTGTTGTGGGTCCTCTAGCTGACCTCGTAATCATATCTCCATCGAAACAGATGAGGTCAAACATGTTCTTTATATTCCCGAAGTTCTAAAAGAATTCTTAAAGTGGTTATATTTATACATTCGGTAAAACGTCTAAAATTGAAGGTGTCCGATGATTTTTGGCTATATAGTGTATATTCCCTGGGTAACAGACTGGGTAAAGCTTATAAATCATCCAAAAAAAAAATTGTTTTTCTGTCACAAAATAAATAAATAAATAAAAATTAGGTCAAATTTCCATATGTGTTGTAAGTCACATGCGTAGATTTCATATTTAAAATTCTAAATGACTCATTTAACGTAATCGCATCTTAAAACACAAAACAACAGAAACTTGTGCAAATAATAATAATAAAAAATAACTTTCTGTCTCAATTTTCAGGCAGGAGGGTGGGGATTGGGTATTAAGCCCCCCTACCCCAAATACTTCTTTATGGACTAAGAGATACTTCTTTATGGACTAAAGAATTGAGACGTGCCTCAATCTTTCAATTCGTGTGTAAAAACTAAATATTTTGTACAACTTCTTATAACTGCCAGCAAACTTTAAAAAAAAATTAATTCCATTTTCTGAAAGCACAATTAGTAAAGAATATTCAATTAGTAAAGAATATTCAATTACTTTTTTTCGTCGACACGATGCATAAAGCAAGAAAGTTACGTCGTTTTCATTCACTTCGATCTGTCATACACAAATGTCATACACTTGAATCTTTAAAAGTGATCATTTCAAACTGTGTGTCGTTCATTATTTAATTCTTACTTTAGCTGTTTTCGGACATTTATTATTTGAAAAGGTAGCATTCATATAGGAATGGTGTTTTTCTAAATGCATTCCTACTAAAATGATAACAATAACAATAATAAAACCTACATTTTCTCTTTTAAGGATTCTTAATTCAGATACTTTCCTTTACAGATCACGAAAACGTATTCAATGTAAGAAGAAAATTAAAAAAAAAGTAAAGAAATTAGGTAATGATTACTGAAAACCTAATGCATTTTCCAATTATTGTTTTCGATCATCATTAGAAACTAAACGTCCGATATCCACGTACGTTTTTTTTTTTTTTAAACTTTAGGCAATTTAAAAGTCAATAAATTTCGAAATTCTTATTAAAGTAAAAATATCGTAATTTATCGCCTATTTAAAAAATATTTAATACTGAAGGAAATGATTTCTAATAGCGTAGTATATATGAAATATATACTACGCTAATAAAAATGGGGCCTAATAAAATACGCCTAATAAAATAAAAATACTCCTAATAAAAATGAGAGTTAGATCCGATTTTTTTTTTTTTTTTTTTTTTTTTTTTTTTTTTATCACTGTATTTGATAATGAGTGATCCACTTTTTAAATTCCCCGCAGGTTAACACGGAATTTCACGATCAGCGAAGATAGCTCCTGAAATAATTAACTGCGGAATATTACGTACTCATAAAATTGAAACGTGCAAGGAAAATTGGGTATTGAAATACTCGTATGTATTGAGGAGAATTGAGAAAAAAGGGCTGTTACTTACGTGTTATGAAACTATCTGCACTTTCAACAGCTAACGCGGAGAAAATTTGACTACACTGAAGAATGAGATCACCATTTATCCTGCTTAACATTGCGTTAGTCGCATATGAGTTTCTGAGACACAGATGCACCTTTTTCTATAAAGAAAATGATATGCACTTCAAGAACGTATATCAATTTCATTACGTTAGAAATAGTATAGCATCTTTAATGTGTACTTCAAGCGATTACTGCCTTATAGGCAGTAAATGTAATCGAATTAGCGGTTACTTTACTGTCACTGTCCATACATTATAAATAAATACTCCATTTTTCATAGGAAACAGGCTATAATAGTAGTCTCCAGTAAAATACACCAAGTTCGTTGCAATGCAAGCAAATCGACGACATTTAGAACGAAAACTGTCAGACAGACAGCCAGGTGGCTAAACAGACAAACTGATCTCATAAACACTTTTCAAGTAATTCAAAGTTAGCACTTTATGGACATTCTCGAATCTTACTTACGAAAAGAAAAAATTCATTGATTTATTTTTCTCCCTTACTTAATTATGAAATAAAATATCACGTATCCTCATACAGCCATGATTTAAAAATTATATTCATGTAAAAAAAAAAAAAAGATATACTTGGAGAAGTAGTTCAAATAGAATAACAAAAATATTTTTAGAAGCTGTTACTGAAATTTGCAAAAATGAAAATAATTTACAAAAAATAGTGTCATCACAAAATAAACAAATAAATAAAATAAAATAAATACTGCAGCTGTATTTTTAGCACGATAAAATATAATTATGGGGGAACGGTATTTTTATCAGGAACAAATATATATATATATATATATATATATATATATAGGAATATATTTTAACATACACACACAAAAAAAATAATAATTATGGAAAAGACGGTATTTAGGGCACGAAAAAAAAAGTAATTATGGAAGGAATTGTATTTTTAATATAAAAAAATAATTGAAGTGGTATTTTTAACACGAAATAAAAAGAACGGTATTTTTTACTCAGAAATTATGTCAACAGAAATTATATCAGAAATTATGTCAACATTATTTATGCAAGGAGTAGTTTTTTTTTCTTCATAAAAGTTTTATAAATAAATAAATGGTAATAAAGGGGTGGTTTATGTTGGAAAACGTTAAAAAAGGGTCCTATTGGGTCTTTGACCACCTGTCACTTCATTCGTAGAGAAAAAAAAACTGTCCATGTCCTCCCTTTAAAACATTTCGCAATTATCTATTTTCATTGATCATCCCCTTCACTCTAAAAGATGATACTATAATTAGAGATCGACCGAAACAGGTTTTAAGACCGAAACCGAAACCGAAACCGGATTTCGGTGATCTTCCCACTTTCGGCCGAAACCGAAACCGAAACCGAAAGTGACACAAAAATTAAAAAACTGATTAATACATACATAACTGCACATAATTATTAATTATTTAATTAATTAATAACAAATAATTAATAGTTACTTAATAATAACTAATTACGTTACTAATTAATTTATTAATTATACGCGTATTGAATCACATTTCTAACAAACAAACGTAGATATATATGTGTGTGTACAGGTTTCAAACAAACATGAAACAAGAGTAATACAACTTTTATATTTTATTATTTTATAACAACCAATAATTATATGTATTTATCAATAATTAATTAACAATGTAGTTAAATAATGTAAAACAAATTCAATAACGAATATTTAATTTTTAAATATATTCATATTTTCAGTTCGCTAATATTTTGCATTTAAATTGTTTAAGTATAGAGTTAAGTATTAGTTAAGTAGAAGTAATTGTTTAAGTAAAAGTATAAGTAAAGAGCACAAAAGCTAAATTAATTTGTTTAATTTGAATAAAAAAGGAAAACTAGCATTAAGACAACATTTTAAGCCTAGAAATTATTAAATATAAACTTTATTTTCCATTTCAATATTCTCAAAGTGAGACATGTTTAACGCCATTTTGTACTTTAGCTAATTTTAAATATATATATATAAGGATAAAAATGTAACAGTTGTCAATTTTCTTTTAGGATGTGCACAATAAGATCAAAATAAATCTTTGCTCACTCTGCCCCTCCCCCTCCCCCCGCCCCCCCAAAAAAGCTTTGCCACTCCCTGCCTCTCTAAGAAAGTATTGAAATAGCACCCCTGCTTGAAAATTTTATCTCCGGTGCCAAGTTTACTCTCTGTGCCTCTATCCAAAAATATTTTTTGTTCATATAAAATAAAACGCAATTAATTTAGCAATAAGACAGAAATGGTTTCCAATTATACGAATTTCATCTAATAAAAAATATTTTAAGTATACATACCTCGATATATCTTTTGTAATAAATTTCGTAAATCGTTATATGTTTTAACAGCACCTTTCTCATAAAGCATTCGAAACAATCTGTAGTTTTAAAGTAAAAAAATTATATTACTGTTAAGTTTTCAGTTTTTAAAGATCAAGTGATAAGCGTCTTTTAAGTTTAGTCATATATGCTTTGCTTGCTTTATAATTTACACTCGCATCATGGATCAGTCATGACCGATAATGATAAACCGTGGAGTTCACAGCAATAAACAGTGTCTCATTTGAGCCGATACATCTCATATCAATGAGTAAAGTTGAAAATGAAGGAACGAGATTTTGAAATACAGATAGTTTCGGTCGAGTTTCGGTTTGGCCGAAATTTTGGCAGCAGTTTCGCCGAAAACGAATATTCGGCGAAACTCCGATTTTGCGCCGAAACCGAAACCGAAAACGAATATTCGGCGAAACTCCAATTTTGCGCCGAAACCGAAACCGAAACCGAAATTTCGGTCGATCTCTAACTATAATCCGTAAGATAAGTATTGTCTCAGTAGTGATTCCAAAAACATAAAGAAAGAACGAACTAAACGTCGAAATCAGACATGGATCCAGATAAAGACAGTTTCGCTCAAGAAACTGCATTTGCCTGGTAAGTTCATCCCATTTTGTAAAACTAGCAGTTTAGAGTTACTTACTTGTCCTAAACGTCTCCTCCTCAACTGCAACTGTGCTCTAATACATAGAAGTCAAATGACTTCTCCTTCCTCTCTGACCTTGACGAACGAGTTGATAAATATTAATTGCATCCTGCTTAAAAAATATACAAGAGTGAATTCAATAGGAAGAAGTTTGTTTTATTATAAATATTAATAGAAAATTGTTATATCTTTCAGAGCAACACGATAACTTGTTTACGGCTTAAAAATTCCCTTTCCACCGTTTTTATGATATAAATACGTAGCACTTAGATGTCGTCGTCTGGTCCGTCTGTCTGTTCGCATCCGCATCGAACAGCGCAAAAACGACCCAACCGAATGGTTTGAAATTTAATAATATAGATAGAATCGTTGCAGAATTTTGTCGAGTTGTTTTAAATATTATGAAAATGGAATCAAAACTTATAAAGATAATAATAATAAAAATATTTATTAAGTAATTTGAATTTTTAAAAATGGATACTTTTTTCTTATAGCAGCTTCCGAAGATGAAGCGTCAAGCGGCCGAGATGTATCGCCCAATTATATGACATGTAGGACGTTATAGTCATGTAGGACATTTTATAACCTCTATGACCAAGCTATATAGTCACAGTCTTCATTCTATTAAATACTATCATACGAAATGAATTCAATGCTATCCCATGATAGGTCATGATTCTAGGCTCGGACTTTTTCGCTCAGTGTGAAAAATGACTTCTCATATCATTTCTTTACTAATTTGAAAAATTGTGTTAAAATGAATCAAGAAGGATTTTAGGTTGTCATGATGATGACGTCCTATTTTAGATGGAGTCCTATATTCTTTCCGTATGACTGAATTTAAAAACCGAATGTGTGTAGTAAAATTGTTTCATGATAGCAATCCTATAATCTACCGACAGTGTATCGGATAGATGTTTCCGGAAAAATAGATATTCAATGGAAAAAAAGTTTAAATAGGGATTTCAAGTTCTGAAATTTTCACAGCTAGGCTTCCGTTTCCCATTGGAATTTTAAGTCCATGTCAACAAAGGATAAAATGGTGCCCACTTAAAATGTACTTATTTTAATAAGGAAATGCATCTTATTATAATAACAAACGATATAATTTATTTCACTGAAATAATAACAGTACGGACGCACCTCGTTTGTCACGTTTGACGTACAATTTCCGACTTATATATTTCTTGCGTTCATTTAGTCAAGCCTATTCAAACCCATGAGAAGAGATTGAATGTACCATTCGGAAAAGACACCCTGTTGAGGTCTTATGTCTTAAGTATGCACATGAAAAAAAACATCACTCCTTTTTTATGCCTTTCTCAACTTTATATTACACATTCTATATTATTTAGCATGTTGAAATAACGTAGAAATCGAAGTATATTTACGAAAGTTAGAGCGTGGACAGATAGACGAACCGAATTTATAAACACTTTCTGTATGTTATGATATAATTAGGGTATGCAATGTTTTTATATCAAAAGTACTTTCGTTTTTTGAATGCTTTTATACCAAAGCATGTAGCACTTTGTCACCCCAACCATTGAACATAAAACGTTATTTAAGAGGATACACGAGGCCAATATCGCTTTTAATACATTTCAAAACTTTATTTAAATACATAATTGCTATTTAAAAAAAAAAAAAAAAAAAAAAGATTTTTGGAATTGTTAGTGTGCAATCTAGAAAAATATATTAAATGTTTTCAATTAAAAGAATGGTTTCTATTTATATTACGTAACCCCGGAAGCCCGGGTCGAATCCCCTAGTATTCTATAATCATACAGGCTTCTTTCTTTCATTTTTAGATCACATAAAGGGTGATGGATACAAATGTTGAGATTTTATGCATCTTTAAGGCATGATTTTAAACTAGACGTTAAAACCGATAAAGCCATCCAACCCAGAAGTGACGGACTATCCGTAGTGAATTTTGAACAATAATTTATTGCAGTTAATTAAAATTCATATCTTTCATAATTTGACTTATGTTTAGCAATCCTATGAAATTATTGATGTTTTAGTCTTATTTTATGAATTTAACTATAAAAAAAACCGGAATTTTCGTAGTGAAAATGAAAAAAAAAAAAAAAAAAAAAAAAAACGAATTTATGTATATATATAACTTGAACACATTCACCCTTGTAAGTGACAAGCCTAAAATTAGTGCCTTTGGGGATAGGCACCAAAATTTGAAACATCCTGAGAAAAAGCGAATTCAGAACTGTAAAGTCTCCGGTTTTAAGGATACCTGTATTTTAGCACAGAAAATGTTGTTTTATTTATACGGCACATTCTACGATTTAAAAGAGCGACATTTTCTCTGAGATAATACTAGTATGAAAAAAAAAAAAGAAAAAAAAAAAAAAAAAAAGAAATTTTTGCAACTGGGACTTGAAAAGTGTTTATGACTTTGGTTTGTCTGGCCGTCTATCTGTCTGCCTCGTCATCCATTCGTCTGTCCTACCTTGCCCTTACTCGCTTAAATAGAGTCAGATTGTCGTATAATTGAAGTTTGAAGTGAACATTGAAGTTTACTTTGGAACGTTCGGTATTGAAAAGGAAGCGTGTACCAATAATAGTTCGTTTACAGGGGTTCTCAAAAGAGTTCCGTTACATTAGGGTCTATGAAAAAAATGTTTGCAGTTTTTTTTAATGATGTTACACTATTTCATACGTATTGAAATGGATAAACATCACTGAGGTGCACTATACAATGTTTACTGTACACTATAGTGAGCATAGCACTTATCGTTTATTGACAAGGACACACAAAAATTCGGTTACAGCACTTTGTACGAGTCCTAGCTGTTGGAGTATTTTCAATTGCGTTTTAAATTTAACTTTTTTTTCTTCATATTACTTCATATTACTTGGGTGCGTATCTGTACAGTTTACTGTACAGATCCTATACAAGGCTGCACAAAAGAATTCGAGTGCATTTCCGCTTATGGACAGAAATGGCTGAAGAGGAATTTTCAACTGTGGTATGCGTTGAACTCAATTTTTGCATGCTATGCAATACATACATACAAATCTACTGATCCTATACAGGGATGCACAAAAGAATTTGGATACAGACTATAGATTCTAAGGGCTGAAACTATTTTTTCAAATGTCTCACGCGTTTACCAAGCTGTTGACTTAGACATCATAGTTCACCTTATTAAAAGGGGAAGTATGAATACGCAGTATTCTGATAGGTTGGAAAGTATTTCATAATCTATGCTAAACACGTGATTTTTTTTTTTTTTTTTTTTGCTTGTTTCTTCGCTTTCTTCTCATTTGTTTTCCTTGATCAAAATAAAACTAAATATATCTATAATCCAATTATTCATAAAACATAATAAGCGTGTATGCAGTTGTGATTTTTATGAATCACTGTGGCTCAGTGTTAAATTCAACGAAATGCCTCATGATTTTTGGTGTATAACAGCGCTCTGTTTAAATTTATGTATTAAAATGATATAGAGGAAAGTTCCGTGACGGCCATATCATGTTAGTATTGATTGCATTAGCATCTTGTGCAAAATAAGATGTCAAAGGACTTTACAAAATTGTTGACAAAAAATTATTTTATTTATTCCAACCATAAAATGTATCATCATTATTATTGTTGTTGTTCTATATAGCAAGGATCTTTAAAACTGATGCGTGAGGTCCACCATCAAACCTATTTGAAATTTATTTTCAAACCAAATTCGACTTCCACTCACTCCTTGGTGAAAAAAAAAAAAAAAAAAAAAAAAAAAAAGAAGAAGATAAGGAATGAAAACGAAATGTTTTTATTGAACGTCCATAGGGCAATCAATAGTGACGGATACTTTCTCGTTTTTAGAGGAATAAACAAAAAAAATCAGGTACAAAAAAAAAAAAAAATCTCTGACGGCTTGGCCTACAGGCATAGCTATATTTCGAAGTCGCAGACCACGTGGCGCCTGTTTATTGGGAATTGCAGAAAAAAGACCTATTTGCTATGATGCGGCAGTTGGAACCGTTCACTTTGAAATATACCTCAGCCTGTAGGCAGAGCCAGCAAAGATATTTTTTTTTTTTTTCTTGCTGTAAGACTTGGTCCTATAAAAAACTTGTCAATAGAAAAGTTGTAGAGAATATTAAAAAGATTTATAATAAATTCTAGCGGATTCGATATCTTGTGACTGGACGCAGTTATGAGTTTTATTTCTTATCCCCCTTCCCCTTCCTTAAAGCCATTTTTGATGAAATAAAAAATCTGCCATACATAAATTTTAACGTAAGAAAAAAACAAGTACGTAAGAAGAAACAAGATTAAAAATATTTCAGGGAAGGGATTTCGGAAATTTTTGGATTGAAATCTTTGCATTCATCCGCTGTAAAAACAGACAAATGTTTCTTGATCTACGAAAAATTGAATTAACCAGAAACATAATAACCTTTTCCGATTCACCCATGATTCCAAAGGACGACAACAATCTATTTTTACGATTTAAAGAATAATTTATAAAAACAAAGTAATTTTTTTGCTGCTACTCATTTTCGAAAATCCGTGTCAGTAAAATAACCTTAATATGTGGTTCCTTTAAGCAAATTGTTTTCTGAGGTTTCTAAAGATAATGCTTTTCGGAATCATGGGTAATTCGAAAGAGGTTATTGTGAATTTTTGTTCGTGGATACATTATATTTCCATAGATGAAGAAAAATATGCCTTTATTTGCTGTGTAGAGTCATGCATTGAGCGAATATTTTTATTACATGAAATTAAATGAATCGAATCTCTTTTGAACACTTTTCCCAACTGTACAAAAATAGGTACTGTACAGTAACACCTCTTAATACGGAAACTGTCTGTAACTGAATACTTTCTTAAACGATGAAAAATTCAGGTCACGACGAAAGAATGACGAAATTATATGTATAGAATACTTTCTAACACTTTTCAGTAAACACAATGCTTTATTTAACTTACTTTTAATTATTTTTTTACCCTGTTGTACTTGTCAGTGTTTTGAGGCAGTTTAATAAGTCATATAGAGTGTCTTTATTACAGTTAGAAAAATCAAATCTATCAAAGAGCTTTAGAAATGGTTGACAAAAAATGACCGCCAAATTTTTATTTTCTTATTTATACCAACTAAAAAATTTATCATAATTTTTACTACTACTGTCGTTGTTCCCACAATGTATTTAAAAGGTTTTCCATCCAACCTATTTGAAATTTATTTTCAATCCAACTTCGACTTTCACTCCTTGGTGAAAACAGGAATGAAAACGAAATATGTTTATTATTTTCGTTTAATAAATTAAGGTTTATTAAACGTTAAATTTAAATAGTTAAAGTATTTAAAATCTTCATTAAATAATTTAACGTTAATAAACCTTAATTTATTAATATGTTTATTAAACGCGACATTATAACGTTATATTTCATTTAACGTTAAATTCAATCCGATCAATAACTATCGGATTGAATTGATCCCAAATTCAATTCGGTTTTTGAATTTGGGATAAATTAATTAATCCCAAAATCAAAGCTCAAGAGAAATAAATCAAACGTAATGATACATCTTTTTTTTTTTCCTCATGTCAAAAAAATGTATCTAAATTGAACTAAAAGTCAATCTGTCTCTAATTAATTAATAGGCTGTTGCCATCATAAAGTTTTCTTGTATGCCATACTAACCTATTAATTTATAATAGCCTCTGGTTGATTATTAAAATTTTTGATTGCTAAAATTTAAAATTAGAGCAACATATATACATTTTTAATCATGATTAAAGTCGAGTATAAAATGGGATGCATTTAGTCGCAACACAAAATAAGATACAGCTCATCGCAAAAAGAAGAGAGCTCTTATTCCGTTATCAGGTTCAGGTACACAGCCAAATGTTGGCGTCAAAAATCAGCGATTCTTGCAACAATGCGGTTAACAGTGTATGAAAGTTACAAGAATGGAGTAAAGAATGGAGTTAATAATGCTGCAAACTACATTCGCTAAATTGGATCCATTCATTGTTGACCTGATTAGGAATTTTTTTACCAAGCCTAGGATAGCTACCCCCCCCCTCCCCCTCCCGTTGAGTAATCAAATTCAAAATGGAATAAGCATCTGTTTATGCCAATGTCTAACAAAATATTGAGTTTGATGAAATATGAGATTTGTGAAAAGGACGTTTCCTAAAGTTGTCTTTTAACCCCCGGTGAACAACATTTTTTGTTTCGATTAGCTTTAAATCAGATTTTATAATTTTGTTTACAGTCTTTAAGATAGATGTTTAAAGATTTCGCAATAGTTCTGTCGGGGGTTGGATTTTCTTTTACAACATGAGATGTGATTTCATCTATGATAAAAGTTGAACGTACCTATGTTGGGTATGCATTTTTTACCTTTTCTACACTCCAATATAAACTTTGACGTTTCTTTACCTTTTTTATTAATATATCACTTATTTTACGTATAGAAATATTAAAACCATGCTTTTCACACCTTTTTTTTTATCAATCAAATAAGAGTATTTCTCTTCGTAAATAGCCCCCGATCCATTGTTCATTTTCCGACGATATTTTACAACAAAGATGCAGATGATAAATAAACCCTATTATTCTAAATAGGTACCCTATAGCTTTTCTTTTCTTTTCGTGTAAATTAAAATCATAGGTGAAGTTAAAATCGTTACAAAATTGTGGGAACACTCTCTGTATATTATTTAATCAACAAATTATCGCATTATACAGATATAAAATGTAGTAATCGACTAGCAATTGTCTTTCATCTAACTTAAATTCAGCGTAAACGTGAAAATAAGAAATTTTCATTTATTTTGAATTCTTATTTTGTGAAACATAAAAATAAGATATCAATATTAAAGAGTTTGTGAATTATTGAGCCATAACTTGAAGAATTAACCTTAAACAATACTTTTTAAAAGCCCAAACAAAATGCACATGCATATTTTGGATTAAATGTTCTAAATAATAATTATTAATAAATAACCTATTCAAAAATTCATAAATAGAAACATACACAGTTTTTTATCATCATTAAAATCATAACTATTTACCTTTTAGCGTATTGTACGTTAGCCGCAAGGTAGGGTTAAAATTCCTACTACCATTTTTTTTTCTTTCGTAAAGCAACAAATGAATTACAGTGCAACTTTTCCTTATTGTCATTTAATGAAAAGTGAACATCCTCTTTCGAAATATACAATTTCCTTTTTTTTTAAATTTTTGTTATTCTTCAAAATAAAAAAAAGGAGTGTGTATAAGAAACGTTTAATAACTACATAAACTTAAACAGGGTCAAATACGATTCGTGAAAAACTACACATATGTCTTCTACTTTAAAAAAAAAAAAAAAAAAAAAAAAAAAAACAGAACACTAAATATTCGATGACAGAATCATATGTGTAAATGGTAAATCGATGCAGCTCGGTCTTGTTTGAAATTTTTAGAAAAAAAGTTACGCAAATGTAAAGAAAAGAAAATAAGATTGGTGGAGAACGAATATCAATGCAGAAGTTTTCACTTACAATCTCCTGGATAGATTTTATCATCAGAAAATGCGCGTATCGGGGGGTTACCCTGGTTGGAAACGGGATTCAGATGGCGCAGTGACGAATCATTTTGTTAGAATAATGCCAATAACGGGTAACACTGGATTAAAGTAACTGAGATTTTACTCTTCATTAGCTATTGAAACACGATAAAAAGAGCGTTTTAGAGTCAGTTTGAGCATTTTTATAGATGGAGACATTTGAGTGCTTTCTATTGATAATAACATGAACTGTTTTAAAACAATTACACTGCACAAACAATTTATGGGATATCTTACATAAACGTCATTTATTTAGCCTTTATATTTATTATATTAAACGAATATCAATATTTAAATTCTGGGTGCCTTCACTAAAGCACACATTCAACTTAAAATGTGCAGTTATTCATATAAAAAAATATTCTTGATTCATAATGAATTGGTTATTCGTGAACTCTACCTACACCGAAAAATTAAAACTTACCGACTCAAAGAATTGGGTGAGGTTCAGGATACATATCGATTACCCGACTCATTTAAAATTCTATTTTTTTTTTTCATTTATCAAGTGGTAATAAACGAACATGAATATATATCTCACAAAAATCTACTTTATTATTACATTTGTATAAAGAGACATAATACATATAAAATATTTTGTTTTTTGTTTTTCTCCTCGACTAAACACAAAAGCTCAATGCTTAACTGATGAGACAAGTTTGATGAACAACTCGTTTCTTTGAGTGGGATTTTCAACTGTGAATGTCTGCCATTCGACGATCACAATAATTTTGTCCGCGTTCGCTACAAAGAAATCGGTGGCTAAACGGACCAGCTCGCTTTCTGAATGGCGCAGAGCCAAGACAAGGGTGTCGCAAAATGTGTCGACGGAAAGATTATTTTTCATGAATTCTATGCACTTTTCCCTCAGGTCCGAGACGTCATATTTGTCGGCGGCAGTGAAGAGACCGAATACGTTCTCATTGGAAAGACCCTCTACATCTACAGAGTAGAGGAAGAGCAAGAAGTCCGAAAAGGTGGAAGGGTCGCAGTCTTCGATATCGACGACGCCGGTCGCCTTCTCTTTCATATCGTTTCTGAATGTCGATGCAAAGACAGAAGAACGAGCCGTCGAGATAGCTTTGTGTGCCGGGAACTTCCGCCCTTTTACTCTGAGGACCACATCGCAGGACTCTCGATTTTGGAGCAACTGTTTGAAGTCTTTAAGAATTTTACACTTCACGCCAGACCTCGATGCGCCCGATGCTTTACCTAAAAAAGAGAAACAAAATTATTCAGCCTGGTGAAGTAAATTTTAGTTTTCCATTGCATATATCAAATGTACAGCAATCTCAACTAGACAATTACTATACTAGAATAATTTGTAACACAATTATTCTAATTGGTAAATGAATCCTATGAGTTGTAATGGTCGGGCCACAGAACCTCTTGGCTGAATTAAGTCCGTACTACAGTAAACAGAGAAATGAAACTGAAACAATAGAAATTAAAAATATCAATTGAGTACTTTCAATCTGAGTAGCAGAGTTCTCTGTATTCATTTTCAGCAAAACCAAAATTGACCTGCATCACAAGAATACTAAACCGAGCTTATTATCGAAAGAAATTACAGTAACTCTTAAAATAAGCAAAATTTGCTTTTACAAAGAAAACATAAGAAAATAACAATAAATCTAGAGACAAAAAAGAAATTTTAGTGATTATTCATAATTCATAATTTTATTTTACGCTGTTAGATTGATCTTCAAAGTCTAATATAATCTGCAGCGCCGCTGCGATACTGCACTGTTTCTGCTACAGTACTTGCAATCTATTCTACTATATATATAAAACACAAACGGAAATTTCGTTCCGTTCCTTTATAACTCGAGTTCTGCTGAATAGGTGTTGATGGAACTTGTACTGTTCGATAGATAATTTTTCAGGGAAGGTTTTAGTATATAACACAACGTTCTACGTATATAAGTTATAGAATTATGATGGAAAGTTCCGTTATTTTGGATGAAAAGGTTACCACTAGTTATTTTTGGCGACCATTATCGGTAGTGAAAAAATTGATACGGCTATATCATTTAGCAAATAATACAAACACTTCAAAAATAAAAGAAAAATTTACTAATTTTATGTAAAATAAAATAAACAAAACAGTTTTGATGAAAAATAATGTTATAAAATGAAAATATTTAATTTATACATGGAAAGGGAATGTTCGCAATGCTTAAAAAATTATTTAATGTGAAATATTGCAATTGAAACAATATTTGGGTATTTATCGTTTGCGTCAGGTTAAGACAAATGCATCTGAAAATTTTTTTAGATAAAATCTGAGTAACAATTTTATTTTTGAGTTATTCTTTATTTTGTAATTTAATTTTTTTTAATCTCAATCTTGCGTCATGTGACTTACAGAAGAAACTGGCAGGTGTAATTATAAAAATTACTGTAATTTTGAGTCACATATTATTTGCTTATTTACGATTTTGATTTTACTTTTATCGCCAAACAACTTGATTTTAAGCCAAAAAGGCATAAGCATGACATCGGTCACAATATTGGCACAATAATTCATGTTTAAAATAATGGTCTTTTTTCAAGTGTACGACGACATTTTTGGAGTAATATTTTATATTCAAATGTAAATTATATAAATAATATTATAAATATTATTATATATTAATAATATATTATAAATAATATTATATAGTTAATATTATAAAAATAGAGTCAAATATTTAAATTTTAATGTAAATGTCTGCGACACAGTAACTATTATCACACATTTATTTTTAATTTCACCATTCACTTTTTTTAGTTTTCTTTGCATATATTTTCTTCTTTTTGAAGGTTTTTAAACATATTGCACTAATTTTCTGTAATCGGGTCACCCGCCAATTGGAGTATTTACAATATTGTTGGAAATTTCTTTTATATTTGAAGGAGGCTGTTGGTGGTGAATCCGATTACAGCGAATTTGTACTCAGCGATTAGTAAATTTATGGTTTTTCATTATGCAGCAAACGGACAAAAGAATATTTACTATTACAAATTTTCCATCTACAGTTATTTTACTATCACCAAAAAAAGCAATACTTGCAATGTACGAAAATTACTTTGAAATGCCAATGGTGACCAAGGAACAATATTTGCTGACTTATCATTTTAACCTAGATAAGACAAAAAGTACCTGGAATTCAGATTAGATAAAATTTTGATTGCTATAAAGTAATTTTGCCTTCCACACAGCCCTAGCCGTTAAACGTAGTGACAAAGTAACGGATTATATATATTATGGGGTTTATTTAGACAACTGACTGGAGAATAATGTAATCTTGAAAATAAAAGAAATAGCAAGCCTATTTATTTCTCAGTCTGAGTCATTATGCTCATTAGAGAAAGGACAAACATCTTCGGTTCAAGACTTCACAAAAAAGATCATAACTAAACATCTTGAATAACTAACTTTATTTATCATTCTCAAGAAGTTTTATTGGTGACAGATTTATAATTCAGTAGACAGCAATTTGACATTATTTAATGAAATGACGTTTTATAGCTAAACCTGGTACATTTGTAACTATATATCGTTGCAAAAACGTCTAATGTTTGACTTCAAACTTGGCTGTGGACCCCACTAAGGAAGATTATGAATAACTTGTTTGATGCATAGTAGTTATTTTTATTTACCATAATCAGTTATCGAGTTTTTTTTTTTTCAGGTTAATGGTAACATGATTGCAACTGGTATATAAAATGAAAATGCAGTGAAAATAACGTTATTTTAATTTTATTCAAACAATTCAGATTTAAAAACCCACTTTGTTATGATTCACATTTCTTTTAAATATGAAAGTTAAACACTGTTCTTTGTGTCCAAATAATTTATTACATTTTTCTCTGTATTTATTTGCTGGAATCCAAAGACAGAAAACTGTAGCAGACTTGCCAGAAGATCAGTATATTCCGAAATATAACGTAACGTAGAGTGAGATTGTATTTAAGCTACCAGAACCACACATAGCACTAAACTCAGAGGCCCGGAGTTCAATAACTAACAAATGAAAATGAATACCCCGAAAATTATTTAAGTTCAATGGTCAATCTCTGCACTGATTGTAATGCTCTGTTTTTTAGTAGTGTGACGACTCAGAGAACATTTTAATTTCTGTCGGTCACAACGGCCACATTTCTCTACCAAACTCTAATATAAATCATCAAATTAAAAAGTTGCTTTTTAATAGCCCGAATTTTTTATAACGCACAAAATAACATAATAACGCAATTGCATTCGCATTGTATTTAGCAATGCGGAAGGATTTTCCACATGAAGATCCATATTATTTGAAAATACATGGTCGAATTCACCATTTTGTTTGATTCAAGGGTCATTTGGAAAATGGACCAGCGCAGCGGGCATAGCCTGCTAGTATTAAATAAAACTCTAAACACTTCCCTTTTTCTCTATATTATAATACAGTAAAACCTGCGAAAATGGAACCTGTCAATAATAATTAAATTACAAAAGGTCCTGATGGAAGTAATACCATACGATTATACCTGCTATTTACCCTCCCCGAATTGATTCTGTAATTGAATCCGTGATTCAGTTTTCACGGGTTTTAGGGCATTTAGTTTTATTATTGGTAATATTTACAATACTTTAAGCACCTTGTTATACTTTAATAGGACATAACTGGTACAGTGTTTGTACACATGTCTTTAAATAAAAATCAAGGACTTTGAAGTTCCAAAAAAAAAAAAAAAAAAATGTTTAAGGACTTACAAATTGAATAAATTATTGAATTATAATATGCATTTTTTAATACGGGGTTTACTTTTTGTAAATACGCGCAACTTTTAATTTTCAAATCGAAGGTTGTGTGTGTGTGTGTGTGTGTGTGTATGGGGGGGGGGAGGGATTTCGGCGTGGGGCAGTAGAAATTTAGAAGGCTATTATAGTTATTTCAAAATAACAAATAATAGCAGAAAAAAAGGGGAGAAATTTAAAGATTGTAAACTTAGTGTGCAAGAGGAAGAGGAAAGGAGGGGGGAGCCGAAATTCTGGAAAGGGGGGGGGGGAATTAAGATGATAATTTAACTTTATTGTTACTGCAAAGTGTAAGGATGGTAAAGATGGGTAAAGGGGAGAAGAAAATAATTTTTAGGGAGGGAGAGTTTGATTAGATGATTATTTATCATTATTATAGAGTTACAAATAGAGCAGGAAAATAATTAAATATGAAAGAGCTTGGACGTTTTGTTAAACTTTGTGTAGGGAAAAGGAAAGTAAAAGAGGAAAGTGGAAAATTTCAGAGAGGGAGAAATAGGAGGAATTTAAATGAACAATTATTTAAATTGTTTTATATTAAATTATTCATAATATTGATATAATATTGTAATAATTATTTATAATATTATATTATTTAACATTGTTATATTAAATTGTTTGAATAAAAAAACAAACAAAACAGAAAAGTTTTAAAAAATTAAAAACTTTTACACTTTGTAAGTACAGGAAGGGTGAGAAAAGCTGAACATTTTGGAGAGAGAAAGAGCTTGATTGGATAATTGCTCAGTCATTACTAAAGATTTAAAATTGAGGTAGAAAAAAAAAAGAAAGTTTTTTGTGGTAGGAAATAAGAGGGGGCAGGCAATTTCAGGTGGGGGGGAGGATTTAAAATGATTATTTATTGCTTTGTGACAATCAAGTAACAAATAGAGCAAAGCAAGTTTTAAAAAAATTAAAGAGGCTTGAAGAAGTGAGAGGGGATAAATAAGAAGAAGCAGAAATATTATGTGTGTAAGAAATGTATTAGATGATTAATTCTTTATCATTAATAAAAATGTATAAATAAAACAGAAAAAACAATAAAAAGTTTTCAAAACTTTAAACATTGTATGCTAGGAAATAAAATGTGAGGGGTGGGGGGGGGGGGGGCTGACGAGGAAGCTGCAATTTCGAATGAGGAGAGGATTTTTCAAGGTTAATTAGTTATTTTGACAATAAAGTAACATATTTGCCGCTATTCAAAAAATAATAGCATAATACATTTAAGGACTTTTACAGATTTTGCATAAAAATAAAGGTAAAAAATTACTTTTGAAGAACGAAAAATTCTTTTGAAAAATTGAAGAACTTTCAAGGATCGTACAAACCCTTTAATATTAATTTTGATACCTCGATAATTACAAATGATGCTCACTCTCATTTTCTGCGACTTTTTCCTCCAAACACTTCTTTTCAGATTAGGTTTCTTTAATCTCAAGGATCAGCTTCTCGTATTTATCTTTCAAATCACTGAAGTCAGCATCTTTTTTCCGAAGTTCTTTAGTCATTGACTCTATCTCTGATTTTTTCTCTTCCACCTCTTTCTTCAACTAAACCAAATCTGGAACAAATAAACAATTTTTTTTCCTAAATTTTTTATATAATATACATAAAAAATTCAAAGCAGTAATAGTAAACAGACGTAAATCTAAAGCCAAAAATTGGGTCCTCTTGACGAAATATCATTTAGTAAAATGGAACACATCAAGAAAATTCCAGTTATTGTAAAGGGACACAACATAAAATTCCCTTTTACAAAAAGGAGTTCTTTTAGAAATTGCTATTTCAAAAAACAAACTTCATAAATTTTTTATCTCGTTGAGATGGTTCTCCAATTCCCTGTGAAACTTATTTGGAATTGAAACGCGTTTTTTTATTTTTTGATAAATACGTATCGATTGTAGGAGATTCTTGTCGCTTGACGACGTTTTCCCTTTCTTGGACTGGGGGAGGAGAGAGAAGACGAAGTATATTTCTAAAGATTCCGAAACAATAATTAATTATCACTATTGTTTTTAATTGTCTTCCCGACATGTTACGAAAAAAAATTAAGTACAGGTTCGGTCCGGTCTGGCTCGGGCCTGCCCGAGTATGCAGAAAAAAATGTAAACCTGAATTCGGCTTGGCCAGAGTCTGCTAAAACAATAACACTGGACTCCGTCATGATGTAGCCCTATGCAGATCTCTACGCTGGACATGTTAAATATCTGTTATGGATGATGTCAAACTAGAATAGGCTCGTGCAGCACATTTATGACTTATTCTGGGCCCAGCTAGGTCCAACGTTTATATCAGTGAAAAGCGTGTTTGTAGTCCTAGTCTCTTTTTAATATTTTATATCGACTGGTAGGCCAGCTTAATTATTTGTATCAATCCAGTTGGCGCTTTTATTTTTTTTTATATCGTCCCGGCCCATTTACTTTTTATCTGCCCGGACAGTTAAATAAATTGTCTTTTTTTTTTTTTTTTTTTTTTTTTTTGTCGGTTCGTCCCACCCCATTTGAGAGTTTCTCTTCATTTTGCCTGGTAGGGAACAGACCTCGAACACGAGCAGATATCTAACGTCAATATTCTATGTTGACATTTTTGTTGATATTAGAAGATTTACTTCATGTTACGTGCAATTGAATGGAAAATAAAGTAGCTATACACCGATGAGGATCTCATATATTCCCTTTCTTAAGTGTGTTTTTAAAGAAATTTAAAAGAGTATGTTATGACAAATAAAATAACGATGTTTATAACTTATTCGCTGTTTTGATTAATTTTCATTATACTGCAAAGGCTAAAAAAAAAAAAAAAAATACTTATTTGAATAACAGCTCTGTTTTCTCAATGAAACCTAGTTTCAACCATGTACCTACAGTGGCTCACATTTGTTTTTGGACACTTGTGTTTTTGAAACCTTACTTATAAAAAACATCCTCTAAATATTAAAGGATTCACTTAACATTTTTTCACACAAACTTTCTTTTGTCTATAACAAAACCTACATATTGTAATGAAAATCAATTCAAAACTTTTCTTTCAAAATATTAATTTACCGTGAAAGTTCTAAAGTCAAATCTCACATAATTGGACACTTTTAACATTCAACAAATATGTAAATAATGAAACATTTTAATACTTTTTTGGGTATCCTTTAGCTGAAATGACATTTTTAATAAGTTTTGGCATAAATGCAATTAGTTTTTTTTTTTTGTAAAAATGTTTAGTTTTGTTCCATTCCTCTGTTAACACTGCTTTAAGTTGTTCTTTCAAAGAAATATCATATTTTCTTGTTCTGTTCTCCAGTTCATTTTCAATTGGGTTTAAATCTGGAGAATAGGGTGGAGTCTTGAGAACTTTGGAACAGTTGTGCAGCAGCCATAAGCGAACATTTAGGGCTGTATGTTTGGGATCATTATCTTGATACAACTTGAATGCGTTTTGAATTCCAAGTTTTTGGGCAGATACTTTCAAGTCTTCCTTTAGGATATTTATGTACGTATATATATAAATATTCTGATTAGTCCATATTATTTTCAATGAAAACTAAATTTCCCCATACCAGAAGCAACAAAACACCCCCAAACTATTATGTCTTCACCTTCATGTTTGACCAGTGGCAATAGATTTTTCGGATTCAGTTCTTCGTTGGGCTTTTTCCACACAAATATTCGCCCACCAGACCCAAATGTTAAATTTTGATTCATTCACAAATAGGACGTTTTCCCAAAACGATACATCTTTGTCTACCATAGATTTTTTAAAAATCCAGATGTAACTTTCTTGCTCTTTCATTAACGAAAAATTTTCTTCTAGTAACTTTACTGTTAATATACTGTTAATTTACTGTCTAATAACTTTACTGTTGTGTTTATGTGATCTGATAACTCGTCTAGCAGTTTCAGGGTTTACTTTTATTGCAAATATGTTTTCTAAATCTGTTGTAAGTCTCACTGCCTTAATTCTTGCATTTTTCTTGATTTTATGCATAACAGACCTTCGATTCCTAGGAGTATAACCACTGGGAGTAACTCCCGATTTTAATGCTTTTTCAACTGTTTCACGTAGTTTTCATCGTTTCATAATAGCTAAAACAGTTAAATGACTTACTTTAACAAGTTTTGCGATAGTTCTGATGCTTTTACCATCTTTAAAATGTTCTATGATTAATTTACTAATAGAATTTTTTTAACTTTGTAGTGCCCGACCATGTTCCCTTCAAATATAAAAATGTAAATACATTTACATGAAATAGTAGTAATTTCAAAGTGCAGACGATAATATTTGACATAGGGTGAAACACCCAGTTATTGACAACTAACCAGTAACTGGCACGTGAGCAAAAATCTGACTCAAATAAGCATTTTGTTGTAAAATTCTGAAAAGTAATGTCCCTCTAGTGCTAAATGAGACACTTGTTTTTATTTTGGAGTCAATTTATTCACCACTAGAGGGCCAAGAACCTATTCAATGAGGAAGAAACTTTTGAGAATGCAAAAAGTGACTTTTGGAAGCAACTATCTTATTTCTAAAATTAAGGAAATTCTTTTCTAATCTATTTGCAGTGCAACCAATCTAAACTTTTTTCTTAAAGTTATACTTGTAGAAATTAGTTTAAAGAGGCATATGATATATTAGGGCCATGATTTAGGATTTATAGTTATTTAATTTAGCTTAATGGGGGTGCCAGTTATTGGTTCCTAGAATTTCATTTCACCAGTCTCTGACAGGGGTGCTAGTTATTGGTTATCTATACTAATAAAATAAAGTTTCGCTCTGTGTGTGTGTGTGTGTGTGTCTGTTGGCGATGGCTCGCAATATCTAGCCCACCTAGAAGTCTGAAAATGTAGGTGTGGATAGTCCAAGGTCCATGTGCCATGTCCATGTGCACCTGAATCTCAGAATTTTAATATTTTGATAATTACTCAAGCTATTAATTAGAATATCATTAAACATCGCATCGAAAATGGCATCTTTTAAATCAAAATGGCTAAAGAAAAGAAATGTTGTTGTGGATTTGCAAGCCGAAATGAACGAATTCGAAATTATTTTACTAATTAGCGAATTTTAAGAAAACTAATTAAGATATCAATTTGAAAATTTCTGAGCATATGTAAAAAAAAAAAAAAAAAAAAAAAAATCTGCATACGACTGTACGATTTTTGAAAAATTCGGTCGGTCATTTTTTCTGAATTTATGCAAAAAACTGCCAAAATTCTGCCGGCGCCAGTGAAATAAATCCGAAGAAAGTTTCAGATAGGGATCTGCTTTCATTAAAAACTGAACTACAAAGAGATCTGTTTTTCTGGCCGATCCCTCCATTTAGTTTGTGAAAATGAAAGGAAATAATTCCCAATTTTTACTTAATGAACAAAAATTTAGATAACTAATTAAGATATAGATCTGAAATTGAGGATGGGAAGTGCTGTCATCTGCCGGCTATTTTAGCGTAGCGTCTTCGTTATGTTCTAATTATCAGAAAAATGTAATTCTTTTTTTAATGATCGCGTTAATGTAGGTGAAGTTGGTTTTCTTGAACAAATTATTCGTTATATTTGCGGGTATGGGGAGGGAGGGGGGTAACGCGTTGCTCTGAGATTGTTATTATCTCGGGCCCGGCCAACTAGTATTAAAGAAAGTGGAAATATATTATTTGAACTATTTAAAAATGCATAATAATAAATTAAATGTATCTTGTAGTAAACACCATTAAAATTTAAGTTGTTTTACAGGTGTCTAACACCAGTTGTCAGTTACTGGTTAATAAATGTCAGTTATTGGATATCGGCATTACTAATAATCTCTATAATAAAACCGTAAGATCGTTCAAAATAAATTAATATTTGAGAGATGACTTACGTTCAATTGTGTATATATTCTCCAATAACTTCAGTTGAAATTAGCTTCGCAGTTCAAATTCTCTATCCATGAAAGTAAACAAAAAAAAAGATTCATTCGTCGTGAAGGTTTAAAATATTAAACCATTAAAACATGGAGATAATCGTTCGTAAAGTAAGTTTTCCGTAAATGATTTTTTGGAGCGCTGCCTGGTGTCAAAAAATAATTCGCACCAGGACCTGTGAGACAATTAAAGTTTACCATAATTCCGTTTGATGAAGTGCTTATACAACTCAACTCCCTTCCGAATCTTTTTTTGACGTAAATTGAATGTAAACAAATACAACTCATGTAATACGATTTAATGAATCAAATTTTGAAATGATCAGTTAATTTGGTATTTATGTACTATACGTGGCAGGAAGAGATATCACCGAAAATTATTCTTAATCGTCAATCATATTTACCATTGTTAATGACCAATCGCGTTCAAAACAGTAATTTAATATACAATTATAAAATACATAACATCATTAAGTACTTTTATGTTATTTGGGTGTAAATCTCGCCAACAGCATTTTTAAAATCGCAAATACTTATTTTATTTTCCGCGTGTGCAAATTAGAAACGATGCTTTGATTTTGAAATCAAATGTTTTGATTTATGATAATATTTCTTATTTATCTATTTTCTATTTTAAATGAAAAGTGTGAACGGCATGTATTTTAAATTGGAACAGCTGTCGCAGACGCACCGGGAATCGCGATTTTGGCGAGAAAACCACATTTTCAGGTACCTGTTAGAGATTCTAAAACAGCATGTTACTTTTATTTTATTATAAAATAGGGTACTTACGTATTATCCGTGCCAGTTTTAAGCCAACTGCGCCAGGCATGGAGCCAATATTACTAATTACAGTAACCCTGATTTTTTTTCTTGCTACATGGTACATGCCTGGGAATAATCTATAATATTATTCTTTCTTATTTACTATGCTATTTACCATTTATTAATTTTACTAAAATAATGTTATTTACTATTTTTAACAATGTTATAAATTTAATAAACATATATTACATTTTATTTATTTTATATTAATTACCATTTTTAACAATGTTATTTGATAATGTTAAATTACTGCGTTTGAAAACATGATTGGCAATGATAAACAAGATTGGTACTTGGCAACCATTTTTGGCGATCAATCTCCTGGCACGGATAATACGTAAGTACCTAAAATAGTTTATTTTACATCACAAAAACACACACAATGATTAATTTATTATAAAACACACAATATTTAATTTGTTACAAAACATACGGAATCTGCTCTACCGCGTTGCCATACGAAGCAAAATCTAGCCCAAACCGCCGGGTAAACCACATATAAAATCGCCATTTTGGCGCCAAAATGATACCCCAGTGCGTCTGCGACAGTGTACCCAAAAGTACCCATCATTGAAAATGGTAAATAATGGAGAATCAAAGTAAAATAATACAAAAAATTTAATTTATTACACATAAAATCATATTCATGGCTTTTAACTACGATGGTAGTTTTATTGGCGGTATGTTGTAACGAAATGCTACCATGATCGTAAAAGTTCTTGATTTGTCTATTAGAATCTTCCGATTTGGTGAAGGATTAAGGAAAAAATTAAATTATGAATAAAAGTAACGTGTTACAATGCTTAACATACATTTAAGGGAGACCAAACTGGTCGCCAGTGGCGGCTAGTACAGTACTAAATATTACTCCTATATACTCTGCATTACTAATAATACAGTACAGCTTACTAAATCCCACTTATAATAAAATATTAATATATTTTGTTTTTACAATAAAGAATAATGTTTTATTTTAAAGCATTTTAATCTTTTAAAATAAAGTGTTAGTCACTCGTTCACTTTGTGCCAGTAATTGGTGTTACAAAATAGGGAAGGTATCAGTTACTGAATTTTTTGTCCCTATTTATGAATAAAATTAATTTTTAATAATAAAATGTATAATTTTTCAAAATTGTGCCAACAATATTTTTTAATACATATATCTCTACTACTATCCTTTCAAAAACAAAGGTAAGTATAAAAAAGATTTAAATTTTTGTAATAGTGATTTGAACAAGGGAGAATCCTTAAACTGTCAGTTACTGAGGGTTTCAACCTATATTTCCATGTATAATAATAATAATAATAATAATAATAAATCGTCTGCCTAAAAATTTAGTAAAGCTTTCAAGTGTCCCATTACTTATGTGAGATTGTCTTTAGCACTTTCTCGGTAAATTGTTTGGATTTATTTGGATTACAATATGTAGGGTTTTTTTTTTTATTTTTTTAGAGAGAGAAAAGAAAGTTTATATGAAAAAAGAAATTAAGTAGATTCTTTAATATTTAAATGGAGTTATTTATAAGTAAGTTTCAAAAACACAAGTGTCCAAAAACAAATGTGAGCCACTGTAGGTACATCAGTATTGGTTCGTCGCTTTCCTGTGTTTCCTATGATACTACGAAATTTAAATATTTCAAAAAATTTAATTATCAATCTATACTAATATTATAAAGGAGTAAAGATTGTTGGTTTGTTTGTTTGTTTGTTTGTTTGGGATAATCTCTGGAACTACCGAACCGATTTCAAAAGTGATGGTGGCAAATGGATGGTGACAACCTCTGCTCCAACATAGGCTATATTTTATGTCGGTGCCACTAATCCCAGGGGGGTGTAGGAGCGAAAAACTTTCTAAAATTGAATTTTTTTTTTTTTTTTTATACTGAAGGAGCTAGAAATTTGAAATTTAGCATTGTAGTTACTTATAAGATGTAAATGCTCTCTAAGAAGAATAATAATAATAAAAATCGAAATTTAAAAGGGTGAAATGAGCGAAAAGTGTTCTAAAATCATTCTGAATTACAATTTCTATGGAATCTCTGGAACTACAGAACCGATTTCAAAAGTGATGGTGGCAAATTGAAGGTGACAATCCCTGCTCCAACAGCCTCTTTAATAAAAAGCTATGCGATGCTGACAACTGGGTTTTTCGCTAATTGTTGCCACAGATTAATCTTGGAAAATGAAACCTTTGAAGTTACTGAAAAATATAATAGCTCGAAAAGTATTTGTCAGAAAATTGTTAGACAAACTGCGTTTGAAAGGTAAAAAATTGTATTTTTCTTGATATAAATTTCAAATCTAATGATTATGCCGTTTTTCAAATATTGAATTTCAAAAATTACCAAATTTCACAATGGAGTACCATAGTGAAACCTTCATGCGTAAAAAGATAATGATAAGGGCGACGTGTATATTGGCACGAGTCACAAATTATAGTAGCCTTATTATTCTGTTAAAATATAAGAGTGAATTATGAAATGTCAATATTTTGTTTGATTAAAAGTTCGTTAAGAGAAATTGACCAGCGTAGCGGGCGTAGCTTGCTAGTTAATAAATAAAATTTAAGGCATTTTCATGTTAGCCAAGTGCAGTGATCCATCGGCAAATACATTCTTCATGTTTATCACTTTAATACGAGTTTCAACAACAATGGAGTTGATTGATTATGCACCATCACAAAGAACATGGGCCAACTGGCTATGAAACGGCAATGATGAAATATTGAAATCATAAAATGCAGGGGGGAAGAATATAGTGTAATATTTAAAAATGTATGTATGATTTCATCCATTAATAGTTTAATAATAATTAAATTATGATGGTATGTTCAGAAAGCAACTCATAAATTATGAATCTATTATTTAAAATCTGCCAGTCTGTTCGGATTTCAAAACTATTGCTCATACAATAGAAAACGCAGGCGATCCAATCAACACCAGTTATCTGTACTAATATTATAAAGGAGTAACGATTGTTTTTTGTTTGTTTGTTTGTTAGTAGGGGGTAATCTCTGGAACTACCGAAGCGATTTCAAAAGTGATGGTCGCAAATGGATGGTGACAACCGCTGCTCCAACTTAGGCTATGTTTTATATCGGTGCCACTACCCCCAGAGGGGGAGGTGCAGGAGTGAAAAACGTTCTAAAATTTCGATTTTTTTAATACTGAAGGAGCTAGAAACATGAAATTCGGCATGGTAGTTTCTTATAAGATGTAAATGCTCTCTAAGGACAAATTTGAAACAAATTCGAAATTTAAAAGGATGAGATGAGCGAAAAGCGTTCTAAAAACATTCTAAATTACAATTTCTATGGAATCTCTGGAACTACAGAACCATTTTCAAAAGTGATGGTGGCAAATTGATAGTGACACTACTTGCTCCAGCATAGGCTATATTTTATGTCGGTGCCACTACCCCAGGGGGGGGGGGTGCAAGAGGGAAAAACATTCTAAAATTTCGATTTTTTTTTTATACAGAAGGAACTAGAAATTTGAAATTTGGAATGGTAGTTATTTTTAATATGTAAATGCTCTCTAAGAACATATTCTAAAAAAAATCGAAATTTAAAAGGGTGAAATGAGCGATAAGCGTTCTAAAAACATTCTAAATTATAATTTCTATGAAATCTCTGGAACTATAAAACCATTTTCAAAAGTGATGGTGGCAAATTGATGGTAACAACACCTGCTGAAACATAGGCTATATTTTATATAGGTGCCACTACCATGGGGGGGGGGGGTTCAAAAGCGAAAAACCGTTCTAAAATTTTGATTTTTTTATACTGAAGGAACTAGAAACATCAAATTTGGCATGGTAAGTTACTTATAATATATATAAATGCTCTCTAAGAACAGTTTCTAAAAAGTTCGAAATTTAAAAGGGTGAAATGTGCTAAATGTGTTCTAAAAATATTCTAAATTACAATTTCAATGGAACCTTTGAAACTACCGTACCGATTTTAAAAGTAATGCTCGCAAATTTATGGTGACAGTCTGTGCTCTAACAAAGGTTATATTTTATGGCAGTGCCACTACCCTCAGGGGGTTGCAAGAGCGAAGAACGTTCTAAAATTGCAATTTTTATTATACTGAAGAGATTAGAAACTTGAAATTGGGAAAGATAGTAACTTATAAAGATATGCCTGCTCTCTAAGAACAGTTTTTAAAAAAATCGAAATTTAAAAGAGTGATATGAGGGAAAACTGTTCTAAAAACATTCTAAATTACGATTTCTATGCAATTGTTAAAAACAGAAATTTGAAATTTAACATGGCTGATACTTTTTAAGACACAAGTGCACACACAGAATAGTTTTTTAAATATAAATCGAAATTTAGAAGGGTGAAAGAAAAAAAAAGTTCTTAATTACGATTTTATTTTATTTTTTTTTTTTTACTAAAAAGATTATAAACTTCAAATTTGGCATGGCGGTTACTTTTAAGTACAAATGCTCGCTAACAATGGTTTGTATAGAATTTCAAAATTTCAAAGGGTGAAATAAGCGGAAAGCGTTTAATAAAGCATTCTAAATTGCAATTGCTATGGAATTGTTAGGGGTATAAACTTAAAATTTTACATGGTCGCTCAGAACAATTTGAAAAAAATCGAAATTTAAAATAGTGAAATGTGCGAGAAGCGTTCTAAAAACGTCCTAAATTACGATTTATTGGAACTATTAAGGCTAGAAACTTAAAATTTCGCCTGGCTGTTACTCATGTAAATGATCACCCAGAACAGTTTACTAAAAATGCGAAATGTAAAAGGACAAGAGAAAAAAGAAACGTACTAAAATTTCAATTTATATAATACAGCTGGTATAGAAGCTTCCTATTTGGTATGGTGGTTATTTTTAAAATGCAAATTCTCGCTAAGACCAGTTTCTAAGAAAATCGAAATTTAACAGGCTGAAATGAGCGGAAAACGGTCTAAAAACGTTCTACATTATGATTTAATTAGTTTTATTCGGGTTAGAAACTGGAAATTTAGCACAGTTGTAACTTTTAAGATGCAGACGCTCAGTATAAACAGTCAATTAAAAATTCGAAGTTTAAAGGTGTAAACTGAGCGGAAAACGTTATAAATAATGTGTTTTGCCAAACTGTTAGCGATAGAAACATAGAATTTAACATGCTTGTTATTTTTGATACGTAAATGCTTCCACAGAACAGTTTTTAGAAATTCAAAATTGAAAAAAGGGTGCAGAAGCGAAAAACATTCAAAAATTGCGATTTTAGTGATGCTGCTGGTATAGGAAGTTGAAATTTGGTATGGTGGCTACTTTTAAGATTTCAGTGCTCGCTAAAAACGGTTTCCATAAAAAAAAAAAAAAAATCGAAATTTTAAAAAGTGAAATAAGCTGAAAAAGTTCTAAAAACCTTCTAAACAATGATTTATCTGAAATTGTTAGTGATAGAAACTTAAAATTTTACATGACTGTTACGTTACAGACACAAATGCATCCATAGAATAGTTTTTAAAAATTTTGAAATTTTAATGTGAGCAGGAACAGAAAAGTTTTAAAATTGAAATTTCTGTGATATAGTCATTACAGAAATTTGTTTAATTAGTAATTTTTGAATTATCTGTGAAAATAAAATTTCCTCCAATGAAAATAGGCCAACGAATACCACTTGGCATTTTTCAAGAATTACGCGAGCAAAGCTGCGGGTTTTGCTAGTCATATATAAGCTCATAGAATTTTAAAATTCGACTTAGTTTCTGATATGTAGTATTAATTTTTTTTAAATAAATTGGCGTAATGGTGGCAACAAAATTACTCCATTTTTAGTGTGCGCGTGTGTGTGGGGGGGGGGGAGTATAAAATGGAATATCGTCTGCTATCAGACCACTCAACTCTTTATTTTTTGTAATATAAATAAATATTGATATGAATTTCTAATATATGTATCAAATAATATTTTTCGAATTAGTTTAAAATGTAAATTAATGGACTGCAATAGAACATGGAGTCTGATCCTATAGGCTCAGATGTTTTTGTCCAAACCATAGAAACACACCACACTAGAGAACTTGACGATGCTGGCTTGAATGAATTCGTATATCGACGAGATAGACAAAGTATTGCAACAAGCTTGGCGATAACGTTTTTATCCAAAATCTTCTCGATTCAAAGTTGTATTTCTCATCATTACTTAAAAAGCCATTCTACTGTAATTACATCGAAATCACGTAACTTGCGAATTGTAATTTTCAGTCAATTTACATTGTGAATAGGACTCTTATATAATAAGCAATTTTGAAAAAAAAAAAAATGATAAACTGTAATGATGAGAAATCTTTTTAAAATATAGAATGAAAAATAATGTAGGATAGAAACGAATAATTTTTCCCTTAAAAATCAAGATTTCATATAATGCAAATGCAACACATTGGGTTGCTACTACGCTAGCTAGATTGAATGCCTTAGGGAGGCCACTCGTCTTGTCAAGCCTGGACGTTGAACATATAGCCCCCCCCCCCCCCCCCTGATTATCTTTTTATTTTCTTTCCTATTGCTCTATCTTAAAAAAGAAAGAAATGCAAATAACATTTCTTTTAATAAATTCCCTCCTTCGCACTTTCTACCAAGAGTCCTATCAATTGGGTGAATTTTCCTTAATCGAGGCTTAAACACAATTAACGTATTGTAACTTTAATTTTTAGAACAACATGAATTGGAATCATGAATTGAAACGTGATATTTACGATAAACATTAAATACTTAAAAATTATTATTATTTTTTTTAAATTCTTTAACTATTTTTCCTTTTAACCCTTTAACGGGCGGTGTCCACAAAAAAGGACACCTAATTTTAATTCCAAAACTGACAAACGGCACCAAGAATATTTAATACAAATTTTCCTTTTGTTAAGTACCGGAAAATAAGGAAATAGTTATTTTCTAATGAATTCGTTCGTAATTTCTGGTGTCAGTCCATTATTTCACCATTTTACAAACAGACTTACTCCGAGCCGGAAAGGGTTAAACTTATTTCAAGGTTACACCTGTTAGCATAAAATTGAAACAGTATTGTCACCAATAACTGGAAAATGAGCACGGAAATTTTTCTTACAGAATGCGTACGAAACAAGAGATGTGTATTTTCTTTACTGCGTCCAATTTTTCATGCTAGAAACTAAGAAAAAAGAAAAAAAAATTAATCGTTATCAAAAAAGCCTGTCACAGTTCGATTTTTAAATAGGCATATAGATTTGAAAAAAGAAAATAAAAAGAAGTGGCGCAATTTTAGGCTACCTTGTTTTAAAACAAAAGGTGTACCACCCAATGATTAAAAAGAAAAGCAATAAAGATTATTTTAATAGTTTTTCTTTGTTAGGATTTAAAAAACAAAAAAACATCCTTAACACTCCGTTATTATCCTCGATTTTTGAGTGTCTTTGCACCCTGACTGGATAAGTGGATTTCCACCCACACATCGAATGTCACGTGGGTATAATCCATCATGAAAGAACTCACCTACAGCGTCGGTGGATTCGGGATGATTCATTCGGCAAACCCAGGTGAGATGACCCGATGGCAGAAGCTCGGATTTTCTCTGTAGAAGTTCAGATCTCTGTATAAAATTTTTTGATCCGCAAAACTCCCATCGCCATTCAAAATCGTGTGTAAAGTGTCTCTCTCCAGCCACCTCGTTGTTCGGTGTTTTCAGACCGATAGACCAATTCACTGGGATGGGAGGACCGGAGATTGTCTCACAAGACATACAGCAATGTATCCTGAACAATCTATCCATGTTCCATTTGGATAGATTTTGAAATACCATCGGTCACCGTGAAAAGAAAACGAAGGGCTGTAGTACTCCACATCCACTTCTGCTGGAATCGAACAGAAATCCCAGACTGTCCACTCGATGACACCTTCCTCTCTTGCACTCACTTCTCCGATCTCCTCCATCGCAGAATATTGGAACCTATTTATTTGGCATACGATTCAACAAGTTGTTCTGAGGGTACCTATGGAAAAAGAAAGAGATGAATTCATTTCAAAAGAAGGAATTTTACGCATTTATTATTATTATTTTTTAAGTACATGTGAATGTTGTGGCCATCACAAAAAAATTATATAAACTAATTTTATTAAGCTAAAACGGGATTAACATACCATATAGATAATACATACGTATACATAATAGACAGCTAGAATGCTTGCTCATCGAAGAAAAAAAAACAGCATAGCTGCGCCTTCTGTTGAGTGGTGAAAACAAAGGTTGTATAAGCAAGAGTTTTTTTTTTCTTTTCATAAGTAATTTTGGTGCAATTTCATGCCACGAGGGTATACGGCGCCTACCACCGTCTACCCTCCACTCCATCCCTGGTCGAAATGTCATATAGGTGCTATGACAAAAAAAAATCACGATGCCTAACTTCAAGACGAATCAGTATGTATTATCTGTTATTCTCAAAAGATTCAATCGGTTTTTTTGTCGAATGCAATGGCACCTGGAGAAGGGTTGGACACCCTCCGCGTCCAAACAGCGCTGAACTGGGCGCTTCTCATTTCAGAGTGTAGCACGCATTGAGGTTTCTTCCATTTATTGCGTCAAAGTTTTGCGGCTTTTCGACCCCTCCCACCCCCTACCACACAAGTTGTCACAATCGAATGATACCTCTATTCCTCCCTCCTCCCTATTGTGACATCGCATTTTTTGCAACTGTTACTTAAAGCTATATTTTGATTAAAAGAACAAATTACAATTTTTTAAATTTATTATTATCGACCGAAATAAATATCTTAAAACCGTCAACATCTTGCGACAATTTCACTTCGAGCTGTTGCAATGCCAAACGAAACAAGAACGAAAAATCATGCGTCCAGCACAGATTATGAAACACTTTCCAACACATCCAAGAATACTTACAGCAAAACTTTACAGTTTAGTGTAAGGTAAAAGAGGATTTGTAAGTAAACAATTTGGAAAACGCATACAACACATTTGCAAAGCCAATTTCAGCAACTAACATCAATACTGGAAAGAAATATCCGAATTCTTTTGTACATTAATGTTTATAATCTATAGATTTGTACATATATGCCAAAAATTTAGTTTCGTTAGGAAACGCATAGCAGAGGTGAAAATTCTCTTTCAGCAATTTCCGTTAATAAATGGAAATTGCTGAAACAGAATTTACACAAATGCTGCACAAATCATGAGATGTTTTGTGCAGCCCTGTATAGGATCAATAGAATTTACACTTGTTAAATTTATAAACGCGTGCCACAACTGAAAACGCACTTTCAGCAATGATTGTTAGCATAGACAGTAATGTAACCCAATTATTTTGTGTGTCCCTGTATAGGAACAATGAATGCTATGCACACTGTATTCTATAGTTAGCACTTTGAACTACATCTCAGTGAAATATATCCATTTCAATATGTTTCAAATAGTGCAATATCATTAAAGTACACCGCAAATGGTTTTCCCCATAGACTGTAATGTAACGGACAGTAAATGCTACACACTTCATTTTCAATACCGAACATTCCACAGTAACCCTTAATAACATATTCATATTTCAATTTCATGTGAAACGGAATTCATAAACACCTTTTAACTATGTTAGAAAGTTTTAAAAAGATCCAATGATTTTTCAAGGCAAAAACTTGATAAATAAAAGAATACAGAAAAAGACTTTTGGTACCCTTTTTGAAACTTTTTTTTGAGTACCTTTTACACATATTATTAAAGGTTCTATAAATGATTTAATCTATGCTAATTATATTGGACGCCTCAAAGCCCGATTTCGGAATTTTCGATTAGATTATTTTTATTTAATTTTTTTCATATTTTTATTTAATTTTTATTTAATTACGCGATTTTTCGCATTAGTAAAAATAAGTAATTCAATTTCAATCGTTAGCCCAATTTAATAAGTTTTGTCCTCTTTTCAATAAAGAGGAAATCATTTTCAATAATTTCTGAAATCGTACATCGATTTATGAATTTTTCGCGAATTTTTTTAATGCAATTTTTTAATTTTTCGTGTTTTTTATGCAATTTTTGGAGTTCTTTCGTATTTCGCAGAAAATTTTTGACAGTGGTACAAGAAATTCGGTTTCCGACTTTTAGCCCAATATAGTAAATTTTGACCAGCGATTTTTTAATTGTAGCGATTTTTAGCCATCTTTGAGGCAATTTTTTGACATTCATGAAAGAAATCCGTTTACAATGTTTTAGCACACTAATAGTAAATTTTGTCCTCTCTTACTTTTGAAGTTTTACCGATTTTTAATGCGATGTTCAACGTTTTGTCACGTTTCGCGACGATTTTTTGACATTTGTAAAAGGCATTCCGTTTCAAACTATAAATCTAACATAGTAAATCTTGTCTTCCGCGATTTTTTGACATTCGGAAAAGAATCTGGTTTCAAATTTTTAGTCTTTATGTAGTAAATGTTGTCCTCCGTGATTTTTTGCGATTTTTTTCGCGTTTTTTTTTTCGAGTGCCGCGGAGATATGTCTTTTTCGTAAATGGAGTGTTTCAAACTATTAGCGTAATAATAGTAAATTTTGCCCTGTACGATTTTTGATTATTTTAGCCTTTGTTTCTCGTGTTACTGCAATTTTTTGACATTCGCAAAAGGTATTCGGTTCCAAACTTTAAGACTGATATACTAAATTTTGTACGCCGCCATTTTCAAATTTGCAGCAATTTTTAATGTGGTTTTTACAGTTTTTTGCGTTTTACGGCAATTTTTTGACATTAGTAAAAGAAATCCCGCTTCAAACTTTTGGCCTAATATGGTAGGCTTCGTCCAACGCGATTTTTTAAATTTTTACCGATATTTTACGTGATTTAAAGCGTTTGTTCGCGTTTCGCAGCTATCTTTTCACAGTCGTTAAAAAAATAATTCGGTTTCAAACATTTAGCCCACTCTAGTAAATTTTATTGTCTACTATTTTTTAATTTTTAGCTTTTTTTTGTATTTTGCGGCGATTACTTGGCCTTCGTAAAAGGAATTCGGTTTCAAACTTTTAGACTAATGTACTAAATTTTGTACTCCGCCATTTTCGAATTTGCAGCAATTTTTAATGCGGTTATTAGAGTTTTTTGCGTTTTGTGGAGATGTTTTGACATTCTTAAAAGAAATCCCGTTTCAAACTTTTGACCAAATATAATAGGGTTTGTCCTACGCGATTTTTTTACCGATTTTTTTATGCGATTTAAAGCGTTTATTCGCGTTCCGTGGCTATTTTTTGACAGTCGTAAAAGAAGCAATTCGGTTTCAAACATTTAACCCACTCTAGTAAATTTTATTCTCTACGATTTTTCAATTTTTAGCGTTTTTGGTATTTCGCGGCGATTACTTGGTATACTTTGTAAAAGGAATTCGGTTTCATGACAGGCAGATATAACAGTTTTTCGCAAGCTAAAATGTCCTCACTAATTTTTCATTATCCTGCAATACTTTTGCCGAGTTCCTTTGCATCCATATACATTGCCTGTTTTCTTTCCCACAATTAGTCTCCCACTTCGCAGTTTACGCAAGTTGCTGTGTACAGCTGCGGAGAGTTTTTTTCTGACATTTTCTTTTTGCCATCTTGCTTTATTTAAATTTTTCGGCAAATGTGTGGCGTGACATAATAAATCAGCTGACTATATATATTGTGTTGAAATGGCATGTATCACGGCAGTGGTGATGACATTTTGCAAGCAGTTCTGTTTTATAAATCCTATGGTTTACACCGTCTAACGTAGCATGTGGCGACGATTATGAATCACGATTATGAATACGTTTCTCATATTGTTTTAATATTCAACGTTTTTAAGTTTCAACATCAAAGACCTGATGTGATTTTAAATAAAATTGAGAAAAGCTGTTTTGAACTATTTAATCGGCTGGTACAATGACACATTCCACTGCGTATTGCTCTGCCCTGGTCCGAGTTTAAGCTAACTTAACCTCTACGACTTTTAGGTTATGGGCCGGAGCAGTAATTCTACCTGCTGTTATGTCAAACATCATTAGTGTATGTTGTATAGTACGCTGTCGAATAAGCTTTAGCTTAGTACATCTTGCTGAATATAATTCTTCCTGTTTCTGTCCCCTATAAATGGTTGACGACCTCATCATCTTTGTGAATGTTTTGTTGGAATATAGAGTGGTGATATTTCTCTTTACGGATACTGTCCAATGTTTAATGTGATCGGTTGTACTTTAAATTCGGAAATTTAAGAGAACTTTCTGTTATTCATGAGCTGGATTATAATACGAATTTTACTTCTACAGAATTTACGTAGGACTTTTGTAGACTTTGATTTTGAATTTTAAATATTTATAGAGTTCTATCATATTCTAGTGAACGTAATATGTAAGAATTTTTTTATTTGAAATTTATTCTACTTTTTTTACATGCTTATATAAATGTATTTCTTATATATTTTTTCTTACAGCAATTAATCCAGTTTATTTATATTATAATGAATGATATTGAATTTATAACCCCAGACAACTGACATGACACCCGTCCGCGGACATGAAAATCCTCCTTATGGACCGTGGTTGCTGGGAATTTATTAAAGGTACAGAAACAGCACCTGAGGACGGTATAAAATATAAAGAAAATCGTGACTTTAATTTACACCGTGACAGGGCATTTAGTTCCATATATTTAAATGCATCTCCAGAACGTAGAGAGACCACTACTTGCAGAAACTATGGACGTTAAGAAAGTATGGGAGATTTTTGAGGGTAATTATCGCCCTAAAACTAGAGTTGCAGTAATTTCCCTCCTGGATAGATTTTTCGTTGCCAGGTATGAAGAATGGGAAGGGATTGGTTTGTTTGCAGTCAAATTGCGTACTATTATTAAACAACTGAGGGAACAGGGACACCCATTAGAAGACCTTTATCAGGCTTTTCAACTTATTCATTTTTTTTTTTTTTGCCCGATGAATTCTGTAGTATTGTTCTTAATATTTATCGTTATACTGATTCGGATTTTAAATTCGATTCCATACTGAAATAACTACTTTTAGAGGAAAAGCCGCTTGCAACAATGCAATCTAGATAAAACAACTGTTGCATTTAAATCTAAAATTGAGAAACCTAAAGGCAAAAATATAAAACACTATAGTAGAAGTAGCAGTAAAGATAGGTCTACCCCCTTGAAACGCGATATTGTTTGTAGCAAATGCAAAAAGCGGGGCCACATTGCTCCAAATTGTACTATAAAACCCAGTAAAGAGATAAAAAGAGGGGGGGGGGAGCAATAACCTAAATACCAGTTTTGCCACTGACGAGCTTGAAGCGAATCTCTGTCAATAGACAGGAATGGCATTTTGATACTGCTGCATCAACACAATTTTGTAAAGATCGGGGGGTTTTCTCCACATACAAATCTGTGAAGAGAACCGACATGTCTGTTGCGATAGGGGACCTTAAATGTTCAGTTTTAGGTATGGGAACTGTAGCAATGTTATTTTATGATAAGATAAAGCGGAAACATTTTATACTTAAAAACGTCATGTACGCATAAGCTTGGACGTAACTTTACGTCAGGTACAGCCCTTGACAGCATGAAAACATATTTTTCATGTAAAAAGGGTCGTTTAAATTTGTTCTCAAGATATGGAACAAAGATCTTTGTGGCCATAAAAATTTACCTGTTTTTTATTTGTAATTTTTTATCCAATGTAAATGACAAAACGGCTTTTGCAGAAGAGATTCAAAAATGTGGAGGAAATCTAAACGAATGGCATCGTATACTCCGTCATATTAATATGAAGTAAATTTTAAACACAAGTAAATGCGGAGCAGTTCACGGTTTGCCAAGTTTCAAGGGAAAAGCCATGCCTACTTGCGAAGATTGTGTGATCGCCAAGTCCCGAAGTGTCTCGTTGAAGCCAATAGGCAAAAACACTCTCTAGCAAGCCCCTCGAATTGGCTCATTCTGATCTTTGTGGGCCGTTACGGATCAAATCAAATGGAGGAGCTAGATATTTTGCGACATTTTTATGCGACTATTCTAAAAAGGTAGTTGTTTACTCACTTAAACAAAAATGTGAAGTTTTCGATAGCTTCAAACGGTTTCAAAAAAGGGCGGAGAGCTTTCTGAACCTCAAGATAATAAATCTTAGATGAGACAATGGCCGAGAATATGTCAGTGAGGCCTTCAAGTAAATACCTTGGAGATCAAGGGATACATCAGGCATTCAGCAACGTCTACACGCCCGAGCAGAATGGGACTGGAGAAAATTTCAATTTCGTGGCTTTAAACACTATAAAAGCTCTTTTACGTGACAGTAAGTTAAGCGAATGTTTTTAGGTGGAAATATTATTAACTTTTGTTTATACTTGGAACCGGGTTTGTCATTTTAAACAAAGGAAAACGCTGTTTGAATTGTATGGAGGAAGAAAGCCATCGGTAAAACATCTGAAACCCTTCGGCAGTGCCGTTTACCTGGGAAAGCCTAAACAACGCAGAAGTAAGTTTTCAGTGAGAGCTCAGAAAGGTATAATAGTCGGATACGCACTCTACACTAAAGATTATCGCATTCGCATATGGTTACCCCAGGAACGTAAAACGATAAAAACATAAATGTCACTTTTTAGAAAGAAGACACCAGAGGAGTCTTATTGGATCCAAAGCACCGGAACCGGTTTCGAAAGTAAAAGTACCTCCCTAAAAAAATCCGCAAAGAAAACCGAAAAAGTAATCAACGGCGTTAATAGAGATTGATCTCTTCTATCCAATGCAAAAAAAAAATCGTTTAAAAATATTTAAATGCTAACGAGATATTAGAAAAATAATGCCCATACGATTAACATTAGCGAATGGGTGTTTTCAAGTGGGTGAAGAGGACCCTTAACATGCTTGGGGGTAAATGCGAATTTTCTATGCCTTTTCCTGATAACACATGGCCTCAGGGCCAGACTTAGAGTATCTAGGGCCCCGGGGCAGATATCGTTCTGGGGGCCCCTTCTAAATGTCCATATAGAAATTGTTTCTGAATTATGCTGAACTTCATTCCTATTGTATGTACACATAAATTTCTTACCAAGTACATTTACATCTGTGTACAGGGTATCAAAAGAAAGATGGTAGTAATAAAAAGTACTAGTAGGTAAACTAGTAGGAAAAATAATAGTAGAAAAAATGATGGATTGGTTGAGGGGAGTATTTGTTTGCAAACTTTCCCTTTGCTTATAGCATAAGATGACTAAAAGAGAAATGTCCCTAATGAGTCAAAGCATTAACCATGAATTTCTCTGTGATCTAGTTCGTTCTTTTGGGGGGGAAGGATGGGGTACAAAAAGCAGAGAGGACTCAACTGATTCTTTAAACACTTGCCACCCTCTTAATGAAAATCCTGATTACTCCCATGAACGCCCCTTCAAATGGGGCAGCTGCCCCACATGCCCCTGCATTAGCCAGGCCCTGCATGACCTCACTCTATAAGTTTGGATATAACCTGATTCACACCCTCATGCGATAAGGTTTGCTAAAGAAGAAATCTTCTAATATATGTACAGGTAAAATGTATAATAATTCTATTTAAATGAATAATTTTACTTGAGAAAAGAATAGTTTTAAGATGTCGTAATTTATTTTAAAATATATGACATGATTTCTTTTTTTGTGTGTGAGTTGGTTTAAAAATGTTAAATCTTAATAGAAACTTTACTTTATTTATTTATTTTTCAACTCCACTAAATGTTTTACTGCATGCTCCATCATCGACACGCGACGACGTCTTCAACACACCCATCACCATATTCCGTCACACCACAGCACATCAGGTGGCGCCAAACATACAAACTCACACTACTATTTTTTTTTCAAAGATGACAATTTCCAATAGATTCCGTTTTCCTGCTATAGTTAAGAGATTACATTATATGGTGTTCTTTTTCTTTTTTTTCCAGGAGGGGGAGGGGGGGGGTGCTGCACATACAGAAACATTTGATATAGGATACATTTTTAGAAAATGGGAAACATGTTATTTTAAATCTTTATTATATAAAAAAAAGTGCAAAAAGGGGGAAAATGTGACAGAAAGTTCAGAAGCGCGTCATTCAAAAGAACTGTGTTTAGAAAAATTACTCTTATGGTAGACTTAATAAAAAATACTACCTATTGCATTTTCTCCCATGTTGGAATTTCTGAAAAATTTTTGCTGATCTACGCCGATCAAAACCCCTGAAACCTCAAACAACCCCCAGTTCAAAACTTTATCTATATCTATTTATCTATGTATCTATATCACTTTTTTATGGACACGATAACTCCCATAATTCTGCACAAATCTCTTCTAAACTGATACATAAAATCAAGCGGCATAAAATCTCGGTCAAGTCCGTTAATGGGCAAAATCGGACCAAAGGAGTGCAAATGGGGAGAGTTTTTGTGAAAACAGAAAATACCCCATAACGCCTTAATTATGATCCATATCGAATCCTTTTAAAGTTATTATTACTTCTAGGAAATAGGCCAAAAATTTTTGTATGGCAGATTTTAAATTTCATTAAAAATGGCCTCAAGGGGTGGGGGAGGAGGAGGCATAGGGGTTTAAGAAGGAAAAAATTCATAACTTCGTCCATTCACAAGATATCAAATCTGCTTAAATTTATTATAAATCGTCTAAATATTATCTACAACTTTTATACTGAAAAGTTTTTGATAGGAAAACTCTTACAAAAAAAAAAAAAAAAAAAAAAAAAAAAAAAAACGATGTAACGCGGAACTCCCCCACACTCCCAATAAGAATAGACTTTCCCAGCGCAGCGCATCGCATAAAATTAGTAGTTAACCTCGAAATCTGCCTGTGTCTGTAGGCCGAGCCAGGAGGGATTTTTTTTTAAATCTTTATACCGAGATTTAGATATTTTGAGCATCGTTTAAAACTATGATGTAATTTTCATCATTAAATTTTTTTCACGTATTAACTTAATTATTTAAAAATTGTTTTCCTTAAAAAAAAAACACGTCTAAATATTTTTTTCAGTTGAAAAGTGTTTGTAAATATTATTATTTTGGCTTTTTTAAATCTGCCAACAGTAATGTAAAAATTGACTGTTTCAAACTATGAATTAAATCTCTAATCAAATATGAAATTCTGAATAAAATTGAAAAAAAAAAAATCCCTTAAAAAATTAGAAAAGTTAAATATATATAATATATATATATATATGTATATATATATATATATATATATATATATTGGACACAGCACATTATAACCTTGTCGAGTAGGTTAAATTCCTATGCCTAGTTTATGATCCTATAAAACTTTTTAAACTGAACTATTTTGAGCTATTGTATAACATTAAGTAGCTCTTAATCGATTTTAAAACTCTCTCTTTCAAAGTGTTTATCATACATTCCTCTATAAAACTATCAGTTTTCATATTTTTATATGCAGTAAGGTTTTTTTTTTTTTTTTTTTTTTTTTTTTTTGTAATGAGCCAAGAAAGTTAAAATGGCACAATAAATCCAATTACGGAGGTGGCGGCAGCAGCGCTAGTTACTTTTTTTTAAAGTAAAAAATTAGTTAAAGTTTTGAACTAATCAATATCGATGTTATTAGGTAAATGTAATGATGAGAAATATTCTATAAAAAGTTAATTCAGTGTAAATCTGCCAAAAGAATATTGTTGGAAAGGTCCTTAAAATCGTATGTGATAATATTGTTGATGTGGGTAAGTGTCTTGATTTTATTAACTAGCACATAACTGCTTTTAATATAATAAGTGTTATATTTCAGATAAATCGTAGATTTGTGTGAGAATATTTAAGAAAAGTGAGTTAGCGCATGTGTTATATGTTGAAGGGGCGAGGCCAACTAGGTACGCGCTGAACATCAAAATATTAAATTCTTGGAATTAAAATTAACTCTGGTCATCAAATACAGAAAGAAAAGGAATTGCTTACCTTTTCTATGGTCTATCCAATTTATGAAATATCCACTGGTTTATATATATCAACTATTTGATAACTTATAAACACTTCTTGAATAATTTTATTTTGCACCACCGCTGAAATAAGACTTGTAAAAAATTATATTAATGCACAATTCACATTGAATAAATAAGTTCACGTTTGGATTGATTTTAAAAATTATATTTTACATTACTTAAAATTTTAAAAGGTTTACATTTAGAATTATATTAATTACTAGATGGAACCCGTCAAAATTTGACGGCAAACAACTTGATACTACCATAAAAATAAAATTTATAGTTGCTTTAACTTGACAAATTTCATAGTAGAGAGCATAATATGATTAAGCGGTCACAGACCTTTCCATCAATATATCACATGAAGGGTGTGTGCAAAATTTAGAAAGTACCCCTTGGGGGGGGGGGGCAAAGTGGGGAGATGGACACCGGAGATGTATAATATGAATAAGTGGTCACAGACCTTTCCAATGATATATAACATGAGGGTTGTGTGCAAAATTTAGAAAGTAAGGGGGGGTGGGGGCGGGGGGCAAAGTGGGGAGATGGACATCGGAGATGCATAATATGATTAAGCAGTCACGGATCTTTCCAACAATATATGAGATGAGGGGTGTCAACAAAATTTAGAAAGTATCCCTTGGGGGGGGGCAAAGTGGGGAGATGGACATCGGAGATGCATAATATGATTAAGTGGTCACAGACCTTTCCAATGATATATAACATAAGGGTTGTGTACAAAATTTAAAAAGTACCCCTTAGGGGGGAGGGGGGGGCAAAGTGGGGAGATGGACATCAGATATGCATAATATGATTAAGCAGTCACGGACCTTTCCAACAATATATGACATGAGCGGTGTCAACAAAATTTAGAAAGTATCCCTTGGGGTGGGGGGGCAAAGTGGGGAGATGGACATTGGAGATGCATAATATGATTAAGTGGTCACAGACCTTTCCAATGATATATAACATGAGGGTTGTGTGCAAAATTTAGAAAGTACCCTTTGGGGAGGAGGGGGGCAAAGTGGGGAGATGGACATCTGGGATGCATATGATTAAGCAGTCACAGACCTTTCCAACAATATATGACATGAGGGGTGTCAACAAAATTTAGGGAGGGGGTAGTGGCGGGATGGACCCCCGGAGATACATAACATGAATAAGTGGTCAAAGACTTTTCCAGCGATATATCACTTGGGGGGGGGGGAGTGGGGGGATGGACCCCAGAGATGCATAACATGAAAAAGAGGTCAGAGGCGTTTCAACTTGCAACTTTTTTCTTGAAGGCATTTGACAATATTAATTTTTTTTTTTACCTAAGACAATTTAACGATATTCTTAATATTTTTGCACAATTCGTCAAATGTTCATGGAAAAAATCATGAAATTCGCTAATCAATAGTTGATAAATTATAAAATTCAACAATCGATAATGGAAAAATCACGAAATTCATCAAATGGTCTGCACACTGATGTGATGATCAAAATAGTTTTGAAGTATAGGACAAAATTAGCTTTTGCCAAACAGCGAGTAATACTGAAAATTTGGCAATGGACTTTATTGCCACCACTGGTTAAACATAATAGTCACACTCACCAATTACGATGATTGAATGGAAAAAGATTTTTTTTCTCTGCTGTCGCTCGACAAATTTCGAAACCATTTGGCGAATTTCACGATTTTTTCCCCGAAATTGACGGATTGTGATTTTTTTTCTCGAAGCCATTCGACGATATTCGAAAACTTTTCCCCCCGAAACCAGTTGATGAATTTTGCGATCTTTCCACTGTCGATTAATGAATTTTGCAATTTTTCCGCTATCGATTGATAAATTTAGCAATTTATCGACTATCGATTAACAAATTTCACAATTTTTTCCATGAACGAACAAATTGCGCACTTTCTTCCCGCTAATGTTTGACACATTTCGCCCTTTACAATTCAGCCAATGAGTTGAACGTTGTTTCTTTCCAGAAATGTCAGGAATGAAACAATTATTCTTTAGGATGAATTCCCTTCGTTCGATGCCCCATGTGTGCGATGCAGTACGTCACAGACTTTTTAGGGCACCTGCAGACTAAAAACATCTAACCAATCTTCGCGGGTGAAAAAATCACAGATTTCGTCAAATGATTGAGGAAAAAACACTAAATTCATCAAAGGATCATGGGAAAACATGACTCGTTAAAAGACCACAGAAAAAACGTGAATTATGCAAAAGGATCGCGAAAGATAAGCAAATTTGTTCAAAGAATCACAAAAAAGGAAATTTCACCAAAAAATCACACTTTTTTACTAAATTTCGTCTAAAAATTGCAGAATAAAATGTATTTTATCAAAGAATCGCTGGAAAATGCGAATTTCGTTAAGGATCGCGAGAAAAATGCGAAATTCTTCAAAGGATCGCTGAAAAAACATGAATTTCGTCAAAGAATTTCTGAAAAAACATGAATCTCGCCCAATAACAGAAAAATCATGGTTCATAATCATTATATCATACATTATCAAAAAAAGAAATTTCACCAAAAAATCACGCTTTTTTACTAAATTTCATCTAAAAATTGCGGAATAAAATGTATTTTATAAAAGAATCGCTGGGAAACGCGAATTTCATAATCGATCGTGAGAAAAATGTGAATTTCTTCAAAGGATCGCTGAAAAAAACGCCAATTTCGTCAAAGGATTGCTGAAAAAACATGAATCGCCTCAAAAGGAAGCAGAGAAAGTGCGAATATCGTCAAAGGATCACAGAAAAACGCAAATTTCGTCAAAGGATAGCGGAAAAAACGTGTATTTCGTCAAAAGATTGCAGTTAAAACATGAATTTCGTCAAATGATTGCTGAAAAAACACAAATTACATCATAGGATCGCTGAAAAAATCATTAATTTCATCCATCGGCACATAAATATCATGAATTTCGTCTATCGGGGAGCATAAAAATCCTTATTTTCGGCGGTCGGGTAGAGAATTTTTTTTTTATCAATCGGGCGTGTAAAAATCATGAGTTTCATTTATCGGTCACCTAAAATACACAAAATTCTTCATACGGGCACATAAGAATCAAGAAATCAGTTGATCAGGCACGTACAAATCATTAATTTCCTCTATCGGCACATAAAAATCATGAATTTTGTCTATCGGGTGCATAAAAATACTTAATTTCATAATCTTTTACCAAATTTCGTCTAAAAATTGCAGAATAAAATGTATTTTATAAAAGAATCACTGGGAAACGCGAATTTCATAAACGATCATGAGAAAAATGCGAATTTCTTCAAAGGATCGCTGAAAAAACACGAATTTCTTCAAAGGATCGCTGAAAAAACACAAATTTTGTCAAAGGATTGCTGAAAAAACATGAATCTCGTCAATAGGCAGCAGGGAAAGTGCGAAGATCGTCAAAGGATCACGAAAAAAGCAAATTTCATCAAAGGACTACAGAAAAACACAAATTTCGTCAAAAGATAGCAGAAAAAACGCGAATTTCGTCAAATGATTGCTGAAAAAACACAAATTACGTCGTAGGATTGCTGAAAAAATCATTAATTTCATCCATCGGCACATAAATATCATGAATTTTGTCTAATGGGTGCAGAATTTTTTTTTTTTCATCAATCGGGCGTGTAAAAATCATGAGTTTCATTTATCGGTCACCTAAAATTCACAAAATTCTTCAAACAGGCGCATAAAAAGCAAGAAATTAGTTGATCGGGCACGTAAAAATTATTAATTTCCTCTATCAGCATATAAAAATCATGAATTTGGCAATCGGGTGCATAAAAATACTTAATTTCGTCGGTCGAGTGCAGAAAAAAAAAATCGTCAATCGAGTGTGTAAAAATCATGAGTTTCATTTATCAGGCATGTAAAAATCATGAAATTCTTAAATCCGGTGCATAAAAATCATGAATTTTGTAGGACGGGCACGTAAAAATCACAAATTCATCAAGTGGGTGAGTGAAATCACGAATTAGTCAAGTGGGCACATAAAAATCACGAATTTCTTCAATCGAGTGCATAAAAATCGTAAATTTTGTCCCTCAGATGCAGAAAAATCATTAATTTCATCGATCGGGTGAGGAAAAATCCTGAATTTTGTCAAACAGATGCAGAAAAAACACAAACGGAAAAAAGAAAATCAGAAAATCCTGTATTTGGCCAGTTTTTTCCATATTTTTAATCACCAGTTTTCCAAGTTTTATCGCCGAGTGCTTATTTTCACCTTTAGGTGGCAATAAAGTCAATCGCCAATTTTCAGTATTGCTCGCTGTGCTAATTGCGTTGTGCAAGTGCTAATTTTATCCTGACAAAATGGTTATCGTATCAATGGATGGAAAAGGAAAAAGTGTGTAGTGTATATAAATGAATTCTGCATTGACTGTCACCTTGTATAATGACAATTGTGTACAATTTATCGCGTTTGATGGAGTTTTTAAGTTTCAAGTTTAGATTATTATATTATTAGGTAGTTTTTCATTTTATCTTTATTTTATTTTATTGAATCATTGAAGGTAAAACAGATATCTATTTCTGTGTTCATGATTGAGTTCTTTAGATATGTTTTGATTCTTCGTATATTGTTAGCAAAATTATTTAGTGCACATAATATAATTGTAAAGCATGCTTTATATACATTCTGGTGTATTTTATTAGTTGAAATTTGTTACATTTTTCGAAATGATTGTTGAATTTTGTCATCTTTTTTCCCGCAACCAATCAATAAATTTCATGATGTTTTATTGGTGATTGGTTGCGGGAAAGTATTGTGAAATTCAACAATCATTCAAGAAAATGTAACAAAATTCTACTAACAACAGGAGCCTCTAAACAAACCAGTTCAAAATATGCATTCATATACATTAGATGCTGTACCATCTGTCCATTTACATATTAAAATGTGTACTAAATGATATAAAACATTTTAAAAACTGAAATTTTACACTTACATCTTAATTGTAAGTTTCATTGTTTACATGAGTGGATTTTAAGGAGTCTACTGCATATATATACACATATACTAAAATTATCTATCTAAATCCACTTGAATCATTGAAAGTTTTGTTAAGATTTGATCGTATTTCAATCTTTAGAACGCTTTTCTATTACCCAACATAATACTAATAAATTGTCATACTAAAGTTCCAAAACCTTTAAAAAAATTGTCAACAAACCAAAAAATTCCATGCAAAACACATCCATACACACTATCATAACAAAATGCACAGGTAGTAAAGCTGTTTAGAAGCTCCTGTTGTTAGTAGAATTTTGTTACATTTTCCCGAATGATTGTTGAATTTTGTGATCTTTTTCCCGCAACCAATAAATAAATTTCACGACGTTTTATTGTGATTAAACTATGAATTTTGTTATTTTTTTACATATAAACACAATTGCCGACTCAGCAAGTTTCTGAATTTGTCCATGTTAGTGAAACTTTTTTTTTTTTTTTTCATGCAACTGCTGGTCAAATTTTTAATCAATTTTTACAGCCGAATGCAACTATTAAAACATCTGTAGTATTATATTCAAAAAGGTAAATTTCAGCTTTATAAATCCTAATAAAAACTCGACCATTACTTTTTGGTTTAAGAAATTTAAAGTAGCAAAATATACATACGACATATCCAAAGAATTCAATCATGAACACAGAAATACATATGTGTTTCTATGTTCATGAGCTCAATATAACAAAATAAATAAAGATAAAATGAAAAAAATACCTAATATTTATAGTAATCCAAACTTTGAAACATGTTGCTTACGCCGACTCCCGACTAAAGATCTCTAGAGACAGGAAATGCCCTCACCTCATTGGCTGAAACAAATCTGTCTGTAGAGAGTAAAAGCCTCTAGCTGATTGGCGGAATGCTCGCGCACGCGTATAAAGGTCATATTTTCATGGAATACGAAATACCAGTTTAGCTTTAAATAGATGGATAGCATCAGGAAACATTTTTTCCTGTGACTTTACAGAACGAAGGATAGTAATACACTGACTCATTTTCATAAAGTTTGGAAAGTTACGAGTAAAGTTGCATCATTTCTTTGAAACAAATTGACGTTGAGTAATTGTCCTTTTAAATGTTTTAGTTCTGTAATAAGTTTATAATGGCATAATCACAAATAACAAATTATAAACATACTTCACATTATTAGAAGAGAACGATTATAACGAGGTGATAAATATCTATTGCTTGATAGACTTGAAACTTAAGAGTCAAAAATTAGGTCACTTGTTTTGAAGAGATGAGAGAAAAATTATCGTTGGGTTTTTATCTGCGTGCTTCATCATTTTCTTTATTTATTTATTTTACTTTGAGTGGAAAATATTAAGTGATTGAAATGAATGGATTAGTTTTCTACATTATAAGTATTACATCCTACTGTAACAATGCGGAATTTAATTTTTTTTTTTTTTTAGCTTTTTTATTTTTTTATACTGTGACATTTTCCCATATATCCCAGCGAAGGTAGCTTGTGACCGTTACGATGGACCCCCGGAGTTGTCGGGTCAGATCAAATGAAACGATCGATCCCCGATACTGAATGGTTCGGACATTAGAGGAACAACACCTGAGACTGTCTGGCACCTAGCCTGACAGTACCGAATTTCTTATTCTCCTTGTGAGGTCGCAGGTGGAAAAGTTTTCCCAGACTGTCGGACTCCAAGGGAAGTCCTTTAAATCTGCGAATGAGAACCCTATATCAGCAACGATAGGCTACCGAAAGTTCAAGAGGCCAGGATGAATATTTACCCCCGCCCCTCCTTTTTTCTGATGCGGGAGGAACGGGACAGGACGGGGAGAGGATGGGTTTTTGGAAGCGAGAGAGGAGGACGGGACCCTGAGAAACGGTGCGTGGCAGGAAAGCGGAGAACGAAGGAGACCTAAGGAGATAGGAAACGAACGGAGAGACATGGAGTGAGAGAGGAGTCACCCATTGGACATCCGGTCCAAATCAACAGCAAAGACTGAACCAGAGATCGTGAATGAGAGATATAGGACTTTATTGTTATTGTTTTACATTCACTGGACTCACGCATTGATATTTATTTTTATTTTATTTAAATACTGAAACCTCTTGAAGAAATATTCTGTAATTCGAGAAATACTTCTTTCTAGAAATCAACTAAAGTAATTACTCCGGCTAACCACGGCTACCAGATCACATTTTATTAATCCCACCGGAGTTTATTACAATACATATAAATAAATAATAAATAAATAAATAAATAAATAAAAACATGTAAATAAATACATAACATAACATAATAGATAAATACATATATATAAATAAAAACTGTGTCAAAATTCCACGTGTTAGCAACCATGTGGATTTCTTAAATCAAATTCTAAGCTACTCATTTAACATAAGTCACATCTTAAAACACAAAACAACAAAAACTTATGTAAATAATTTAACTCAATGCTGAATGTTCTTGGGTGTCTCAACTTTCATTTTTTGAAAAAAAAAAAACTAAATAATTTGTATAATTTAAAAAAATCGCCAATATTTTAAAAGTTAAGGTGACAAAGTGCGTTAGGCACTTTCAAAGTCAATAATCGACATGAGATTTTTGTTCCTTCTTTAACTCATCAGGGTGTTAATGTGGTTCTCAAATGCCCTGCTCAACAGAGGTAAACTTTCTGGTTTCTGACACATTTCCTGACTCATTTTTTAACGCAAAGGCATGTAAATGGTTTATGTAAATTGAAGCGATTTGGAATCGAAATGAGTTTTCCATTGTTTTTGATAAATAGATTACGTATGGAGTTATAAACGATTCTGGTCACTTGACGACACGTTTAATCCGCTTCTCGGGCTGTCGCGTTGGAAATTCGGTTCAAAACGTCGGCCGACTTTGTGAATATTTTCTGAACGATCTTCTGCCTTTACCAAAACTTATACAAAACATGTTTCGATTACAAAGTTTCTGAATAAGAACACCTACCAAGCTTAGCGTCCTAACATTGTTAACTGATCTCAAACGATTTAGCGTAAAAATCCCATTGCCTGCACACATATTTATTTTATAAAATCAACCATGCACTGAAAAAAGAAAGATGGAAGGACTCATGCAACCATAAAAGATACTAATTCTATGGAGATTAATTAATAACTAATAGATATTAATTAATCTTTATGCGTTAATTATCATGCGTTAATACTTGGCGAGACTTCTCTCGCCAAGTCCATTATTTTATTTTATTTTATTTTGCAATATTAAAAAATTAATGACAGATATCGACGGTTGCCAAAAAAAAAAAAAAAAAAAAAAAAATTGCAAAATTTTGATTAAAGTAAAATTTTCGGAATTTTTTGCTTTTTTAATAAAAGTTTAACCTTTAAAAAGATCCTTTTTAACAGCGTACATATGCACGTTGCGAGGGTTAAAACGGAATTTCGATCCTTACATTTGGCAATGAACTCATCCACTTTTGGAATTCCCCCAGAAGTTAACATATGCGATTTCGCGATCATCGATAATCACTCACTCAATAATGAACTTCGGACTATTTCATACTCATAAAACTTGAAACAAGTATTGAAAATTCACAAAAAATTACAGTTATACTTACATGTTATGAACTTATGCGCACATTCTGCTGACACTTACGAATGAAATAATGGATTTATCTGATCGTCCTTAGAGTTGCCTTTTTCAAATGAGATAGCTTCACATCAATAAGATAATCATGTGTAATCTTCAGCGGGACGTTTCATAAAGAACGAAAGTACTATACGATACCAAATCATTTTAATAACTCAGAAAATGAGTCTATTACTGTCTATTGTAATTGCATTGTATTCTTGTCACCTTGTTTTTTTTTTGTTTTTGTTTTTTTATTTAAGGCAGGATTCCGCGACACGCAGGTTACGTTTTCATACACTTTTATTCTATTTTTAAAAATTCCATAGATTTTGAAATATTTACTCAAGTAAAAATATTAAAATTTAGTTTATCTTTTAGAATATTTAAAATTTAAGGAGATAATTTTTTTAAAATGGAGCCCATTCGTATCGGATGTTTAATTTCAGATAGTGAAAACCGAATTTTGATAGTTATATTAAGTGATGAGTTTAAATGTGATGATTGATGATGTAACAATAATAACATTTAAAAATAGTAAAACACTATTTACATTTCCTTACCATTAAAATAGGACTTCGCTATCTTTGAAAGTTGAAACACACACACAAAATATCCGCTCAACAGAGCGACATTTCACAGAGTTATAAGCATGTTTTTCTGTATGTAAAAGCATGAAATTCACAGGCAGAGTTATTAAAATGATTTAAAATCGAATAGCTTTTATCCATTTTCGATAAATGCAGTGCATCTTGAGTTATAGTAAAATTGTTGTCTTGTGATGATCCTATTCGGGCTGTTAGGTCCCGAAAATATTGAGTTAAAATGCAAAATACTTTACTGTTATATTTCTTAGTTTATGAATAATAACACATGAAAACTTCGCGCGTCAAGGAATAAAAAGTGACTTCGTGAATAGTTAAGAATTTAACAAATTAGGAATTAAAAACAAGTTTTAAATTCTAACTTCAAAAGCACTTCGTACTCATGATACAATGTTAACATGAAGCAAAATGACTTACGTGTTATGAAGTTATCTGCGCTATTCAACGGCAAACACAGAGAATGTATGACTTCTGCAGATATTAATAATCATTCCACCTGCTTTTAAAAAGTTCGTTTGTGCGTTTTAAAATTCGATAATGCCATCCAAATAAGATAGGGATAAATAATTACAGAATAGGAAGTCCAGGAAGAATGAAAGTTCACGAAGATACTTGTTGCACCATCCATTGATACAATAAAAGCTATTGTACTGGTGGACTTCGGTATTCTAATATCACGCCAATATTCAATCTCTAGATAATTCAATGTGATTACAAAAAAAAAATCTCGACTACTGTTATCAAAATTTCAATTAGACATTTTCAAATGATCATAAAGAGACAGAGTTGCTTTCCATTGGCGTTTTAAAAATACTCAGATCGCAGAAAAAACCCCATTCATGTGTTGAGCTTTATGGAACACCAGTGGCCCGTACGAGAGAATTTTTGAAATTATTTTCTGGTGTACATTTTACCACTGATTTCTAATTAACTATAAATTTTTATTCAAAAAACGCGTTTTAATTAAATGTGAGCGTACCCTGTCAAAACCACCCATATGATTTCCAGGCCCGTGCCATGTAAATACTGAAAGTTCGGCCCTGTCCGTTCAAAACATAATGAAATTAGGACCTGACCGAGTCAATTTTTTCAAAAAAATTCTGATTTTTCTTAAAATAAAATTAAGATTCTTTTAAAGAATACTGCATACATATTTATGGGAATCTTTTACAGTATATTTCAAACTATATCTCCACAAGTTACATAATACAGGATAGCAACATTCAGGATCACTTAGATTCTTATACTATTGCATTCAAATATAGACTCATTAAAAAAAATTAGTGTAGGTTAGAATAAAAGAAAAAAGATGATTTAAAGCATAACTTTTGAAGTTGTATATTAAAAAAAAAGGAGATTTAAAAAATACTTATCTAATTTATTGAAGTATATTTCCAGAGATTCCGTTAACAAAAGTTCATTATATCTATTATTTAAGAAACATTGCCTGCCCGACACGTCCTGGGAACCCAAGAATTTAGAAAAGAGAAATATTGTCTCCGCTTTGTCCGACCCTTTTAAATTTGTTATAGTGTGCCAGTCGACCGCTTAATTTTTTTTCTCGGCCTGTCCCGGTTCATTTATTTTTCCTCGGCCCGGCCCGTTAAAAAAGTTGGCTTTATTCTGCCAGCTCGCCCCGCCCCTCCCCACGCTGGGTACGCACTTCGAGCCAGGCTCAGGCTCGTTCAGACCTCTACTTTATAGAAAGATTTTTGAAGGGAAATGATTTTTTCATTAACGTGCAAGTCACTTCTGAAAAACTTTCGCCCAGCTTAGATTTGAAGCAGCAATTTTTGGTTCGTTATAGCAGTTACCAACTATTAAAAATCCACACTAAAATTCTTTCTACAATAATTCATTTTCTATTGAAAGATTTCCACCTGAAAAATGAAAATGAAATAAAGAGTTTCCCCCATTGAAAAAAAAAGATTAATAGGACGTCCTATGGGTCATAAAACGGAAATTTTCAAACCTTTCTCCATAATACAAGGAGCATGAGTACGTGTCAGTACAGAAAGCAGGTTAATAGGACGCCATTAGAGAATTGGAAGTTTAACGAACTTTCTCAAATGTTTGAGAATAATACAAAGAGAGTATCCATAGAGTAATAGAGGAAGCAAGTAGATAGGACGTCAGCAGGTGAATAGAACGTCCTATAGGTTTGAGGAACGTGCTGAATCATGATAAAAACCCGATTATGGAAATAGTGACCTATTTTAACATTTTGAAGTTCTCTGTACAACATGTTTCATTTTGAAATTGATTTTCCACACAAACTATCTTAAAATCCCGGACAACGCCGGGTATTTCAGCTAGTTTCTTATAAAAATAAATAAATCGCCTTAAGGCTGTTCGTCAGTGCGCTCTCCGACTCCCCTTCCTTATGTTAATAAACCTATGAGGGTAGGATGCATTCGTATATTTAAAATATCTTCTCGTGAAATTAATATTTTTAACTTCTGTTTTCTGTATACACTTCTTGAAGGATGTCTTTTTTTTTTTAGTTGTCAAACTATTTCTAAAATAGAGACTTCATTGTATCTGAAATGTTAAAATCTTATTCAGATTCGCTCAGTTTAACACATAAAAATATAAATTAAACACCTATTTTAGAAATAGTTTGATAACTAAGAAAAAAAGAAACATCCATTAAGAACAAACAGTACATGCATAAAATAAGTTAAAAATATTAATTTCCCTAAAAGATATACGAATCATCCTACGAATCATTAAATATACGAATCATCCTACGCCGATAGGTTTAACATGAGCGAGGGGAATGGGGAGGTTGACTGACGAACAGCCTTAAAATAGTCAAAATGAGATGTCCACAAACGGTAAGATCTGCATTTTTAATATATAGATACTCCTAAGAGTTACTCATTTTTTAAAAAGACAATACATTTCAAAATTATGCTTTAAGTAAGAATATCTCATTGTCCTATTTCAAATATTTCAAATTGAAATAGCTCAGCACATGCGTAATCGGGCGCGTCCATTTGGAAAATAGAATTTTGATAACCGTATTAGGTAATGAAGGATGAACAACCTTTAGGTAGATTTCGTAAGAAATACTACCTATTACATTCTCACCTAAGTTGGAATTTTTGAAAAATTTTTGCAGATCTACGCCGATCATGACTCCCAGAACCCAAAACCGCCCCCCAGTTCAAAACTTTATATATCTATCTATCTATGTCACTTTTCTATGGATACAATAACTGCAATAATTTTGCACAAATCTCTTCCAAACCGATACATAAAATTAAGGGGCATAAAATCTCGGTCAAGTTCGTTAATGGGCAAAATCGAACCAGGGGGGAGGGAGGGTGGGGGGGGTCTTTTTGTGAAAACAGAAAACCCCCCATAATTTCTTAATTATGATACTATCGAATCCGTTTAAAGTTATTATTACTTCTAGGAGAAGAGCCGAAAATGTATGTATGACAGATTTTTGATATAATTAAAAATGGCCCAAGGGGGGGGGGGGGGGGGGTTTAGAAGAAAAAAATTCATAACTTCGTCCATTCCCAAGATTTCAAATCCGCTTAAATTTATTATAAATCCTCTTAAGATTATCTGAAACTTTTATATTGACAAGTTTTTTATAGGACCAACTCTTATAGCAAAAAAAAAAAAAAAAAAAAAAAAAAGAAAAAAAAATCCCTGCTGGCTAAGCCTGCAAACAAGTTAGGTTTCGAAGTAGGCGGTTCCAACTGCCGCATCATGGCAAACAGGTCATTTCTTCCGCAATTCCCAACAAACAGGCGCCCCACGATCTGCGTCTTCGAAATCTACCTATGCCTGTAGGCCGAGCCGTCAGGGATTTTTTTTAATTTATCGGCATGGGTCCACGAAGCATTCCTTCCCCAAGATCCTCGCTTTGAAGCATGCCGTCATACTCACATTAGAACTTAAACTTAGAACCTAAACTTCAGAATTCCCTGGTAATGTTTAGAAAGAGTATTATCTACAATATAAAATCTATGCCGAATTTCTTTGCTGCCCAAAAGTATGGGTATACTAACACAGTGTTTAATTTGTAAGTCGTTGCCCGAAACTGACTTAATAATACGGTCAACTTTTAAGTGTTTAATCCTATCATAGCTTTTTATTTTTTCAAAGGATTTAATATCTAAAATAGTTACACTAGCTCCACAATCAACCAAAAGAACAGTTAATTTACCGGCCAATTTAATTTCAGCCGCTGGAAGCGTATCTGTGCAGTTTCTCAAAAAATTGACTTGTTGTGTATTTACTAATTCTTACCCTTCTGTTGATATCTTATCCTTCTGGATATCAGCTAAGGGGAGATTTGTTGCCGGGCGAAGCTTGTCTCCCCGTTTTAGTTTTCCGGGTTTTCTCTGCTAGCTGTTCCTTCCGTGGGCATATTCGCCGTTCCCAACCGGTTGGGAATGGCATATTCGCTTCCCAACCGTCAGAGAAAAAATAACAAATTGCGCATGCGTCAAAACTTAGAGATTGAAAATCGTAGGCTACAAAACGTGAATAAGGTTGCCAGATTGGCGGTTTTAGCGTATCACGAGTGACATTTCGATCAACGTTTATTTCATTATTTTTTCTGTGGACAGATACCATTTATATATAGGTGTTTTTTAATATTCCCCCTCCTTAGTATTTATTATTTTAAATCATCTGCAAACAATTTATTTTTTAATTAATTAAACGTAATTTATTGAAATTGGGCCACTTTCGTACCCATGTAAAAAGCTACTGATTTTAATATTGAATTATAATCTACCGTTACATGAATTTATAATGAATTGCTGATTATTTATTTAATAGACTTCATTAAAATTAAATACATAACTTTATTTAATATTCTGTTTTTGATTATTTTATAATTTCCTAAGTTAATAATAATATTATATTTATTTTTTTACCTCTGCTTTGGGAATAGCTTAGTATGATACGATATTCATAAAATATTTAGTACCAACGCTATTATGAAATTATTTTTTATTCATATAAATTTATGCAAATCAGCTTATCAGTGAATAACTTAAATGTATATAAAAATATAACTGCAAATGTATATTAATCCTTTCCATAGTTACTGTTTAAACTTTATTGTTATTTAATAATAATAATCTTTTTTTTTTTTTTTCCCTACTTAATATAGGGTTGATGTGCCAGTAATGGACACCCTTCAATGTTTTTGGTTTATAAAAAAAATAACCAATAAAAATGTATCTTTTATTATTATTTTTTTTTTCATAGTTCCCCCTTGCATGTTTTATAATGTGGGTTATTGTTGACACTTTTATCAAATCAATCAGGAAGCAGAAAATAATGTTTTGAAGTTCCAATGTTTTTCAGTGAAAATCTTAATGAACATGCTAAGAGCTGGCTTCATTTAATAAATTTATATATTCTTTATTTTCTTGCAAAATTTGAAGCTTTTTGTTTTGGTAGTAATAGAAAACTTTGAATTTTATATACTAATAGCCATTTATAAGATTTCATTTATTTTTAAGGTTTTAAGAGGGGGGGGGGGGGTCCATTACACTGGGATGCTTAATTAGTCATTTTCCAGTAATGGACACCCCACATAGACATTGCTAAAAATGCAATTTCAGTAATGTTTATAGTGCATAAAATATTTTGACTTAATTGAAAACCTAAATAATCAAATTTAATTTTGAAATTACACTTACCAAAATCAAAATGTAATAACACCAAAACTTTTATAAATAGCTGCTTTTAAGTTATTTTATGTGGGTAATACAATTTCAATATTTATTCTTTTTTTTTTTTTATGTGTATAACTCTGCTTTGCATATTTTATAATCTACAATCAAACCAGTCAGGAAGCAGAAAATATTGTTTAACACAGTCAAAGAAGGGCTCATATGGCTTAATCCCTCCACATTTAAATAAAAACAATTAAGTTACAAAAGTTGTTAAAAATCTATTTTCTGTCTTAAATGTTTGCTTATTCATCTCTTACAGAAAAACAAAATTGTAATATTAATGAAAGTTATAGTAATCATGAAACAAGTAAATCTGCAGATCAGTGGCCTCAAACATCAGTTCTAGTTTTATTTTGAAATAATTTTATTTAGTATTTAACTCGATAAACTGTATTATTTTGATCGTTTTGGAAAGAAATATATGTATATTTTTCAAGTAAATTCATTATTACTTAAGCCACATGCATTAGCTATACACCAAAACTGTGTCTCCCACTGATTTGCACAATCACAATGATTGTACCATGTGCATCTTCGAAAGCCAAGCCAAAAGTAATCGCCAATTTGATATATGCAGTAACCTCATAAACCCGGTTCTTGCGCACGCGCAATTTGTTATTTTTTCTCTGACGGTTGGGAATGGCGAATATGCCATTCCCAACCGGTTGGGAACGGCGAATATGCCTTCCGTGGTTTCATTTTGGTAATGCGATCTTCCTCTATAATTTCCCGAACCCTTCTGTTTTGAAAGAAATTGTTCCTTCCACGAAAAGTTCCTCTAGTTTCGGGGTTGTAAAAACAGTTGTTTGTGTCATGTGAATTGCGTCTGCAAATCGAACAATATAGGGTGTTTCTTTGTGCTGTAGTTGTATTACGTCTGTTGTTTGAAGGGCGAATAAATTGCGTTTGAGGGTTTCTATCATAAAAAGTGGTCCGATTTTGTGGCATTTGATGGTTGCTTAATTTTAAGTTTTCAATTTCCTCGCGCAGCGAATCAATCATTTGTTTAGTATTCGAAGCATGTGCTTCCAATATTGCTTGTATATCCTCGCTTCCAAAGTTTGTTTTTATATTGTTAACCATCATTGGATCTGTGTTAAGCGTGGAAAATTGATTGGATTGAAGTGTTTGTGCAAATGAAACAGCCTCATCAAATGTTTTCGGGTCCTTTAAAATGACCGCTTGTTTGTAATTTTCACACAGGCCTTCTGTAAATTTGGCGAGTTTTGTTTCTTCAAGTAGCGACTTGATTTCTGGATTTGTTAAGTCGGGACTTTCAAATAAGTTTTGCGAAGCAATCGAAACACGCGCTGCATACGCTTTTATTAATTCCCTGTTAGTCATGCGACATTCCGCGAATTGGCGCTGTTTAGCTGCCAAACTGTAGTTAGTTTGAAAATATTGTAAGAATTTGCTTTTAAATTCTTTATAATTTTTCTCATTATTGAGATCGGGTGAATTAAGTACATTAGAGAGGGCATCACCCCTCAATCTCGATCTGAGGACTAATAACTTCTCATCATCTGAGCTTTTCGTAAGAGTTGTAATTTCTTCGATGTTATCACTGAAAAATTGCGGCGTTACCGCTGACAAACCGTCAAATGGGAGTATCAGCGTTTGAAAGCCCGCGAGTTTCCTAATTATGTCATCTGCCATTTTGCATTTAAATCGATATAATAAATGGGGCAAAGAAATATGAATCAAGTAATGGAAAAGGAAAATTTCGGATGTTATAATATTCTTAAAATATATAAATATAGTATATAAAATTAGAATTCTAAAATTTATACTTATAAGTAAGTTTTAAACTGATATCAATAAATACTGAACATAGAAAATATAAGGAATAGAAAAATATATATAACGAGAATACATGAAATAAATTCAAGTAAATAAATTTGTGCACAACATTAATCGTTTAATAGTGGAACGTACCACGTATAAATGATATTATTTCTCGTGAAAAGGTTGAGTCCATTACGAAATAACCAATTCGTAGTTTTAACCGTCAGATAAAAAAAAAATTTAATATAGAGAACATAAGAAAATAAAATATAAATTGTAAGTTATTAATTTTCTGAAGAACTTAAAATAATCACGAAATAAAATACTTTGAAATTTCTATTCTGTGGCACATAATAAAATATTATAATATCCCATTAAATACGTATATATTGATGTAATTATTTTCAAAAAAAATATATTATTGAATTCAATAATTTCATAAATTTGAGATGTAATTTTTTAAAAAATTTATCTTACTCCCAGCTGTTTATACGAATTTTTTATGATTTATTAACATTTAATTGATTTACGGACATCCCGTTACTGAAATGTTTTGATTGAATATTTTAAAGTTAAAACTGGTATAGGCACCATTGTCCGACAACTGGTTATCTTTCTTTTGTTTAGTTATTCTATCGTAGAATTTATCTCATTTCTTTATAATTAAATGAATAAATAAATAAATGTCCGACGTTTATATATGTAAGTAGCATCTTAGAGATAATTTCCGCAATAACCAATATGACAGGAATGTGGCGTTGTCGACTCTGAAAATTAAGTTACAATAAACAAGAATCAAATTTTAAGTTATTAATCCACTTTTATTAATATCTAATTCACATTTACTTAGATTCAACAATATGCAAAATAAAATATAAAATATCGTGAATTTAATATGACTGGGATGCCCTAAACAATATTCAACTAAAATTTATTCCCTGACAGGATTGCTTGGAGTATCGAAAATTAACCCCTATATAAGATTCCATTCACTCACCTGGTTTTCTCCGTTAGGGATTCGCGCTGAGTAGATTTTCCTCGCGCATCAATCTCGGAGATGGCTTTCCACGTTCATAGGCAGCACTCGCGTTTTGCACATTTCATTTAAGTCTATTAAAGGCCTTAATTTTAAGCCTTACATTTTTTTTCCTTTTCCTCTCTCCCGCGACTCTAAAAATCCGAGTCAAAACAGAGGGAGAAAATTTGCACTCTTCTTCACTCTCCGAATCCTTCTTCAGTGTCTTCTCCCCCTCACCAAAAACTCATCCCCTGTTTCTTTCTTTCCCCCGAGAAAAATATTCTCTAGTTAAAATCCCGTTTCATGTTCATTGGCCAATACGTTAATCCTAAATTTCATATCCACACACCTACTTATAAAATTTATATCTTAAGGGAAGCTATCTCTCCAAATATACATAATCCCTTTTGACTTGTATATTGCTATGTTTTTCGTATACCACGGAGGTCCCTTTCCACGAGCAGAACCCCCAGATTCACAGATAAATTCCTAGCATATCGTAATCCCTTAAATGTCTCATTCTGTCGATTGACACAAAACAGTGTCTTCGCGGTGATCTCAGCTCTAAGGTTCCCCCAACACTTTCCACCAACGCTGCTTGCTAGGTCACTGACTTGACAAAATATACATCTCATTACAAAAAGAAAAAAAAATGAGAAAAAAAAAGAAAATGAAATGACTCCGGAATCTCTATATAAAATTTTCCCCTTCTTTCTCCTTCTCCTCTCCTTTTTTTTTTTTTTTTCATCCCTAGTTAGGGCACACTCAGTTAGGGCATCCTCAGAGATAATTAATAAATATATATAAAATACAATAAAACATAATCAAAATAACATCAAAATTAAAGAAAATAGTCTTCGAATGAGCAAGAGGATAAAAAAATAATAAACATAAATAGTAACATATTTGTATAATGTAAACAAAAGTAAAATTTTGTAATAAATGGTACATAAAATTTGCCAAATGTTCACTTTCTTATTTTTGAAAATTGAAATGAATGTAATTGTTTATTCCTTTTATAGGAAAATGTTCGCGATAAAAGAGTTTCTTGTTAGAAAAGTTCAACTTCGGTGTTCCATATTATAATAATCCCATGAAAGAACACCAGTTGCAGACATCATTTTGTATGACATTAAAACCACTCCTATGTAGTCTGTAGTTTGTTTTCACAGTATGTAGTTCATATGTTACTGCCATCGTTACGAAATGAACACAAGTCCTTTTCAAAACTTTGTTAAACTAAAGGATAAAATGTTAGTGACTGAATTCAGTTCACTTTCGCATTGCATGTAGAATAATGTTGTGAAGTATGAACCAGCAGGATTGAAGTTGGTTATAGAAAAGTTTCTATGTGACGTAAATGAAGTGTAGAAATAAGCACAAAACAATATGCTTAAGTTGAATGAAGACATCCAATTAGTCAGCGTAAAACACTCGCTGGTCATTAGCAATAGGTCGTGCCATTGTTGTGTATGTAGAAGACACTAATACAAAGAATGTAGGTAGATAATGCGCAATGTTCTTTTTGTAATGAGCAGTGTAGTTATAATTTCTCGCTGACATTTTTCACTATAATGCACCTCCTCATAACATGTAATTCCACCAAATAAATTGAAGCGTCTCACCAAGTTTGTTGAAGGGAAAAATTGTTGGAATGTGAAGCACCTCAGCAACTCTGAAAATGAGTGTAACATAGATTCTTTTACATAAAAGGTAACACAAATTTAATCAAAGTCGAAGCGTTGCAGCAAGTTTGTAGAGGTAAAAAAAGTTTCTAGAATCTGAAGCTTCGTAGCAAGTCTCCTTTGGTATGTATAAATAAAGGATGCAGATTAATGCTCACAGAAACTGCATTTGTAGCAAAAATTGTAAAGGAAAGTTAATCACAAATGTTGCAAACACTTTTGGAAATCACTTAACATATATGTCATATCCTTGCATTTGTAGAAATTACAACCATATGGTTACTGAAATGTAGATGGCAGATAGCAGCGTCGCAGCTCGTATTTTCTTTAATTTAAACACATAAAATTTTTCTGAAAGTCTCTCATGAAGTAAACTTGTGAATGGAATGTAGGCGGGTTATAATTACGAACATATCCAAGCAACCCAAACATGTAATTAAAAGAAATATTAAAAATTTATGTGGACATAATACAATATTGACGGTTGTAGTACAAATATTATTACCGTCTTTGTTGTTATTTATTTATTTAATTATTTTTTTTATTATTATTATTGCCATGACACTGTAATATTTATTCAATCATTTAAATTATTTGTTTAAATAGTTAAATATTTAATAATATTAATTTTATTAACTTTTGCATTAATTTGTTTATCTATATATTTTGTCTATTAATTGAACTAAAGGAAATAGATGAAGTGAGAGTAAGAGTAATCAAAAGATATTACAATCATTGCAGGAGAATTCGTATTATACCGTGGCTTGCTTGTAAATGGAGCAAGTGAGTATAAATTAATTAAGAGTAGGACAAAATTAAAAGAATAATAATAATAATAAACATAATAGAATTATTTAGACGAAAACTCATTGAATAGAAATCTTAAAGTATATGTGAATACTAAACAGAAATTATTTTATTTTAATTTTTGAGTATAGCGTTGATTAAAAAGAAAAGGTTGTAATAAAAGTAGTGAAGTTAATGAAGTAATCAAAACAATGAATTGAAAAGTCAAATAAATCGAAATATTCATTTTCTCAAACGATTGGCCAATTCGTAGAGGCAATAATACACGATTCAATTTGGAAATAATTTGAACATGAATTTAAAGACAATCAAAAGAGTATAAATAATATTTCTCAATTTTGTCTAAATATGAAATGATAAACTATGGTTCAGTATAAATGATAGTAATTATCCTAATATTGATATGAGTAACTTATCATAAATAATTGTAGTATTTTGTACAAAGAAAAGGTTTTATTAATATATAATGATATAAAGTACGACTAAAAATTTCATAAATAAGTATATGTGAAAACTAAGATTATAGAGTATAAATGTGATCAAACATTTTTGTTAAAGAAAGTAATTATAGTGACAAAATAGTCTAATTTTATAATTTTAATCAAATGAATAGTTCAGTGTGAATCTAATTCTAACTTATTCAAGTTTTTATTTTCAAAAGGCTTTCAAATTTTATAAAATGCGCTGCATATCTTACACGCTAGAATTAAGCAATAAATAGACATATCTAGTTGGATATATACGTATAACACAAAATACTCTAATATACCCTGTGAACAGAAATAAATTTCACGCTTTTTAAAATGTGAGTAAAGCGAAATATAAATTTTTAAAATCTTGAATGTGTCCTTACAAGAACCAAATGACACGCTTTCCATTAGAATACAACAAGAATAATTGCTCTGTGAAAGAAAATTAATATAATAAAATGTAGACAGAATAAAACACATTTCTATTTACAACAGGAGAAAATGAGCATCCTTTTACGTTCAGCGGCCCTAACCGACAATTCACCCGTAAATTCAAGATAAATCCAAAACACAAAACCATAAAAAAAATTAAATCGTACTATGAAAATATAAATATAAGATAATGTAAAAATGAAAATTCTAGGTGTTTGCTGGAAAGCGCCAATCTCTGTGTCTATCTGGGTGATATCGCGGAAAAAGCTCTCTCAAGTTATACGCATTTTGACCCCCGATGTCATCTTCTTCAACTGGATCATATATCTCTGTGTCATTAGAATTTACCGAAATTTGTTCTGGAGTGCATGGGGAAAGTAAGTCTACAGTTTCTGGATTATCTGTCGTCTCTGAAGGGATTGACGGTGAGTTATCTGTTTCTGCGGGGTTGTCGCTGCCTTGAAGTAAAAGGGTGTTGTGTCGTGTGCTGGGTTAATAACCTCGTCCGCTAATGTTCGAGGTGTATTGACGAGTAAATCATTGTATATGTTACGGCCAAAGCCCGAAATCGGCCAATTCGCGAAGTGGCCGGCCAGTTCGCAAATTGGCCAACTTTGTTTTAAATTGATTGGCCAATTCGCGAAATGGCCAGATGCCGTCGGCCAGTTCCCCAAATAGCTATGGGTAGTTGAGCAGATTGAATGTAAGTGCTTAACAAGTTCAGTATTGAAAATGAAGTATGTAGAGATTATAATTCATGTACAGGAGAACTCAAAAGTAATATGTGACTTTATAGTCTATGGGGAAATTCAATTGCGGCGTGCCTTAATGGTGTTACAGTGTTACAAACATAATAAAATGATAGGAATTTCTGAGTTGCACTAAAACATGCTTCTGTAGAATAAGGAGCAAAAATGATTAATTTACAGGCTCCCACAAAATAATTCTATTACATAATTGGTGTACGGGGAAAAATGATTTCAGCGTATTTTAATTATGTTTCATTTTTTGAAACTGATATACATTGCTGATTTTTACTACAACATTTCTTTCTGTAGAATATAATGTGTATATCAATTATTGCTCATTTACAGGGACACATAATGGTTTTCGAATACATTACTGGTTCGGAAGTATTATCTATTAGGGATGATTGCTGGAAGTGTGTTTTCAGTTATGCGTTTTTAAGTTTAACTAAATTTTTGCATACTACGTGGTGTGTATAAATTCTATTAATCCTATACAGGGCTAAACAAAATAATTCTTAAGCTTTACTATTGTAATTTTAAAAAGATACATTAAGTATGCTTTTTAATTTGAATTATGTAGTTTCAAGTACAAATATAATATTTAGATTACTAAAAGAAGTTTCTAGAATATAAATTAAATCATATACAGGGATATGCAAAGAACTTGATACTGGGCTGCCGATGAAAAGTAATTCCTGGAAGTATGATTTCAGTAGTTTTATGTGTATTTTTGCCTATGTTAGAGGTAATTTAATCTAAATTTTTATATTTATATTTTCATTAATATCTTAAAACATTTCTTTTTTATAAACTCATTCTATTTTGATATTTAATCAAACCCCCCTCCTCTTTTTTCTTATTTTTCTTAAACATTATTAATTAAAACTCTTATTTTCAAAATCCAAACATCTGTATTTTTCTGTAAGTCAAGACCACCCAAGATCTTCTTTTTTCACTGTGAGATAGTTTTCCACGCAAACAACTTTTACTTGAAATTCTCACGTAATTTCAGGGATCGTAAATTCGAAACACACAGGCAGATTGGATAACGTATAAAAGGCCTTTATAAGAAGTCGTGAGAATAGCTGAAGCCTTTTTGTCAGTTGTATTGTACGCAACTTTTATTACCCTCAGAAAAGATAGTCGTAAAACTATTTCGAAGGCTTGTTACGAAGATAACATCAACATATTGCTTTTCGATCGTTGTTTACGAAATAGCAGGTGCAAGTGTGCACGTGGTTTCTTTTTTTTTCGTGGGACCCAACAGACGGCTAATTTCCAGGAAACGTGTTATTCTCTCCCCCCACTCAACCAATCAGCGTTGACTTTTTTTACCCCCTGGTCCACGCGTTACCAAGGGAACGGGGAGCTAGTTAGTACAGGCAGTCATGTTTTGAAGCGCGGATAGTTTGGGTGTGTGAGGGTGAAGGGTTCCTTCCCCCACCCCGCCTGTTAGGCAGTGGTGAAATTTTCAAAAGAGAGACGCACTCTTTTCCAGCGGTAGCGACAGTGAGAGAAGGTTTTTTTTAAAAAAAAGTGCTAAGACGTCCAGATATAGTAGGACTGAGAAGTGATGATCGAGGCAGAATGGAGGAATGAAATAGTATTTACCTCGGCATCTCCACAGAGTGTTGCATTGATGTTATGATTTACTACGGCGAGTGTGTATTCCCTCAAACTCAACAACGACAAATCCTTAATGAGAATGCTCTGTGCAACATCCAAATCCTTGACCAGTTATTCGACCAGGGTTGGTCAGAATGCATCTTCTCCTGCTCTATTCGTAAAGAGAAAATACGGTGAATGACTATTCAACTGAAAATGATAAAATTTGTGGATCAAAAGAAAAACTGAATCCAAAAGTCGATGACCTATGAATCATCATGTATGTACCCTCAGTCTGTATCTAGTGTCCACTACACTGCAGGGATGTGAGTAGAGAAAGCCTTATTTTCATTATTATTATTTGTGTTAATAATATTGTTTGTTTGATCATATAATATCTATATATATTTTTAGTGAATGATATCCAAACTACCTAAGATGACATTTGTTAATAAATACCTGTTTTCTCTTAATAAATCTTCTCTGTTTTCTTTCTATTTTACTATTTTCTTCAATACTTAATAAAAAAAATGTTTTCTCTTCAGCATTTTACTTCTTATTTAATTTTGTGAGAACCAGTCTGTTTTATCAATCCAAAGATTTTTATTAATTTTTTTTACTTTACTTCTTTTAATTAAGTTAAATTTTATGCTGATAAAAACTTAAAATTTAGTTAAAGTAAATTATTATATTCCTTAATCATGAATTTAATCTTGTGATAAAAAATTTGTTAGTTTTTGCAAAAGAGAGTAATTTACTCTTTTATTAATTTTAAAAAAAATCTAATCTGAATTATCTTTCTATTTTTAACTCATAAATTTTAGGATTCTGAATATTATTTTAAGCATTAAATCTAATAAAAAAGTAAACTACTAATTTACTAGATGTTGAAATTAATAATATTCAAACTTATTTTATTTAATTAATTGAGACCTTTTACTATTCTTTAATTAATTACAGGACATACATGTCTGAATTAATATATAAAACAATTTTAGTATTTTGATTTAGAGTCTTATGAGAAGCATTTTATTATAATGAATTACTTATTCAAAATTTAATTATTTACTAATGGTCTCTAAAACAATAAGTAATCTATACGATCACAGCTCAGGGTTGTGAATTCTTGGAATTAATTTAGTATTTTTTTATATTTGTTAAATATTATTTTGTTTAACCTATTTCATCAATTTTACCTCCCCTTTTTGTACTTTCTTTAAAAGAAAGATTTTGTCCCCTTTATTCCAAAATCTTCACTTAGTCTAAATTATTATGTCTATGAAAATTCCTTGTTGTTACCCTTCATATTAATTCTTGAATTCACAATGCTGATTGTTGGGGAATTGGATGTAGTGCAAATTGAGAATCTTGTCAGTGCTTTTAAATGATTAATTCTTATACTATTTTGAATTCAAAACTTAGAATTCATGTAATTTTAAATTCTTTAAATTTTAATTGTTTCTGTTTAATTTAATCCATTTACTTTTTTTCTAAATTTATTTTAGTTTGAGAATAACTTTGTAAATGTGCATATTGACAGGATTCATTTCAATTTTTAGTCATAGGTAATTTGCACTCATTCATATTGAAGTAAAAAGGTAATAGTACCTAATCAAATAAACAAAACCCCCAACAAAGAATTGATGCCGTGACACTTACCTGTGTGGCACAATTCAAATTTTTAATGTTTATTTGTGTATACTTAAAGTTCAGGGTATAAGGCAACTATCTTTTTTCAAAATGTATTGTGCATTATGTCTTTGAGTATATGTTATGAAGTGTTAACCCTCATATCTGTGCTGTTCAAATTTTTTTTTTTTTTCATAATACCCCACCCGCACTGAATTTTTAGAAATTTTAACATACCTTTCCCATTTGTTTATATTTATTTGCAATTGATTATATATATTGACAAAGGCGACTAGTGTATACAGGGGTGTAGCTCTCAGTAATTTTATTTAGATTTTGCATTTGTGTAATTTTTTTTTACCTTTGCTTAAGGTTTAGGTAGGGTTAATTATAATTTTTTTTTACCGCTGATTTTTTGCCCACAAAACATTTCATAAATATGGCGGAGACCCTTACCAAGGAGATGGCTGAGTTGCAGAAGAAATCGTCTTTGATGGATAATTTATCCAACATCCCACCTTTTAGCGGGGACTCTACTATATCCTTTTCCGATTTTATTGAAAAGTTCACAGATATTTCCACCTTCTTTAACTGGGATGAAAAAGAAAAAATTTTCGCCCTGTTTAACAGACTGTCAGGGAAAGCAGCCAAATTAATTAAGGCTAATAAAGACAAAAATTATAAGGAATTAGTGGAAATTATACAAGACAGATTCACGGAACAGGAGTCGCCAGATGTGGCATTATCGAAGTTTCTTAACTTCAAACAGACGCCTTCAATGTCTGTCCAAGATTTTTTCGACAGAGCCTCTGATCTGTCACGCAGAGCTCTTGTCATCGATGGAATTGCTGAGGGCATTGTAAATAAAAGTAGAGATGCTATACTGCACTCTATGCTTTTAGGTAATCTATCCCCAGAAATTAGGAAGGGTGTCATTTCAAAAGATCCAAAGACCCCTCAGGAAATACTAACGTTTGCCTTACTTGAGGAAAAGGCCTGTAGGAGTGTTAACCCCTTCTACAGCTATGAACCAGCAAACATTGCCCCCCAGGTCCCCTCAGGTGTAGCATGTGCTGCTGTTTACCCCCCCCCCCTACACCCCAAGTTAGCCATCCCAACCGAGAAATTGTAGAACTCCAAAACAAAATGGAAATCTTAACGGCTAAAATTGATAGTCTTGTTATGCAACAACCAGCTGCAGCGAGACCACCAGCCCAGGAAAATGTCCAGTACAACCCTTTTTTCTGTTTTGTATGTGGCGACCCCAACCATTTTTTTCAGGACTGCCCCCCAAACCCCAGAAATCAAGGCTGGCAAAATTATAATGAAAATCCCTATGGTCGTAGAGGTATGGCCAGACCTAACAATAACTACAGAGGCAATTATAGCAACAGGGGATATCAGAATCGCGTCAATTCGATGATCAATCGAGTATCCAGGATCAGACTACTCCCATTCACCAATCGATTAACGATAACCCAGAACGGCGGACGAAAAAACGCAGGCGCGCGTTTATCATACCAACAGCATCAGCAGTAAACAGGGATGAAGCATTGCCCATGCAATCAACAGCCAACACGTTGCCTTCACTAGCCACCAGCAACGAACCCCTTTCCCCCTCTCTTCCTTCAGCCGAGTTCGAGAACTCACGAGCTGAAACCACCCCCTCCCCCTCCAAGGCTGAAAATCCAGTTACGGACACACCAGAGATCACGGTAGCTAACGAAGTTGTTGAAGCTCAATCCTCTGATATTCCTTCAACCAGTCGTATTCCGACTTTAATCGAATCTCAGCGCAAACCGACTGATTCGATTCCTTCGTCCAGAAATACTTATGGTTTCAGGAACAGGGACAAGCGTCCCAATTATAAACTTTAAACAGTATTAGTTATAGTATTTTTATTTTAATAACCTTATATTTTGTTTGTATAATGTATATAGATAGTCTAGAGTTAGTTTTTATTGTATTTTAACTTGAAAAATAAGCTTTTTAGAGTACTTGTACCGTTTGTTTTGGTTAGCGGTAACGATCTGAGTGGTTGTGTTTTCATCACATTTAATGTTCTATATAGCTAATTTTAGTGTAAATAAGGTATATTTAGATAGTTATAGTGCAAATAACCTCTCCGCAGGTATATTTTTGGAATTATGTTATGTTTTTCTCGATTTTTGGGTAATTTCGAGACTTTGCAAATTTTTTGTGCATTTTGAAAATGGGAATCCAATTTTTTCCCCCCTTTTTTTTTCATGTAGTACTCCCTGTTTGTGTAATACGATAGTATCCATCGATTTGCATATTATTTATATTTTAATTGATGTTCTAGTTAAGTTCTCAGTATATGAGTATAAGTGGATTTACAGGATAATACTATATTTGAGGGAACTATTAATTTTACTCATTACTAGATATAATATGTAGGTATTTCGTAGTGTAAGGTAGTATTAGTGTACTGTTTTGTGTATATATTTTTTTTTACCTGAAAATTTTTGAGGTTATTAATTTTGTTCTTGAGTACATTACTTCATTAAAGTATAGTGGTGTGGTTTTATTGAAAAATTTATAAAATTTTATCTGGTTCTGTGTTTTTTTCCCCTTTTTTTTAAAGGATTTCTTTTGTCAAAATTTTTATTTTTTACTGTATAAATTAAGTTTCTGATGGTGATAATCTTCACCATAGCTTTTGGGTCTTCTTCGCCCCATTATGCTTTTATTTTGGCAATTGTATATAGCACAGATAAATGGATTGCTCTTCCAATATGCACAGTGTCGCTGTAAGTGCATATGTAAATAACTTACTTCATAGTTTCAACTTGCATATCAATCAACTGGAGAAAGTGTTTCTCAATTTTTACACATTGATACAATTTGTGTTAACTGAATTTTAATTAGTGAAATGTATTTTATTGTGAATTAACTGTATATTGTGCAAATTGCCTTTTACCCATTTTTATTCTTTTTGTTTGTGTTTTTATATGCATATACATTACTAGTTAGTATGTTTTTATATATCTGTGTACATCGACCTAACAATTTATACCTATATTGATATGCATTATTATTGTAATGGATTTGGCGATTCTTTCGATTGGCAATGTTCTCTCCCAAATTTTTATTTGGCTTTAAAAAAAAAAAAATATTTTGGCAATTTTCAAATTTTTTTTTTGTGTTTTAAAAACACAAATTGCACAAATTGTGCTTATTAGTTGCTAAAATCAGTGTAAAAATTGTTTTAAACTCATAAAAGAGCTAAAATCCTACATGTTTCGGCTTCAAACTTAAAGCCATCATCGGGGAAGAGGAACAACACAAACGACTACTGATCTTTTAATTTTCGACACGAGAAGAATGAAATCAACAGTAATGGAAAAATTTAAATAAAATAAGCGGGCACTCTTTGTTGCCAAAGAGCGAAAAACAAAACAATGAATTAACAAGGGGTTAAAAATGTATCCCATAAACCAGGTATGCTGAAAGAAAAGTTATCATTACAAATACAATCTTTTCTAATTTTAATTTCCAATGATTCCCTAATGGCGGCTTTAAATGGGTTATTGAACCTATGGATAATTCTTGCTTTATCGAAATTAATTACAATATCATTATTTTTAGCGTAAAACCGGGAGAGTGCAGTGGATAATTTTCCAAATTTTATGTCGTTTTTATGCTCTTTTAATCTTTCCAAAAACTTTCTTTTAGTCATACCAATGTAAAATATTATACTATTATTATTTAAGCTAATGGGGATTTCATAAACACCTGCGAATTGATCAGGGGGGATAGGATCTAATTTATATGAAACTAAGTCAACCAATTTTCTGGGAGGGACAGCAATAAGATGGATATTGTATTTATGGAGGGCCCTTTTAATCCTTTCAAATATAATAGGTATATATTGGAATTTCCGATAGTTTGGTTTATTATTGCTAGGGACAGGATGCTGAATTAAATGGCCATTGAATTTTTCTATAATTTTCTGTACGTGATGAGCGGGGAAACCATGGTCAATGGCGATATCTCTGATAAAATTAAGTTCATCTTGGATGAATTCACTTGAACAAACCAGAAAAGCACGCTTGATGAATGAATTGAAGGCAGCAATCTTATAAGTGAAAGTTGTAGAGGCATTAAATGGGATTATTGTGTTACTTCTCATCGGTTTACGATAGACTTTACGTTTTATTTTGTTGTCATCTTTAATTAATTGAATATCAAGGAACGGCAGTGATGAATTTTCTTCTATTTCCAACGTAAACTTAATATTTTCATCTATTTCGTTTATTTTTGAGGGGAAAGATAGGAGTTTTTTTTGTGGTTTAGCAAACAGTGTTCAGGTAAATACTTTGAATGGAACCTTCCCGATTGATAAGGTTAGTGGTGACAAAAGCAATGTCCAGCCTTGTGTTCATCTTTTAATTTTTTTTGTTATTCTACAGGTGTGTCTAGGAGTTTGTTGACAAGTGAGGAGAGTTTTGTGTATGCAAACTCAGGTTATGCATTCCGGACTGTATGCCTTGAGGGGTAGGCTTGCTAAGTGTTTCTTGATAATTCTTCGGACCGAAGTCTGGTTTGTTTGAAATGTTAGGCCCCATTTAGTGATCTCTCCCGCATCCATTGAATTTTTACTCGCACTTTTTACTTAAAAAACAATTTTTTTTTTTCAAAAAATTGTGTTTTTTAAATAGAGACGGGGGATTCTTGTTAGAGGTAATTTAATCTAAATTTTTATATTTATATTTTCATTAATATCTTAAAACATTTCTTTTTTATAAACTCATTCTATTTTGATATTTAATCAAACCCCCCTCCTCTTTTTTCTTATTTTTCTTAAACATTATTAATTAAAACTCTTATTTTCAAAATCCAAACATCTGTATTTTTCTGTAAGTCAAGACCACCCAAGATCTTCTTTTTTCACTGTGAGATAGTTTTCCACGCAAACAACTTTTACTTGAAATTCTCACGTAATTTCAGGGATCGTAAATTCGAAACACACAGGCAGATTGGATAACGTACAAAAGGCCTTTATAAGAAGTCGTGAGAATAGCTGAAGCCTTTTTGTCAGTTGTATTGTACGCAACTTTTATTACCCTCAGAAAAGATAGTCGTAAAACTATTTCGAAGGCTTGTTACGAAGATAACATCAACATATTGCTTTTCCATCGTTGTTTACGAAATATCAGGTGCAAAGTGTGCACGTGGTTTCTTTTTTTTTCGTGGGACCCAACAGACGGCTAATTTCCAGGAAACGTGTTATTCTCTCCCCCCACTCAACCAATCAGCGTTGACTTTTTTTACCCCCTGGTCCACGCGTTACCAAGGGAACGGGGAGCTAGTTAGTACAGGCAGTCATGTTTTGAAGCGCGGATAGTTTGGGTGTGTGAGGGTGAAGGGTTCCTTCCCCCACCCCGCCTGTTAGGCAGTGGCGAAATTTTCAAGAGAGAGACGCACTCTTTTCCAGCGGTAGCGACAGTGAGAGAAGGTTTTTTTAAAAAAAAGTGCTAAGACGTCCAGATATAGTAGGACTGAGAAGTGATGATCGAGGCAGAATGGAGGAATGAAATAGTATTTACCTCGGCATCTCCACCGAGTGTTGCATTGATGTTATGATTTAATACGGCGAGTGTGTATTCCCTCAAACTTAACAACGACAAATCCTTAATGAGAATGCTCTGTGCAACATCCAAATCCTTGACCAGTTATTCGACCAGGGTTGGTCAGAATGCATCTTCTCCTGCTCTATTCGTAAAGAGAAAATACGGTGAATGACTATTCAACTGAAAATGATAAAATTTGTGGATCAAAAGAAAAATGAATCCAAAAGTCGATGACCTATGAATCATCATGTATGTACCCTCAGTCTGTATCTAGTGTCCACTACACTGCAGGGATGTGAGTAGAGAAAGCCTTATTTTCATTATTATTATTTGTGTTAATAATATTGTTTGTTTGATCATATAATATCTATATATATATTTTTAGTGAATGATATCCAAACTACCTAAGATGACATTTGTTAATAAATACCTGTTTTCTCTTAATAAATCTTCTCTGTTTTCTTTCTATTTTACTATTTTCTTCAATACTTAAAAAAAAAATGTTTTCTCTTCGGCATTTTACTTCTTATTTAATTTTGTGAGAACCAGTCTGTTTTATCAATCCAAAGATTTTTATTAATTTTTTTTACTTTACTTCTTTTAATTAAGTTAAATTTTATGCTGATAAAAACTTAAAATTTAGTTAAAGTAAATTATTATATTCCTTAATCATGAATTTAATCTTGTGATAAAAAATTTGTTAGTTTTTGCAAAAGAGAGTAATTTACTCTTTTATTAATTTTAAAAAAAAATCTAATCTGAATTATCTTTCTATTTTTAACTCATAAATTTTAGGATTCTGAATATTATTTTAAGCATTAAATCTAATAAAAAAAGTAAACTACTAATTTACTAGATGTTGTAATTCTTAATATTCAAACTTATTTTATTTAATTAACTGAGACCTTTTACTATTCTTTAATTAATTACAGGACATACTTATCTGAATTTTTTATATAAAGTAATTTTAACATTTTGATCTAAAGTCTTATGAGGAGCATTTTATAATAATGAATTACTCATTCAAAATTTAATTATTTACTCATGGTCTCTTAAACAAGGATTAATCTATACGATCACAGCTTCAGTGTTGTGAATTCTTGGAATTAATTTTGCATTTTTTTAATATTTGTCAAATATTATTTTGTTTAACCTATATCATCAATTTTATACCTCCCCTTTTTGTACTTTCTTTAAAAGAAAGATTTTGTCCCCTTTATTCCAAAATTTTCACTTAGTCTAAATTATTATGTCTATGAAAATTCCTTGTTGTTACCCTTCATATTAATTCTTGAATTCACAATGCTGATTGTTGGGGAATTGGATGTAGTGCAAATTGAGAATCTTGTCAGTGCTTTTAAATGATTAATTCTTATACTATTTTGAATTCAAAACTTAGAATTCATGTAATTTTAAATTCTTTAAATTTTAATTGTTTCTGTTTAATTTAATCCATTTACTTTTTTTCTAAATTTATTTTAGTTTGAGAATAACTTTGTAAATGTGCATATTGACAGGATTCATTTCAATTTTTAGTCATAGGTAATTTGCACTCATTCATATTGAAGTAAAAAGGTAATAGTACCTAATCAAATAAACAAAACCCCCAACAAAGAATTGATGTCGTGACACTTACCTGTGTGGCAAAACCTGTATTTATTTCAATAAACTGATTTATGTTTTGTGCCACGCTATCCAAAATCATAAGTAAAATTTATGTAAATGATTATTTTGCGTCATAGTATCAACTTGCATACATTTTCCTTTGTTTGGATACTATGACGCAAAATAATCATTTACATAAATTTTACTTATGATTTTGGATAGCGTGGCACAAAACATAAATCAGTTTATTGAAATAAATACATTTCAATACATAATATAGGCTCAGTGAAAGTAATATATTTAACAGTGTATTGAAAAATTAAAAGTATTGTTTGTATGTGTAAATATACTTTAGAAGACAAACGAAAAATAATTTAAATTGAATTTTAAAACAATCCTATTAAATTCACGTCAAGGTGTCACTCAAATTTTGATATCATTTCTTTTAAAACCCATATTTTGAATTCCTGAGAGATCTGAACGCAAAAGCATCAGCGAATAAATTTTAAATATATTTTCATGTTACGATAATAATTGCACCTGTGAATATAAATAAAACTAAAAAGAAAATGATGATTAAAAAAAATATTAACATAGCGTCACTCAAATTTGATATCATTACTTTTAAGACCCATATTTAAAATTCTTAGAGCCAAAAGAAACTGCTGCGTCACAACTTTCAACCTGTTAAGGGTTTTTGTACTGATTCTAATTACAATTACTTTTAAAAATCTCACAACAGGAAAAACAGCAACTTGAAGAAACAACTAAATTTCGAATAAAATGAATTTCGTTGTGGAGATTACTTTTACCTTTTTTCCACACTTGAAATAATGTATGAATTGTAAATTTAAGAAAGGGGGACGGAATTAAGAATCCTTCTTCACTGAACTTTCGTTTTTGCTTTTGCAGAGGTAAGGGCAATTAGTTCTGCCAATTAGCACAGTTTCACTTAATAAGGAGCTCATAGCTGCTTAAATTAATTGTTTGGGCATTTTTAAGTGCGTTCGTAATTATATAAATACGTAGCACCTAGAGTCGTCGTCTGGTCCGTCCGTCTGTCTGTCCGCATTAGAACAGCGCAAAAACTACCCAAACGAATGGTTTGAAATTTAATGTATATAATCATTTGCAGAAGTTAGTCGAGTCATTTCAAATTTTATGAAAATCGAATCCAAAACTTAAAAAAATATTAATATAAAGTTTTCTTTATTCTATTCTATTCTATCATACGTAATCTATATAATAAAAAAAACGCAAGGCATGTGACTGAGGGAAACAAATACCATTTCTTTTTTCATATGCCAAGCGGCCATTTTTTTAAATTATTTTTTCGCATACAATTGCGTAAAAGTTATATTTTTAGAAAGATCGTTAAAAAAAAAAAGGGTTTGCTTGAGAGATGAGTTATGTATAAATTCTGACAAAACTTGAGTGAAAATTAGATTAATAGCCGCGAATATCTCAATCCATTCAAGTCAATAAACACAAGAGATTCGTTCAATGTGAGTCATAGAAATATTAAACCATGGAGGTAATCATTCGCAAAGGAAGATCTTCAGTGTGACTTTTGCAGCGCTGTCTGGTGTGGATAAAAAATTCGCATCTGTAAACGTAATAAGAAAAAAAAAGGGCATGCTCATTTTGCTCCTAACATAACAGATATAATCCTTTTCAGTGAAATAATAAGCATTGTAAAACTAGTTATAGTACGAGTCATTTGTCATGTTTAACGTACAATTTCCAGCTTGTTGGTTCTACCTTAATTTTTTATACAACGGAAGATATTTGGGTAGTTTATTCTAAATAACCAGAATCTATTTTGTTAATAGCTATTGAAAGAGTTTAGAAAGAGCTCCTGTTTCAATACAAACTGAACAATAGGTAAGAGAAAAAAAACAATAGCAACAAAACTTCTGCTTAAACCAGCGATTAACAAGAAGCGATAAGAAACACACATATATGCACAATTAAGAAAGGACAAGAAAGAAAAAAGCAGTAGTAAAGTTACAATTTTCAAGTCATATACACGGTGACAAGTAATAAGCGTCTCAATTTGAAAATTTAGTAATTCATTAAATAATAATAAATATGAAGATTAAAAATAGTGATATTTATATCTGTTAGCTCTTAAATTTCATTTGCTGTCATTTTAATAACAGTTGAAACTTTTGTCTACAGTGGGCGCTGCACTGCCTCAAATTGTAAGACATGTAAAATTGCATTAAAAATCTCTCAAGTTTTATTCTTTATTCTATTTAGCGATTGAATCCTGAAAAAAGGCTTGAATCTTGAAATTTATTTGAGCATTTTTAATATATCAGACGCTGCAGTGTCATCTATTGACGAAAATTTGAGCTGTTTTTAAAATTACATCATATAAAATTTCAGAGGTGCCAGATAAAACTATCACTTATTTCACCTTCTTACATTTTATAGTTAATGAATTATTGAATTTTCAAATTGAGGCGTTTATTTCTTGTCATCCTGTATTTAAAGCGTGATTTTTATGTTACAGAAAAAAGTTATGTATATTTACTTTAAATAACTAAGATTAAAAAATGATAATATTTATAGCTGTATTTGTGCCCACCATTCCTGTACATATTTTTTATCTATTTATTTACTTATTAGCCACACACAGGGTGGCTTATTCTTTCAATCTCTATCATTTTTCATGTTTATGAAAAGTCACAGCAATCCATCGTTGCCACAGATTAATCTCGGAAAATGAAACATTTGAAGTTACTTAAAAAATTAATAACTCGAAAAGTATTTGTCACAAAATTGTTTTACAAACTGCGTTAGAATGGTAAAAAATTGTATTTTTCTTGATATAAATTTCAAATCTAATGATTATGTCGTTTTTCAAATATTAGATTTCAAAAATTACAAAACTTCACAATGGAGTACCGTAGCGAAACTTTTACGCGTAAAAAGATAATGATAAAGGCATTGTGGCTCGACGTGTACCGTGTATACTGGCCATAGCATGAGTAACGAATTATAGTAAACTTATTATTCTGTTAAAATATAAAAGTGAATTATGTATATACATTTTTAAAAAATAAAGAAAAACATTTTATCACAAACATCAACAAAATTTTTTCTTCTATTTATTCCCTTATTCCAAAGACATCGTTTTATCGTCTGCTGCCATAGCAACATGAATTAAATTTCATTAAAAAAAAATTGCTCAGTGGTAGAAAAATATTTTTCTAAATCGAATGGTTATTGAACAACTCAACACTTTAACAGGGGAATTTTTATTTGTTATTTAGATATTTTAAAATTGTTTGTTGTCATTGCGTTTTTATTCTGAGTTACAGCTAGTTTATTTATTTTTTAAATAAAAGCCGTGTGTGGCAATCTATATTCGGCCTTATAGCAGAATTTTCCCCTCTTGTTATTTAATTATTATTTCTGCTATTTTTTTATTCTCGTGCAATATCAGGATTTCACTCTAAAAACGACATTTTCAAAACCGAGCAAAAAATACTCAAATCTGAGTATGACGCATATGTCAAAAGGACTCAATATTGAAACATGTATATACTCATTTGTGAAAACATGCACACACTCAAGAATAAAACTTCATGGGCTCCTATTTGAGTCTGTCCAGTGTCCATGCTTCAAAAAAGGAGTATGAACTATAAACTGCCTTCTACGTGCTCATTTTTCAGTATGTGCATGTTTCAAAAATGAGTTTTAACTGACACTAATCATTGTTGAGCATGTTTCAAAAATGAGTATGAACTGACCTCTATGGTCTCCGTTTTGAGTATGTCCGTGTTTCAATATTCTGAGCATTTCTGGTATTTCAGAAGGTCGTCCTGTTTGAAACAAAAAGTTTCATAACAAAATGAAAACATCGATTTACTCAGATTTGAAAGTGTCATTTTTCTCAGTGTTGTAACACTATAAACTATAATCTCAACTTTTTGTTTGTAATCTTAATTATTTTTTGTTTCTAAGTTGGTCTGATTTAAAAAATTAAAAAATACAAAGAAATAAAAAGATTATTCTAACAGTTTTTCTTCGTAGAAAAATATCAGTATAATAGTTGGCTATTCCGTATTTTGAATAACTTGTCTTACACGAGAACTATTTATCGAATTTGTACTAACAAAGCAAATGTCGGGTATTTGTGGCATCCATCAGAGAACTTACTTGCAACGTCGATAGATTTAGGATATCTCATTTGGCAAATCCAGGTTAGATGGTTAGAAGGTGCAAACTCCGACTTGATTTCTAAAAGTTTATCTCTGTTCACTAAATTAATGGATCCGTGAAAGTGGAGCTTCTTTTTAAAGCTAAACTCATAATATTTCAATATATGTATCTTGTTGTCCGATTTTTTGATGCCGAAATAATATTTCATGTCGATGGGAGGACCGGCGCTATTTCTAATAAGATACAGATCAATATACCCTTCTGAATTTTTCTCTTTTTGACCATAGGGACACACTTTCAGTCTCCAATCTGCACCAGCGAAAGTAAATATAGGACTGTAATAGGTTTTAACTTCAGCCGAAAGTGACAAAAAATTTCTTATTGTCCACTCAATAACAAAAATAAATTCTTCTCTTTTATGCACTTCTCCAACTATCGTCATTCCTGAATTCAGAACTTGTACCACCAAGTAGATTTTCCAATGCTTTTAAGTTGTGCTGTAGGAGAATTTTCTGAAAATAGAAGACAATTATTTTCATTGATTGAATTTCACACCCTACACATGTTGTTTTATCATTTTTACTTTACAAAAAATCGGTACTTTTCCGTTATACCAACACCATTGTTGCCAAATGTAATAGTAGTTGGCGCAAAACGAAATTCACGCGAAGTGAAACATTTGAAAAAAAAAAAAAAACATTGTTGGTAAGAAATCGAGCATTTAAAACAAGTGAGTAAGTGTGATCGAAGATCACTCAAAGGGTTTCGTTTAATATTCCTTTCAAAACACTGTATCCTTTCTTTAATAAATCCAAATAAATTTCATTTAGCAACAAAAAAAAAAAGTCATGTTTTTTTATAAACTAAAAAATTACCGGTCTATTTTTTCTTTTTTTTTCGAATATCTAAACCAGCCCGATAGCGGGCGAAGCACGCTATTATATTCTGTTATAATAATATCTGTCATGCGGACTAAATGCGATATTTAAAAAAATTAATTTCAAAATTAAACATGTTGTACACTTTCAAAATGTTGAAATATGCGAATATTTTCGTAATCGGATGTTTATCAAGATTTAATATGTTTCTCAAACTCATATATATACTATTATCTATTACTCATATTGATACTCGCTTTGTATTATTTTCAAACATTTGAAAAATTCGTTAAACTTCCAATAGGACAGCGGCGTATCCAGGATTTAATTTCGGGGTGGGGGGGGGCTGACTTAAATTTCGGTAATGTTCTGAGGCTTACGGAACATGTTGAACTGCGTTATAAACAGAAATTATGTTTGTCAATAAGGCCGTAAGCAAAGGAAAACTGGGGGGGGGAGGGAGGAGGTACGGGGCTGAACCTGAGCACACCCCCCCCCCCCCCCTTCGCCGAAATAAGTTGAAAAGTGATAATGTATTGTTTCATATACTTTCATTTAAAAGAAAGTCATTGTAGCTTATAATCGATAAAGCTGTTTCCTTTTCCACTAAATTCTGGCTACGATTCTTGCTTGACAATAAATTAATTTTGCTTGGGACAATCTCAAACAAATTTTTTTTTTCATAATTCGTTTTCTATTTTAGGATCAATTCCCTATTACTGCCAAGCCACATGGGGCACTTTCCCAGAACCCACATATTTAAGGGACCCAAAAATTTATGGCCTTTCAAATCAATTTTATTGTGAACAATCTTAATAGAATAAGAAATTAAAATTTCTAGATCTATTACACAACTTATGTAAGCTAAAATTGTCAGTGATATCATAAGTATATTTATAATTTTTCTTCTCATTTGAAGATTTAAGTTTCTCAAAGTGTGTCCAATTTATTTCAGCTTCTTCATATGTGTTTTAAGCTTGTTTAAAAATATTTTAATTTTATGACTATCTTATTTATAAAATATCATTTTCTTTGGGTTGCGTATGTTTCTAAAGTTCGTGCAACATTAGTTCATGTTTATTTAACACGATATTTGAGTCTGTCAAGTTCATTTTTACGAAGAAATTTCAATAATAATAATAATAATCCAACTTCAGTTCACATTTATTCTCAGTCTTTCATTTAAATGGGTGCATCACATAGTTACATACACTTCTCATTCACAGTATTTATAAAAATGTGATAATCTACGATTAGGGCTAAAAATATTTTCTGTTGCCATGGCCCCAAATTTTGATGATCAGGGTCTGTTCCGGATAAACAAACTTTCTTTGCAAAATCTCTTTTTTAATACCAACAAAAATTTAATTCAAAATCGTAGGGGTAGCAAGCATTCCTTCTTGATCTCCCCCTTCCCTGCGTATACATGCTCCTGGGATTTTGATCAAACGTATGCTATTAACCTTCAAGAAATATATGTTAAAAAAACTCATCAAATTTGTGAAGGAAGGGACAAGTTAAGAATTAATTGGAAACTAAACATCAGATTTCCCTTTTTTTAAAAAGAGTTAAAGTTATTGAATTATGGCTAACAACATTACAGGACTTTAAAAAAAAAAAGTAAAATTGTAAGAAAATTTATTTTTAACCTGTGAATGTATTTAATGCTTCTTTTGTTAAATATTCCAAATGGTAAAAATGCCGATACTAAACTGTGTCGTGTCAAAATAAGAGCGATTAGAAAAGAACACTATTCGTAATATTGTACCTTCATAGAAGAGTAATTAAGAATTTTGATCTTTTGCTGGATCACTCGTACACTGAAATATTGAAAAAGGCATCTCCTTCCCTGCTCATCAACGAGAAACTTTCTGACACATTTTTAAACGCAAGGGCATTAGACTGGCAGGCCTGACTATGGAAGAGATTTGGAATCGAGATGAGTTTTCCATTTTTTGATAAATAGATTACTTATCGAGTTATAAGTGATACTGGTAACGTATTAACGAATCGTTTTTCGCGCTTCTCAGGCTGCCGCGTCGGGAATCCGATTCAAAACGCCAACTTGGACAGTGCTTTCTGAAAGATTTTCTACCTTTACAAAAAAAAGGGAAAACGTGTTTCGATTGCAAAGTTTCTGAATAAAAAGACCTGTGAATTTCATGCGTTTCCGAGCAAAAATGAATTAAAAAATATGTCATAAAGTAGCCAATTTGTATTTGAGAACAGCCTTAAATCTAGAAAAGCACGTAACGTAAATAATACTAGTTCGCCAGGAACAAAAAGACCAGGAACAAACAAATCAACAGGAGATTATTTTTTTAGTATTACTACTGGGCATCTTTAAAAGACCCTTCCAAAATCGAAAATCGAAAATCAATAATCTTGCTTGACATTGCCATTCAAAAAAAAAAATTTCAGTTCGTACATTTGCTAATTTGGCAATAATGTTTAATGTTACTGCGCACTAATATACCTCCTTAGTCTTGGCATCATCTGTGGAAGGGAATTAAATATTCTTTAAATTAATTAAACTACTTCTAGATCTTGCGAATTTATCATATTATACGTATTCAATTATCCACTAAAACATGTATGGAACTGTTTTTCAGTCATTTCAAAATAGATTTTGTGGTCTCAAGTAATTTTGATCGCAGGACTGAGAGGCATATGGGGCTAACGAGAAAACATATTCGTTGTATGCCAGAAAATAAAACAAATTTATCTCAAAAAGAAAGAAACAACGTTAGTTTTTTTTAATTTTACTGTGACCACTTCGGAAGGGGAATGTAGCTGTTACCCCATAACCCCCACCCCTTGTGTACTAATATCGGATTAAAGACAATAGAGTGGGTTGTCCATTGCATGACAGAAAAAATAATTCTAATTTTATCTCAAACATAAAGAGAAAAATCGGCACTTTTTTCATTCCATTTTTGACCATTTTGGGAGGTGGGGGGAGGTCTGTGTCCCATCAGCTCCTTCACCCTCTTTGTATTACTGTGGTGTTACTCTGTACTAATATGGGAGTAAAGAGAAGAAAGTGGGTAGTCTGTTGTATACAAAAATATATATATATACAAATTTATCTCAAAGAAGAAAAAAACAGCATTATTTTCATCAAATGCTCGAATATTTCGGGAAGAGGGGACCCTCATTAACCCCATCAGCCCCCTTTCCCTTTTCATATACGCTCTGATCTCAATGTGAACTAATATGGGGTTAAAAAGAAGAGAGTGGGTAGTCTGTTGTATAACCAAAAAAAGAAATTACAAATTTATCTCAAAGAAGAAAACAGCACTTTTTTCATGAGAGTTTCGACTATTACGAGAGCGAGGAGGGGAGGGGGCTGTAACCCCATCAGCCACCTTTTCCTTTTTAGGTATGCTCTGAAGTCAATGTGGACTAATATGGGACTAAAAAGAAGAGAGTTGATAGTCTGTTCTATAACAACAAAAAAACACAAAAAAACACAAATTTAACTCAAAGAAGAAAAAAAAAAACAGCACTATTTTCATGAGATGTTCGACTATTTCGGGAAGGGGGTGTGTGGGCTGTAACCCATCAGCCCTTTTCTCTTTTTTAGGTATACTCTGATGTGATTGTGGACTAATATGTGGCTAAAAAGAAGAGAAAAAAATAATACAAATTTATCTCAAAGAAGAAAAAAAACAGCACTATTTTCATGAGAATTTCAACTATTTGGGTAGAGGGGGGGGGGGTCTGTAACCCCATCAGCCCCCTTTTCCCTTTAGGTATGCTCTGATGGCAATGTGGACTAATATGGGACTAAAAAGAAGTGAGTGGATAGTCTGTTCTCTGAAAAAAAAAATACAAATTTATCTCAAAGAAGAAAAAAATAGCACTATTTTCAGGAGATGTTCGACTATTTCGGGAAGGGGGACTGTAACACAAACAGCCCCCTTCCCCTTCTTAGGTATAATCTGATGTCAATGTGGACTAATATAGGGTTAGAAAGAAGAGAGTGGGTAGTCTATTGTATGACAACAAAATATATATATATATATATATATATATATACAAATTTATCTCAAAGAAGGAAAAAACAGCACTTTTTTCATGAGATATTCGACTATTTCGGGAAGGGGGCTGTAAACGCATCAGCCCCCTTCGTCTTTTTAGATACACTCTGATGTCAATGTGAACTAATATGGGGCTAAAAAGAAGAGAGTTGGTAGTCTGTTGTATAACCAAAAAAAATTACAAATTTATCTGAAAAAAGAAGAAAACAGCACTTTTTTCATTATATTTTCGACTATTTCGGGCGGGGGGGAGGGAGGTCTATAACCCCATTAGCCCCCTTACCCTGTTTATGCAGTGATGTAAATGCGGACTAATATGGATTAACGAGAATGGCTAATCCGCTGTATCAGAGAAAAAAAATTAGAAATTTATCTAAAAAAGAAAGAAAAAAGCACTTTTTTCATTTTACTCTTGACAATTTCGGGGGGGGGGGGGCTGTAGCCCCATCAGCCCACCCCCTGGATATGCCACTGCAATAGGACGTCAGATTTTCTTTTTAATTCTCTAATGACGTGATATTAATCTGCTTTGTGTACATACACATACTCATTACTCCATGTATTATTGAGAAATCTTTGAAAATTTCAATTTTATTACCACTATGACGTCAATCATTTTTATTTCATATTAAGATTTTTTGCAATTGGTGAAACTTTTTATTTCATTTTCAATTAATTATTGTAGAAAGAATTTCATTGTGGATTTAAATTTTTGGCAACTGCTTTGACAAAAAATGTTTAAATTTAGTAGGAAAAGGCTGTTAGAATTTTGGTTTTTTATCTCTATTTATTAAAATAATACGATTTTCTCACATTTTAATATTTTGAGCTTCATAGCTGGTATTCAGCTAGATATACACAAAGGTTCAACTCTTTAAGTTACATAGTTTCTGAGAATGGTTCTGTGACGGACAGACAACAGCGCGGGAGTAATAGGGTTTCGTGTGAAGAACGAAACCCTAAAAAGTAACATTTGAAAATTACAGACTTTCATGAAAATTTTAATAAATCAATACAAAGATATTCAAAAACTTTTCTTAGGCATAATTCTAATGCCTGAAACAATTTTATTGCAGCTTCTTCTTCATCCGATAACTTCCAAATGATAAAATCCATCTCAGCATTAGTAATAAATTTAAGTTATAACTTAATAATAAATGTTTTCGAGTCTAAAAATAGCAAAGTAAGATGCGAGGTTACGATTAAATAATAATAAGAAGACAGGTTCACGTTCAATAAATAGCAAATCGCAATGTTTGCAGTAATAATCCTTTGCACGGTCAGGGTTGTAATAAATGGCGCATTAGCATACATTTTGGCATGGTGTTGGTATAACGAAAAACTACCAAAAAAATCGCAGGTAATTTAATAGCAGAAAATTAGTATATTTTCAAGCTTCAATAAGTTTGATATTTTCATTTGTTGAAAGTTTAATGATTCTACGAGGTGGCCAAAATTAAACTGATTGTGCTCTGTAGCGCGATCTAATAGACAGCGAAATTTTATAGGATGATTAAATAAGACGGAGAACACAGGATTCCACGAAATACATTAGTTCCAAAAATCACCGATAAAGGGAATGTGGCGCTGTGTAATATAAAAAAAAGTTTTAAACAAGAAGAATCCATACACTGAAATAAAATTACGTTTTACTGAGCACATTTAAAATTTTAATTCAAGCTCAATATGGCAACAGTTTTAAAAATGCTGAAAATTTACATAACCTCTGATAGGTCTATTTATCTTCAATTTCACTCGCTGTGTTCCAAAGAAAACAAAAGAAGAAGAAGTCTCTTTATCCAAATTCCACATTACATCCTTTTTTCACAGCATCACATATCCCTTGCGGTGACTTTTGGAACTAAATTTATTTTTCGTTTAATCCTTTGTCCCTCAGTCCCTCATCTTGTTTAATCACCTTACAAGATTTGGCTTCATTCTCGCAATGAGATCCCGCTACAAGGCGTCCCAAAAGTCCTTGACGCATTTTAAAATTCAATATAAGATCAAGAAATTGGCATACGAGAGTGCGATTTGAACAAAAATGCTTCTTATAATCGAAAATTTTCTCTAAAAAATAAAAAAATTGGTTCCAAAAATTTCTTATAGATGGCGTTACTTCTGCAAAGCTATAGAAGAGGTAGAATACATTTATAGATAACAGTGGCGAAAGACGTACAGAGCGTATGCACAGTTCTTGTCCAAAATATGGTAACCCACATTCCAGAACTTAGAAATACTCGCCTTCATGTATTCGATTAGACGAGTGAGACAAGTCAACAAACATTAGTTTGGCGATAATAGGAAACTCGGCAAGATTTATGTGATGCATCTATAAGATAATAGGGACATACGGACAAACAAATTCGATTGGTTGATACGATTTTGGGAAAAAAATTATTCGCCAAGCAACTTGCCGAGCTTTGTATTTTCGCAAACTAATATTTGTTGACATGTCTCACTCGTCTAATCTAACTCATGAAGTCGAGTATTATTAAATTCTGAAATGTAGATTGCATATTTTGGACAAGAACTGTGCATACGCACTGTTGGTCTTTCACCACTATTTTGTATAAAGGCATTCTACCTCTTCTATAGCTTTGCAGAAGTAACGTCATCTATAAGAAATTTTTGAAACTAATTTTTTTTATTTTTTTTAAAGAAAATTTTCGATTATAAAAAGTATTTTCGCCCAAACCGCACTCTCGTACGCCAATTGCTTAATTTTTAATTGAATTTTAAAATGTATCAAGAACTTTTGGAACACCCTGTATGTATATATATATATATATGTGTGTGTGTGTGTGTTATATAAAAATTTTATTTCCTTCGCATTTATTTCGCATTATTCCTTTAAATTAATCTAACTTCTGACATAGTCATTATTTCCTTAATTCTTAATAATATTTATTCCTATTTAATGTTCTTTTAAAAGTAATAACACGTATATTAATAATTATCTTATTCCAAATCTTAATCTAAAACTTTAAGTTCATTCGTAGCTTTTATCAACTCCCCAATTTATACAATTCTGAGAGACGCTTGTGTCATTTCGAATGTTTTTAAAAGCCTTCTCTTTTTTTTTCATGCTTTGCTTTGCACGCTGGGTATTTTTCACGTCAAAATCAATGCGCGGCTACGATGGAGATTCTTTCGTGTTAAATCTTCTCCCTCGCACCTCATTCGCTTAGCTTAAATTCGCCTCTCACTCATTGGATCGTGCGCTCGTTACGTCGTTGTCAGTAACCCTACGCGCCGTGAACAAAATTCGCTAGCAAGCATTTGGAGAGCAGATTTTTGTCGTGTTTGGAAGTGCTGACCAAATGGTTATCTGGTGTTTTTAACTGACTTCGAATTTCATCACAGCTCTTTAAGATCTATTAAATGATGTAGTGAGCCATCGTCAAGCCTGAGGGCTATAATTTTATACCGGATACTGTGGGAACTGTTACTGGCATCGCTCCTGTTCATTAATAAACGATTTATCTGGAAATTGGCTGCTCCTTATTGAAGAAACTCTTGTGGTGTCTCATCATTGCCTAACCTCCTCCCCATCATTATTGATTGCGACAGCAATAATGCACCATCTTTAACAAACTGCCATTTTCTCGTGGAATATAAAAACATCTTCGTAAAAAGTTCACACATATATATATATACGGATGAAAAGCAGAGATTGTTATTCGAATATTCTGGGGGATTCTTTAAATTAAAAAAAAAAAACAGACTACATTGTCAAGAGTAAGAAATCGAGATAATTCGTTTTTTTCTCCACTTTCTCTTATCCAATTTTCTTAATTTTTCAGCTCTAGATTGGCACCCTCTAATAAGAGTTATATTTATTTACTAATTTTCACTAGTTTTCAGTTTTCCCGCCAATGATGAAATGTATTTTGAAACAAGCACATGACCCCCGTTCCTGGCCCGTAAAGTAGAAATACAGAAAGATAAAGCTTGGGGTTATTTCAAAATGGACCACTCTTTTCGGTACGGTTTGGCGTTATTTAACGTATTCGGATAACCTATTACCACATTAATATGTCATTGACAAATACTAATTAATTATATAATACCTAGCACAGCAGAGCCAGCGCCTTAATTAGGATCACTTGGGCAAAAAGCTTTTGCGCTCATGAAAAAAGAAAACTAAAAACTAAAATAGAAATGGTGAGTTTGACATGTCAACAATAAACCAAGCAAGGCATTTCTAAATTGGAGCATTGTGTTGTGTAGAATAAACCTTGATACAAACATTAAGTAAACTTTTCCTTGTGATTTTAAATAGAAACTCTGTTGACTTTCTGTTACTATACCACATATGTAAATTGCAGCGCAAGCTTTTTTGTCCGTCGTTTGCGGTTTTCAATGTAGATGCGTACCCTGCCCTCCTCTCTTTTTTTTCTTCCTGAGTTGAGTTGATGTGTAACTAACATGTCGGGTCATTCCTTTCGCCCGCATGAAATGAATATCCATCGTATTAACATTTTAACCTAGAAATTAAATAAAACATCATATCCAAGTTTTTTAACAAACTGGAATCTTTTTCCTTACAAAAGGGAATATATTTTCACACAATGCATAGGAGCATCAATATTTAATTAACACTTCTCTCATCATTATAACTAGGTTGTGCCATGTAGCGAACGGCTTATGGAAAAGCTAAAACGACGGATTACGTGTGCTAAACGACCACTCGTGGATCTAATGCAGAAAACAGGTAAGCTATGTTCTTACCTCTGATATTACCTCTGACCTTTGAGTGTGAAAATATGTAAATTTAAAAGAGGTCTTTCCGCAAGAAGTATACATTTTTATAACACATTCGGTCAGCCTAAAATAATTTGGTTGGGCCACTGTTGGATAATCTTTGACGCATCCGTAAATTCTGCCTTTCCTCAATACAACAAAGTTCTTGTTCTGTGTTTACTGCCCCCCCCCCTCCCCTCAGGATTACACTTAAACTCGAAAGCTTTCGCTGGGTTTCCTGGGTTGGTCATCTTCTGTGTTTACTGCCACATTTGTTTCAGATAATTTTATTTCTTATCGCTTTTCCTGGATGTATTATTGCGTACAAGGTCTTTGTTGGCAAATGGTCCGCTGGCCAATGGTACAGCAAGGCGGACATTTCTTACCGTTGGCCAACCGTGGGACTCCCTAGTTATCCATCATTGGCCCAATCATTTTGGTCTGCATAGGTTTGATGACAGAAGACGGTTACCGTAATGGAGCTATGAATATTGAGGAGATTACATATAATGCAGTGATTACTAGTTGCGAGTGAAATAACTTCGGATCAACAGCGCCATAATACTTCTGGGGCAAGCTTCCACCAGTAAATTTGAATAGAATTTGTCGCCCTATTTAAATGACTTATTCATACAAAATTTCTGTCATAAGTGAAGCAAACATTAATTTTCGTTGTTACTGGTGAAAGTTTACCCCGGCAGTATTATAATCTCTTTCACTGCCACTGATAGGAGAATTTTTATGTAGTCACAATAGGGCGAATGGCAAGGCTTGACTACCACCGGGGCAAACTTCCACCAGTAAAAACGAATAGATCTTTTTGCCTTCATTATGACAGGAATTCTGGATGAATGAAACAAGGATAATTTAAATAAGGAGAAAATTCCTATTTAAATTTACTGATGGAAGTTTGTACTGGTTTTCATCATTTTGAGGATATCTCAATTCTTCGTTATCGATAGTTCTAATGCCACCACAGCCCGTCGAAAAGTAAAATTATTCTACATCTCAAAAACTAATGATAGGAATCCATTGTAAAAACACATTTGGACTGCAGTCATTCTTTTTATTTAAAAATTAAGGAAGGCCATAATTCATAATATTCTTTGTATATGAATTTATTAATAATTTTTAAAATTAAAAATGTGTGTTTGAATCGAGAAAATGCCTCAAACAGATGTTCATCTATTCAATGTATCTCATTAAAAAATAATAATAACAGGGGGGGGGGGATATAAATTAAAGTTTACCATGTGGATTAGCATTCTTGAAATGTAACCTTTCCTAACTCTATGAAGATTTAAGAAATAATATATAAACTATATCTTTTCCGGAATACCTTGATCCAAGAAATTCATATATAGGGTGTCAAAAATAGGTATGACCATTTGAAATTTTCTTCCACCACTTTTTCAAATTTACCAAATTAAATATATTATTTGCTACAGATCGATATCCATTTTAAAGCCACAAGGTGACTTACAACTGAAAAAAATATTAAATGTATGTAGGTATCAGTGAACTCTGGTATTAAACACAAAATCGTGTGCAATAATCAGATTACTCCGCATACTGAACTAAATTTAACTGGGACCAAAATAAACTATTTGTAAATAGGCGAGAATAGATTGGGAAAATTGACCAAATTAAAATCTTAATAGTAAAAATCTGACCTTCAGTTTCAACAATCCTTCAGCTTACTTGTAAGCTTGTAACTAAGAACTCGCTGTTTTCTATACAATTATATGTATTTTATGACTCTGAATTCAGGACCGTGCGAAGAGAAAAACGCGCCCGGGGCAAAGTTTCAATTGGCGCTCCCCTTCTTTTCGTGACAGGTAACACAAAACTGATAAAGTACAGAAACAGAAATAAATTTTATTGAATAAAAATCTGGCGTTTATGTTGGAACTTTAAAAAGGTTTAATTTTAATTCAGAAATTGCAAACAACTAAATAGCGTAAGAGAAAATTGCACTTATTTGTTGGAGAGATCAGAAAAAAAAGAGAAAAAGAAATTCCCTAGAAAATGATCAATGACCAAAAAATGAATAAATAGATAAATTAAACCGTGGTTGGTAGTATACATTTGGCGCCCCTTTAATTTCCGCGCCCGGGACGAAGCCCCCCCCTCGCCCCCTCTTCGCACGGCCCTGTATGAATTATTAGTATTAGTCGGAAATTTACAGATTAAAGCAACCATAAACTTCCGAATAGAGGAAACCTCTATTTATCGGACATTTTTTTCAAACCCCCCCCCCCCCCAACACATTTATTGTTTGTATAGTTTACCCCTGAATAGCGGACAAATACCCCGAGGTTTTACTGTAACTTGAAAAAAGGTACATTTGGAAAAAATAGGTCAATGTGGTACCTTGGTGGAAAAGAGGTCTAATTGATTTTTGATAATTACCCTTTTTTGTATGACCCATAGTCATTAGCTGATACCAAATTATGGATCGCGACTTGCTCCCGGTTCTGGGGAGATGTTTTGGTGGTAGCAAAATTAGACGGGATCAATCCGTTCTTATAACAAAAAATAAAATAAAATAAAATAAAATAAACTATTAATTTTAACAGCTGTAAAAATATAACGGATACATGTTTACAGAAAAATAAATCATGAATAAATATAAGAAAACAAATTCGTGTTTATTATTATTCGAAGTTTATTAATAATATTTTAATAAACTTCATGTAGAGAGCAATTTAAGGTTAAAATGAGCAAGTTCTACCCTTATATATAGATAATTTCGTTGGAGCAAATTAATCCTTTGAAGCAATATTTTTTCAATAATACAATTATTAATAAAGGTATTTTTCCATTCTTAGTAAAATAAAGTTACGTTTTATTATTATACTGCATTATTATCATTGTGGTGATTTATAATAATAAATGCCTATTATTATTTTCATAAATGTGTTTGGTACAAAAATTCGCCTTTTTCCCAGGATAGATTATACTAAAATATTTAATTGCACCTAGATATCAGGTGGATCGTGAAAAACTTTCCTGTTTTAAAGCAATCACAACAATAAAGTTTTGGAAATTACGGTCACGTGCATAACAAAACAAGAACGCAAAATCATGCGTCAAGCATAGGTTATGAAACACTTTCCAACACATCCGGAAATCTGTAACGAAACTTCCCTGTTAAATAAGGTGAAAGAAGATATGTCATTAAACAGTTTAGAAAACACAACACATTTAAAAATACAGTTTTAGCAATTACCTTTCATAGTCAAAAAGTAATTAAATTATTTTGTGCAGTCCTGTATATATGATCTATAGACAAGGATATATACTACAAAGCACTGGTTGGAAGTAGCGCGCTACAAGTAGCGAAACTACAGTATTCGCTACTTTTTACAGCAGTTTGTAGAAAAGCGTGCTACATTTTGAACAATGTAGCGTAGCGAGTAGCGCGATACAAGAAATCAGTAGTTTGTAGCAAAAATCGATGCTACTTTTAACGTTACTTAATTAGGAAAAATGTGCCTAATGTACGAATCTTTTTGTGCAAAATTTGTTTTGATCAATAATTTGCGAATCTCAGCTGCAGTGCATAGCAACACATCGCATGAAGTCATAGATTTTTCCTTTGATGGTTTTTGCTAAAGTGAAGTACTAAACCCACCAAAGAAATTAAGGTACTTTTCGGTTAACCGGGCGCCAGTGATATATGTACATATATAAATACATATGTACATACACACACACACATATATATATATATATATATGTACATACATATATGCATATATGTGTGTATGTATATATAGATATGTGTATATATGTGTGTGTGTATATACATGTATATATGTCACTGGCGCCCGGCTGACAGAAAAGTACCGAAATTAATTTTGTTGCTGGCAACATTTGTCTACTTACTTGTTATTAAATCTTCATGTTTTGAAACAGGGTTTCTTATTATATGGAATTGCTTTATTTTAAATTTAGAGTTGTTTTTAAGTAATTTTCTAGATTGTAATATCTCTTTTAATTGTGCTACGGAATTAGTAAATGTGTGTATAAAGTAACATTTTGGAGAGAAACAAAAACATTTTCATCTATGTTATCTTTCTTCAATTTTTAATACTCTCGGTTATGTTGCATTTATTTAACTGTATCCCGGCAGACGCGGTATAACGAGGGATCGCTTTATTATTTAATCCGTGCCTACAATTTCGAGTGTAAATTCAATCCTTTGACAAAATCTTAAAAGTAGAGAAGTAGTGACTACATTTGAAAAGCAGTTTGTAGTCGCTACTTTTTAAACCAAGTAGTTGTAGTTGACTACATTTTCGATAAAGTAGTTGTAATTTGCTACAATAAAAAAATAGTTTTTCTGCTACATAATCAAAATTAGTTCAGTTAGAAAATTCACATTTAGTAATTTCCGCCAATCGATGGAAATGCACTCGAAACCTTTTGTACAGCCCTGTATATTATCTAAAAACTTTTGTACACACCACATACTACTAGAATTTAATTCAAATAAAAAACACATAAGACAACTTAAAACACTCTCCCACAAATTACCAACCATAAACGACAATGTATCTTGTTCTTTCCGTAGCCCTGTATATAAATTTATATATATTCCACTAACTTCTATTTGTCTACTAAATAGAGTTCAGCAGGAAAATGCATAACACAATTAAAAATACTCTTAAGCAGTTCCCTCCCATAGTCAGTATTACTCTTTTGTGTAGCCCTGTATAGGATCAACCGAATTTATACACACCCCGTACTATGCAAATATTTAGTTAAAATTAAAAACTCAAACCAAAGTTGAAAACGCATTTGTCATACATAGTCATAGACTGTAATTATCGCACGTATACTGTAATCGATATCTTTTGTGTGTCCCTGTAAATGAACGATAAATGCAATACACACCATACTAGTCGGTGAGCAATTTATAGTGCATCTCACTAACATAAATTTCATTATGTTTGAAATAGTGAAACGTGTAAATGAATACTGAATGCTTTGCGCACCCTATTTTTTAAAAAGCATGCTTTATTGCGCTACATATCAATTCCATCATGTTTCGAATGACGTAAAATTACCAAATGTACTTGAAACGATTTTTTCCCATTGACCGTAATGTAACTGAATACTCTTGACTATCCCTGTAAATAAACTGTAAATGCTATACATTTCATTTTCAATAAGGATCATGGTGTAATATATGTCAATGGCATAAAAAAAATTTCAGGGCAATCCGAGTATAATTACGCGAGTTAAGCACGGCCAGACAAACCGAAGTCATAAACACTTTTCAACTAGGTTGGAAAGTGTTAAAAAAATGCCAATGCCCTTCACTTAATATATTCCGCAAGATAATTAATCTCTCAGTAATATATATAAAAAAGTTTAAAATTAAAAATATTCAGCTAAATAATTAAATCAGCCCCCCCCCCCCTTTTTGGAGCTTTTTTTACCAATCTAAATGTATTTATTCCTTCTGAAAAAAAAAAAAAACTGATTTTTTCTTGTTAAGTATTAATAGCATAATGTTTCACAATTATAAAACTTAAATTAGGTTTAACGTGAAATGTAGGATTACTTACGTGTTAATCTGTAAGACTTCGGCTAGCATTGATGAGAGGAATAATGATTTATCTTATCATTGATCATACTTGAAAAGTACGCTCTTTCATTCGAAAATTAGATAGTGTCACATGAATGATAAGGACAATTCATAGGGCGTTTCATAAAGAACTAACGAGCAGGGAAGACCGCGGTCAAAATTCGCTTTGAGTTCAAATATTTTAACTGTATTTAAACTGTAGGATACTAAAGTTAGTTCAAATCTTCTGAGTCCTTTTTAAGATAAATATAGCTTGACGCATAATGACCCATGATCAAAAAGACCCACTAATCGAATTTTCTCGAACATGTGACCTAGCCCAACAGGCTTCTCGTACCCGAAATCCATAGGATGCAAAATTTAGTCTAAACAGTCTGAACCGTTTTTTAGAAAAAATTAGCTTGACCCAGAGTGACCCAAAAATGAGCCACTAATCGAATTTTCTCGGACATGTGACCTAACCTAGAATCCTGAATCGGGTCGGGTTACCCGCTTTTACCCGCATCCGACCCAACCCGTGGTTCGGGTCGGGTCGGGTTGGTGCTATATTTTTGCGTTGCGGTTCGGGTCCGGGTCGGGTTGACTTCTACTTTTTTGTTGCGGGTCGGGTTCGAGTCGGGTTGAATTTCATTGTTTCGGGTTCGGGTCGGGTTTTGACATTTGCGGGTCGGGCTCGGGTTGAACCGCTTTTCCAAAAGAATGTTCACAATATTTTTGCAGGTTAAAATTATGTATAAAATAATACGGTACTTACGTATTATCCGTGCCAGGAGATTAATCGCCAAAAATGGTTAGTACCAGTCTTGTTTTTCGTTGCCAATCATGTTTTCAAACGCAGTAATTTAACATTATCAAATAACATTGTTAAAAATGGTAATTAATATAAAATAAATAAAATGTAATATGTGTTTATTAATTTTATATCATTATTAAAAATAGTAAATAACATTATTTTAGTAAAATTAATAAATGGTAAATAGCATAGTAAATAAGAAAGAATAATATTATAGATTATTCCCAGGCATGTACCATGTAGCAAGAAAAAAATATATAAGGGCTACTATAATTAGTAATATTGGCTCCATGCCTGGCGCAGTTGGCTTAAAACTGACACGGATAATACGTAAGTACCAATAATACCTCTGTAATGGATACTCCCGAAAAGAGACCTTTTACGCTACTTGGGAAGGAGGAAAAAATGCCATTCTTCTTATCACTTGATCATAACACGCTTTTTTTTTTTTTTTTTTTTTTTTTTTCTTTTACAAAATGTGTTCTGTGCAACAATTTGCAAACATCAGCTACAAATCTCAGTTTCAGTGTCATAAGTTTTTCCATTGACTCTTGCTGATAAAACAAACTAAAGTGATGTAACTCGCGAAAAGAATAAATTTTCCTTCGTTTAACCTTTATCTACTAACGTACTATTGTATATCTAATGTTTTAATACCGGGTATCTTCTTTTGCAATTAAAATTATGAAAGAGAAAAATTAAATTGAACTGCCTGGTCAGTATATAATGAGTACGTTAAAGTTATCGAACAATAACAAGTCTTTGGTAAATACATCGTAACTTGTAAACTTTGCCCATTTAATAAAAAATGTCAGTTTCAAAATCACCCACTTGCAACATGAAGCTGCACATAGAGGTGAGTTAGCATTTTCATTATTAATAATAATTACTGGATCGCAGCTCGCACCGAATATCTAAAGCCTATAAACATTAAAAGGAATATTTTCAAATTACAGTTTTCTGAGATTAGTCACAAAATTATGGTCTTTCAACTGTAGTTCATCTTTTTTTTTAAATATAACTCCAAAATTATTTGGCAGAATATACTGAAATTTTGTAAAGAAGTTTAAAAGTTTCTAGTAATCGACTTCTAAAATATTTAAAGGAAAATATTTGTAAAATATTTACACTTTTTTCGGATAATAATTTCCGATTTTTGATCATACAGATACGGAAATTAGATAACAACTTTCAGTCCATGTTACTTGCAATTTGGTTTTCGAGCATAAATTTCAAAGTAAATTAAAAATATTTTTTTTCAATTACAGTGTTGCCATTGAAAGTTGCCATTCATCGAACATTTGAAAAGAAAGTCCTGATTTTTTTTTTTTTAATGAAAAAACCATATATTTGAATATTATTGAGTGTGTATGCGTTCATTTTTATACAAAAAGATAAAATTCTTATTAGAGATATACTTGTGAACTACTTTTTCATAATTGTATTGAAATAGGGATTTCCTTCGGTTTCGGGTATAAATATTTTGGAGTTCGGGTCGGATCGAGTTAACTTTAAGCAGAATTTTCAAGTTTGGGTCGGTTACACAAACCGACCTGAACAGAATTCTAATTCCGTGCCCTCAATTTCGAGTGTAGATTGAATCTTTCGACAAAATCTAAAAGTAGCGAAATAGTGACTATTTTTGAAAAGCAGTTTGTAGTCGCTACTTTTTAAAACAAGTAGTTGTAGTTAACTACATTTTTGGTAAAATAGTTGTACATTGCTACTGAAAAAAAGTAATTTTTCCGACTTCTGACTTATTCCTATTCAAATACGTATTTATTTTCATTTGAAACATAGTTCTGTTCAAACTTTTTGTGAAAATCCAAACAATCAGACATGCTAAAACCTAAATATGAGCCGGAAGAATTATTCAAGGTTGAGCCTGACTCACAGAAAGAAAAATTAGAGTCAAAAATTTGTCTATTTTTCTATATAAAATATAAAATTGGTATTAGACGAGACATAATTGCACATTACTTTTCATAATAGCATTAAAACAAGATTTATTTATTGTCCTTTCATTGCGGTTGCGGGTCGGATTGCGGGTTGAGGTATTACGGGTTCGGGTCGGTTGCGGGTCGAGGAAATTTTTTTGTCGGGTTCGGGTTAGGTTGCGGGTTGAATTGCACGGGTCGGGGACCCGACCCGTGCAGGACTCTAACCTAACCCAATAATTTTTTCGTGCCCGAAACTCGTAAGGTACAAAATTTAATCAAAATTTAGAGCTGTTTTTTAGATAAAATTAACTTGACCCGTTTTGACCCCAAAAAGACCCACTAATCAAATGTTCTCGGACATGTGACCCAGCCCAATAGTCTTCTCATATCCCAAAATGGGAGGATACAAAATTTAGTCAAAATCGTTTGAACCGTTTTTTAGGTACAATTAGCTTGACCCTGACCTATGGTGACCCAAATGACCCCCTAATCGAATTTTCTCGAACATGCGACCTAGCCTAATGGTTTCCTGGCGCCCCAAAACGGTAGGTTACAAAATTTCGTCAAAATCGTTAGAACCGTTTTTAAGATAATTTTTGTATATATATATACACACACACAATTTTTCCTCGTATTAGAATACATGATATGCTAGAATTATACTCAATATTGCACGACTGTCGGTTAATTTAAGCATAACATTTAAGTAAATGCAAAATGAAACATGCATGCATCGGAGATGGGCATTGTAAAGGGAAAACTAGTCGGATGTGCCAATCCCAAAACTTTCTTCTATCTCCTTCTAATTCCTCATCACATCGCCAATAAAATCAATATCTGTTGTACGTCAGCTGATTGCGAATCATTGGGTAACCGGGATGCGATCAACTGATGTATACTAAACTACGAAAAGTTCTTCTGGCCTGTACCGACCGGAACAGATAGCCTCCCTATTCCTTGGTTTTACGATTTTAGCTAATTTTACTGGAAATCACGAAGCTAAAATGCATGGAACCCAATTAAAGAAGATTCATTCCCAGTTCTCGTCAACATTGAATTTGAATGAGAATATCGCCAACTTACTCTTCTACAGCCAAGTTGGCTTCATTTGTGGCAACCAATTTTTGTCGCCAAATTTGGCGATATTTGCCAATTGCGGCCAAGCTTGACGAGAATTTGACGTTGGCGAATATAAATATATAGTGTTAAGCATATAAGAATAGGAACAATGGTTACAACAATGAAAGAAAATTTGCTGAAATCCTAAAACTCATAAATTAAACCCGTTTATAGATGAATTCTGCTGTCTTGTTTGAAAATGTCAACCACCCTAAAATTTCAGACCGCTATATCTCCGCCATTTTTCAATATAGAGAAAAAACAAAAATTGTTCCGGATACTCCGGATCAAGGCCGAACATTTAACCGAAAAAACTTTTAGGATTTCTAATTTTTTTGTACATCTTTTTGAATTTGAAATCTTTAAATGGCTATCACCACGTCCCCTTACGGCGGAATATCCCCACATTCAAGTAGGACCTGCTGGCTACAGCCAAAAACACATAAAAAAAAATTGGTTTAATTATCTGCATAACATCATACACTTTTCGATGATACAATAGTGAAAATCGAACAAAAATCGCGATGGCAGCACCCCCTTTCATCCAAATATCTTCTATTATAGATAGAACAAAGTAAAAAGTCCTTCCGGCCTGTACCGGGAGGAAAAGGTAGCTTTCCTATATCTTTGTTTTAAAATTTTAGCTAATGTTGCACGAAAACAGCAAGCTAAAATACAAAGAAAACGTTTACAAAAGATTCGTTAATACTGAATTTGAATAAGAAATTCGCCAAATTATTGAGCTACAGCCAAATTGGCTTCATTTATGAAGACGTATTTTGGTCGCCAAATTTGGCGATATTTCGCCAAGTGTTGCCAAGTGCGGCGAGAATTTGGCGCTGACGGATATGAATATATAGTTTTATGCGTATGATTGGGAAAATGATTACAACAATGAAAATTTTCTTAATGTGCTATCTTGTTTCAAAATGTCAGCCACCCTAGAATTTCAAACTGCTCTAACTCAGTCAATTTTTAAGATAGAGGTAAAACAAAAAATGCTCTGGAATCCTTGTATCAAGGCCTAACACTTAATTAAAAAATAAATTTGAATTTTTAACTTTTTTGTATATTTATATTTGTTTTAAATTTTTAAATGGTCGCCATCTTGAAACAAAATGGCGGACCAAGCTGGCCAACGAACTCGGTCGAGGCATTGGTGAGCTTAATACACACAATTAGTTTCATCAAAATTAATTTATAAATACGAGCGTTATCGTATGACATAGATCAGATATATATATATATATATAAATCAACATTTCAACGGAGGGTGGTTTTGGGGTCTGGGGGTCATGATCGGTGAAAATATATCGAAATTTTTCGGAATTGCTTTCCTCCGAACGGCTGCAATAGGTAGCTTTATACTTTTTTGTATTGAAAGCTACCTAAAAGGGAAATAAATATCTAAATAACTTTATCGGCGAAACAAAGAATTCTATGACAATAGCCGATCATTGTCTTTAATATTAAAAATGAATATGCAAGGTAACTTTAAAATTTAATAATGCATTAATTAAAATAAATATAAAGACGAAATGGGTGATTCATTAAATTGAAATTTGAAATACATCAATTGAGACATTTTCAAATATCAACTAGTCGAATGCGCCAATCCCAAAACTTTCAAAAAGTGTCTTTTTTTTAATTTAATAATGCATTTTAGAATAAGAAAATTCAGAATATCAGCACCACCTGTTGGGCGATTTACATCAAAAAACTATTCCCATCAATTTATATCACACTAAAGCATATTAATCTAAAGCATTATTAAATTCCGTGCATTAGTTCTTGAGATATGACTACCGCTAAAATCGTGTAAATCCTGACAAATGCAGCCCAGCAGCTCCACCAATTGGGAGATTTTCACCAAAGCTTACTCAACCACAACTTATGTCAAGGTCTAACTGAATCGGAATTTTGACGAATTTCTGCGCTTAGTTCTTCACATATATAGCTATCGTGAAAATCGTGAAAAATGCAGCATAGCAGCGCCACTTTTTGAGCGATTTACACCAAGTTATATTAATTGCTAACGGCCAATTATATCAAGGTCCGAATCTAAAGTTTTATTACATTCCGTGCATTCGTTCTTGAGATTAGTCCTTAAGACATTTCTTTAATTATTGTTAGTATTTACTTTTTTTTTTTTTTTAACATAATTTTGAAGAAAAATGTAATACTTGAAACCATTTTTACAGATACTAAGAAAATCATGAAGTAGTGCGTTTTCTCCTTCTACGCTTACGCACATATAATAAGGTGCGCTATAAAAAAAGATATTTTTTTCTTAAAGTCCTGTCCTCTTATGATGTGTCGACTACTCTGACTTATAAGAGTAGGCGAAGTTTCGATTGCGAACGTACTTTTTGTCCAATAAGAGTCAATGTGCGTAAAAGTTACCAAGGCTTTCTCTAACTTTCGATGAATGAGTGTGAAAACCTCGGAACTTGTGATGTTTCTCTTCGTATCGATATTTATGGAAATTTCTGCATCTGGTCAATCGATATAGCAGTATTTAAGCGCTGGCATGCGCTAGGAAAGTGGAACTTTGGATCGGTTCTTCCTTTGCCTCAAGATCTGCTTCAGTTGCCTCCACTAAGACGTAGTAAGGAAGGAATATTGACCGTTGGTAAGAGTGATTTTACTTTGATTCGGTGCGAAATAAATAAAAGCATTTGGCGCTCGCGGAGTGCCGTTTCTAGGCATCTTGCTGTTGGAGTTTAAACTACGTTAGCTGGCTCATTTAGTGAAATGGCCTCTTGTGGAAGACAGCTTAACAGAAGTGTGACGTTACGTGAGGTCGTAAGTTATTTTAAGTTATCTGTTTACTGACGTTGTTAATTTGAAGATTACTTGTTTTGAGTAAAGTCTTTTTGGGAAGTGTTTTCTTCCGACCTGAAGAAAATCAGCAGAGCTTTTCTTAAACCCCTGCCTTTTTAAGATTTTAATAAAAGTGATTTGATTTTACACAACTTGTGCTCATTCTCCTTCTAGCTAACATTGACGATCACACATAACAGCGACATGGCTGTTACACCCTCACGTGAAAACACCCACTCGCTAATGTTAATCCAGCGAGGACAGTATCTCGTTTGCATTTCAATATTTTAAAACAATTTCTTTTTGCAGGATAGCTGAGATCGCCTCCTTTTTATTTTTTCGATTTTGTTTGTGGATTTTTTTTTTTTTATGAGGATATTTTCGCTTTCATAACGAAAGTGAATGTATCTGCATAAAAAAAAAAAAATTAGCTAAGAAAAACCAATAAGTAAAAAAGCAGCTACCCAATTGCAAAAAGTTTTAAAATAGTGAAATGCAAAGGAAAAAATTTAAAAAAAAATGAATGAGTAAGATAACGTCTAAAATAACTTCTTTCAATTCTTTCTAAAAGTCTAGTTTAAGAGTTTATGCAAAAGTTTCAAAAAAAAATTCGTAATAAAACTTTGACACTATGTTAAACAGGTACTTTTAAATGAAATTTTTAAGGCAAGTATATAAAATCAGACCTTGTATCTGCTAAATATTTCTATGACCAAAAAAGTCAGTAATTTTTGTCCGAAGTTTTGTTTAAAAGTCTCATGATATAAAAGATTTATTTGAGTATTTTAACAGAGCAATTTGAAATTATTCTTTTTAAATCTGGAGTTATTTTTATATTGAGGCGACAGATGGCAGCACCAGCAAAAGTCAATATCCAGATGTTTAATTTTTTGAATTCTTTAAATTTATTTTGTGTTTGTTCTCTCTTTAAAAATGTTTGTTAATTGTTTTTACAAAAATCTGCATAATGCACACACATAGAAACAGAAGTTTTATTTTATCAAAATATATTGATCAAATGATCTATATGCATAGACATCAACTTATATTTTGATTTGAAGAAAAAAAATCTTAAATACTTTAGTTTGTTCAGTACAGTAAATTTAAATAAGTAAAATAATAATTTTGCTTCAGGATTGTCTTATATAGGAATTATTTTTCACCACGTATATTCATAAACGTGGTGTCTAAGTATAGTAAAGTAGCCATGCGCTACTGAATGAAACCACCTACGGCCCCACCTGGTGGAAAACTGCGGAGCTAGCATTCCTATTTCGAAAACAGAAAGAGATAGGCTTGCATTGCAGCTGACGGTAAGAAGTTGGAACATCTAAAATAAAGGTATATTATTCTAACTAGTTTTCTTTTTCTTTCTAAGATGGTTTTGTCACGTCACAGTGTAGGAAATCGCTAAAAAACAAATGCGCGTTTTAACCGTTCTATTCTTTGCATTAATGTCCACAAGGTGTCTTTTCGTACTAAATCGATAGTGCTCTACAACTTTGTACATCACTTTTTTCTCCATCTCTTTCCGTTTTCGAGATAGGAATGCTAACTCCGCAGAACTGCACCAGGTGGCGCCGTAGATGGTTTCATTGAGTAGAGCATGGTTACTTTACTATACCTGTACACTACTTTTATGAATATAGCAGCGGCCGTTCCGAAGTTAAGAGGGTGGTAAGGAACTTTAGAGGGCATACTGAAATCAAGAAATATCTCACAAGTTTTTATAACAAAAATGACCTAATCTTTTATTTAAAGTGACATGTAATTAAATTTTACATCTTAAAATAAAACCTACCAGGAAATCTCAATATATTTAGTATATGTAAATATATGATTATTGGTTCTTATAGTGTCGATTATTTATGTGATTTGATGGTTATTATTAACAAAAGTTTTTTTATATGTATATTATATATATGTATATCAGTATTACAGTTATTTTTACTTCATTTAAAAACAAATTGGTGTTAAGCATTATCTGGCGGGTAAAGTAAAATCTGCTTTTTGGATTTTCAACTTTTCTGATTATCGCTGTTATTATCATTACATGAAAATCTCATGTAAAATGGGATATCCTATTAGACCTTCGGAAATTTAACGAATAATGAAGGTGAAATTTTTGTTTTTACTTATTTCTACTTATAAAACTTATCATTATCATTGTTGTTGCTATAGCAATGTACTTCAACAGTTTTTCCCATTCAACTTATATGATATCTATCGAAATTTATTTTTACTCCAACTTCTTTCACGCCGCGGTATAAGAAGCTAAAAGCATGGAAACGAAATAGCTTTATTGAAACGCGATCGTGAAAAGTGATACTTCCACGTTTTTTGAAGGGGGGGGGGGGGGGGGGGAATAAATAAAAAAAGTCAAGCGCGAAAAAAGAAAAATTCTGTATCCGAATACGTATATGCAAATGGTGAATCGATGCAAGTCAACGTCACTTGAAAATTTTCCGCAACTCGAGAGTTCGTGTGAAAAGTTATACAAATATAAATAAGAAGAAACAAGATTTCGAGGAAGTGATTTCGGAATTTTTACTGTACAAGAAGGAAGTATTGAACTAGCGAAAATATTCGACTTCCATTTTTAGGGTTTCGTTCATCTGAAGAAACCCTATTCATCCCGCTACGTTGCCTGTCCGTCGCAGAGCCGGTTCTCAGAAACTACAGGGTGATTTTTTTTTAAAGTTGTGAAAGTAAAACCCTATAACAAAAGAACCACTGATCCAAATGACCTAAAATTTCACCAGTATACTCCCAAAACCATGGGAATTTTTTAGGCGTGGTTAAAAAAAAACTTAAAATCGCACCGACAGATGGCGCTGTGTATGCAGTAAAGTCGGGAGACGAACTTGCGCCCGGCACACGCACATTGGCTTTAAAACGTGAAGTACGCACATCTCGTGTTCATTATTCTACGGAAATCCTCGCAATGACTGCGCCATTGACGGACCGTGCGTTGTTAGTGAAACTGTATTATCAGAATAATGACAGCGCAGCAACTGCTCTTAGGAGATTTAGGACACTTAAGAATTTAAGAAAAGGTCCAATGACGACAGAGGGTCTAGGGAAGAGGGTTTCTCAAAGTACCGTCCATTGTTTTCTTCCCACAGACGATATTCTTTGTTTCTGCTACCTTACAGCGCCATCTGTCGGTGCGATTTTAAGTTTTTTTAACCATGCCTAAAAAATTCCCATTGCTTTGAGAGCATACTGGTGAAAATTTAGGTCATTTGGATCAATGGTTCTTTTATTATAGTGTTTTACTTTCACAACTTTAAAAAAATCACCCTGTATATAACTTACAGAGTTGAAATTTTGTGTACTTATAGCTGAATACCTACTATGCAGCTGAAAATCATAAAATTAAAAATAAATCGTATTATTTTAATATAGAGAGATAAAAAAACAAAAAACTATCAGCCTTTTTCTGTTAAATTTAAACATTTTTTTTTTGTTATAGCAGTTGCCAACCATTAAAAATCCACACTAAAATTCTTTCTACAATAGTTAATTTTCTATTGAAAGATTTCCACGTGAAAAATGATTAAGAAATAAAAAGTTTCATCAACTGAAAAAAAAAAAAAAAAGATTAATAGGACGTCATGGTGGTAATATCTCTATAATCTCTATAACATATCTCTACAATACAAGGAGTATGAGTATGTGTCAATACAGAAAGCAGCTTAAAAGGACGTCATTAGAGAATTAAAAGGAAAATTAATCTGACGTCCTATTGGAAGTGTGAGGACTGCGCATGCCTTTTCTTGCTCTAGTAGTGCCCCCTTCTGGAGAAATGGCAAAAGCGCGGCAGTAGAATTTGGAATGTCAGCGGCGAAGAACGTCGTTTGTGATATGAGAAACCAGAATTTGTTATGAAAATGGCCGTAAATGTTACCGATCATGAATCTTGAAAAATATGATTAATCCTTTGTGTTTATTTAACGTACCTGTCCTTGTCATCTGTATCTCTCATCGTTACGTCGTTGTTTTATTAAAATTGTGTTCGTCGTTAGAAAGGCCTGTTTAATTAGAACACTCCCACATTCGGAAGAGACGTGACATTGGTGTCAGAAATAATGGATGAAAACAGGCTGTAAATTTTTATTACTGAGTGAAAGATTATAGTGAAAAATTTTGGATAACTTATACAGAGGTAAGGTAAATTTTATTGTTTAAGCATGGCTGATCAGCTGACTAAGATTAAAAAGACTAGAGGCGTAATAAAAGCATCTATTACCTCTATCGTTAAAAAGATCGAAGATGCATGGGTTTTGGAATCACCGAATTTTGAGGAAATAGAAGAAAATTTAGCTCAGCTGGAACAAAAAAGTATTGACCTCAAACGGGAAGATGCCCAAATTTTATCGTTAATTAATGATGAGGATGAAATCGAAAAAGACGCAAAAGCTTCCATCGAATATCATGAAAAAATAACTTTATGGAAATTTAGAATTAATAAGAAATCGAAAAATAATAGCAAAAGCGAAGTTTCCCCCATAACTCACGTCGATAATAAGCATGCAGAAGTAGTTTCGCAATCTGTTAAACTCCCTACCTTAAAGATTGAGAAATTTTACGGCGAAATAAATAAATTTCAAAATTTTTGGAACTCCCCAAAAATTTGGGAACTTCTAAGTTTTGTATCGCTGATACTTTGTCAGGATCGGGTGCATGTATACCGGATCCTAGCACATGATCTAGAAATTTTATTTTTTTCCGTTTTCGCCGTCTTCCCGTACTAAATGTATTGTTCATTCGGTGAAAGCCATCACGTGTATGCTGTTTCTTCCTCACAGTTTCCTTTATTTTCACTTTATCATAATTTTTAGAAAGTTCAATTTCATTTTTATTTTCGTCGATCACCACTTCCTTAGTCTCTGTAAACTCATCAATCTTCTCAGATTTCTTCTGGCATTTTTCTAACATCATGTTGTCAGGATGATTTAACTTAAGGAATACATCGGGTTCTTTGTTTGCTATTTCATGCGATGTCACACAACCATTGACTATAATGTAGTCGGAATTTTCATCGTAAACAAAAGGTTGTTTCTCGCTGAACTCAATCGTGCTGGATATGGAACTTCCATCAAGTGTTTCTGGCATTGTATTATTGAAAATAGAGTAAGATTCTTCTGTTGTCGTGACATCAACTCTTGAATCTTTATTTTCAGAAATTATGCTTCGTCTTATATTTTCTTCCTTCATGTCTGCTGATGCAATCAAATATTTATCCGAAGCACTTGCATTCTTTTTAGCATAACTTGCGGTTTCGTATTCGGTTTCTTCATCAGGCGTGTCTGCATAGTTTGAGGATTCGAAAATATAAGTTACATTATTAACTATGGGAGTATCCTTCATAATATTGTGTTCACTCTGTAAATAATTTTGGACTTTTAAAGCTTTTAAATTATGTAAAATTTCTGCTGCTTGCCTAATTTGGGGATCTCCTTCCTTATAATGAATTTCCGTTTCGATTTGATCTCCACTCTCTATTACGATTAAATCGGCAATAGTACATATGTCATTTTCATTATTATTAGTTTCTTTCGTGATCGATTGTGTAATACTAGTGCGCGGGTGAGGGTTATTTTTCGTCGCATCGAATAATTTATCCAAGTGATATAAGAAATTCTCATGAACGAAAAAGCTATTAAATTCATTTTTGTTAGCTGTCGAACACTGATTTAACGAAGGGTCGTTTTTCTGTTGCCATCTAAATTTATCTGAATCATTTATAAAAGTATCAGGGTCGTCGCCAGGTATATGATCAATGTTCTCGTTTGCATTCGCATTTTCAACTGACACATTGTCTAAAATTGAAGCAGAGACAGATCTACAGTGTTGGTTTCTTTCGTATTGTCACTTATCGAGTCAACATTACAATTTAATGCCTTTTCATTTTCATTATATTTATTCAAATTATTTAATTCATTATATGTATCAAGAGAAAGTAATAAATCATTAATTAAATTATCAACTACGGCACATGTTATCATAATATTAGGATATATCTTGGAGTTTAATTTATCAACTGCAATACTCAATGGAATATTTATTAAAGGAGCTTTCAAGTGGTGTCCGAATGCAGATTGCAATATTATAGTACCACAAGGATTCTTAAAGTATTGGGGTACACAATCAGTCTTTATTATAGAAATTTGGGTTCCACTATCTACTACGCCATGTAATATTTTATTACCACATTCGATATCTACTGTCGGTAATGTTTCAATTAATTTCGTTTCTTTTCGCTGTGTTTTCAAATTAAAAATCTCATCCGATTTGACTTTAGCAGTGAGTGCTTTTTCATTTGAATTCGAATTATCTTCCCTATCAAATTTATTGACATTTCCAAATAAATAACTACATATTGTAACATTATGGTATCTGCCGCAATTCGTGCATTTTTTATTTTCTATGGTACAATCTTTAGCGACGTGTTTACCTCTTTTTAAGCATAAAAAACAGCGTCCCTGAGCCCTTAATTTAGCTATTTTCTGGTCAACGGGTAATTTATTGCATTCCTCAGTCGAATGACTATTACAAGAACAAAATATACAAAAGGTTTCAGAGGTGGCTAAAATATGAGGTACTTCAGAATTAATTCTATCACTAGCGAACATTTGTCTACGAAATGCAGGCGAATCATTATTATACGACTGTTTTGACCTTGGGTTATCTAAATTACCAGTTAAATAATTTTGTTTTTCTCTCGACTCTATTTCGGTACGAATAAATAATAACAAATCATCAATGCTTGATGGCGAGTCACTAGAATTTTTTATACATTGCTTATTATATTCTAACGAAAGATTATTTGGCAGGGATTTAAGAATTATAGGTGTCAACAGGTTATCAAATCCATTTGATTCAATGTCCAAAGACATGAGACTTCTTATTTGGGTCTTATCGTGTCAAATAATTTTCGTAGAGCGGTTACGTCATTCGTTTTCAATACAGGTTTCAAAGATAATAAAGTATTTATGTGCGCCGTGACAATGAGGTCCTTTCGGCCAAATTGTTGTTTCAGAATTTGGATAGCTTCCAAATAATTTTTATCTGATAACGCAAACCCGGAGATGGAATTATACGCGCTACCGCCTAAATAACTTTGTAAATAGCTCATTTTTTCAATATTTGACAGTGAATCATTATCATGGACTGCTATTTTGAATGAGTTCCAAAAATTTTGAAATTTACTTATTTCGCCGTAAAATTTCTCAATCTTTAAGGTAGGGAGTTTAACAGATTGCGAAACTACTTCTGCATGCTTATTATCGACGTGAGTTATGGGGGAAACTTCGCTTTTGCTATTATTTTTCAATTTCTTATTAATTCTAAATTTCCATAAAGTTATTTTTTCATGATATTCGATGGAAGCTTTTGCGTCTTTTTCGATTTCATCCTCATCATTAATTAACGATAAAATTTGGGCATCTTCCCGTTTGAGGTCAATACCTTTTTGTTCCAGCTGAGCTAAATTTTCTTTTATTTCCTCAAAATTCGGTGATTCCAAAACCCATGCATCTTCGATCTTTTTAAAGATAGAGGTAATAGATGCTTTTATTACGCCTCTAGTCTTTTTAAGCTTAGTCAGCTGATCAGCCATGCTTAAACAATAAAATTTACCTTACCTCTGTATAGGGGAAGAAAGATGTCAGAAGCATATTAGGTCTTTTATCTTACTACCGATCCTATGTTCCTTCATTCTCCGACATAGCTCGTCCATTGATTGAACTTACCAAGAAACGTGCCCCTAATGAAGTTACCTGGTCTGAGGATTGTGACAAAGCCTTTTTTGAGTTGAAACAGGCGATCAGTAAATCACCCATCTGTTATTCCCCGAACTTTCAGAAACCATTTATTATACATGCAGATGCCTCTTCGTATGCGATAGGAGCTTGTCTATCTCAAAAAGATGAAAATGAACAAGAGCACCCCATTGCTTTTACAAGTAAAAAGCTCTCCAAATGCCAAGAGGGTTATGCTACCATCGAAAAGGAAGCTTATGCTGTTATCTTCGCCCTGAAAAAGTTTGAACACTATATTTATGGTTCGCAGGTAACTGTGGTGAGCGACCATAATCCTTTGAAATTCCTCACAGACTGTGCATCTCAAAGCGCGCGCCTTCAAAGATGAGCCCTTGCACTTCAGCGCTTTCAAGCCCAAATAACGTACCGACGTGGGAAACTCCACGCGAATGCTGACTCTCTAAGTAGGCTACATGCCTCACATTGGACTTAAAGAAAAAAAAACTTTGAACATTCTCTCTTTTTTTTTCTGTGTTACAAGTTTGAACTTTAAAAACTAACTTTATCTTAGAACTTTAGAATATTAGTATTAGTGTTATAGTGTATTCTATTTGTTTATTTTCTTTGATATTCCTTAAATGTTTGAATTTTTTTTGTATTAATATGCTTTACTTGTTTATTTAGATATTGACTAGATATTGATTTGTCTCAAAAGACTAAATCAAATTCTCGAAAGGGGGAGGTGTGAGGACTGCGCATGCCTTTTCTTGCTGTAGTAGCGCCCCCTTCTGGAGAAATGGCAAAAGCGCGGCAGTAGAATTTGGAATGTCAGCGGCGAAGAACGTCGTTTGTGATATGAGAAACCAGAATTTGTTATGAAAATGGCCGTAAATGTTACCGGTCATGAATCTTGAAAAATATGATTAATCCTTTGTGTTTATTTAACGTACCTGTCCTTGTCATCTGTATCTGTCATCGTTACGTCGTTGTTTTATTAAAATTGTGTTCGTCGTTAGAAAGGCCTGTTTAATTAGAACACTCCCACATTCGGAAGAGACGTGACAGGAAGTTTAACGGACATTTTCAAATAATAATATAAAAGCAGTGTCAATATGGGTAATAGATAATGTGAGTAATAGCAAGTAGCTAGGACGTCAGCAAGTGATTATAATGTCCTATGAGTTGGAAGAACGTATTGAATCCTGATCAAAACCCGATTATGGAAATATTAGTATATTTTAACATTTTGAAGGTCTCTATACAACATGTTTAATATCGCATTTAGTCCACATGACAGATATTATTTTTTAAAATGTTTTGAAAGGAATATTGTGTGCGATCTTCGATTACACTTACCCACTTAATGTGGGATGACCTGAATAGAAACTATTTTCGGAAAATGTATTATGTGACACAAAATTTGTGGACGCTTTAATTAAAGAACTACTGCGCGGAATTTTATCAAACCATATTTTCAGTTCAAGCTTTATATTAATAGTTGCTGATTACATTTTGGTGTATATCGTCCAACAGGGGCAATAAAGAGCAATGATAATAATCAAATTTATAAGTAGAAATAAGTAAAAACAAATTTTTGGCGATCATTTTTCGATTTTAATGAAACAAAGTGAAATTTTGCACTGTACAGTTTATTGCTTTTGTATGAGTCAAACTTATTGTTAGTTTTATTGTCGCGTATGAATTACCGCCGAACCTTTCCCATATACACTGCAAATATTTATACACTTTTCAGAACACTTTTTTTAGAACACTTATTTTGTCACCTTTTTTAGAACACTTTGAAGCGCACTTTTTGGAATACTTCTGAGAACACTTCTTTTATTCAGCACACTTTCTAGCGCACATTTTGAAAGCGATGATTTCACAAGTGTGCCCAAATGTGCTCCCAACCAGTTCTCAAATGTGTTACCAAGTATAGATTTAACAGATATCCTGAGCAGAACACTTTCGGTACACTTTTCAGAACACTTTTTTAGAACACTTATTTTGTCACCTTTTTTTAGAACACTTTCTAGCGCACATTTTGAAAGCGGTGATTTCACAAGTATGCCCAAATGTGCTCCCAACCCGTTCTTAAATGTGTTACCAAGTTCAGATTTAACAAATATCCTGAGCAGAACACTTTTCGGTACACTTTCAGAACACTTTCTTTATAGCAGAGCATATTCGGAACACATTGATTAAGGGAACACAATCAGTACACATTAAGGTAATTGGAACACTTTTTTTGAATCAAAGTGCTCCAAATATGTTCGCAATGTGTTCTGGGACTTTGCAGTGTAATGAGTAAAGAACACACGATTCTAATCAGTAAAAGACACGAAGTTTCGAGTGCCGTTCATTGTCTACTCTCATCATCATGCTGTGTTTTTTTTTTCTCGATTTCTGTAATAGCTAAATCTCGAGAACAAAAATGGACGAACTTTCAAACAACTTCTTATTCAGTAAGATTATGACATAAATGAGTGCTGGTTACATTTTGGTGCCTATCGCCCAAGAGATGGCCTTGCCTTGTTGTATTTTACACTATTTCCGTGATAGCTATTTATAGCAACGTACTTTAAGCATAAAATTTCTAGTGAATCTATTTGAAATTTATAATTTCCTCCAACTGCAATGTCAGAAAAACTCGTCTTTATACACTAAATTATTCCTCATTTTTCTACAAATAATTTCCGTACTCCTAGAAAACATGTTTTTTTTCCGTGAATTCTTCCAGAGAGTCTGAAGAAGAGGGAAATTTTCCGTTTATTCCCTGTATGCATGCGTATTGGCTCTATTACTACTAAAGTTCGAATTTATTTTTAAAATAAAAAAACTAAAAATTCAATAAATTAAAATTTCGAATAATTGTTTTTCCCATTCATTTAAAATAATTTGCTTTTTTTTTTTTTTCCCTTAAAATATATTCTAAACTTCTAAAAATATATTCTAAAAATCTTAACATATATTCTAAAATATATTCTAAAAAATCGATTTTACTCAAAAAAGCAAATATTTTTCTCGAATTTAATTAAAAATATAATATTCACAATCAAATTAAGAATATATAGAATTCATGTTTTTATCCTCTATTAATACTAAAGTGATAAAACTCCAACCATCATCTCATAACGACCCGCAATTCACTTCAAAACTGCCAGGTTTCTAAAACTCAAATTATTTAAGTACCTGCCGCCATTTCAAGAAAAGCAGTAGCATCGTTTCAAACTCTTATTCTAGCAAGCGGCCGCTGGCCTTACCGGTAAGACGCTTGGCCCAAGGTGCTGAGATCAAGGGTTCGATCCCAAGGTCAGCCAGAAAATATTCGTGAAATGTATCGATTAATAAATACTTTCGCAATGGTCCATAGATGGCGGCACTAAGAGAGATGTAATTTTTTAAATACTACATTCTTCAAATAACGGAAAATTTCCCTCCTATGACAGAAAAAAAAATAAACGAACATTCTTCAAATAACGAAAATATTCTGGAAACAGTTCTGACAGGAATATTTCTGTGATTGGAAGAAAGTATTTTTGAGAGAGTACTACTTTCATTCCTCGGTATAAAAATAAGAAATGTAAATATTGGAAGTACAAAGATAAGGAATCGAAACAAAATATGTTTATTGAAACATCGATACGATCAAAACCCCGTGAAGAGTGATCGATACTCTTCAATGTTTTTCTGAGGGGAGGGTAAAAAAAATTCAAAGAAGGAAAATTCAAGATCCGAAATCTATGTAAATGGCAAATCGATACAACTCGGCCTTGCTTGAAATTTTCCAGCCACCTACTTTGTGTGAAAAGTTACACAAACATAAATAAGAAGAAACAAGATTAGAAGTATTTCAGGGAAGTGATTTTGTAAATCCTAGGAATGGAAACTTCTTTTTTTTATTCATGGAGTCATAAATTTAGAATAGTAACAAAATGAATATTTTTAACGTGAAATCCAATTATTGTCCTCTTTTTTTTTTTTTTTTTACTTTTACAAGAGTTATTGGATTCATGAAAATTTTAGACTTCCGGTTTTTGACGGATTTATACGATTTAGAAGGTATTGAACACGATTGTTGGACTGATTTTAGAAAACGTCTGTCTGTCTGTTGTGACGAAAATTTTGTGGAAAGAAATCACAAGAACTAATACATAAAATTTAATAAAACTTTAAATTCAGTTATACCTTGATATAATTGAGTGCTGATTAGTTTTTAGTGTAAATCGTCCAACAGGTGGGCTGCTATGCTACTTTTTTCAGGATTTTCACGATAGCTATATCTCAAGAACTAATGCCTAGAATTTCATGAAACTTCAGATTCCGTTAGACATTGATATAAGTTGTTGTTGATTAGGTTTTGGTGTAAATTTCCTAACGGGTGGCACTGCTACGCTGCATTTTTTAAAAGAATTTTTACATGACTTCAGCGGTAGTCATAAAACTTTAGATATAAATGGGTGCTGATTCGTTTTGGGCGTATGTGAAATCTGTATGAGGTAGAAGAAAGTTTTGAGATTGGCACATCCGATTAGCTTATTAATAGCATACAGGTGTTTTAACCCAATTTAACGCCAGTTTCAGAAAATTTGACAAAATATAGTAGAAACAACGTAGTACAATTAGCATATTGTATATATAATTATTTAGTGAAGTATGAGAAGTTGTAGAAAATTATTTTTAACTGCGCATGCGAGAACTATAACAAATAATTTATTATTATTATTATTGTTATTATTGTTGCATGATTTGGGAGTCAACCCAGAGCAACTGATAAAAAAAGACCAGTCGAATATCTTGAAAATTAAAAAGTATATCGGTGATAAGAATGAGCTGAATTTCGGTTGCCTTCGAAAAGTAGCCGGATGACAAGGGATTTTCCCCAAATTGTCATTTTCGCCAAAACGGGGACTTGTTTTTAAGAAATCGAGAAAAATCCAAATATCGCTAAACGATTTCCGAAAAATATTGAAAAGGATAAACTTTATCTCGCCTGGTCTCATTTGCATTGAGACCGGTCTTCGTCCGCCCGCAGACTTCTACGTGCGGTAGATTTTCCTGCACATTGCCCGCAGACCTCTGCGTGCGATAGATTTTCCTGCACATTGCCCACAGACCTCTACGTGCGATAGATTTTCCTGCACATTGCTCACGGACCTCTACGTACGATAGATTTTCCTGAACATTGCCCACAGACACGCACGCACACAAACACTTCCGTTTATTCATGAGATATGAAGTTAAGAAAATAACATAGAATAATTTTTTTTAAAGCTACTTGTTGAATAAAATTAAATTGAGAACTTAATTTTTAATTTTAAAAAATTAAAAAAAAAATATTTCTGTTTTTCACAAATTGTTCTCTCTATCAATTATTTTGATACGTATATTCTCTCTCGTATTAGCATTTTTAACTCAAATTAAAAAAAAAAAATTAATTCACTTTTTTTTTCAAAAAAAGATGTTCGGATCCAGTTATTTTTAATTTATAATTTCAATCCTTGCGATTCTTTTTCTCATTTTAGTGCACGAAATGTCAATTTTTGTCAGATTATTTTTCTTTTTTTGGGGAAAAAAAAAACTCGTTTAAATTTAGGAAAATCTCAAATTAACTTTGGAGCTAAAAAAATATTCAGACACGTTCCTGCCAGCCATCTGCTGTTTTACAGATTTTCTGATACATGAAATGAAGTCCAACAACGTTGACACTTTTTTTCCTGAAATTTCGTTAGTCGAATTATTTTATTGAACAGTGAAGAAGGAGAAAAAATGTGTGTTATTTTCAAAAGATATTTCAAATGAAATTTTAAAAAACACCTTTATAGAGAGACTTTAATTTTCGTGCCAGCGTGGTTTAAATTTTTAGATTACCTTTTTTTATATAATATATATTCATCAAAATTCTTTTTTGTGGTTAACTAGGTTACAAAAAGTTAACCATGTTTGTCATTGTTAATTGTCGATGGGTCTGTTGTATTTTTCCCCATGACTTTACAAATATCGACATAACTCTGTTTTCCCGTAAGAATAAAAAAATAATGTACACGTTTTGGTTGGGGAGCATTGCAATTTTTTAAAAGAAATATCAGGATATACACTCATTACTGCAAAAACTCACCTAGTTGCGTGAAATGGTAAGTGAATTTGATGGATGTTATTGCTTGTTTACGGACTCATAACCAAAGACCTTATTCGGAAAAGATTAAATACATATAATAGATGTAACATCCTTTTGTCTTCAAAATGTGAAAGTGTTAGTGACAAGTATGGAATCTTCCGTAATCCTAATCCACAACTCAATAATTGTTGCAATAATGTTCGGTACTTATCCATTATCCCGTCGACCACTTTTCATAACAAAAAACTATCGCCAAACTATAGGATTTAATGCCAAAAATGAATGGTCGTGGTGCCACACTCAGAAGTGTTACATGTGTTTGTAATGTCATCAAGTGTTTTTTAATTCGACATTTATTTGTACTTTTCATTATGTTTTACGGATTTATTAGTGTTTTCGTTAATTAAAATAATAATTGCATCTTTAAACGGCGGTTCCATGATATTAAAAGAGAAAAAGCATTGAAAAACTATTGCGATGCATAGTTACGTAAAATAGATCAGTTTCAACTGACGTCACAAACATTTATTCACCAGCCGAGAGGGAGAAGTAAGAAAAATAATGTAAAAAAATAAAAATCCAAGATTTTGTTTTCTGTTTTCATTAATATAGTCTAAATTTTATTGTTTAAGCTTACTAAGTTGACACATTTGTGAGTGAGGCTTTTCCGAATTCCTTGTATTTATTTATTTATTTATTTTATATTCCAATGGCAACATTCTTCCATTTGTTTACTGGGCGTTACAGTTGGGCGATAGTTTTTTGTTATGAAAAGTGGTCGACGGGATAATGGAGAAGTATCTAATGTTCTTTGCGTGATCGTTTACTTTTATCATAAATGACACTTTCTTTTCCTTGGCATAAGCAATAAGCAACCCTCTCATAAAAAAAATCCAGCAAACCGAATATATCTATAATAAACTAAGAAAATAATTAAAATATTCGTAGTTTTATTGTTTTATTTAAAAACTACTTACTGAACATTATTAAATTGAATATATATATATATATATATATATATATGTGTATATATATCATCTACTGTGTTATTTTTCAAGAATTCTGATATTCTCCATTTCTTATTTGCATTTACTGAGCGAAAGATCCAAATTTAAATGTCTCTTAACTAAGTGGAAACTTTTTTTTTTTTTTTTTTTTTTTTTTTTTTTTTTTTTTTTCAAGAATCCATTCAGTATTTACATACATTTTAATTTTTGCAATTCTTTTTCTTTCGAAATATCAATTCACTTTGAAATGTCTTCTTCTCCTTCTTTACAAATGAGTTTTTGGAGAACAATCTGAATTTACCAGTTTCAAAAGAGAAAATCTCAAGTTACTTTCAAGCTTAAAAAAAATATATTCAGACAATTTCTGTATTCGTGTGCGTCTGCACCCATTTGCTGTTTTACAAAACTTTTCTTATACCTGTTAGTATATTCTGTCAATTTACTTTGTTTCTTTACCCGAAATTTCGTTATCCGGGTTTTTATTTTTTATTATTATTATTATTGAATAATAAATTGAAACAAACGAATTTTTACTGTAAAGTTTATGGGTTAGTTTAAAAAATATATTTAAACTGAAATTTAAAAAATCTTAAGAAAACTGCCTTATTGGCACATTTTATTTTTTCACCAGAGTGATTGTTAGTAATTAATACGTTTTAATGTTTAGACTACTTTCAAAATAATATATTCTTCAAAATACTTCTTTTGTGGGTATTTAAAAAGTAAGTGTACAGCATTTTTATTATTATTAAATAATAAATTGAAACAAACTAATTTTTACTGTACAGTTTATGGTAGTTTAAAAAAAAAAGTATTTTAAACTGAAATTAAAAAAAAAAAAAAAAAAAAAAAAAATTAAGAAAACTGCTTTATTGGCACATTTTATATTTTTGCCAGAGTGACTTTTAACTTTTTAACGTTCAGACTACTTTAAAAAATACATATTCTTCAAAATACTTCTTTTGTGGGTATTTAAAAAGTACGTGTACAGCATTTTTATTATTATTATTATTTAAGACAAGTGACTGAAGCTGAGTTGTTAATGTTAGTTGTTAGTGGTTGAGTTGTATGAATTTTCTATTTGTCTCACAACTATCGCTCTAACTTTAATAACTAGAAACCATGATCGGTTTTCAATACATATAATAAATATAACAATTTTTTTTCTTCAACTGATGAAAGTAATATTGATTCATGAGGAATCTTCCGTAATCTAATCAGCCACACAAATCTTACAACTTTTTTTTTTTTTTTTTTCCATGATTGGGTATTTTTATCCTAAATAGCAGGATGTGTTTTTCAGGGGATTGAAAGCAGTCACTACCCATTTCGCTTAAATATCCAGCCAATAAAATGGATCTCTGTGAAAGTAAGAAAAAACTGTGTTTGCCTTGTTTTAATTAAAAACCGCTTTTGAATAAAATTAAATTGAGTAGTACATTCTTTTATTTTAAAAAACTTTTCTTTTAAATGAAATTATTCTTTTTAGCGTATTTTAAGGAATTCGGACACTTCCAAAGTGTTTTCTCAAAGATTCATATTAAAATTTTCTTTCTGAAGGTATTGAGTGGAAACACTCTTTTTTCTTTCTTTTTTTTTTTTTTTTTTTTTAAGAATTTATTTAGTATTTGCATATATTTTAAATCTTGTTATTCTTTTTCTCATTTTAGTGCAAAAAATATCAATTTACTCTGAAATGTCCTTTTTTTTTTTTTTAATTCTTCTGCACAAATGAGTTTTTGAAGAACAGTTCAAGCTTATCAGTTTCAAAAAATACAATCTCAAATTACTTTTGAGAGATTAATATATATATATATATATATATATAAATTCGAATAACTTCCTATATTCGTGTGCGTCTGCAGCCATCTGCTGTTTTACAAACTTTTCTTCCTTCGTAGAACAAAAAGTATTTCTATTGTAAAAGATTTGCAAAATATATTTAAATTGAATTCAGAAATGGGAAGAAATGCTCCTGCCTTATTGGCAGATTTTATTGAAGTGTCAGAAATAACTTAATATTTTTAATTAATTATTATTAATGTGTTATTATTAATTAGTTTATTAATATTTTAATTAATTATAATTAATATGTTATTCTTAATCAGTTTATTAATACTTTTAATTAATTATTGTTAACGTGTTATTATTAATTAGTTTATTAATACTCTTAATTAATTATTGTTAAAGTGTTATTATTAATTAATTAATAATATTTATTATTGTTAATGTGTTATGATTAATTAGTTAATTAATACTTTTAATTAATTATCATTAATGTTATTAATTAATTTATTAATACTTTTAATTAATTAGTTAATATGTTATTATTAATTAGTTAAATAATTATTGTTAACATTTTATTAATTAATACTTTTAATTATTTGTTAATATGTTACTATTAATTAGTTAATTAATTAATACTCTTTAATTTTTAGATTAACTTTATTTTAAATATTCTTCGAATGACTTCCTTGATGGTGTACTTAGGCAACAAAAAATACTTATCCAGGATATTTTAGTGTTTTTAAAGGTGTTGGTTAGTATGATCTCGAATTCCTCTCCTTAATGTTAAACGTATGGGTGTGTGATGCATTCGTATATTTAAAATATCTGCTCAAGAAATTAATATTTTTAACTTTTTTTTTATGTGTACTGTTCTTAAACATCTTTGTCTCTTTTTGTTAGTTGCCAAAATATTTCTAAAATATATACTTATTTTATTTGAAATGTTAAACTAGTTTGGCTAAGACCTTACCACATAAAATTAGAAATTAAGTACATATTTTAGAAATATTTTGACAACTAATAAAAAGGAGAGACAACTTTTAATAAGAGTAGACAGGTTAATTGTATGATTTTTCTGTAACTTACTTCACCAACCACCATGATCGGTATTACATGTAATAAACCCATGAAAGTAATATTGACTCATGTGCAATCGTAATCCGCTAGAGAAAAATCGCAACAACAATGGTGTCTGTCCATAATCAAGGTGATTTTGTCATAAAAGAATACAACTTCTTTTTTTTGGCGATTGAATTCAATAAGCAATTCCGTTACTTAAATATCCACCAAATTAAATCTATCTATATGAAACTAAAAAAATAACTGTCGTTTCACTGTTTTGTTTTAAAACTGCGTTTTGAATAAAATTAAATTCAAAATTAAATTTTTATTTAAAAAATATTTCTTTAAATAAGATTATCTTTCTCAGTAGTACTTTTTAAGAACTCTTATATTCTCTTTCTTACTTTAGTAGCATTTTTTACGTAAATTTGAACCCCCCCCCCCCCCCCCCCAGAATCACTTCAGTATTTGTAAATATTTCACTTGCATATATTTCAGCATTATTTATACAAAATGTAAATTCTTTTTTTGTTTTCTTTTTCCGAGAATCGATTTAGTATATTTGCATATATTTCAAACCTTGCAACTCTTTTTCTCATCCTATTTGCACGAAATATCAATTTTCTCAGAATTTTCTTTTCTTTTTCTTCTTTAGAAATGAGTTTTTGAAGAACTCTGCAAATTGACCAGTTTTAATAAAAAGAAAATCTCCAATGTCTCTTCAGATAGAAAACACACATTCAAACAACTTCTTCTCGAACTGCAGCCATCTGCTGTTTTACAAACTTTTGTTACTTCTTAATATTCTGTCGATGTTTGAAACACAACCTTGATTTCGTTGTTTCTTTCTTCAATTTTTTTTTTTTTTTTTTTTTTTTTTTTTTTTTTTTTATCGGATAGTAAAAAGACCGAAAGTGTTTTTGACATTTTCCAACATGGCAGAAAAGTGTTTATGAATTCAATTTATGTGTGCCGTATGTCTGTTTGCAGGGTCGAAACTAGGGGGAGAAAGTGGGGCATGTGCCCCAGTCGCCAGTGTAAAAGGGGGTGGGGTGCCTATGGTATAGATGTTGCTGGAGTAGCTTGGCAAACATGATAAATTGTCCGACAAAAACATGCGATGATTGCTGGGAACGATTAGCCGTAAATATAAATATAAATTCGTATAATATTCGTCGTGTCGCAATACCTCATAATCCCTAATCCTGAGAAAATTCAGCAGACAAACTTGAATGAATATCCAGAATAGATATCCAGAAAGATATTCCTAGTACATTCCCCCTATGTTGGTACTTCTGGAAAATTTTTGCAGATCTACGCCGATCATGACTCCCAGAACCCAAAACCACCTCCGGTTCAAAACTTTATCTACCTATCTATGTCACTTTTTTATGGACACGAAAACTTCATCTAACTAATTCTGCACAAATCTCTTCCAAACTGATACATAAAATCAAGGGGCATACAATCTCGGTCAAGTTCGTTAATGGGCAAAATCGAACCAAGGGGGGGGGGGGTAGATCGGGGGGGGGAAGCTTTTGTGAAAACAGAAAAAAAAACCTAACTTCTTAATTATGATACATATCGAATCCGTTTAAAGTTATTACTACTTCTAGGAAAAAGACCGAAAATTTAGGTAGGACAGATTTTTGATAGCATTAAAAATGGCCGTAATGGGGGAGAAAAATAGGGGTAAGAAGAAACAAATTCATAACTTCGTCCATTCACAAGATATCAAATCCGCTTAAATTTATTATAAATTCTCTTAATATTATCTACATTTTTTATATTCAAAAATTTTTTTATAGGTCCAACCTTTACATAAAAAAAAAATAAAACCAAAAAATATCCTGCTGGCTCCGCCTACAGACACTAGTAGGTTTCGAAGTGGGCGGTGCCAGCTGCCACATCATGACAAAATTAATTTTTTCTGCAATTCTCAATAAACAGGCGCCCCATGGTCTGCGTCTGTGAAATCTACCTGTGCCTGTAGGCCAGTCCGTCAGGGATTTTCTTTTATTGGAACATTAGACAAAAGGATGTTAAAGGGGAAGTGGTCTTTTCACATGAAAATATAACACGCCTCTTTTTAGGCAGTGGCTAGATGAGATCTGACACCATTTGCGGTGCATATGTGCGCCAATTTTCATCATCGTTTCGCCAGATGTACATGCGTATCGACTCAATCGCCATTATGACGGTTACGTGCGAGATGCATACCATATTAGGCGCGTTATCAAAATAGCGTGATTTAAAAGGGCAACCCTTCGGATTGTTATGCGAACAGGGCAGATGTAATATAGAAGGTGGTTCAAATTAAAGAACCCCTGTTTGGGACGTCTTGGCGATAGAAGGTAGTGGACGTTACGTCTTCACATTTGGAGGGTATACCTATCAGGCCATGGAAAATTGATGGGTTGAAAAAAAAGTGAACAAAATTAGTTCAAACAAAGACCGCTAGAGGGAAATGTGGCACTGCGATCGATTTAAGGTAAGGAAAATATAAAAAGACACAACCAATAAAGAACAGAATACGAGGTGTCGGTAATTAGCTTTATTATTAAATTTTTCTACACATGAACTGTCGATTTTACAAAAATGTTAGAAACAGCACAAACGAAAGACACGCGCGTAGTAACACAACAGCACACAAAGATTTCACAGATTGATTTCAATGTGTTCACCTTGCTTCAGGGCCAACACGTGATATCGTGTTACAATATGATCCACAGCGGCGTGTACGCAAAGATTTCTGCCTTCGGTACAAACGACTTTTAGTATGGTACAGACGCTTTGGTAGGCACAGGTGCAGATGCTTTGGTAGCGTTATTGCCTTTTTGGTAGAAAAGCTTTAGCAGCAAAGCATGCTGCAGCACCGAGAGAAACAACGTAGAGGTCTTAGAATATTCACAATCTGTTCGCCCCTCCTCTTTATCTGTTACAACCGCCCTTTAGCCCGCCTCTTATGCAAATTTTGTTCTCCAGTACCGCGCGCACAGACGAATATTCCAATTCTCATCTAGCTAGCAAGGTTTGTGTGTAAAGAAATGTAATAATAAGGTTAATTACCGATACCTTGTTTTCCGTCTTTATTGGTTGTGTCATGTTACATTTTCCTTACCTTAAACCGCTCACAGCGCCTCATTTCCCCCTAGCGGTCTTTGCATGAACTATTTTTTCTGCACCAATCAATTTCCCATGGTCATGATTAGTATACCCTCCAAATATGAAGACGTAATGTCCACTGTTTCTCTCGCCAGGGCGTCCCAAACAGGGATACTCTAATTTGAACCACCCTGTAGGGTGTGAATACATTTTAGTGAGAAATGAGAGAATGGCAGATGAAACTATGTGGACTGTTTGCATTTTAGTTACAAGGGATAATTGAAGTTAGAGAGAAAGAGTGGCGCAGATGTAAAACATCTGTAATCTTTAATAGATTTACAGACCGGTGATTGTCGTTAAAAGAATACCCTAAAATATCAATATACATGTTAAAATAACAGTCGTCGCATTTTAATTTGGAAAGGAAACAACTTTGTTGCGGTTAATGAAAGATGCGGTATAAAGGAAAGAATACTTATAGTCCAGAATAAATAGCATATAGCATGGTATAGCTGTGACTTTAATTTAGAATATATAGACTTTATTTAAATGCTGTCTAGCATTTAAATAAAGATAAATTAACTTTTATGAAATATTAGGGAACTATAAATTTAGAATAAAATAACATATATATATATATATATATATGTGTGTGTGTGTGTGTGTGTGTGTGTGTGTGTGTGTGTGTGTGTGTGTGATCTCTATATCATAGCTACAAAAGAAGATTTGATTCCTTTTTCGATCACAAAAAAAACAACTAACGTAATTTGGACAAAAATTCAAGCCAATCCAAAGTAAAAATGTATTCGTTAATTTTATATTCTTTGCTTTGGACAAGGACGGTTTTGTCATTAAGTGATACCACTTAGAGGCGCCAAAACAATACTTGATTAACGAATTCATGAATTCATCCGAGATATTCCAATATCAATACTAATCAATCAAGTTAGATATCAATGAAAAAAAAAAACATTGGCAATAAAATTGACCCAATTTATTTTGAGAATTATTCAGGAGTATATGAAATATCTTTTATTAAAGAAGACGGATATAAGAATTACTATATTGGCATGACAAGCAGGAAATTTAGTTACAGAAAACAAGGAGTCTATAGCTGATATTACGAGGGGGGTGCTGATAAGTTCTAGAAAGAAGATAGCTAGAGTTAAGACATTTATTCAACATATTCTCCCATGAGACTGATGCACTTGTTACATCGTCCTCTCAAATAAAAGTCATTTGATTGGTCCCGAAGCCGGCTCTCAGCAGTCTCTTTGACATCTTCAGTGTCCTCAAATTGGTAACCCTTAAGAGCCTACGCTATAGTCACGGGAAGAAACGCTCAAGCTAATGTTAATTCTATGGGTAGGTTCTAGGGCAATTTTTCGTTCGCATTTTAATATTTTTAAATGCTTTTTTTGCATAGGATAGCTGAGGTCAATCTCCAACGTTGTTAGTTTTTACTTTTCGATTTTTGTTGCAGTTTTTCTTATAAGTGGGCATTTTCAATTTTGGAACCGGTTGGAACCGGTTCTGAAAGTGAAAGTACCCTTATATATAAAAAACTGGAACCAAAATCGAAAAAGTAAAAACTAACAACGTTAGAGATCGGCCCCAGCTATCCTATGGAAAAAAAATCATTTAAAAATATTAAATGCGAGCGAGAAATCTGTCAAGAACCTTCCCATAGACTTAACATTAGCGTTCGAGTTTCTTCGGATGACTAGCGTAGGCTCTTAAGGTGTTTCTTCAAGTTTGGAAATAAATAATAGTCTGAGGGAGCTAGGTCTGGTAAGTAGGGTGGATGATTTACCAGTTGGAAACCCAGGGTCCTTAATTTGGCAGCCACAACGTTGGACGTGTGTGCAGGTGGATTGTCATGCAACAAAAAGATACCTTTGATCAACTTCTTTCGTCGTTTATTCTTCATTTCCTCCTTCAACTGGTCCAGCAGGTTAGCATAATATTGCCCGGTTATATTACACGCCTGAGGTAGGTGGTCCACCAACAGAATACCGTCTTTGTCCCAGAAAATAGATGCCATGAACTTTTTGGCTGATTTTTGTGCGAAACTTCTTTGGCCGTGGGGACCCGCTGTGGTGCTATACTTTTGATTGTTCCTTGGTTTTTGGATCATAAATATAAAGCCCAGTTTCATCCTCAATCACTAACCTAACCAAAACGTTCAGTTTCGGAAAGGACCAAAACGGCTTTGAATGTTTCAACTCGTCCCTTCCGCTGATCACTGTTCAAACATTTGGGCACCTACTTCGCTGACAGCTTGCGCATATTTAGGATCATGGTATATCGGCTATCTTTTTGGCGGATATTTGCCGATCTTCAAGAATTAGCTCAAAGACAGCATCGCATGTTGCAGTGTCAGTTGCGGTGTGAGGGTGCCCACTGCGAGGCTCATCTTCAACGGAGAAATGACCAGTCTTAAAAACGAGATATCCAAGTTTTCACAATGCTATAAGAAGGGCACTTATGTAGCAGTGTTTGCGGCGAATTTCCTTTGCTGACTTTCCCTGTAGAAACAAAAACTTCATGACAACTCGCAACATGGCATCTTGTGCATCTGCCATGTCAGCTTTCACCTACAACAGAAAAACTACTAATTATCAGAAACACCTGTTACACACTAAGACTTTAATCTTTTAAATGAGCCTAAACTTGTTTTTCTATTTCAACTACAAGCAATCAAAGCCAGGAATTTATCAGCACCCCGTCGTAAGTAGAATAGAAATACCAGAGCCCTGGCAAGATTATATAAAAAAGAAACCATCCAAATCAATTTCAATGAAAGTAAACTAATTTTTCCCTCCAGTCTATACTATCCATCCACAATAAGAGAAACCACAGAGATAGTAACAATATGTAACGATGCAGCATCTTTTAACTTAGCGAAATTGTGGCTCGAGTGTTCACAAAAACATTTCTGTATATTGGCGGAAATTCCAGAAGGAAAATTTTAAACTATGCTACGCGTTTCCTAACTAAACTAAAATTTAGCATTCTGTGAAGTATATACAGGGTGATTCATAAAAGATGGGCAGAACTTTAAGGGGTTATAGTACACTTAAAGACAAATAATATTAAATAGGAGACTAAGGGTCCCAGACGTATTCCCAAGGAGATAGGGGGCATTAAAGTTTAGGGTCCGAAATTTCAAATGATTATAAAACATGGAAAAATTGGTCGATTCGTTTGCGGTTTTTGCAAAAAATTTTCTTTATGCCAGTATTTTCTTGAAATAAAATTTTAAAGTTCAATTTCAAAAAATGCCGATAGGGGGCGCTTTAGACTTTGGAGTAACAAACAACTATTTTTTAACGTTATTTTTTGTATTTCTTTAAATGATTTCGAAAGCTTAGACTTAAACTTAAATTTTGATCTAAAAATCTGAGTCCTAACGAGTAGTTAAGTAGCGTAAACTGAAATTTGAAATTTGAAACCCTTCTCCCCCCAGAACAAAAATCAGTTATTCCCGATCTTTGTGTCGTAGATTAGGCTCTAACTACTGCCGCGTTTTGCTAAAATTATCCTTTATGTCAGTATTTTCTTGAAAATAAATTTTAAAGAAAATTTTCAAAAAATTCCGATAGAGGGCGCTTTAGACTTTGGAGTAACGAACAACTATTTTATACCGTTATTTTTTGTGTCTCATTAAATGCTTTCTAAAGCTTAGACTTAAATTTTCAGCCCAAAATCTGAATCGTTAGACGTGGTTAAGTTTCTGGGGAGAGGGGTTTGAAATTTCTACTCCTGAGCACAATTCAGTTTACCATGTCCACACATTGTGTGCTGTGATACGAGGTAAAAAGACACAAATTAGGATTATGTTACCAAAGCATATTTATTAACATGTAATCACAATAAATGTTCAAAATTGTGACCACCAGAGGTTATGCACGCAGAACAACGGCGACGAATGGAACGGCGAACATTCGCGAAAACATCAGGCTTTTCGAGCACTTCCCCTACAGCGGCGGAAAGTCTGGCGACCAGTTCCTCGGGGGATTCAATGGGTGTCTCATACATACGAGCCTTCAATCGTCCCCAAAAAAAGAAATCGAGGGGTGAAAGATCTGGCGAGCGAGCAGGCCAAGCAACAGGACCACCTCGACCAATCCATCTGTTCGGAAATGTGATGTCCAGATAGTTGCGGACGTCTCGTACGTAATGGGCTGGCGCTCCATCGTGCTGGAACCACATGACCCGCCGGATGCGTGGAGGAACAACGTTTAACAGGTCTGGCAGCACATGTTGCAGAAATGTGAGGTATGTTTTACCGTTGAGGCGTTCAGGAAGAAGGTACGGTCCGATTAGGTGGTCTCCGAGGATTCCTGCCCAAACATTGATGGAAAAGCGTCTCTGATGAGCATGTGGATACGTAGCATGTGGATTGACATCCGCCCATACATGTGCATTGTGTGTGTTAAATGTACCTTCACGTGTGAAGGTACATTCATCGGTGAAAAGCACAGTTCGTCCAAAATGTGGATTTAGCGCGTTCTGCTGCAGAAACCAGCGGGCGAATTCAATACGATTTGGATAATCCCCTGGAGACAGTTTCTGGACTCGTTGCACATGAAACGGGAGCAAATGTTCATCCTTCAGTACCCTCCAAGTCGTGGACTGTGAGGTATCCACCTGGCTAGCCACTGTTCGTGTACTTGTACTTGGCTGCGCCGCTACTACATCCAGAATGGCTTCTGCAACAACTACTGATTCGTCCTTTTTTGCACGACCTGCATTCGACCGGGAAGCGAGAAATGATCCCGTCTCACACAACTGTCTGTGCAAGCGCTCGAAAGTTTTGCGGTTAGGCAACCGCCTGTTAGGAAATCGCTCTCCGTACATTCGTTGTGCCTCTGCACCATTTCCATCTGCCGCTCCGTAAATTAAATGCATCTCAGCCTTTTCCTTATTCGTGAAGGGAACCATCTTCCGATTCATTACTACAGCGACTTACACTTGACTCACCGTTCAGTGGTTTTTATGCCTGAATCGTGTCGAAATTTTGCATACGTGTTCTTCTTCTTCCCCATTTGACATTTGCATACTTTCTGTTTCCTTCTTCACCCGGTGACTAGCGTCAGGAATGGAGCTTTAACGTTTGCATGAGCGACGTTTCCAACTGTGCCAGTGCCTTTATGAGTGAATTCCGACTATGCAGTCCTTGACGAAAGTTGTATTTTTGCCTCGTATCACAGCACAGAATCGTTGGGCATGGTTAAGTAGTGCAAACTGAACTATGTTCAGAAGTTGAAATTTGAACCCCCTCCCCTCGCTACTGAACCACGCTCAGCGATTCAGATTTTGAGCTGAAAATTTAAGTTTAAGTCTAAGCTTTAGAAAGCATTTAATGAGACACAAAAAATAACGGTATAAAATAGTTGTTCGTTACTCCAAAGTCTAAAGCACCCTCTATCGGAATTTTTTGAAATTTTTCTTTAAAATTTATTTTCAAGAAAATACTGACATAAAGGATAATTTTAGCAAAACGCGGCAGTAGTTAGAGCCTAATCTACGACACAAAGATCGGGAATAACTGATTTTTGTTCTGGGGGGAGAAGGGTTTCAAATTTCAAATTTCAGTTTACGCTACTTAACTACTCGTTAGGACTCAGATTTTTAGATCAAAATTTAAGTTTAAGTCTAAGCTTTCGAAATCATTTAAAGAAATACAAAAAATAACGTTAAAAAATAGTTGTTTGTTACTCCAAAGTCTAAAGCGCCCCCTATCGGCATTTTTTGAAATTGAACTTTAAAATTTTATTTCAAGAAAATACTGGCATAAAGAAAATTTTTTGCAAAAACCGCAAACGAATCGACCAATTTTTCCATGTTTTATAATCATTTGAAATTTCGGAACCTAAACTTTAATGCCCCCTATCTCCTTGGGAATACGTCTGGGACCCTTAGTCTCCTATTTAATATTATTTGTCTTTAAGTGTACGATAACCCCTTAAAGTTCTGCCCATCTTTTATGAATCACCCTGTATACAAATATATAGATCCTATACAGGGCTTCACAAACGAATACGGGTATTCTTCCAATTTCCGAATATTGTTGTAATTCCTGAAATTTGATTTTTAAATATGTTATGCGTTTTCCAATTTATTTACTTATAGACATCATCTTTCACCTTATTAAACGGTAAATATTTGTATAAGTATATTGGAAGCGTTGGAAAGTGTTACATAATATATGCTTGACGCGTGATTTTTCGTTCTTGTTTAGCTGTGGTATGCGTTTAACTGAACTCTATATATATAACTGTATATATATAAATCTATAGACTCTATACAGCACTGCACTGTATAATCCGACTGCATTTCCGAATCTAGAATGTTAATTGCTGAAAATGAGTTTTAAATGAGTTATGCTTTTTCCAAATTATTTATTTATAAACATATTAACCCGGACGCTTTGTTATAACTTTCTGAATATATCGGAAAGAGTTTCATAATCTATACTTGACGCAGGATTTTTATTTCTTGTTACTATAAAGTGTAAGGTAGTTGCAAAAGATATTGAAATAGAAATCCAAAAATGGGAAGAACAAATTATCTCTGCCTTATTGGCAAATTTCATGGACGCTCCAAAGTGGTTAATATTCATTAAAACACTTTCGACATCCTAAAACAGCGACACAACTAATTTATTTATGCAAAATGGACGTTATACAGTCTAATTTAACACTATATTACGTCATTGTACTTTAATTTAGTTTATTTACATTTTCACAAAATAACGATGATTTAGTGCGTAAATTCTGCTTGGTGCCGAAATAACACTAACGGACTTTGTAAGGCGAATTTGGCTGTAATTTTTTTTAAAAATCAAATTAGATAATAAAAATTTCGACAATGTGCTTATTAGGTCAAATGATTAAAAGTTATACAATTGTAAGGGTTGAAAGAACGTGATAGAGAGATAAGGATTACATTCGGTTTAGTGTCAAAATGGCACCAACGGACGTTCTTGTGTAGCGTAAATTATTAACTTTTTAATTTTTAGATGAACTTATTTTAAATAATCTTTGAAATCCTTCCTTTCTGAATATTGAAATTACAAAAAGTACCTACCATCCAAATTTTGTGATTTTATGACCCGTGCTTTTGGCTACGTGTTATTTCATTGTTAATGGTTGATAAGTAACTCTGTAATGATCACGAATAATTAACTAACATACAGGGTGATTATAATTAAAGTCCCACTTTCAAAATGCTGTAAAAAAGGAACCACTGGTCAGAATGACTTTAAATTTGAACTGAATATATTGGAAGAAGAGGGAAACGATATGGCACACTCTAAATAAGAAAGAGTGACTATTCACTGCGGAGGAGTGGATATTCACTCTATCGCAGAGTCAAAATTTGCCCAACCTCTTTAGAGTGACTATTCACTCTAGGCAAAAGTGAAATTGTTGACTCTCTGAAAGAGTGAATACTCACTCCTGAGAAGTGAATATTCACTCTTAACAGGAGTGGATACTCACTCATTCAGAAGAGTGACTATCCACACTTTCAAAAGGAGTGAGTTTTTTCACCCCTGATAGGAGTGAAAAAAACTGTTGCAAAACGAGAAACTCGTTCCCAGCTTGTTCTCAGGTGGTCACCCTCGCTCGATGCTGCTTGACTTCTGTGACCGGACGAGAGCTGGTATCTTCAGCGTGCTATATCCTCTGGCAGTGAAAATAAAGCATAAATTACATAATTTTAGTTTTGTGATATTCGTTCATAATTATTAAACTTACGTAGATATCAGAAATATTTACGGTGTTTCTCAACTGTGTTAATTAGAACTCCGAAGCCTTTTTTTTTTGTACTATCTAATGCTTTTCCGCACATCTGATATGAGAAAAATTCCGTTACAATAAAGCAGTTATTTATTTATTAGTTCATTTTTTGTTGCTAATAATGTTTCCGTAATTATATCGATTCATTTATTATTTCAATGGTTTTTTCAGTTTTCTTTTCAATCGTACTTTACTACTATAAAAACGCATGCAAATCATGAGTGGGCATATTTTTAAAATTTTCCTCACGTACTTCTAAATACTTCCTCCTAGTGGCTGAGAAGAATTTGTAGTTTTCATCCACCCCCTTTGGTATACATCAAAGTTGGATATATTAGTATATTCAGGCACCGATTTACAAATTTAGGGGCCCTGAGCACAGATGCTTATGGGGGCCCCGTTGCACCGATGCTTACAGCGGTCTTGAGTAAAAATATATATCATTGAAAGCGGTAATTATTAAGATAACCACTACTGACTTTAATAATTTTGTGACATTTCATGATTTTTTTTATAAATTTCCTTCTCAATTTTTTAGCAGTAAAAGTTTTTATAACATCCTCATAATCAATCTTTAGTGTTCTATCTTGCAGACGATTTTTCGAAATCGGTTCCGAAAGTGAAAGAATCCTCATAAAAAAAAACCTGTAAACAAAATCGAAAAAGTAAAAAGAAAAAAAAAACGGCCTATGTAGAGACTGACCTCAACTGTCCAATGGAAAAAAATTCTTTTAAAAATATTGAAATGCAAACCAGATATTTAAGAAAAAAAAAATCTTTCATAGAATTAATATTAGCAAGCGGGTGTTTTCTTAAATGAAAGAAATAAACATATTTTTCCATATTAATTTTGTTTTTAATAATTAATATTTCATCCGATTTTGGCCAAAATTTGAAAAAACTTCAGCTTTGGAGGCCCTTGAAAATTGGGATCCCTGGGCCCCGAATGCCCCGCCGTAAATCAGGCACTGAGTATATTCCGCATATCTAGCTTTGGTTTTAGTGTAAATACCCCGGAAGACCCAACAAATCTGAAACTGAGCGGACGCTTGATGTGAGAGCTACAGGCGTTGTAAAGCGTTACGTTCGTACATACGCATAGACTCCGACCTGAAATAGAAAAATGCGCTGACCTTTTTTGCACCAGAGACCTCCTTTCATGAGATAAAATTTTCGATTTTCCAGCGATCACCATACTTCCATTTTTAAGGAAGTAAAGCTTCCATTCTCTGTAGCCCCCGACATCTTGTATATATTTTTTTTCTCCAGTCTTGGAGAAAGCGGGGGTGGTTTTCGAGAGCTGTCGCCATCTAGTGTTTTTATTGGGAAAAAACTGTTTCCTTTTTATTAGGTGTCATTTTTTTTCGCCGTATTAAATGTATGAACTCTGGCATTTATGAAAGAAAATAGATAAAAGCTGTATTGGGCAAGACTTTCACTTATTTAAGTTAAAAAGTTCCAGGGGTCAACCATAAGCATTACGAGAAAAACAAAGTGGAAAACAAAAACATATCGCTTTTCTAATAAAAATAGTTTATCTAGCACGAGCGGTTAACAATATCTTACAATAACGAGCCTGCAAATAACTTACAAAAAAAATTGAACTATCATGTTGACATTGAAAATAAATAAATGAATAAAGAATGATAATTTCATTTCTAACAATAAATAAATATGGACAAAATTATATAATGCCAGGCTTTCACTCTCAACGGAGTGAGGCATCTCACTCTCGACAACGGAGTGACATATTTCACTCTTTTCTAGGGAGTGGAAAATTCCACTCTTTAAGGAGTGTATTCTTATAAAATTCACTCTGAAAAGAGGGAAAAGACCTCTCACTCTTCCAAAGAGTCAGCTTCTCACTCCTCGCAATTTTAGAGTGCATGAGAAAAGAAAAGTACCAAAGTGTATCAATAGAGGGTGCTGTAAGCGGCATACTATGCAAATTAAAAAAAAACTCGTGCACAATTAAAACCGAATCAGTAGGTGCTTTTTATGCGGTTTTTGGCCTAAGGACAGTTAAAAACCAACTGTTCCCATCCAATGGGGTACGACCTTGCCGTGATGTGTGGGCTCTCCACTCACAGTACCACAACTGTTGACTGATTTGGAAGTCATTTTTTTCCGCCCAGCAACCAAAACACCTACGTATATTGAACAGTACGGTTAGTTTCCTGTTCAACGGATGCCAAAGCCGTCGTATTTCGATTAAAAATGTCACTTGTAGCGTAGCCGAATCCACTTTCGTTAGGCCTTTGACAGCGCCCTCTATTGATACACTTCGGAACATTTTTCTTTTTTTTTGCGATACCGATTCCCCCTTCCTCCAGTCTATTCAGCTCAAATTGGAAGTCAAAATCTGACCAGTGGTTCTTTTTTTTACAGCCTTTTGAAAGTAGGACTTTAATTATAATCACCCTGTATAATAGATATAACAAGTTTTTTTTTCATTAAAAGAAACTAACAGTGACCCACGAGGAATCTTTTATAATCCTAATCCACAGCCATTACGGCAACAATGGTTTCTTTCAATAATAGGGTGCTTTTATCATAAATGGCATGGCGTTTTTGCTGGCGATTGTAAGCAATAAGCAAGCTTGTCGCTTAGAAATCCAACAAATTAAATGAAGAAAATAACTTGTCTTTTCAGTGTTTTATTTAAAACTCACTTTTTAAGTAAATTTCGAAAACTAAACTGTCTGCCAATAAAATTATCTTCTTCGGTGTTATTTTTCAAAAATTCTAATACTCAAAAAAATCTTGTGTTTCTCTTTTCAATCATATTAGCATTTTTACTCAAATTGAAAATCTGTTAACTAAGAGGAAGTTTTTTCATTTCTTCCGAAAATCAATTCAGTATTTGCATATATTTCAATACTTGCAATTCTTTGTATCAACCTAAATGGTCGAGATATCAAATTTCTCAGAAATTTTCCTTGTTTTATTCTTCTTTACAAATGAGTTTTTGAAGAACTTCGCAAATTTACCAGTTAAAAAAAAAAAAAAAAAAAAAAAAAACCTTGAAGGATTCTTGAAACACAAAAAAAAAAAAAAAAAAGAAATATATTCAAGAAAACTCCGTGCGCGTCTGCAGCCATCTGCTGTTTTACGAACTTTCCTTACTTCGTATTATATTACGTGTTGTATCGACATTTGGGAGAAAGCCCAACGAAGTAGACTCTGTTCCTTTTCCCAAAATTCCGTTATTTCATGAAAAAGTATATTTTTTTTAAAAACGAACAAAAGTATTTTTGTTTTAAAAGCTGTAGTAGTTTCAAAAAGTATTTCAATTCAAATCAAAAACAAGAAAAAAACAACAAGAACAACCAACTTAACAAGAAAAAAAAAGACACAAAAATATCCTGCTTTAATCAGTGGTTAATATTAATTAATCGCTTTTAATTATTTTAAGTATTTCTCAAAAATCTCCCACTGTGGATACAGAAAATACTTTTCGTTCAAATTTCGTGGTTTTAAGACGTCTGGTTCAATCTCTCCGTTCTTTTTTTTTTTTCTGTTCATAAGTCAGTTATATAATTTTTGGGCTCACTCCTAACTCTATAACGTAATATTTGCATAAGCGGGGTCGGTATTGAACACATAAAATAGATGTAATAAAACCCATGAAAGTAATAGTGGCTGAAGGAGAAAATCTTATTTTAAACCGGGATGCACATCAGGATACGGCTATGACCCATAGTCTCGAGACAAGCAAAGTGTCTCGTGGACACGTCCAACGCTTGTTCTATAGACTAATCTACGTATGTTTGTTCGTAGGGGGTAATCCCTCGAACTACTGAACTGATAAAAAATAATAATAACTGGTGGCAAACTCCTGGTGACTATTTCTGCTCTAACATGGGCTATATTTTATGTCGGTACAATAACTCCTAAAGGGGGTAGGGAGGGAAAAAGCGTTCTAAAAGTGAGATTTCTGTGATATTATTGGGGCTAAAAACTTGAAATTTCGCATGGGGGTTAATATTAAGATGTAACTGCTTTCTAAGAATGGTTTTAAAACATTCGATTTTTAAAAAGGTGAAATGAGCGGAAAACAATCTAAAAATATTGTAAATTACGATTTATTTGGAATTATTGGGGCTAGAAACTTGAAATGTATAATAAAACTAGATTTCTTTTCCCGCAAAACAATCTAAAGACCTCATACAATTTAAATGCAACACTACAGGTTACTACGCAGTTAGCATATATATAATTTACATAATGTACATAGAGTTTACATAGCATCGTGGATTGCCGTTCCATAGATTTTCAACTTTATTGACAGAGTTATTTGATTATTGTCATTTAATTATTGCATTGAATATAAAATAGACACATCATATGATAACAAATAAACGAAAAATGAATCTTATGTCATCCTAATCCTCAACCAACAATCGCTATACAACAATGGTTTCTTTATGGGATGAAGTTGCTTTTTATCATGAACAACACGACTTTTTTTTTTTCGTCGATGAAATTTAATGATCCATTCCGTTACTTAAAAATCTCGCAAATTAAATTTATCCATATGAAAAAAAGAAAATAACTATTTTATTTAAAAACCACTTTCTGAATAAAGTTAAATTTAACTTTATTCAGAAAGTGGTTTTTAAATAATTTGGATGATAAATTTTAATTTAAAAAAAAAAAAAAAAAAAAAAAAAAAGCCTTTCTTTAAGTAAAATTATCTTTCTTGGTGTTAGTCCTCAAGAATTTGGAAGTTGTTACTTACAATGTTCTGTCAAATATTCTTATATTCTGTTTATTTTTTATAAAAATTTAATCTCTAAGTATAAACTTTTTTTTTTTCGAGAATTAGTGGCACAGATGTCAACCTTCCAGCAAGTTTTTCTTCTTCTTCACGAAGTATCCATTTTCTCTGAAATTGCCTTCTTTATTTATATATTTATTTACCTATTTTTACCTCACAAATGCGATTTGAAGATCGGAACAAAAGGTAGATCAAATTTACCATCTTCGAAAAAGAAAGTCTCGAATTACTTAGCAGATAAAAAGTATTCAAAAGTTCGTGTACGTATGCAGCTTTTTACAAACTTTCCTTACTATTCTATCGATAGTGGAAACAAAGACCAACGGAAAATAATATCATCAATAAAATGTTTTTCGTTCTTATTTTACAGTATAATGTACACACAGTAGGGTTGATTACCGATTCATAGAATTTCAAGTTATTCTACGTTGACTTGAAATAAAATTCCGCTATCCCCTTTTTTTTTTAACACTTTCCAACTTAGTTGAAAAACGTTTATGATTTCGGTTTGTCTGGCTGTCCGAGATCTAACCATTGATGTGGAAAATGTAAATTTCCAGCGAGTAGGTATTTATTATTCGGGTATATACCTGGGTATTTACCCAAGCCTAAGGTAAATAACCAAAAATTGGGTATTTTAATATTTCATTGTAAAAAATCATAACCTTCCAAAAATTCTTGAAATCATTGGTTTCAAAATGCTTCAAATTTGATATCAGCTTCCACTATAGTGAAAGAAAGGGGGGGGGGAAATCGTTCGCAATGTATTTTATTGATGTCACACTATTTCAAACCTATTCAAATGGACATTACATTACTGTAGAATAGAGTGTTCATAGCATTTTAGCGTTTATTTGCAAGGACACACATAATAATTCGGTTACAGTATAGTCTGTAGCCGCTATATAGAGCTGTCATTGCTGGAAGTGCATTTTCAGTTGTGGTATAGGCGTTTTTAAATTGAACTCATGTGTAAATTTTGTAGTTACTATGCAGGGCTGAACAAAAGAATTCGAGTCCATTTCCTTTTATTGGAGGAAATTCCTGAAAGGAAATTTTCAGCTGTTTTATGCGTTTCCAAACTAAATTCAATTTTAGAATACCATGCAGTATATATACAAATCTGTAGATTGTTTACAGGGCTTCACAAAATAATTTGAACATTTTTCTGACTTAAAGGTAATTGCTAAAATTGGGTTTTCAAATGTGTTGTGCATTTTCCATTTTTTTTTTTTTTTTTTTTTTTTTTTTTTTTTTATTAGATATTATTTTTAATCTTAATAAACGAGGATATTTTGTTATAGTATTCTAAATATGTTAGAATGTGTTCCATAGTCTATGCTTGACGCGTGATTTTGCTTTTGAATAATAAAGTAGAGTAAAAGAATTTTTGCTGTAAAGTTTACGATAGTTAAAAAAATAAATAAATAAATAAACTGAAAATGAAAAGTCTTATGAATTTAATCTTTAAAAAGATGAGAGTGTGTATTGGGGTTTAACAAATGTTTCTAAATATAGGAAAATATAATATTTCCAGAAACGAAAATATACAATAGCCTCTAAATACTCATCAAACATTTGCTTCCAACGTAAAATTCGTTTAATAAATATGAGTTATTTTAAACTACATATATAAATAAACCTCGACGTTTCGGTTAATCTTTATAACCATCATCAGGAGAAAAACTTCAAAAATATGAACAGTAAAAAAAATTAAAATTTGTTACATGATTGAATCCAAAGTTCTAACTGACACGACGCTAAAAATAACGGAATTACAACAATATATTCAAAATAAGCTAGGTGGCGCCCTCTATGAATCAGCGATGTAACTGGAAACTCATGTTCAATAAAATTAAAGTTCCTTCCAAAATGCATTTCCATATAGCTGGGACAGAAAATGATGAGATATCGTTACAGAAATCGTTCTTATTAATTACAATAGCCTCTTCCGAGTTACCCATAGTTGCGAAAAGCGTTCTTTATCTTTAGAAATCTTATAAACTAATTTATTTTCAAGATTTAGAGAAGCGTTTATAAAAAAACAAAGTTTCTTCTACTGCCGCTTAGTTTCGAAAATGTTTCCGAGACGTTTTTATCCTATATATTAAAGCGACGAGCAAAAAATTTCAACCGAAATTCGATGTTTTTACGCATGCGTGAGATTAAAACTAAAACCTGTTTAGTTTCAAGGTACACTTGAACGTGATCAGCGCATCTGAAAGCTGAGTGGTCTAAGGCGTTAGTTTAAGCTCTGGCTGTCTGCAAAGAAAGCGGGTTTGAATCCCGCTTCCGACAGAATGATTTCTGCATTACATTTGGCTGTCATTCATTTCAATTACTGTCACATTTTCAGGAAAAGAAGTTACGTATATAATTTGCATTTATTTTATTCGAATGCTCTTGAATTAACACACACACACACATGCGTGTTTCACACCCAACAATATTTTTACAAATTAAATTTGTATTAAAAATATAATATAAATAAAAAATATTTGTATTTAATTTTTTTTAATTAAAAAAAAAATCCTTCACAATCCACAACTTTAAGTAATTCTAGAAAAACTTTTTAGTTTATAGTTTATGAAACATTAAAATAAAATATAAAGATAGTGAAAATCATTATTTGAAAAGGAGAGGAGAGAGAAATTTGAAATACACCTTCCGATTGAATCGGTAGTGCTGCCATCTATTGCCTAGTACTAAAGGTATCCAAATGTACGTGAAACAAGAAACTGTTTTCTTACGAGCAGTTTTATCACTAAATATCATGATTTTTCATTTAAAAATATAAATTCATATAAAATCGGGTTAAAGATATAACATAATATATTAAATTTGTATAAATAATTTGTATATTAAATTTGTATTAAATTTTTATAATAAAAACGAGTGGGGGTGTGAGGGTTAGTTTTTCTTCCTCTCTTTTATTTATATTTATTTATTTATTTATTTATTTATTTTTCAAATTTTACAGTTTCTGCTTGTTTTTTTTTTTTTTTTTTTTTTTTTACAATGTAGACATCGATTACGAAAAATGGCATAGTTTGAAATTTAGAGTTCAAATACCTAGTAAAAATGTGGAGTTTCTTTTAAAACAAAAGAGGTAATAGAATATTGTTAATATACTTTTTTAAAATAATTGCATGTTTGCTCAAGTACCAAACCATCTCATTTTCCTAACAGTATTTTTAGAATAAAGTTTGTAATCAATATCTCTTTATTGTTTACGCTGGAGGAACATTATACTTTTTACCCTTTCCCCATCCATTATTCATGCGTCCCACTCTGCATTCTTTTCTCTGTTCGATGATGTCTTGTTTCTCTCGTCCAAAATCTTATTAAAGATATGCAAATCAAATTCCAATATTTTGGAAGACTTCGAAGAATTCGCACTTCATCCTATTTTAAAACTGAAAAGGCTATGGAATGCTGTTTTAAGACTCCCTCGTTATGTTTGCACCGGTTTATTATGCTTTGTCTGAGATAATGTCTATAAATACGTTTGCCTGGCTTTCAAATTAGAAGTTATTAACAAATAAAATTCCACAAAGCTGCGTAAAATGTCATTTTCTGAAGAAAAAAAAAAAAACCCAGGCGTGTCGGTTCAGTTTTATATTGGGTCTGCGTATTTGCTTTTTTTATCGCCCGCAAAAAAGTAGAGTCATGTTTTTGACCTTGGACAAAGTAAGTACATTTCTTTTAATTTATGTGCACCACTTTTTCCGAAAAGTAATTTTTGTATTATTTAATCGCTGAAATTATGTGAATATATAAGGCGGAAATATCTGTTCGGAAATACTAGTGTCCCAATTCAATCTATTACATTCGTGTTGAAGGCATATTAAATGTGTTATGCTAATTTAGTGCTGAAACACATTTTTATTCCCTTTAAGCTTCATTTTACTATCTTTATAATTACCTACTGTCTTTAGACAGAAATCATACACCAAAATAAACAGCAGGATATGCAGAAATGTTTCGAAACAGAAATACAATAGATATAAAGATAAAGATATATAAATGAAATCTGCTGCTGACAACCTCAATCTCTCAAAAGAGGAAAATTTCTTAATTCATTCAGAATCACTTTGAAAAATTGAACAATAAACGTTATAGCGCTCCCCCCCCCTCCCCCTCTCCTCCTCCACACTTAATGCAAAAATGCATTAGGCGGCCACTGCCATCACCGAAAATAAAAATTTCAATCCTCTGAAAGCGGTCTCGCTTTTGTATCTTTTTTGCGGCAGCGTTGAAATCAATATCTTTTTTCAGATGCATTACATTAGTGGGCGATCTGATTGCTTTCGAATGGGGCGCTTTTATTACATTTTGAAATAAGCCACTTTCGGTGAAAATTTCCCTAGCATTTTATTACGTCTCTTCGCTATAAAAACGAAACATTTTATATCCATAACTATGCAGACAAAAAAAAATAAGTTCTATAATGTCCACTCCAAAACAAAAGATTTCAGATTATTTTGACAATATATCCTTTCTGACTGCCGTCTTACGCATCTGAACTCTAGCTTCGTCTTGAGGTGGAAATGTCCATTATTTCTTGAATGTTGCTTTAGTTGGTTTCTATGGATACTCTGAATATATGATATTGTAAACTATGCGAAAAGGAGGGGGGGGGGAGGGAGGTTCGTGCGCTTTATCTTCTAATACACAGGACATTAAACCATATATTGGGTATATTGTATGATAATATATCGTTGAAAACCTGATCTCCTATACACAAAATATCTACAGACTAGCTGTTACCCGCGACTTCGTTCACGCAACATTAAAAGAAGACGGAATGCAGTAATTAAGCAAAATATTTAATTCCCGATAATTAAAAACGTAAATAATGTATCAACTCTTTAACACATTTCACAGCAGACAATACGGTATTTTTTTGTTATAGAGGACTTGACATAACTGGGTTTAAGAAAAGTTAAACGGGAATTAACCTACATTATTCACAACTAAAAAGAAATGACACATCTAGTATTTGTCGAGAATTAAATAAAAATCATTCACTCGTGACATCATAATTCTTTTTTATATTTTAACATAATAATAAGACTACTGTAATTTGTGACTCGTGCTATAGCCAGCATACACGTCAGGACACATTGTCGTTATCATTATCTTGACGTGTGAAGGTTTCGCTAGGGTACTCCATTGTGAAATTGGGTCATTTTTGAAATTCAATATTTGAAAAACGGCATAATCATTAGATTTAAAATTTATATCAAGAAAAATACAATTTAACTTTCTAATGTAGTTCGTCTAACAATTTTGTGACAAATACTTTTCGAGCTATTAACTTTTTCAGTAACTTCAAATGTTCCATTTTCCGAGATTAATCTGTGGCAACGATTAGCGAAAAAGCCAGTCGTCAGTAACGCGTAGCTTTTTATTAAAGAGGATTCTCTGGTAACGGATGTATCGTAGTTTGATGATGGATAAATGATTTTTGCTTGATTGAAATCTATTTACACTATTTTGTTTACAATTTAACCGGGATAAAGCAGTAGACGGGCGGCCAAATCTAATATCTTCTTTAACTCTTTCACTAAATTTTCTATTTCGTCATATCTATATTGTATTATTGTCGTCGGTTGTAAAAGGGATAGTGTATACACCAGCAATTTCATTTATCGTGATTGGATCTATTTTAGTGCAAATTAAATATTTCAATTTTCGTGTCTGACAAGATATCAAATTCATACCATGCTTTAACAAGGCATTTTCTCAATTTCTTGAACAAAGTAGAAATATAGCTCATTTTTTTTTTTACCCCATTTCTTTACGATCTGCTCAAATAAAACTTTCTCGATGACCAAATTCATAACACTAGTTTGTTAACGAGAGATAAAGAAAAGCCGTTTTCCACTCTGCAATGTCTCTTATACTGTTTAGTTCTTTCTCTAAATATTTTTTTGTACAAACTTTAAATGCTCGTCTGATGTAAAATCTGAAGGCTGCCGTTTTATACTTGAATGGTGAGGAGCAATTATACGGAATAGTGTTATGTGATCTCATTGGATTCTTGTAAACTGTTCGGTTCTCTTCGTTTCTGATTCAATGGACGTCCCGAAAAGGTAAACTAATCGTTTTTCTCTATTTCAAGAGTAAATTTTATATTATATTTTCGTCAAACTCATTTCTTTTATTTAGGAAAAGGTGTAACTCAGCTAAACACTGTGTTCCCAAATTATAAAAATATCATCCACAAATCTATACCAGACTTATAGGTTTTAAATGCAAGTCAGTTAAAATTCTGACCTAAAATTCTAAGACCTTAATTTTATTTCAGCAAAGAGTCTCGATACTATAGGAGCTCTAGATTTGGGCGCCCGTCTACTGCTTTAAACCGGTTAAATTGTAAACAAACGTAATAGATTTCAATCAAGCAAAAATCATTTATCCATCATCAAACTACTATACATCCGTTATCAGATAATCTATAAATATTTTGTGTAAAGATTTGCAACAATACAGTATCATACAATATACCCAATATATGGTTTAATGTCCTTAATATTAGAAGTTAAACGCACGACCCCCCCCCCCTTCTTTTTGCATAGTTTACAAAGTCCTTTACATTATCATTCAGAGTATCCATAGAAACAATTTCAAACAACACCCAAGATATAAAGACGGAAGTCAGAAAGGTTGGTTGGTTGATTATTGACGGCCAATTATCTACACTTAGGATATAGGCCCGGGGTGAGTGCCCTTCGTGGGGGTCTTTCTAAGGGAACCTAACCCATATTTACGCATGGATAAATCCAAGGCTCGAAGAAAACCACGAAAACTCCGAACGATTAGGCCGACGGGCGCGATTGGGATCGAACCCAGCACCTCCCGTCTACCAGCTTCGAGAGCAGAACCTCTCAGCCACTGGTGGGGCCGGAAGTCAGAAAGGATTTTCGCTCCCTGAGGAGGGTCGTGGTCCCGAAAGTACTTGGAACTTGGACTGTTTTTAAACATTTTAAAAATATATTTGTGTCTTCTAACTATTGAATCTCATATTGATATTTTAGATCAAAACTTTTTACTGGAATTTAAAAAATGTGTTTAGTGTCTTTTTTTCCGTTCATGTTTCAAGAATTTTTTTCTAAAAAATTATTAATCATTCTTATTACATGCAAAATAAAATATCCTTATATAAAGTAATGACAAATTCAAAGTTGAAATCGAATAAAACACCCGTTTCTTTGTTAAAAAGCAGAAAAGGAAGAGAATATAAAATAAAAAAAGGAATTAATACGGTAAAGATATTATACGGGAAGTTTTTCTCCCCTTCACTGAAGCTTATTGACTAAATTAAACAGGGAAGGAAAAAAAGAAAACATACCTGTATTAGATAACTAATTCGTATAACTTAATTCTTTAAAAGAATATATAAATTTTTCGGAAGGAATGGAAATAAAATACGAAGTGTTGTAATTGAAAAAAATAAAAAAATCAATAAAGTACTTTATTAACACTTTTTGTACAAAAATGAACTGTTGGACTGAACAAAATTAGTTTTTTGAAATCAAGTTGCCGTGGGTAAAGATTTTTGTTAGAAAATGCGAATTTAAAATTCCGCTATCTACACATTATCTGAAAATGGAAAAAAAAATTACGATAATATATGAAATTATGCGCTTAGATATCGCAGTTTTTTGTATTTTTTCTATTCTAATTTAATATGATTAGATGAAAGAAATACAAAAACGGCGGAAAATTTGAAACGTCTATTTAATTTAAGAAAATATATATTTTAGAAATTTGAATAAGCGTAGATGAACGATAAAAAATCTTTTTAATTTCATGGAAAGAGATTATACACTTCGTGTATAATCTAAATCTAAATCTAATCTAAAAAAAATTCGTGTATATTTTTTTTCTAGTATATATTCGTATATATTCGTGTATATTTTTTTTATATATATAGACTTTAAACTTTCGCAAAAATTCATCATTTCACGATTTTTCAGTATGGTGCACAAAACTAATTTAAGTTTTTAAAATAGTCGACGTATCGTCCGTAGTTTTTTTAGAGGGATACCAAAAAAGTTTTAATCTCCATTGTCTACTTCTCGTAAATGTAAGTGATATTGACAAAAATGTGATTTAAAATAAATATGGATTGAAGAAAATTGGGTTATCTGTTTATGTTAGTAACCCCATTTTACTCGAACCTGATGTATGCCGCGGTTGAAAAGTATTTTTTCGTCGCGTGTCAAATTTGAGTCTGATTTGGTAACCTGTTTTATTATTTTATTTATTTATTTATTTATTTATTTTAAAGAAAGTCTGCAATACTGTATAAGATGAAAAAACTACATATCTGAACATTAATTATAATTCATTTAGATATATTCATTTTCTAGATAAAAGATAAAAAAGAGAGATAGTTAGAGATATAATCACGGAGTATTTTTTTCATAACTGCGTTAAAATATAGATTGATTTCTTATCTTGTCGAGTTTGGGACCGGTAAAATCCGACCCGTACAGGACTCCTATGGGGATAACAATACAGGGTAGCAACAAAAAAGCGAAGGTAATAAACAATACCTCACAATAAAAATCAACCGTTTCACAAGTACTCACAAGTGTAGTACACTGTACTCCGACACGACAATGTGTTTATTTTTTACGAATTTTTGAAATGTGAACGCATTTATGGGACAGAAAGATTTATAAACGAAACACATATGTCTAACTGTAATGTTCCTTTTAAGGCATATTATTGTTTCAATTATGAAAATATAACGCATCTATTTCACCCAATTAAACGACACTAATCTATATTTAAGTTCATTTCACGCATTCATTCGCTATCGATACACAGGGTGTTACTCTTATCGTTATCCAAAAGCTAATTCCAAAATTTCTAATTTCCCTCGTCTTAGAGGTTTGTAAAGATTGTTCAAATGATGTTAATTATCCTGTCAAAATAGTTATTTTTTAAAAAGTTGCGAAATTCAAATTTTTATAGGGTTCGTAGGTTCTATAGGTTTCAGTGGTCGAAAGTAACGAAACTACAGTAGTCGCCATTTTTTATAGTAGCAGTAGTTTGTAGAGAGCACAAACGCTACTTTTATCACTATATCAGTGGAGGGGAAGGGGGGGTACTATTCTTCAAACCACGTGAACTTAACTTGCCCATTTTGTGCAAAATATATTCTATACGCAGCAGTTTGTGCATGTCAGCGACAAATGACTGCATAAGAATAGTAAATAAAATGTATGCATTGTTTGGCATGCATAAATATGTTAAGGGCCTGTGTCATTGCACCACTTGTTCAGGTATATAGTTATACCACTGTTTTCGTGCATCTCGAAAAAGTGGAGTTTATCCTCATTTTCATATAATTATAGATAAATGTTTATTGTATTACGTAATTTCGTTAAGAGAATTGTAATATGCGCATAAACTTATATTTTGAAGACCAACATCATAACATTTTCTTACACGTTATTTTTCTTAAAATTTTAATGCCCTCGGTTATATTACATACCGGCAGACGCGGTAGAATGATAGGCTACTGTATTAATTAATCAGTGTAGATTGAATCCTTTGACAAAGTCTGAAAGTAGCGAAATAGTGACTGGTTTTGAAAAGTAGCTTGAATCGCTATTTTTTAAAACTAGTCTTTGTAGTTGTAGTTCGCTAAAAAATAAAAGTTGTTTTTCCGACCACTGGGTTACAGTTAGAAAACTTTACTCCATCCTTTCACAAGTAAAACAATAAATATTCCAATCTTTTCCGGCCCAAACTTACGGAGTTATGATACTTTGAATTTTTGAGAAAATTCACAGTATGGAGGTATACACACAGTAAGTTGGAAGGTATGGGTTGTAAAAAAAATATATAACTTTTTTTATGTATCTAAATGGCTTCTGATAAGACAAAAAACATCATTTGAAACATTTTTGCAATTAGAAACATACCTGTTTAATTAACGGTATATGAATTACCTATTAGATAACGATAAGATATAATTATTTAAAATGGTATTTTCAAAATATATTTTTAAGTTTTTATCCGAATGAAAAAAATGGTTGAATAAAATCGTATTCGCGAATGCCCTTCTGAAAAAGACATGAATAAAACGAAAGACGCTTTTTTTCCAATACTATTTTCAAGAATTGGCTTGTTGAAATGTGTTTCTCAAGTTTATCGCTCCCTATGTATATTTTTCTCTTTGGCTACATTAGAATTTTTAAAATAAAAGTTTAACATCCAACAACTCGGTGAAAAAAAAATACTTTTCTGAAAAATCGATTTGGCATTTACATCTAGTTTAAGTCTTGGATTTATTTTTCAAAAGTTTAACGTACACAAAAAAAACATCATTTACTTTAGAAATTTCTTATTCTTTGCTTTCCTCACAACATAGTGTTTAGAAGATAAACTGGATTTTCAATTTATTTATATTTTAAATAAAAACTATTTAAATCTTTTTGTATCAATAAAGCATTCGAACCACTGTTGTGATATAAGCATGTCCTATTTTGCAAACTTGGATAGTTCATCATTTCCCATCGTATGTTGCATTTTTAATAAAATCTAAATCCCAATATTTAAAAAAACCCGAGTTTTGCTTTTAAAAAAACATCTTTTGGAAAGAAGGGGGTTAAATTTGAATGTAATTTTGTATTATAGTATACAAAAATAATTACATGATTTAGAATCAAAAGATAATATTTAACCGCAAATTTAAATATAAATTGACTATAAATAGTTTTCCTAATATTTTTACTTTGCTATTGAATAGTGGGCTAGTGAAGCATTTATTATCCCCATCTATTCATACAGTAAAAACCTTTTTTAATGCTATACAGAACGTGAAAGTAACAAGAAAACAGCCGAATTACAACAGTGCACCGATTCCTACAGAAAATATTGACTCGTAAATCTATGAGAGACGTCAACACTCATTTCGCAAAATATTCTAATTTTCATCTAATTCACACACTATCTAACATCCTAAAATGCGCAATTTAATAATGCTACATTATAATTGAAAGGAAGTGAGTTACATTTACTTGCTCAAAACGACCAGATAAATAATACAATTACTTTTCAATTATTCATACAAAAAATATGTAAGCTGTGCTTACCTTGTTATAATGCATAATCCTTATTAATGATGCAGCGAGTGATGCTTGCTGTTAGAATCTTATAAATTCAATTTTATTAGACAGAAGCTGTAATCACAGAGCATCGTGACTTGTTACGAAAAAAATTTTATATCTGAAAAAATTACATAATATCTTGGTTAAAATAGATTACGCTTATACAATATATAAAAGAACGTTATTGAATCCGTAAAAAAAAATTATGCTTCGTCAAAGTTCTAGAGCGTATTGCTTCCAGAACGCAGTTTTTATTAATATTGGACGAGCGAATTGACACGAAGTTTCAGCGTCAACTAACTAATAAAAGGGGCTCTTAAAAGTTCTCTCACGGAATTAGTCACATTTCACAAAGGGTTTATTGCTGATTAAACAGTTTTTACTTTCTTTAAAATGCACATTGTAGTGATTATCTCTCTGTAGATCTGTAGTGCTGCTATCTTGTGGGGTTTTGAGGAAGTTCCATTTCTGGTAGTGGCGACACCTGTTGGCAGTCCACGAAACGAATGCATATATCACAAACGCGTTGCTTATATCACAAACGGGTCGCATATATCACAAACGGCGGAACAGATGAAATCAATTTCTGAACTGTTTCCAACACCCCCCCTTTTCATCTGAGCCCTGTGGTGGTGTAAGTTGAAGTTCTGTTCTCAAGTGCTCAAATTGAGGTTTGGGGATGGGCTTGATACCGTGGCAGCTATGTCAGCTACCATCCTTTTCGAAGGGCAATATTCCAGTGTGATCACCCCGCTTTCTTTTAAATGTCTCACGTTGTGGTACTTTATGTCCACGTGTTTCACACGGGATTGTTGTTTTTCATTTTCACTCAACTTTATACATGCGATATTGTCCTCGTATATTACGATTGGTAAAGTTTGATGCAATTCTAGGTCTTTTAGTAGATTGAGAACCCATTGAATTTCTTGCGTGGCGTTGGATACAGAGATATACTCTGCCTCTGCAGTCGATAACGCTACACAGTTTTGTTTTCTTGATGTCCAGGACACGAGATTGTTCCCTAATTTTAACACATTCCCAGTTGTGGACTTCCGATCTTCTCTATCTCCTGCCCAATCTGAGTCACTATATGCAGTTAGTACGGGCGGCTTATTTTTGTTTACAGTTAGCCTCAAGTGCTTAGTGGTATGCAGGTATCTTATTACCTTTTCTACCGCCTCCCAATCTGCTTTTCTGGGATGTTCGTTCCTTCTTCCAAGGATGTTTACCGTGGCAGCTATGTCCGGTCTGGTTAACGTCGCTATGTATAATAACGCTCCTACAGCCTGTCTGTATTGTTTGTTGTCGCTTAGTGTTTCACTGTTTGGGTCTGCATTGAAATAGTCTGTGCGCATGGGCGTGTATGTGGGCTTTGATTTGGACAATTTAAATTTTTCGGTTATTTTCTCAATTTTATTCTCTTGGTCTAGCTCAAGGTTTCCGTTGTCTAGCCTTTTAATATTTATTCCGAGAAATTGCGATACCCGGCCGAGATTCTTAATTTCGTATTCCTTAGATAATTCCGCGTATATATTGCGCGTGTTTTCTTCGCTTGCGGCGACTAAAATATCGTCCACGTACACGATTATATAGGAAATATCCCCGTTTTCATTTCTCTTATATAAGCACTGATCTGAATTGCACTCCTTAAAATTTAAATTTCTTAATGACTTGTTAATTCTTATGTACCAGGCCCTCGCGGCCTGTTTTAGCCGTATATTGCTTTCTTTAGCTTGCACACCTTATCTTCCTCCCCTTTTACAACGGGTTGCTTCATTAGGACTAAATCTCCATGTAAGAATGCCGTCTTTACATCTAGGTGTGTAATATTTAAATTTTTATACACGGCGGCGTTTAGGAAGCTTCTTATTGTGGTGTGCGCTACCACCGGTGCATACGTTTCATCGTAATCGCTTCCGTATTTTTGCGAGTAGTCGCGACAAGTCGTGCCTTATATCTCTCTACCTCTCCGCGTGCGTTATATTTTGTTTTAAATGTCCACTTACACCCTATTGTACGTTTTCCTGGTGTTGGTTTCACCAATTCCCAAGTGTTATTCTTCTTTAACGACGTAATTTCTTCATTTGCGGCCTCTATCCATTTGTTTTTTATTTCAGGATCCCTGATATTATTTATGTCTTCCCAATTTTTCGGATCTTGTATTTTACAGATATTCGCGCTTATCCCGTAGCGGTCAGGGGGGACACCTCTGTTACTTCTTAGTGACCTTCGCGGTTCAGCGGTACTTTGCTGTGGGGTGTCGTTTTGATTTTGTTCATCATTACTTAGTTCAATCTCCACGGTTTCAGTAGGTGTCTTTGAATCATTTATGTTTTTATCAATTTCGCTTGCTCCGTTCTCAAGGAATTTTACGGTTCGCGATATTATCACGTTGTTTCCCCCTGTGTATATTCTATACCCTTTACTACGATTATCGTAACCCAATAGAATGCCTTCAACGGCCTTTTTGTCAAATTTGGATCTCTTCGATTCTTCGACATAGGCGTGTGCCTTACATCCGAAGGTCCGTATGTTCGATAAATTGGGTTTTCTGTCATTCCACAGCTCATAAGGTGACTTATTGTTTTCGTTTGCTTTGGTAGGCAAGCGATTTATCAGGTATGTTGCTGTAAGTACAGCTTCGCCCCAAAATTGGTTTGGTAAGTTCGCGTCAAATAACATTGTGCGTGCCATCTCAACTATAGTCCTATTTTTGCGTTCGGCAACACCATTCTGCTGGCTGCAGTACGGGACGCTCAACTGGTGTTCTATACCGTTTTCTGATAGGTAACTCTCAAAACTATCTCCTAGATACTCCTTTGCGTTATCGGATCTGATTGCTTTTATAATTTTTCCGAATTTATTCTTCGTTAGGGCTATGAATTCTTTGAGTTTCGTTATTGCCTCTGATTTATGCGAAATCAAATAAATCATTGTAAACCGACTGTAGTCATCAGTGAAAGTTATAAAGTATTTCTTTCCGCTGAGTGTTTGTGTATGCATTTTTCCGCAGATATCTGTATGTACCAGATCTAATGTTTCCTTTGATCTATTAGAAGCGGTTTTGGGGTAGGGTGCAATCGATAGCTTTCCCTCGACGCATTTTGTACAAACAGTTTCATGTTTACAATTGTGTATTTCTATGCCCTCAGCTAGTTTGTGTTTCGCGAGATGTTTTAACGCTTCAAAATTTTTGTGTCCCAGCCTTCTGTGCCAAATGGATATGCAGTTTTTATCGCTGCAGGATGTTTGAATTTGCGCGTTATATCCGTAATCGTCTTTGGGTTGTAATTCATATAGATTGTCATTTAACCTAGCTGTAAAAATTGTGTGGTTATCCTTCACGAACGAGCATTTCTGTTTTTCAAATATTACTTTGATGTCATTTTCGGTGGCCCTTTTTACCGATAGCAGATTGTTCTGCAATTCGGGACAGTATAGTGCGCTTTTAAGTGTAATGGAATTTTGTGAATCTATTTTAATGTTCACGTCTCCCAGACCTTGTGAGCATAGCCGCTTTCCGTTCGCTATTGTAATATCCCCGAAGTTTCCTGGCGTAAAATTTTCAAAATTGTGCTTTGACATTACGACATGCCTAGTACATCCAGAGTCAATTATATAGTTTTCTTCATTTGGTGTTTGCGCCCTGTTTACAGAGATGGGTTCGATTTTATCTTCTGATGTTTTGTCGTCGCCGGGGGGAACCGAGCTATCTAAATCTTGATCACCTTCAATTTTGTTATTGAAGCAATAGTTGGATGTTTCCTTGGGATTGTTCTGGGCATTTTTATGGCCAATTGTGTTGTTTCTATTGTTACTGGAGTTATTAATAGTTTTATTTTTGTTCCAGTCTGGTCTTGCGTTATTGCAGTGTTGGTTTTTATTTTTCAAATGGTAGCATTCTGATGTTGTGTGGTTTTGTCGTTTGCAGAATACGCAATATTTTCTGTTTTTGTTCTGTCTGTTGGATACTCTATACGCGGTTTCACGTGCATTTGTGTTGGATTGTTTATTTTCAGCCCGGTGCTTGAATTCATCTAGTAGTTTTGTCTTAACAAACTCTAAAGTGAGATCGCTTTCATCCCTAGCTTCGAGGCCTATGATGAGAGGATCATATGATCTAGGGAGACTGCACAATAAAAGTGCTACGATATGAGTCTCCGGAATTTCTTCGCCAATGGCGTACAATTTATCCTTTATTGTTAGAATTTCGTTGATGTGGCGGTTCATGTCTCCTCCGTCGCTTAATTTTTGTGAGTATAATTTTCGGAGGAGAAACAATTTAGACGATAAGGTGGATCTTTGATGCACCTTCTTTAACATGTCCCAGATTTCTTTGGCGGTTTTTAAGTGCTTTATATGACAGATTTGGCTGTCGTCTATCGAAAGATTTATTGTTGCCCTAGTTTTCCCATCGTTTTTCTTCCATGCATCGTCGGGAGTTGCAGGTGGGTTTTGGGTAACATATTTAAATAAATCTTCCCTAATTAACAGCATTTCTAGTTTGAAGGCCCATAGTTCGTAATTACTGTCATTCAGCTTTTCGACAAGCGATATATCCTTCGCGGACGAAGTAGCCATAATTAAATGTTGAATGCTACGTTATATAAATGTGTATATATATTTTTCAGTTATTTATATTTATCATTAGTCTATACATATATATCACAACATAGTGACCTATATAATACTTCAATATTCATTTAGGTTAATTATCTACCGTTTTGTTCATCATATATTCTATTCAATGTTTATTATTTACTTTTGCATTATCAATGATCAATAGCAATAATTATATGTTATATGCACCAAGAAAAAAATAATATCAATAATGTATCTCAGAAAATAATACCAATAGTATATGTAATAAATAAATTCCACAGTTATTTGTTATATAATACTTATTCAATATTTATAATACAATGCTTTATATTATTTCTTTTCTGGTCTAGTTTTTTTTTTTTTTTTCTCCTCTTTACTGAGTCTCATTAATCTGAAAGGAAGTGAGTTACATTTACTTGCTCAAAACGACCAGATAAATAATACAATTACTTTTCAATTATTCATACAAAAAATATGTAAGCTGTGCTTACCTTGTTATAATGCATAATCCTTATTAATGATGCAGCGAGTGATGCTTGCTGTTAGAATCTTATAAATTCAAGCTTATACAATATATAAAAGAACGTTATTGAATCCGTAAAAAAAAAATTATGCTTCGTCAAAGTTCTAGAGCGTATTGCTTCCAGAACGCAGTTTTTATTAATATTGGACGAGCGAATTGTTTATGTCTTTCTGACACGAAGTTTCAGCGTCAACTAACTAATAAAAGGGGCTCTTAAAAGTTCTCTCACGGAATTAGTCACATTTCACAAAGGGTTTATTGCTGATTAAACAGTTTTTACTTTCTTTAAAATGCACATTGTAGTGATTATCTCTCTGTAGATCTGTAGTGCTGCTATCTTGTGGGGTTTTGAGGAAGTTCCATTTCTGGTAGTGGCGACACCTGTTGGCAGTCCACGAAACGAATGCATATATCACAAACGGGTCGCATATATCACAAACGGCGGAACAGATGAAATCAATTTCTGAACTGTTTCCAACAATAATTATATACTTTAAAAAACAAAATGTGTGTAAAAAAACAGTAAAAAGGATTTTTTATCGTATATATATTTTTTTTATCATTTCAATTGTTAAAATAACAAGTTTTTTTAAAATAATTTATACAATGCCTATAGACATCGATATAGTGGTTAATATTTGAAATTTTTACCTTGTAAAAATGAGGTTTTTTTTTTTTTTTTTTTTTTTTAACAAAGAAGGTAGTAATTTGTTGTTCAGTACTTTTTTTTAATTTATTTTTTATTTTTTCTTTAAATAATTTCTTATTTTTTCAGGTGTTCAACTATCTGATTTTCCTAACAGCATTTTTAGAATAAAGTTTGAAATCAATATCTCTTTACTGTTTACGCTGGAGGGGCACTAAGGGGGAAGACCTACTTTTTACCCTTTCCCTAATCCATTATTCTTGTGTCCCACTCTGCATTCTTTTTTCTGTCTTCTTTCTCTAGTTCAAAATCAATAGTCAATCTAGTCCAAAATCATTAAAGATATGCAAATCAGATTCCAATATTTTGGAAGATTTCGAAGAATTTGCGCTTCATCTTATTTTAAAACTGAAAAGGCGGTACTTTTCAGTTAGCCGGGCGGCTAGTGAAATATATATATATATATACCGGGTGCTCCAAAAGTCAGGACGAACTTTAAAAATGAATAATTCGAAAACGAATCAAGATACAAAGATACGGTTTGCACCAAACGGATGGAAAAGAAACCGGGTTTTGTGTGGCAACGAAAAAATAAATAGTTCTATTGGTAACCAACAGATGGCGCTATAGTGTTTTATTGCACCAAAAGATGATTTACAAATGAAAAAATGTTGACAACTTACAAGTCAGCTTAATTACAGTTAATTAGTACTACAGTAAATGTTCAATGTGCTGTCCATCATTCAGAAGATCAGCTGTGAGACGAGGCACCACACCGTTCACAGCATTTAGTAGCATTTCTTGCGTTATGGCAGACACATTTCGGCGGAGGGCATCTTTCAGTGCTGCTAGTGATGCCAGTTGGTCGCGGTACACTTTTGACTTCAACAATCCCCACAGCCAAAAGTCACAGGGTGTCAGATCGGGAGATCTTGGAGGCCATGCGTGATTAAAGTAGCGACTGATAATGCGATCCTCCCCAAATGTTGAGCGTAGCAGGCGTTTCACAGGCAGAGCAGTATAAGGTGATGCTCCACCTTGCATAAAGGTGACTGTTTGGAGTGCCTGTTTCGCTTGCAGTTCAGAAATAATGTTGTTCTGTAACAGTGCTACATATCGCTGACCGAAACTGTTTTGAAACCCGTCTGTGTGACTTCCTGGAAAAAGAATGGACCAATTATGAAATCAGCAGTGAAGCCACACCAGACTGTCACTTTAGACTGTTGCAAGGGTACCTCAACAAATGCATGTGGATTTTCTGTGGTCCACACTCGGCAATTGTGGGTGTTAACAGCGGCAGAGAGAGTGAAATGCGCTTCATCTGTCCAAAGCACAGTGTCGTGCTGCTCTTCGACATGGATTGCACCGTCTGCTCCACTGTCGGCTGTTGAGGGACGTCCACTTCTTTGACGTGACGCCAAAGAACATGTAGCTTCAAATTTCTTCATCATTTTGTTCAATACAGAAGACGTTATTGGTCCTTTGCTATCTCGCATACCCTTCATGTAGCGATATGCTCGCAATGCCGCAATGGCACTTTCCGAATTCTTATAATACAGTTTAACTAAGAAGGCTTTCTCAACTATGGACAGCATTTCGATGCATACAAGCTTCGATTACCATTACCTGCTGCAGTTGCTCCTTTTTATATCGTTTGTTGCTTTGCATAATCTTACATCAGAAATCCGACAGCGCCATCTGTTGGTCGCCAACAGAACTATTTTTTATTTCGTTGCCACACAAAACCCGGTTTCTTTTCCATCCGTTTGGTGCAAACCGTATCTTTGTATCTTGATTCGTTTTCGAATTATTCATTTTTAAAATTCGTCCTGACTTTTGGATCACCCGGTATATATATGTGTGTGTGTGTGTGTGTATATATATACGAGGGTGGTTCAATAATTATTGTCCCTGACCTATAAACAATATTATTTTTCCACAATGTCTTATTTCACTGTAATGCACTTCTGCCACCTATGCTGTAAAGCCACTAGGCCTGCTTCAAAGAAAGTCTCTGGCTGATCTGAGAACCATTCCTCCACAGCCTCCATAACAGCTGCATTCGGGTGAAACTTCATCCCCCTGAGAAGCTTCTTCAACTTAGGGAACAAATGAATGTCACTAGGGGCGAGGTCTGGAGAGTAAGGAGGATTTTACAACACATCAAAACCAGCTGCATGGATTGTGACACCACTAACATGGCGTAATTGGGTCGGAGCATTGTCCTGGTGGAACAGCACTTTTCGTTGCAACATCTCGCGCCGTTTTTTCTTGATTACTTCGCGTAACTTAGGGAATATGGCTGCATAATAGGCCCCCGTAAGAGTGTGTCCAACCTCCAGGTAGTGAATAAAGAGCACACACTTCGCATCCTAAAAAATTGTGGCCATAACTTTGGGTTCTGATGCATGCACGTTGAACTTGCGGGGGGAGGTGAACTGCTGTGCTGCCACTCCATACTCTGTAGTTTGGACTCGGGATCATAGTGATGTAGCCATGTCTCATGCACTGTCACAAATATATCACAGAACTGCTTCAGGTCTGGCCCCATAAGCTCCAAACCAGCCCTTGAACATTGAACTCTGTCTTTCTGTTGTTGAAGGGATAACATTTTGGGTACCCAACGCGCCGACACTTTTCTGAATCCTAAGTGTTCATGCACAATGGTTTCCACTGAGCCTACAGAGATGTGCAAGATGTTTTTTAACTGTTGCATGGTGATTCGTTTGTCTGCCATAATTCTGTCCTGCACAGTATCAGTGTTTTCTGGGGTGCATGCTGTTGTTGTACGACAAGCTCCAGGGCTTGTTGACAGCTTTCCCTGCCACAACTGAATTTGCGGCACCAGTTCTTTACCACCTGGTAGGAAGGGACACCCATCACCCAATACACTGACCATTTCCTCATGAATCTCCTTTGGGCTTAACACCTTTTTCTGGAGGTACTTGATGACTGCTCATTGTTCGGTTTTCTCCATTTTTCAAGCTAGGTGTCACCTCTCACGCTTAAAACGAAATCAAATATGTTAATATAGAAGCTACAGTTCTGAAATTTAGCATATAGGCATCTAAGACATTAGGCTTCAATATTCCACATCAACCATCGCAGTACAAATATTTTAAACACACTCGGGACAATAATTATTGAACCACCCTCGTATATATATGTGTGTGTATATATATATATATATATATATGTATGTGTATATATATATATATATATATATATATATATAATATATATATATATATATGTGTGTGTGTGTGTGTATATATATATATATGTGTGTGTATATATATATATATATATATATATATATGTATGTGTGTATATATATATGTGTGTATGTATGTATATATATATGTGTGTGTGCATTACATTATATACATATGGGTCATTCCATGGTAACTTACGTTACATTTAGAATAAATTTTTTTTTGTAATTTTCATAATATAACACCAAAAAATATTGAAAATGTGATGTTGATAGGATTTGTTAACTAAACCTATCCAAAGCGAAATTTGGATGAAACTTACCTACCTTTAGTGCTATTTTTTGAAAACTGGCCATTCTATTTATTATGGTAACTTACGTTCTTTTTGTCAGAAACGTAAGTTACCATAGTATAATTTTTAGCATTCAAGAAATAGTACTAAATTTAAGAAATTTTTATCCAAATTTAGCTTTGTTAGGTTTAATTAACAAATCATATAAACATTACATTTTGAATATTTTTAGTGTTCTATAACTATAATTACGGAAGTCAATTATTCTAAATGTAACGTAAGTTACCATGGAATGACCCATATATATTTCACTGGTGCCCGGCTAACCGAAAAGTACCGAAAAGGCTATTGAATGCTGTTTTGAAGACCCCCTTGTTATGTTTGCACCGGTTTATTATGCTTTGTTCGAGATAATGTCTATAGGAATCGTAGAGGTCTGCACGGGCCGAAATTTCCAGGCCTGGGCCCGGCCCGACCCATACAAAAAATAATTTTGCAAGGCCCGGCCCGATACAAAAATTAAAAGTTCGGCCTGAGCCCGGCCCGGCCGGAACAAAAAATATTGCCCGGGTTGGCCCGATTTAAAAGTTAAAAGTTCGGCCCGAGCCCGGCCCGGCCCGAGTGAATTTCTACAAAACATAATTTTTACGTCGATTTGGTTAAAAATTTGCCTCGTAGGAGGAGATCTAACCAAAAATTCCTATCTTAGCCTTTTTTTTTCATGTTTATAATCTTCATTTTTATAGAGGTGCCGCAAGCTGGAATATTTATTTTTTTAATAAATCTCTATTTGTTGTATGTATGTGTTTAAGTTATCATCAATATTGTTAATCCATATTCCATTTATTGAAGTGTTAAAAATCAGAAAAATGCTATACAGAAAAATCTTCTAAGATGGAATTGCATAGGGAAGTAAAAAAAATGAGTTATAGACAATTTGCCTTCTTAGCAGGTGTAAATGTATTATATATTATTTTCTTACATATTAGTATATTCATTTTTAATGGATCAACACATTTTTAAATTTAAGACAGGATTCCATCATGAACAGGTTCTTTTTCACACGTTTTACTATATTTTAATTTAGCCATATTTTAATAAGTGTATAAATCTACTATTCTTTAAAAATAATAAATTTTAATGTTTAATTATAAAATAATGGCGATTTAAAAATGTATGCATGTTTTGAAAAGATTTTTATGCCAGATCTTATTTTACTGACCTTCGAACGGACCAGGCACGCCGAGACAATGATTTTCATAAGGGTCAAAACCAGGACTAAAAATTTTGATGCGTGAAGACTAGGAAGAATGAAACCAGTCCCGGCTCTGTACGGAAAAAATAATTTAAGGCACGGCCTTATCCTTCAGGAAAAAAGTAAGGCCCGGCCCGGCCCGGCCCGTAAAGAGTAATCACTAGGCCCGGCCCGGCCCGGCCCGAGCCTTCAGAAAAAAATATGGCCCGGGCCCGGCCCGGCCCGAGTGCCGTGAAGAAAAATAGGCCCGAGCCGGACCGGCGGCCGGGCCGAGTACGGGCTTCGGGCCTTGGCCCGGCCCGTGCAGATCTCTAGGAATAGGAATACGTTTGCCTCGCTTTCAAGCTAGAAGTTCATAACAAATAAAAGTCTACGGAGCTTCGAAAAATGTCATTTTCTAAAGGAAAAAAAAACAGTTGTACTAAGCCAGTTCTATATTGGATCTGCGTGTTTGCTATTTTATCGCCTGACTTCCCGCAAAAAAGGAGGGTCCTATTTTTGACGGTGCACGTTTCTTTTTAATTTATGGACACCACTATTTCTGAAAAGCGTTTTTTGTATTTATTTACTCGCTGAAATTATGTGAATACATAAAGCGAAAATTTCTTTATAAAAATACTAGTAAGTAGATAGTAATTCCTAAGACGGTAGTTTTGAAGCTGTAGTTCTAATCTATAGCTTTAATCTAAATAGCCTCACAACTTCGTATTTGCGAAATTATTTCCAATTTTCTTCCTCCACCATATTAAAAGTCATTTACGTCAAGCAGGGTTTCTAGGAAAAAAGAATAATTTTATTTTGAATACCATTATTTTTATATAGTAAATTAGTCAGCTGATTTCATCGTAATTTTTTTTTTATTAAGTAAGGTATTAAGTAAGAGTTTTTAATTTCTCTACGGAAATAGTGGTGTTCAAAATAAAATTTTAGAATTTTCTTGGCAACCGTGACATTAAGATGGGTATTGCTATGAAAAGTTATGAAGTTTAATATTTTTACGGTCCCTGTGTCCTATTACTTGCATATTTTTTTAAAACCTTTCAAGCTGTAGCAAGTAAAACGGTAAAATTCCACTTTTTTATCGCATGATATTTTATGAAATTTCAATATTTTCTGTCATAAGCGACAGAAAAAGCTACAAATTTATAAAAAGCTACAAATTTATAAGATTCAAAGTACACTAAACCGATCAATTTGGGGCATAAAAAAAGATATAAGCCTTTTTTTTTTTTTTTAGTTTGGAGAAAATTTTTCTATTTATACGACCCTGGGAACGTATAATATAAGTGCAATTTTTTTAATAGTTGGTACATGTTTCAATGTGTAGACGGGTCTACACATTGAAACATGTACCAATTTTTTTTTTTTTTTTTTTTTTTTTTTTTTATATATATATATATGTTAAAACCCACTTTTTAACACTGTATTTGAGTTCCTAGAACCAAAGCAACCCGGAGAAAGGTATAACTTATAAGCTTTTCTTAAATCGTCATAGAATCATAGAATAAAATTTGTTATCCATAAATTTAGAGGGATTAAATTAAAATGTCGCAGGCAAAACTTCCAAACTTATACCAGAAAAAGTTTAACTTGGAACGAGTTCAGAGTCCCTAGAGTCATGGTTTTTGTATCTCCAGTAAGAGCAATGTGGATCTTAGATTTATGACCATAGCCGAAGTCCAGAACAACAACTACAATGGGAACAATTAAATGGGCTCAAGAACAGCAAAGAAAAAAAAACAGTAAATAACAAAGAGACCGCTTTCAGCCAGAAATAAATATATTACAAATTATATTAAATTCATGATGTAGAAATAAAAAAGGGAAGATAAGCCTACAAAATATTTTCAGTTAAAATAAATCAAAGAGAGAAAAATGCTATATACAAAATATATATACAAATAAATATATACCAAATGACCACGAAGGTAGCCAGGCCTAGCAATAGCTAGCGACAAAACGGAATATGAAGAACAAAACAAGGCCGTCCATAACTTGCCCGTTCATCACAGTCAGAGATTAATTCAAAAATTATTTTCATTTAAAAAAAAAAAAAGGATATAAATTTTCTGGTTTTCTGGTAGCCACGTACAATTTTCTTGCATGTGATTGAATGATAACAGGATAATACTGTTCCTTTTAAATCATAGAAAAGTAAAATTTATCTCGAAAAACTTAATGATTAGAATGAAATGTAATTACATACCCATATTTTTGAGGGCGCTTATTCTGTTTCTGTAAAAACAAATGTAGGTCATAATTCATAATTTTTAATATGATTTTTTTCATAATTTTTATAATTAAATATGTATTTTTTAATCTAAAAAATGTCTCGAATATATTTGGCTGTAGGTGTATTTCTTGTACCTCATAAAAAAATCAATCGGGTGACTTGTTGGGAAGATTTCCGAAAAATGTGCGAATAAAGTCTTGTGCGTCTTTCCTTCTTTTATTTATTTATTTATTTATTTATTGAATTTACATGACATTACATTAGTTATACCGCGACCTACGTTATACACGACCGGTTCATGACGTTTAAAACGTCACACTGAGTGGATCATCTTTACACGACGTTTGGTACAGAATTCCATCGTTTTGTGCCAATTGCCGTGTAAAGATGATCCACTCCATGTCACGTTTTAAAAGTCATGAACCGGTCGTGTATAACGTAGGTCGGAATTATACGCGAGTATTATTTAACAGATTTGGATAAACGTAAGAGCAAATGTCAATAAACTGAAGAGATTTAACAACGATGTTGTATTAAAATTTCTTGAAATTAAGAAACAGTTTGGCTCAATACCCGATACAGAACAAACTAATAAAGTTGAAAACCTATTAGTGGAACTTTAAATATGTGTTTAGTATCTTTTTACCAATTAATGTTTCAGAAATAGTGTTTTCAAAAATAATGAATCATTCTTATTATATAGAAGATTGTGCTCACATAAAGTAATGCAAATTCAACGTTGAAATTGAATAAAACACTAATTTCTTTGTTAGAAAACGTAAAAGGAATAAAAAAAAAATAGAAAAGTAAATAATAAGATAAAAATATTATATGGAGGGAAGTTTTTGCCTTCTTCACAGAAGCTTATCGACTGAATTAAACATGAAAGGAAAAAAAAGAACTGTAATTAGATAGCTAATTCGTATAACATAATTCTTTAAAAGAATTCATAATTTTTTCAGATGTAGAAATGGATTACGGAATGTAGTAATTGGAAAAGAAATTATTTATAGTATTTTATTTCATAACACTTTTCACACAAAAATGAACTGTTAGACTGAACAAAATTAATTTTTTGAAATCAGGTTGTCGTGAAAAAATTTTTTGTCAGAAAATGAAAATTTAAAATTCTTGTATCGACACATTATCTGAAAATGGAAAAAAAAATTACTATAATATTTACAATTATGTTTAGATATCGCAGCTTCTCCTGTTTTTTCTTTTCTAATTTAATATGATATTTCTTAGATGAAAGAAACACAAAAACGGCTGAAAATTTGAAACGTCATCTATTTAATTAATATATTAGAAATTTGAACAAGCGTAGATGAATGATTAAAAAGCCTATCATATATATATATATATTCATGATTTTCAGTATAGTGTTCTAAGGTACACAGTACTAATTTACGTTTTTAACCCGGGAGAAGTCGCATGGTGTATGACATACCCCGAGTGCGTACAGATTTTACAATTATCACCACTACTGTTGGAAAAGTAATCTTTAGCGTATTTTATCCTAAAATTTGTAACAGTTGTCACTGACTAAATAAGTTGAGAATTATTGTTTGTATTTATTGGTGACAAAGTAAAAACTATTCATACCCTAGATATGCGCGATTTCTCCCGGGTTAAACATAGTCGTCGTATTTTTTTTTACAGTGATACCAAAAAAAGTTTTAATACATCATGGTCTACTGCATATACATTATTGTAGTGACATTGACAATTATGGACTAAATATGGAGTAGAGTTCCGTAATAAGATTGGATATCAAAATTGTACTCGAACCTGACCGGACCCGCGGTAGGAAATCATTTTTTTTTTTTCGTTGCGAGTCGGATTTGATAACCTGGGACGGGTTTGGTAAACTTAAAAAAGAAAGATAGAAAGTCTGCGATACTGTATAAGATGATCTATATATACATCATTTATATACAGTATTTACAGATTTATATACAGTATGCCCACTAAAGTCCCTTGCCACCCTCTTAACTTCGGAACGGCTGCTGCTATATTCATAAAAGTAGTGTCTAGGTATAGTAAAGTAGCCTTGCGCTACTCAATGAAACAGCCTACGGAGCCACCTGGTGGAATGCTGCGGAGTTAGCATTCCTATCTGGAAAACGGAAAGAGATAGAGAAAAAAGGTGATTTACAAAGTTGTAGAGCATCATCGATGTAGTACGAAAAGACACCTTGTGGACATTAATGCGAAGAATACAACAGTTAAAACGCGCATTTGCTTTTTCGTAATTTCCTACACTGTGACGTGACAAAACGATCTTAGAAAGAAAAAAAAACAACTAGTTATAATAATATACCGTAAAATCCCGATTGTAAGCCCCCCCCCTTTTTCAAAATCAAAAAAGGTTAAATTTGGAAGGGGGGCTTATAATCGGGATTTTTTCTAAAAATCATTTAAAAACCTGTTTTTATCATTAATTTAGAAGTAAAAAAGGGGCGAGAATCTTCCGTATTTCGGCAGATTTAAAAATAATAATAATAATAATAATAATAATAATTCCCAACCCTAAAATCCTGCCCCCTTCCCCCCCCCCCTCAAAAAAAATTAAAAATTAAAAATCATTTTTTAAATATTTTTCTTTATTTCTTATTTTATTTTAACAATAAATACTATCTATCTAAAATCAATCTAAATCTTCTCTCAAAATTACTGTTCACTCCCCCCCCTACCCTCTGGTACCAAAAATGCATAGTTTAACCTTTATACTTTTTTTATTTTAAACTTCTTTTCAGACTTATTAAATACTCTATATTAAAATAAATAAATCCAACCTACCACCTAAATTAACCCCACCTCCTGCATTCTCTGCTTCTCTCTCCCTGCCCTCCCCCCCCCCCAACCTTATCTCATGAAGATCCTCCCCCTCCAACTGCATCACGTAAAATTTTAAATCTGTAAAATTGTAAAATAAAAAAAAAGAGCGAGAGTCTTCCTTATTTCGGCAGATTAAAAATAAAATAAAATAAAATAAAATAAAAATAAATTCAACCCTAAAATCCTGCCCCCCCCCCCCCCCCCTCAAAAAAAAGAAATTTTTTTAAAAATATTTTTCCTTATTTTTTATTTTATTGTAACAACAAATACTCAATCATATAAATCTGCTCTCAAAAGTACTGTTTCCCCCTTTGCCCCACCCCCCTCTGGTACCAAAAATGCATAGTTTAACCTTTATAACATTTTAATTTTAAACTTCTTCTCAGACTTATTAAATACTCTATATTAAAAATAATTAACTCCAACTTACCACCTACATTAACCCATCCTCCTAAAATCCCTGCTTATACCCCCCCCCCTGGCCCCACCCTTATCTCATAAAGATCCTCCCCCTACAAATGCATCTCGTAAAATTTAAAATCTGTAAAATTGTAAAATTTAAAAAATGGTGCGAGAATCTTTCGTATTTCGGTAGATTAAAAAATAAATAAATAAATAAAAATTAAATTCCCAACCCTAAAATCCTACCCCCCCCCCCCCCTAAAAAAAAAAAAAAAAAAAAAAAAAAAAAAAAAAAAAAAAAAAAAAAATTAATAATAATAATAATAAAATAAATAAATAAATAAATAAATAAAATTAAATTAAAAAATTAAAAATTATTTTTTAAATATATTTTTTTAAATTTCTTATTTTATTGTATAACAATAAATAATCAATAATCTCAATCTGCTCTCAAAATTACTGTTTCCCCCCTTTGCCCCTCTCTGGTACCAAAAATGCATAGTTTTCTTCTTAATTTTTTCTGCTCTATTTGTGACTGTTTCCCAGCAATATTTAAATAACAATCTACATTATACCCTCCTCCCTTCCAAAAAGTCCTCCTTATTTCCTTTGTCCCCCCCCCTCCCCTCCAGTACATACTTTAAAGTATTTAAAAGTTTTTTTATCTATTTAGAACTTTTTTGCAACTATAATTAAATAATTATCTAAATTGCTTCTCCCTCCCCCCCCCCCCCCCCTCAGCACACAAACTTAAAAATCCTTAAAGCTATTTATTTTTTTAATTTTATGTGGTACTGTCACCTTGTAGCAACAATAAATAAATGATCATATAACTCTCCCTTTAAAGTTCAATTCTCCATCCCCAGGAAAAGGGATGAATTTCTAGACATGGAGGGGGGGGGGGGGGAGGGGCAAAGAGAAGATTTTAGTATTTTTGTAGTTTGGCTGTTCTCACAGCTGATATTTTGTTAATGGGTGGGGAGTTATTTTTGAGAACATATTTATTTCAAAACATAAAACATACACGTGATTAAGGGAAGAGCAGCCAAACTGCAAAAAAGATGAACATTTTTGCTTTCCTCTCACATATTTAGAAATCCACTCCGCTTCTTTGGGAGGACAGAGAAAAAATTTCAAACATAATGATGATTTTAGATGAGTGGTACTTATATGAGATGATGTAAATGAGATGAGTTACCTTACTACAAAATAAGAAATAGATCAACATTTGAAAAAAATAATAATAATAATATCAAAGATTTTAAAGTATTTGCTGAGTGAGAAGACAGAGGGTGAAGTGGAATTTTTGGGACAAAGGGTGGTAATTTAGATGAATGATTATTCATTAATATTGTTACTAAAGAGAAATAAATACAGCAGTTAAAAAAAAAAAAAAAAAAAAAAAAAAAAAAATTGAGTTTTAAAGATTTTAAAATTTGTGCGTGTGTGTGTGGGGGGGGGGGGAGGGGGCAGACACTTTTGGAGTAGACAGAAAACGTAGGTGACAAATTAGAAGTAGGACATAAAATTTCTTCCCATAAGAGTTTTATAAATTTTAAACTTTGTACTCTTTGAATGAGAGGGAAATATGAATATCGATGGAAGGAGTTTGTAATTTAGATGATTCGTTATTTATTTATTTTTAATAGAGTGCAACAAAGAGGACAGAGGATTTTTTTTTATAAATAGCTTAATCTTTTTTTTCTTTGATAGGGTTTAGCTAAGTTAAAGAAGCAGACATTTTGGGGGTAAAGCGCTAATTGAAATGGTTGATTAGTTATTTATTGTTACTAGACAGCAAATTTTTTAATAAAGATTTTAAACTTTGTATCTTGAGAGGAGAGGGAGGGAAGGAAGGAGAAGTGTAAGTTTCAGAGAGAGAGGAGTAGAGTGGAGGGTAATTTATATGATTGATTATTTACTTATTTTTACTAGAGAGCAACATGTAAGACAGAGTATATTTTTTAAATAGAGTTTTAAAGATTTTTTTGCAGGGGGGAGGCAAAAGAGCGGAAGCAGACATCTTTATATGCTGAGGGAGAAGAGGCATAAATTTTGGATGGAAAGAGAGATTGTAGTGTAGAGGATTGATTTTTTTACTAATTGTTACGTTACTAGTGAGCAGAAAGAAGTACAGAAGGATTTAAGATTCTCAAGTTTTCAAACTTTTTATGTTAGAGAGGGCATAGAATGGAAACAGACATTTCATGTGAGAGGAAGGATTTCATTAACATCATATAAAAACATAAATGGAAATCTGTCAAAAATCTTAAAAGAATGAAAATTGCCCCCTTGGATTTTTAAAATATTTTTTTTTATGTAAGAGAGGGGAGGGGCTTATATTTGGGAATGGAAAAGAAAATCAAAATTGTTTAAAAGTGGGAAAGGGGCTTACTTTCGAGATTTTACGGATATATATATATATATATATTTTTTTTTTGGGGGGGGGCTTATATTCGGGAATGGAAAAGAAAACCAAAATTGCTTAAAAGTGGGAGGGGGCTTACATTCGAGGGGGGGGGGTTACTTTCGGGATTTTACGGTACCTTTATTTTAGATGTTCAAACTTCTCGCCGTCAATTGCAATACATATTTGGATCCTTGTTTGAATTTCACGTTGCACACGTTAGAGCATAGAGGGTGACACGTTGGCACAAGCGTCCGTAATGCGTCCGAAATGCCCTTTGAGGGGCGGTGGGATATATTATATCCCACCTAATTTTAATCCGATTCGAACCAGAAACTTTTAATTAAATTTTACTTCTTTAACTTTGACGGGAAAAGTTTGCTTATCCTTATTTCGAACTAAATTCTTTCGTAAATACCGGTGTGAATTCGACGTTACAGGAACACAATTGCTTGCCTCGGAAAGGGTTAAGGTCCTGCAATGACTGTGGAGCGGTCGCATACACGTGCTGTTTCATAACTAGTTGTTTAGTTGTTTTTTTCTTTCTAAGATCGTTTTGTCACGTCACAGTGTAAGAAATCACGAAAAAACAAATGCGCGTTTTAACTGTTGTATTCTTCGCATTAATGTCCACAAGGTGTCTTTTCGTACTAAATCGATGATCCTCTACAACTTTGTAAATCACCTTTCTTCTCTATTTCTTTCCGTTTTCCAGATAGGAATGCTAACTCTGCAGCATTCCACCAGGTGGCTCCGTAGGCGGTTTCATTTAGGGATCCTACATTAGAGAGAGATTGGACATTGCGTCGCCGGCAGATTTGGCAAATCCGCCATTTTAGTGTCGTATGTATACGCTGGTATTGCTTTCTGAAGAAAATTTGGATTTTAAAGATTCAACGTTTTAAATATTGTATCAAGACTTATTACACTATTAATAGATAATTTTATTTTGTTGTTTATAGTTATTTTTTAATATTTAGTAATGTTTATTTATTTTGTAACATATTTTAAATTGTCAGAGTTCAATTGTTGTGTATGCGGTCAACTTTAAACAGCTTCATTAAATAATAACTATCAAAATGAGTAACACAAACAAAGCAATTTCGTTTCTGCGTCTCTTGTTTTACATTTTAAAACTGATTTTGATTTAAATCTTTTTGTAGTGAGTGAGCAAAACGTGTAAATAATTTGGAGTTTCGAAGTTTGACACAGTTGGCGGTAACTGGCAAACGTTGTTGGCGATGAATTTCTGTTTACATTTTGAAACATTTATTTTAAGAACGTAATACAGAATAAAATTGTATATAGTGCACTCTTTTTAAAATATGAAATTGTTTATAAATTATAAGGAATAATTGAATAAATTGTTAAACTGTTCAGTTTTTAATAATCTCTTATTTAAATATCCGCGGAATTTGAGAGCACAAGACATAAGCATTTAAATTTTCCGCATAAAAAAAAAAAACATCTATATATAAAAGCGCTGACTCTGACAATTGCAAAAATATATAAATTCACAATATATAAACCTCTATATAAATAAACATTACTAAGCATATGTATGTAAATTTTTTTATTCAGTTTCTCGGAATGTATTTTTTTTTTTTTTGCATATTTAGATATATTTAGTATTATAAAGTGTATTATTCTAGAGAATTGAAGCTTTTTAATTTCATACAACCAATTAGTTTCTTTAAAACTATCTAAATTTATTAATGTAAATATATTAATAAAGAAGGTATATTAGGAATAATTTTCAAAAATTTATACTTTTCTGAATATTTCAGTATTTTTTTTTTTTTTTTTAATTTCTTATTGCTGTTAAATGATATATTTTTAACCTTATGAAATTAAAACAGTTCCCTCTAAGAAATTTTATTTATTTATTTAAAAAAGTAACCTAACTAATCTATGTCATGAGTCATGACCATTTAAACAGAGGAAAGTAAAAAATATATACCCACACTACAAAAAATTTCATTATGTAGCATTTCTTGTGTTATGCATAAATTAAAATGTTTATTTTAAGTGAAAAAAAACCCCCAAAATCTTGAATATTTGTTTATAATCAAATTCGATTATTTTAAGCATAATGTAAAGTCCCGAAATGTTAACCCTGCAATTCAGCCGAATAAAAGAAAAAGCATTTTCTGAGAATTCTTATTCATTAAAACGGAACTGTGCTTATGTTTATGTTCTGAATGACTCTGTGAAGGCATATGAAATGAATTTCTGGTGATTTTAATAGAATAAAAAGTGTTGGACGCGGATGAAAATGCATTGCGTTCTACGGCGTTCCATCTGCTTTGTAACTAATATGGCGGACTTTTCGTCAATGTCCAATCTCTCTCTAATGTAGGATCCCTAGTTTCATTGAGTAGCGCAAGGCTACTTTACTATACCTAGACACTACTTTTATGAATATAGCAGCAGCCGTTCCGAAGTTAAGAGGGTGGCAAGGGACTTTAGTGGGCATACTGTATATGTTCTTTTTTCTACATAAAAGATAAAATGGGTGTTAGAGATAATGAAAGTAGTTTTTCCGACCACTGGGTTATAGTTAGAAAACTTTATTCCATCCTTTAACAAGTAAAATAGTAAAGATTCCATTCTTCCCGGCCCAATAACTTGCGGAGTTATGATACTTTGAATCTTTCAGTACTCTTCGAGAGCCGGAAAACGCAAAAAATTTGTAGTAACATAACTTGGAAAGTATGAATCGTAAAAAAGACTAGCCGTTGGGGGACACCGTAATTCTTACCCATCATGGATAGGCATAATATAAAATAGGAAAATAAAACATGTGTAAACTATTTTATGGAATGCATTGCCATTCGAATACAATCGTGGCTCGATGACGTCCTAAACTTTAAAGGCTCTATTACTGCAAAAGTGATAATCCTATTAACTAACGGTTTACTGCGTCGGATGAAGCGTCTCATTTCCAATTAAAATATGTCTTTGAATAGAAATTTGAATGAAATACAGGGTCACGAAAAATCGAAACGAGTGGAAAATAGGATTACCAATATCTCGGCAACTCATCACCCGACCGACCTCATTCTTGATGCAAAATTTATGTTTTTTTATTGTCTTTTATATTATCTCCTTAAAATAAACAATTTCGGAAATTTGTATATAACTTTTATCAGAACGACTCTTTCGAGAGTCGGAAAAAAAAGTTCCGGATCATCGAGGTGACTGAAATTCAATAAGCTCCTATCCATGATGACATACTCAGTACATACCCAGTTTCAAGTTTCTATCTCAATTGGTTCAAGAGATAGAGCGTTTACAAACACACAGACAGACGGACGACATTTTTTTTTTTTTTTCTAAAAATATGTTTTTCGGAATCTCCAGTGTCTGAAACGAGTAAATCCGTCAAAAAAAATTTCGATTTTCAAAAAGATCACAATATAGTACGTCATGATGGGTAAGTATAATAACTGTTTTCACGAAAATGTGTTTTGATTACAATTGGAATCATGCCTGTTAAATTAACGATACATAAGTAAGCTACTGAATAACGATAAGATATACATTTTAAATTATACTTTCAAAATATCTTTTTAAGGCTGCTCGTCAGTAAACTTCCCGATTTCCCTCGCTCATGTTATTCCTATGGGCGTAGGATGCATTCGTATTTTTTAAATATCTCCTCGGGAAATTAATATTTTTAACTTCTGTTTCCTGTGTACTGTTCTTAAAGAATCTCTCTTTTTTTTCTTAGTTATCAAACTATTTCTAAACTATGTGCTTAATTTATATTTTTATGTGTTAAAATCTTAGCGAAACTGAATAAGATTTTAACATTTCGTATAAAATTAAGTCTATATTTTAGAAAAAAATTGACAACTAAGAAAAAAAGAGACATTCTTTAAGAACAATACAAAGAAAACAGAAGTTAAAAATATTAATTTTCCGAGGAGATATTTTAAAAATACCAATGCATCCTACGCCCATAGGAATAACATGAGCGAGAGAAATCGGGAAGTTTACTGACGAGCAGCCTTAATACTCTCCAACATAGTTGAAAAGTGTTTGTGAAATCGGTCTGTCTGTTTGTCCGTGCTCTAACTCGCGTAAATGGACTCAGATTGTCATGCAATTAATATAGGTTATTGAAGTTTACTATGGCATGTTTGTTATTGAAAATGTACCATTTAGGGTTCATTTACAGGGACACTCAAAATAATTCCGTTACATGACGGTCTATGGTGAAAAATCGTTTGTGAAATATTTTAATGATGTTACACTATTTCAAACATACTGATATTGATATATATCACTAAGGTGCACTTCAAGGGGCTTATTATAGAATAGTATTCATCCTAGTATTCATCGTTCATCGACAGGGACACACAAAATAATTCGATTACAGTACTGTCTATGAACAACAATTGCTGGAAGTGCGTTTTCAGTGGTGGTACGCGGTATGGTTTTAAAATTTAATTATTTTTTTGTATATTACTTGGTGTGTATAAATGCTACAAATCCTATACAGGGCAGCATAAAAGATATCGAATACATTTAGGTTTATTGACGGAAATTGCTGAATAGGAATTTTTGACTGTGCTATACGTTTCCTAACTGAACTCAATTTTAGCATACTATGTATTATATATACATATCTATAGATCCTATACAGGGCTGCACAAAAGAATTCGAATTTTTTTTTCAACTATTGATGCCAATTGCTGAAATGGTGTTTTCAGATTTTTAGGCGATTTTCAAATTAAATACAGCTTTCAACTTTTGAATCGGTAAAGTTTTTTTTTTTTTTTTTAAAGTATTCTGGAAGTATCGGAAAGTGTTTCATAATCTGTGATTCACGCATGATTTTTCGTTCCTTTTTTAGTTTTTATCCGAATAGAAAAGCTGGTTAAATAAAATCGTATTCGCGAATGCCTCTAAAAACGCGGCTTATGAATAAAACGAAAGACCCTTTTTTTTCAAGAATTGGCTTGTTGAAAAGTATTTTCTCAAGTTCATCGCTCCGTATGTATATTTTTCTCTTTGACTACATTAGCATTTTTAAAATCAAAGTTTAACATCCAACAACTCGCCGCAAAAATACTTATCTGAAAAATCGATCTGGCATTTACATCTAGTTTAAGTCTTGGATATTTTTTTTTCACTGTTCTAGCGTATAAAACATCATTTTCTTCCGAAATTTCATACTCTTTGTTTTGCTCACAAACGAGGATTGGCAGATAAACTGGATTTTCATTTTTTTTTCTTTTTAAATAAAACAATTTAACTCTTTTTGGATCAGCAAAACATTCGAACCACTGCGCTAATAGAAATGGTTATTTATACATGTGGCTGTTTTGCAAACTTGGATATTTCGTCATTACCCATCGCATATCGATATTTTTAATAAAATCTAAACACCTGCCTGTTTTCTCAAGGTTTAAATACACGAGTAGAATCAAAAGATAATATTTACCGTGTATTTAAATATACATTTACTATAAATTATTTTTCTTAATATTTTTCCTTTGTTGTTGAATGCGTGGGCAAATGAAGTTTTCATTACAGAAAACCCCCCTTTTTTTTAATGCTATAGACTGAGTGGGAAAGCAACAATAAAACAGCTGAATACAGGGAATATTGACTCGTAAATCTTCAGATGACAGACCTCAACTCTAATTTCGCAAGATATTTTAATTTTCATCTATAATTCACAAAATATATAACTCGCTAAAATGCGCAATTTAATAATGTTAGATTATAATTATATACATTAAAAAACAAGATGTTAGTTTTAAAAAATCGTAAAAGAAATATATATTTTTTTCTATCATTTCAATCATTAAAATACTATAAGTTTTTTTTTAATGATTACTTGTTTCTTCTAATGTTTGAAATCAACATATCTTTATTGTTTACGCTCGAGGGGCATTAAAGAAGGGTGTCCTATTTTTTACCCTTTCGCCATCCATTATTCATGCGTCCCACTCATTGTCACACTCTGCATTTTTAGGTAGATTTCGTAAGAAATACTACCTATTACATTCTCCCCTAAGTTGGAAATTTTGAAAAATTTTTGCAGATCTACGCCGATCATGACTCCCAGAACCCAAAACGACCCCCAGTTCAAAACTTTATCTATCTATCTATCTATCTATCTATGTCACTTTTTTCTGACCACGATAACTGGAAAAATTTTGCATAAATCTCTTCCAAACTGATACATAAAATCAAGGGTCATAAAATCTCGGTCAAGTTCGTTAATGGGCAAAATCGAACCAAGGGGGGGGGGGGGGAAATGGGGAGGCTTTTTGTGAAAACAGAAAAACGCTCATAATTTCTTTATTATTATACGTATCGAATCCATTTAAAGTTATTATTACTTCTAGGAAAAGGGCCGAAAATTTATGTATGACAGATTTTTGATATAATTAAAAATGGCCCCAAGGGGGGGGGGGGGTTAGAAGAAAAAAAATCATAGCTTCGTCAATTCACAAGATATCAAATCCGCGTAAATTTATTATTAATCCTCTTAGTATTATCTAAAACTTTTATATTGACAAGTTTTTTATAGGACCAACCGTTATAGCAAAAAAAAAATTAAAAACAAAAAAAATCCCTGCCGGCTCCGCCTGCAAACAAGTTATTTTTCGAAGTAGGCGGTTCCAACTCCCGCATCTTTTCGAAACTGATACATAAAATCAAGGGGCATAAAATCTCGGTCAAGTTCGTTAATGGGCAAAATCAAGGAGGGGGGGGGATGGGGGGGGGCTTTTTGTGAAAACAGAAAAAAAACCATAATTTCTTAATTATGATACATATCGAATCCGTTTGAAGTTATTATTAATTCTAGGAGAAGGGCCGAAAATTTATGTATGACAGATTTTTGATATAATTAAAAATTGTCTTAAGGGGGGGGAAGGGGGGTTTTAGAAGAAAAAAATTCATAACTTCGTCAATTCACAAGATATTAAATCCGCTTAAATTTATTATAAATCCTCTTAATATTATCTAAAACTTTTATATTGACATGTTTTTTATAGGACCAACTCTTATAGCCAAAAAAAAAAAAAAAAAAAAAGAAATCCTTGCTGGCTCCGCCTGCAAACAAGTTTGGTTTCGAAGTAGGCGGTTCCAACTGCAGCATCATCGCAAAAAGGTCATTTCTTCCGCAATTCCCGACAAACAGGTGCTTCACGGTCTGCGTCTTCGAAATCTACCTGTGCCTGTAGGCCGAGCCGTCAGGGATTTTTTTCTTTGTTCGTTCATGTCTTGTTTCTCTCGTCCGAAATCTTATTAACCCATTAACGCCGACTTCTTTTAATACTTCGATGCCAGTTGACACCAGTTTTCCCATACTGTTATTTTAACTGAATGAGTCTCTGATAGTTTCACATTAGATAATATGAATTATTTTTTTACTAAGATACTGGTGTTCCTATTTAAAAGTTTCGTATCACTTACATGGTAACTTTTCGTACCAACCGGCATTAATGGGTTAAAGATATGCAAACCAGATTCGACTACTTTGGAAGACTTCGCAGAATTAGCGCTTCATCCTATTTTAAAACTGAAAAAGACTATTGAATGCTGTTTTGAAGAACCCTGTGTTATGTTTGCACTTGTTTATTATGCTTTGTCTGAGATAATGTCTATAAATACGTTTGCCTCGATAAAGAGCAGTGTTAAATTCAGACACTTTTCTCCGGGAGGGATTTCTGTGGGTCTGGGGGGGGGGGGGACATCGTAGAGTTCCAGATGGGAAATTGGCACTTTTTAGCCATTAAAAGCATAAAATGTCAAATCATCCGGTGGGAACATTAGAATTCTCCGGGGAGGGGAAATGCCCCCCCACCCCCCCTGAATTCAACACTGATAAAGAGTAGCATTGGAGAACGTCAACGATAGTGGATGCAAAAAGAAAAAAACCTTCAATATATACTCCTAATATTGTATTACTTTCCATAAATGTATCTGTTCATTTGTCTTTCTAATAAAATCTTGAAGTTGTGTAAAGGCTTTGAATATATATATTACATATATACATACACCTTGTATATATATATATATATGATATTTAAATATAGATGAATATGAATATCAGTGTTTCAATAATAAAAATGCACTTTTTGTTAAGAATTTGTAAAATAATTTTGTTATTGTCCCTGTGGACAAAAAGCCAATAATTATGCAATAATTTGTATAAAGTTTTACATTGAAAAAATAGACAATGAATTAAGTGATAAAATTTTTTATTCTGGAATTGATGTAAATAAGTATCTTGTAGTTAAAAAATGTATCGCATATAAAAATAAATGTAAAATTTTATTTTCATATAACATTGATCTTTCTAATCATTATGGTTTGCTTTTCATGTTTATGACTCCGAAATTTCATAAAAATCTTGTAAAATTTAGATATGTTGTACATCAATGAGTATTAATAGTAATTTCAATATAGCTTTACAAAATATGCTAAAAAAATATACGGCTTTTTGAAAGTTAAATTTAAAAATTCAAGTTATTTCTGGTCAATTGATATATAGATATTTTGGACAAACTAAATTTCAGGTATTTGACTTTGAAAATCTGTTTACCAATATACCTATTGATAGCCTATACAACATTTTAAGAAATATTTTTGACCTATTTTATTTTGAAGATGAATTGAATATTAATATAAATTTATTTTTTAGTTTATGTCATTTCTATTTCTTCAATAATTATGTATATTTTAACAATCAAACTTTCAATCAGTTATGTGGTATATTGACATGGGGACAAACTATTCAAGTATGAATATCAACTGAAGTACTGCTGAAGTACTCAAGTACTGCTGATGATTTATTTTTAATTTATTATGAATATATGCCATGAAATACAATAAAACTATGAAGATCTTTAGGTATATTGATGACGTTTTAATTTTTGATTATGATTTTTTAAGTGTATGTGATTTAATATATCCTAGTTGTTTAACGTTAAATAGGGCAAACCAGGGTGATTGTGCAGATTTTTTAGATATATATTTTAATACTTCTGATAATGTTTTAATTTTGGATTTATGTGACAAAAGAAACAGTTTTATTTCTTTTTTACTTAGAAGCATGTCTTATTGGTACTCCAATATACATAAAAAAGTTTATATTGTCATTAATCAGTTAATTAGACTTAGTAAAATTTTTGGCAATAATTTAAATTTCAATAAGCAAATTTTTAAATTTTTAGCTAATCTATTTTACAATAACAACTATCCTTATAATTTTTTGAAATACTATTTAAAGTTATTACTGAAAGCTAATTGGCAACATTTTGGTTTGGCGGGATGGCCACAGTAACTAAGCTTGCTTCTGGATCTTTCTGTATGATTATATCTTCCCTAAAGTCTTTATCGAAGAACGGGTGGACGTGGATGTTTTGAACAGCAGATTTGGCTTGTGATGTTAAGAAACTGGATAATGAAATGGATTTTTATTTTCGTTTCTACAATTTTATAGTAAGTAAATTATTGGATATTTTCTCCATTTCAACTTTTCTTGTAGGTATGGACGGAGACCAGCTGCCTTGCATTCATTTTATTTATATTTTAAAGTTTTATCTACATACCTTTGTTTAATTTTAATATGTTTGGTTATCTTTGTTTTATAGTTTAAATTCGCGCATATTGTAAGAAGTTTTTAATATGTTTTCTAATATAAAAGTAACTTCGAATTTAATTTGCTATTCATTTGTTTTTGTTTTTAAAGATAACTTTGCTTTGAATGCAAGGTTAGCTCGTGTTTCGAAACCTACAAGTTTATAGTGAGGGGGGGGGGGGTGGTGATAGTTAATTCTGTCTGTCCGTCCACTGATGAGAAACAGACAGTCTTTCTTCCCCTGTGTAGTTTTTATGTTATAACGTTATAAGTGTTTATAGTTAATTGTTATAAAAAGTTTTTATATACACCTTCTTTCATAAAATTTAAATATTTCGTATTTTGAGGAATTTATATATATACATATTATCGAATATCATCTCACTTTTAAAAATCGCTTAAAAACCAAAGAATCTCGATAGACGACATTTAAACTGATTACAAACATTTTCATCGGAAGATTTTGTAGTTTTATTTCGCTTGTAAAAAATCCTTTGAACACTTAGCTATTCATTTCCAGAAATACTTTCTACTAAAAAGAAAAAAAGAAAGAAAGAAAGAAATGAGAAAATGTCTCTGATGAAGGTTAATGAAGCAATAACCCCCAAAATAAAGTATTTCGATCGTTTTAAAAGCATTTATCGTTTTCTCGGCGATATAATTTTCATATCCAATTCCCTCGAGTGTTAATGTTATCATCGTTGAATGGCATTTGAGGTATCGACATTAAACTTTGATATTTTGTAGAATTCTTAAAATAGCCTTCCAATAAGTGAATCGATAAAATACAGCCAATGAATCGCATTATAGCTGCACTAATCGTGTTTACATTAGTATATTTATATTATTGAATCGTCTAAATGGGTGTTCCTCGCGCGAATTATTTTGCCTTGAATAAAAACTTTTTCCCCGAAATCGTCTCTTTCTGCCAAAGAATTAAATTTTCTATTGAGGGTATATTTTGGTGCGTTCGTAATTATATAAATACGTAGCACCTAAGAGTCGTCGTCTGGACTATGTCTGCGTCTGTCCGATCGTCCGCATATAACAGCACATAAACTACCCAACCAAATGGTTTGAAATTTAGGTATTATCCCGTCGACTCTTTTCAAACAAAAAACTATCGCCAAACTGTAAGATTGAACGCCAAAAATGCAGTCCCATTGACTGGATGTCAGAAGCATTCTACGTGTTTTGTTATGTCATCCAATGGTTTTTAATTCGACATTTGCGTGTAGTTTTCATTATGTTTTACCGATTTATGAGTTATTTCACTCATTAAAATAACAATTGTGTCCTTAAATTCTTATATTTTATTTATTTATTTATTTTGATAATCGAATGGCAACGTTGTCTCGTTTATTGGGCGTTACAGATTGGCGATAGCTTTTTGTTATGAAAAGTGGTCAACCGGATAATAGAGTAGTACCGAAATTTAATATATATAATCCATGCAGAATTTCGTCGAGTCCTTTCAAATGTTACGAAAACCGAATCCAAACTTAAAAAGATATTCATAAAAGTTTTCTTTATTCTATTCAATCCTATCGTACGTAATCTATATAATAAAAGCGCAAGTCATGTGACTGTGACTGAGGAAAACAAATACGGACAAATCACTTCTTTTTTCATAGGCCAGGAGGCCATTTCTATTCAAAATTATTTTTTCGAATAAAATGGCGTAAAAGTTACATTTTTAGAAAGATCTTTCAAAAAAATGGTTTGCTTGAGAGATGAGTTACATTCAAAAATGTATACATTCTGAGTTAACTTCAGTAGAAAATAGGTTAACTGAATATATCAATCCATTAGAGTAAAGAAATACAAGAGATTCGTTCATGATGAGGGGTCATCATTCGCAAAGCAAGATCTCCAGGGTGAATTTTGCAGCGCTTTCTGGTGTAAGAAAAAGAAATTCGCATTTGTAAACGTAATAAGAAAAAAAAAAAAAGCCATGCTCATTTCGCTTATAGCAGACGATATAATTCATTTTACTGAAATAATAAGGATTATTTTTTTTTACATTGTGAAACTAGTTATAAAATGAACACGTTTAACGTACAATTTCTAACTTGTTTTATTTGTAATAGCATAATGTTTTTGTATTTATGTTTTTAGGATCGTCGATATTCATGCAGTGGCTTAGCCAGGGAAGGGGTCCAAATGCTCTGGATACCAGTAATATTGTAAAGTTTTCTTCGCTTTGATTATCGCAGAAAGTTCTCCGATTAAGTAAGGCAAAGACAGCTTTACAAAATTAGTGGTATCCAAAGCATCTGGACCCCCACTCTGGCTACGCCACTGTTTGCTGGCTTATGTTCTTTAACTCTGCCATCAAATTCACCTAATTGCAAAGTTATGATTAGGGCTTATCCATTAAATACCTCACGCAAATTTTGTGTTTTTTTTACTCCTCCCCCCTCTATGTCACGGTTGTCTAATGATATTCCTCCTTCTTCCCTTGTTTACTGCAACTATTCAATCAGATCTAAATTTATATCAAAAGTATGTTAAGTTATCTGAAAACGGTTAAAAAGGAATTTTCGACCAAAATTCTCAAAACAATTTTCTTAAAAACCAACTTTTTACCTTTCCAAAACTGTATTTATTTTTATTGTGCGATAAATAGAACCGGAGTTATAGCGGTTTTTAAACTACTCAATAGCTGTCAGTGTTGAATTCAGACATTTTTCTCCTGGAGGGATTTATGTGGCTACGGGGAATTGCACTTTTTAACCATTAAAAGCATAAAATCTCAAATCTTCCGGGGGGACATTTCAGTGCTCCAGGGGGGGGGGGGGGAAGAATTTACCCCGGGCCACCCCCTGAATTCAACACTGATAGCTGTCACTCAAACAGGGAGTGCTATTTAAAGGTACTAACTGGGAGAAGCGAACCAAAAATATGGCCTTCTAGAAATTAAAGAACCTCAGTACTTGAGGTAGTATGAGAGTATGCCTTATAAAAACAGTGAAATTTAAATCCATATTACTGTGTAAATTTTTGTAGTAAAACACAAATATAAACTTTAAATGCGTTTTTTTTTTTGGAAAATGTGATTTTTGGAGAAAATTCCATACGCAAAACATAATTTCTCAAAAAGTTATTGAAATATCACTATGAAATTTGAACTGCATGTTGTTTACACTATTGTGACGGCAATGAACTAAAGATTTAATTTAGAATGAATTTATTGTTTTTATGGATGTTTTCGTGGAAAGACATCGATGAATTTAATTAAAATCAGCGTGTAAACGAATGCGATATGCTATACGTTTTCAAACACTTAAAAAATCTCTTAGATTTAAGTTCACTGCCTTCAACAATGTCATAAAAAAGAAGTGTAATAAGAAAATTAAGATGCATACAGTAGAACGTTTTGCGTATTGGGTCAAATTTCACTAAATTTTACAACAGATTCTTCCATTTACCAAAATTTTATCAATAAATAAAACATGTTTTGCTTTTTCTCACATTTTCTTAGTCCTAATCTTTCTTAATAAAAATAAGTTTAAAAAATAATTAAATAGCTTTTTTGGAAAAAAAATTGCTCCGTATGTATAGTCAGGCACCTTAAATACAATTTATTACTCCTTAATATAAGTACTATAGAATCCTTAACTATTGTTTTTTCCAATTTTCCCAGTCTAACTTGTAATTTTCAGTTTAACCTTTCAAATATCTGATTGATACTATAGTGACTGAAACACTATAGTGAGACTGTGTTTCGTTTAGTGTCCTAGATAGAGACTGCTGAAAAGGGACGTTTCAACTGCTGTGACAAAAATTGTTGCATCTATGAGCAATTTCTGAGACCGCTTGATGAATAAAAAACTCGATTAAAACGTAGGCTACTCTTTCTGTACTAAACTTTATCCACCGGACTAACTAACTAATTAACTTTCACCTATTCAGAAATCTCTAGCGATAGTGTACTAGGTCTCCAAATGAAGTAAGATTTCAATAGTATTCAGGGATTAATTTCTAACAAAAAAAGTAACGGAACCCTAATATTCTGCAGTACTAATAACCGTAATCTGAATATTTATATTTCATACATTATATGTATTTGCAAAATTTAAAGCAATTTTTTTCTTTAGCAAAATAAAAATTTTAAATATATCTATCTGCATTTCCTTAGCTGCCAATTATTCCACTTTTTAGTTATCACTCCGGCCAAATAGAAATCTTTGCCTAATTTTAATGTTAATCAATCGCAGAATTCTGCGATTTAATAAAGTAAGGTTTATGATTCGGAAATAGTGTTAACACAGAAAAAGAATAGTTCGCAGGTACTCAGTTTTATGAAAAAATGAATGAAATTTTCAAAAATTAATATTTATAGGCTGAAGAATCGAACAAAGTTTTTCAATTTCCTACAAAAGGTGCATATCTTAAACTACAATCGATTCCTATTTTCACTATAATCACATATAGTTTTTGATGGAAAAGCTTCGATATGGGAGGAAAAGGAAAGAGTAATTTAGGCTTCGGTTTTTTGGAACCGGTGAATTCCGACCAAAGTTTAAATACTTACCAAAAGCAGAGAAGTGCCGGAGCAGGGCTCCGGTGGGCTCCGGCGCAATTTAAGCCCTGCTAGTATTAATACTTATCTGAAAATTACAAGTTAAACTGCGAAAATTGAAACAAGTTGGAAATTGTACGTCAAACGTGACAAGATAAATGAGGTGCATTCGTACTGTCACTAGCTTTATAAATATTCAGATCTGGGTGCAATAGCTATTGCACTCTTACGTAAAAAGGCACGAATACAAAATTTATTTTATGTGATGCAGATTTTCATTTTATAGATATTCCATTTTATTTTATGAAACTAAGTTTCAATACGCTTTTACAAACAATTCATTCCAATTAGCTTACGTTAAAATTGTGCTCCAATATCCAATACAAGACAATGTAAAACTAGTCGTTCGTTGGTGGCCACCGTAATACTTGCCCATCATGGATGTGCTGTGCATAATATAAATTATGAAAATATAAAATGTGTAAACTATTTAAAAAATGCATTTCAATTCGAATAAAATCCTCGCTTGATGACGTCATACACTTTAAATCGAGGCTAACGAAAGAGACAGGCTACCGCGGTACATTCCAGTTATCTTTTTTTTACAGACCGCTAGAGTGACGTGATGCTCTTTTCGAGCACCTTCATTGGTGCATTCGCGCATCACGTGATTCCCGCGGTCTGTAAAAAACGATATGCGTAAAGCACCGCGGTAGCCTTTCTTTTTCGTTAGCCTCGTTTAAATGCTCTATTACTGAAATGCGTAAAAGAAAAATCCTTATAACTCCAAAAATGATAATCCTATTAACTAAGAGTTTACTGCGTCGGATGAAGCGTCTCATTTCCAATTAAAATAGATCTTTGAATTGAAATTTGAATGAAATACAGGGGGATGAAAAATCGAAGCGTGTGGCAAATAGGATTACACTCATGATCCGATCGACTTCATTCTTGATGCAAAATTTGTTTTTTAATTGTCTTTTATACCCACTCATTAAAATAAACAATTTCGACAATTTTTATACACCTTTTATCAGAAGGAATATTTCGAGAGTACGATAAAAAAATAGTTCCGGATCATCGAGGCAACCGAAATTCAATAAGCTTCTTCTCATTATTATGTACTCAATACATAACCGATTTGAAGTCTCTATCTCAATTGGTTCGGGAGATAGAGCGTTTACAGACACACAGACGGCAAATTTTTTTTCCCCCTAAAAATATGTTTTTCGGAATCTTCAGTGTCTGAAACATGTAAATCCGTCATAAAAAAAAAATTCTAGATTTTTAAAACAATCTTAAAACTTACCCTATACTACATATAATGGATAAGTAAAAATCGTCGTTTTTAACACTTTCCAACCTAGTTGAAAAGTGCTTATGACTTCGGTTTGTCTGGCCGCGTCTGCCGTCTGTCCGTGCTCTAACTCCCGTCAATAGGCTCAGATTGCCCTGCAATTTTTATATGGTATTGTCGTTATCTATACCATGTTCCCTATTTCAACGGAAGTGTGTAGCAGTTATAGTTTTTTTACAGGGACACTCAAAAGAATTCCGTTACAGGACGGTCTATGGGGAAAAATCATTTGCGGTTTATTTTAATGATGTTACACAATTTCAAACACATTGTAATGGATATAGATCACTAAGGTGCATTACAAGAAGCTTAATATGGAATAGGGTGTGCCTAGCACTTATAGTTACTTTACAGGGGCAGTCAAAAGAATTCCGTTACATTACGTCTATGGAGAAAAATCGTTTCCAGTTTATTTAAATAATGTGTCACTATTTTAAAAGCATTGAAATTTATATATATCACTAAGGTACATTACAAGAGGCTTACTACAGAATAGTGTGTGTATAGCAGTCATCGTTCATTGACAGGGACACACAAAATAATTCTCTACTGTCTGTTAACCATAATTCCTGGAAGTTACTGAACGCGATTTTAAGTTTAACTCGTTTTTTGTCTATTACGTGGTGTGTATAAATTCTGTAGATCCTATACAGGGAAGCACAAAAGTTCGCAAACACATTTCCGTTTATGGACTCCAGAAGGAGAATTTTAAACTGTGCTACGCGTTTCCTAACTCAACTAAAATTTAGCATCCTATGTAGTCTATATACAAATCTATAGATCCTATACAGGGCTGAATAAAAGCATTCGGATAATTTTTCTAATATTGTATAGGTTGGAAATTCCTGAAATTACGTTTTAAAATATGTTATGCGTTTTCCAAATTGTTTACTTAGATGTTATCTTTCAGCTTATTAAACGGCAAGGATTTGTAAAATTATTTTGGAAGCGTTGGAAAGTATTACATAATCTATGCTTGACGCATGATTTTTCGTTCTTGTTTATTATTTCACTGAATGAAATGAATTATTATCGTCTGTTATTATTAATTTCCGTTACATTTTAAGTTTATCTTTTGCCGACATTTACAGAAAATTCCAATGAAACCTAGCTTTGAAAAAACCACTCTTTTCCCATTTAATATCTATTTCTAACCTGTCCGTAGATTAAACAATTTTAGTGTAACAAATTCGGTTTATAAATTCAGTCATACGGAAATAATAGGACATAGACGAAATCACCATGGTAACCTAAGAATGTCATGGGATATCATTGAATTCATTACGTATGATAGAATTTAATAGAATGAAAAAAAAATTATTGATATATTTTTAAGTTCTGATTAAATTTTCATAAAATTTGAAATGACTCAACAGAGTTCTGCAACGATGATATATATACAGGGTGGTTATAATATAAGTATCTCTATTTGGAGCTGTCTGTAGCTCGAAAGAATAACTCGAATGAAACCAAAATCGGTACACTTACTATTCGAGAAGTGGGAAGAAGAAAGTAATAATAATAATAATAATAATAATAATAAAATTGCAATAATCATCGCTACTGAGTGTGAAATGTAATGCTGGAGGATACAATCCAGGCGGGGCACGACGTGCTCATCTACGGGATGTAACGCATCAGGAGTGCTGTTTCGCACATGGTGTGATATGCGGTAAAGTCTTTGAGGTTTGCGACATCTCCACGGTACACAATATATAACACATTACTTTCCACACTCAAAAGCGCCATCTGTCGGCAATTATTGCAATTAATTTTTTTTATTGTTCTATTCTTCTTCCCCCTTCTCGAATAGTAAGTACACCGATTTCTGTTTCATTCCGGTTATTCCTTCAAGCTACAGACAGCTCCAAATAGAGATACTTATATTATAACCACCCGGTTTTGAATTTCAAACCATTCGGTTGGGTAGTTTTTGCGCTGTTATATCGCCGGACAGACGTACAAAGAAGACGGCGACTATGGGTGCCACGTATTTATATAATTACGAACGCACCTAAAAAAGCAGCTGTTGGTGAGACCGCCAACAGAAGTGAAGGGTTGATAAAAATAGTCCCGTAAAAAGTGTTTATTTCAGAAATTGTGAGTAAATCGAGCCTTTTAACGCCTTGGGGACGAGCAACACGTATACGTGACGCATAAGATGCACAGAATCCTCGATTATTCCCACCACTTATTTTTTATTGTAAGCTTTGCTTTATGTAATCCTACCATTTCTGCGATTCAATTAGGCGAAAATTTCTGTTGTGAAAAACCGGTGGTAAAAGATTAAAAATTCAGTAAAGGACGCTAGTCGCGAAGGGGTTAATCGAACAAGCAGTTTCAGAGACTGCTCACAATAGAAGTCTCAGCAGTTAAGGGTTAAACCATCATATGTTTTTACTTCAAGCTGTTGAAATTCAAAGAAAAAAGGGAAAATATGCCTCTAATACTCGTATTCACCATCTACCTCAACTGTCGGTTAAGAGCCTACGCTAGTCACGCAAAGAAACGCTCAAGCTAATGTTAAGTCTATGGGAAGGTTCTCGCTCGCATTTTAATATTTTTAAATGATTTTTTTTTTTTTTTTTTTTTTTTGCATAGGATAGTTGAAACCGATCCCTAACGTTGTTAGTTTTTACTTTTTCGATTTCGATTACAGTTTTTTTTATATAAGGCTACTTTCACTTTCAGAACCGGTTCCGAAATTAGAAATGTCCGCTTGTAAAAAAACTTTAACTAAAGTCGAAAAAGTAAAAACTAACAACGTTAGAGATCAACCTCAGCTATCCTATGCAAAAAAAAAAAAAATCATTCAAAAATATTAAAAATGCGAGCGAGAAATCGCGCAAGAACCTTCCCATAGAATTAACATTAGCTTCAGCGTTTCTTCGCGTGACTAGCGTAGGCTCTTAATGATTGGACATCGGTCGTGATCCGGTTTATAGTCCAAGGCATTAGGGGCTAAAAAAAGGCAAATAAAGGAAAGTTTTGGTGTAGTTTTGATATTGGGTTCCTTTATGTTTTTTGGGTCGCTGAACACGAATCTGAAGTTTTCCAACAACATTTTTCCCGAGAAATAAGTTTTTTTCACAAAAAAAACTGTAAAAAAACGGGGTTTTTTCTGTTTTTTCAAAATGACTCCAAAACTATGCGTTTTGCGTCGAAGTCGATAGTATATGATTTAAGGAAAATAAAATTCTCTACAATTTATGTATTGAAAATATTTTCACTGATTAATTGTTTAGTCGCGAGAGTGTGCCGCAAAAATGGGTGTTAAAAACAAAAAACTGTAAAAAAAAAAAAACAGAAATTACGGCACTACACGTCTACGTATCATGGAAACTAACCATTTTACGAAAACATTAACCATTAATGATACTAACGATTATATGATTGACTATGTTTTATGCATTTGAGGTAGAGGAAAAGTGCGGATCCGGCGCCAGGGGAAAATGGGAGGAGTGGAGCAGCTCCACCTCCTCTCATGAGTCAAGGGTGCTCTTCCTCCGGAGAGCTCGTACTCTAAGAGGAAGTCAAATTAGGAGGTTATAAAAGACTAAAAACTGTAAAAAGCGTGAATTACGACCCTGTACGTCGATGTAACATGAAAATTAACCATTTTAGAAAAAGGTTGACTATTAATGATACTAAAAACTATGTGATTGACTACATTTTACAATGAAGTTGCCTGATACTAAATACAACGACTCATTATGAATCATTATTTAATTATAAAAATAAGTATGTTCATTAGTAGGCATATTTACATAAAGTAAAAAAGCAAAAATCTTATTTTCGCATTCTTTTATTTGAAGGCCCCTGCTGTTCATCGACATATACAACATAGAAAATAGACGAATGGAATTAGTGGGGTCTTTTATTTACTACCAATATTATAGAATAAATGTTTTCCTAATGGTAAATGTTTCATACCTTGTGGTATGGCTTGTTAATCTTACGTTGGGTCCACGGAATCAATGGGTGGGGCAATCCATCTCCAGCTCAGTTTCAAGATATAACTCGTCTTGATTCACCACTGAGATGTTGTTGCAGTTCCTTTCGCAGTTGAGACAGATGTTGGAACAACAAAGACTTGCACCCCAATTTTCTTGGCAGTCATTTTTGCACTACAGGATACAAGCTTCAATAAAGCAGGGAGTGAAGTAAATATAGGCTCAAAGCCAATATTTGTTTTCTTCCATCTCCAATCTTCAGCATTTTTTCAACTCCCAGCTATTGCTGCCCCTGGTGATATACTCTTAAAGAGTGCTGCCGTGCTGCAGCTGTAGCTTGGTGGTAAAGCAGCAATATTAGAAGTGTATTTAAAGGCTGACTTCCTGTACGAAATATACCGCAGGTGGTTCAGCGAAGGCACTATAGCTGTGCAGCGAGACTCCCCAGCAGCTGCAAAAATCTCCTGAGAAGCGTTCGAGTTTTTGAGTATTTTAACAATGTCAGCAACATCTGTATTCTTTACAACAAACAGTTTTGGGGAACTTCATTTTTTCCTTGCATAAATGGTACTGACGTATCCGCTCATAGCTTGTAGGAAAAGGATGTTTTCCGAAACTGTTGAACTCTCAGCATTAGTTAGAGAAAATGTCGCTGGAGAAACGGCCAGATTTTAAAAAGAAAACGTTTTCAGTCCTGCAAAGACCTATAAAAATGACCAAGAGGTCCACATCCTCCCCAACTATATCACAGTCTCATTTGATGGAGCCAAAGACAAAGCAGTGTTTACAATCAAGGTTTCTGCGTCTTCTTTTGCACGTATGACGTAGCTATATGAAGTATCTATGTGACGTAGGTATATGACGTGTGTATGTGAAGTAGGTGTATGCCTAGGCATGACGTAGGTGTATGACATAGGTAATGATGTAGGTGTATGACGTATATATATATGACGTAGGTTCATGACGTAATTGTTTGACGTAGGTATATGACGTATGGATGTGTCGTAGGTATATGCCGTATGTATGTGACCTCTGTATATGACCTTGTATATAACGTAAGTGTAGACGTAGTTATATACGTAGGTATATAACGTATATATATGACGTAGATGTATGATGTATTTATGTGATGTAGGTATAACTTAATTGTATAACATATGTATATGACGTTGTATATGGCGTAGGTATACGACGTAGGTATGTTTCGTAGGTATGTGACGTATGTATGTGATCTCTGTATGTGACGTTGTATATGACGTATGTATATGGCATAGGTGTATGATGTATGTATGTGATGTAGGTATGACGTAGTTATATAACATATGTATATGACGTATAACGTACACATATGACGTAAGTATATGATGTATGTAATGACCTATTTGTGTGACGTATGTATGTAATGTACGTATATAACGTAGGTATAAGACATATGTATCTAATGATAGTATGTAATCTCTGTATGTAACGTAGTTATGACGCACGTATATGACGTATGTATGTGACGAAGGTATGACGTAAGTATATGACATATGTATATAATGTTTGTATGTGATCTGTGTATGTGACGTAGGTATGACATACGTGTATGACGTAGGTATGTGACATATGTATGTGACATAGGTATATGACTATGTATGTGACGTAGGTAGTGAGGTATAGGCGTATGACGTATGTATATAACGTAAGTATATGACGTATGTATATGACGTAGGTATATGACCTATGTACATGACGTGTGGGTATCATGTATGTGACTTAGGTATATGACGTAGGTGTATGACGTATATAACGTAGGTATATGACGTAGTTGTATATAAATGAGTGGGTATATGATGTATGTATAGGACGTTAGTAAGAAGAAGGTACATGACGTATTTATATGACGTATGTTTATGACGTAGGCATATGACGTATGTTTATGACGTAGACATATGACGTAGCATGACGTAGGTGTATGTATATGACATATCAGCAATTTCTTTGAAAAGTTTCTCTCTTTATAGATATTTTATGGATTTTCAAGTAATTTTAAAGCATGGATATTTTTTAATCTGTTTAAATATAAATAACCCACACTGTTAAAAATAAATCCGTAAATTCGCGGTAAAACTACTGGCAGCAAAATTGCCGGACTTTTTCCGTTCCGTTAGTAGATTTTTGAAAGATAAAAGAAGGAAAATCTCCGTTTGCAGAAGCGGTAACTTTCCGTTAACGCTCTCAGAAATCACGGAAATATTGCACGTAGCACTGACAGGAAAGGAAATTTTCCGTTATAGTTAAACTCGGTTTAAAAAAAGTTTTACATCTCATTCGGCGCTGCCATCTGTGGACTGTTGCGGTAGTATTACTATCTGATATACGTCAAGAACATTTTCAGGTCGAGATTGGGTTTTGAACCAGGGGTGACAGTGCCTTGAGTCCAGCGTCTTGCCGGTTTGACCAGTGGGCGCTTGCTAGAATAGCAGTTTGAAAGGATCATTTGGAAATTCTCAAAATGGCGGCTTAGAACTGACATAATTTGGGGTTTAGAAGCTTGGTAATTTTTAAGTTAATTGCGGGGAGATTTCGTTATGAGATGATGTTGATGTTTTAAAATTGTAATATTAATACAGGATAAAAACATGAATTATATATATTCTTAATTTGATTGTTAGATGTAAAATATAAATATTATATTTGAATTAAATTCGATAAAAAATGTTTGCTTGTTTAAGAAAAGCGGTTTTTTTTTTTCAACTGTTATATATTTTTTAAATGTGTTCTCTTAGAATATATTTTCAGTGCGAGTGCTTTTTATTACTTTAAAAATTAAATTGCGAATAATTTTAAAGGAATGAGAAAAATATTATTATTTTCTTTTTATTTGAAAGCATTATTTTTGTATGTTGCTTTTTTGAGTAAAATCAATTTTTTTTTCTCACTTAATTTAACTATTATATATATATATATATATATATATATATATATATTAATCTGCTTGTTTAAAATATATTTTAAGTGCGAATATTTTCTTATAACTTTAAAAAATAAATTGCAAATAATTTTAAAAGAACGAGAAAATTGTTACTTTTTTTAATTCGAAAGTACTATTTTGTTGTTGTTGTTGTTGTTTTAAATAAACTCGAAATTTTAATTTAGTCAATTTTTAGTTTTTCTATGCAACAACATGTCAGTTTTTTTATAACATTGAAAATAAATATGCAGTAGATAAGATAACGGAATATCTCCGTTGGCCCCTTTCGTCTCCTTTCGTTCCGTTTTTTTTTCAGGAAATATGAGGAAAATTTCTGTTTTTAACGGAAAATACCCTTTTGTCGCAAAAAAGGACTTTTTCTGTGAAATTCAGCAAAAAAATACCCGTGAATTTAAGATTTTTTTTAACAGTGCAATTATGAAATATTATCGTATTTGAAAGTTATATATATACTAGCTGAACCCACCCGGCGTTGACCGAGCCAGTGATAACCTTAAACAAAATTCATGTTTGTATGATTTTATATCTTCGAAAATTCTTTCAAATGAATCTAGTTCTGGGTTCCCTACTGTCTTCGGCAGCGTAGAAAGCTTCAAATGAACTTAGTTTCTGGGGCTCCAATGTCCTCGTCAGCATCTAGAGTGTTTATAATAAACCGCTTTCCGAATGAACCTGTGACCTGGGTCCCCGCTGCCTAAGGCAATGTGTACTGGGAGTGCTCCAGATGCGCCAGAGACAATGGAAAACCAAGTTGAATGAGCCAAACCCCGTAGTAATGGGCACATAGAATTGGAAATAAAAGAGTGCTCTTTGGCGGGGAAACGAAAATCTGTAAGATAATTGAAATCAAAGTTGAATGAACCAATTCCTGTTGAAATCGAGCCCATAGAACTCAAGAAAAGAATGCGCCGTTAATGTTTGAAAAAGGTGGCAATAGAAGATAAACTTTTATAAAGCTTAAAGTATCTTAATCGTAATCTAAGTTGAATGAACCAATTCCTGTTGAAATCGGGACTGTAGAACCCTAGAAAAAAATGCGCCCCCAGGCAGTGGAAGGTGCCCCCCTGTAAATTTAATAAAAATTACCTTTAACATTAACGCAACATTTAATTAAAAAATGAAATTCTCCCCCTCCTCCTTTAAACTTAACCACATACCTTTAACAATAACTTGATTTTTTTTTACGGCTGTAGTGAGTAAACGTAAGTTGATGCCGAATAAGAAGATTAATATTTAAAAAAAAGGTGGTAGCTGAGCCCTAAAGAACTTTTTAGTAGTTTATAAAGTAGCTGGAGGACCCTAGAACTATATTAAAGAAAATTGGATCATTTTTTAAAGAAGCTACACCAAGGGCCCCAAGAAGGAGATTAATATTCAAAATTGGTCGTAGCTGAGGTCTGAGAAATTTTTTGTTGTTCATGTAGTAGCTGGAGGACCTAAGAAATTGTTTTTAAAAACGCTAGTGAATCGGACGATTTTTAAGGGAGCTATAGTAAGGGGGTGGGGGTGCGAAAGCGGCCAACTGAAAGTTTTGAGCAGGGCAAGCAGATCGATTGTAACAAAAACAAAAAATTGCAAAACATTAAAAATGAAAAAAAAACACGAACTAGAAAACAAAGAAAAACAACAACAATAAAAGTGACCCCCCCCCCGGGAAGCAAAGGGGGGGGGGTGAAAGGGAGGACAGGAGGTGTATAATATGAAAGAGTTGTCCAAATGCTAAAAAGTTCCCCCCCGTGAGGGAAAATTGAGGGTAGGGAGAAGCGCGATTCATAATTTGAAAAAGTGGTCCAAGGGCTTTCCAATGGTATATCACACGATAAGTGTCAGAAAAAAAATTAAAAAAGAACTTTCCAGGGGGGCAAAATAGAGGCAGGGGGAAGCGAGGTTCATAATTTGAATTAGTGATCCAAGGGCTTTCTATAATGATACATCACACGATGAGTGTCGGAAAATTTAAAAAAGTGCCCCCTCCCGGGGAGCAAATTGGGGAATGGGAGGGGGAATAGTAGGTATATAAAAACACGTGCGTATTCGAATGCAACGTTGAGTCAAAATTTCAAAGCAATCGGGGAAGAACTTTCGGAGATTTAAGATTTTGAACAAACAAACATTTACATTTTTATTTATGTAGATGACGCATGTATCTGACATAGCGAGGCTAACGAAAAAGAAAGGCTACCGCGGTGCTTTACGCGTATCGTTTTTTACAGACCGCGGGAGTCACGTGATGCTCGAATGCACCAATGAAGGTGTACGAAAAGAGCAACACGTCACTCTAGCGGTCTGTAAAAAAAGATAAGTGGAATGCACCGCGGTAGCCTGTCTTTTTCGTTAGCCTCGCTGACATAGTATATGACGTAAGTTACGACGTAGTACATGACGTATGTGTGACATACAGTCTGTTCAGGGAAACGAGATAACGAAAGTAAACAAATGGGTTGCAGAAAAATCGCCACGGAGCCACACATTTGGCACAAATCCCTAGGTTGGCGAATTTTATTTTTTATTTCGATTTGTTAATTTTTTAAACATTTATATTGATAACTATATGAAAACAACACAAGTTGCTAATTGATTTACATCGAGATTTTAAACAAAAATGTAAAAGTTTAAGACGTCAAAATATAAATTATTCTCTATTTATTTTAAACAGCGTTGAATTCAGACATACTTTTTCCTGGAGGGATTTCTGTGCCTCCAGACGAGACATTATATAGTTGCGGGGGGGGGGGGGGATTATACTTTTTGACCATTAAAAGTATAAAATCTGAAATATTTCGGGAGGGGGACATTTTAATGCCCCGAACGGAATTTCCTCCCGGGGCAAACCGTCTGAATTCAACATTGTTATAAAAATCATCAGTAGTTAATTTTGTTAAATACAAAATAGTACAAAACTATTTATATCTTACATTATTGAAGCCCACTTACCTCATAAATCATTCAGAAGATGAAGTTGAAGTATCGGAACTATTTGAATCTAGATTAATTACCATGGAATCTACTATATTATCTATAGCATTATCTAAATCCCACATTTGTTTTTCCACTGTATTGGTTACATGTTGAATGCATCTTTTCCATTCTTCAGTGCCAATTTTGCTGATACTTTGAGAGAATATATCTTTTACATGAGGCATTTTGAATGTTTTGTTTTCTTTCGCAACGAAGTTCTTTATTTGTGCCCAAATCAGTTCAATAGGATTAAGCTCGCAATGATAGGGGGGTAATCGTAAGACAGTTTTATTTTGTGCTTTTGCCATTTCATCGACAGCGTACTTGTCATATTTATTTTTATTTTGCTTCACTAACTGCAACAGTTCCGCTTTTAACATTCCGTCCTCAAAAGGGATATTTTTTGTTAAACGCCATTCAGCAATTTTTTGTTTTCTCCACGAAGTATTCGGTATTTTTTCTGATTTTCGGGAATGATAAGGAGCATTGTCCATTACTATCACACAGTTATCTTCCAGTCGAAATAAGATATCACCAAACCACTTTTCAAAACGTTCTGAATTCATGTCTTCGTGATAATCTTTATTTTTATTTGATTCGAATAAGTCAAGCCCTCCATCCACGAAACCAGAATCGCTACCAATATGGGTAATTACCATCCGTTTTCCTTTTCCGGAAGGAGATTTTAATCCGGAAGAAAGACCAGACAAAAATGCTTGTTTTGATGATTTTACTGAGGTATCTTTCCAAACTTTACTAACTGTATGGCCTGCATTCAACCAAGTTTCATCCATATAATATATTTTGCGCCCTTCTTCTCTGAAAGATTTGATTTGCCTTAAATATTTTCTTCGCCACACAATTATTTCGTTTTTATCGATGAGAGTACTGTCTCGTCCTCTCCGTGAATATCTAAAGTTTAATTCTTTCAGGAGATGATAAAATGTTGTCTTTTTAAAGGTTGGCAAATCAGGGTCATCATTTACAACTTCCAAAACTTTATTTATAGTTGGCAATTCATTCCTCAAAAAGAATTCGTGGATTTTTCTCCTAATAGCATTCCTATCAAAATCATCTATATTTTCTAAAACACGTTTGCGTAATTTTATTTTCTTCGGCGAGTTTAACACACCACATTTTTTATACTCTCTTAACACTCGAAAAACAGAAGCTTTACCTACGCCTGTTATACGAGCAGCATTATCTCCTATATGAGAAATCGGAAGTTCAGGATTCGATTCAAGTTCCGTTTTGTATACATTTAAAATCATATCTTTCTCCACCTTACTCAAAGCTTTTCTTTTTACTTTCTTCTTAGGCGGGCTCAAAGAAGAATTTTCACACTCCATTTGTGTATATAAAATACCAAATCAATCGAAAAAAATCGTCAATTTTAAAAGTGAAAGACAAGAAACAAACAGCCGTTTGAGAAAAAAAGCAGAGGCTCAAACAATTGGCGCTTCTGGCACAGCGCCAGGTTTAAGCATCGCCAATCCGCACGCGCATTTGTTTACTTTCGTTATCTCGTTTCAGCGAACGGAGTATAGATGTATGATGTAGGTAATGACGTAGGTGTATGACGTATGTATATCACGTAGGTGTGTGACGTAATATATGGCGTAAATTATGACATAGGTGTATGACGTAGGCACGTAGGTGTAGCGAGGCTAACGAAAAAGAAAGGCTACCGCGGTGCTTTAAGCGTATCTTTTTTACAGACCGCCAGAGTCACGTGATGCTCGAATGCACCAATGAAGGTGTACGAAAAGAGCATCACGTAACTCTAGCGGTCTGTAAAAAAAGATAAGTGGAATACACCGCGGTAGCCTGTCTTTTTCGTTAGCCTCGGTAGGTGTAAGACTCCTATAATAGGAGCTGACGCATATCCATTTTGTTTCGGATTAGTCGTGCTCAGTTCAGCATCAATCTACCGCAGCCGAAGTTGGGGTTGCCTAAGACTCGGTTCTGATTGGCTAAACCGGTTCTGATTAGCTTGGTTTTTGAACGGAACTTCAATTTGAGACCCAAATCTGCGAGGATGCGTCAGCCTGTATTATAGTAGCTCCAGGTAGGTGTAGGTTATGACGTATTTGTATGACGTAGGTACTGACTTAGGAATGACTAGAGCTCCTATAATACAGGCTGAATCATACCGCCATTTAATGACCCAGCGGACCAAAAACCAAGCTAAAACCGGTTTGCTTACCGTACTAGTGGACAGCGAGTGACAGTAACAGGGACGGGAAACACCTGCTCAGGCGGTTTCCTAATGCTGAGCTAGGTCACAATATGGCGGTTATTTTGGGCAACAGAATGGATATGCGTCAGCTCCCCTTATAGGAGCCTTAGGAATGACTAGAGCTCCTATAATACAGGCTGACGCATCCTCGCAGATTTGGGGCTCAAATTGGAGTTTAGTCGAAAAACCAAGCTAATCAGAACCGGTTCAGCCAATCAGAACCGAGTCTTAGGCAACCCCAACTCCGGTTGCGGTAGATTGATGCTGAACTGAGCACGAATAATCCGAAACAAAATGGATATGTGTCAGCTCCTATTATAGGTCTTAGGAATGACCCAGGTGTATTACGTATGTATATCACGTAGTTATATGACGTAATTGTATGACCAAGGTATATGACGTAGGTAATGACATATTTATGTGACGTAGGTAATGACTTATTTATATGACGTAGGTATAGGACGTTGGTTATGATAAACATGTATGACGTAGGTATATGACATATATATAAGCCATATATGTATGTGATGTAGGTGTATGACGTAGTATATGACGTAGGTTATGACGTATGTATGAGACGTAGGTACATTACGTAGGTATATTACATAAGTATATGATGTATGTAATGAGCTATTCGTATACGTATATTGTGACGTAGGTATATGACGTATGTGTGATGAAGGTATGATATATTTATATAATGTTTACGTGATCAATGTATGTGACGTTCTTATGACGTCGTATATGACGTATGTATATGAAGTATGTATGTGACGTAGGTGTATACATAGGTATGACGTAGGTATATGACATAGGTAATGATGTTGGTGTATGACGCATGTATATGACGTAGGTACATGACGTAATTGTTTGACGTATGTATGTGTCACAGGTATAGGATGAATGTATGCGATCTATGTATATGACGCATGTATGTGACGTAGTATGACGTAGTAATAAACGTAGGTATATGACGTAGGTGTATGATGTATGTGATGTAGGTATGACGTATGTATTAGACGTTGTATATGACGTTTCACGTACGCATATAACGTAGGTACATGATTTATGTAATGACCTATTTGTATGACGTGTGTATTCGACGTACGTACATGACGTAGTAGGTATAAGACATATGTATATAATGTTTGTATGTGATTAATGTATGTGACGTAGTTATGACATATGTATGTGACGTAGGTTGTGAGGTAGGTGTATGATGTATGTATATAACTTAAGTATATAATCTATGTACATCACGTAGGTATATAACGTACGTGTGACTGATGTATGTATACGACGTAGTTGTATATATGAGTGGATGTATGACGTGTATATGACGTTATTATGACGTAGGTACATGACGTATTTATCTGACGTAGGTATATGACGTAGCATGACATAAGTGTATATGACGTATGTGATGAAGATGTTATGACGTATCAGCAATTTCTTTGAAAAGTTTCTTTATGGATTTTGAAGTAATTTTAAACCATGGATATTTTTAAATCTGTGTCTGACCCAATTATGAAAGATTATCGTATTTGAAAGTTATATGTATAGGACGTAGTACATGACGTATGTATATGACGTAGGTAATGACGTAGGCGTATTCGTATGTATGTGACGTTGTTGAATCACGTAACGAGGCTAACGAAAAAGAGAGGCTACCGCGGTGTTTTACGCGTATCTTTTTTTACAGACCGTGGGAGTCACGTGATGCTCGAATCCACCAATGCAGGTGTACGAAAAGAGCATCACGTCACTCTAGCGGTCTGTAAAAAAAGATACGCGTAAAGCACCGCGGTAGCCTCTCTTTTTCGTTAGCCTCGATCACGTAATGACCCAGATGTTGACGTATGTATCTGACGTATGTTTAGACGTAGTATATGACGTAAGTTTCGACATAGGTATAGGTTACGATGTAGTGAATGACCCAGGCGAGGCTAACGAAAAAGACTGGCTACCACGGTGCATTCCACTTATCTTTTTTTACTCTTATTTTTTTTACGTGATGCTCTTTTCGTACACCTGCATTGGTGGATTCGAGCATCACGTGACTCCCACGGTCTGTAAAAAAAGATACGCGTAAAGCACCGCGGTAGCCTTTCTTTTCGTTAGCCTCGTGATAAACGTGTATGAAGTACTTGTATGACGTACTACATGACGTATGTATGTGACGTAGGTATATGATGTATGTAATGACCTATTCGTATGACGTATGTATGTGACGTAGGTGTATCCATAGGTATGACGTAGTTGTATGACATAGGTAATGATGCAGGTGTATGACGTCTGTTATGACGTAGGTAAATGACATAATTATTTGACGTAGGTACATGACGTAATTGTTTGACGTAGGTATACGACGTATATGATTTATGTGTGACGTAGTAATATACGTATGACGTAGCTACATGACATCAATATATGTGACGTAGGTATATGGCGTATCACGTAGGCATATGATGTAAGTATATGATGTATGTAATGACCTATTCGTATGACGTATGTATATGACATCATTATATGTGACGTCGTATATGACGTATGTATATGAAGTATGCATTTGACATAGGTGTATCCATAGGTATGACGTAAGTGTTTGACATAGGTAATGATATAGGTGTATGACGTCTGTTATGAAGTAGGTATATGACGTAATTGTTTGACGTAGGTATATGACGTATGTATGTGTTGTAGGCGAGGCTAACGAAAAAGAAAGGCTACCGCGGTGCTTTGCGTGTATCTTTTTTTACAGACCGCCGGAGTCACGTGATGCTCGAATGCACCAATGCAGGTGTTCGAAAAGAGCATCACGTCACTCTAGCGGTCTGTAAAAAACGATAAGTGAAATGCACCGCGGTAGCCTGTATTTTTCGTTAGCCTCGTGTTGTAGGTATGTGATCTATGTGTGACGTAGTAATATACGTATGACGTAGGTATATGACATCAATATGTGAGACGTAAGTGTACGTATGTAAGTGTACGTATGTATGTACGTACATATGTAATGATGTAGGTGATGACGTAATTGTTTGATGTAGGTACAGGACGTAATTGTTTGACGTAGGTAATGACGTCTGTATGTGTTGTAGGCGAGGCTAACGAAAAAGAAAGGCTACCGTGGTGCTTTACGCGTATCTTTTTTTACAGACCGCTGGAGTCAAGTGATGCTTGAACGAATTCTGTTCAGTGCGTTAAATAAACAGTTAAATAAATCATAGTTCACTTAGAGAGTCACTAGAGGGCAAAACAAGTTGGACCACTGAATGCAACGGACATACGACAAGTTTCACAAAACCCTTCATTTCTGAAGTTCTAAACATTAACTCGTACTCTACTGTCATTCTAACCCCCTCATATGTTGCAAGAAAGAAAATACTAATGCCAGACATTTTTTTTTAAATAAATTTTTCTCTATAATTATTTATTTTCCCAATAAAAATACAGGAAATAGTTGTATTATTATAGTGTTTTTTTTTTTTATATACTAAATGAATCTGGCGTTTGTTTGATTGAAGGGATTCAATGAGTTCTGTAACTGGTTTAAAAATGGAGACCACTTTTTTCAATATGAATCCAAAACGTCTACAAGTTTACAAACGTCTACAAGTTTTCTCTTCAGCTGAAGAGCTTCTTCATTAACTGCCATAATTTGTAAAATAAACGTACTATCTTTTATGATTTCAATCCTTTTTAGTTCTTTGGGATAATAGTTTCCCATCATAGATCAATTTTTCCACTATTACTTTCTAAATCGATAACATCCCTTATTGGTTCTTTTGTGCACGTTAATGTATCCCAGTATTCCTACTCATTTTTCCATAAGGAAAGGGCGAGGCTAACGAAAAAGACAGGCTACCGCGGTGCATTCCATTTATCTTTTTTTACAGACCGCTAGAGTGACGTGTGCTCTTTTCGTACACCTCCATTGGTGCATTCGGAGCATCACGTGACTCTGGCGGTCTGTAAAAATATATACGCGTAAAGCACCGCGGTAGCCTTTCTTTTTTGCTAGCATCGAGGAAAGGGCAGCTGACGTCACTGTTCGTTCAATTACGGTTGGTTAGCAAGAAAAACCTGTTTATCCTTTATGACTCCTACTATACACATGAAATGGGGAAATTTGATTTGTCTATAATATGATTGGCCTACGTCACCATGACAATTCTTGCAATGACAAAATGAAGCTACGACAAAAATGAAGTGGTAGATTGGTTGATGTGACTGTTTGTTTGTAAACATGCCCTTTCTTTATATAGTTGGGTACTTGTATAGTCTAGTTTTTTTACTGCTGTCGAAGCATTAAAAACGCCATTTTTTCAGTTTTTGGAGAACTTTAGAAGTCCTTACATCTTTGATGTTCGAAAAATATTTAGAAAAAAAATCTCGATTAAAAACAAATATTAAAATTGCTTGAGTGTTAAAGGTTTAGGGCAATGCAAATAACTTTCCCATTCGGCTTTTACTGGCAATTTCAAGGAATGCGTTTTTTTTTTTTTTAATTCATCATCTTGAATTGGACTGAAAATTGCATGTGAACGGTTACTTCATTTGACGATCCTCCTCCTCACTACATCATTTACATTTATATATTAAAAAAAAAAAAATGCTTAATTGACTGGCATCTTAAAATATCAGAACATAGTCAATGTAAAAGATGGTCAAAGCTACTCAATTGGATGATATGCGGGTATGTTCTTTTACTAAAGTGAAAGCTGTTATCAAATTTGAAGCATTGTAACCAAAAGATTTCAAGAATTTTTTGAAGGGTGTGATTTTTTTCAGTAAAATATTAAAATACCCAATTTTTGGGTATTTACCTTGGGTAAATACCCCCAAAAAATAAATACTTACTCGCAGGGTAAATAACTGGTTATTTAAATTGGGCAGTTTATCTTTCAATGGATGCTATATGTTATTATTGTCCCATAAAAATCTTTTTTTTTTTCTTTTAAAAAAGAAAAAAAAATTTTTTTTCAGAAGATACACAACGACACAATCAATAACAGTTGAAAAATTAATTTACACTTGTTTTGACTGAAAATATCATGCACAGTGTAAAATATCAAAATAAATATCGGATATATATATCATAATATATATCACGATATATATCACCGAACCCTGCTTGAAACACGGTAGTTTTTAATTTTATTTAATAGGTTACAATCAATAATCCATCGAAATTAATATACCGTCAAGATCTCGCATGTTTTTTACTTACCCACCATACGTAGTATAGGGTAAAACTTGTAATCGTTCTGGAAATCGAAAAAAAAAAAAAAAAAAAAAAAAAAAAAATTAACGGATTGACACGTTTCAGACACTGGAGATTCCAAAAAACATATTTTTAGAAAAATTTTTTGCCATCCGTCTGTCTGTGTGTGTGTCTGTAAACGCCCTATCTCCCGAACCAATTGAGACAGAAACTCGAAATTGGGTATGTACTTTACTAGTAATGAGAAGCTTATTGAATTTCAGTCACCTCGAAGATCCGGAACTCTTTTTTTCGGACTCGCCGAGATAGTTGTTATCCTATTTTCCACACGCTTCGATTTTTCATGACATTGTATTTCATTCAAATTTCAATTCAAAAAGATATATTTTAATCAGAAATGAGACCGGGCGCAGTAAACTCTTAGTTAATAAGATCATCATTTTTGGAGTTATAAGGATGTTTCTCTTACACAATTCAGTAATAGAGAATTTAAAGTTTGGGACGTCATCGAGCCACGATTTTATTCGAATTGCGATGCATTTTATAAATAGTTTACACATGTTTTATTATACATGTATTATATTATGCATATTTCCCAACGACTAGTTACTTCTAGCTGTTGTAATTCAAAGGGAAAGGGAAAACATACTTACAGCATCAAAAATATAATTTTTATGAACTCTATTATGCCGCTAGCAAACAAAATACTACCTAATATTTTTCATATTTTAACTCATCCAACCCCCCCGCCCCCCCCCTCTCACACACAAACTTGAAGCGCGACGTAATGAATAGGTGGGCCCCCTAAAGCAAAATGCTTTTCTTTAAGTTATTGAAAAACATCACGTACTCCATTCCTCAACATTAGAGTTAACATCTGAAAACGAAGTGATCTCGAGAAGGCAGTTCATTAAAAATCGGTTCGGTTACCATGACTTCTATCCCTCGATGCACTTAACAGAACCTTCCTTGTTTTTTTACTAAACAAGAGAGACAGAACTAGATTTTACAGAGTCGGAATGAATTTCAAATCGGGTCTTTGATTAAAACAGATAATCTTTTAATCTTTATAAAGAATAAAAACAAGAAATAACTAAGCTCCCTTCGATCGTAGCACATTTTTCAAAACATCAATAGAACTTGTACGTCACATCTCGTTCTCTCCTTTTTAATTAATAAACGGACAAACAAAGCAAATTTATCGAAATTCATTTACATAAATGACTCTTTAATAAATTATCAAATAATAGAAAGTTTATTTATATAAACTAGTTAATCTGTAGGTCAAGGGCTCGAAGTCAGACTAGTTTAAACTAAGGCTCATAGAGAAGTCTACACAAACCAAAATTTCCAGGACCGGGCTCTGCACGGCCCATTTATATTTTCGCAGTTCAAGGCCGGGCCCGTGCAAAAATCAATGAAATCTAGCCCGACTCAATTTCTACAAAAAATTCTGATTTTTCGTAACCTACAACTCTTTTAAACCTATTTATGAGAAAATTTTACAGTCTATTCAGACATTCAAATAAAGACCCATTAAAACATATATTAATGTGGTTTAGAATAAAAGAAAACAAGTTGGAAATTGTACGTTAAACGTGACACATGAGGTGCGTTCGTGCTATAACTAGTTTTACAATGTAAAAAAGAAATGAATTATATCGTCTAGTTGCTCTAGTATTTGCGAAATGAGCCTTTTCGGTTATTACGTATGCCATGTGAAGGTTTTTTTTTTCGACACCAGACTGAGCTGCAAATTCACCCTAGAGATCTTGCCTTGTGAATGATTACCTCCACGTTTTAATATTTTTTGTGACTCATGATGAACGAATTTCTTGTGTATTTTCTTTAATGGATTGAGATATTCGACTTTCAACTGAAGTTAACTCAGAATCTATATGTTTTTTAATCTCTCAAGCAAACCATTTTTTGGAACGATCTTTCTAAAAATGGTAACTTTTACGCCATTTTATTCGAAAAAATAATTTTCAATAAAAATGACCTCCTGGCCTATGGAAATGGTCAGCCCGTATTTATTTTCCTCGGTCACATGAGTTGCACTTTTATTCTATAGATTACGTACGATAGGATTTAATAGAATAAAGAAAACTTTTATTAACATCTTTGTTAAGTTTCGATTCAATTTTCATAAAATTTGAAATGACAACACAAAATTCTGCAACGATCATATATATTAAATTTCAAACCATTATTTTTTAACCATATAAAAATATGGTTAAAAACATCATAACTTTTCAAAAGCTGTATCATTTTTTTTTAAAGTAGATTTTTGAAAATATTTCTTTGTACATTATTAAAGTTCATTTCAAAACATTCCCTTAACTGTCCCCTTCCCACTATTATTTTTACAAAAAAGAAATTGGAATTGGAATTTTTACTGTTTTACTTGGAGAAAGTTTTTCTAAATATATTTATAGGAGATTATAAAAAAAAAAAACTATTAAAAACCGCGTTTAAATTCTGACATAAATGGGAACTATGCCTCCAAAACGAACAGTTTGGAAATTGGCTATTGGTCAACGATAAGATGGGTCATTTTGCATATTGTGCAAATCCTAAATGCCCTCCTAATATGGGAGCCTCGCTTGGCCTTTCTTTCGGTAATATTGCACTGGATAGCTGTCAATTGTTCACAAAAACCAATGTTGAATTAGGACATTTACCCCCGGGAGGAAATTCTGCAGCTCCGGAGGGGAGGGGGTCTTCTCCTGCCTGAATTCAACATTGCACAAAAGCAGGGTTATAACCGATGTTTATTCTTTCTTCTATCTTTACAAGAAGAAAGTATTGGATTCATGAAAATTTTCATCAGCCAGACTTCAACGAATGCGTTTTAGAAGATTCTGAACACGATTGGACTGTTTTTAGAAAATGTCTGTATGCGACAAAAAATTTGTGGTCGCTCTATCTCAAGAACTAATGCGCGGAATTTAATAAAACTTTAGTTTCAGTTAGTCTCTGATATAAATGGGTGCTGATTAGTTTTTGGTGCAAATCGCGCAACAGGTGGCGCTGCTAACTGCATTTTTCGCGATTTCCGCAATAGCTCTATCTCAAGAACTAATGCATTGATTTTCTTCAAACTTCAGATTCAGTTACACCTTGACATAGACGATGATTACGTTTTGATGTAGATATCCCAACAAATGGCGCTGCTATGCTACTTTTTTTTATGATTTTTACGATAGCTATATCTCAAGAAGCACAGAATTTCATGAAACTTCTGATTTTGTTAGACCTTGACATAAGTTGTTGTTGATTAGGTTTTGGTGTAAATCTCCCAACAGGTGGCGATTCTATGCTGCATTTTTCAGTATTTACACGATATTAGCGATAATCATATCTCAAGAACTATTGCACGGAATTAAATAAAACTGATTAATAAGCTGATTTGTTTTTTAGTGTATGCGAAACCTGTGTAAGATAGAAGAAAGTTTTGGAATTGGCACATCTGACTAGTTTTCCAAATATCATGAGGTTTAATATTTTCATATAGTATTTGATATTTATTTTTAAAATATTGTATATGATATTTTCAGTGGAAATGAATTTTTCATCTGCTATTGACTGTATTGTTCTGTAGACAAAAAAACTTTTACCTTTACGTTTGAAACTGATTTTTTAAATGTAGGACCAAGGGAATGAAAAAACAAACAAGCTTAAATTTATGTTAATTTTTTTAAATAAAAACCGATTATTTTGTATTTAAAATTTCGTTGCATAAAACATAAAATTTTCTTAATCCTATAGTTTGATTTTGAGAGTGTAAAAATAAAAACAAATTGTGTCTGTTTTCATTTCTTTACCCTTCAATTTTGTTGTGCAAATGGGGAAAAAAAAATTAGAAAAAGTTTTCATGTTAAATGTAATAGGTTTTAGTTTCTAAATAAAAATATCGACAGATGGCGCTGGCATGCATAATAGGAAGCAGATGTATTCAAATGAGGCTGACATTTCCCATAACACACTGCTGTCAACAGTGGAACATGCTATCTTACGACTCAAGATGATAGCTGAAAATGAGGGCCGTCATGTGGTTCATGTTTTGTTACAATATAATTAATATGTAAATATCGCAAATGTATGCTAAATGTGTAATTCATTAAAAACGCCACCTGGTGGCGAAATTTTGAACTAAATTTGTTTTCGCCTAAACAAATTCCCATTCCTTCATTATGTCCTTCACAAAATTTCACAACTTTCCTACCAATAGTTTCGTCTGTAGACAACTTTAAAGTAGGGTCGTTTAATTATGGACACCCTGTATATAAAAATACCTTTTTTTTTCTTTTTTGCCTGAAAGTTTCATCATTATGGATTTAAAAAAGACCGTTTTTCCCCCCCGAAAGTTTCATCATTATAGATTTTAAAATGACCGAATTTTTTTTCTCCCCGAAAGTTTCATCATTATAGATTTTAAAAAGACCGATTTTTTTCCTGAAAGTTTCATCATTATGGATTTTAAAAAGACAGATTTTTTTCCCGAAAGTTTCATCATTATAGATTTTAAAAAGACCGATTTTTTTCCCCTGAAAGTTTCATCATTATGAATTTAAAAAGACCGATTTTTTTCCCCTGAAAGTTTCATCATTATGAATTTAAAAAAAAAAAACAATTTTTTTTTTCATCGAAAATTTCATCATTATGGATTTTAAAAAGACTGATTTTTTTCCTCCGAAAGTTTCATCATTATGGATTTTAAAAAGATCCCCCCCCCCCCCCTTCTCGAAATTTTCATCATTATGGATTTAAAAAAAGACCCGATTTGTTTTTTTTTTTCCTCTAAATATTGTGAGATTGCATGATGTCAAACGTGTAGTGTGAAAAGAAAGAAAAATAATCAGAATCATCACTCAAAAAACTGGACATGGTACATTTTATTAAATCTAAGGGACAATATTGAAAGGGAGAACATTTTAAAAGGTTGTTGTTGTTGTTTTTTCCATACGCTTAATAGTGAAATTTTATAAAGCACAGCAAGTGAAAACACATCTTTTGACTTGCCTTTTTCAATAACTCTTCGAGGAAAATGCAATAAGTTATGAGAGAGACATGCCAGCAAAACTTTTTTGTTTTTCCATGTTGCCAAAACACATGTACACCAAAGAAAATAAATTACACCAGTCAGTTAAGTTATATACAGTTAAGCAGTTTGTTTGCTTGCAGAAACCAAGCCTTGCTGTTAAGTTATGCTGACATGCCTGAGTTGATTTCAATGGTATGAAAAAATAAAAAGTTGAGAGAATGTACAATAAACAGGCATTCTAAACTGAAATTAGATTTTTTTTTTTTTTTTTTAATTGCACTGAAATATGAAAGTAAAATGTATTTTAACTAATCTATAAAGACAGTTTTGTATAACATTGTTACTTCGTGTATGTGAAAATGTTAAACAAAATAATACATAAAAGCCCACTTTAAATTTTAAAATTTTAGATATGAAATAATAATAATAAAAAAAAAAGGATTTAAAAGAATCTATCACATACAACTTACACAGAATATATAAAACTGCAGTATTTTTAAAGCATTTTTTTTTTTCTTTTGTCACAAAAAATGTTTTTAAAATACTGCAGTTATTTAAAAAATAATAATTACAACGATCATAATAATTATTAATTTCAACTTATATGTTCTATAAAAATGCACATATTGAGATTGCCTCTGAAAAGATAAATATTTTCAGATAATTGCCATTCAATGCAAATATATATCCCATGAAATATATAATAATTAAAAAATTATAACAGGAAAATAGATGCCTAGAAAAGCTGTTATGCATACTAAAAAAGGGAAAAATATTTTAACACAGCAATTCTCAAATTACGGATAGGTCATATCTTAAAAAATGTATCAGTTTGTGCTGCGATAACCGATAACATAATAAAAACAATAGGAATATTATAAATAAAATATTGTGAAAAGTTATAACTCAATAATTTTATGAAGACTTATAATATTTTGTATATAAAGTGATGAGACTAAAAATAAAAATGTTTCAAAGACTGACACAGATTACAATATGGATGCAAAACTGCCTTGCCTTTTAAACTATATATATATTTTTAATACATTTATTAATAAGCATATTGGGAACTGCTGTTTACAATACCCAATAAGTTGTAAAATAAGTTTTCACAATAATTGTGTCCTTTTGTTCCTCAGACTTTGAAAAATATCACTTTTCTTTAATTACTCAAACTCTCTTATAAAATTATAAGTATGTTACAAAGATAGAGCACTCAATATTATATTGGGTTGTTTGGAAAGTTCTTTCCATTTGGGAAAAAAACAATTCATACCGGAAAATTCTGCCCGTCTATTATTAGACATTACATATCAGAATTAATGTCTAATAATTAAACGATAGAATTTTCTGGTAGAACCAACTTTCCAAACAACCCGACATTAAAAAAATGAAGTTTTTATAGATACATTTGCTTGGAATGACAACATTAAACAGATTTAATTGCCATGTGAGGATATATAAAAAAAAAAAAATACACAATTTAACTTTTTTAAACCAGTTCTTGTATGCACAACAGCTAAGCAAACCTTTTCAAAGCATAAAACATTATACTTAATTTTCTCAAATAAGCAAAGGTAAGTGGACTTTCCCAAATGTCCAAGACTCAAAAATTCTGGTTTTGTCTTGAAACCATCGATTACTTTTTACAGGAGGCAGTTCATTTCTTCTTATTTTGGGGTTCGTAATGTCTTCTATTGAATATTTGATAACCTAGAATAAGAATATAATACTGTGCAAATCAAGAGGTTAAACTTTTTTTGGTATTTCTCTATTATCCCGCAGACCACTTTCCCATCACCAAATTGTAATGCCCAATAAACAAATGGAAGAATGTTGCCATTGGAATCTCAACAAAATACAAGAAATTCAGAAAAGCCCCACTCACTAAAATGTCAACTATCAATAACTTTAAACAAATGTACAATATATTAATGATAACAGTAAAAAAATAAACTTGGATATTTAATTATTTACATTATATTTCTTAATTATACCTCTCGGTTGGTGAATAAATTTTTGTGACATCAGTTAAAATGAATCTAGTATATGTAACTATGCATTGAAAATTTTTTTCAATGTCTTTTCTCATTTAATATCATGACATCGCCGTTTAATGATGTCATTTTTATTTTAATTAATAAAATAACTAATAAATCAGTAAAACATCATTAAAAATACAAATAAACATTGAATTAAAAATGTGTAAGGCATCTGACAACAAATGAATGTGACAATCATGCATTTTTGGTATTAAATCCTATAGTTTGGCAATAATTTTTCTTTTATGGAAAAGGGTTGACAGATAATGGAGAAGTACCTTTTTTTTTTGTATAAACAAATACAGATTCTTAAATAAATTTATTTAACAAAAAATTAATCCCCTTTCAATAGATGTGATTTAATCATTTTCTTTTCACATTTGCAGAGCTTAAAAATCGAGGAAACTCAATTGTACCTAAATGGTTGAAAAAGAAAATTTTAAAAAAGTGTCTACTCATCAGCGTTTGGGGATGATAACTTGGCACGCTCCACCCAGTACAGAATGAAATATATTTTATATGTATATATTTATATGTTATATCACACACTACATTTAAATATTTGTTGAAATAGGTACTGTCATTTTACAACGTCATTCAAGGCACCCTCACCATAAAAACCATTCATGGAAGAACTTTCAGATTAAAACACCTTTCCATCACTCATCTAGGGATCTATATGAAGATACAGGCTGTTTCAAAAACAAGTCGACCCATTTCAGATGACAATAACTTTGTTGTAAACAATGATAGGTAGAATTACTTTAAATACAATAGAGAAAGAAAGTTCCAAGTTTGGTTTGTGTACTTCATAACTAACTGTTCTATGTGCCGCCTCCTTACAAGGAGGGTAGTAATCACAGATTTTGATTATTTTTATACATGTTGCAGGATAGAAGCCCCTTAGTCTGAGTTCAACCGATTTTATACAACGCTTCTTAGTTCTTGAGAAATAGGGGTCTAATATTATAGCACAACTTAAATACTTAATGTGTAACGAAATTACTACATTGATTGTAGCTCAGTTGTTATGGTGTCTGCTGATTGATCCGTGGGCTCGGGTTTGAGACCAGAACATGCTACATTTGTTTCACATATACATTTGTAGTTATAATTTAATAGTTTCAATTAAACGATCAACAGGCAGACGCTGTAACAACTGAGCTATGACCAATGATGTAATTCCAATACAAAGTACGCGTTTAAGTTGTGTTATAATATTATAATTTCTTCAGAACTAAGGAGCATTGTATAAAATCCATTGAATCTGAGACCATTGAATCTACTCTACAACATATATAAAAATAATCAAAATCTGTGATTACCAAGCTTGGCCCTCTCCTTGTTAGACATGAAGAAACCATCCATTTCGTAGTCCCATTTCTTTGCAGATAGAAGCAGCCTCATAGAGACACTGACATCAGTGTCTATACAAACTCTATATTGTGATATTATACAGGAACACCTTCAGTTCGTTCATTGTTGTAGGCAAAGAAGGTATATCCCTATAAACAGCAATCACAAGGCATTCACACTACCTGGTATAAAATGGACTATCACTAGGATGTTTTTCATGTGATTAATTAAGAGTGACTTACAGAGGCGGATCCAGCCTTTTCATTTAGAGGAGGGAGGGGGGGTTGTCATGCCTCTCTTCTGGAAAGGGAGGAGGTCACATGTTTTCATTAGCAAATTTCATATCTTAAATCCAAATTGCCTTTTTTCTGACATATACCCAAATTCATTTTTATTAGTTATTGAATACAATTTTCATGTATATAAATATTCATATAAACATTCATAAATGTATAAAATTTGCAGTTTCAGATCACATACCAAGAATCCATTCAGAGTCCCCCGCCCTTCTTAAATCCCTTGGTTACTTAGAAGTACACAAATGAAACTTTGAGTTTCTTTCTGTATTGTGTTTCAAGTTTTTTTTTTTAAATAATTTTTTACAATGAAGTTGCAGTCATTTGTAACTGGATCACTCTTTTTCGAAACACCTTGTATACAAACAGAATGGATAAAAACAAACTATTGAAGCCATTTACAATTTTAAATATATCTAATGAAACAGCAGCAGACATGAAAACTGAAATAAATAATAACACTCCAAGGATGATAAAATTTAAAAAAAAAAAAACTCACTTTTAATCAATGGGTTTTTTTTTTTTTGCTTCACGATCACTAGTCATCGTTTGGTCCACAATTCAAAATATATCATGAAGCAAAAGCAGATGTAATGATGCATCGTCAGCCTATCTCTTATTATGCACATATTTATAAACATTATGTACAGGAAAATAGAAGTGACTAGATTATAATCAGACTGTGAAACAAAGTCAAAGGGACCTAGGATTGAAACCTATCAATAAAGAAAATAAATTAGGTTTTTATTAAATGAATGATCCTGTCGAGTATAGAAAAATTATATTTCTCAATTTCACTCCATAATAAATTGAATAATATCGTATAGGCATTCAACTGACTTCATGTGAAATCATTTGCCACATTACATATTTGGATGCATAAACCCATTTTATTACATTTTTGCTTTTGGCAAGTTAAATTTAAATAATTACCTCCCATTAACAGTTTGTTAAAGTGATTTATGTAACTAACTTATGACAGACATTTTAAGTGTCCTATAGAGCCATTTACTTGTTATAAACCTGAGCTTGTTATAGCGAGATTTTGGCATTTTTAATTTTTTTTACCCTCAGTATCTAGAAAATTGAAATAAATTCCGACACTTTCAGTAAATCTGTTATAGCATTCAAAATGAACAATTAATGTTTTACAAATATGTACTTTTACATAACGAAACTTTGTTAAGGGGCCCAAAAAATTTTCCAATTTTAACCTTAAAAAATTCCTATGGGCTAATAATATTAACATCTGGATTAAAAAATTTATAACCTTGAGAAGAATTAAGCATTACATCTTCAGAATTGAAAATTCAGAAATCAAACTTTTTTGGGTTGTAAAGCAAATGAAGAGAGTGTGTTTGGCCCTATTGCAACTCTAGTTACAAGTTATTAGGCAAACAACCTGATGTACACAATTTGGAATAACTTTTAAAATTCCACATTCAAGTTCCTTCATTTGAAGATCCATGACGTGGTTTTTAACATAAATCAAAAATTCAAAATTTTTGAATGATGCATTCAACTTTCCTTTATTCCCATCCTTTGGTATACACACATTCATTAAACCATACTGATAAATTTCAACCTAGGCATAGAAATGACAAAACAAAAGAGATGAAGTTTACTTCACAAATAATACACTGATATGTTGCATACATCTGCAATGCATTTTGGCAAAACCTACAAATAAAATAAATTAAGATATGGCAGTGTGAGCATGTTATATAGAGTATACACAGATACGTAGTGTCTAACTTCTAAAATAGTAGGTAACAAAATAAATACAAGAAGCAATTAGAATACCCATTCTCTTTTTTTAACTTTACAAGATTTTTGTGAGCATACTTACCAAAATAGAGCTTTATCAAGAAAGTCTTCTAACAACTTTGGTGAAGAAATAATAACGCAGCTAGAGTTTTGAAACAATTAACGACTACTTTCATCTACTGAAGCAGAGAAAGCTGTACCCACAAAGTACACTGTTCAAAATTTGCAGCAAACTGTCCAGTCATTTGACTGTTTTTACAGAAAAAGGTTACATAATCGTAAATTAACTCTATTGGGACCCTATTATGGTCAGAATACAGTTAAATTACGGTTATATAACCATTTTCTATAACAACAGTCAAATGATTGGACAGTTTGCTGCAAATTTTTATTTACCCACAAAAAAATTCCATTTTTTGACAGTAAAATGGTTGTAATTTTACAAAAAGGAATAGAAAATCCAATAAAAGTGATTTTGTGAATGTCTCAGTTTGAAAATACGCTTGACATATAACAATGATAAAAGACAAATTTCAGTAAACAAACTTAATCATTTTCTTTAAGGTTGTAGGAATTATTTTTATTTTTACACAGCAAAATAAACTAAAAAAAATACAAAATTTGTATTTTAAAAACAAAACAATTTTCTTTTTTTACAGGGTAAAAATAAAAACAGTTCTTACAGCTGTGATGATGAATTATCCCCGATTAAAATTCCAGTTTTACAAATACAATTAAAACTTCCTTTTCCTTAAAAAAAAAAAATATTTTTTCTCTTTTTTAGTTAATATACACCATTCCTTTTAAAACGTACCAACTTTTTTCAGCCATTAATAAAATAAAACAAAATGAACTTTTTTATCCTGAAATTTTAACAGTTGCACATATGTGTTTTTCTGGCCATTAAAATGTATAAATTAAAAAAAAAAGTCTTCTTTTACCATATGCCTTTCCTCTCACATGAATCTAAATGCTTATGAATGCTCACAAACTGTAGCCTATATAAGTGATTACTTCATTTGTAATTCTGTGCACTGTTTAGGATAAATAGTGTAGTTGTGTACTTTTTAATATAAACTTTCCCAATGCTTGCACTTACGTTGCAATTTCCATTACGTCAATTAAAAAGTTGTCTGGCTGGATTTCAATTCAAAATTTATACTAAATGCGTTATATCTTTTAAGTTTATTATAGGTCAGGGTTTCCATTTTTGGCTTGATACTCTGCAATCAGATTTTATGGCTATTCTTACAATAGATCAGATATTGTTTCCCTCTGGTCTCGGGATCAATTCTTGCAGACAATACTGTTTTACCTTTTTATCTTTAATAATCTATTGCATTAGTGGGCTTCATAAATCTCTTCTATGACCTAAATTGTTCGATAATACCATGCACTTGTATGACGGAAAACTAATAATTTAAGTTGCCCAGGTTTTTATATCCCGAACTTTAAAAGACTTTCCTCTATAATGAAAAATATGTAGATATTTTATATAACAAACTTTTCACAGTGTCAAGTAAATCTAGCGAGGTAAAATGCATAACATGGCACACTCTGCTCTGCCCGATGAAGAGAGCTTTAAGTTAATGGCTCTCAAAACTCACTATGTAAATATTTTTTGTTACAGAGACTTACTGGTACTTTTCTATTATACAAACACTATGCAAAACTGCCATGCTCATGCACCATTTATTTCAACCCTGATCGTGCTAAGGATTTTTATTGCAAACTGTGCCAAATATTGCGATTTGCTTCATTGGTCATTTTTTAAAAATTATTATTATTATTTATCCATAACCTCGCAAAACATCTTAATTAGCTATTTTTTGACTCAAAAATACTTATTATTATGTTATAACTTACATTTACAGCCGACACTGAGATGGATTTTGCCATTTGGTAGTAATAAGCTTTTCCCTACCTGATCATGGAGAAGCTGAAATAAGATGTTTCACAACTTTAGAATTATGCATAAAAAAAGCTTTTGAATGTCTTCATTCAAAAAATGAAATGCTTACTACAACGCTAAGAGACATTTGCAATTTCATGCCTGCAGTTTAAATTGAGTTTTATCTTATTACTTTATTGTATATATATATATTTTTGTTTAATTTTAAGTTGACATTTTATATTGATTTATTAAAATAGTCATAAAAGTCTATAATTTTCCAATGTTATATTCTTAAATGCTCGCTTTCATACCAAGTTTTTTTTTTTCAAATGTTTCATTTCACGTGAATGTAATTTTTTGCCAACTATTACACCTGGCAATAATGGTGTTGGTATCAAAACAGCCTTATAGAAAATGACAATTTAATTATACCTTTGGCATTTTCTGTTTAGGATATCTTCAACAAAAGACATTCACAAAAATCAAATCGATCAGAGTAAAAAAAAAAAGAAATGTACTGGCAAATAACTAGGTCGAATGCGTAACATGGCCCACTCTGCTCTGCCCGATGATGAAAGCCTTTAAGTTAATGGCTCTCAAAACCTTAACTGCATTATTTATACCTTTCATAGAGTTGGATGAAGACTATTCTTGATATAGTTTTTTTTTTTCTTCCAACATCTTAAAATATAGCTAAATTTTATAACATGCTCAGTTTTCAATAAATTAAATTCAACCACGTTTGAAAGCTGAGATAAGATAATACATTTGAACAACAGCAGATAAAGTATTTGCCAACAAAATAGAAAGATAATTACACACAAATATAAAATAGATCTGATGAATTATACACATACAGAATTATTCAATGATTTCTTTTTTATTATTATTATATTGAGCAAGTTCAGTACCTGATCAGAATTTCATACCACTTTTTAAGGAAATGTGCCCGATTCTTGGAGAACCCCACGTTGACCTATGAAAAAAAATCCATTACAAAATGCCAGATACATTTTTCAAAGTTCAGCTTTCATACACTATCAATAGGCTGCATTTTGAGAAATATGTTTTCCTAAAAATTACGTATTTTTGAAGAGTAATATATTTTTTAAAATTCTTACTCAAGTAAATTTTTATGACTTTATAAAATACCTAAAAAATAGAAAAACCTGACTTTTGTCCCCTCCCCTCAAGTAATTTTTATAAGTTGAGGGAGCAACAAGAGAAATATTATGGAAATCAGTTGAGATTGACATACTTTTTTCTTCGCAATGGCTGTAGTTATTTCAATAAGTTATTATTATTATTTTGGAATTACAATGAGCTTCATTTTGAACATTTTGTTTTATTGGAAAATGATTCCTTTTAAAGTAACACTAATTTTAAGAACCTACATTTTTACATCACATAACTGTTGTAATTTTTATTTAGTGCCAAATAATTCATTTATAGTTTTAGCTACCACCAAATCTAGTTAAAAATATTGATCTTCAAATTGCTTATAGATTGAAATTACTTCAGTAGTTATTGAAATAAAAAAAAAGTACAGCAATATCAGCAGATTTCCATAGTATTTTGCAAGAGTTGTTGCCTTATTAAGTACATTTAATTATAATATAATTAATTATTATAACTGTAATATTTGTATGGTGCATGTCAACATTTTAAGAGTGAAAACTGAATTTTTAAAAATGTATAAGGTAATGAGTAACATTACAATGGGTTAAATAATGTAGTGAATGTCCCTGCACACACGAGTTTACAATGCACAAAGATCTCGGACACATTCCCTTAAGTATTTTTAAATGACAAACTAAATTTGCTGTGCATTGTTTTTTCAAATCTTAATATAGGAAATGTTCATTTAAAAATACTATGCACACAAAAAGCTTATGTTAAGAAATAATTTTTAAAAATTATCCTATCTTCTACAGCATCTGTTACATATGATTTCAGCTTGATTTTATTATTATTATTTTAATTTCCAAAACTGATTTAATCATTTTCAATGTATCACGGTGAGACAGCTTTGGATTGAAGGGAAAAAAAATGTGAATACAGGATGGCCCAAAACATTACTAAGTGATTTTAAAACGCAGAAATTTATTTTCTTTTCCATTTAAATTTAGATTTTGAAAACTTTAGCAAGGCCCAATTATGAAAAATCGGTCTCTGTGGCAAATGAAAGCTTTCAAGTCCCTTCTCCTCAAAAATTACACTGATGATCAGTTGTATGCATATACTACATATTTGGTGGACCTTGGTTAAATAGCGGCTAGTCCATGCAATAATAGGGCCCTGTACTTTAGACACTGCAATACACGGCTGAACAAAAATTTTGTTTTTAAAATGCAATTTTTAAATATTGCACACTCGCAATTTTGTAGTGTAAAGACATCAACTACAGAAACTTGTTCTCAAAAATCTGTAGATAAACTGCATATTTTCATCACATAATTTTTTTTTCACTATAAATGAGTGATAAATTAGAAAATAACTTCTTGTTCAACTATGCAAAGGGGCTGATGGATACTTCAGGGGCCTCCTCTAATCTGGAGGCAGTGGATAAGTGTTACTTTGCCCTTGCAGTAAGGCCAAAGACATATATGCATGGTGAAATATTCAAAAGTATCCAAATTCTAAGCCTAAAAGGAAAAGAAAATATCGGATTAAGTTTAAAGTTATTAAAATCGTGTAGTAATCCTTGAATCATACTGTATCAAGAAGAAGATTTTCTTAAATTTGTAAAGAAAGAAAAACACATAAAAGCAATCAAAAGTAATTAAGTGACTGCAGTGTGACATGTAGTAGTACACAGTCTTATACAGGATGTTATAAAATTCAAATTTTCGACACTTTATCACACTGCTATTTTTACAATCTTTAAATAGATACGCTATAAAAATCCTGTGTAAAACTTCAAACATATTTGCAAATTTTTTAGAAAAACTTAATGAAGAGAGAGAAAAAACAGCTCTGAACGTAAACGCAGGGTTGTGAAAATAGAGTAAAAATGTACAGTTAAGCATTGTTAGTGAATTTCTTTTACTTTTAGTTGAAACATCTGTTGAATTTCTTTCCTTAGTTCATAGTTGAAAAACAATCTTGAGTAATCTTTTTTGGTTGTTCCAGGCACTAAGTAATTCTCCAAAAGCATTGGTTCAGAATGAGAAACAAACGGAACAAGTCGAAACAAACTTCTTGAGGAGACTTAGAGAGCTCGTAAATTGACGTCACATCGAGCACTAACTATTTAATAAAAATACATGGCTTTTCACAGCCTCAAAGTCATTTTAGAACCAGAAGGGAAAAAATACCCAAAAACAAAAAAAAGAAAAGAAATAATTTTCTTTTTCTTTATTTTTCATAACTGTTTTTGTGACTAGTGAAGTGAAACACACAAGCTGCTCGTAGTGTCACTAAGGCACACGTACGAGCATCACCCTATCTTGGAAGAGAAAGTGCAGAAAATGAGTTTTTATTTATTTATTTTTTGGTCTTTACATTTACGAGAAGAGACGACACAGCATTAAGCAACCAGGGAATTACAAATGCACATTCCAATGAATCGAGAACTTCTTCTGTTGCTTTATGCTTCTTTAGTAGACACACATACATACGCACGCACGCACACACAAACCCTGATATGGCTAAACAAGATGAAGAATGTTTTGTTGTTGCTTTCCCCTTTGTCTGTTTGCACATCTAGTATGACTACATATATCACTGCTGTAGAGAAGTGAACAGGTGGCTGCCATGGTGACGGCTGCCGCCAAGAAACTGGAGGCACCATTTTGAGTCTTCACGAAGACAGATGCAACATCTTCTTTCAGATGTAGAGTGGGGACTCTTGACCCGTTAATAACCGAAACATAGACGTCGGCATCGTTTTCATATGAATCTGAAACACAATAAATGCAAATAAGAAAGAGATTCGAATTCATTTTTACTAATATGTCAAATGACCATACTATTTAACACAGTAAAAAAAGTTAATGGGATGTCTAAGCAATGAAAAGAGATTACTACACCCTCACCATTTTCAATCAAGTAGACGTCTGTTTTTATTAATGTGTGAGAAACAGAGAATAAATGGAAATTGATACTTCTATTTACTACAGGGATAACATATCATACAAATGTATCAATGGTACCACAAAAGAAACTTGATGCAATTTTGAATAGATAAAAAAAAAATCTTTGTTCGCTGGCGCTCTATAATCCAAGAAAAGCCAATTTAAATTTAATGATCTGGGGATTCTACTAATAACTAAACTGAAATGTTTCATAAAATGTGGTAAAACTTGTCCAAATCAAGGCAGGAACTTGTTTTTTTTTGGACCTATTTAATAGTCCTGGCTAATAAACAAAAATTTGTCTCCCCACCCCCTCCCACCAAACAGAATCTGCCAAATGCAGAAGTGGAAAGCAATAAATAAATTAAAGACTTCATCAAAAACCACCTGTATAAAGTAAAAATGGAATAAAATATTAATGCAAAAATAATAAAGTCACTGTTCAAATCGTCAACTCTCTACTGATCGCGATTTTACTCTTTTTTCTCAGAAAGAGTAAAATCATGATTTATAAAATAAAAAACATATGCTAGCAGTCAGAAAAGAAACATTTCAGCTAATTTGAAAGCAAGTGTGACTGCACAATTTAACCCACATGTATTTCTTTAGCAGTCAAACCTTGCAGGAAATCCTGTCTCTGCTCTAAAATTGATGGGAAATGTAACTGTGTCCAAATTATTAGCATAAATCTATTTTTTCAGCTTGTTTATACACGTCCATAAACTGTTCATGTAGCTGTAGCCTAAGTTCCAAGTCAGTGCTGACATCAACAGCAAAAATGTACACTTGTCTTCTGTAAAGAACTCAATTAAAGAAAGACATGCACAAAAAAAGGAGAAAAAAAGGTTAAAACAAACTTTTGTTATATCTTTGAAAAAAAAAAAGCTTTAATCACCTTTAAAGGATTCAGACCTTTGTAATTTCCTAATAAAGTGATAATATATTATAGCGTATATAGGAGTTCTTCCGATTTTATGGTGTATCAGGCTCAAATGAACCACAGTCTTTAAAGAGCAAAGCAATTTATTCACAACTATTCATAGGAACAGAGTTCTTGTAACTCACAAATAACACGGAAACTATGGAAACAGTCCAATAGCTGAACAAATCAAGCGTTTAAATACAGCTTAAGTATCTCACAGAGACTCTCGACAAAACGTCTCAACACAGTAACAGATGAAAAACAATGTAAGTCGCAAAATCAAGCAAACTTGCTTTACAGGAAATCGCTCTGAACGTATCGCATTCCAAAATGCAGCTAACTAACTTTCTGCTCTGTGGCCAATATATGTAGGAGAGAGATAATATTCGAGATCGCTCCACAATTTTCTAATGCTAGAATTTTCTGAAATCCCGCGAAGAACACGGAGCAGCATTTACTGCATTTTCGTTCTATAAGGGGGTGTTACCATGGGGAGGGGGGAAATCCATTCTGTCACCAAGTTTATTGCCAAAAGTGACGCCAACATGGCACTATCACCAATATTTCGCCAAATTCCCGTAGATTTCCATTGTAATCCAATAGGGTTTACTTGCTTGCGAAAATCAACAAATTTTAATGCAACAAAAACTAATATTAACTTATGAATAGAGCTTACTGAACTATTTACATTATTTTTAAGCACAAACACTAACTATTTACAAAATCCGTAACAATATTTTGATAATGATAATAAAGTGAATATGGGTAAACATACAAGATTTTACGATATGCATAATGACAAGAATGCTATCAATATCTCCACTCTTTGATAAAGCACATAATAAAATTACCATAATTTACTACTATTGTATACTATAAAATAGTAAAATATTTATTATACATAAATTTATATTACATAATTAAAATACATTACATAGACACACATAATTAAAATATATTATAGTGCATTATGTAATATTATATAATAAACTTCAAGAGTATAATTTCTTCAGACTTTCTGTAGGCTTTGCACAGCATGGAAATTTGTCCAACGTTGAAAAAAATTTTGGTCTCTCATGATTCGTGTACGTTAAAGAAATGAAATTACAGCACTGCATTGCATTATCATCAGACAACTGAAGAGCTTAATGAACTTTGCAAGAAACCACATTTTCTATCATAAATGAAACCTGATTATGGGAAAATCAGCTACCCTAGAATTTCACATGGCTATATCTCAGCCACTGTTTAAGATCAAAACACTTCTTGTCCAAGTGCTACACGACAAAAATAAGGTGAAAACTGCACATTGTGATACAGTTATACCAATTGGTCAGTATCCACTCTATATTAATACAAAGCATATAAGGAGGGGAGGCGGCATCGCGTAAAGTCGGGGGGAATTCAAGATGGAGGCTGTTATTCAAAATGGCGTCATTTTTGGAAATTAGTGCAATTTCACTTCTATTCATCGTATAAAAGCATGTTTGATGGAAATTTCGATGTTTTTAAATAAAAAATGTTATTTGTAACTCTTTACAGCACAGTCTAAAAGTGTTTATTAAGCAGTTTGCTTGTTCGTCTGTCTAGTCGCGCACTAACTCGAAAAAAAAAAAATAACCGGATATCCAGATAATTAAAATATGGTATTGTAGTATACCGTAACAAGTTCGGTATTCATTTTCAAGTGTGCATCATTGATAGATCATTTACAGGGGCAATCAAAAGTATTCCGTTACATTATGATCTGTAGACGAAAATCACTTGCAATGCATTTTAATGATGTTATACTCTTTGTAACATATTCAAATTAATATACATCAGTGCGGTGCACTACAAGATACTTACTGTAGAATATGCAGTGCATAGCAGTTTTCGTTCATTTACAAGGGCAATCAGAAGTATTCCGTTAAATTATGGTCTGTAGATGAAATTCGCTTGCAATGTGTTTTAATGATGTTATATTCTTTGTAACATATTCAAATTAATATACATCAGTGCAGTGCAGTACAAGATACTTACTGTAGAATATGCAGTGCATAGCAGTTTTCGTTCATTAACAGGGGCTCGCAAAATAATACGGTTACGGTTATGTTAATGTCTCCATGCACAGTGCTTTTATAACTTGTGCAGACCTGCCAAGTCTCCGGCTTTTTGGATACCAGTATTTTAATACAGAAAATGTTGTTTTTTATTGCAGCATTCTGTGATTTGAAAGAACAACATTTTTCTCTAAAAATTTACTGGTGTTCAAAAAGCCGGAGACTTGGCAACTCTGCTTGTTTATAAATTCTATAGATCATCAGCTAAATCAATTGTTATTAAGGGAGGTGCTAGGTATGAAATAACTGCAATTTGTAATAATAATATCCCTATTGGTCAGCATCTTCTTTATATTAAAACAATGCATATAAGAGAGCCATAATGAAATGTCTTAGGAATTTAAGATTTAGGCTGTTATTCAATTTTTTTCCGTTTTCGTTATATAAAAGTGTCTTTGATGTCATTTTCGATTTTTCAAAATCAAAAATTTTCTTTTTAATATCAGAAATATGCTTAAAATGAAAGTAGTTCAATTATTAAAGTATTTTTTATTGTACAGTGAATAAAATGAATGGAATAAATAAATAATAATAATACATTTTACTAATGCCTTATTTATACAACATATTAAAAAATGAATGCTACATAACAAATGAATAACATAAATTTGCAGAATATAGAAACTTTAGTTTGTAGCATATTATTTCTCATTCACATTCATTTTTACAGTTGCACAATAATGTGTAAGAAAGGCCAACCTTCCTACAACTACACTTATTTTTGCAGATTTTGCACATACATTTTATTAGTTCTGTGTAAGAATCTGCAATCTCGGGCAACAACGACCACTTTAATTCCCATGAAAAACTATCCAACCACCATCCCCATTTGTTTGAAGAGGGGGGACATATTTCCCACTCATGTGCTTGTCCCCAAATGTGTCCAGCTTGGAAAGCACTCTGTAAAATATGTTGCTCTAGTAGTCTCTCCCTTGGTTGGTGGAAGATGTTCAATAGGACGATTTTTTTGTCATAAACAATTCATGTCTAGCATCATTTACACTTATGCTGTTACATGTTAAACAGCACAACAATACTACGAATTTTTCTAAAATATTTAGAATATCGTCAGGTATGGAAGTTTGCGGTTTTGATAGAAATGAAATTGCAATAGTAGCATCTTTATAGAGAATCCATGTCTTCCAAGATGACTTTTTTGTTTTTCCTGTGAAACCAGGATTGCTGTTGCAGTCTGTGAAACCATGGAATCCTAGTAACGACATTGCTTTTTCTTTTCCAATTGCTGCAGCCACAGTATGAACGGGAATAAGTCTGTAATTCTTCCCTGTTCCAAATGCAATCCAAACAGTTTGCAGGTATCTATCTGACAAAGTAAAGAAATGTGCAATCGCTAAAACTAATACATCAGTATCTACAGAGCGTATAACATTATTTTTCAATCCGTTTTTCAGTTTCCCGAGATTGCAGATTATTGCAAAGAACTAATAAAATGTATGTGCAAAATTTGCAAAAATAAGTGTAGGTTTAGGAAGGTTGGTCTTTCTTGTAAAAACGAATGTGAATGAGAAATAATATGCTACAAACTAAAGTTTCTATATTCTGCAAATTTATGTTATTCATTTGTTACGTAGCATTCATTTTTTAATATGTTGTATAAGTAAGGCATTAGTAAAATGCATTATTATTATTTATTTATTCCATTCATTTTACTCACTATACAATAAAAAATACTTTAATAATTGAACTATTTTTATTTTAAGTATATTTCTGATATTAAAAAGAAAATTTTAGATTTAAAAAAATCGAAAATGACATCAAAGACACTTTTATGTGCGAAAATGGAAAAAAAATTAATAACAGCCTAAATCTTAAATTCCTAAGATATTTCATTATGCCTCTCTTATATGCATTGTTTTAATATAAAGAAGATACTGACTAATAGGGATGTTATTATTACAAATTGCAGTTATTTCATACCTAGCACCTCCCTTAATAACAATCGATTTAGCTGATGATCTATAGAATTTATACACAAGTTATAAAGGCACTGTGCTCGGAGATATTAGTGTAACAGTAACTGTATTATTTTGTGAGACCCTGTAAATTAACGAAAACTGCTATGCACTGCATATTCTACAGTAAGTATCTTGTACTGCACCGCACTGATGTATATTAATTTGAATATGTTACAAAGAGTATAACATCATTAAAACACATTGCAAGCGAATTTCATCAACAAACCATAATTTAACAGAATACTTTTGATTGCCCCTGTAAATGAACTATGAATGATTCACACTTGAAAATGAATACCGAACTTGTTACGGTATACTACAATACCATATTTTAATTATCTGGATATCTGGTCATTTTTTTTTCGAGTTAGTGCGCGACTAGACAGACGAACAAGAAAACTGAATTCATAAACACTTTTAGACTGTGCTGTAAAGATGCTTTTACACAATGAACAGAAACGAAATTGCACTAATTCCCGAAAATGACGCCATTTTGAATAACAGCCGCCATCTTGAATTCCCCCGACTTTATGTGATGCCTCCCCTTCTTATATGCTTTGTATTAATATAGAGTAGATACTGACCAAACAGTATAACTGTATCATCATTTGCAGTTTTTTCACTTTAGCACCTGGACTATAAAGGGTAAAAAGTTTTGGATTTCTAATATATTTGTACTTCTTTTTGAATTTGAAATCTTTAAGTGTCCGCCATTTTAAAAAATGATGGTGGATGAAGCAGGTCAACAAAATATGTCGAGACATTAGTAAGTCCTGTACACAAATGTCGAGTCACATCAAAATTGGTTCATATATATGAGTGCTATTGCTATTGCATGACAAAAAAATGGAGTATATATATATATTAGTATATATATTGTGCTGTAAACTAAAAAAAACCCACAGTGAAATGTTTCCTAAAAAAAAAAAAAAAAAAAAAAAAAAACCACCCTAGTACTACAAATATTTCACTAAAGTCAATTTTTTTTTTTTTGTTCTGTTTTTATGCACCATTTAAAATAATAAAAATAGCTAGAAATACCTAAGGGGTGCTTATTTAGTTTTATAATAATTTAAACTAACAATTGCAGAATTCTGACAAAACATAAGCTTCATTTTTATAGATTACCTTATAATTTTTAGAATATCTACATAAATTTTTAATTGTTTTTATGTTAAACCATTAATATGTCATAAAATGTGTCATTTTCAGCTGATTACGACAACTGTGGGGTTTTTTTTAGGTAACATGGGTTATTTTTCTGAAAAGTGAGTATTTTTTTTTTCAAATTCTCGCTTAATTGGCTGCCACTTTGTAATAAAGTGATAAAATGAAAAATGCTCAACGTTAACATCTTAGTCAGAACAAGCTGTAAAAATTAAGCCATGTTTAGTTTTTTCATATTCTTTATTAGACTTTATATAAAGAAAAATTCAAAAAATGAGTTTCTTTTAGAGGACAGTACAGTATATCAACATTTGAGCTGAAGGTGCTTTTGGGGTCTAGAAGTCATGATCGGGGGAAATATACCACGATTTTCTGGAATTGCATACCTCCAAATGGCTGCAATAATGGCTGTTTTTTACTTTCTGCAATGGAAGCTTACTATAAATCCTTAAATTGTATTTTATCATACAAATCACTGTTATCGAACGCTAGTAATAGAGAGATAAGTCACACACAAACTAAATAAAACTAAATGAATAGAAAATTCAGAAACAAGTACTTACTTCACCTACAGATGTGGCTAACAAATTGACTATTTTTTCATGAGGAACAGCTACAACACTCTGTCCATTTATTTCAATTATCCTATGACCCACTCTGACACCACCTCTCTCGGCTATGCCACCCCGTAATAGGCTACATATCTACAAAAAGTCAAACACAACCATCAATATTAAATTACAGAAGAATTTATGCAGAAAATATAATCCTATGAATAAGTAAAATGAGCACAATTAATAAAATATTTTAAGTTTAAAACCTCTTCTTTTTGCATCCTGCTTGTGATAGAGATAATCCAAAAACATCCATTTTAATTGATTTGATATTGCATTTTAAAAAAATAGCTTCACACATATCCCAAACATTTCAAAGAAATATTTTAGTTCAAGTTTATTAACTTTTTAATATTTATTGAGCTACTTAAACTTTCAAAAAGGGAAAAAAAATTTGGTAATACAAAACTGACAGCAGCCTTTTATTTCACCAATTTACTGTCAAATTATATCGGCTGCCAAACACGTCCATAAAAATGAAAAACATTTAAGTATTTTCAGTCATTTTAATGCTATTACTGCTCTAGATGCAAAGAAAGGTGCTCAATCAAACCAGAGAATGGTAAGTCTCTGTACAGTTTAAAGTAAAGAATGACTGTTTTATTCAGGGTTCGTAAATATCATGATATTTTCGAAATTATCAAAAATATCCGATAATTTGATATATATCCGATATTTTGATATATATCCGATATTTCGATATATATCCGATATTTTCGATATATATCCGATATTTTCAAATTGGTTAACTTACTGCTGATAATAAATATTTTCAAGCAATAATATGGATTAGAAACTAAAATATAGTGCACTTAATATGAAATCTTAAACAATATACTAAAAATGCTTTTTTTCCACCCCCCTTTTTTTTTTTTGAACAAAATTGAAGATTAACTAATCAACAAAACAGAAGCAATTTGCTTTATGCACTTGAAATAAAACAACTATAAGATTCAATATCACTTATCAAGAAATCGGAAATTTATAAAACAAAAAATTAAATACAAAAAAGTTTTTTTTTTTTTAATGGAAAAATTTAAACATAAATGTCAGCTTATTTTTTTATTCCCTAACATGTTGTACAATTTAAGCTCAACACCACCAAAACCAGAAATGTATTATTTTCTAATGAAGCTGTATAGAACTGATTATTTAAATTAGACAGTTTATCTTTCTATATCTGTCCTGAATTAGTTATGTCCTACATAATTATTAGTCCTATATAATCTACATTCAAAAATAAAAACTTCAAACAAAGCTGGGATAAGATTTTTGCTTTTTTCTTTAGCTAAAATATTAACTGCCAGAGACAAATGTTCGTTATCTACAGAATGGAACAGTCAATATCAGTTGAAAATTTCATTTACACTTGTTTTGACTTAAAATATCAAAAATATCTTGCACACTGATATTTTGAAAATATATATCAAATATTGAAAATAACAAACATCTTGATATTTTGAAAATAAATATCAAATAATGTGAAAATATCGAAAATATCAAAAATCTTGATATTTTGAAAATAAATATCGGATATATATCATGATATATATCCATTGATATATATCAACGAACCCTGGTTTTATTACACATAAAAATTCTCTCAAACAAGAACAAAAGTTTCCTCCGCATTAGTGCTGATGTAGAGGGTGTATTTATATTGCACAAATTGAAGATTGTGTTTTTGTTTCTGCTTAAATCATTTGCCTTTTAATAATTATTGTCACTTTTTAATTAACTAATAAATTTGAATTTTCTTGTGATATTACTTTTGGGCACAGAATTCCAGTTTTTACTGGAATGAATTAATAAAGGTGCATTCTTCTTCTTTTTTTTCCCCTGAGTTGCGACAGTGCGAAGTCCGCATCTACAGTACCTGCTTCGGAACGCCAGCAACATTTTTTTTTTTTAAATGCTATTTTTAAGAAACTCCTTCTATAAAAGTAATGTATTAATTTTTAAAATTTTAAGATTACCTGGAATTAATTAATAAGATTTTAATCATCATGGATTCTTCGAACGATTGCCAACCCTCTAAAATAGTGCCGTTTTGAAATCTATAAAATAAAAAGAATATCCTTCTATTAAAGTAATGTATTACTTTTTTAAATTTTAAGATTGCCTGGAATTAATTAATAAGATTTGCATCATCAGGGATTCTTTGAAAGATCGCCAGCCATCTAAAATATTGCTGTTTTGAAATTTATAAAACAAAAGGATTTTCTGTTGAATAATTTCATTCCTAAGAACAGTGTACCAAATGGGAAAACATGATGTTCTGACTTCCTTCTTTGATGAATTTTCAAGAAAATACACAGATCTTTCTCCAACTTTATGTGTTCTTATTTCAAGTCATTGATGTCTCTGCATAAAGTAAGATCAAATTTAATATGTCATTTTGTCTTATATAACTTCTGACCTCAAAGAATTTCTCACGGGATTATTGTGGGTTCTCAACGCAAACCATTTCCTAATTCCACTAAAGATCACAAATCAATTACAAATTATTATTAATTACAATTATTTACAATAATTATTCAGCAATTATTAATTACACAACAGGGTCAAAAGCAGAATTTTAAGTCTAAAAAAATTATGTAAAATCTATTTTGATAAAACTGACAGATGTGTGCATCTATCAGTTGTAGAAGATACAAAATGATTCATAATTCCCATCAAAGCCAGGTTAAACTATGATGAAAACAGTAAAAAAGTAATATCACAATATAAAGAATCATTTCAAGTTTATAAGAATGGGAATTGAAAGAGAGGATCACAAGTGCAATTATATTAATGGCAATTGTGACATGTTAGCCCCAAAATTGATTAACATAAGAACTTAATCTTATGTATGCCTCACCACCCTTGAATCATCATCAGGGCTGTAACCACATGGAGGCAGGATGGGTGGAGCTCCTCTAGATTTCAGAATCTTTTAACAATAATAGCATTTATATTACATTACAAAAAATTAAACTTTGTGGTCAAAAGTTTTATGACAGGAGAACTGGCCTCTTACTACTGTTGGTAGTTATTTATCATTAAAACATAAAAATAAAAAGATTAAATGTGTATTTGCTCCACCAAAAATTTTCAAAGCCCCTTTTGACTTTGCCGACATGTTAGGGCCTTCCTTGTGAAGCTTATTGCAAAACTTCAAGTGATTTTTTATTTTTATTTTTATTTTTTTAGTCATATTTATCCTAGTTTAACTTTGGTCTTTCAAAACTGACTAACTGTAAATAACATTGTATTTTTTGTTAATTTGAAATATTCTTTAGTATTTAAAAATATAAAATGAAACAACCATCTGAAGAATTTCTCTTTCTAATAACTGTTGAACTGTTTTAGCTATGAAATGCTATTATTTTTATATTGTTTTTTTTTCTTATTTATGCATTTGTAAATTATTCAGAAACTTACAAATGTTTTCAAAATCATCATCTTAGTTATAAATTTTAATGTGAATTAAAAAAAATAAAAAATAGAGTACAACAAACCAAATGAAAACAAGCTATTGATAATAGTTCAACTTGAAGAAACAGTTTGAAATGCATTGTTAAATGAAATGCACTGAATTAATTAGAAACATTCATGAAAAGAAAACTTTGCCACAACTTAAATCAAAGACAATAGTTTAATGAATACCAATATGGCCAATAAATATTCAACAAAAAACCAAACTTGTCTGCTGCTTAGTTTTAAAAGGATCATTGCCATTCACACATTTCAAAAAATCACAACTGAAATTAATTATCATAGACCATGCTCTCTCTTTATTCTTTCTTCTTCTTTTTGTTCTTGCTAAGTTTAAATTAAAAAAATTAGCTTTAATATAAAATATCTGCATTCTAGCTGTAAAGCTAGAATGTGTAGTGCTTGCGGCAATCTAAGCAATCTATTTAAAAAAAAAAAAGCCAAAAATACAGAAATATTATATTAAGTCTTGAGTATATCAAATAATCAAATCAAAAAAAAATTTTTTTTCTTTTTTTTAACCAAGTGAAGAAAACATAGTTTGGAAAAACACTCAAAGAATTTTCTTTTGGCCCTGTTAAAACTAAGCCATATATAAATACACACGACAATGAATCTTCAAATTTTCATTAAATAACTTTAATTGAACAATTCATTTTCTTGATTCAACAGGAAAAATTTCAAAAAGTTTTAAAACTTAAAAAGATTAAAAGGAAAAACTTACCACACCATTCTGAACACTGAAACCTAGTTGATACTTCGTATCTGGCCTTTTGATTTTTACTTCTACTACTGGCGCACAGGGTACCACTGTTAATTTTACAACAGTTTGGTTTTTCGTATTCTGCAAAGCCAAAAAGAACAAAACAATAAACAAAACAGAAAAAACAATAAAGATTAAATTATTTTAGAATAAATATTTAATAATAAAAATGAAGGTTTTTTTTTTTTTTTGGCAACAATTTTCAGAATACAGTGGAACTCCAGATATACGTTACCTGAGTTGTACGTTTCCCTCAGTTATACGTTTCAACTCAGCATTCCCGACCGCTTGCCATTAATAATCAGCTGAGTTATACGTTTTGAATTATACATTTTCCTCAGTTATATGTTACATTTTTTCGTCCACAGAAACAATTTTGTCTCATTTTTACATTTTGTAACCAGAAACATAGAGCTGTGCAAGATGACGTCACAAACAGGTTTTTGCTGCTGCTGCAGGACAGCTATATCGCTACTTTTATCAATGCTTTTTCTATTTGTGTGTCCTACAGCCTTTTTTCATTGTTCTCCGGTAAAAGTCATGTGATGTGAACTGCTCTATTGACGACACGTCGGATGAGTTTGATTTGAAAGATACCAAACAAACTGCTCTGAGGGCTTTTGACGTAGTTAAAGCGGTTCGTCAGTAGTAAATGCAGTAACAGAAATGCAAAATTTGCTGTTCAATGTCGGCTCTGCTAAAAAGAAACAATCGAAGAGTGGCGATTATTTCAACAAGATTCAGTAAACAACTGAAATGTCTTTTGATAAATGATTTACATGCCATGGCGGTTCCAATGATTTCTTTTAAGTACTCTATATGTATTAAAAATATTTTTAACAAAGCTTTTATGATAAAATAACTTCCTGTGTACTTTTCTTATGTACCTTTTTTCTACTCTGTTCCATTTTCGAAATTTTATGTCATTGGTGCCGTAATACTTAGAAAACTTCCTTTTTCGACATAAAAGGTAACTGAAATGCCTCAGCGGAACAAAGTGTTTACGATATATTTAAAAAAAGGTTCCGGTAGACCATTAATTGAGTTATACGTTTTGTTGTCCGGTCCCAAGCAGAACGTATAACTGGAGTTCCACTGTATATTTTTTAGTAAGATTTTTAGCAAAAGCGCTTTCAAACTTTATTACAACCTTCACCAAACTTCCCATTAAAAGAAGAAATTAATTACAACACACATAGACGTATTACATTTGCTTTTATTTTAAATTAAATTTTCAAACAGTAAGATACATTTTAATACATCCATTGAAACTGAAAAAACATTAATGCAATATGACTGTATTATAGTGTATTTTGTATTAAGATCTCTGGAAATTTTGAAGTAGTGGAAAAAATGTTGTTTTTTTTCCCCATTTTTTTTTTTTTTTTTTTTCTGGAAAAATATAAAAAAAAAAAAAACTATTTCTTACAAATGAAAGTTTTTCTTCCATTTTTTTCCCCTTAGAAACATAAAATAAATATATTTTAGGCTTATGCGCATCGATTTTTTTATTTTATTTTGCATGAATAGTAAATAAATGTTTTTTACTATTAAAAATTTAGCTTTTCAGTCTCAGTGTTTCTACGGAAGTTTTTCTTGCTTAATTGAACACCATTTTTTGTAATATAGGATTAAACTGTTGAAATAATCATTTCGGTTGCATTTTAGATTTTAAATTGAGATTAAAACTAATTTTAAAATTTAACAGGGATAAAAAAAAAAATCTTATAACTTTCATCTTGTTATACAACAGTTTGAAAGAAATATTTAACAGTATTGTACATCCCATCTACACAACACAGTAAAATCTCCCTCTATTCAGTGGTGTAGCCCTGGGGAAAAAAGTGGGGGGACACTCATATTTCTGAATAGAAACCTGATTTACTGATAGAAAACTTGATACTGAATGTTACCTTTCATTTTGAAATGAACAGAAAAGTAATTTAAAAATTAAACAGTTTAATTTAATTTTAGTTTTTTTTTTACTTGTAATGTTTAGCTTGTCCCTCATTGAAAAGTTCAGAACTTTATTTTGTGTCTGGAAATGTCGGTCGATGCAGATCTCTAGATTGAAGCTATAGTTTTAAGTTATATCATTTTCAGTAGTGATAATAATGCAAAGAAACTCAAAAACATACATAAATTTTGTCACAATTGCAACAAAGTTACAGAAGTTAGAAGGAGAACAGACAAACAGACAGACGATCTAAAGTGATAAACATATTTCAACAACTTTGTAGAAAAGTATTAAAAATCAGTGCTTCATTTCTTAAAATTGTGAATTAATTAGCGTGCCCCTTTAAAAAATTAATAAGTTTGTAAAGTCTGCGTCCTCCCGCTTCCCTACCGTCCACTTGAGATAAAATAAAAAAGTGAGGGGACCCTTCGACTACACCACTGCCTCTATTCAGAGAACACTTGTTCAATCCCTTTGTATGTTTTTACCTCCGAATAGCAGAATAATTTTACAGATTTTAGGCGACTGCTATTAAGAGATTTTAGTGTATTTCCTTTTAATAAGTACATAAAATGCTGCCATGCAACCTCCTCTTGATACCCATTCACTTATATGCGTTTATATAAAAAACAATCTAATGATGTCTAAGGATCTATACTTAAGGTAAAGAAAGGCAGATGAAAAGACTAAGTCATTCCAGCTGCATTTAAAAGAAAATAATAATAACTAGTAAATCTACAGATCAGAGGCCTCAACGTCAGCTCAAAAAATCATTGTTCTTACTAATTTTTAACATTATCTGAAAAATATTTGACACACTAAAATTCAATCTTTTTAAGTTATTTATACATTGATAAGAATATAAATTTATCGAAAGTTTCGGAAATTTTAGAAGTATCCCCTTAAACACAATGTTATGCAATGATAGGATAAACTACTTGTTACTGTATTTTTTCAGAATAACAATACATTATTTCAGGGGGGGGGGGGCCCCCCTGAACCCCCAGTGGTCGCTTTAATATTCTATTCTCAATTTCCAGTAATTGTGCTATTTTATTTCTTGAGTATATGTCTGAATGTATTTGCAATTTTCATTTCATTAGAATAACCATCTCTTTGTACAAGAGATTTTATCCTATCCTTAAAACAATAATTATATTTCAACTACTAAACATCGTATGTTTCTGAAGTTGAATAAAATTTCGTGTATAAATTATACTTATACAAATTTAAATTCCTCTTATTTGACCTATATTCAATTTACGCATTCAACGTTTTTATTAAGAAAAACCGATTTGGTAATCATTTTTTAGTACTTAAAATAAATTCTCATCTATTTCATTAAAAAAAAAGCATATTAAAAACTTAAAACCCGAAAATTGGCAATTTTTAATAAAACTTCGCATAAAAATAATGCGATTCACTTGAATTTTCCTTTGTTGATATTCTTTGAAATATAGTTGCTTAGCAACCATTTATTGAAAGAGAGAAAAAAAATGCACTGGAAATTTTTGTAAAAAATGATAGAATAAAATGTATTATATTATTAGAGCAGATGTATAAAATTGCACCAAACATTGTACACCTAATTTAAAAAATCTGACGAATGTATTAACAAAATTTCAAATTAATTTGAATAATTTAAGACCTGACTTGATAAATTTTAGCCTTCATAACTTACACATTAAATACATTAATCAAATGCGCCATTTTATTTCAATGGATGAAAATTTTCAAAATCGTCTGAATTCCCATACGAAAGCATTATGACCTAAAAAGAAATGTTTTCTGTAATCTTATTAAATTTATATTCGTGATTTCCTATTGTTTGTGTTGGATTTCGTTCTACACAGTGGTTTTATTAGGATAAGCAAAAATTCAGAAAATAATTTCATGTTATCCTAGTACCTAAATAGCAATATTTACTTACCTGCCAACCACGAAACACTCGCATCTGATAGATAAGTTGAATAATATCTCGTGTACAAAAGCAACTTATGGAAATGTAAACTGAATCTACTGTATTTCACTTATATCTATTGCAGAAATCTAGTGTTATTACAATTTTTGTTTCGGAAAAACAGTTTTGATGGTCATTCTATAATATTTATTTTACATACGTACATCTTGATCTAACTCGATGGCAATAGCATACTAAAATCTCTCAATAAAATATTAAAATCACCCAATAAAATATTGTAGCAAAATAGTCTGAATTATTTGAATTTTATTATTTTGATATTCTTTAAAATTTAGTTGCTAGGTTACGGTTAAATTAAAGATGTAAATAAAAATAAATGCATTTTAAAATTTGCAGAAAATGATAGAATAAAATGTATTATATTATTAGAACAGATGTATAAAATTGCACCAAAAATTATACACCTAATTTAAAAAATCTGACGAATGTATTAACAAAATTTCAAATTAATTTGAATAATTTAAGACCTGACTTGATAAATTTTAGCCTTCATAACATACCGTTTAAATACATTAATCAAATGCGACATTTTATTTTCAACGACTGAAAAAATTCAAAATCGTCTGAATTCCCATAGGAAAGCATTGGGATAAAAAAAGAAATGTTCTATATTTTCCGAGCGAATGAACCAAATGTAACTAAAAACTATATAGCTAATTCCGGGTATCTCACCAACATACCTACCAAAAATCAAACTAATCGGATCATTTTTACGGCAGTTATCGCGGAACAGACAGACAGACAGACAAACAGACAGAAACCAAAAACTTTTCGGGTCTCAACAGTAAGCCTTCACTGATGTTTCGGCAATAATTTTTTTTTCAAGAAATCTAGGTGGTTACTATTTGATTATCTCTTTAACACCCAAGAAAGTTTTCAATTAACCAACATGTAACTAAAACAAAAGTTTTCAATAATCAGAAATAGGCACAGAGGTGGTATGTGACAGCAAAATTTTAAACTATGAAGCTAGAAGGTATTTTTTCCAAGTTTTGGTAGAAAAGCCCTCTGTTTTACAGAAAGAGAAAAATTTAAAGGAAACAAAGTTTATTCATAATCATCAGTAATTTATAACACATACTAATAGCACATTTTAATACACACACTGAGAAAAATATTTTTCAATGATAAAGAAAATCAGGTACTTCTATGTTAGCTGGGCGCCAGTGATAACTCACCAAATCGTGTTTCAGTTGGCATCATTTGAATTGCAAACAACTAATGGTCCATTGAACAAAGATTTGAACAACTAATGATACACTTTTACAAATTCTAAATTATATTTAAAGATTTTAGGATCTTATGTAACGTAAGTTTCTATTATTGGGCATATAAAATTAGATACGATGCTTTCATTAGGAAATAAAATGTTTCTTAGTTTATGTTATGACTTATTTTAACATTTTTGCAATGAACTAAGCCAAATCATTAATAGACCCAATTATGTGAGATTTTGTTATTTGTATTGATATGTTCGTTTTTATGTATTTTATCATGATTATATATTTCAGTTATTTTTAAGTAAGTTTTTTAAGATATTATATTGTGATGTTAAAATATTGGATATTTGTTATTAACTAATCTTAAAAGATTGGCGGGGGAAAAAAAAGGTTGGAAACATAAAAAATATTTTGGCATTCACTGGTGACTGGCTTACTTAAAAGTACCATTTTCTCTATATTACTGTTATTTTACAGGGCCTTTTGTAAGCATCTGGACACAGAAATACTTCACAGGTTTCATTTTCTGGGATCATATATGAAAGCATGTATAAACATGAAATAAAGCTGGACATTTTCATAGAAAAGCAGCAATTTAAAGAAATATATATATATATATATATATATATATACATGTTTTTGCATGAGGAAAACGGAAAATTTTCTAAGAACTTTTAATTAATTTGGAATGCATTCAATATATAAATGACAACAAAAAATACCATTTTAAAATGGATATTAAAAAGCAATGAACTTATTAACTGTTTTCCTTCTATTTTTTTTTTTTTTTTGTACTTTTATAAAGCTTTTTCTTTTTTTTTTGTCAAATAAATATTAAGGTTGTGTTTAACCCTCTAAGCGTTTTGCCCGTATTTTTCCGTTTCCCAAAAACAACTTAAATCGGCTCTAGATAAAAATATTTTTAAAAAAATTGTATTTTAAGATATATGTAAAATAAAGAGGTATGAAACATAATTTTAGAAACTAATGGGGAAAGAAAATTTAAATTATTTTAAGTTTTACAAATATTTTTAAGAAAATGCAGGAAAGCCCTCAAGACGCTCAGAGGGTTAAGAGTCACAATGAAAAGACAAAATTGAATCAATCTTTTTCAAATTAAATTATAAAAATAATATATGTTGGACAGTTGCATCATGGAATATTATACATAAAGATAAGAGTAATTACTTAATGCTGTTCACACATTTTTTAGATGAGTTTGTTCTGGTGTAAAAAAGTCTCCATTGATAAATTATTTTTCAAAGCTAATATGAAAATATGAATTCTCATCTGGCAATGGAAATTTTTGTTTATATGCAAAATGGCAGTTTTACAGAATCGATGGAGGCAAGTCGGTATTTCTGCACTTTCTGAAGAGAATTATTCATATTTGGTTATTAACAAATGCCGTGAAAGGAATGATTTTTCTATATCTAAAGCCACGGTAGATAATATTGTCCATAAGACAGGGAATAAAACAGGAATGTCTGGTTTCAAATGAAAAAAGTGTTCCGAATAGTTACCTAAGAAACAAAAAGGAATTCTTCGAACATTGCAAAGGTAAGATCTTTTAATCTTTTCTCTAAATGCTTTAAGGGAAAGGACTGTTGTTAAATTGTTAAAATGATCAGTGTCAACTACTAACAAAATCATTAACACTGATTTGAATTTTAAAAAGGCCAAAAAACACAATGTTCATCGTCTTTCTCCACAGCAAATTACTGACACACAGAACATGATGCAGAATTCTTTACGAGAAGCGGGAGAAAAGTGGAAAAATGTTATTACAATAGATGAAGCTTGGGTTTATTTAAAACAGCCATACTCAACCTTTTTTTTCTCGCAGACTGCAAACATATGTTTGCGACATTGCGTGAGCCACAACACCCTTAAAAAGAGGTAATTAAAATAGAAAGACAACAAAAGTTGTATAATAAGAAGTCAATATATCAAAGTTAATGTTATCAGAAGAATTAAATGTTTGTCTCAGAATACCAGTTACCAAAAAATTTTAACACCACTATTTTTAAACAATAAACATCACAGTAGATTTCTATTGCAAATGTTGCAGAAATAAGCTGCAAAGAAACAGCAGTGTAGTGTCAATTTTTTCTGCGACAAATGTTGAACTCTAAAGAATAATATAATAAGTATAAAACATTATAATATAACAATGCGGAAATTCAAAGTTCTAAGGGAGGAGGGGGGGATAAGAGATTTTCTCCAATAAAAGTCTTTTGCTCAATGAAAAACGTTTTTTGTTTTAATTATAGAAATATATAGTGTAAATTTAATTTTGAATAATATTTTATTAGTGTTGAACAGGGATTGACAAATGCGGTCGCCACATCGCCACTGGCTACAAAGTATTTTGATCTGGCGACCACGTTATTTAATCTTTCGGGGTGATTGCTGTAAAAAAATTGACATAATAATAAATGAGCACAAATGGCCCTTTTTCTCTCCCCCACCCCTACTTGTGCGCAGTAAGCAGTGATCTTCCTCTTCTCTCGTACTTTTAATGGAAGAATTAAATTTAAAAGGCATTTTCCAACTCATGCACAGAAAACACCATTCTTTTCAGCTATAGCCAGCTAGTATATGTCACGTGATTAGAATGGGGGGGGGGAGAGCATATTTCAATAAAACAGTATGAAATAGTGTCAATCCAGCCTCTGTGACATCTAAAATTGGATACAATACTAAAAAATGCTTGTTTTTTTTCATTTGTAAGTTTCAAATCTGATTCTTTTGTTTATATAAGTTGTCAACATAATATAAGTGATACGTTTTATAAGTTTCACGAGAAAATATAATTTATAGTTTATATATATATTATCTTTCTAAATGATGTTCTATTTTAAACTATGTAACTAATAATTCTAAACTATGCTTATTATTATTATTTCTCAATTAATTCATAAAAAAAACTCTTGTGTTTTATTTTAAATCAATGACGGGAAAGAGGAGGGGGAGTAGATAATTTGTGCTGGCGACTAGTACTTTTTTTCCTGGCTACCAGATTTTATCAAATTTGTAAAGCCCTGGTGTTGAAAATTAAGAAATGTATGCAGCACTGTTGCACAAATAGAATAAAAATAACTTTCGACTAAGAAAACAGCATTCAGGATGTTTTAACATGATTTTATCTTCCCATGAAAATATATCAAACAACAGTGAAAGTCTTAAATACTTTTTATGCACATCTAAATTAATTTTATAAATATGGAGTTGTGTTTCAGCCCGCACATAAATGATCGCTGGGTCGCAAATTGAGTATGGCTGATGAATGATTGTAATTTTTAAAAAAATCATTTATTATCATCAAAGAGGAGAAAAAAAATCTTAAAATGTGTTCAATGCATACAAAGAAAGTTTTAGCAAAGGATTTAGGATTGTTGTTGGCTTTAGAGAGAAGAGAAAATTGTTAAGATCAATTCCACATACTACCAGAAGCATATTTTACTCCCAATCATCAAAAATTAAATACCATCACCCACTGCCATCAATCTGTTGAACTGTATCAAGATAAAACGAGCAGCCACACATCACAATCCACTGTGTATGTTCTTCCTGGAAAATATGGAACAAGAAACAGGTATCAAAGCTATTCCCATTCACTGATAACTGCAAAAAACCTGGCTTAAAAAAAAAAAGCAGCCCAGGCAGGTACCCACCACAACCCTGCTGATGCACCTGCCAAATCTCCTGATGTATCCACCCATGGAGTTTTGCACTTTTGGACTTTTAAAATACAAATGCTGACCTACAAATGTTCATGGACTTTGGAAAGCTGTTCAAGAAGAATGAGCCAAAATACATCTTCCAAAACTACAAAAGCATTATTTAAACTTATAAGGGTTGAGTTGGGCTGATTATTGACGGCCAATTATCTACACATGGGATATAGGTCCGGGGGGAGTGCCCTTCGTGGGGGTCTTTCTAAGGGAACCTAACCCGTATTTACGCATGGATAAATCCACGGCTCGAAGAAAACCACGAAAACTCTGAACGATTAGGCCGACGAGCGCGATTGGGATCGAACCCAGCACCTCCCGTCTACCAGCTTCGAGAGCACAACCTCTCAGCCACTGGTGGGGCTTAAACTTATAAGGAAAGGGCATGTTTACAAACAAACAGTTCCATCAACCAATCTACCACTGCATTTTTATCATAGCTATCATTACGGGAATCGTCATGGGGACGTAGGCCAATCATATTATAGACCAGTTTAACGAAGAACAATCAAATTTCCCCTTTTCATGTGTACAGTAGGAGTCAAAGAACAAACATGTTTTTCTTGCTAACCAACCGTAATTGAACCAACAGTGATGTCAACTGCCCTTTCCTTATTGCCATGGAAATTACATTGTAAAAAGGTAGTTCAGAATAAAGATTACCAAATTGGACATTTAAAACACAAATATTTTAAGTAAAATAGTTCTGTAAGTATCCTAAAAAATGTGCAAATACCCTCTGTATTTACAATTATTGTTGGCAAATTTATTGCTTATTTAACATGGTTAAGGTTTTATTGTTACAGATTTTAGAGCTGGTTAAAAAAAAAATTCAAATTTAGTAAAGATGTTGCAAATCCCCAATTCAGACTTAACTGTCATAACAATATAGATCAATGACATATATAGAATCAATCAACAGATTTATGTAAATAGTTCATATTTACCTTTATATAATTTTGACACGTTGATAATGGTAAACCCACTAAGCTTATTCCGTTGATTGCAATTATTTGATCCCCGATATTAAGCTGTCCACATCGGGCTGCAGGTCCACTCTGGGCCATGTTGGCTATGACAACCGTTGGCAGCATAGACCCCCATCCGGACTCTACTATCACCATGCCGAGGATTTCACCTTTTTGTTTAGGAACAACCACCTAAAAAAATAGAGAACATGTAATGTTGTTAAAAATGTTTCAAACAACTACAGACAAGGTTATGAGACACAAGTGTCAGTTTTAATTAACCTAGAACTTTGAACTGAAATAAGTTTTGAAACATTACAGTCACATTTCTTGACGTATGTGGCAAGTTATAGTCATATAGGATGCATATATGATGTATATATATGATATGTGTATATACGACATATAAGATGTAAATAATATGTGCATAATGACATATATGGCACATGGTTTGGAATATGTATATGCGTATATAGGATGCATCTATAAGCTTTGCGATGATATTGACGAAATCATAACTTCAGCACAACTTCAACACACCGCTATAACACAAAAGTACAGTAATTTTTTTTTTTTTTTTTTTTTTTTTAAAGTTTTTGGAATATTTTTCCAATGGTTATCGTAATTTGTTAAATTATATTTTTTTTTTTTTTTTTTTTTTGTTTGTTTGTTATTGAAAAGAACATGGAAAAGGAATTTCATGGATGATAGTAAAAAAATTGTCAAATGCAGATTCAAGTGATTTTTTTGTTTGTTTGTTTGTTTCAAAATGAATCAGTTATAACATTTTTCGAGGCTAATTAGGTTTTTTGGCTTGTCCACCAAATCTTCTTTATGACCACAATGATAGAAATTACATGGATTAATATTTGTCAAATAAGGTGGCCAATGCAGCAGGATAATCATTTGGGTATTTGTATCATTAATCTAGGGCTTAGGTCAGAACACTTCCATAAAAATAACATTACATTTTCACATCATAAATGCCCATTTTTAACAATAAAAACTAAGATCTTTAGTTCACTAGGATGGTTTGGAAGACATTTTGAAAGAGAGTGGAAGTGACGTTAAACAATTTCCATTTATGCCCTCTTACCACTGTATGCAGTCGTGGCGACATTGAGTGAGGCTCTGAAAAGTTATTTCAGTTCAAAGTTGCAGGTTAATTAAAATGCACACTGTATATATGAGTGTAGACAACTACATATGACTTAATATCACACTACACATTCAAATATACAATTCCCCCCCCCCCCCCATTCTTCATCAGTTAAGGTTGTAGGGCTATTACAATATGATGGTTGTTCAGCTATATTTTTCCCTATTCAGCAACATGAAAAATTTTAACACATTTCACAGAACCATTTTCATATGTAAAAACATTAAATTTGCAGGCATGACTATTAAAATGATTTGGAATCTAATAATATTTTCCATTTTCCAATAAATGGATTTCATATTTATAATTGATTGCTTCCTGATGAGGACCTTTCCCGAGCTTTTACAACTCAGACATCAGCTTAAAATACTAAATTCAAGATTTTTTTTTTGTAATGTTCCTTGCTTTTATAAGAAAAAAAAAGAAAAAAAGGTACTTCAACTTCTAATTAACGACAGTAATACAACAATACCTGCAAATTTTGTGCATTTAAGAATAAAACCAATTTCGTCAGAAAGTTGCAAGTTTGGATTTGAAAAGAGCCTTAAGGTATACATTTCATTTCAGGGTCAATATCAGTTTAATAAAGATCAGGGTTCGTAAATATCATGAAAATATTCAATATTTTTAAAATAGTCAACTTATTGTATTCAAATTATTATTATAATTGAAAATAGTCAACTTTATTAAATATTCTCAGAGTTAATATAAATTAGACATAAAAACATATGCCATTTAGCAGGAAAACTTAATAAAACAACATTCTAAATGTATTTTTCTATTTTTTTTTTCACTTACTTAACAAAATTTAAGATAAACTAATTGAAAATAGACATAATTTGCTTTTTACACTCACAAAAAACAAACTATATTAAGTTTTAGTAATCAAGTTTTAAGAAAATTTTATGTTTTATACAACAACATAATTTGTTTTTATTGAAAAATTTTAACATAAATAGAGTAAGCTTGGTCTGCTTAACTGCATAAAACCGAAACGAGAAAAAATGACTTCTAATGAAGCTGCATGTATATCTAAATTGATAGTTTATCTTTCAGCGGCTTTTCTAAGTAAATAGTGTCCCACATAATTATTGATTCTACATTTAAAAATTCAGCTTGGAAAAGTTTGTTTGTTTTGGAGGGGGCTACAAAAACCTTTATAAGAGCAAAAATTCTTCATCTACAGAACAACACAGCCAATAACAGTTGCAAAATTTCTTTACACTTGTTTTGACTGAAAATATCAAAAATATTATACACAATATTTTGAAAATAAGTATCAAATATGTGAAAATATCGAAAATATCAAACTTTATGATATTTTCAAAATATATATTGGATATATATCATGATATATATCAAGATATATATCCATTGATATATATCACCGAACCCTGATAAAGATTGCTTTTATAATATTAAAACAGCAGTTTTCCATCTGTGTAATTGAAAAGCATGAAATATTTGAAAGTTGAAGCACACAATAAGTAAAAATAAGAAATAATAGAAAAATGAAACTCAGCGGTAAATTTAAAATTAAATTTATTACATTAACAATACAGTGAGATTTGCATATTTTTTTTTTGTGTTGCTACTTTAAGAGATAACAAAGAATATAGGGACACAGTATAAATAGGTAGGAAAGAGAGCACATATGTATATGTATTAAAAGTTAAAAGAGATTTTTTACACATAAATTCCTTTTGGCAAGGAGGAAAGGGGGGATTTAGATATTTTAATATAAATTATACTTATGTATACTCATAAATAATGAACATACTAATGTAATTGTGAAATGAAATTACCTTCTAACAGCTACAATGTTCAAAAGACAATCCTATAAACCACAGAAAACAGCCAAAAAACCAAAAACGACAGGTAATTTTTTGAGAGAGGGTGAGAGTATTGAAATTCATATATTTTAATATAAATTATATATTATGCATATATTAATTCACTTAGACAAGGAAACCACCTTCTTAACAGATACAATATTTAAACACCTGTTGCATAAACCACAGATGAAAAACAACAAAGATAACCAGCAACCAGAGAATATATACAGGTTGAAGAAAACTGATAAAAACAAAAAATCATCTTTTGTTTATAATTCTTTGAAAAATCTTACTCTCTGGTAGAAAATTGTTAATACCATTTTAAAGTTGTTTCAAGATTTATTTTCTCATTTAATAATCCCCCTTTTATATAGAAATAACTATTAATCCTAAATACACCCTCAAAACAACATTTTGCAATTTTCACGTACCTGAAAGATCTGTTTAAAATAACCCATTAGTTATTTGTACTCAACCACTGGCATAAATGTGCAAAAGTCACAATACTTATTCTTTTAATATAACATTGTACAACTTCGACAGAAAGACATGAGGTTCTGTTTTCCAGGAATTCAAACAGAAAGCGAGGATAGACAAAGGGATATCCCACAGCTTCTCCATGTTACTAACAACGACCGTGCAAAGGCTTCAGAATTAGGATAGAATATTTTTCCTTCTATCTCCATCCATAACAATTTAGTTCCCTTCCAAACTGATTTAAAAAAAATTGTAGGTTTAAATACTTAAGTGATAAATGTAGAACACAAAAAGGCTTATAGAAACCTTTTAATACAATGATCAACATGTTTTGAATGCACAAACATTATCAAAGTTGAAAATAAACATGAAAAGTATAAGTAATGAGAATAGTCAATTTTGTTCAATTTTAAAAAGGCAATAAGAAAATATTAATTTCCACATTTGCAGTTGACTATTTTTAAGCACCTGCTTTATGATTTCGTGACTTATATTTTTCATGTTTACTATCAAATATTTGCGAGAATAGTTTGTTTATCATGTAGATCTTGATAATGGCACCATTTGTGCATTAAAAACCTGTTGATCATTTATTAAAAGATTTCTATAAGTCTTTTTGTGTTCTACTTTCATCACTTAATCATTTAAACCTGTATTTTAATGACAATTAATGATTAGGATTGTAACACACTTTAACAAATTTATAATACATTCTTATTTCTCAAATAGCCAAGTTTATTTTTTTGCCCATTTTCCAATTTGTGAATGCATAAAATTTTCACTTTGAGAGCTGCGACCATCTCTTCTCTAATAGTTATAGCGGACTGATAGTTTGGAGGTCAAATAACTGTACAGTCAACCAATTTTTAATAAAAAAGAATATTAAAAATTTATTTAACATTAAGAGCTCAAAATTTTACATTTATACAGTTTGTGAACTTCAAATGACTTCAAATTTGGTAATTTAAAATGCAATGTCAAATCCAACATACTGTTTCCTATAATCAAAATAAACTACCTAATTCGGATATTGTTAGTGTGCTTTGAAATATGTCAAAATTTCAGTATAGAGAAGGACCTGTATGCTTATTTTACTTATAAAGGATTACATATGACTTCCGTTAAATGGCACCTTTTGCATCTGTATGTAGTAAATAAACGATTAAAATGCATAGAGTTTTGCTTGTTTGTTTTCAGCTGACTATACATATGAAGTTTAAGATTAATGCAGAAAGCTTCAATTTAGCTAAAATATTATCTATGTGCTGCTTTTCTAAGGCTGGTGACAGGTTTTGTGGGCTGACAGAAATTCTGGAGCCAACTTTAAAAATCAAAGAATTAATAGTTACGTATAAGAGACCTACTACACATAATTAGTGATACTGGTGCAGAGAAGGAAGGGGGATTTAAGAGTTAAAACTCTTCCCAGAGCACTTAAAAATATGACATAATATGCAGACACAAACACTGTGTTAAGAGCAATGCAGTATGCATAAAAATAAATTATAGGAAAAGCACAAACCACCAAAATAATTAGCATACAATGGTTTCAAGGCTTCATAATAGGATCCACTGAACAAGGCTAAATGAATGAAAGAGACAATAACAGTAAAATATGTATGTTAGGATGTGAGAATGAAACTTTGAGACACTTTAATTCTAAATTTATTTTGCCTGTTTATGCTTTTTATTAGGTCAGTTTTTACATCAACACTACTTCATGAACAGGTAAATCAATAAAATTGTTTGCTTTACGAGAAATGTTTCAAAATCTTTAGACTCCATCTAGCTTTATTTACATCCAGAACACAGCTAGACATCTTGTTTAAGCGTTATCAATTATTGCTCCAGTATAACAAACTGCAGATTTTTTTTTTTTAAGCAAATACTAATAATTTTTTTATTTGGACTAATATCGCAGGACACTGTTCTCATTTGCCTCTCACCAGCCAAAATCTTTTCTGGCTTACAGGAAAAACAAGTCAAAAATTCCCAAGACAAATGAGTTTTAATGAAACCCACATGCAGAAAATAAGTTAAATTGCCTTCAAATGAAGCAAAGGTCAAATGACATGAAACATATTACAACTCATTCAATAACATTTTTAACATGTTTATTAGAAATAAATAGATTTCGAGAAAGAATTCTTCCATTATTGGCACATTTAAGGCTGTTTCTCCAATCTAAAGGAACAACTTTCTGACACATTCCCGAATTCATTTTTGTTCATAAACGCATGAAATGGGCAGGTGTTCATCTTCTGAAACTATGTAATCAAATGGCGTTTTCCCTTTTTTTTTTTTTTTTTTGGTAAAGACAGGAGATTTTTTTTTAAATACTGTCAAAGTGGGCGTTTTGAACCAAATTCCTGATGCAGCAGTGTAAGAAAAGGAAAAAAACGTGGCATCACATGACAAGAATCGTTTATAACTCGAAAAATAGAAAAAGTTGTTTGATTCCAATCACTTCATTTGTTAGGCCTGCCAATTTTATGCCTGTACATTTAAAAATGGTTGAGAAAATATATCAGGAAGTTTTGCATTGTTGAGCAGGGTTTTGAGAACCTGTCTTGGGTGTACTCAAATCCAAACTACTTATTTTGTGACTTATTTTTAAATTCATTTTTGCTCTAAAATGCATCCAACTGGCAGGTTCTCTTATTCAGAAACTTTATAATGTCCGTATGGGTCGATTTTTTGATAAAGGCAGAATATATTTCAAAAATTGCTGTCAAAGTGGGCATTTTGAACCGAATTTCCTGAAGCGATAGCGCTGGAAACAAAAGAAAATTATCGTACTGTGAAAATAAGTGTTTGTAAATCAATTTGTAATTAATTGAACTAAAAATAAAAACACATGTCACTTATAAATCTCTTCCCAAACCATGTTGCCAAGTTTCATGTTTTTACTTTTTAAAAAGGAGTCTGAAAATGTGTTAGAAAATTTTGAGTTGTTGAGCTTGGAAAAATATTTTTTTTTTTTTTAATACTGCCTTAAGAGAGCAATTAGAGGAATGACATTTTAAAGTTAAGTGTTTAAAGAAAAGGTACAAAATATGAAAGAGAGGAGTGAATAAGAAAAAGAAAGAAAAAAGAGCTCCTACTTCTTTTTGCTTTTCCTTTTTAGCAAACATCTCTAGTTCATTCCCGAATATTTCTTGCGAATTGAGAACTTCTTGATAGTCCATTTCTTTAACAAAACTACTGTCTTCGATTCCGTTAGCTTTTAGGAATTCCATATAGGCCACTTGGAAAGCTTGTCCGATGGACTGAGCAATAAACTGAGCCTGGAATTTTACAAAAGAACATCATTTTTTTTTTCTTTTTTTTTTTTTGAAAAATTAGAACACAAAATTATACAAATGTAAATGCTCGTTAATCAGGTTAGCATTCAACATGAACAATGTATTTTCTAGTGTATAAGAGCGGTTATATACTGTAAAAGAAAAATGTTTCTTAATCTACGAAAATATAATATAACCATGAATGGAAAATATACAAAAACCTCTTGAGAGTCATCCATGATTCTGAATCTTCAGAAACTAATATATTTTTCAGGCTTTAAAAGAAACAGTTACAAAACAAAGTTCCTTTTGCTGCTGCTGATTTTCTGAAACATTTCAAAGTAATTTTTATAGGTGTCTTAATTAGTTTTCATGAAACAGGAATATGGAAGTTTCGAAATGTTATGAATTCTCAATTAAACATTTCCAGGTGTGTCATTGAACCTATACAGGCAAGAGTCACAAAATAATATTCATTACTTTGTTAATGATATAAACTTATCATATCTGTTGTACATGAAAATATTTCAAATAATATAATAGAATCACTTGTTAAATTTAATTTAAAGTCTAATGAATGCTTAAAGTGATAAAAACATAACACTAAATGTTTAAAAATACCTTTTAATGTAGATTACATTAATTCTATTTTCCTTACTTTTATTTTTTATTTTTTCACATCATCAGTATAAGATATCTTAGAAAATATATTGGCATGCATAATATAACAATAAAAAATATTAATTTATACAGCACACAAATGATTAAGCACATGGATATACATTAAAATAGTAATATGTACATTAATTAATATATTTTATATCGCAACCTAGTATGATTTCTTGAAAATGGTAAATATAAACCATGAAATCGCAATGCTTAAATTGGTCAAACTGGAACACAGATTGAAAAAGCAATAAAAATAAAAATAAAAAATAATTTTCATGTGTTCCAGTTTGATCAATGCACCTGCTTGCCATGGACATGCGATCTCGTGGTTTATGTTTACCATTTTAAAAAAACCATGCGAAAATATTGTATTTATCATTTAGATCTGAGGATGTCACTGGTAGAGTGAACGAAACATATGTAATCTACATTAAAAGGTATTTTTAAACATTTCGTGTTATGTTTTTATCACTTTAAGCATTCATTAGACTTTAATTTAATGAAAATGTTTATTTGAGAATGGATAGCCTCCAAAAAACCTATATTTCAGGTTTAAAAAATTGACTCTATAAAAACGACTTAAAAACATTTTCGAAAACCAGTGACAGCAAAAGAAAATTTGTTTGTATAAATGAATCTCTAAAGCCTGAAAAGACATTGATTTCTGAGGTTTCTAAAGATAAAGAATGCTTTTCAGAATCATGGATGGCTCAAAAGGGGTTATTGTACATTTTTCATTCATTGTTATATTATATTTCCGTAGGTTAAGGAATGTGTGATTTCTTTACAGTGTATAACACATGGAAACAAATGGGTACTTAGCGCTTTTTTAAACTGTGTTGTGTATTTAGCCTCAAGAAAGTGATATTTACTGCCAAATGATATAAACAGCTATAAAAACAAAACTGATAAACTATTTATTATGCTTGTTTATGTATATGTTATTTGATAAATTATTCTGTTTGCATGTAATAACGAATTTTGTACGTTAAATAAATTGTATAAATATTGAACAAATTTCTTGTGTGTACAAAATAGTGAATAAGTTGACAGAAAATAGGTGAGAAAATTTTTCTTATCTTAGCAAAGCCATTTTCTCCATCTCTAAAGGTCCTTGTAATAGAGAGGTACCGGCAAATGTTTATATATATTTAAGTGTAAGTTATATAAAATGGTTATAAAGACAGCTATATAAACAGAGACAAAAGTTTTAATTTAAGTGTAAGCTACATATATACACAGAAAAGAAAAAAAAAAAGATTACAAAAACAAATTAATGTTTTTATTATTAATTTTATTGAAAATAAAATTAATAAAATTATTATTTTTTAAATCAAACACAGACTCCAAAATCGGATTATCAAATACATATAAATAACAAAATCAATGCATTACATTAAATTACATTAAAAGTATAACATAAGACTGATTTTACTTTTAGGAAGTAACACAATAAAGTTTTCTTTAAACATAAATACAACAAACTGAACAGAACAGAATTTACTTCAAAATTAGAAGTGCCATTTTGAGACCTATTTAGGTCATTGGATAGACAATTTAAAAAATGTTTCATTTTCACACTTATTTCTTTCTAAAGCCAGTAAGATAAGCATCACAAGGTAAAAGAATCAAAAGTAAAAAAAGTAGGTAAATACAGAAAAACCTACTCAAATCTACTCCATCTGAAAGATTTTGAGAAATATTCCATTTTGAAGAGGTTTTCTTCAGCAATCCTTCTAAAATGTTTGTAATCATCACGCATGAGTGAGCAGCAATCACAGTGGAACAAGAACAAGATGATTAACAAGTTGTTTGGGTCAGTATGCAAACTACTGCTAATTTTTTCCACCCCTTTTTTTTCTTCTTGCAGAGTAAGAGTAAGTGCTGGTTCCCAAAAGCAAATGAATTTATTTTTTGCTTTCACACAGTTAGAAGGGAGTCTTTGCTTAAAAGCTAGACAAACTGGGACAATAATTATAAACCAGAAAATTTTAGAATACCTTTAAATAAAAAAAAAATTAAATTAGGAACTTTAATAAAACTAGGACAATTTTGACACCTGAAATGTTTACTTTTTTAGCAGGGTTAGGGAAAAACTCGGGGGTTTTCAGGTTTTTGTGGACTTTTTCAAGGTTTTTTTTTTGTTTTCTTTTGTAACAGGTTGTATATAATAAATAAGATGATTTAAAAAAAAAAAATGTTAATCCTTTTATTAATATTAAAAAATTTAATAATTAGTTTAAAATTTGTAATAAAAAACTTTTTATGATTGAGATGAAAGGAAATTTTGAAAAGTTAAAAATAATATTCTATAATTTTGTTTCAAATGAAAATTGGATATTTAAATATCCAATTATTTTGTTCATACGAAAGTATTCTAGTCGGTAATTTTTGAGATTGGCTTCAACCCCCACAATTTTCTTCATATTAACGAATAATCCAATCTATTATTGTTTATATCATTATTTCAATGTGTTTTTAATTAGGTAATTATTTTTCCCTCATAATTAAAAAAAAAAAAACAGCCATGTTTTTCTTTTTTTGGGGTTGGGCAAAATTAAGGCAACCCTACTCTTTAGCTTCATGAATGTGAGTATTTTTTATTTTGCTCATATTGATTTTTTAAAAAGATCTTGATTTCTTAATTACTTAAATAACCACAACAGTGGCTAAGTAGATGGAGGTTTGGAAAAATTCTATCAAACAAGAAACACTTAGAACAGACAATTACATTAAAACAGCAACAATTTTATGTCTTTCTACTTTTGTAGGATTGTATACATGCTTTTGCTTGACAGGCAGCTAAAAAATTATTGCTACTATAAACAGCTACCCATATATCCGGGCTGTTACATATTTTAGATCTTTAAATAATTTTTGCCAAGACATTATAACAATGTTATCTTTCCATTTTCCTTACTTTTTTTTTTCACATCATTAGTATAAGATATCTTAGAAAATAGATTTTCATGCATAATATAACAATAAAAAATATTAATTTATACAGCACACAAATAATTAAGTACATGGATATACATTAATATAATAATATGTACATTAATTAATATGTATTTTATATCAGTAGTTCGCAACCTAGTGCACCAGGAGAGGACAAAAAATGTATAGTTTAATTAAGGAAACATTGGTGCACCCAGGATTGAGAGGGGCTAGTATATTTTATAGATCTGTAGGGGGCTGTATTCAGGGGATTTTTCTTCCATTAGACTCATTCCCAGACTTTGTTCTGTCCGGGTCTTGTCAGGCTGGCAGTTTTTTTTTTCTTTTTGTAAAACTAATAGTAATATTGCATGTTTCTTGACGAAAACATTAGAAAATTATTTTGATTTAACAATTAAAGACAAATATTTTTCCTCTTTAAAAAGTATGGTATTTTTAATACTTTTCAATCTTTCTAAACTATATTCAATTTTTTACCGAGTCTTCATTTGAACCTGTCTTTGTGATTATTTGTTTTGCAATTTCTTATATCATCGCTTACGAACATATAATCTGAAAAATGCTATACTTTAAACTGTTTGTATAACTATGATCACACTACTCTTTTAACATTTAAAATAATTTAAAAATTATAAGTAATGTTGGTTAAGAAATATAGCGATAGTTTGAAGAAACTGACCGAGTCGGGACTGGTTTTTCGGACTTTTGCTTGGAGCAACTGTTAGCTTTTACACTGGACTAATGGTAACAACAAATGCCAGTCAGGGATAGCTTTTTTTCCGACCTGAGCCTGACCTGGGTCTGAAAATTTTGGTCAGGGGAAACTAGTATATTTGGGTGATACTTTTGAGCAGCCAATCAATGATCAGCCAACAGATAAAAATTAGTCAAAAGTCAAAATCAAACTATTTCAAAAACATTTTGGACATTCGGCCACCGCACTTCATATTATGGCAGTTATGAATATGAGAGAAAAATTTTTTAGTTAGCATATAATAAACGTGTCCATATTTTTAGTTTAAAAAGAAAAGTTTAAAATATGAAATATTCTAAAGCAAAATTAATATTTTCCCAATTTTTGGTTTTTCTAAGAACTTAAAAAATATTAACCTTCCATAATTTTAGGAAACTATAAATTGTTAGTCTCATCTCAGGATCTGGGAGGGGCTTCAGCTCACTAAGCAGCATTGGCGGGAGGTTTTAATTGCCTCTTCTGATTACAGGTTGCTCCGACAGATGCAGCACAATATAGCAGGCCACCGGTTCACTTCTTTTGTAGAAATCAAAAATTGGCTTCAAACCTGGATCACCTCAAAAATGGAATTCGAAAATTGCCTTAAAGAAATGGCAAAAATGTTTGTAGCCAGCGATGAACAATACTTTGATTAATCTGTTTATTCATGTTGTTTTAAAATAAATGCATATTTGAACACAAAAAAAATGGACCAAACTAATTTGTACTCCCAATATATTATTCATTCAATCATGTATTTTTTTTCCCCCTCTGAAAATACCTTATATGACGACCTATATAAATCTTAAAAGAGTTCAAAGATGAACTATGAATGCTAATATAAATTTTTTTTATTTAAATTTTTCTATTCAAATTTTTATGTTCAGAAAGTAATGTTCTCCATAGAATATATATAAGGTACTTTTCTGTTAGCCAGACACATATCTTACCAATAGCAGTTTTTTTTTTCGCACCAATAAACAGCTTAATTTTGCTTGTGTCAAATTAGAAACAATGTTTTGAAAATGAAATACAATGTTTTTGATGTATGATTATTTCCCTTTAAACCTTTTTTTTTTTTTTTTTTTTATGAAATGAGTGAAAGTTAATCATTTTAAACAAAAGATTTTAAATAAAATGAGTGCAATGTGAATGATGAAGCTTAAAACACTATTTTGTGATTTATATCACTGTGCCCAGCTATTGGAAAAGTACCTATAACAATATTAAATAAATACATTTCTTATATCTTAAATTTATTAATATGGCATCTAAGCATGGTAAAATTGCATACATCCCAATTTAGCCATTCAATTTGACAGTAAAACTATTGGAGTCTGTTGACATGCAAATTATGTTTTTAAATGTAAAACCACAGTCTTAAATTAAAAAGAGTTTCAAAAACTGATAAAAGATGAAGATTACTGTGCCAAAACTTTAAATATATATACTCACTTCTTCAGACTCAAAAACATGGCAAATCATCTTGGGTGTGCGTTTGATTTTAGGTTCACTAGGATCGTCTGGACTGTTCATGACACGGCGCCGGGCCATTAAAACAACTAAGTCACCTATGTCGGCTATGTAGGAAATGGCTCGAAGGGCATGGTCCATCATAATTTCCTAAAATAATTTTTTTTTTTTAATCGTATCACATTCATGTACTAATTAAATAAATCGATTTAAGTACAAGAAATGTTATCTACACATAAGCATTTGAATGTTTTTGTTTCCAGAAAGCAAGTTCTAAAACTGTACTGTGTTACACAATGGGGATCATGTGTAGCAAGAGATGCATATTAACTATCAAAACCACATTCTAAATAATCACCCAGCACATTAAGGCACTTATCATACATCATGATGAGATAAAAGTTAAGACTCCAAGGTCATTTTCTCTATCTCACTGAGGCCTCGATAACGGGAAAGTATCTAATTAGTATTGTTGATACAATTTTGTTACTACAGAATGTTTGATATTGAAAATGAAGAGACTGACTATGATCGGTAATTGCTAGAAGTTCTCTTTCTACTGTGTCCTGCAATTTTATGTAATTTTAGAGTATTAAGTGTTGTTTACAAATTCTGTAGATTATATGCAGGGCCGCATGAAAGACATCGAATATGGGCTGCAATTCCTGAAAATGGATTTTTACTGAGTTATGTATTTTTTTAAATTGCTTATTTAGATATCGCATTTCATCGTAAGAAAAATGAAATTTCTTACTAATATTCTGTTAGTGTTGGAAAGGGTTTTATAATCTATGTCGGAATGATTTTTATTCTTGTTTATTGATATTTTCTTTGACAAAAGGGGCTCCTCTTACGAAGCCTTCATAAACGTGTACACTAAATGTATTCTGACTATTGGTAGGTAGTTTGTGTAGGTGACTCCTAATTCCTAACTGCTTTTGCTTTTCTTTACGTTGCTGTTTACACTTATGTATTTATCTTATCTATTTTTTAGTGTATCTTATCTGTTTTTTAGTTCTCGAAGTGTTTTCTATTTCTTATTGCCACCCGTGTGCCACTGAAATTAAAATGAACTTCCCTGAGCCAGTGAAATTAAAATATTTACTCATATCATTAGTTTTAAGAATTCCTAACTGTTTCCTAACTTACTGAGTCGTAGCAGGTTGATCCCTTGGGAAATCTAACAAATGCAGGGTATTAGAAACAATCAGGTATAACATCCTCCATCATTATATAGTTGTTAATGAAACGAACGTAAAATGTGCTAACTGTGAAAAAAAGTCACAAGAAAATGTAGCAAATGTATGGTTGAATTACATGAAAAATATTTCCAAGAATTCCACAACAATTAAAATTTTCTAATATATAATATCAATGTTTTCTTATTTTACATTTTTTGTAGCAAATTTAATATTTGAATTTTATTTTTAAAATTTAAGATCACCTTTGTATAGATTTTGTAAGAAATGATATGCTGGAAAAACCTATACCCTCTCGTGCCTAGCGTCCCAAAATTGGGACTTTTTATTTTGTTATATAAATGATTTTTTTTTACTTGTCATTTTTTTTACTATTTTTCTTATTCATTTCGCACCATTTTCTAACCACTACAGAAAATTTGAAGCGGAAAAAAAATTCAGGCAAAAATGGGTTAAAAATAATTATATTTTTGTTTTATTTAATAATTCTACATTTAAATTCTAAAACTAGTAAATCTTCAGATCAGAGGCCACAACATCAATTTTTCAGAACAGTTTATCTCGCTTTGCATAATATATGGCACTTTGAAATCCACAGTTAATAATGTTAGATTATTTATAAATTTCTAAGCATATAAGTTTTCTTAAAAGTTCAGAAAATCTAATTTTTAAGAATGTGAAATTAGCCTGATTTAAATTCCCTTTCTCATATGCTAAAAAATTCAGTAACTAGACAACTGTTAAATTAATATATATATATGATTAAAAAGACATACATATTATTTCAAAATTGTAAAAATGATTAAAGAAAAATCTTACATAGATAATCTTATTTATATAATCTTAATATTTTTTGAGCATATGCACAAAATTCCATAAAATAATATAGAAAATTGTGAAAGGCCAAGGAAATAATTGAAAAAATTTCAAACAAATTTGATTAACTTAAGACATTGCATAGCAAAAATTTAGAATTCATAATGCAACGAAAATTATTCTAAACATTCTTTTGTCCAAAATCATCTGAACGAATGAAATTTTATATCTGGTATGTCGATATATTCATATATTTGTATGTTTGGTATATCGAGATACCAGACATAAAATTTCATTTGTTCAGGTGATTTTGAGAAAAAGAATGTTTAGAATAATTGGCATTATATTATGAATGCTAAATTTTTGCTATGCAATGTCTTAAATTAATCAAATCTGTTTAAAATTTCTAAAGCACCCTATTCTTCAGGGATGTTTTAAACTCTAATTTCCTTAATATTCTTACATATAAAAGTTTGGAATGGCAACATTCTTAAATTTGTTTATTTGACATATTTTGGCACTCTTTTTTTTATGGAAAGTGGAGTGGCCGACAAGGTAATAGACAAGAACTGAATAATTAATTGAAATGTTTTCTGTTTTCCCTAAAGTGTCAAATGTGTAAAAAATAGAGACAGGAAATATACTCACATAATCATTGCATTTGTTCTAAAACTTTCCAAATCTTAAAAATAAGGGTTTCAATTAATAAATTTGAAGTCTGTGACAAGCCTTGGCAATGACATTTACAACTTTACAAATTTTTTTAGATATTCATTTTTTTTTTTTTTTCATATTTGAAGTACATAATGTAGTGAGTGCTTAAATACAAATGCTCACAAAAACCAATCATTCATAGTTCACTTGATTAATTCATATTTTTTAGAGAAAAACATAAAATTTCCTATTATCTGAGAATGACTCGCATATCAAGTTTTACCAATTAAAGATTTGTACAAGGAAAATACAATCATTCATTTTCATCCTAGAGATAAGTTCAGATTTAATTATTATTATTATTATTATTGGCTGAGACAGATATTGAAAGTACACAGCAGAAATTTGTTAACATTATAACATTTTAAAATTGTTTCAAGATTAATATTTACATTTAAAAGCCTCAATTTTCATGTTCCCAAAAATCATTTAAAATGGCAAATTTGTTTTTTTATTTCTAACCACTGGCAAAAATCTGTAAAATTCACTGTTTTCATTCTGCTAAAATATCATTGTACAACTATGGCAGAAAGACATTAGTTCTGCTTTCCAATAAACAAAGGACTTCAAACAGAAGAGAAATATCTCAGGGCTTCTTTATGTTACTAACAATGACTGTGCAAAGGCTTCAAAATCAGAAAGAATATTTCTCTTTATATCACATTATTATCAATTCAGTTTACTTTCAGTTCTTAAAGGATTGTAAAACACTGTAAGAAACTTGGGCCACATTCTTGTTTCTCAAATAACGAGAGTGTTTTTTTATTTTTTTCCATTTTTTTATAAACAAAATTTTTACCATAAGGCTGAGCCCGAAGACTGGTAAAAAAAATAGAGTCCAAGCTGGATTCAAGCACGGACTGAGCCCGCGAGCTGCGATTTTTTTCTCTTCCAAATCATCGCAATCGTAATGGAAATTAACATTTGTTTCAATGAATTTCCAGGTTTAGTTTGAATTTCCCTGATATTTCCAGGTTAACAAAATTCCCTGATATTTCTATGTTTTCCAGGTTTTCCAGGTCTGTGACCACCCTGGTCATCACCATGGCAACCTAGAATCATTACCTATCATGGGATATCATAGAATGAAGAATGCAATTATAACTTGGGTCATAGAGGTTATAAAATGTCATATAAGTCCTATATGTATATAACATCATACATGTCACATAACTAGGCGATACATCTCAGTTGTTTGACGATGAATCCTTGGAAGCTGCTATAACAAAGAAGTACCGATTTAAAAAAAAAAATTCAAGTTACTTAATAAATATTTTTATTAACATCTTTTTAAGTTTCAATTCAATTTTCATAAAATTTAAAATGACTCGACAAATTGCAACGATTATATATGCATTAAATTAAAAGACATTTGGTTGGGTAGCTTTGTGCTGTTATATGCGGACAGACGGACCAGACGACGACTATAGGTGCTATGTATTTATATAATTACGAACGCACCTAGAAATTGGAAAAATGGGGTTTTAATAGTGTTCTTACAAAATTTATAAAAAAAATGGGCCATAATTCGTAAGATTCTGTAAATTTTACAGAAAATTTTTGCAAGGGAGAATTTATAGAAAATGTTTGCATCATTCTAACAAAAATAGGATACAGCAGATTATATTAAAACAGAATTTTTAATAATAAATTATACAGTGAAACAGCACCGAAAAACTGGCGATAAATCACATTTAAATAATAAAACTTTGTATGAATCACTATATAAACAAAAGAACACACAAGAAGCATTTCGGACTGGAAATTTTTAACAGAAGTAACAAAATCAGACCAAATCAGACACGTGTTAACTTTGCCTGATGACGGGCTGTTAAAAATTTCCAGCTCCTGAAATACGCCCTGTGTGTTCTTTTGTTTTTATGGTGATTCATACAAAGTTTTATTATTTACTTGTAATAAATTATACGGTTGATCACTTAATATTATAGAAAATTTAAATGACACTCTTGATCTTTTAAAATTAACCACATGAATAAAACAAATAATGTAAGGTTTGTAAGTAATTTAGAATCAAAACCCAACATAGCTCTTTAGTATGTTTTAAAATGCTAATATACCACATAAAGATACTTACTTTCAAATCTGTATTTAAAACCATAATTTTCTCTGTAGAAATAAAAAGATCTACTTCTGTACTAGGTTGAGTTTCACCTTCAGGTGCCTAGAAGATACAATTCCAAATTAAAATAAAAAGAGTTTTACAACCTATATATCCATTAAACAGATGAAAACAATATGAAGTTATACATATTTAAGCTTGGACAAATTATAAAGAGAAATCATATGAGTGGTATAAATTTTCTTTGAGAAATAAATGAACACATATATTAACTGGAATATCATGCAATCAAAGAAATCTGTATAATATAAAGACAAATATAAATGTGGAATACAAATGTGCAATACAAAATCATATATAATCATGTCAGCAGCTAAGCATGGATAAAATGATTGAAAAGCAAACTTTTATACAACATCTTAAAGATTTTAGAGGGTATCATCAAACATTTGCAAGGAAAATTAAAAGGTCACAGTACACAGCAAGGATACTTATTTAGTCAATGATCAACTTATTTAGTAAAAAATACAGAGTGCCACACTCCAAATTAAACCAAGATATTCATCGAAAACTAATGAAGATTTTATGAATAATTTTTGTATGTGAAATTGAATAGTGTGAGAAATGTGATGTCACAAAAAGTGATAGAAGTACACAATTATTTAGTCAGTGACCACTCACGGACTGGTCCAGCACTCAATTCCAATAGAGAGGTTTAAAAACCCATGTTATACCCCCATGACCTTCTGATCATTATATATACTGCATATTCCGGCATATAACGTTCACTTTTGGTAACAAGAAAATTAATCAAAATTTAGAGGTGCTTATTATAAGCTAGTTATGAAATTGAAAGTTTAAAAACATATGAATTGAAATTTCTACATTACAGAACATGTTGTTTAGTTACAAAAAATTGCATACTTTATAAGCTTAATGATGTTTGCTATTACATGAAAAATACTAAATATTTCACTTTTAAATTTTCTTTGCTATTTTTCTGCTACCCCCAAATTTAAAAATGTACTCTGACAGTTTAGGTATGTTGCTGCCATATATGGTATAATCATGTATGTACTGCCAGCTATATTGAGAAATATGGAGTGTTCTGAAATAGAGTTGTTGTTCTAGCACCTCTCATGATGTCATCAGATTTACACAAACCTTAGTCTGTTGTAAACTTCACCACAAGATATATCGTCACCAAATATTTCACAAAAACCTGGGTTAATTAGGCTTGGAGTAAGGGTAACATGTACTTTCTGAATAAGTGGAGCTATTACCCATTTCTTCTATTGCAAGAGTTCGAGGATACCCTGTATAAAAACTTCACATAAGAGACACATATTTGTTTTTTTTAATATTGAAGAAAATATTATATATATATACATATTCATGCAAAAACAGGACAAAGTGTGATAAAAAGAAATTTCTCTACAACACTGCTTGTTACAAAAGAAACAAAAATACACAGTTTTAATGTTTCGATTTTACAGGGAACCAAACAAAAAATGAATGTGCAGATAATAATAATAATAAAAAAAAGAAAAACATATTGATCCACCTAAAGAAAATATTTCATGCACAAGAAAAAGAGAATACATCATATAAGGTGCAAGAGCTGAAGGGAAAACCAAACCAAAACTCATAAAACAGTGATATAGAGTATTACAATGGGCAAATAAAAACCGATAAGAAAACGTATATACTAGCAGCGTCAAAAGCAAAACTTTATAAACCATTTTCTTGGGATGTATTAAGCTTGAATTTCCAATGAAGAAGCATTTATATTTCATGCACACATGCGGATTTCCTTGCTTTTTAACAGTGCACATTTAAGCAACAGTGTTTGGATGAAGTTTACTGGAGAAAATCTAGGAACACAGTTACATAAAAATTAATAGTCATGTACAAAAACAGAGAAAGTATTGAAAGAAATTAACTGTAAAATATCTTTTTTCTTGTTTGTTCATGTACTTGAAAAAAAAAAAATTATCTTAAAAAGAATTTAATTTCAATAGCGGAAAAAATTGTTTCTACAATTTTCATGTATAGTTAAGAATTTAATTTAAAAAACGTAAAAAAAATTGTTTCTACAATTTTCATTGTATACTTTAAAATCTTTAAAAATTTATCTTATGTATCAAAAAGTATTTATTTTTTCCTGGATAAAATTTACTTTAATTTAGCCTATAAATTGTAATAAATCCTCAATCGATATTCCCAAATTAAAAATAAAATTGAATGCTTAGATTACACCTATTTTTATCTTTTAAAATTGTGATAAAAGAATAATTTTAAAAAACAATGTTTCGTGTAGTATAGAAACAACATAAAAAATTTAAACATACTACAGTTATTCATACTTTTGAAAATTAAAATTACTTTGCAGATGCAAATAGAAAAAAAAAAAAAAAAATCTGCATTTTTAAATATTCCTAATTTTTTTAAGAGCTCATTTTTTGCTTGTTTCTAATATTTTTTGAAAAAAAAAAATTAATTAATCACAATTTAAAATAAGTAGATTTATTTAAAGATAAATTTCAAATCTCACAAGATTTCTTTAAAGCTAGTAGTCTCTAACTTTTATGATGTTATAATAAAGTGGATAAAAGTCCACAAATAGAATTATTTTTTTCTTTTTTGACAAATAAAAATGTTATTCACTCTAAAAACGACATTTTAAAAACTGAGCAAAAAATTCTCAAATCTGAGTATGTCGCATAGTCAAAATGGCTTCGAATCAAAATTATTCAATGTATTTCTTTTAAGTGCTAAAAGGTGTAAATTAACAACATAATAAATGCACAGTAAAATAAAATAACTTTTATTAGGTTGTGTGACAAGTTTCGGCTCACTCCGAGCCATTTTCAAAAACAAATGAGAATATTCCTTATAATTAGGAATATTCTCATTTGTTTTTGAAAATGGCTCAGAGTGAGACAAAACTTGTCAAAAAACCTAATAAAAGTTATTTTACTGCGTATTTATTGTGTTGTTAATTTACACCTTTTAGCACTTAAAAGAAATACATTATTACGAGGTGTTATAATTTATTATACTGTCAAAAATACTCAAGTTTGAAACATGTATAGACTCATTTCTGAAAACAAGAATACACACTCAAGAATAAAACATCTTGTGCTCATTTTTGAGTATTTCCATATTTCAAAAATGAGTTTGAACCGATTCTAATCATTTTTGATTATGTCCATGTTTCAAAAATGAGTATGAACTCCGTTTTGAGTATGTTCATGTTTCAATATTCTGAGTATTTCTAGTATTTCAGAACTGAAAGCATTGAGGTCATCCTATTTGAAACAAACAGTTTCATAACAAAAAGAAAACATTGATTTATTCAGATTTGAAAGTGTCATTTTTTTCAGTGTTGCTGGAGACACATTTTATCAAAAATTAGTTAATTCTAAAATAGCCTTAAATTGCATTTTTTTCCCTTTAGCATTTTATTTATTCAATAGGATCTACCAAAATTATAGTGATAAAATAAGACTTAATTTGTGATATGTTTAAAAATTTTTGAGATTACTATTATTATTATTATTTTTTTAAACAAATAACACTTACAAAAATTACATAATGAATAAATAAGCCTTAAATGTTTTGAGTCTTTTTAGCTGACAGTTAGATGTGTAGGGTGAAATGTGAGATGGAAATTTTTAGAAAATAAACAGAAAAAACTTTGACAGCGACCATATGTGCAGAAGCTACTCACGGTGTGTGGGCACAATGAAATTTTCATCTGTTCTACCCGATCGTCGTCATTGGGAGCGGTGTAAGTGTCGGTTCCAGAAAATGGTTCATCGGGATCTCCCTTCGATGCCGAAACATCATTTTTACCGGCGATCTGCATTCTGGCTGGGTTATGCTTTAGGTGTTAAAGTTATTCAAAAAATATTAAGATGCTACTAACAAGTGCAGCTAAAATATGTGAAGGCAAAACTATACAGCATTTTTAAAATAGCATTTAAAACTTTATTTATCAATACTTTCATTTATATGGAGAGCACATTCAAAATCTAAGCTTAAAATATCATCTCTGCAAAAGCAAAACGAAATGGTATTGGTTTTCCCATAAATTTTTCAGCTTCTTCAAAAAGTTTATGTAAAGTCTATAGAACATTAACTATGTTACTACAATATAGACAATGTAGAATTTATCTGCAAATCAATAAATGTATTAATTACATAAACAAAAACGAAAAATTATACGTCAAGCATAAATTATGTAACACTTTCCAACATGTCCAAAATAATTTTAAAAATCTTTACCGTTTAATACGGTGAACTAGGATATAAAAGCAAAGAATTTAGAAAATGCATAACATATTTAAAAACACAATTTTAGAAATTATCAACACTATTCAGAAAACTATCCAAATTCTTTTGTGCGGCCCTGTATAGGAGCTATAGATTTGTATATATACTGCATAGAATGCTCAATTTTAGCTCAGCTAGATAGATTTTTGCTCAGACAGTTTAAAATTCCCCATTTGGAATTTCCGTCAATAAATGTAAATGTACTCCAGAACTTTTGTGCTGCCCTGTATAGGATCTATAGAATTTATACACACCAAGTAATAGACAAAAAATGAGTTCAATTTTAAAACGCGTTCAGCAACTGAAAAAGCACTTCTGACAATTATTGTTAATAGGCAGAACCGAATTCTTTTGTGTATCCCTATCAATGAACGATAAATGCTACGCGCACAATATTCTATAGTAAGCCTCTTGAAATGCGCCTTAGTGACATATACAAATTTCAATACATCTGAAATAGTTAAGCATTCTTAAAATAAACTGGAAATGATTTTTCTCCATAGGCCGTCATGCAACGGAATTCTTTTGAGTGTCCCTGAAAAAAAAAATTTAAATGCTAAACACACCCTATTCTATAGTAAACCTCTTGTAATGCACCTCAGGGACATATATCCATTTTAATCAATTTGACAGTGTGTAACATCATTAAAATAAACCGCAAATAGACCATAATGTAACAGAATTCTTTTGAGTGTCCCTGTAAAAAACTACACTTCATATTCAATACCAAACAGGCCATAGTAAACCGCAGTAACCTATATCAATTGCATGAAAATACGTATATATTTATGTGAGTTAGAGCACAGATAGACAGACAAACCAAATTCATAAACACTTCTCAACTATGCTGGAAAGTGTTAAAAAACACATTTTATACAAAGTAAAAGACCCCATTAATAGCTTACTTAACTTGTTAAGCATAATGAAAGTAGCATAATTAAAAAAAGTGTATTTTTTAACACATTTTAAAGAGGTATTGTCACAATTTAGAAAGGACAGAGGTTCTCCTCCCCCTTCAAATAACAGAAATGTGCTGTTGGAAATCAAGACATCAAAAGTGGGGAAAAAGGGAACTAGAAATATAAATATGCATTTAACAAGATAGATTCAAAACAGGCTATAACATGGGGCTGGGTTAAATATGCTATCCTCCTATTTTGCAACCAATGGCTCAACAAACTGGAACCTCAAGTTTGAAGCAAATTCCAAGCCACATCAAGTATGAACCAAGATTTAAACACACAAATGAAGGGTGTAGATGCAAAATTCACACTCTCCATATAACCTAGTTTTCAGAAAAATGAAAAAAACTGATTATTATTAATAAACAGGATATATTGGCACTTTTTTTTTTTTGTATGATATATTTCTTGCCATAACAACTAGTTGCACACAGTCCTAAACCTGCAATAATTGTGGTAAAGCTAGAATTTAAATTGGGAAAATGTGAGTTTTGCAACAAACTTTTATGGATAATGTTAGTTATAAACCAAAATAGTTATGAATTTAAAACAACAAGAACCAAAAAAGAAAATAAAATATCTGAACATTAGTTTTCATTATGTTATTTTGGAGCGTAATAACAACAAAAATCGAAAAACATTTATTAAAAATAATGTGTGCAAAAATTTTACTATTTGACAGGGCTCAACATCTTCACTGTCCATTAACCTAGTGCAACATTTTACACTACTTTTTACTTCTGTACCTCCCTGATTGGTTAAATTAGAGAGTGAATTTTGCAGCAAAACAATTGTTGGATAATGCGAGTTATGCATCAAAACGATATTTTCAGCTTTTTTCTTTTTCAACCTTAATATGTTTTTTGGGTCCAAATCACTTTTACAGTCTGATTTGCCTTAAAAAGACGAACACGGTGATATGAATAACTCAATACCTAAAAAAGTAGATAATGTGACTTTTGCATCTGCACCATTCAAATGTAAAGTGTAGAAGCTGCAGCAAAGGCAAAGTGGATGCTTCTACTTATTTTGAAAGAAACATCAATCACTGAATAGAAATTTTATGAACAAAAAAGTGCTTAATAAATTAATACATTAAATTCAAATTTAAGATCCAATCTTTTAGATTTTACTTATGAAAAAAATTTATATTTTTATTGACAGCATGATTTGCAAAGGTACAGACATTTATAGAATCCTTTTTGACTCTGTTGTCTCTTTTAAACCTAGCTCTTGATTAAGAGCCAATCAATGCTGTAGTTGTGTAAAAAAACAAAAGATATGGGCCAGAGAGTTACACTCTATAGCTTTACATAAGAAACAGGAGATAATATGGGTATGATGTCGCATCATATATTATTCAATTTTAGTAATTATTCCCCTCTCAATTAATTCCCTTTTTCAAATTTGTTCCCTTTTTCATTATTTTAACGCTCACTGTTCTACAAAAATACTTTTTCATTTTCCTTTCCCACCATTTTGCATAAATTTTGGTGCCAGTCACCAGAGCACTAGTACAGGAATTTTTACGACATGGTACCCGGGAATGTTCAAACTTTGTATTAAAAGGATATTAGAATAAACGGAATGAAATTTGTTACATTGAATTAAACAAAATGGTGGGAAAGGAAAATGAAAAAGTATTTTTGTAGAACAGTGAGCGTTAAAATAATGAAAAAGGGAACAAATTTGAAAAAGGGAATTAATTGAGAGGGGAATAATTACTAAAATTGAATAATATATGATGCGACATCATAATGGGGTTTCATTAAAAAATTCAGAGGATGTAAGGCAATTACCACTCTATACTATCCACTACAGACCTGGAATCAATGTCTTAAGAGGCTTATTCCTCCACGCGAAAACACCCGCTTGTTAATTTTAATCCTATGGGGGAAAATATTTTAAGATATCTCGTTCGCATTTCAATATTTTTAAATGATTTTTTTGTTTGCATTGGATAGCTGAGGTCGATCTCTATGCATGCCCTTTTTTACTTTTGACTACAAGTTTTTTTTAAATTTTTTATTCAGATACTTTCACTTTCGGAGCTGATTTCAAAAATGAAAGTATCCTCAATAAAAAAAACTGCAACCAAAATCGAAAAAACTAAAAATGGGCCTGCACAGAGATTGACCTCTGCTTCCAATGCTAATAAAAAATCATTTAAAAATATTGAAATGCAAACGAGATATCTTAAAATATTTCCTCCATAGGATTAACATTAGTGAGCAGGTTTATTACATGAGTGAAGTAGCTAGCCTCTTAAACACTAGATAAGTAAAATAATGAGCCACTGAAAAACAAGAGGGAGAAATATTTCCAATATAATAAAATACTATATGGTTCCTTATGAATTCTATAAGGCAAGATTTGATATAAAAATAACCTTATAGGAACTAAGAACTCTGCGATAATTAAAAAAATAAATTGCTCCAAAATGCATTTATTGTTTTTCTAAAAGACTGGTTTGCCTGTGGTTGACAGATGGGTTTTCTTCAAACCAAATTCCCTTTCCTACTTTAGTTTTTGGAGAGCACAAAGGTATTTTTCGACAAAATTTGCTCTCTCTAATAAAATGTTCATAATCTCCACTTCAAGTTTACTGTAATACTTGTCAGAAGATCTTTATAAAATCATGAAAAAATACAGAGTTGATTAATATGACATAGGGGAAAAAAAAAAAGATTAAATTCTGTATGCATCACTTTCATGATAACCATAAATCCCTTATGCTTAAAAAAAAACAACAAAAAAGTTTTTTTTTATCTCCATAACATCCATCATGAGTTGTTTACTATAATTCACTCAGCAGAATTTTAAAACTTAGTCATATACAAATCTTCCATAATAATCACAATTTATTTAACTTGTATGTCAACAATTTTGTTTGTACATTGTGAAGCATATGTATAGTTGTACTTGGGACACAATAATGGGGTTTAGAGGTTAATAGTATATATAGTAATAACATAGTAACACAAATACAAAAAGAGTAATACTTAATGAAAAAAAAAACATCAAATTGAAAAAAATAAATACAAATTTATAAAGTTTTTAACTGAACAGATCCATTATGAATAGGAAACAGATTTCTCCTTAATCTTCAAAATATGTGCCTTACTTTTTAAATATCCGAATGATCAAAAAAAAAAAAAAAAAAAAAAAAAAATCCATAGAATAAACAATATCCTATTAACATGTTATATTTGGAAATATATTAACATTCATGTACTGGCTTAAGGCTGTTCTCAAATCCAAACAAGCTACTTTTTGACATATTTTTAAATTCATTTTTGTTCTCTAATACATGAAATGGGCAGGTGTTGTTATTCAGAAACTATGTAATCAAAACACTTTTCCCTTTTTAGATAAAGTCAGAAAATACTTTCAAATTTGGCATTTTGAACCGATTTCCTGCCGCAGCAGCCCGAGGAGCGCAAAAAAGTGTTGTCACGTGACCACAATCTCTTAATATTTCCGATAAGTAATATATTTATCAAACAAGTTGAAAACTGTACATTAAACATGACAAATGAGGTGCGTTTGTATTAAAACTAATTTTACAATGTAAAAAATCATTCTTATTATTTCAGTGAAATGAATTATATCGTCTGTTATGACTGAAATGAGCATGCCTTTTTTTTTTTCTTATACGTATGCCACATTTACAGATGCGAATTTTTTTTTTCGACTCCAGACAGCGCTGCAAAATTCATCCTGGAGACATTGCTTTGCGAATGATTATCTTCACGGTTTAATATTTTTAGAACTCATAATGAACGAATCTCTTGTGGTCATTTTCTTTAATGGATTGAGATATTTGGCTTTTAACCTAATTTTAACTGAAGTTATCTCAGAATTTAAAAATATCTGAATTAACTCATCTCTCTAACAAACCATTTTTTTGAATGATCTTTCTAAAAATGTAACTTTTAGGCATTTTTATCCAAAAAAATAATTTTTAATAAAAATGGCCGCCTGGCAAAGGAAAAAAGAAATGGACCCCATTTGCTTTCCTCAGTCACATAATTTATTATATAGATTACGTACGATAGGATTTAATGGAATAAAGAAAACTTTTGTTAGTATCTTTTTAAGTTTCGATTCGATTTTCATAAAATTTGAAAGGACTCGACAAAATTCTGCAACGATTCTATATATTAAATTTCAAACCATTTGGTTGGGTAGTTTTAGCGCTGTTATATATGGCGGACGGACGGACATACCAGATGACAACTATAAGTGCTACATATTTATATAATTACGAATGCACCTAAAAAGGAAAACTCATTTAGATTCCAAATAGCTTCCATAGTCAGACCTGCCAATTTTATGCTTTTGCGTTTAAAAATGAGTCAGAAAGTTTCACGTTGTTCAGCAGGTCATTTGAGAACCACCTTAAAGACAAAATTTATCAAAAAATATAATTTTACAATAATAATACATTTTTGAATAGGGAGTCTTCAACCTCTTTCTCTCAAAATCGTTTATCCTTACAAATTCCGAAAGGTAACCTTTGCATTATTTAATCACAAAAGACAAATTTTCCCATACTAAAATAGTGGTTGGTATCTGGCAAGCCACAGATCGAAGACCCCCTATTTTACAACATAATACAAACACAGAAATATCTGAAAACTATTGAAGACTATCAAATACTTACTAGAGACTACAAAAAGCAGCAAAAAAGAAAAAGGAAAATGCATTCAATATATTTTTTTAATTTCATTTTTATAAAATATGCAGATATAGGTTAAGAAAATGTACACAATAAACTATTTATAAAGCCTTTTTAATAAATTCAGATAAATTTGACATTGTACAGCAAGAAACACTGATTTTGAGAAAAGGTAAAAAATTACATAAAGACAGGATCAAACACACATTATATTAAGTTCACTGCACCTATGCAACAGAGTCATCATTTTAAAAATAATTTTCTTTCATTGTTGCAGTTCTGTAAACATTGCAACTGATACAACTTATTTGCAGAATGGGAAAGAACTTATCAAAAGTTTGCAAAGGGGATTTTTATGACATCCAGAAATAATAAAAGTAATATAACATCCATTTACTGTTCCATCCATGCTGTTCATTTTTATTGCATTTAATAATAATGTTTAAATAGAATTAACTTTCACGACGAATGTATTCACACCATAAAATTTTTGGTACTTATGTATCATCTGTGCCAGGAAGACAGATTGCCAAAAAAAAAAAAAAAAAAAGAGTTAATCGCCAATCATGTTTCTTGTCGCCAATCACCAGTTGTGTTCAAAACAGTAATTTAATGCACATTTAATAAATAGGTACCATCGTTAAAAATTATAAATAATATAAAAGCAAACTAATATAATATAAAACAGTAACTTAGTTGTTACATATATAACTTCAGGTTGGTAGCTTTTAGACATAAAAGTATCTTATGATGCTAGTTTTACATCCAGTGGGATATTATGCTAGTTGGAATAAATCTGATATAGATATCTTATACATGCATATATATTTATTAGGTAATTTTATGTTAGCTGGATGCCAGTGATAACTCACCAGATCTTATTTCAACTGTCACCATTTGTATTGCAGACAACTAACGATCCATTGAACAATGATTTGAACACAATAACAATACATTTTTACTAATTCTAAATTATATTAAAAGATTTTGGGATAAGTTTCTATTTTTGTGCATAGAAAATGAGATACGATGCTTTCATTATGAAATAAAATGTTTCTAGTCTATGTTATATCTTATTTTAACATTTTTATTGTGGACTACGCCTAATTATTAACAGACTAAATCATAGCCTCCAGAGATTCTTTACAGGACATGGAGGGAGATTGAATATCGTCTGGATGTCTGTTGAGCGACTCATGGTACACATATCGAAACGTATTGAAATGGATATAAAACTTGGTACTTTTCTTAATATTTTAATACTAAATTTAAATTCTTATTATGTGTTTCTTTATTTGCATAATACAAATTTGTAATCCCGGCATTCTTTTTCGATGGCCCTGTATTTTAAATAAAATGAATGCAATATGAATGATAGTGATGGGAACACTGTTTGGCGATTTATCACCCGCACCTGCATAAAAGTATCAAATATGTTCTGGAACATCAGCGAAAAAACAATATGACAATAGCATAAACATGTGCTGTTTCTTTAGGACTGCAAACCATTTGACGAGATTTTACAACCTAATTTGGTGATATTATATATCTCTGTCACTTGGCTATTCCTCCTTGAGTCTGCTATAAATAACAAAGAAGTGGCTGGTAAAAAAAAGCACTTAAAAAAAAGTTAAAAGTATTTTTATTAGAAAAGAGGACAAAGCTAAAAGATAATTTTTTCTATATATATTTTTTTTTTCCTGCAAATGGGGTCTGATGAAATCAACAGGTGACACCCTTGTATTAGACTAAGTGTCTCTTTATGTACATGCAGTAGTGAAAATATTTAAGAAATTGATTTTGTACATGAAATAGTAAATTGAATATAGAATGAAAGATAGCTTATGAGAACTTTGTTTCTCGTTCCATGGCTGTTTTCTCTATCTCACCAAGGTCACTTTCTATTAAAAGGAAGTATTTATAAAGACAACTGTATTCACGTATAAAGAATTCCAGGTACTTCTCCATTATCCTGTTAACCACTTTTCATAACAAAAAATTATCGCCAAACTGTAATGCCAAATAAATAAATGAAAGAATGTTGCCATTGGAATCTCAAAATAAATAAATAAAATAAATAAATGCAAGAAATCCAGAAAACTTATTAAGCTTAAGCAGTAAAATTTAGAATATATTAATGAAAACAGAAAAAAAATATTGGATATTTATTCATTTACATTACTTTTCTTAATTATCCCTCTGGTGAATAAATAATATTTGTGACGTCAGTTGAAACTGATCTATTTATTGTATGTAACTATGCATTGCAACATTTTTTCCAATGCTTTTTCTCTTTTAATATCATGGCACTGCCATTTCAGGATGAAATAGTTATTTTAATTAATGAAATAACTAATAAATCAGTAAAACATAATGAAAAATACAGGTAAATGTCGAATAAAAAGCCACTTCATGACACAGCAAACACATGTAATGCTTCTGCTGTCAAGTTAATGTGTCACCATGATCATGCATTTTTGGCCTTAAATCCTATAATTTAGCGATAGTTTTTTCTTATGAAAAGTGGTCGACGGGATAATGGAGAAGTACCGAATTCCATATATATTACAAACTTTATTCAAGCAGTTCTTCTAGTCTTCATTTTCCAGTACCATTATTTCAAAATAGTAATCTTGCCTTATTTAATCATTGAGCTTGCAATAATTTTTTGTGGTGAAATAAGATGAAGATTACTATTTGGTATTAGGGGTACTCAAAAGTGAGGAGCTCTTTATTGTATGTCTTTAAATAACTTCAAAGTAAAACAATAATCCCTACATGATAAATAAATATATATATTCACCTTAATTCTAGACACTGCTTCTTCAGCTTGCATCATTCTAGTGGCTTTCGTTGGTTGACCTTCGCATACTAACTGAGTTGAGCCTAAGTATCGAGCTCGAAAGAGCACACCTTCTATGAGAACTGCTGGTTCATGAATCAAAACTGAAAGAAAGCATTTCCAGTAAGTTAAATGAAGAACGGTAGTCACATTAAAATAATAATAGTGATAGACAATTTAAATTTTATAATTTAACAAACATTTATAAAACAATTAACTGAATTGATATTGCATCTTGGTGCAATTAAGAAATAGCTTTTGACTAGACAATAAATGATCCAACCATCTTTTGAAAAGTTTTTATTTTTAAAAGTTATTATTATTTTTTTTTTTTTGTATATTACTCTGATTAAATAGGAAAAATAAATAAATAAAAATAAAAAATTACACCTATAAAATTTACAGAGGGGCCAAGTTCTCGTAAAAATATGCTGCAATATGTGGATTAATTTGATCTAGTTTAACGAAGTTTCGAACCAGAAAATTTATTTGATGAATCTTTATTTAATTTCAGGTTTCTACATGAAATTTATTTAATTTCATTTCTTAAAAAAATTTCTGGTGAGAATCATATTAAACCCGGGTCAAATGAACGAACATATTACAAAAGATTAGTGGGAGCTAGGCACTTCAGAGTTTAGCAAGAATGGTTTGTATTCGATAAAATTTAAATAACTTATGCAAAAGTGGAATTCAATTTAATTGAAATGTAAAATAGTATAAAATCAAGAAAAATGTAAAAGTTACATATTTAAAATTAATGTACACACTTGCAATTTTAAGGTGGTTCTCAAAAAAAAAAAAAAAAAAGAAAAGAAAAGAAGAAAAAAATTTCTTGCTCAACAGCATGAAATTTTCTGACTTGCAGGTGTGATTACTAAAGTAATTTGCAATCGAACAGTTGTTTCCTTTTTTGATAAATGAATTAAACGTTGAGTTGTAAGAGATTGTAATCTCAGAACAGCAGTAGTTTTTTTTTTCTTTTCTCGTGCTGTCACACCTGGAAATTCAGTAAAACAAACTTTGATAGCATTTTCTGAAAAATCATCTTCCTTTAGTTAAAAATACGTAGAAAAACTGTCCGATTACATAGTTTCTGAATAAGATCACCTGCCAGTCAGATGGGTTTGGGAACAAAAATGAAGTAAGAAATGTGTGAGAAAGTAGTTAGTTTGGATTTGAGAACAGCCTTGAGCATAATTTAATATTTAAATTAATAGGTTTCAAAATAATAAGTTTTACATGCACACTCAATATGAAAAAACATGCCACTTTTCACATTAATAATACATAGTATCACAAATGAAAACAATAAATACTACTTAATAAATTAATTAAAAACTACTTAATGCAACCCAATTCACAACTATGTTTTTCTTTCTCTTGGAACATTTACTATTGATAGTTATATATTAAATGAAGTTAACTCTCTGTAAAACAATAAATAAATCTACAATTGTTCTCTTACCTTAGTTATTGATTGCACATAGTTGAGCCATCAAAAATAAATTTTTTTAATTTTTATTGCAGTAAAACCTCTGAATTACGGAGACCTTGGAAGTGCGGAATTTGCCTGCTATTCGGAAGTGTTCACTTTTTAGAGATAAAAACTATGCATAATAAATATTTTGGGGATTAAATAAGTGTTCACTAAACAGAGGTATATGCTATTTTGGAATGTTTGTTATGGAGGTTTTACTGTACTTGCATGTATTGATGTTTTATTACATGAAATATCACACTATTGCAAACAAGTTGGAAATTGTATGTTAAACGTGACAAATGAGGTGCGTTCGTTTTATAACTAGTTTCACAATGTAAAAATATCATCCTTATTATTTCAGTGAAATGAATTACAGCGTCTGCAATGAGTGAAATGAGCATGCCTTTTTTTTTTCTTATTACATATGCCACGTTTACAAACACATTTTTTTTTTCTACACCAGACAGCGCTGCAAAATTTACCATGGAGATCTTGCTTTGCGAAGGATTACCTCCATGGTTTAACATTTCTATGACTCATCATGAACGAATCTCCTGTGTTTATTGACTCTAATGGATGGAGATATTCGACTGTTAACGTAATTTCCACTGAAGATATCTCAAAATCTATACATTTTTTAATGCAACTCATCTGTCAAGCAAACCATTTTTTTCAACAATCTTTCTAAAAAATGCAACTTTTATGCAAATTTATTCTAAAAAATAATTTTGAATAAAAATGGTTGTCTGGCATATGAAAAAAGAAGTAGTTAGCCCGTATTTGTTTTCTTCTATGTATAATATGATTTAATAGAATGACGAAAACTTTTATGAATATCTTTTTAAGTTTTGATTCGTTTTCATAAAATTTGAAAGGACCCGACACAATTCTGCAACGATTCTATATATTAAATTTCAAACCATTCGGTTGGGTAGTTTTTGTGCTGTTTTATGCAGACAAACAGACAGACGGACCAGACGACGACTCTAGGTGCTACGTATTTATATAATTACGAACGCACCTAGAAATTAATAAGATGAAAAATAAACTACAGTTTTTAACACTTTCAAACCTAGTTGAAAAGTGTTTATGACTTTGGTTTGTCTGGCCGTATGGCCGTCTGTCCGTGCTCTAACTCCCGTAAATAGGCTCGGATTGCTCTGCAATTTTTATATGTTATTGTCGCTATCTATAGCATGTTCCCTATTTCAACGGAAGTGCGTAGCACTTATAGTTTTCTTACAGAGACACTCAAAAGCACTCCGTTACATTGCTGTCTATGGGGGAAAATCTTTTGCGATTTATTTAAATAATGCTTTACTATTTTAAACACATTGAAATTTATATATATCACTAAGGTGCATTACAAGAAGCTTAATATGGAATAGGGTGTGCATAGCACTTATAGTTATTTACAGGGGCAGTCAAAAGAATTCCGTTACATTACGTCTATGGAGAAAAATCGTTTCCAGTTTATTTAAATAATGTGTCACTATTTTAAACGCATTGAAATTTATATATATCACTAAGGTGCATTACAAGAGGCTTACTACAGAATAGTGTGTGTATAGCAGTCATCGTTCATTGACAGGGACACACAAAATAATTCTCTACTGTCTGTTAACAATAATTCCTGGAAGTTACTGAACGCGATTTTAAATTTAACTTGTTTTTTGTCTATTACATTGTGTGTATAAATTCTGTAGATCCTATACAGGGAAGCACAAAAGTTCACAAACACATTTCCGTTTATGGACAGAAACTCCAGAAGGAGAATTTTAAACTGTGCTACGTGTTTCCTAACTGAACTAAAATTTAGCATCCTATGTAGTCTACATACAAATCTATAGATCATATACAGGGCTGAATAAAAGTATTCGGATATTTTTCCGAATATTGTATATGTTGAAAATTCCTGAAATTATGTGTTTTTAAATATGTTATGCGTTTTCCAAACTGTTTACTTAGATGTTATCTTTCAGCTTATTAAACGGTATGATTTGTAAAATTATTTTGGAAGCGTTGGAAAGTGTTACATAATCTATGTTTGACGCATGATTTTTCGTTCTTGTTTTTATTACTAACTTGCTATCCTGAATCTAAAGTCAACTCAAGCTTTATTTTCCATAAAACTATATAACTTTGCTCTATAATACACTTGTGAGATTAAGGGAGTTTAAAGAACAATTTTAGAATCAGTGTTTCACGATGAATCTATTACTAATAACGTTATTTGAATTTGGCTATGGTTTTTCTTTAATGATTAGCTAATTTACTAAGATCAGTCTGTAGACAGCAAAAACCCTATGTGGCATGCAATGATTCTCATTATTGTAAGTTTTGAAATGGGAAGAACTTTTTATTGTATTAAGCTGTATCGTTTTAAGGAAGAGAGTCGTTTTCTGACTTTTTCATTATGCTGAGTTATGGAAGAAGTCAAAGAATGTATTAAGATTATTTTGTGAATTTAAGCCAAATTGAAAGAAAGGTGCTGGCTATGATTGAAAGAGTTTTGATTAAGCCCAAAAATATATTCGCCCAAGTTGTGGAAAACGTTTCAAACAACTCTATACAATGGTGGATGAAAAAGTTTTGGTAACTACTTGAATAGCAAACCATTTTTTTGGTGAAAATAGTGAAAAGAAATGAGAATGAATCCTTCAATTCAACAAGACTACTACAGCAGAATAAATAATTTTAGAGATGAATAATACATTAAAAGCTATTTTGCTAAGTAAGAAAGGAAACATCAATTCATTTCAAATGTGAGGCACTTTTCGATTATGCCAATACTATTGTCGCCTAGCGTAATAGTTGGTGCCAAAGGGAAGCTCACAAAACTCAATCAAAGTTAGTTCTTGGCACCACAAATATATAAATCACCCAATTGTAGGATAATTTAAAATTGGAATTTTGTGTTAGCCTAAATCATTTCAGAGAAATGCTACAGTGATTTTGAATTATAACAGGAGCTCACATGTAAACATGACTGGCAGTGGACAACAGTTTTTGGCGAGCTATCTTCTTGGCTCAGAACAGATAATATGTAAGTAACTTAAAAGCAGTTCTTTATTAATATTTATAATTATTATTTTCCAAAAATATGCATATTACCTTATTCTATCCACACGGTTTAATTAATTTTGCAGCACCCCCCCCCCCTATTAATTTTTTTCACTGTGAATCAAAAATTAACTGTAGCAATAGAAAGAAATCAAAATATCCTAATCATTAATGCTCATGATATGAACATTTTAGCAATAGAATACCTAGTACAAAAAGAAATGTTCCTATTTTAATTTAATTTAAAGCAAGATAATAAAATAAATAAAACATAAGACAGAAATATACTAAATTAAAATTTTAGAATGGAGATACTTTTAGCTTACAATTAAGTTTAAGTAGTAGCATGAGAATAAAATTAAAGTCTGTCTGAGGGACGTACTATTGTACAATTATGGCATAAAAAGGTCTTCAGTATGATTTTTTTATTATTATTATTATTTAAGATAAGTATATATCATGAATCATTTAAGGTAAATGATATGATAATAAAAAACAGAAGAAATCATCATACAGGAAGGATTTAAACATACAACAATTGACAAAAATTTACAAATTACGGGGAAAATGTACAATTAGGCAACCCTATATGGAGGATGGTTTATTTTCATAGATTATTGTCAAAGGAAATATCAATCACTGACAAAATTTGGATGCACTAAATTGTACTTTTGTGAAAATGGTTGCATTAGTTTCTAACTATATTCAGTACAACATAACTTTTACAAAAGCAAGCGGAATTATAAAAATAAATACATCCAATAAATACAGCAACAACTGCAGCATGCTTGGGAAGATGCATGTTTAACTAAACATGCACATTAAGAAAACTCACCCATATTTTTTTTTCCAAGTTTTGGTAGGAAAGCCATCCGTTTTACAGAAAGAGAAAAATTTAAAGGAAACAAAGTTTATTCATAATCATCAGTAATTTATAACACAAAGTAATAGCACATTTTAATACACACACTGAGAAAAATATTTTTCATTCATAAAGAAAAACAGGTACTTTTATGTTAGCTGGGCGCCAGTGATAACTCGCCAAATTGTGTTTCAGTTGGCATCATTTGAATTGCAAACAACTAACGATCCATTGAACAACTAACGATATACTTTTACAAATTCTAAACGATATTTAAAGATTTTGGAATCTTATATAATGTAAGTTTCTATTATTGCACATAAAAAATTATATGCAAAGCTTTCATTATGACAAAAAATGTTGCTAGTTTATGTTATATCTCACTTTAACATTTTTATAGTGGACTAATCCTAATCATTAATAGACCCGATTACGTGAGATTTTGTTATTTGTACTGACATGTTCGTTTTCACGTATTTTATCATGATTCTATTTTAGCTATTTTTAAGATATTATATTCCAATGCTAAAATATTGGCTATTTGTTATTAGCTAATGTTAAAAGATTGGCGAGATTAAAAAAAATTTGATGATCACTAGCGACTCGCTAACTTAAAAATACCGAAAAAATTTACAGAAATCATATTCGAATAAATATTGCTGGATGAACAAAATTTAATAAAAAAATAAATGTCACCCTAATATGTGTTATTTTCTCAGTCTACGACGATTCCACTGTTACATGTGGGACTTTTAGAGAGTGTTTCTTTGCAAATTGAGACACATTTGGAAGTGAAATTATTTAGATAACATTTTACTTTTTTTACTGCTATTACAGGACACATAGAGAATCATTTTTGTAGTGACACCTTTAGTCTAAAGTAATAATTTTTTTTTTTTTATAGTAAAGTCATTGTTACGTGTGGGACTCAGAGAAATCACACACGTAACAATGATTTTACTATTTTTTTTAAAAAATTGTTATTACTTTGCACTAAAAGTGTCGCTACAAAAATGATTCTCTATGTGTCCTGTAATAGCAGTAAAAAATGTAAAACATTATCTAAATAATTTCACTTCCAAATTTGTCTCAACTTGCAAAAAAACACTCTCTAAAAGTCACACATGTAACGGTGGAATCGCCCTCTAACTGATTTATTATTATTATTTCACCTCATTTATATAATTAAAACAAACATTTTTCTCAGGATACATGTGTTTAGATCATAGATGTTTATTACAACATAAAACTACAAAACTAAAATGAAAAATAATATTGAAAAAGTAATTTGAAAAATTCTACAGATTTGTCTTTATTAAATTGCCAAATAAAGTTAAATTCCTGTAAAAAATAAGCATATGCTAATACTAGTAGTATGTATTTACAATTCTAACATCAAGCTTTTATTACTGAAAGAAAATCTATATTAATGAGTCTAACATGCATAAATAAGAAAATCTTATTTAAAAAAAAAAAAAAAAAAAAGTACAGGAATATTTTTTAAAAGTCAGAATTGAAAAACAACAATAAAAAACATTCATTAAACAAGACAAACAGCATTAAATTTTTATATATTCTGTCAAATGTGTATGGGGTGGGGCCTATTAAAACTAGATAAATGTAAGTAATTTATACATTACAGATTGATGAAATGAACAAAAATATTATATAACATTTGGACTATGTTATATGTTGAGCTTAGTAACATTTTTACTTTTTAGGCAAATGTTTAAACTAGTTCAGGGCGGGATTCACACCGAAAATTTCAAAATCCTGTTAAAAAGAGTTTTACAGACTTTTGTCTCTTGCCCAAGAAATTTCACTAATTTTTAGAAAATTTGTTTTTTTCTTTTAGAGCAATGATTTAATGCAGAGTTGTCAAAACAGTCAACTTACTGCTGATTATAAATATTATCAGACTTTAGCATGAAAATTTAATAAAATGGTATTCTAAATGTATTTATCTTTCTTCCTCATTTAGAACAAAGCTGAAGGTCAATTAATCGAAAGCAAAAATAATTTTCTGAAAAGTTTGGAAACAAAAAACAAATTAGAGGATTCAGTATCAATAAAATTTTGTTTTCGACAAAAAAATTTTAATACAATTTTTCATTATTATTATTATTGAAAAATTGGAAGATTAAATGTTGGTTTGCCTATTTTTTTCATTCCTTAACCTATTGTGCAGTTTAAACTGAGCAAGACCCAAAACCAGAAAGGATTCCTTCTAATGAAACTGTTACTATTGCCCCCACATAATTCTTGGTTCTGGATTTAAAAATTCTGCTTCAAACAAAGTTTTGAAAAAAATATTTAGTTTTCTTTTTTGGCTAGAGGCAAAAGTCTTGTGTCTACAGAATGACACAGTCAATAACAGTTGAAATATTCCTTTACACCTGTTTTGATTGAAAATATCAAAAATATCATGCACAATTTTGAAAATAAATATAAAATATATGGAAATATTGAAAATGTCAAGTATTATAACATTTTTAAAATAAATATTGGGTATATATCAACGAAGCCGGATTTAATTACAGAAGTAATACAATTGATCATTATGAAATTAAGACCACAAAAACTGATTGAAATCATTAAGGAAACATAACATTCAGATAAATTTTCTGAATTGTTGACATGAATGCTTTTAATTCATGATACTTTGCTCTGTGTTAATTGGGTCATTTCAATTTTACATGTAGGCTGTTACATCTTGGCTGCAATAATTGCATTTTGCAGTTGTATAAAGTTTAAAGTAAAGCAAATAACAGAAAGCCAAGCTTAACGTTATTTATTTAAGCTAGCAAACCTGCTGAAAGAAGCCTAGGTGTAAAAATTTGTGACCTCTGTTACCGGACAAAAAGATGTACTTATCCTATTTATAAGAACAAGCAGCCAAACAATTCTCTTTACCATTGTGTTTTAATGGGTGTCTTTAGCCAAGTTAAGGCTGGATATTGACTAAAATCAGTTTAAGGAGAATTAATAAAAAGAGTGGCCCTGTAACCTCTGTTACCAAACTGCAAATTTTAAACATAAAATACTTTTTCAAAATTAATGCAATATCAAAAATAACATTTAGTGATTGTGTGGCCACTTACTGGGCAAATAATACACACAGATTAGATTAGATAATAATCAAAATAGAAAATTTCAGAAATTAATTACTCTTTTGTAACAGAGGTTACATTAAACGCTACATACATAATGTAACAGAAAAGTTATTAACATCAGCGTAACTTAGTGTTTTTGTTTTCCTATTAATGTTAGGAATAATGTTTATAGTTTACTACATCAACAATTTTCTTAATTAAATGAATGAATAGGTCATTTTGAAGAATAACATCTGTAACCTATATTACCTGGTAACAGAAGTTACTAAAACAAACTTAATTTAGTGATTTTGTTCTTTTCATATGTTACGAATGATGTTTAAAGTTTAGTATAGGGATGCACCGAATATTCGGTATCTATTCGGTATTCGGCCATATTACCGAATATTCGGTTAGGCCAAATATCAAACTATTCGGTCTGCCGAATATTCGGTTTGGCCGGATATCGAAATATTCGGCCAAACCAAATACTTTAAAAAAAACTTTTTTTTTTTTAAATATTTTTTAAAACCCACAATTTCTACTTTTAAGTGTCAATTAATAAAGATATTCAAAATAATTAGAAATAAAATCATATTTCAATGAAAGAGAATGCTTTTACATTATTTATTCCCTGTTTGAACCATTAATGATGACCTTCAAAGGAATTAATGATGTACAAATAAATGCAAGTTCCTGAATACTGTCTAGTAAATAATCTGTTTCTTACTTTTTTGCAAACATCATGTTTCTGAACATCTGAACAAAATGGAAAAAAACTTTTACAGATGATAATAGACATCAAGACAGACAATTTTTGTCCAGGAAACCAGAATCGTAACACTTATTCAATCAAAAATAAAGTGCATCTCACTCCAGGTCAAATTTGAATTTTCGTTTGTTACTTTAATAATATTGAAGATATTGTAACTATATTTTCAACATAGTTACTTTGATTCCTGTGAATCACGATAAGTACTGGAAATTTCCAACATTCAAATCTAAACAACACTGAGCTAGATATTCCTTTGTTCAGAGTTCAGCTGACAGTACTACTTATACTGTGTCACTGGCCAAAATTCAGCCACTTCCACTAATATCATCATATTTTCTACAATTAAAATTAATACGATGCAAATATCGCTAAAATATCTTCATTGTTGTTAAAGTTTTAAACAAAAATTCAGTTTTAGCTTGTGGCGACACACTCTGTGTTTTTGATTGAATGTATTGTATTTTTGATGAAATAAGTGGATTGAAATAATGTTTCTTGCTCAAAAAATGTTTGTCTTGACCACAGAAAGTTTGTTCCAAGATGTATGAACACCCTGTATGTTTACAACCTCTGAATATGATCGCCCATTCTTGACACCTGCTCTCTGGTTCATTTAAAGACTTCCTTGCCAAATCAATAGGAGCATGAAAGTGAATCTTGCTCATTTGCCAGCATTTTAATATACTGTATTGTTTTACTTTAGTCCCTTCCTGATGAATAAACACTGCAAAATGTTTCTTCTAATTCATTCAAAAAATTTCTTTGATTTTAAAGTATTTGTTGGAGAATATAAAAACATTTTATAAATTTATTTTATTTCACAGAAGAAGCTACGAAGTTTAAAGCTTTAATAATTAAAAAAGTTTTAAGACTATCCTCTTTTTAAATTATAACTCAAAGCACAGAATTTTTTTTTTTTTTTTTTTTTTTTTTTAAAGGTTTCTTGTAAAAAGGTCTAGTCGATAAAATGGTAGTATCTGTGTTAAATGTTATGTAAAATTCTTTTATAATTTAACTTTTAAACTGTGACATATAAAAATATTCGGCCAGCCGAATATTCGGTATTCGGCACCGAATATATACACAATAGTTACTATTCGGTATTCGGCCTCACTGTTACTATTCGGCTAGCTGAATATTCGGTATTCGGTTTACTTGTGGGCCAAATATTCGGTATTCGGTCAAAATCACTATTCGGTGCATCCCTAGTTTAGTACGCCAAAGATTTTCTTAATTAAATGACATAATATGTAATTTTGAAGAATAACATCTGTAATCCATGTTATCTGGTAACAGAGGTTACATTCAGTAAGAAAAATATTTATTCTAAGAACATACTTTATTTAGTTTACCCATCAGTCTAATTATTTGATAATTATTTTTTCCAGTACCATATGTGAATTGATTTAATTTGCAGCTATTCTATAATCACAATATAAAGGTGATGAACAAAAATTACAGAAAGAAAAACGCCTTTCCGAGTGAAATGCAAATCAGTCCACTGTATCTGATATTCATAACAAATATTCCGAAATGACTATTGTGACGACTTGCTTACTTGTAAACTTTACTTGTGTCCTGTGATACACTCTTTTGACAAGAGCAGAAATAAATGATATCTGGTAACAAATGTTACAAAAGCCAGGGACACCCACTTTTTAATGAAAAAATACAACAAAACATGGAATTGATTTAATATTTTATTTATAATAGTATTTGTTATTATAATAAAATGCTTACACTTATGCATGCGAATGAAAATATTATAGCACTAAATAAACAATAAACTTCATCTTGGGATAGTCAAAATAATGGGTGGTAAATTTATATATATATACATATTTTCTGTTCATTAAATAAAGTTTAAGTTTAAACATACTTAATGTATTTTTTTAATGAGCCAATAAGATGTATGAAAAGTGACAGAAACACTGAGTAAAAATGCTGAATACTTTACGAGGGAAATGATTCTTCATTTTCAAGACATGAAATCTACCTGTAAACTTAAAATGACCCAATTGCTTAAGGTTCATTTAAACAACATCTTAAAAATAAATTAAGTGTTAAAGATAATTTTCTTTCTCTTACAAATTATTACCATTCTAGAAAAAAATAAATAAATAAATAATTCCAAGCCCTGAAATGTTTAATATAAAAATAAAACTTTCATTTAGTCATTTCATTTGGTACATAGAATTGTACGAACATAAAAAAAAGGCAATATAAATAATTATAAATATTTTAAACGGATTTAAGTTAAGAGAAATGAGAAATTCTTAAACACAAATAAATAATATAATAAGATAAAAACGGACCTTCTTTAGACGTGCTCTTTTTCTTCCCAGAAGAATTCCTCGACTAGAAAAAAAAATTATAATATTAAAAATTATAAATAACATACATTTATAATAACATGATCAGTATAAATGTATCATACTATCAAACTGTGCATTACGTTAAAAAGGTGCAATTTGGGCTTAAGAAAGTACGATTGGTTTGCAAATGATTTAAACCAAAACAGATTAACTAGTATGCTTGTCCACATATGTCTTTTAAAAATTGCTTCCAATTACCCAAATTAAATTACTTATATTTATATATATATAACAACAGATAAATGGCTTCTGTATAAATTGCGTAAATAATGAAAAAATTGATACTTTTACGTTAGACCGGGGCACATTTAGGCATTTTTATAAAAATAATTTAAAATTATAAAAAATTTATATAAAATAGCATTTTTCTATTTTAATACTGGGGAATTTTTCCATAGAAAATTTCTCATGCCTTACATTCATATATTTCCAATTTTAATTGCTTAAAAGACGTATAGCCAACATAGTGAAAAAAAACCCCTGGCTTGGATACTTTTTCACTATGTTGGCTATATGCCTTTTAAGCAATTAAAATTTCCAATAGCATTGCTTTTTCCTCGTCAATAACTTCAGCTTTTATTTTTTGGTACTTTTATGTTAGTCGTGCACTAGTGAGCGCCAAAATTTTTTTAAATCTCACCAACCCTTTTTCCTTCACCAATCTCTTAATATTAACCAATAACAAATAAGCCAATATTTTAACATTCAATGTAATATATTAAAAAACTTACTTAAAAATATCTAAAATATAATCAAGATACATAAAAACGAACATATCAATTACAAAAATATAATACATTATAACACCTTATAATAATATATTTCGGTACTTTTCAGTTAGCCGGGCGCCAGTGATATATGTGCATATATAAATACATATGTATATACATATATTTGTATATATATGCATACACATATGTATATATATGATTAAGAAAAACACTTTTTGGAAAAAGTTTTTTTTTTTCAAATTCTCACTTAATTGGCTGTCACTTTATAATACAGTGATAAAGTGAAAAATGTTCAACATTAAAATCTTACTGACAAGATAACTTTTTCACACTATTAGAATTCCATAATCCAGAATTCGATTTTTTCGGTGCAGCCTAATGTATAATACTACATATATACATGTGTATGTATTTATATCAGTGGCACCCGGCTAACATAAAAGTACCACACTTCACTTATATAAAAGATACTCAATATACTTCCATAAAGTATTTTAATTAATTAGAAGTCATGGGTCTTTTTTTTATCTTAACAAAAGCATAACATTAAATATAACTCAAATGTATCAATAATTGGCCCCGACATAAAAGTACCGAAATAAGATACAATTAGCATTTTAAAAAAATTCAAAATGATACAACAATTTTAACACGTTGACGGACACTTGCGGCTATAGCCGTCAAAGCGAAGTTCACTATGTGGCATGACGGCTATAGCAGCACAAATGTGCATTTACCGGCGTACAAGTAGAAGCCCAGTGTCAATTTTCGAACTTCACTTGTTCCTACTGTCCGTCAATGTGTTAAAAAGATTAAATCTTAATATTCAAATTTCCAAGACAATGGGAGGTTAAAAATATTTTAGTATTAATAAACCTATACGTGAAAACTACTTTGAGAAGAACACATTGCTGAAAATAGATTTCTCACCACAATAACAATAAGTTCTGAAGAATGAAAAACATCAGGAATATCTATTAGTAAGTTTCAAAAATTGTACAAAATGGGAAATTTCCCTCTGTTTTACAGAAATCGTGTTGTTTTTAATTCGTTTCGCCACTTAATAGCTAAAGTACAATCTGTCTTAAAAATGTCTTTTTATAAAAACTTTCAATCTTAGCAGTTTTATCGTAGTTAAATTTACAACCTAGTGCATTACACAGATACTTTTTTTCGTGATGAATGTGCTATAATGAATAAAAATCGTCCAACAAAGGAAATGGACTTGGAAAAACACGCAAATTCGAATTCAAAACAAAGAATGAAAACATAAACATCGTAACGGTGTTGCCAATTTTTAAAAACTTATCCGTATTCTACTCTACCTTCAGGCAGGGATCCAGGAGTACTTTCGCAATTTCGTTCGGGTTTGTAAATCGCCTGCCCTCTAGCAGATTAAAATAGAATTATAATCTGGAGCAGCAGTTCCCAACCTGGGGTACGCGTACCCCTGGGGGTACGTGGCGGGGCTGCTGGGGGTAGCATATAATCGGATGCTACATAGTAGAATCTCGTAGCACTGTATTCTCCATTCCTATTCGTCGAAAGTCGGTGCGTAGATATTATAAGTTTTGGCGCATAATTGCTTGCTTGGCAATTTGGCGATGATGTGTATAATAGATTCACAGATTAGGTTTGTAGCTGCAATGTCTTGTATGTGTCTGAGCTCAGAGATTGCACGTGTTTTCGCTAGAAAAGTATAACCTAGTTCGCATTAGTGTGATGTTATAATCATGAACCTATATAGTACTATATAGTTATAATCATGAACCTATATACCTGTATAGAGGTTCACGGTTATAATAATAGAAGAAATGGATACATTACCGAAAAATTATACATATAAAGACGAATTACAGTCTGATGGGACTTATTTGCTTTTTATAAAAGAAGTGACAAATGAGCTTTCAACAAAAGTAAGACAAGTTTGATAATATTTAAATCGGATAATTGTGTATAAATAAATATATATTAAATATTCAGTATATTTATTTAGCTATTAAGTATTGAAGAATATAGTGCAATAGGAAGAACTTAGATAATCATTTGGTTATTTTTAATAATTTAAGTTCTTCGGTTTTAGTGGACAGAAAGATGAAAATTCAGCTGCGATGTAAAAAATTAATTGTATTATTTTTTTCCCCTTGTTAACAAAATAAAGATGAATCATTTAATTAAACAGGACGATTGCTTTTTAATCATAATCTAATTAATCGACAAAGTAAATTTAAATTAGTAATAGCAGTAAATAACATTAATATATATATATATATATACATATATATATTTAAGTTAATATTATATAATTGTAAAATGGTATAATTAAAATTAGTAATTAATTTTTTGGAAAACTTTGCTGTAAAGTTTATCGAATTTAACAAAATAAATCAGTTTTTTTTTTTTTTTTTTTTTTTTTCAATATCAGTTGCATTATTATATATTGCATTACTGCAAAAAGATGAGAATAAAGATTACTTTCAGCTTTTTATGAATCTAACTCCATCAAATGCATAAAAAAAAATTATGATTTTTAATTGCAATTCTGAAATTTCTTATTCAATCGAAAAACATTGCTAATCTCGTCTCTCTATTTTTTTTTCTCCTTTTTTTCTTTTAGTATTTCTTTTTTAAGTTTGTATTTCACGCTTTTAACTAATATAAAAATTTGGTCATTATAATACAACCCGCCCCCCCCCCCCCGCCCCTATTATTAATTCACCCATAAACTATATATCAAGAAGTAATGTGCATATTGAATGAATTTTTACTAAATATTTATTGTTCAGTTTTTTTTTTTCTATCTTACCGTTTCATAATTAATATAAAGTTGTTTACTTCATAATATTTTTATTTTTAAAGAGTAATTGTAATATTTTTTGATAGTAACATATAAATTAAATATTAGACTAGATGCATTTAAAAATATTCTAACATGATTTCGAAAAGGATAAGAAATTTAACTGTTTTTATGGGATTAACCTAAAATTGCAACTGTTTTATCCTACAGTTTAGCAGTTTGCATTATTTTCTTTTTGTTTGAAAAGGAAATTCTTAATTTTGTTATAAAAATAAAAAATATTAACTTTAAAAAAATGTTTCATTCTATTTAATTGCTAAATTAGAATAAAGTTACCAGTTATTTACAGTACAGTTTTCCCTACTTTCAGCAACAAGCTCATTCATAAATTTTAAGATGTTTGTTTACAGTAATATAAACTGGCCATGTGTATGAATGATTTTTATCACTATACCATAATTTAAAATATACAATATCCTAATTTATTATCAGCTTATATGAAGGGAGTAGTTTTAGAGTAATGAATAAATTAAAGATCACACAAATTATATTGGAACACTCTCAAAGATTATTTTAAAAATGTTAAGAAATGTGACGCTTTTTATGTGATAAGCCTAAACTTGCAGCTATTTTATTACTTCTATGGTTTTATCCTGCATTTTTTTTTAATCTAAAAAGTTAAATTTGTTATAAAAAAGCAAATTATTAATAAATGTTTCATTCTATTTGATAAATGACAAAAAAGTTACCATTTATTTACAGTAAAGTTAATTTCTTACCATCACAAACAAACAATTTCATTAATAAATTTAAAGATTTACAGTAATATAAATTAGGGTAATTGATCCGTTTACAGTAATATAAACTGATCATGTGTATGAATGATTTTTATCAATCCTACCATAAGTTAAATCTACAATATCCTAATTTATTAAATTACATTTATTTTTAATCAGCTTGTGTGAAAAAAGTAGTGTTAGAATAACACATAAATTAATTAGACTAGTTGCATTTGAAAATATTCTAAGATGATTTAAAAAAAGGATAAAAAATGTACCTGTTTTTATACAATAAGCCAAAAATTAAACTTTTATCCTGCATTTTTTTATTATTATTTTGTTTTAAAAATGCAAAATATTCATTTTTAATAAATATTTCATTCTATTTGATTGACAAATAAGAAAGTTGACATTTATTTACAGCTTACCTTCCATAAACAAACTGTTTCATTCATGAATTTAAAGTTGTTTGTTTACAGTAATGTAAACTTGCCATGTGTATTAATTATTTTTATCACTATACCATAAGTTAAATCTAGAATATCCCAATTTATTAAATTACATTTATTTTTAATCAGCTTGTGTTAAGAAAGTTGTATTAGAATAACACTTAAATTAATTAGACTAGTTGCATTTGAAAATATATTCTAAGATGATTTTAAAAAAAGATAGTAAATTTACCTGTTTTTATATGATAAGCCTAAAATTAAACTTTTATCCTGCATTATATTATTATTTCTTTGTTATAACAATGCAAAATATTAATTGTTATTAAATATTTCATCATATTTGATTGATAAATAAGAAAGCTGACATTTATTTACAGTAAACATTTTCTTACCTTCCATAAACAAGCTGTTTCATTCAAAAATTTACAGTTGTTTGTTTACAGTAATATAAATTCGCCATGTGTATAAATTATTTTTATCACTATACCATAAGTTAAATCTACAATATCCTAATTTATTAAATTACATTTATTTTTAATCAGCTTGTGTGAGAAAAGAAGTGTAGTGAATAACAATTAATTAGACTAGTTGCATTTGAAAATATTCTAAGATGATTTTTAAAAAAGGATAAAAAAATGTACCTGTTTTTATACAATAAGCCTAAAATTAAACTTTTATCCTGCATTTTATTATTATTATTTTGTTTTAAAAATGCAAAATATTCATTTTTAATAAATATTTCATTCTATTTGATTGATAAATAAGAAAGTTGACATTTATTTACAGCTTACCTTCCATAAACAAACTGTTTCATTCATAAATTTAAAGTTGTTTGTTTACAGTAATATAGACTCGCCATGTGTATAAATTATTTGTATCACTATACTATAAGTTAAATCTACAATATCACAATTTATTAAATTACATTTATTTTTAATCAGCTTGTGTTAGAATAACACTTTAATTAGACTAGTTGCATTTAAAAATATTCTAAGATGATTTTTAAAAAAATAGTAAATTTACCTGTTTTGATATGATAATTGTCATATATTCTATATATTCTAATATATTCTAAGAAAATATATTCTAAGATGATTTTAAAAAAAGATAGTAAATTTACCTGTTTTTATATGATAAGCCTAAAATTAAACTTTTATCCTGCATTATATTATTATTTCTTTGTTATAACAATGCAAAATATGTTTTATATGATAAGCCTAAAATTAAACTTTTATCCTGCATTATATTATTATTTCTTTATTATAACAATGCAAAATATTAATTGTTATTAAATATTTCATCATATTTGATTGATAAATAAGAAAGCTGACATTTATTTACAGTAAACATTTTTTTTACCTTCCATAAACAAACTGTTTCATTCAAAAATTTAAAGTTGTTTGTTTACAGTAATATAAACTCGCCATGTGTATAAATTATTTGTATCACTATACTATAAGTTAAATCTGCAATATCACAATTTATTAAATTACATTTATTTTTAATCAGCTTGTGTTAGAATAACACTTTAATTAGACTAGTTGCATTTAAAAATATTCTAAGATGATTTTTAAAAAAATAGTAAATTTACCTGTTTTGATATGATAAGCCTAAAATTGAACTTTTATACTGCATTATATTATTATTATTTTTTTGTTATAACAATGCAAAATATTAATTGTTAATAAATATTTCATTCTATTTGATTGATAAATAAGAAAGTTGACAAAGTTTTTAAACAAACTGTTTCATTCATGAATTAAAGTTGTTTGTTTACAGTAATGTAAACTTGCCATGTGTATTAATTATTTTTATCACTATACCATAAGTTAAATCTAGAATATCCCAATTTATTAAATTACATTTATTTTTAATCAGCTTGTGTTAAGAAAGTAGTATTAGAATAACACTTAAATTAATTAGACTAGTTGCATTTGAAAATATATTCTAAGATGATTTTAAAAAAAGATAGTAAATTTACCTGTTTTTATATGATAAGCCTAAAATTAAACTTTTATCCTGCATTATATTATTATTTCTTTATTATAACAATGCAAAATATTAATTGTTATTAAATATTTCATCATATTTGATTGATAAATAAGAAAGCTGACATTTATTTACAGTAAACATTTTTTTACCTTCCATAAACAAACTGTTTCATTCAAAAATTTAAAGTTGTTTGTTTACAGTAATATAAACTCGCCATGTGTATAAATTATTTTTATCACTATACCATAAGTTAAATCTACAATATCCTAATTTATTAAATTACATTTATTTTTAATCAGCTTGGGTGAAAAAAGTAGTGTTAGAATAACACATAAATTAATTAGACTAGTTGCATTTGAAAATATTCTAAGATGATTTAAAAAAGGGATAAAAAATGTACCTGTTTTTATACAATAAGCCTAAAATTAAACTTTTATCCTGCATTTTTTTATTATTATTTTGTTTTAAAAATGCAAAATATTCATTTTTAATAAATATTTCATTCTATTTGATTGACAAATAAGAAAGTTGACATTTATTTACAGCTTACCTTCCATAAACAAACTGTTTCATTCATAAATTTAAAGTTGTTTAATTACAGTAATATAAACTCGCCATGTGTATAAATTATTTTTATCACTATACTATAGGTTAAATCTACAATATCATAATTTATTAAATTACATTTATTTTTAATCAGCTTGTGTTAGAATAACACTTAAATTAATTAGACTAGTTGCATTTGAAAATATTCTAAGATTATTTTTAAAAAAATAGTAAATTTACCTGTTTTGATATGATAAGCCTAAAATTAAACTTTTATCCTGCATTATAATATTATTTTTTTGTTATAACAATGCAAAATATTAATTGTTAATAAATATTTCATTATATTTGATTGATAAATAAGAAAGTTACCATTTATTTAGATTATAATCCGTTATAATCACATTTTATTAAGTTTAAATCTTTCATTTGCTGTTAAAAGAATATTTCTTTTCTAGAAGTGACTCCAGGAATATAGTGATCTTGCCACGTTCACGATGTGTTCGTTTATTTTGATGGAATGAGATATTGGACTGTCAATCCAAATTCAACAGAAGTTGCAGAATATATGCATAATTGAACGTAAGTCATCGCTCAAATATTAATTTATTTTGCTCGATAGTTCTAAAAATGTAACTTTTATGCAGTTTTATTCGAAAAAATGATTTTGAATAAAAATGTCTACCTGGCAAATGGAAAAGTGAAGCGAACATCTCAGAACTGTTGATGACAGTCGTATGACTTAGGCTTTTATTATATAGATACTGCTTTCTGGTGGTGTAGTATTTTTCCAGTATATGTTGTCTATGAAATTCCATCATTTTTTTTTAATATTTTGTAACGTTCAACTATATGGACATAAGTAGCAGTATGTAATTATAGTTATTGTGTTATAATTATAGTTATATAATTTTTTTTAATTATATACTATTCGAGTTACTAATAATTTTAAACAATGCTTGTAATTATTCTTTCTCAGTTCATTTATAAAAACTTTTTGTTTAAATTTAAAACAACTAAGAAAAAAAGGGGGGGGGGGGTGGAAGGTAAAAAAAATTTACTGGTGACTGAAATGCTTTGCTGAGTGCTGTATTTTTTAAAATTTATAGAACCTTTGTCCTGGGTAATTCTAAAAAATCTTTTCTTTTTACCATTAGTAGTTTCTCTTTATAGTAATGTAACAATTTCAACATGTACCCTTATTAGTTCTAAAAAAAAAAAAAATACTCCTTCCAAAAAAGAAAATTATGTTTCATAAGAGTTCCATCACAATTTTTTAATGCAATCTTTCCACATTTTTGCATGAGTAATATGCTGTTATACATCAGTGATAATTTTTTGTTTTTGGGAGGGGGAGGGAACAGTGCGAGTGGTCACTGCTCACGCTGTTCCTTCCTGATTCCCTAAAGAGGGCACTACTATAGACACACCTACCTGCTTTACAAACTTCCGCACCATGATCGTTATTTAGTCTGTCTCGTTTTCATTTGACTGAAGTATTTAGTCGACTAATGTTCAGTATTTGGGCAATTGAATAATCAGTAGAGGTCAAATACCAAATTGTTACCGAATATTCATTACATCCTTATATTTTATTTTAATGCTACATTCATTTCTATATTTTATCATTTATTTTTCAGAGTAAAGAAACAAGGAGAGGGGCCAACAACCAATAGACTGAAAGATTTTCATGACCACCCACTCAATGTTCCTGCTACACTTCAATATCGTGATGTGAGTTCAGAAACGAAAGAAAACTGCTATCACTGTTTCATCAAAGCCATGATCCGGCATCAGCATTACACTGCATAAAAATAGATCTCCTTGAGCATGGAAAGGATTATTACAAATTTTCCAATGATGGAAAATTCGTTCCTAGTGCCTCGATAGTGTCATCTTTCTTGCATATAGCAAATTTCTTTTCTATTTATATATCAGATTATTTGCCTGTTTATGTAACTTTATTCAATAAATTTTAATGTGGTAAAATGAAACTTGTGTTGTTTAATGATTTAATTCTACCAGGAAAATGATCTTCTATCATCAGGGTATCTAGCCACCTGGGAAAATCAGGGAATTTTTATAAGCTGGGAAAAGTTGGAGAAATTTGAAACTCCTGAGAAAAATTCAGGAAAAATTTTCTGATTTCTTTAAGACTTTAATTGAATGCCAGAGTATAGAATAAATAAAATATGTATTATTCATATTATGTTTGAAACAGAATAGTACAAAAACATGATCAAATCAGTAAAGAACCATGCAAAACATTCTCTGCTCATCGAAAACTTATCATGTAAGGGAAAATTTAATACTCTTTGCATTCATATTTTGACAGCAATTTATATTTCGTTGCACACTTTCAATACAGAATAACTCTGGCTGTTACAATACAATTGAATTGGCAAATTTGATATTATAGAGCATGGTTGGGTAAACTGATTTTACCCAATCTATAATTCTGATCAGGTAAAATTAATACTAATTTTTTTTCATTGTGGGTTGGCTTGGCTTTAAATATTTTGGGTTATGATTTGATTTTTCAAGTGAAAGTTCTGAATATTTTTCAAATTAAAAAACAATATATTTTAATATTAATGAGTGTATATGTATTTAAAAAAATGATATTAGGTATATAGGCAATTTTTCCATAATTTTATTAAAATATGGACTAATTTTCTTAAATTTCGGGTTGATAAAACTGTTTTTGTTGTCTTTTCTTTGGGTTGACTTTACATAGAAATTTCCAGGTATAATTCGATATTGTAGCAATACTCTTTTTGTAACTGAATATATGAGAGTTCTATTTTTGGTAAATTTTTACTTAGGGTATCAAACAGGAAGTCATTCGATCGAGTTATTATGTTCGTTATATAGTTTAAGAAGTAAGCAGGTTTTAATTTTGGTTTTCCATATTTGTAGCTTCTAGTAATCAATTTCTGTTAAATTTATAGGTTGCAATGTATATATAAATTTTTAATTAAAAAAATATATCAATTTTCAAATGGTTGAATGCTTATTTCATTTTTTTTTCTTGTGACAATTTTGTGATTAAAATGTATTTTATTTCTAAAAAAATATATATAAACAATATCTATATATGAAAACAAATAATTTGCATAAATGAAAATAACTTGTACAAAAAATATTTTAGAATTTCTTTTTACATTCACCATTAATGTGATTCTAAAAAAAAAAGATTTTTCATGCTGAACGTAAAACTTTCTGACAGGTTTTCTAGCACATTTTAAAAGTAAAATGATGATTCTTGAAACGGTTTGTAATTAAGCAGTTTTTTCCATTTTTTGATAAATGAATGTGATCTTGAGTTAAGCAGTTATTGTCCCAGGATAGCAGATTTTTTTTCCCTTTCCTGCACTGATGCATCTGGAAATTAGTTCAAAATGCCTACCTTGACAATATTTTCTAAAAAATCTGCCTTTTTTGAAAAACATTTGTCAATTTTGATATATTTGAGAACAAAAATGACAAAAAATGTATCAGAAAATAACCAGTTTGGATTTGAGAACAGCCTTAATTATCTTAAAATATATATCATTGTAGTCTGTATACAATTAAATTATTTTTACTTTTTTTCACCAATATTTTCTGTCTAGTAAATTACTTCTTATTTATATGTACATGCATACAAAAAATTTTTTGCTAATATTTTCTATTTTTAATAATTCATATATACAGGGTGTCCCAGAAAAATTGAAACAAGTTTTTTTGCCTGTTTTGATATTTGTTGGCAGTAAATTTGAAAAAAGTGTTAAAAATAAAGTAGGAATGAATATGTTAATAAAATCGGGGGTTGGTGCAGGTTTTTTCTCTTGGGGCTTATTTTGTGAAAATTATATTTTTTATGAAAGATGAAAGCCAATTACTCAAATTCAAATCAAGCATTTATTAATAACATTTATAACTCAGTCTGCTAAAGTTTTCCTTATTTGTGAATCTGTTTCACTTTAACGTAGTAATTTTATAACAAAGTACTAATTATTTTTATATAAACATGTAACATTACAAATTAATGAGTAGCATTTATAGAAGACTATAATTCTACATTGCCATATTAACTTTTGTATAAAATTAAAAAAATATATGCAACTGAAGAAAGCTAAGTGTCGTGTTTACAATACAGAAATTAGGAAAAAAACACGAAAAATGGTCAATGGATAAAAATATAAGAAAATTTTTGGTATATCTTTTATAGACTGCATAAAAATTCTCTCCCGTGTGGTGAATAGATTTAATTCCCCACTTCTGATGGGGGGGGGGGGGGAGGTATGATATTTAAAATAGATTGTCGGTGGGTAGGGTACGTTATAGGCATATTTCAAATACGTACGTTTAATGCATATTTCAAAGCAATAATCCTAGCATGAAATGCATGATTCTTTGAGATCATAAAAACTGAAGAGAAAATAGAATGAATTAAATTTATCTTACTTAAGGAACTATGAAGTCATTGAAGCAGAAGGTAGGAAGAAAGAAACTTATAAGGTCTATCTCAAAAGTTTAAGCACCAGAATAAAATGTTGATTTTTAAAGAATAATAAAAAGTTACAATAAATAAATAGCATTTTTTAATTTGCAGATTTCGCAACTTCATTTAAGTAAATGATATCAAAAGTAGAAAAAATAAATTACGTAATTGTAAAAAATATAATTTAAAATATCTTCACACAAAACTGTCTCAAAAGTTTATGCACAATAGCAAAAACAACTACATTTATCATTTTTACAAAGCTATTACAAATTATTTTTCCTTAATTTCGGATTAGTTCAAATAAACATGCAACCATCAAAATTATTAGTTTTTGTAGGGTTTCTGGTGGCAAGGAGTACCATGCTTTCTCAATGCAGTATGACAGAACTCCAAGAGGGTTCTTGGAGTTCTTCAAGTGAGTCATACTGCTTTCCATTGCTGTAAAAATGACAGGATAAAATGCCCAGACATTCCCAGATGAGTTTATGTCTGGACTTAAAGCTGACCAGTCAAGAATTTTAACATTTTTCTATGAAAGTCCCAGTTTTGTAGAATGTTATATGTGGATTGAGGCATTATGTTGTTGAAAGATCCATTTTGAAGCCCCCCCCCCCCCCCCCCCTTCCAAAAAATGTCACCGATTGAAAGCAAATGTTGGTTCGGTGTCTCTGGGAAATTTTGTCTTAATTTTTGAAAAGCCAGAGAGGTTTGGCTGTTGAAGTCGAGTGCCCCCCAAACCATAACAGGCTTGCTGCAGAATGCCCTTGGTTCCTTTCGTAGTTCATGCCATTACTTTTATAAAACTGGAATTCAATGTCATACATCATTACACCCGTCCAATCAAGTGTTTCTAAAAAAGAATTACATAAAGTGCTTAAACTTTTGAGACAGTCTTTCTTCAAAAAAAAGTAAATTAAATAAAAATTAATCTAATTTTTATTTTAACCAAAAAAAAGTTGTTTATTTTGTTTGATTTTGAATAAATGTGGAGTATTTATTATAAATTAGCTTCATATATTTTCGTTTTCAATTTTTTAACTAGATTTGCAGAGTGCTTAAACTTTTGAGATGGACTACAATAATAGGTGAATCTGTTTATTTAAAAACTCAAAAAGGAAAAGAATCAACCGTTACATCTTGGTCACTGTTGTAAAAATTCCTGCTCCACTGGAAATCATCTTAAATTTGAAAAAGATTAACTTGACAATAGGACTTTATTTCGAACAATTTTTAAAATATTAAATTTAAAAATAATGACAGGCTCTTCAAAAATCTTAGCTAATTAAAATTACAGCAACACTTCATGGCTAGGCAACACATCACCCCAAAAGAATGGAATCTTTAAAGAAACCATGAAAAAAAAAAAAAAATCTGCAATGGCATATCCAAGCTGGCTCCATGCTAGAAACCTTGCGCCAGGACACAACTTATTTCAGTGCCAACGCATTAGCTCAATTCAGTGTCATAAAATTCATTTCTGAATTTAATTTTGAGTGACAGCAGGCATTATTATTATTAAACTGCAAACCAGGCCCCTACCTGCCAGGCATTATGCCTAGCTTAAAAGGCTACTTCACTCAGTCTAAAACACCTGTTCGCTAATGTTAATCCTTTGAGGGAAATATTTTACAATATCTTGTTCGCATTTCAATATTTTAAAATGATTTTTTTTTCATTGAATAGCTGAGGTCGATCTCTATGAAGGCTCTTTTTTAGTTTTTCGATTTTGGTTGCAGTTTTTTATATTGAGAATACTTTCACTTTCAAAACCGGTTCCAAAAGTGAAAGTATCATAATAATAAAAACTTGTGATCAAAATAAAAAAAATGCAACAGCGCCTGGATAAAGATTGACCTCAGCTATCCAATGCAAAAAAAAATCATTTTAAAATATTGAAATGTGAACGAGATATCATAAATTTTCCCATAGGATTAACATTAGCGAGTGGGCGTTTTTGACTGAGTGAAGTAGCCCCTTAACAAGTTGTGTACCTAGACGAGGGACAAAATTTGCCTAATCTCCTCTATAGATTAATACACCAGATAGGACACTATCATAGGGCATAATGGTAATGCAATGATGAACGCAGCGCCTGTAGTGACAAGGGGGAAGAAACGTCTCATAGACGGAATATTTCTCCTTTTGAATGTCTATCTTATTATGATCTTTTTAAAATGCTACATGTTTACATTTTCAACTTTGTAGGAAAAGCAAAAATTTTTAAATTCTGATTTGTATGCAGGCATGATTCTACATGACATATTTTAACATTTAACCATACTAAAAAAGTTCTGAAATGAGCTGTTGTTTCAATAATAAAAAATAAAATAATGTCCTTCAAAAAGAAACTTAACACACCAGCGAGTGGCCAATTTGAAGAGAATCGTCTGCCTCGAAGCGAAAAGAATAGATATTAAAAACATAGAGCATAAACAGATTTCATATAAATGGGTAAATTTTGGAAGCTTGTTAGTTTTCCCCCCTTTCACTAGTGACACTGTTATTGCTGCCATTACCGATTTTGCTGTAACTGTCCTACCTTGTATGTTAATCTATGATCTCCTCATAGCGGACAGCAGGCTATATACTTGTAAAACAGGGACACCAAAAATACCTAAATGATAAATTTGAAGTGATTAGTTAAAAAAACAAATACAGAATTTAAGAACACAATTGAGAACCAAACTGAAACAAGATTGCATAAGTGCGATCAAAGCATGCCTCTTAGGAGCACCGTCAGCAGTGAATACATCAATATAAAGAGGCTTTCCAAATGGCACATTATGCAAAAGGACAAGTTACTTTGCCAAAGCAAGAACAACATCAAAATGCATCGCTGAGGTAGGGTTAGCAAATACAAATTAACGCCGGGAGTAACCACTGTGCCGATCGCAGTGCATACGTGCTGAATGGAAAATAAATGCACGGACACAAAAACAATGCAACAGTTACAATTACTGCCACTTATGTGAATCATTGGTTAATCACATTAGTTGGGTAATTACAATTGCTCAATCAAAAACTTTTCCAAACAGAATTTTGTTTCATTCACTAGTGATTCTGCTTTCACAAATTTTACTCACTAAGATTATTGTGTTATTTAATACAGTAAAATCTACTAAGACAGAATCTCAAGTGACCAGACAAATTCCGTTTTAGATTTGTATGGTACTCTTTCTGTCAGGACCGTGGAATTTTAATGTTTAAGACATGGTTGTGTTATAGAGTTTTCATAGGATTTTATTCATTTGTATGTTCTGGTATAGAAGTCACTGTCCCGCTTTTTCTGACAGTGGACAATATTAATCATAGCCTACAAAAATTTTATTTTTACTGTTTAACTTGTTAAAATTGGAATAAAGCTAAATACAATAAACCTGTGAAAATGGAACTTGCCTATAATGGAATCCTGTCTTCAACCAAAATATTTTATGCTCTTTGCAGAAGGAAATAATACTATTACGCTTTCTAAGATAGAAATTTATTTAAAATGGAATTTTTCTTGTCCCCAATGATTCCATTTTGAAAGATTTACTGTATAATTAAATAAATTGTAAACCGTTATTATAGGTATAAATCTAGAAGAAAAAAAATTCATTAAACTTGGGCTGGCAGGGCCCAGGCACATTTAGACTGAGACTAGTTATTACTTTTTTCTGCCGACTCAGGCAGAGGATTAAACCTCATTCTTTTGGCCGGAGTCTATTGAAAATAGTCAACCCAATCCTAAATCAGTGTATGGCACTTTTTTTAAAAAAAATAACACTTGTACATTTGTTTCGTTAAATCTTTAAAAAATTAATTTGGTTTAATAAATTAAAGACATTTTTCAAATATATACTTTTTCTTTATAGAGCCATAAAATTATGAACATCTTTAAAAAAAAAATTCTGCATGGTAAACTACGTATATTTTTGAATGAGTGTTCATATAATTAACCATTAATACTGTTATTCCGTATTCCATAAATTATGGACATATAATCTGCTGTACATTAAAAATTTTTCATAAATATGTATGGAATATTCTTTTTGAAACTTTTAATTATAGGATAATGTTGGTAAAGAAATATTGGCTTTTTTTTTTTTTTTTAGAAATTTGGTCTGGCCAGTCTCATAAGATACACAAAAATAAATGGCCCAGGTAATTTTTTAGCTTTTATAACAGTCCAACTATGGTCGATAAAGCTTTTGTAAGGGTCTGGGTTGAACTTTTAGCTTTTGTAACAGCTTTTTTAGCTCAGGGGTGCAAGTATGGTGGTTTCTTCAAATCAGAAAGCAATTTATCCTGAAAATAAGACTTCAGTTATGAAATAAGTAAGCTTGGTTCTTCTAAGATGAAAATTATCAGGTACAAGAATCATAGGAGTAAAAATTCCTTACAAATCCTCCCCAACACAACTTTCCATCAGGCCTTCCATTTCAAGAGTTTCTTGGGAGAGTAAAATTTTCTTCGAGGGCAGGGAAAATAATCGAAGAATTCGAGAAATAATGTACAATGTCATAAATCCCACACAAAATAGAAAAATACGGCATAATAAAAAAATTTTGTGGTATCATCCACCTTTAGTTCTTTTCACAGGCATTCGTCTGCAAATGTTTTGTAATTTTCATGAAAACCTCGATTTCTTTCTTTTTCTTTTTTGAGGAACTTGCAATATGAATTTATGAATCGATCGGCAAAAAAATATTGATAATTTTGTCAATTGGCTGCAGAAAAAATTGCACATTTCAATAATCGATCGCAAGGAAAAAAAAAATGTGAATTTCACCAAACTTTCGCGACAGAAAGACCACGAATTTAGTCAAACAATCGCTGAAAAAAATTGATAATTTAATCCAATAGAGTGTGCAAGAAACGAAGAATTTTATCAATCAATCGTGAAAAGAAAATCACAAATTTCGATAAACAATCCTGGAAAAGAATGACGAATTTTGTCAAAAGACATCTGAAACAAATAGCAAATTTCATCAATCGGTCGCGGTAAAATATATATTGCTAATTTCGACAAATGGATGAAAAAAAAAATCAATTTTGTCATAATCATAATTGTAAGGGTCTGTCTAACAAAGAGGTGCCTATTTTTTAATGTACAAAATTGTTTTGTCAGAGATGCATAATCAAACATTGAAGACATAAAGTAAAAGATTTTTAACAAATGTGACTTTTCCTATATCTTTAAACATTATTCTCTGCTTCCTAATTGGTTTGATTGATTTCCCTAATTATAAAATATGAAAAGCAGAGTTGCAGTAAAAAAAAATAATCCCATTTAGTATTAAAAATTTATTTAACTACATGAAATTAATTAAAAGCTGCTGCTTATAAAAATGTATTTATTACATTATGGAAAGTGCAATTTAAAAAATTAAATTTGGTTATTTAACTTTTGAGTTAAATCAAAATATTTTATGCACTATGAAAATTGATGAAATGGCACTTTCAATAAAATGACCACTCCTGGAAATTGACTAATTAAGCATTCCAGTAATGGACACAGGCCCTGACTATCACACGACACCCGGGGTCCGTGCCCTAGGCACAAATTTTTTCATAATTTCATCTAAATTTCCATTAAAAAATAATCATAATTGTGCCAACGTTTTTATTTTGGAAAAATTAAGCATAATAAATCTAACGGTTGTTTTGAGACTACACTTTTTAGCTCACAGGCTATCAAAGCCTGAGAGCTAATGTGTCTGCCGGTTCTGTATGTGTGTAACGCGATAAGTCTTAACAGAAATAACCGTTTTGCTTCAAATTTTGTTTATAGTTTCATTGTGATAAGGCGCTTACCTGATTAGTTTTGGAGGTTCATTGGTTAAGTATAAAGGGAGGGGAATGGGGGGCTAACCCCCCCTTAATCGAGATAAATGGTTTTTTTTATGCAGAATTATCAGATTTTTTTCAAATTTTGTATATAAGTTCACTGTGATAAGGTGCTTCCCTGATTAGTTTGGGGGTTCATTGGTTAAGTATAAAGGGGGATACGGGGGGGGGGGGGGGTAACCCCCTTAATTTATGAGTTTTTCATGCAGAATTATCCGATTTGCTTCAAATTATGTATATAGGTTCATTGTAATAAGGCACTTCCCTGATTAGTTTTGGGGGTTCATTAGTTAATTATAAGAGGGAAACGGGAGGATGCCCCCCCCCCTTAATATATTGTCAATTTCTTTATTTTTCAAGGGGCTTATTTCAAAGTCTTTGAAATAAGAGTATAATATACAATTAGTGTGAATAGCCTGTGAGCTCAATGCCCTCACTTTAACTGGGCAGTTTTCTTTTTTATTTAAACTTTTCTCATTTCAGGCTCATCTTACTTGAAATCTGAAATTGTACAAAAAACTGATTATTATGAACAAATTAAAAATACATGTAATGCAATGTGCTTGCAGGGGATTAAAGTATGGAAGTAAAATTTTGTATTTTCAAAATTTCTAGCTTTGAGTAAACATCCAAATTGATTAAGTTATTTTTAACACTAAAAATTAAATGCGTTCTAAAAAACGATTTTTTTTATTATTTGTCTGTAGTTTCAGAAGAAAACAAAAAGTTCATAATTATGTTTAAAATAGAAGTTGTTTTAATACTTTTAGGACTTTTGTTTGCACTCAGTATCAGTTTGATTTTATCATTTAAAATCAGTAGCATCATTAATAAGTAGACTTTTTATCATTATTTTCTAGTCATTGATGTATTGTATTTGTCAAGTCATTCAATTTTATCATATTGCATATTTATTCAAAAAGTGACAAAACTGAAAAAATGTGATATTGGGCGATTCTACCGTTACGTGTATGACTTTTAGAGAGTGTTTTTTTGCAAATTGGGACAAATTTGGAAGGGAAATTATTTAGATAACATTTTACTTTTTTTATTGCTATTACAGGACACACACAGAATCATTTTTGTAGTGACACCTTTAATCTAAAGTAATAACAATTTTTTTTTTAAAGTAGTAAAGTCGTCGTTACGTGTGTGATTTTTTTTAGTCACACACATAACGACTTTACTATTTTTTTTTTTATTGTTGTTACTTTAGACTACAGGTGTCACTACAAAAATGATTCTGCATGTGTCCTGTAATAGCAATAAAAAAGTAAAACGTTATCTAAATAATTTCACTTCCAAATTTGTCTCAATTTGCAAAAAAACACTCTCTAAAAGTCACACACGTAACGGTGGAATCGCCTTATTTGATATATTAATACAATGAAATGACAAAAATATATCTGAATCTATGGTTAAAAGCACATTTCTATAAATGATGGAAGAAATATTTTATTTTTATTTCCGGAACCGTTTTCCAATTTTCCGGAAAACTTGTCGGGCCCTGAATGGACAATGGTCCTAAAACCTTAAAAATAAATTTTGTAAATGAACATTATTATATAAAATTCAAAGTTTCCTATTACTATCAATACTCCATGCAAATTTTTGCAAGAAAATAAAAAATATATAAATTAAGTAAATAAAACCAGCTATTAGCTTTTTTTTTTTTTTTTTTTTTTTAATTTTCACTGAAAAACAGTGGAAAGGTAAAACATTATTTTCTGCTTCCTAATTGGTTTGATTAAAGTTGTCAACACAGATAATAAAACATGAAAGGGAGAATTATGACAAAAAATAATACAAGGATAATTTTTATAGGTTATTTATTTTATAAACTAAAATAAAATCTTTGGAGGGTAACCAGTACTGGCACATTGATATTTATTTAAATAAAATACTTTTTTTTTTTTTTTTTTTTTTTTTTTTTTACTGTAACGCACATAGAATTATGAAATTATTAATGCCTTTAAAATTAATGTCTTGTAGTGTATGCAGATCAGATGTTGGAACTAGAAAAAATATCTGAATTTACAACTGTGTACAGGTACAACAATTAATGAGAAAAAGAAGTTTTTTAGATGCTATGCAGTTACAGAAAAGATAGTTAAAGATGCAACAGTAAATGTTTACATTAACGTGCTTATTCCCTATCTATAATATAATTATTAAAATATAAACACTATGTTATTAGTTATTTGATCTAGCTCTGGAATGATAAAATCTTAGACATAAAGAAATATTTAAACAATGTCCTACGTTCTGATAAATTATATGGACTTAATAACACTGACTGATAAACGTGTTTTTGTCCGAAATTGAAATCACTAAGGAAGGCTCTTATATTACACAGCCGAACCAAAGGTTTCCCAAATTCAGAATACACGTTAGTTGCCTATAATCCATGACAACTCTTCTATGACATCATGTATTTTCAATCGAAAAAATTAATGAACATTACTGCACTCCGTTTCAATTTGAAATTATCCGGTGAACGAACGACCGTAAAGAGAATCAGAATAGTGAATAATAATCCAAATCCACAACGTAATCCCTTGGCTGTTGGCGAAAATACGGGGTGCAGTTTAGGGTTGTTAGCATTGATCACGTGACAAATTCGACGAATGAGGTTCCAGAATCCAGTGCTACGAAGTTCTACTATGTAGCATCCGATTATATGCCTGGGGGTAGGTGAAAATAACATCGGTAATGGCGGAAATCACAAAAAGGGTTTAACTGAAAACACATAAAGAAAATTGATAGATTTGGTTTACAAAGTTAGTCTCATGTGTAAATCAAATATGTTACATTTAGAAAAAAAAAAGAAAAAGCCCACTAAACCTAATAATTTATTGATAATGCAATGTCACTACTCCGCCCACTGTTAAGCATATTGCATGAATACTTATATATTTTTCCCCATCTTCCCGAAAACTTCAATTAATAATTATAGCATATTCTTTTATCGCCCCTTTTTTTTGTTCTTCCGTTTTTAATAATAATTGTAGAGAGCCTAAAATACATCAGTCAGAGCTCCTGGTTTTAATGTCTTTTGTTAAAAAGCTGGTCGTTATTTTCGTTTTCGAATAGGCGTAGATAACGTATTTTAATAGAAAAGATTCCCTCATTTTAATGAGGATTCAATTTGAAGTGTTTATTTTTTATAGGAGTTATTTTATTTTGTGTTTTAAATGGATAATTTGTTGAATTCCGGAACTCTTAAGAGAACTGCAACTGCGATTGAAATTCAACCTGGTGAGTCAGGAACTGCAAGTACTTTGAAACAATCTGATTATTTAGGAGTACAAGACAACATGAGTGCAGCTGTTAATAGGCTTGTTCTGGTAAGTGATAAACCTAATACTTCTGAAAGTATCAGTGTCCCATTAAAGAAAAGAAAATATAATAATGAGTACTTGAAATATGGATTTTCATTCACGGGAGCGAAAGATTTTCCAAAACCACTACGCGTTGTTTGTGGAGAGATATTGTCCAGTGGTAGCATGAAACCCTCTTTATTAATGCGCCATTTAGAGACAAAACATCCAATTTAAAAAACAAAAGGATGCCAGTTTCTTTCAGAGATTATAAAGCGGCCCTAATATAGCATCTTACGTGTTTTCTACAAACAAAGCTAATGAGAATGCTGTTGAAGCATCGTACAGAATATGCTATCATATTGCTAAAAGTGGTAAAAATCATACAATCGCTGAAGATTTGATATATCCTTGCATCAAAGATGCTGTCGAATGTATGTTTGGTGAAGAACATGTGAAACAATTTTTAAATATTCCTTTCTCAAACAATTAGTGACATGTCTGCCGATATTGAATCTAGACTAATTCAAAGAATAAAAAAGAGTCCCTACTTTTCAATTCAGGTGGATGAGAGTACGTATATCTTCAATCTCTTAATTTTGCTTGTTATTGCAAGATGTTTGAATGATAATGTACTTGAAGAACATTTGCTACTCTTCTATATACTCTCACAGAAAGATGTACAGGAAAGATATATTTTATGCCATTCACACTTATTTCTGTGAAAAAGATTTTTATTGGGGGGGCAATTGCTGTAAGATTTGCACTGATGATGGGAAATCTCGTGTGTTATATAGGCTTACGCGGTCTAATCAAAGAAATTGCCCGTCATGTACCTTGGAACCGTTGCTGTATACACAGACACAGGGTCTAGCGACCAAACCCCTGCCAGACTCATTGAAGGAAATACTTCACCAAGCTACCAAAGTTGTTAATTTTATTAAGGCTGATTCAACAAACTCCACACTATTAAAATCTTTGTGTGAAAAGATGGACAGCCTGCATACTACATTGTTTTTGCACACACAGGTGAGGTGGCTTTCACGTGGAAAAGTACTTGAAAAAGTACTTGAAAAATTACTCGAAAAATTATTTGAATTGAGGTATGAAGTTAAAGTTTTTTTTAAGATCATCCTCTTGAGCTAAGTGCTAAGCTCTAAATTTCATGAAAAAGAATGGCTTCAAATGCTTGCATACTTATCTGACATTTTTTTCAGAAATAAATAAACTTAATTTAGGATTACAGAAAAGTTCATAATCCTTTTTAAGGTATCTGACAAGACCGAGTCTAGAATTAAAAAATTAAATTTTTGGGAATCATGCATGAGGAAACACCAGCCAGAAGTTTTTCAAACACTTTACAATTTCTTATCAGAAGAAGTAAAATCTAGTATAATGGCTCACTTAACAGGACTTAAAACGTCGTTCAGACAATATTTTCTGAAGCAAAGTTGTGAAAAGGCTCCCGTTGAGCAAGCGCTCGGGAATAGTGTGCTAATGGCATTAATGTGCTAATATCTCCGGAACCGGTTTCGAAAGTGAAACTATCTTCGTAAAAAAAATACGCAAAGAAAATCGAAAAAGTAATCAACAGCGGAAATAGGGATTGATCTCTGCTATCCAGTGCAAAAAAAATCGTTTAAAAATATTCAAATGCAAGCGAGATATTAGCACATTAATGCCCCATTGGATTAACATTAGCACCGTATTCCCGAGCGCTTGCTTAACAGGAACCCATTTAACGATTTTTTCTTTCAACAAGCCTGAAAATTTATCAGTTTCTGAATAAGAAAAATTGATCGACTGATTCTTCTTTATAATCTGATTTCAACAATGCAATATTATTGCTTTTTGGGTAAGAATACCACAAAATCATTGATAAGGCTATAAAACATTTGTTGCCTTTCACAAATACCGAGCTAGTCGAAAGAGCATTTTTGTCAATAAGCTTGACGTTGCTCTTGACTTGAGATTCTGACTTCGTTTGAACCCGATTTTAAGAAACTCAGTTCTATGAAATAAGCTCAAGGTTCCCATTGAGAGTATAAAAAGTCATTTTGATTATTTGTATATAATGAGACAAAGTTGTTATCAATAATCATCTTAAGATAGTTAAAATTTATTTTAATGCTATATTAATTTTTTTAATGTTTAGCCAATACAGTGACCTCTCACTTATACGACTTTCAGGGGACCGTAGAAAAAAGTCGTATAACTGAGAGAGTCGTATAAGTGAGAGACCGTCTTATTATACAAGTTTCAAACTTTATATGCATTAATTATTTTACCTATATTAAAAACGATAAGTTTCGAGTACTAAGAACATATTTTAACAAAATTTTTCTCGCAGCAAAATAATATTACTAAACAAAATATAAAATGTATTTTAAAAATTTCACAAAATAGTTCACTCACTACTATGTTTATTTTGAAGATTTACAGATCAGATTTTCTCAAACAATGAAGTGATTTTAGTTTATCTCTCTCGTCGACTGATACAGAAAATGTCTTTTACTTAAGTCTATTAAAGCTGTTACGCTATTTTGGGAATAATCATTTTGGTGGACATAATTCTTTAATGCAATTAAAGCGACACCTGCTTCAGAAAAATTTACAACAGCAGGAACATTGCTTTCATCTTCCTCGCTCACGTCTTCATTATTGATATCGTCAAAGATTTCTCATTAAAGGATTCCCATACTCTCAAAATCGGCTTCATTTGTTGAACTAGCAGTTTGGTATTGTGAAAAACCACATTTCTTAAAACAATTCTTAACTGTCTGCGATGTCACATTTTTCCATGCAGATGCTGATGCATAGCATCTAAAATGGAAATTGCTTTAGCTTCCTTTTTGTTTTCTCGATCAAAAATAAAACGACAAATCAAACCCCTTCTGTAGTTTACTTGAAATTCTGTATAATCCCTAAATCTAATAGCTTTAATCTGTTTGTAGAATTTGCTGGCAAAAATTGAACTTTAATTTGTCGCAGAAATGGGTAGATCTTTTACATCTAGATGTGATAGACATTGATCCAGGAAAGTTCATTTTCAATAAACCTGATTTCTCACTCAGTACTATACAGAGACGTGATCTGCAGGTGGTTATTTGGCTTTTGTTGATAGGTTTTGTTAAATGGCAGGCTCAAGAAAATTTTATACAACCACCTTCCCGCCATAGATTTCATCGTTAATAACACACCAAGGTAGATAAGAAATGTTATTCATTATTGATAAACACTTTAACAATAGTCAAAAGGATAAAAATAAGAACGTTAATGATTTGTATTTTAATGATTATAAAAATGAATTCTTGAGTGAGAAATATAAAATTGCCTGAAACGTCTAAAGCGTCGTATAAGTGAGAGAAACAGTCGTATAATCGAGAGAAGTTTAGCATTATTTCCCATAAAGCGTGGACGGGACCCAGAATATTCGTCGTATAAACGAGAAAGTCGTATAACTGAGAGTCGTATAAGTGAGAGGTCACTGTATTATAAAAATAAATATTAATTTTAAAATGCAAGTTAAAAAATAAAAAGTTTGGAATGACAATGTAATTTGTGTCGATTTATTATTTGGTTGTGATAAGAAGATTACTAAAGGAAAAAAAAACATATTTGCGTAATGTGGTTGAGTGGAGAGGAAGGGGAGTGCTTAAGAGAAATGGGGGTACGCCGAAATGGAAAGCCTAAGAAAGGGGTACGTGAAAGAAAAAAGGTTGGGAAGCGCTGATCTGGAGGCACGGCGAACCGCCAAGTCGAGAAAGCACAGCCGTAAGCATACTTTTCTGGAAGCAACTCAGGGCACTTTTGAACCCCCCCCCCCCCCCCCCCTCCATATCTCTGCGCTGGAGTTTCCCAAAGACCCGGAACTTCGTTTTTCTTGAGTAATTGGCACACAGAACCAAAATTTAAAATTACTAGGGGGCTCAGCCCCCTACTCGCTAACGCTCGCCAACCCCCGTGAATTGCAAATCAATTCATATTAAGACCGCTACGCGGTCCCAAACAGTTCTAGCCGGAATGAGTACTACCATAAATCATTTTAACATATGAAATTGACAAATTTTTTTAATTAAAAAAAAGTAATTGAAAACTTCGTTGAAAATACAATTAAAAATGCATTTATATTGGTGCTACCAATGGACATAAATCATTTAAATACTATGAAAAAAGATCTCGGAAAAACAATTAGTTTAAAACTCATTGCTTCTATAATATGAAAAAGAAATTATTTTTTACTTCTTCAAGACAGTAACAGATGGCAGCACGTGCAATCTAAACAGTTGATATTTTCATTCTCTCCGGTTTTTGTGCAAGAGAAATTCGTAAATAAATTCTAAATAAGAGTTGAGAATTTATTTGGAATTAACGATATTACTCATAATTAAAATGAGGAATCATCTCAAACGCTTTGGATTACGTACATGTTATTTTATTTTTAATAATTGCTAGTTTAAGTTTCACTGCCTGTCACAATGGCCGCCATATTGGAGCTGGAAACTACGATTGTTGCCATCGGTAAGCTAGAAATTCAGCCTTATTTCCGCGCCACGTAAGAGAAATATATATATAGATTTTTAATTTTCTATCTGGAGGCACGGACGTGCCTCTGCAAAGTCGAGAGAACACAGCCGTAAGCATCCTTTTCTGGAAGCAACTCAGGGCACTTTTAACCTCCCCATATGTTTGAGCTGGTGTATCCCAAAAACCTGAAACTTCGTTTATATAGAGTATGTGGCAAATAAGACCAAAGTTTAAAATTTCACATTTCTGTCTTTTCTAGTGCAAACGATATATGAACTGAAAGTTTCGATTTTTTGTCACTCACTCACTCACTCACTCACTCACGCGTCATCAAAAAGATTAGGTGGATCCCGTAGGCCTAGAAACTTGAAATTTGGAATAAAGGTGGTGTTTTGGATACAGAGAAAGAAAAAATGATAAAATCCAGAAAATTCGAAAAGAAAAAAAAACATTCGAAAATTCAACAAATTCCAACAAAATTGAAAATTGAAAATAATACGATCTTGTAGTCTTAGAAACTTAAAATTTGGTGTAAAGGTAGTGTTTAGAATTCAGGTAAAAATCAAAAACACAATAAAAATCGAAAATAAAATCAAAAAATCGAAAATAATCCGATTTTGTTGCGCTAGAAACTTGGAATTCGGAATAAAGGTAGTATTTAGGATACAAAATAAGGAAAAATTAAAAAATCCAGAAAATTCGAAAACAAAATTCAAAAAGTCGAAAAAATTGAAAATAAATTGATCTGTTAGCCTTAGAAACTTAAAATTCTGCTTAAAGATAGTGTTTAGGATTCGAAATAAGGTAAAATGAAAAACACAATAAAATTCGAAAATAAAATCGAAAAATAAGGAAAATTTGAAAATGATTCGATTTTAAAGCGCTAGAAACTTGAAATTTGGAATAAAGGTAATATTTAGAATGCTATTTAAGGAAAAATGTAAAAATACGGAATATTCGAAAAAAAAAAAAAAAAAAAAAAAAAAAAAATCCGCAAAATTCGAAAAAAAAAAAAAACAAAAATGAGAAATTGAAAATAATTCAATCTCGTAGTCTTAGAAACAGAAAAATTGTGTAAAGGGATTCAGAAAAAGAAAAAAAAATTAAAAACACAACCAAAAGCGAAAAGAAAATCAAACAAGTGGGTAAGTGTGATCGAAGATCATTCGAAGGGTTTCGTTTGATATTCCTTTCAAAACACTTTATCCTTTCTTTAATAAATCCAAATAAATTTTATTTAGCAAAAAAAAAAAAAAAAAAAAAAAAAAAAGTCATGTTTTTTATAAAGTAAAAATTTACAGGTCTATTTTTTTTGTTTTTTCGAATATCTAAACCAGCCCGCTATTATATTCTATAATAATAATATCTGTCATGTGGACTAAATGCGATATTTAAAAAATAATAATTTCAAAATTAAACATGTTGTACACATTCAAAATGTTAAAATATGCGAATATTTCCATAATCGGGTTTTTATCATGATTCAATACGTTCTTAAAACTCATATATTTACTATTCTCTATTACTGATATTGATACTCGCTTTGTATTATTCTGAAACATTTGAAAAATCCATTAAACTTCCGATATGACGTCAGATTTTCTTTTTGATTCTCTAATGACGTAATATTAATCTGCTTTGTGTACGTACACATACTCATATTCCTTGTATTATTGAGAAATCTTTCCGTTTCATTACCACTATGACGTCAATCAATTGTATTTCATATTAATCTTTTTTCCAATTGGTGAAACTTTTTATTTCATTTTCATTTTTCACGTGAAAATCGTCTGATAGAAAATTAATTATTGTAGAAAGAATTTCATTGTGGATTTTAAATTTTTGGCATCTGCTATAGCGAAAAATGTTTAAATTGAATAGGAAAAGGCTGTTAGAATTTTGGTTTTTTATCTCTACTTATTAAAATAATTCGATTTTTTCAAATTTTAATATTTTGAGCTCTTTATAGCTGGTATTCAGAAATATACACGAAGTTTCAACTCCGTAAGTTATATAGTTTTTGAGAATGGCTCTGTGACGGACAGACAACGGAGCGGGAGTAATAGGGTTTCGTGAGATGAACGAAACCCTAAAAACCGATAAAATCGAAATAAAAAACGAAATTTTGAAAAATAATTCGATTTTTAGAGCTAAAAACTTGAAATTTGGAATAAAGGTAGTATTTAAGATACGAAAAAAAAAAAAAAAAGGAACAAAAATTTAAAAATCTGAAAAATTTGAAAAATTGATCTTGTAGCTTTAAAAACTAAAAATTCAGCGTAAAGGTAATACAGAAAAAGGAAAAATTAAAACACAGTAAATTCGAAAATAAAATCTAAAAATCAAAAAACATCGAAATTTTGAAAATAATTCGATTTTGTAGCGCTAGAAACTTGAAAATTGTAATAAAGGTAGTATTTAGGATACAAAATAAGGATAAAAAAAAATCGGAAAAAATCAAAAATTGAAAATAATTCGATCTTGTAGACTTAGAGACTTAAAATGTAGTGTAAAGGTAATACTTGCGATTCAAAATAGAAACTTCTAAAAATTTGTAAAAATCGAAAATAAAATCGAAAAATCGAAATATCTGTAAAAAAATCGAAAATCGAAAACAATTCGATTTTGTAGTTCTAGAAACATGAGTTTTAAGATAATTGTCCTATTAGCTAGTACACCGCCCTTAATTGTTTTATGTTTTTTTCTCCGGATTATGCTTTTTTTTCTTTTTGTTTACGAATTTCGGTATAGAAAAGTTCCGCTATAGACCGGCTACGTTATGGGCGTTTCTTTATAGACATGTTTGTTTTCTTTCACAGGTTATACTCTATTTAATTTGCATATGAAATATGGATTATTAAATGATGTTAGCACCAAAAAAATTTTCACGGCTCCCCCTCTCCTCGCGACATTACTGGCCGGTTATGGCTTGATAGTCATTTCTAAATAAAATCATGGTGACTCTAAGATTCATTTGATTTATCTTTAAATTGAACCTAAATGATCCTAAGAAGACGGATCAAAGAATTATTATATTGGCATGACAATCCGGTAGAAGTAAAATCGAAAAATCAAGAAATTTATAAAAAGTCGAAGGTTTGAAAATAATTAAATTTTGTAGTCCTACCAGCCTGACATTTGGCAGAAAGGTTGGGTTTAGGATATAAAGTAAGAAAAAATTTAAAAATCCGGAAAAAGACAAAAAAAAAAAAAAAAAAAAAAAAAAAAAAACCTGAAAAATTGAATATAGTTTGATTTATTGAAAATTTCCGGAAATTTTAATTTTAGCTTATCCTAAACAGTACTTTTGTGCTAAATATCAAGTATCTAGGCTGCGAGTAATATCTTAGATGGATAGCGCCTTTCCTGGAAGAAATTCAGAGTACTTTTGACTCCCCACTCCCATAACCTAGTGCTTGCCTAGTTACCTGAAATTTCTTTAAGGTAACTTCTTCGAAAATCAGTGGATGATCTCCAAAAACAGCCCAAAATCAAGAAAAGGATGATTACTTACAAAAAGAAGTGAAATCTCATCAAAAAGTCACCTGTAAAAAATGCAGCCAAGTCTCGTAACTCATTTACCGTAAAAAGTACTGAGATCGTATAAAGCCAAGTTTAACTATCTTATTAACTTTGAAATTTTCATTCACAAATCACTCCTAGTCTCTACATCTTTAGTTAATTATTATTTTGTGACTTGGCAATTACGCAGCACGAGAATGTGATGTATATAGTTAGTCTTAATCAAATAATACTATAACATATTAAGGTGTAATAACCTCCCTGTGCGTATATAATTTGCCTTGATTAAATTATCCCATCCCATCCAATAACACAGTAAGGTGTAATAACTTCCCTGTGCTGCGTAATTGCCAAGTCACAAAATAATAATTAACTAAAGATGTAGAGACTAGGAGTGATTTGTGAATGAAAATTTCAGAGTTAATAAGATAGTTAAACTTGGCTTTATATTATCTCAGTACTTTTTACGGTAAATGAGTTACGAGACTTGGCTGCATTTTTTACAGGTGACTTTTTGATGAGATAGTACTTTACTAAAACTACTTGTTGCAGCGCTAGGATTGGTTTGTTTTTATGTGCAATCGTCTAATATCTATAGTTTTAATGAAAATAAGCAAACCAGAAAATAAAAGTACAGCAGCCTCTCATTATGAAGAGCTTGTCGGAAGACAAGTATAGATTTTATATACGATACGATAGATCCGAATGTACGATTTAACCGAGGTCATTGAAAAAAAATAAGAAAGATGATAAGCTACTACGTAGTTAATGTATTATAATTGTTTTCAAAACGTTAATTATATGCCCGAATACAATTTTCTCAATAAATTAACAACATAGAGTTACACTAATCTATCATATTTTTAACAACAAGTATTTAAAAAGTATGGTTAAAGTAGAACTTTTAATTACTTTTCATTTGGGGAGGCATAAAAAGGAGCGATCAATCGGAATGAGCGATATATCAAGGCACGGTATAACCAGGGACTACTGTACTTAAAATACTGCGGTGATCAATACTTTAGGGAGGTGAGCAGGGATGTCCAACGCACGGACCGCGGGCTGAATGGGTCCCAGCAGATAGTGGAAAATTTTCTTCAAAAATTCACATTTTAGTATAGTTTTTAACATTTTTCCAACATAATTGAGAAGTATTTATGAATTCGGTTTATTTCGCCGTCTGTCGCTGCTCTAACTCGCGTGTTATAATGTTACACTATTTCAAACAAATTGAAATTGATGTATAACACTGAAGTGCACTTATAAGATGCTAACTACAGAGTAAGATGTTAGAAGCATTTATCGTTCATTTACAGGGCCACACGAAGACCCAATCAGCACCAACTTATGTCAATGTCTAACAGAATCTAAAGTTTCATTAAATTCCGTACCGCAGTTCTGTAAAGTTTCATTAAATCCGAAGTTCTTGGCTATGGCTATAGCTAAAATTGTGTAAATCCTGAAAAAATGCAGGATAGCAGCGCCACCTATTGGGAGATTTATACCAAAACCTAATCAACAACAACTTATGTCAACATCTAACTGAATCTAAAGTTTGATAAAAAAATCCGCGCCTTAGCTCTTGAGATAGAGCTATCGTAAAAATCGTGGCATAACAGCTCCACCTGTTTCGCAATTTACACCAAAAGCTAATCAGCACCCATTTATACCAAGGACTAACTGAATCTAAAGTTTGATTAAATTTCGTTCATTAGTTCTTGAGATAGAGCGCTAACAAAATTTTTGTCAAATACAGACAGACATTTTCTAAAAACTGTCAAATCGTGTTCTGGACCTTCTAAAACGTATAAATCCGTCGAAAATTTTCATGAATCCAATACTTTCTTCTGGTAAAGATAGAAGAAAGTAATAATAAATAGTGTAAATAAATAATAATTTTAAAAAAAAATCTGCGTCGAAACTGTCAAACATTTCAATGTAACGTACAAGCATACGTTATCATTTTTAAAAAAGACCCCTATTAGAATAAACGGAAATAAGAATAAATAAGTCCCCCCCCCCCCTACTAATACAGTAACGAAATACTAATGAGAACTGCATTGTGAAAAAATGTAATGATTGACAGAATTAAGAGATCATTTTTTTTTTTTTTAAATAATTACCAACTAAAATTCTGAAATTTTCTATTTAATTAAAATAACCGTTAATTACACGGTGATTACGTTTAATAACTTCCATTGCATATGAAGAGGAAAACTTAGATGGTGCAAAAGAATTAATACACATCGGATCATTACGCATTTTTACAAGACTTTATGTAACGATTAACTTTAAAAAGATTATAGTAATTAAAGAGTTATATCTAATGAAAAATTGAAGGAATAATTAATTTAAATTGCATAATTTATTCCAAGTAATCTGTTTTGAAAGAAATGTTTTTACATTTTAATATCTGTTATACTGCAAATTTTAATGGTTAACAATAAAAATCTATATAATGAATTTTATCTTAAACATAAAATACACCATAATTAAATGTGTGAGCGTGTATGTGTACATATCTTTAGTCTTTAAATGGTTTAATAACTACTTTCATTCGAAAAACTCGCAAATAACTATATATTTTCCTGAAATATTCTCAAATTAATTTCGCAATTAAGGCATAACATATTAATTATGTGTTATTATAATAGTGTCTTAATATACCATCCTTTCTTTATTTATTAAAACATCGTGCAGGGGCAAACAAAAATCTTTTATTGTTTCCACGTTTTACCAGGTTATTTTAGAAGTTTTCATGTTTCTTATTGCATATCTTAATGGCAGACGATAAAAATCTATCTGAAAAATATTGTGTTTAAATATATTTGAAATATGTGTATGAAACAAAATTCGCAAATAAATAAATCCTTTTCTGAAAAACCATAGAATTCAAAATTAATTTTAAATACTAAAAGCAAAATAACTGAGTGATATAACATAATCATATAATCTGTATTTTAAGGGATAATATAATATAACAGCCTGTCCAGTTATTCCTGCATTTTACCAAAAACATCGAACATTGGAAGTCGTCCTTTCGTCGCAAATTGCCAGACAATTTAAATGTTCATGTTTTTTTATTGGATATTTCAAAAGCAGACGATAAAAATCTGTTTTTTTTATTATTATTATTATAATTATGCATATTATGAATGAAAATTCGCAAATGAATAATCATTTTTTGAACAAATCATTTTTAATACATTGAAGACTTATTTAAGCTAATAAGTATAAAATACTTATTAGTTTTAAAAAATAGAAACAAAATAAACATAAATCAAAACTTTAAAAGGTGTCATTTGACACCGAAAGAAACTGTCGTACTTTCCACAAACATGAGATTAACCGACATGCACAGAAGTTAAAATTTAAGTGTTAAAACCAACATAAAGAAAAGCTTCACATGTAAAACGCCCTAAATTCGCCTTAAGGCTCACAATTCATATGGGTTTGGGAAATTCCTTTGTTTTTAATCAGAAGTATCCACCTTTTGGGCAGATTTGGTGCCAAAATGCTTCAACTTGATATAACTAACGACAAAAATAAATAAATAAATAAAAAGAAGATTTAAAATCTACGCAAAATATCCAATGAGGCGATATACACCGTGCCAGAAAATTAAAAGAAAATTGATAACAGGCCTCACAGTGTCAGGTGGGTCAAAAAAGCTCGTCACAACTTTAAAAATTCATAAAAAATAATAATAACAACAAATTCTCTTATCGGAGTACGTGTTTGCTCCACAAGACTTGTCACAAAGTGAAATTTTTCGTGACTAAAGAAACAAGAACGAAACATCGTGCGTCAAGCATAGTTTATGTAATACTTTCCAACACTTCCAAAATATTTCCGTTTAATAAGGTGAAAGGCATAACATATTTAAAAACACAATTTCAGGAATTACCAACAATATTCGGGAAAATATTCGAGTTATTTTGTGTAGCCCTGTATAGGATCTATAGATTTGTATATATATTATATAGAATGCTTCATTTTAGATAAGTTAGAAAACGCATAGCATAGTTTAAAATTCCGAATTTCCGTCAATAAACGGAAATGTACTCGCGAAAACTTTTATGCTCTCTGTATATGATATATAGAATTTATACGCAGCAAGTAATACACACAAAAAAGAGTAAAATTTAGAAACGCGTTCAGAAACTAATAAGGCACTTCCAGCCAATTATTGTTAACATACAATACTGAATTCTTTTGTGTGTCCCTGTAAATGAATGATGAATGCTATACACATAATACTCAATAGTAAAACGACTGCGGGTGTCTTAAAAAAAAGACGCGGCACCCCTCCACTACTGGACATTGCCCCCTTTAAACCTCATGACGCCTGTATCGGCGCGATCGCAACCCCTTTCATGAGTACGACAGTGGCCGGACAGGCTCGGTTCATGAAAGACAGTCCGTGACATCCTCGAAGCCGAACAATACTCTTATAATGTACCTTAGTGATACATATATATCAATTTCAGTAGGTTTTAAATAGTGAAACATTATTAAAATAAACCGCAAACGATTTTTCTTCATACACCGTATAGTGTAACAGAATTATTTTGAGTGACCCTGTAAAGGAACTGTAAGTGCTATGCACACCCTATTCTAACCTAAACCTCTTGTAGTGCACCTCTCTGACATATATCAATTTCAATATGTTTGACATAGTGTAACATCATTAAAATAAGCCACAAATTATTTTTCCCCATAGACCGTCCTGTAAAGGAATTCTTTTAAGTACCCCTGTAAAAAAACTATAAAGGCTACACACTTCATTTTCAATACCGAACGTGCCATAGTAAACCTCAATAACCTATATCAATTGCATGACAATACATATATATTTAAAAGAGTTAGAGCACGGACAGACAGACAAACCGAATTCATAAACACTTTTCGACTGTGTTGGGAAGTGTAAAAAACAGTTCAAAGAGCCCCATAAGTCCATTCACATTTCAAAAACTCATCAAAATTCAGCAAATTATGGTATGGAAAAAATATCGAAAATCGCAGTGCGATTTACACCAGTGATGTTACAACAATCACTGGTTTACACCCGCTCGTGTGTAGAAAGTGTACAACGGCGGAAGAACAGCACCCCTTATTTTCAATCCATATTATCTATAACATTCAATATGATGAGTCTTTTTTAGTTGAATTCTTTCTTTTTACTTGTATATTATACAAATAACAAATTCTTAAGCTTCATGCCCTAGTTCTTGTAAAATTGCAAAAATCCTGATATGGAACTGTGGGCTTTACCGCTGCCTTTAACTATTGTGTGCGAGCGCACATATCTGAGGCGAAAAGCAGAATATTAGGAAAGGTAGGCCAACACCTATTGGACACAAAGCCTCCGAACGGATTTGTGGCGTCACTGTTCGAAGTAAGGCTCCTACAATCCAGGCTGACTCACACCGCCATTTAATTGCCCGTAGGAGAAGAACGATTGGCCATTCCGCGTGGTTGGTCTAACAAGGAAGGTCTCCATAAGCGCGTACTCAGATAATTTTGAAAAGATTACAGAATATTCTTCTTATGAGGATATATGCGTTTATAAAAGAAATTGCTGCGGAACCCCGATATAACGTCTTTAAAAAATATGAAATTTTCGTGTTTTGGCGATTTATCGCTGGTTGGCTACACAATGAAAAAAAAATACACTTTTATGATAAATACCTTTTTAGAAAAAACTTTTTCTTCTCTTCATACTTAACTAGTTTAACTTAAGTAAATACGCTTTTATAACTACGGTTTTGTCATATACATTTATATGTATATATAAAGAAAATTAACGGTCATATTCTACGGTTTAGAACAAAATATTAATGTATTAACAATGCTTTAAAGTAAAATTTGAAGTCCGATTCTGAATACTGTCAATTTGACTTCGATATTGTTAGTGTCTTAGACAGCATGAGAAAATATTTAATCAAAGCGATTAAATTAGGCAAAAATTTCTTCTTTAAAAATCGGTGATAAAAGATTAAAAATTTCGTAAAGGACGCTTTTATTAATAAATATTCCTAATCTCCATATATATTATTTAAATTATATTTATTATATTAACTTAAATTAATGTATAAATTAAAAATTAAATAATGTATAAGTTTTCTTTTTGTATCTTTGTTTTGTTTTACACGAAAATAAAACAATGGCTAGAAATTTTCTGAAGCAGCACCCCCAGTGATTTTAGCTATGAGCCGCCATTGGTTTACACCATAAGACATACAAATGGTCTGGTATTATTTTCTAGGGGGAAAAAAGGGTTATTTTCTTTTGCTACAAAAAAATCCGACGATCGTGGTGCAAACCGTACTCTCCGAAAACTCCACTTTCTTTGCTCTTGGGTGACGCAATAACTTTTGTACATCTCTGTATCCCTCCCCGTCCCGCCACCAAATTGAAGAGCTCTCGCTTATGGACTCCATCGGATTAGATTTAAAGACACAAGCTAAGTGTGAAAACTAAGAAGAAACCGCCAAAAACAGATAAGTCCGGCTAAGGATGATAAAATCGATAAAAGTCGTAGACAGTTGAAAAATAATACTCAAGTTATCGAAACCCATTAGAATTGATCCGTCGATATAAATTCTCTTTCGATACGATGAAAAGCTCTACCTACACTTTCCTTCCCTCCCCGTTTAGTTTCAGAATAACAGCTGTTCTTTTCGGAAGAAAAATAATGTAAGAGTCGTGAATCCGGCGAAAATTGGCTCGTCACGTGAGAAGAGATTAACACCTTTAAGTGATATGAGATAAATAAATAAACAGAAGATCCGATTAAAACTTAAACGTCCAGATCTTTAAATTAAAAAATAATCTTCATCGGCAGCCAGGCTATTTTTAAAATTTTATGTTTTTGCACTGCTTTGCCTAATGGCAGACGATAAAAACCTGTTTATTTCAAAATACTATTCTAATAATATGTATATGTATAAACGAAAATTAGAAATGGACTATTTTTTAAAATACTTTCAAATTTTAAACAGTGCCATGCGAATAGGGGAGGGGGGCGGTCGCCCCGGGAGCGGAAATTGAGGGGGCGCCGAATTTATACTACCAGCCACGGTTTTATTTATTTATTATTATTATTTTTTTTTTTTTGGTCGTGAATCATTTTCCGGGGATTTTCTTCTTTTCTCTTCGCCATTCTTTTTTTCCCTGCCACAAAACATCACGATCTCTCAAATTAAAAAGTGCAATTTTCATTTATGTTATTAAGTTGTTTGGAATTCCTGATTTAAAATGAAACCTTTTAAAGTTCCAAAATAAATACGAAATATTTATTCAATAGAATTTATTTTTGTTTCTGCACTTTTTCAGTTTTGTGACACTTATCACAAAGAGAAGGAGTGTGTGTGTGTAGGGGGAGGGGGGGGGAATTGAAACTTTGCCCCTGGCGCAGTTCTCTCTTCGCACGGCCCTGATTCTAAAGAAATCAAAGTAAAACAAATGAATGATATATGATAAGATGTAATAGTATTTTAATATATACAGTTATTCCTTTGTTTATTATTTAAAAAAAAAAAATTGCACACTGGGACCAATTGTCAGACTAAAACTATTTCCCTTAAAAAAAAATAATAAGAGCATATGACAAAAACATGTCTTTAAAATTTATAATTATGTGTATATTAAGGAACATTATGCAAATGATTGAATCATTTCCCATCATAGTAGTAGAAAAAATAAAACTCGTTCATTAATATAATATTGTGTATATATATATATATATATATACACAATATTATATTATATACAATATCATTTTGCATAATTAAGAGGGCAAACACCTACGGAGAACAGCTGATACTGAAATACTTTTTTACTCGGGATCTTCTGAAGCCATTTAAGTATACTTTTTTTCTTTCTAACAGTTTGGGCGGTAGCTAAGACATAAATTGATTGTTCGGCAAGCAATAAAAATATAACATGCAGTAGTTAAGGGAAAAAAAAGTCTAGGTTTATTTTTTGTTTTACTTATCCATCATACGTAATATAGCGTAAGTCTTGCAATCGTTTTAAAAATCGGAAAAAAAAAAATTGACGGATTTACACGCGTTTTAGACACTGGAGATTCCGAAAAACATATTTTTAGAAAAAAAAAATGCCGTCCGTCTGTCTCTTTGTGTGTCTGTAACCGCTCTATCTCCCGAACAAATTGAGATAGAGACTCGAAATTGGGTGTGTACTTAGTATGTAATAATGGGAAGAAGCCTATTGAATTTCAGTAACCAACAATTTTCTCGGACTCACGAAATATTCGTTCTGATGAAAGGTATATAAAATTTTTCAAAAAATTGTTTATTTTAAAGAATTTAAAAGACAATAAAAAACATAAATTTTGCATAAAGAATGAAGCCGGTCAGATAATGATTTGCCGAGATATGTGTAATCCTATTTACCACACTCTTCGATTTTTCGTGACCCTGTATTTCATTCCAATTTCAATTCAAAGATATATTTTAATTGGAAATAATGAGACGCTTCATCCTACGCAAGTAAACTGTTAGTGAATAGGATTATCATTTTTGGAGTGATAAGGATGTTTCTTTTACGCCATTCAGTCATAGAGCCTTTAAAGTTGAGGACGTCATCCAGCCACGATTTTATTCGAATTGAAATGCATTTTATAAATAGTTTACACATGTTTCATTTTCATATTTTATATCATGCATATCTATCCATGATAGGTAAGTATTACGGTGGCCCCCAACGACTAGTTTAAATTAACGTTACTTAAAGAAACTTCCAGTAAAACAAAACAAACGAAATATAGCTAATTAAAATCTCTCTATATTAAAAAAAAGTAACCACCGCTGCGGGACTAATATCGAGAAAACTATTGCAAATAAAAATTTAAAAATTGGTGGTTTTATAAAGAAATGTTCGATAAACACGCTGAAGTAGACAGTTTTTAAATCGAAGAATTATTTTAAGAGATATTTAAAATCAAAGTTGCTCAAAACAGTTTTCTTATAAAAGTTTTATAGAAACGAAAACTATGCACAGGAATTTAAACATAATTTGTAAGGATATAGTTGACAAGGTTGGGGTATGCAGAGTGCAATTATTTTTTCAATTTGACTCATTTTTTGAGGTTATATTTCAATTTTTTATTCAAAATTTTCATTATTTTGACGAAGATTTATTTCATATTTCATAAATTCCATTATTTGAATCGTTGCCAATATTGCCAATCGTAATAATATTCCCTTTCAATTAAGAAATGTATTAACACGTGACTATTAAAAACAGAAATAAAACTTTAAAATAATAATTAAATGATCACGTGTTAAAAGCAATAAATGTAGAAAATAACGGAATAAAAAATATACTTGCGCGTGAATATTAAAAAGATAAATAATTAAATTATTCCGCGTTTTCAAAGCATTAGGTAGAGTAAGATTAATTTATTTCGACAAAATATTTTATCTATTATTGCAAATTTTAAAACAGCGTAATTAATAATATTTCCCTTCAATTAAAAGCTATATTTTTACGTTTAAATCAACGAAATAACTAATAAATTGGTAAAATATAATTAAAAATACAGATAAACGTTGAATTAAAGATCACTCGATGACATAACTATACCACGCGTAACGCATGTGGTATCAATTGAATGCGACACCACAGATATGCACTTTTGGCTTTAAATCCTATATTTTGGCGACAGTTCATTTCTTTTATAGAAAGTAGTAGTCGGGATAATGGAGTAATACCCAATTTTCTATTAGCATCGTTATAAAATTTCCCGATGCAATGACATTGCTTACTTAACCATTTTGCACGAGTTGATTTTCAAATGTTTAATTAACCTTATTTTATCAACAGTTGTTAGCTGTCTCGACAGCAGTTGATTCGGCTTTAAAATCGCTTGGTCAAAGGAAAATGAATGCAAACCCGATTATAGCAGATATTACAGCGAGCAGCTGATTACACAAGGCCGATTATAGCAGCCGATTACAGCAGGTCGTTTAATTATAATTCAATCTTCCGCAATCGTTTTAAGGTTGATCAAATCAGAGTGTTTTTACAGTTTGTGGTTTCAGAACGGGGGTTGGCGAGCGTAGCTCGTAGGGGGCAGAGCCCCCTAGTACAATAAATAAAGAAATAAAGAAAAGAAAGGGAAATCGCTTAAGCATTTCTTTAGGAAAAAGTACATCAATATTAGCCGTTTTCTACTGAGCTTCGCCCTTGAAGGGATATATTTTTTTTATACATACCACTTAATTTTAATCAAGATTTATATACCTGAATTTTATTTTTTAAATGGTGTAATATTGCATTTCCTTATTTTCAAATAAATTTTTTGAAAATTCTGCTGCGAATTCAACATCAAAGAAACACAATTATTTGTCCCCGAAAAGAGTTACCTAAACCTTGAGTAATCAATCAAGAATCGATCAGATCTGTTCTTTTCTGCACAAGCGTGAATGGGTCGAAAATTGGCTCGCAACGATAGGGGATTACCGCCTTTAAGCGAGATAAACAAACAAATAAATAGAATAGAAAATCCGCTTAAAGATCAAATTTCCTTTGAAAATCCCCCTCATCATTCTTTAAATTTAAAATAAAAAGGGAAATTTCATTAGAGTATAAGTCAGTCTTGAATGGAATTAAGTATTATGTTCCTGTGGCTGATTTGATTATTATTATTTTTTTAAAACTGAGGTTATAAATATTGAAAGAATATTAAATACCTTACCTCGAAAGAGGATCCGATTCAATTTAAATATCAGCTTGCATTATTAAATAAGCCTTCAGGGATCAAGAAAAAGGCTTACTACTAATAATAACACCTTCTGTAATATGCTTCGCAAAGCTTTACTAATAATAACACCTTCTGTAATATGCTTCGCAAAGCTTTATAATATCTTCAAAATCATATGTTTTTCAAGCAAATTAAGGGCGACTCATAAATCCAGTTCATATTTCAACACGCTGGAAAGTGTACATTAAACGTGACAAATGAGGTGCGTTCGTATTATAACTAGTTTTACAATGTAAAAAAATCCTCCTTATTATTTCAATTAAATGAATTATATCGTCTGCTATGAACGAAATGAGCCCCCCCCCCCCTTTTTGTTTTTGTTTTCTTTCTTATTACGTATGCCACGTTTACAGATGCGATTTTTTTTCGACACCAGACAGCGCTGCAAACTTCACCCTGGAGATCTTGCTTTGCGAAGGATGACCTCCATGGTTTCATATTTTTATGACTCATAATGAAAGAATCTCTTGTATTTATTTTTCTTTAATGGATTGAGATATTCGGCTTTCAACCTAATTTCAACTGCACTTATCTCAGAATCTATACATATTTGAATGTAACTCATCTCCAAAACAAACTATTTTTTTTAAACGATCTTTCTAAAACTGTAAAAGTATCCCAGTCGAGACAGTCACCAATATTATCCTGAAAGAGTTTCTTAAATCGGCGCAGTAGTTCCAAAATAATAGTTATTTTAGAAGGATTTTCGCTCATTTCGTTCTTTTAAATTTCGAAATTTTAGAAATTGTTCTGGATGAGAATTTCTGTCTTAAAAGTAACAGCCATGTCAAATTTCAAGTTTCTAGTTTTAACAATTCAAAATGAATACTAATTTAGAAAGTTTTCCGTTCATTTCACCTTTTTTAATTTGTATTTTTAAGAAACCATTATTAGCGAGCACCTACTTCTACATCATAACCCACCCTGCCAAATTTTAAGTTTCTAGCCCCGACTGTATTAAAGCAATGGCAATTTTTTTTGCTCATGCTGCCTTTTAAATTTCGATTTTTGTTCTTTTAATCTATTCTACGCGAGCATTCACGTCGTAAAAGTAACAGCCATGTCAAATTTCCAAGGGATAGAATTGTTGCATGGACCCGGCAAAATAAATTACGATCAGTCATTGTTTCGGGAGCTATATTAGCTCAAGGTAAAACTAATTTAGTTATTGTTTCTAATAAGATGAACTCAAAAGTGCACATCCGTGTTTTAGAAACACAGAATTTGGCACGGGGTGGCTTTTAAGGAGGTGAAAAATTCATTTTCCAACAAGTTAAGTGCCATATCTCAAAAGCTACGTAAAAGTGGTCCAATGATTGTGGTCCCATTATTTGATGGACCACCTCGATCGTACAATATGAATATCATACATTAATTGAGTGCATTAATGGACTTTATATAAATGGCAAGCACATGACATACCTAATAAAGAAGGCATACCTATTTGCCTATAATGTGTGAAGCCAATCACTAGAGGGCGCTGCAACACTGCACGGACTTTAGCTTTCCCTTCATCCCATAAAGTTATTTTCGGAGGACATATACCAGCAGAAGCGTGGCTGTTGCCACTATCCATGGACCTTTCTGTCATGCCACGCCTCTGCGGGTATATGCCCTCCGAAAAAGACTGTTTATTGGACGAAGGGGAAGCTGTGTTAAAATATTCTTCACGCCTATTGGTGTACATATCCTACAAGGATGTGTAGGACGTGTAGATGCGAGCCGCTATCTCATCAAGGTAGAAATGTAAACAAAGATCAGCTGACCCACTGAGAATCTTGATGCAGGGTTTGTGCTGAACGCGGCTACGCTTATTCTGCGGTTTTCGGCCAAATGAGCCAACATCCTTTATTACGTAAAGCCACGCGTCAGCACTGTTCGTGGATTATGGAACTTGAGGAAGTTATTTGCAATCCCTGGGAGCTATGCTATACCCACATCATAATTATCAAAACTTGTTACAGGATGTCGAATCGTATAACTGAGTGTCTCCAAAATAAAGTTGGTTACATTTCTTATTAAAATTGTATCTATTACGATGAGTAAAAAGTTTTCCGCCAAGCGGAGATACCTTCGCGCAAACAGTTGTCATTTGTGCAGTTGATAGCTTTCAGCCAACCAATTCTTGCATTCGAAAGCAGAGCACAGGAACTACACGACTGTGTAATTTATTTGTTAAAAATTTATTATCTTGTGCTTCAAAAAAGTGTTTAAAATGGAGCTATCACGTCAGCAGATCAGAATGATTATTTACTATGAGTTCCGTAATAAACTCAGTGCGACTGAATGAAACAGAAATATGTGTGAAAGTTTAGGAGTCAATACGGTTTCTTATGATACAGTCAAAGTTTGGTTTCGGAAGTCTAAAGGTGGAAATTTCGACAGTGAAGATGAACCACGTTCCGGCCGCCCCCATTGAAGTTGATTGTGAGCAGTTAAAGCAAATCATTGATCAAGACAGAAATGTTTCAACAGCATAATTTCCGTCTCCACCACCGATCGACAGTTGAGATTGTTACGCTTTCTGATTGGTTGTAAAAGCGAACGCTTCTTAAGTCATTTCCGGTGTTTGAGAGGATTATGAAGATATAAAATGATATTATATAAGAAATTAATAGATATTATTTGATTAGAAATATTAATTATATAAAAATATTATATTATATAGAAATTAATTAGATTTAAATATTTATTATATTATATAGAAATTAATTAGATTTAAATATTTATTATATTATACATTATATTAATATTATATTAATTATATGATATATATATAATATTATTATATTATATAGAAATTAATTAGATTTAAATATTTATTATATTATACATTATATTAATATTATATTAATTATATGATATATATATAATATTATTATATTATATTTAGAAATTAATTAGATTATATAGCAATTAATAGATATTATATAAGAAACCATGTTCAACCGGAAAGGACTTCAGAAGCGTTCGATTTAACAACCAATCAGAAAGCATGATAATCGCAATCGTCTATCCGTGGTGGACAGGGAAATGATGCTGTGCCTAAAGAGCAAATTGGAAAGGGTAAACAATGCTCGACATTTAAATCTGCACAATGAATTTCGCGTTTTCCGACGGGAAAGAGTCCGTCGCCCCCGTCATTTCTCAGCCCGCAGAATTTCGCACAATTTCCTCACTGTCAGACGTCCAAAAAAACAGAGAGATTATTCGCAACGGATATTGGTCGCGGTTACAGCGCGTAGGCGGCGATCATTGACGGATATCAAGAATCAAACCGATTTAAATTATATTAGTTTCGACAACATGAGCATATGTACATGTGTATTCTTTATAATCGATTTACTGTATTAAAATGAATTTTTTTGTTCGTTTTGACAATGACTCAAATTGAGCTGAAACATATGTCAACAGTCTTAATAAAACCTATTTTATTGTTTATAATATTTTTATTTTACGCATTTTAGCAATTAACAAGTAATATATATATAAAAAAATAATAATAAAGTCAATTCATACTTAGGTCAAAAAGAAATTTTGGTACTTTTCGGTTAGCCGAGCGCCAGTGATATACGGGGTGTATCTGAAATGCTTCAACAAACTTAGAGGGATGGTAGTACTCATGAAGACGAACAAAAAATGCAATGGAACATGAGGTCGCAAATGACGTTTAAAGGATGAAAATCGAGAAAATGCGTCTGGAAATGGACAAACTGAGACAAGAAAGAAACACCCCAGAAAATTATTTATTGCACAGAATAGGTACAACACAGCTCGTGATGTCCAGAGAAAACAAATATTTTTCAACAAGTGTCGACCGCGGACATTATTACACCGAGTACATCTGTGGAGGAACGACTGGCGGACACGCTCGATCGAAGATTTCGGGAGTTTCTTGGATTTCTCCTGCAGCAGCGGTCACAATACTTCTACTGGTGTCTCATAAATGAGGGATTTCAATCTGTCCCCAGAAGAAGAAATCCAAAGGGTTAAGGTCCGGCGAGCGTGGAGGCCAAGCAACAGGGCCACCCCATTCAATCCATCTTGCAATCACCATATGCATATCAGCCATTTCGTTATTGGAATGGGTAGCCATTCCTACTAAAAGCACAAACAAAATGTTTTCGTAATGATACTACCTATCGTCGTTGGCGGTTCATGTACAACGCATACTTGCTGCAAATTTGCGTTTATTGGTCTGTTTCTAAGAAGATGGAAAAGTTGCATACGTGGATTCCTGCTCACAGATTTGTTTGGCTTTCTTCCACGTTTTTGTTATCTCTTTCTGATCTGATATGCACAAAGTGAAAGGAAAACCAAGTTCGTGCTACTAGCCAGTTCTGCAGAAAAGCAGCATGCGAGATTTCGATATTTTTATTAGTTTTGCGAATTTTACCCTTTAAACGTCATTTGCGACCATTGCATTTTTTTGTTCGCCTTGATGAGTACTATCATCCCTCTAAGTTTGTTGAAGCAATTCAGATACACCCTGTATATATACATGTATATATACACACACATATACATATCTACGTATACATATATATATACATACACATATATATGCATGTATGTATGTATATATATACATATATGTAACATATGTATTTATATATGTACATATATCACTGGCTGGCGCCTGGCTAACCGAAAAGTACCGAAATTTTTTTCCAGCGATCTATACGCTTCGCCACTGACGGTATTTATTCCTAAATTTATATCCTGCTAAATATCTTATAGATGAGAAATTTTTAAAATGTATTAAAAAATAAATAAAAAATAAATAGCTAAACTACCAAAAATGAATAGCTCGAAAAGTATTTTTCACAAAATTGTTAGACAAACTGCGTCAGAAAGGAAAAAAAATGTATTTTTCTGGATATAAATTTCAAATCTAATAATGATGCCGTTTTTCAAATATTGAATTTCAAAAATGACCAAACTTCACAATGAAGTACCACAGCGAAACCTTCACGCGTAAAAATATAATGGGGCTGTTCACGGACAAAGATCAGGGGGCGCGCGGGCGAAGGAGACTAAAATATGGAGTGAATCTATACTTTTGAACAGAAATGAAATATAAAACTAAAATGAATTAATTAAATTTAATGAATGAATTACTATTTGAAAAAACTGTATTAACATCCAGTGTCGCCCACTACAAGTTTAAAAAAATGTATTTGAACTTGAGTGGATGAATAAAAGGGATTTTATGAACAATTGAAAATATGAACAAGATATATAAATATATAGAGGGTGTGAGCTAATAGTAGGAATTGAAAAAATAAGTATAGAACATTTAATAAAATAAAATTATAAACAATTATATCACAAATTAAAATTAGACGTTTCATACTTTAACTTAGGTCTGCACGGGCCGAAATTTTCAGACTCGGGGTCCGGCCGACATAGTTTTTACTACTGATAAATCTTAATCTAAAATTAACATACTATTTATGCCTATATGCAAGTCATGGAATACGGAATAGCATCATGATCACAGACTCACTAATCCTACATATAAAGACTCGTTAGAAAAATTAATGTAAAAAAAAAAATGGTTAAAAACATAATATTTTTAAAGTTCTATACTAAAAAAAATAGATTTTTAAAAAGATTTTTTTTTTATATATTTCTCAGCAATTTATTAAACTGAAGTCATTTTTCAAAGATTCATTCACAAATATACATTATCACGATCACTTAAAAAAAAAAAAAAAAAAAAATTAATTAAAAATAAAATAAAAGCCGATCTGAGTAAGTAAGGCAAAAAATGTAAACCCGAGCCAAGTCTGCTGAAAAAAAAAAAAAAAATTAAGTACAGGCCAGACCTGACCCAATACATATCTCCACTTTAAACATCAGTACAATTATCGATCGACACCCTACATCAAACTGTCAATTTTATCGTTATTCGTTTGCATTAAACAATTTTTTGAAATAAATACTTAGGTAATCATGTTTATGTGGTTTTTAACACTTTCCCACATAGTTGGAAAAGTGTTTATGAATACAGTCTGTCTGTTTGTCCTTGCTCTAACTAACTTGCGTAGATATACTTAGATTGCCATGCAATTGATATATGTTATCTAATATTACTGTGGCATGTTCGATATTGAAAATGAAGTGTGTAGCATTTATAGTTCCTTTACACGGAGACCCAAAAGAATTCCTCCGTTACATGACGGTCTATGGGGAAAAATCGTTCACGGTGTATCTCAATGATGTTACACTATTTCAACCATATTGAAATGGATGTAGCGCTGAGGTGCGCTACAAAATGGGTGTGCATAGCTTTTATCGTTCACTGACAGGGAACATACCAAATTGTTAACAAAAGAATTTGGTTAACGTACTGTCTATCAACAATAATTGCTGGAAATGCTTTTTCAGCTGTGGTACGCGTTTTTAAATTAAACAAATTTTTAGCACATTACTTATTGCGTATAAATTCTATATATATCCTATATAGGGCTTCACAAAAGATCTTGAATAAATTTCCGTTTATTGACGGAAATTGCTAAAGGAGAATTTTCAACAGTGTTTTGCGTTTCCTAACTGAATTAAAATTTTAGCATACTATGTAGTATAGATACAAATCTATAGATCCTATAAGGGAGCGGCACAAAACAATTCGGATATTGGTGGTCATTCTGGAATTTTCAAATGTGTTGTGCATTTTTCAAATTGTTCACTTAGACTTAAACTCTGAGGTTTTGTTATAGTGTTTGCTAAATGTGTTGCATAAACTATGGTTGAAGCTTCTTTTTTTTTTTTTGTTCTTGTTTACTATGTTAGAACGAATAGGCCCGTGAAACCCAAGAAATACAAAGGGGCCCCCAAATTTACTTTTCAAAACTAATTTTTAGGGGAAAATATTTCAGTCAGGGTAAGAAATGTATTTTTTTTCTCTTAATTATAGCTACTCAATTTTCCCTCAGACTATTACTGATACATTTATACTTTTTTTTTTCTGTTGATATAATAAATGGTATAAAAGCAGTGATTCAATGCAACTTATTTTCATTTTTCTTATGTTTTACATTTTAATTTCAAACGTGCTCAAAATAACAGAAAATTTAATCTGTATAATTATATTTTGTTTATATTCTTAAAAAGTGGAGAAATGATATAAAATATGCAGAATGGGTTATTTAAATAAATGGGAAAGTAATTAGTATTCAGGTGATATCAAATTTCTGTTTATAAAATAGAAGCAAAATTGTGTTGCAGCCAAACATAAATTTACGTCCAATATTTGTTGTTACTGCTCTGTTCTTAGCACTGGCAAATCCTGCAATTTGTAAAGCATAAAATATATTTTGAAGTTCAAATATTCGCACATGTTCCAAAGTTGTAAATTCATTTAGGAAATTAATTTATGTATAAATATGTATATATAATAAAATATTTTTTATGTGTATATAGGTAGTTAGTTTTAGTTTAATATTAAAAGTGTTGTTTACTCGAAATTTTGATGGTAAAATATCAAATTGTTGAAGCATAATTGGTAGAGTAAAAGGGGCCCCCCCTGTGTGACGCCGGGCTTCCCCTACGTATAAGTCTTAAGCGGGCTCTGCAACTTAGCCTTTAGCAGGGCTTGACGAATGCGATCAACAGATCGCCACTGGCGACGAAGATTTTTTTTCTGGCGACCAAATTATTTAATATGGCTTTTTTTTTTTTGTACAAAAATTGACCTAAGAAATGAGTAAAAACAGCATTCAGACTAGTTACCGGAGAGTTCTTTCCGTTTCAGAAATAAATTGTACAAAAATAGGCGCGGGTGCAAAACGCGAAAAAAAAAAAAAAAAACTGAAAATCATATAAAAATTGTGGAATTTTTTTTTAATCGCAGAGAACAAATTTACTTTATTATTTATTAAATTCTTCTAAATGGACTTCTTTTACAAATGTCAAAAAATTGCCACGGAACGCGAAAAAAGATACAAATTTCATAAAATATCGCTAAAAATTCAAAAATCGAAAAGGACAAAATTCAAAAATCGAAAACGACATAATTTTATATTGGGCTAAAAGGATTCCTTTAAAAAATGACAAAAAATCGTCGCGGAACACGAAAAAACGCTAACAATCGCATACAAAATTAAACTTAGACAATCTAATTAAAGAAACCCGGTACTATTCTAAACTATGCTTGTTATTAGTTTTTCTCAATTAATACATAAAGAAACTCTTGTGCTTTTTGAAAATGGGGGGAGGGGGAGGCTTAAATATTTTTTACTGGCGAATAGAATTTCTAGCTGGCTACGAGATATTATCAAATTTGTAAAGCCCTGGCCTTTAGCCCTCCTACATATAACATATGGACGGAAAATCTAAGCTGCAATCCAGTGTGCGGCGTGTGCAAGTTACGCCACTGGTGATTGGAAAAGTAGGACATCGTTTCAGCTGCGCATTCAAATCAATCAAAACAAACTCCACTCACCTGATCCTCGTCGTCACTTTCGTCGTATTCCGGAGGTGTGGAGGACACCCCTTCGTATCGGCCATCCCAATCGGACAGACTCTCTCGCATACCAGACACCATTCAGGCGGCGATCCCAAAACAACAGAGGTTGCGATGAAAATTTCACAAAACACAAGAACAACACACACACACAAACTGCCACGAAACGAGGAAAGAATCGCAGACGATCCAGCAAAAACACCTGTGAGAGAAATCGCTCGCTTCCACCTGGTTTACGTTAAGACAAAGGCAGGCGGGTGGTTCAGAAATTGAATCAGACATTTCCACGTTTTTGTTTCAGTTGAAACTGTCACTCACTACCTCTGCAGAAATAATGCATAGATGTAGATAAAACTGTTTTTTTTTTTTTTTTTTTTTTTTTTTTTTTTTGTTTTTTTTAAAGGAGAGTTTTAAGATAAGATAGCTTATCAATGACTATGACAACCGCCTCAAAAAATATATATGTAAACGAATCCAGTGGTTGCCAATTGAGTGACTTTTTTATTCAGAAATTGCGAATTCATACTAGATATTTTAAATAGTAATTTTCGCTGTAATTAATCACGGAATGTAGATCAATAAATAAATCAAAAATTACAATTCTGAATTTCTCAATACAAAAAAATCCGCTAAATTGGCAACACCGATCGAATCCGAAGGCTAGCGGTATAGCGGTTGTACCAATTGACCGGTTTTATTTTATTTCAGAGCTCCGTAAAAGGAAAGTACATTTTGCTTTCAGTGGAGCAATGATGATCGACACCTGGGACAGGTTTTGAATCCTTATTCAGACATAAGGCATGTTTAGAAATAATAAGGGGTTCTTTAAAAACCCCTTCATAATTTGTTTCATCTCAAAACAGGAGCCTTCACAAAATTATTCAGATCTTTCACAAAACTTTTCTTCCAAACAAAAATTTAGTCATTTTCAGACGTGTCACAAAATAAAAGAAATCGCGCCAAAGAATTTATTATCTAGCTATAAAAAGATATATGAGAGACATTGTAAAAAAATAAAAATATCCAAATATGTGCTGAATATAACGATCATTTCAGATTCCTAAAATTATTACCTGGCTCTATACAAGTATAGAAAAGTCTACAATTTCACAAAATAAGGAGCCTATAGGAGAAAGCCTGCGCGGACTCCCAGTTTCATTGTTTTATGTATTCACAGTGAAGTTTTCAGTAAATAAATCACAAACCGAACATTCTATAGTAAACCTCAAATAACATATAAAAATTTCACGGCAATCCGAGTCTATTTAAGAGATAGAGTATACGGACATATAAATCGAATTCATAAACTCTTTCAGCAACTCTGTTGGAAAGGGATTAAAAATGAGCATCTAAAATTAATTTAGAATTTAGCTGTGTCGAGACTTCATAAAACAAGAACAAAAAGTCATGCGTCGATCCTGTAACACTTTCCAACATTTCCAAAATACTTTTAGAAATCTATTTATGACGTCTCAGTAAACAAGGTCAAAACGGGCGAAGGGGCCTACCTTTCGACTTAAGCTCAACTAGCTCCGCCCAGCAGGTTTGTTTACCTAATTATACTGAGCATGACTAAATTATCCTTTGTGATATTGAATAATAATTATACTACGAAATGCTGAAATACAAATTCTGAAAATACAAGATTCCAAAAATACAAATTCTGAAAATACAATTTACCAATCCTACTGAGCAATACTAAATTGGAAAACTCATAACACATTTAAAAATCCAATTTCAGGAATTACCAACACTATTCGGAAATATATCCGAATTATTTTGTGCAGCCCTGTATAGGATCTACTGCGAGCCAGCAAGCACCCGATTTACGCATAAGGGAGGGAATGAAGATCCGAAGGTGCGTTCTTTTTTCTATTATTTTGTAGTTTTAAACAATTCGGTACACTTAATATTGGAAGACATATTCAGAAAGATTACGTCTCAAATGCCGCAATCAATTCGAAAGAATATCGTTGCTAACCGTTAGGAAAAAAAAAAAAAAATCAAAAATGGTATTTTTCCCCATTATATCAAGGGTTCTGGAGGATGTAATTTCAAAGGTACCGTCAAACCAACATTATGCTCTTAATAAACTGAAATAATCTACTAATCGACGATGTAATCAGCTGTAAAAAAGACGAATTTTAACTCTTTTAAAAACACAGGCGAACGCAGGGCACTTCGCGCCTCACAGTGATGATTTTTTTTTTTTTTTTTTTTTTTTTTTTTACACTAAAAGTAACTAAACGTCCGTATTTCGACACTATCTTTTTAAAGCATCTCGGAAGACCAGATTTACATCACTTACAACATTTAGACGTGTAGAAATAATAATAATAAAAAAAAATTCCGAAAAATTTTCGAAAAAAAAAAAAAAAACGCGAAAAGACGGGTGTTTCGGCGTGTCTTTCGGCCCTTCGACTCATGTTTTCAATACTAAAAACGCATATTTTTTTCACGAAATTTTAAAGAGAGCTGGGACACAGTTATATTTATAACTGATTAAAATTTAAGAGTTCCGAAGAAGAGAACTATTTTTTTTATTGCTATGTTAAAGGAGCCGACGCGGAAACAAACGAAAAAGCGAGAAGAAAACATATTTCTTTTACAACTAGATAACACTATTTTTTCACGAATTTTTTACACGGGCTGTAAAACTGTGATATTTATAACCGATAAAATTTCAAAGCGTTCGGACAACACGAACTTAAAAAACTATGAAACAACCCTACGTGAAAAAGGAAGAAAATGTCTTCTTACAAGAGTTTTTACCACTAAATATCAATATTTTTTTTTTGCGAATTTTTTATTTTAAAATGTGATTTTACACAAAATCTGATAATAAAATCATTGTTTAAATTTATTGTCACGGGCCAGGGCAACGCCGGGCGGGTCAGCTAAATAACATACTTCCCCTTGAATGAATGAGAAGAATGATGCACGAGAGTTAACATGCGTTTAATAGTTGGCAATATTACTTTTGCGTTTAATAAAAAAATAAACGAGAAAGGGCTGGTAATTAAAAATTCAGAATGCTTTATTTGTAATTTTTAGCCAACCCCATAATCTCGACTTAGAGATACACCATGAAATGGACATAAGTAAAACAAATCATGAAAAAAAAATTCTCAAAATATCGTTTTCATAAGTAAAAAAAAAAAAATTAAAAACAGTTGACGAAACTACTTATACTTCAAGTAACAGTCTGTTAAAACATGTATATAAAGAATGATTTAAACCTGTCATTTCAATAAAAAATAATACACTAGTGCAAACCTTAAGCAACAAACACAAAATGCTAATTTCTGAAAACGTGAGTACTCAAAAGGAAATTTTATAAACAGCAAGTGTAGAAAATAGGTACTTATCCTAACAGCACAGACAGTCGATGTGAAGTCTTCTTGACATCACAAAGGGTCACAATTGTCACAGTCACTACAATGAAGAGAAATGCGATATTTTTCATTCGTCTCATTTTTACTCTCATTGGGTCACTCCACTGAACAGTCACCATGACTGCTGCTTTTTGACGAGTCACCAGGTGACTTTACAATGAAGTCATCTTGTGACTCTCATGTGACTGTCATTTTGACACTCCATTGTAAAGTCATCATGATAGCTGTTCTGTGACGACGAGTTCCCAAGTGACAGAAAATGAAATCATCTGGTGACTTTTCACAAAGGAGTGCAAGGATGACTTCACAATAGACTGTCGATCACCAGAAAGTCACCCTGCGACTTCATTCTGACATTATTGGGCGACTCATCACAATGCAATGCTCACAATGACTTCAAAGTTCAGTCTTCAACTGACAGTGACTTGAGAATCACAAGGTGACTACATTGTAATGTCACCTGGTGACCCTTCACAAAGCGACAGTCACAGTGACTTTTCAGTGTTAATAATTATTTGAGAGTAATAATGAGACGAGTGAAATATCCCATATTTTGATTCACCGTAGCGATTGTGACACTTCTAACCAAGTGTGACGCCAAGGGGACTTCACATCGACTGGCCGTGCTGTTAGGGTAGTACCTCTTTTCTATACTTGCTCTTAACAGAATTTCTTTTTAACCGACTCAAAAAAGGAGGAGGTTATCAATTCGACGTGTATGTATTTTTTTTTTTTTTATGTATGTACACCGATTACTCCGGAACTATGCGTCCTATTTATGTGATTTTTGTTTTATTCGAAAGAGAATACTCTCGAATTGGTCCCATTTAAATTTTATTAACCGACTCAAAAAAGGAGGAGGTTATTAACCGACTCAAAAAAGGAGGAAGTTATCAATTCGACGTGTATGTATTTTTTTTTTTTTTTTTTTTTTTTTATGTATGTACACCGATTACTCCGGAACTATGCGTCCTATTTATGTGATTTTTGTTTTATTCGAAAGAGAATACTTTCGAATTGGTCCCATTTAAATTTTATCAAAATTGGTTCAATACTTTTTCAGAAATTCAACAAAAACGAAAAAAAATAAACATTTTAAAAATAGTTAATTTGTTGGCTTTTGAGTGTTGCCAAATTTGAAAAGCAAAATTACATAAAATTGTGAATTGGATAAATATAATACAACGTACAAATAAAAACTATAAATTATACTACAACAAATCTACTTTTGAATCTTTTAAAATCTTTTATGTATGTTCACCGATTACTCAGGAACTTTGCGTCCTATTTATGTGATGTTTTTTATTATTCGAAAGAGAATACTCTCGAATTGGTCCCATTTAAATTTTATGAAAATTGGTTCAGTACTTTTTCAGTAATTCAATAAAAACGAAAAAAAAATAAGCATTTTAAAAATAGTTAATTTGTTGGGCAGACGACTTTCATTTCATATCATAAAATATTCTATTACGTGAATTTGCAAATAATAAAAAGACTGACATATTTAAATCAGCTTTAACTTGTCGGATTTATTTTCATAGAACAAACTTTTTAAGATCTAAACAAAAAGTTTTGAGTGTTGCTAAATGTGAAAAGCAAAATTACATAAAATTGTGAATTGGATAAATATAATACAACGTACGGATAAAAACTATAAATTATGCCACAACAAATCTACTTTTGAATCTTTTAAAAGTTCCATTGTTGCAGTTTCACAGCGGTTTGGCATATTTTGATGAGCGTTTATTGGCGCATAATTAAATGCATCGTTGTTTCAAATCCCATATAAATGTACGAGTTACAGAAAATATTTGGCGATTTATCACCTGTGGCGCACTAGTTGGAAACTGCCTTTAAAATATCCAATATAAAATATCCAATATCTATATTATATTATACAATACAGTTGTATATAAATGCTTCTGCAATTGTCTTTTAATATTTCTACTACATAATATTAACTATAGAGTGACAATATAGAAAGAAAGGGGTTACTCCGAATAGTATTATAAGCGACATTGTTGGCGCAGTGTATTTACCTTGTACGGATCGTAAAAATCAGTACACATTAAGCATAAGCACCGAAATCAGTGAGTTACACAGTTATCAAAACTGTAGTATACAGCCCGATTATGACACAATATCCAAGACGATTAGGTGAGAATAATGATAAAATTTCTAATCTTCCATAATCGAGTCTACTGCCAAGGTTAGCGTGAAATAAAAATATATTAGCAACAATATGGTTTAATGTTAATATATATATCATTAAAGGCTTTAAAGACATTAGATGAGAATAAAGATAAATTTTCTAATCTTCGATACTCGAGTCTACTGCCCAGTTAACGTGAAATAAAAAAGATATTAGCAACAATATGGTTTAATGTAAATATGGATATCACTAAAGTAATAAATAAATAAACTTTTTAACAAAAAAAAAAAAAAAAAAAAAAAAAAACCGACTTCAAAAATTACTAAAAAGCGAAAAATAAACTTTTTAACCAAAAATTGAACCGACTTCAAAAACTACTAAAAAGCGAAAAATAAATTTTTTAACCAAAAATAGAACCGACTTCAAAAACTACTACAAAGTAAAAAATAATTTTTTTTAGGTAATAGTTAATAAAAAATTAAATTAAGAGCATTGTATTTACCATGCATATTATTATATTTATGTACATTAATTTGATTTTTTGGAGTCGGTGCCAGCCAAGCCAAGTACAAAATTCAAAACAAAATATCCAATATAAATCGTAACACGCGTATAAGTTATGTCTACATAAATACGAGACAATAAAAAAAATACATATAACTCATCAAATGGTAGAAAATACAATGATTTAAATGATTAACTAATTTCCAAAGCAATGTTTGTCGACATATAGTTGCTAATCTCATTTGAAAATACACATTTATAACATCAGATGAAATGTTTAAAAATGGTAACATGGCTTTAACTTGGCTTGGCTGGCACAGACTCCAAAAAATCAAATTAATGTACATAAATATAATAATATGCATGGTAAATACAATGCTCTTAATTTAATTTTTTATTAACTATTACCTAAAAAAAATTATTTTTTACTTTGTAGTAGTTTTTGAAGTCGGTTCTATTTTTGGTTAAAAAATTTATTGAGTACTCACGTGTTCAGAAATTTGCATTTTGTGTTTGTTGCTTAAGTTTTGCACACCAGTGTAGTAATAACTAATAAATAAATAAACCTAGTGAGTTTTTTTTTTTTTTTTTTTTTTTTTTTTTTTTTTTTTTTATAAAATAATAAGAATTAAAAAAAAATAAAAAATAAAAAAATAAAAATGCTTAGGAGTACTCTGAGTTTAGTTCCAGAAAATCAACATATTTTAATGGCCTGTTACAGAGCAATTTCAGCCCAATGTTCATAATCCTAATAATATTATAAATCCGATTGTGTGCAAATGTTAGGCTGAAGCCAGCGTCAAAATGGAGAAATTAATGGCCCTGTATCTTTGCGTATAGGTGGATTATAACCCTGAAATGAACATAGACTGGTTTTTGTTTATTTTATTCAAATACTTTTCTTAATAATTCAAAATTTGATTATTTTCATAGAGAATCAATGGACATTTTTAGATAAAATTTAACCATTTTACTTTATCGTTGCTAGGCTTTGATCGTTGCCAATAAAAAAAAAATGCGGAAAAATAATTTTTCCTCAACAATTAAGTTTTAATTGAGCGATTTTCACGTGAAAAATGAAAATAATTCAAAAGAAGATGAATTTCTGTGATATTTGAAATAACAATATGCAGTATTTGTTATTATACATGAAGTATGAATATCGGTTACATTAAAAAGATCTTTTTCTGTCAAAAACTGCGTTATAATTAGAAAGAAGAATTAACAATAATTATATTATTAAGAAAAAGATTTCGCTTGAACCATGGAACTATGAAAAGGATCCTTCTTAGCTTGAACAAATATGACGTCATAAATAAAACATGTATTTTCAAATATTCGTAATATTACAAAGAGCATGACTATCAGTGTATAATAAAAGTATATTACATAATGGACATCATATTTAAGATGAATAATTGAAATATTTTTTTGCTATTGATTAATAATAAGCTTGAATATCAGTTACAAACAGATGTGAGTTTTCTGCTAAAATTCACGTCATTATTGCCAGGGAAAGAAAATTAACAAGAATTATATAATTGAAAAGAGATTTCTCTGGGATCAAAGTGACGTCATAATAAAACGGGATTTTTTAAATATGTTTCAAATGGAGCGTGTATCAATTTCATACATTAATAATCACTGAGTACAGTGAAAGAATAGAGAGCTAATGAACCGTAAAATCGGCTTGCAATATGAAGCCGGTTATCGCTCAAATCATTAGGCCCAAGGGCCGACTTCATTGGATGGAGAGAGGCTGCACGTAGTACAATGACTGGATTCATTGGACAGGGAGAGGTTTTCAAAGCCAGTTGTTTGGGCCGACTGTAGGGTTGCATTTTCAGCATCACGCCAAACATGAACATTTCATCTCTATTTATTCTCTGAACTCTGTGATTAATAATACAAGCATCAGTAAGATTGTTAGGAAAAGAAAATTGAACACAAGTCTATTAAGTTAAAATCTGACTGAGTGTATTTCGCAACTACTCCTCTTAATGCAACGCGATTTACTTAACACCGGTTATCATTGATTCGACGATGTCATATAAACTCTGACAATTTAAAATTTTGAATTAGATTCCGAGATATTAATACTTTTTTTTGTAAATTTTAACGAAATTTCTCTAAAAATGGTACTTAAATTACTCCATTTTTGTGGATAAAAAGGAGAAATAAAACGGATTAATATATTTTTATGCCATTTTCTCATTAAAACTGAAAAAAATTATTTTATTTTCAATTTGAATAGTTGGTTAAAAAAATAAAAATAAAATAAAATCTTGATTACAGTAAAATTTCCGAAAAATAAAAACATATTTCCACACATTCAAACTTTATGAATCAATTTATTCTGCAGAGCAAAAATCGCCTGTCAGCATATTGTCAAGAAATCAAGATTTGTTTCAGCTATAGATTAAACCAAGGACACAAATTTACTGTTACATGCAAACGTAACACTTGCAATTGCAAAGCTTTTTGCAACCCTAAATTATATGCAAATATAACATTTACATGTTATTTGCACCCAAATTAATTTTAATTTGAATCTTAATAAATGTTAATTTGCAATGAAAATTACATGCAAAAGTAATGTTTACATATAATTTTGGGTTACAAAAAGCTTTGCAATTGAAGCTCCTTGCATTTAGGTGTAAAACTATTCATCTCTATTCACAAGAATTGAATTTAAAGAAAAAGCATATACTATTTCCAATGAATTATTTTTAAATGATATGGCTGTTAAAACGTTTCTCAAAGTCGTTAAAAGTAAAATGGTTTATCAGGTAAAATTGACATTTCTTTTTACCCAATTCGTCGATTTACACGATTTTATTTGGCCGTCCTTTTTCCATTGGTTGCAGTTTCCTTTTCGCGGTTATTTGGCACAAAATTTTACCCTTTTTTAAACTGATTTATGTCAAGGCCCCTATAACAAAGAAATATCGTATTTTCTTCTATGAAATGTGATAAAGAGTTAGTTAATTATTTACGTTTTTAATTATCGGGAGTGAAAAAGTTTGCTTGATTAGTACATTTATTTTTCTTTTAATGTTACGTGAACGAAGTCACGGGTAACAGCTAGTAATATATAAATATGCAAATGTTACCATAATTTGCCGTTTTTCTACACCCAAAAAGATCGCAAATTATGCAAATTATCTTAGCGTCATGCTCAATTTTTAAAAACGTTCCAATATTTGAAAAACAAACTATGCTCATATAGAGCTTACATCTTTCTTGTCAATAAAACAAATCGAATAAATACTATAAACAGTGAACTTTGAAATTAATTTAGCGGGAATTCCAAAATTATAACATTTTTATTTGCTGTTCTCCTTAAATGCAGTAAATATTTAGGGACACGCGTATCCCTGCGCCTCTCCCCCCCCCCCCCCCCCCCCCCAGAAAAAACGCACTGAACAAACTTAAAATTGCAATAAAAATTTATACAGAACAGCACTTTTTAGACATCCCCCCCAATCAATCCATGTTTATGTGTACGTAAGATAACTCTATCCTGTTTGCCGGCGCTGAAGAAGCGTTGATAACAATTGCCGCAAAAGCGATTCTTTAATAAAAACGCCACGAGCATCGTGATTCATTCTGAAATCAAACACGCGTAACCAATATCTGAGAGGTAGGGGGGGAAAAAAAGCAGTTTTTTGCATCAGGTGACTGAAAAAATAACATTGAATTTGGATATCATGTTTGGGTATGAGATCGCATCACGTTTTCTCTTTACGACCTTTAATTTCCAATCAAATGAGAAAAGATAAGTCTGAAATGGATAAGTTAGTTTCACCATTCAAAGAAAATTAATTAGAATTTCTTATCAGTGGCTTAGAATTTTTAGCTCACATTGCATTACAATTAATGAGTGAAATGAACTAATTTTTCACTTCTTGATTTATAATGATTAAAAGAAAAATAAATAAATAAATACCACAATGCATGAATATTTTATTAAATTACATGCATTAGTTCTTGAGATATTAGGACTATCGCTAAAATCGTGTCAATCCTGAAAAATGCAGCCCAGCAGCGCCACCTGTTGGGAGTTTTACACCAAAATCTAATCAACAACAACTTTTGTCAACGTCTAACTGAATCTGAAGTTTGATGAAGATCCGTGCATTACTTCTTAAGATATAGTTATCATGAAAATTGCAGCATAGCAGCATAGCTGTTGGGATATCTACACCAAAACATAGCCAAAAATTTACACCAAAACGTAATAAGAACACTGAATAATATCAAAGAAATTGAAACAGTATTTTTTATACTAAACGCTGCCCTGTTTTGTTTCTTTCAAATGAAAAAAGAAAAAAAAAAAGCCTATTTTATAAAATAAAGCTAGTTTACAGGGTCTTCCTAAAAAGGTTGAAAAGCACTTTGATATTCTACCTGTTGGAGATAAGTAAGTAATGTAAATTGTAGAAAAAAAATATTCTAAATAAGGTAAGAAATAAGATTAGAATAATGAAATAGTCTTACTATTAATTTTTAAAATGCACTTTTTAAATACATTTTTATATGACCCCTAAACAAAATTGGTCAATTCGACAAAAAGTTTCTTTACTATTAATTTTTAAAATGAACTTTTTTAATTGATTTTTATATAACTCTATATTTTTATATGATTTTTAGATGTTTCTTTACTATTAATTTTTAAAATGCACTTTTTTAATCGATTTTTATATGACCCACTAAACAAAATTGGCCACAGAAAAAAAGTTTATTTACTATTAATTTTTAAAATGCACTTTTTAAATTGATTTTTATGTGACCATACATTTTTATATGATTTTTATATGCTTCTTTACTATTAATTTTTAAAATGCACTATTTTAATTTATTTTTATATGACCATACATTTTTATATGTTTCTTTACTATTAATTTTTAAAATGCACTTTTTTAATTGATTTTTATATGCTTCTTTACTATTAATTTTTAAAATTCACTTTTTTAATTGATTTTTATATGATCCCCTAAACAAAATTGGCCCATCAGAAGAAAAGTTTCTTTATTCTACAAGATAATTGAAAAGAAAAAAAAATTCTTTAGATTAAAGTTTTAAACATGTTTCGATTATGATACAAATTGCTAAAAACAATCTTTCTATTTGATGCTACGCAAAATATACCCTTGCCCAAATGACACAGAATGAATATAAAAGAGCTGTTTACAATACAACGCAAGCTGAGACAATACAGGTGTTTTCATAATCTGAACTTGTGGAAAACGCATATTAATCTCCGATGCATCCAACATGACGATACCATTTCTATTGATTAAATGCATTTACAAAACTAAAATTAACGTAATCGGTTCTAAAGTAGGTGAAAAATGGGCGGTGGAGAGATGCCAGAATTCCGCTCTTTGGGTATTCAAAGAATTTCTGGAGCAGAAGATTATTTTATGTCGTTGAAAAACAGGAGGAATAAAGAAGAAGGTTATATGAAAATACGGAACGATTCGTCATTTAATTTACATAATGCGTTTGAATGCGGGGCAAGGATTTACAATAATAAAGCTCGGAATGAAAACTTTAAAAAAACAAGTTGGAAATTGTACGTTAAACGTGATTTGTAACTAGTTTCCCAATGTAAAAAAAAATCATCCTTATTATTTCAGTAAAATGAATTATATCGTCTACTAGGAGCGAAATGAGGATGCCTTTCTCTTATCTTATTACGTGTGCCACGTTTACAAATGCGAATTTTATTTCGACACCAGACAGCGCTGCAAAATTCACCCTGGAGATCTTGCTTTGCGAAGGATGACCTTCATGGTTTCATATTTTTAGGACTCATAATGAACGAATCTCCTGCGTTTATGGACTCGAATGGATTGAGGTATTCGGCTGTTAACCTCATTTCCACTGAAGTTATCCCAGAATCTATACATTTTTGAATGTCACTCATCTCTCAAGCAAACCATATTTTTTTGAACTGTCTAAAAATGTAACTTTTATGCCATTTTATTCGAAAAAATAATTTTAAATAAAAATGGCTTATGAAAAAAGGAGTGATTAGCCCGTATTTGTTTTCCTCAGTCACACGACTTCCGCTTTTACTATATAGATTACGCATGATAGGATTCAATAGAATGAAGAAAACTTTTATGAATAACTTTTTAAGTTTTGATTCGATTTTCATAAAATTTGAAAGGACTTGACAAAATTCTGCAACGATTCTATACTAATTACGAACGCACCTAAAAAAGATAAGTTCTTACGGCTCAGTCGGATTAGTATAGGTTGATTTTTATACAGTCGTAGAGAGAGAAAAATCATGCGTCAAGCACAAATTATGAAACACTTTTCCAACACATTTATAATATTGTAAACAAAACTTCACCGTGTGATAAGGTGAAAGATGATGGCTAAGTAAACAATTTGGAAAACGTATAACACATTTGACAACCCAATTTACGCAACTTTCGGAGGTAGTTCTATTTAATAGTAGCCGTTATTACCCCCAATCGGTTTGATACCAGGCTGATAAACTCCTGAAAGAGGGGTGTCCTACCAGCGGTTCACAGACTTTTTTACTCAGAAATACTGGTGACAAACTATTTTTAGGCAAAAGGTTTGACACCCCTGCCTTAATAGGTATTTGCTTTTATAATTCTATAAAGACTTAAAAAAAACATAAATTATACAATTTTTGAATTGTGTTGATCCAAGGAAGTCAAATAGAGAGTGTATCAAAAGTGGGTGTTACTATTAGAAAAAAAAATAGTTGGTACTATTTTTAATATGCAGATGACCCCCCGAACCCTAATCCACACATCGCATCTAATAATAAACGTAGGGCCTGATTATCGCAAGGGCAAACGGGCACCCCCAATGCAAAAAATCGAGCATTTTTTTAATGAGTATAAATTGCGGCCATAAAAATATAGGTTAGGGACCCACCCCACTTACATCTTTGCCTCAGGGCCCCACGTTGCGTTACTCGGGTCCGGTTGATGCGATGCATCCATTTTATACTATGATTTGCCTAGAATTCGGAATTGGTTTGTGTTGGGGGAGGGGGGGTACTTTTTTCTCAGGATTGTATATGCAGAGCCACAGAAAGGGTGGTGCAGACGGTGCGTCGGCACGAGGCGTCAAACAAATAGGCACTCCATTTGCGCCAAAATTTTTATACTGCAGAGTGGTCAAGAAAAGGAACAAATTGTTTCGCACCAGGGGCCAAATAAAATTGCTGCGGCGCTGTTAATATTTAAACCTAATTAATATGCGTGAAGAAGATGGAAAAAGTCAGGTAGAGTTTAATTCCATTCACCACGTTAGCCTTTATTTAGGGATTCTTGGGTCAGAACGGTTCGTGAACGATTGAAGCTTATCTCACAAATAACTTACAATCTGTTCAACATTATTGTATCGAACAACTGATCCTCCATTTTTTTTTTTTTTTTTTTTTTTTTTTCTAACAGTTCTTTATCCAGAAATGAATCCTTCTATTGACACCCCACTATCAAGAAATAAATCATTGTAAAAAGATCATTTATTGGATGATAATGTCTCATAATAAATGAACCGCTAAATTAATTTACAGATGTTATGATATATGTTACACACTCAACTCACATTATATTCCAATGCAATCAGGAGGTGTAAAATGCAAGATAATCACTAAAACAAAAGCAAAATATTTATCCAAAACATGATAAGGAGTGTACAGATACCAGTCTTACCTAGTACATGTGATTTAATTGAATAATCAATAGCTAAACAAAACTAGACTAACATAAAAGGAGTGCGGCGAAAAGAACACACGATAGAAGGGGGAAAAAATGGCAAAAAAAAAGGTGCCATCATTACGTTAAAAGACTAACGCCCACAGACGATTATGCTAATGAAATGGAAATGACAGCGTCATTAGAAGGCGTCATGTCATAGTCTTGCTTGTTTGTTTTTCAGGTGCATCCAATGAAGAAAAGAAAACAAAAATGTGGCAGTAAACAGGCATAAAAAGTAATGGTGGTACTGCATAAGGGTGGTTTCATTTCTTATTCAGTGTTTATTTTTATGATGACATTCGCTGGAATGAGAAAGTGTTGAATTGGGAAGTTGTTGATATTTCATATTCGGAAAAAGAAAATGCCATAGAAGTAATGAAAAAAAAAAAAAAAAAAAAAGAACTAAGGTGAGATCCTTTATATTTTTTTATAGTTTTATAGACATAACCAATACAAGGCAAACACAGCAAAATAGAATGACAAAGTGGAACAATTCAATGAAAAATATCCAAAGCAAATAAAACATGAAATATTTAAGATAACTTAAACTCAGACACAGTGGAATGCGTCGTTGTACAAGCCAATTAAACAGTTCAAGACAGCGTTCGCTTTTCTAAATTTTATTTAAAATCACATTAGGTCTTTGATGTTGAAACTTAAAAACGTTGAATATTAAACAATATAACAAACATATTTTCATAATGTTGATTAATAGACATATGCTAAATTAGACGGTGAAAAATAAAATAGAGCTTGCAAAAAAAAATGTCATTACCACCGTCGTAATGCATGCCATTTCAACACAATATATATTATCAGATCATTTATTATGTCACGCCACACATTTGCCGAAAAATTTAAATAAAGCAAGACGGCAAAAAGAAAATGTCGGAAGAAAAACTCTCCGCATGCAGCTGTACACAGAAGCTTGCATAAAATGTGAAGTGCCTGACTAAATGAGGCAAAAAAGAAAAAAAAAATCTGGTGTGTGGGGTGCAGAGAACTCGGGAAAAGTATTGGCAGGATAAATTAAAAATAAGTGAAGACATTTTAACTTGCGAAAAACTGTTATACCTGCCTGACAAGGTCTAACTAAATTTTTTGAAAAATTCGTAAAACATTTGAAAACTTCAATTTCGGCAAATACTATCTATAATCGGAAAAGGAATCAAATTCTTTTGTGATTCTCTGTATAGGGTCTATCGATTTGTATTTATATTTCATATTATGTTAAAATTCAGTTCAATTGGGAAATGCTTTAAAAAGTTAAATATTCCCTTTCAACATTTTCCGTCAATAAACGGTAATGTACTCGAGAGCGTGCCACAACTGAAAATGCACTTCTAGCAAATATTGTTTGTTCATAGACAGTGGTGTAACCGAGTTCTCTTGTGTGTCTCTGTAAATGAATGATGAATGCTACGCACACCAGTAGGCATCTTGTAATGGCACTTCAGTGTTGTATAAAAAATTTCAATATGTTTGAAAAAGTGCAATATCATTAAAATATACCGCAGACTTTTCCTCATACACTCTAAAAACGGCATTTTCAAAACTGAGCAAAAAAAAAAAAAAAAAAAACCCTCAAATCTGAGTATGTCGCCTCGTCAAAATGACTCAAGTTTGAAACATGCACACACTCAAGAATAAAACATCATGTGATCCTATTGGAGTAATGTCGGTGTTTCAAACAATAGTAAACAATAGCTAGAAAAAAAGCGCTGGTGTGCTGTCATATCTGGTTCTATTTAGAATTAGGGGAGGATAAACTAAATTTACGCTTTTACCCAGAACCAGCATCGAACCCAAGTCCTACTAGTTACAAGTCCATTGCCATATCCACTTCGATCACGTGAGTGGGTTATTTTAAATGCAAGTCATCGAATGATTCGGACGCAATGTTGATATTTTTAACGGGATTTCGGATAGATTTGGTGAATCTGAGATGGTGGTTAAGTTTGTACTACGATTGTTATCAGTATATTTCTTAAATGGAAAAGCGCTCCCTGGATATTGAAATTTAACTGACTAAATTTTCTTTTTGACACATTTTAACCCATTAACGCCACAATTATTTTTCTCTTGAAAAATAAAAATATTGCATTTCATTCAAATGAGAATGAATTGACTTTTATGTGCTCATTTTTTGAGTATTGCCATGTTTCAAAAATGAGTTTGAACTGACCTCTATGTGAACAGTTTTGATTATGTCCATGTTTCAATATTCTGAGTATTTCTGAATGGGTCTTCCTATTTGAAACAACAAAATGAAAACATCGATCGACTCATATTTGAAAGTGTCATTTTTCTCAGTGTAGACCGTCATGTAACGGAATTCTTTTGAGTGTTCTTGTGAACGAACTATCACTTCATTTTCAATACCGGAAATGCCATAAAAAACCTCAATAACACACAATCCAAAACATGACAATCTTTTCAACTATTTTGGAACGTGTTAAGCATAAAGAATAGGCATACCATAAGCTTTCAATTGTTATAATGTAGCCTTAAAGTTAGCTTAACGTTAAAAATGTCATTACCAAGACGTTTTGGTTTTATGATTTCTGGGACATAGCTAATGAGAATTTTAGACATTTTTAACTCTTTCCAACATAGTTGAAAAGTGTTCATGAATTCGGATTGTCTGTGTGTCTGCCGTATGTCTGTCTCTCGGTGCTCTAACTCGCGTAAGTATACTCGGATTGTCCTGCAATTGATATACGTTATTGAGGTTTACTATAACATGTTCGGTATTGAACATGAAGTGTGTATGCACTTATAGTTTTTTACAGGGACATTCAAAAGAATTCCGTTACATAACGGTCATGTGGAGAAAAATCGTTTGCGGTTTAGTTTAATAATGTTTCACTATTTTAAACATATTGAAACTGATATATAATATCACTAAGAGGAATTACAAGAGGTTTACTATAGAATATTGTGTGTATATCATTCATTTACAGGAACACACAAAATAATTTTGTACTGCATATTATCAATAATTGCTGGAAGTGCTTTTTCAGTTGCTGAACTCGTTTTTAAATTTAACTCATTTTTTTGTCTATTACTTAGTGTGTATATATTCTGTAGATCCTATACAGGCAACACAAAAGTTCTCGAGTTCATTTCCGTTTATTGACGGAAACTTCAGAAGGTTAACTCTAAAATGTGCTAAGCGTTTCCTAACTGAACTAAAATTTAGCAATCTATGTAGTATATATACAAAAGTATATATCCTATACAGGTCTTCACAAAAGAGTTAGGACATTTTTCTAAATATTGTTGGTAATTTCTGAAAATGGGTTTTTAAATATGTTATGCGTTTTCTGAATTGTGTACTTAGATTTGGTGGGCTAGTTGAGCTTAAGCTGAAAGGTAGGCCTCCCCGCCCGGTTTGACGTTGACCTTGTGTACTTAGATATCATCTTTCACTTTATTAAAGGGTAATGATTTATAAGATTATTTTGGAAGTGTTGGAAAGTGTTACATAATCTATGCTTGACGCATGATTTTTCATCCTTGTTAAAAATTGGTTTCTATCCCTTAGCAAAAATTGCTATTATTTTATTATATGATGTAATTTGAGTTAAAAGTCAGCTACTAGGAAAAATGGAAAATAAAAATAGTCCATTTTTTAACGCCAAAATTTACCATTATTGGAGAATGACCTTAAAAAGTATCATTCCATTATTAATGTGCAAAGAAAGAAACAACTTTGCTGAAGTTTTGAGTTATTTGCATTAAAACTTTTCTTCCTCAGAATGGAAAAAAAAAAGCAGGAATATCAATCTCGAAAATGCTACAGCACTTGGGTAATTAATTTTAATCTTGCGTCGATTTAAGAGAAATTGTCATAACTTACAACGAAATAAAAAGGGAATTGTTGACTATTTCGCTAACGAAAGCATAAATTAAATATACTGCTAGATCGATTTTTTTCACACTCCCCAGATCATTAATTATCTTAGTGTACCTTAACAAATGTCCCATAAAAAAAAAAGAATGTTCTGAATTTCTAGGGATAAAATAAAATTAACTAACCCGAGCAAACTAAATCTTACCCAATTTTTCAACAATTCTCCCGAGCCAAATATACATAAAAGCGCAGAAGATACTTTCCGAAGTCATCGTTCGACAGTGAAAAAGTAAAAAGAAAATGGCCAGATCAGCGCGTTCTAAAATACACATCGCAATTACCTTAACACCCAATGACGCCCACCTGACTGGAACTTTGTTAATTTTCTCAAAAACTAACACAGAAGACAACATAAATCACAGATCAATAGCACCGATAATAAACCCTCCTCGGCAATTAAGGACCCAAAAATAAAGTGATTAGCAGAGCTTGTACACGGGATAATTTTCTTATCTTGGGAGAGCGGTGAACGATGAGAAATTGTTTTCCAGAGGACGCTTTCAAAATTTAAAGCGCGGTGGCGCGTACAAAGTCATTATATTTCGTTTTAAATAAAACAAAAGGGGAGATTTTCAGCATTATTTGGAGGAGGGGGTTTCCAATCAAAATAAGCTACGAAAAGTGAAAAAAGAAATCACTGGAGTTGCTGACTTTAAATTTTGGAAGCGTCAGGAATTAGAAGTATTCAGGTATTCTTTTTGTTTGCCCTAACCAAGCTTGATTAAATTTTCTAATCACTGAGAATCCTGTTTGTGAAGGATTATTCTAAAAATGCCAGGAAAAAAGAATTTTTCTCTAGACCAGCAAGTATCTTACGTTCTTTCAAGCTAGAGTACATTTATAAGGAAGTAGAGACATTTACGGACAATAAAATTTGTGGCAAGGATGAAGCCATTTTCGCGAACCTACTGTTTGTTGACATTCTTTCTTCACTTAACTGTTTAAATTAACAACGTATTTTTATTATTGCATTGTACTTGTTATCAGTTATTTCGAATCAATCGGCATCTTTAACACAGTTTATTATTGTTTACATTTTGTTGAATAAAGAAGAAACAACTCAACACAAAACGAATTAATAACACTTTTTCACAGTTGAAATCGTTTAAGCGAACATCGCCAATTTGTGTAATATCGTTTGCCATAGTTTCTACAACAACTTCCAAACTGCGCATGCGCATTATGTGTATGTGGCTACCCCTTTATAAAGGCACTCTGTTACAAGGAAGAGATGGTCAAAGCCTGTTAGAGTCGTCTGCGTCCACGAAAGATAATGTTTTCAATTAATTTAAATTTTGCTGAGGAACATCGTTGCCGAAACTCATTAATAAAATTCGAGCACGGATACCCAAAATAAATATCCCCTCCCCAAATAAAACAGATTAGTAGAACGGGATAATTTTCTTATCAGAGGAGCGCGATGAACGACGAGAAAATGTTTTCCAGAGAACGCTTTCAAAATTTAAAGCGCGGTGGCGTGTGGAAAGTCATTGCATTTCGTTTTAAATAAAAGAAAAAGCGAAGATTCCAGCATTATTAGAGGATTTCAAATCAAAATCAGCATAGGAAGGTGGAAAAACATTGGATTTATTAACTTTAGAATTTCGAAGCTAGGGAAATTAGAAATGTTCCGATGTTCTTTTTGTTTGCGTTAACTAAGCTTGATTAAATTTCTAATTATGGCGAATTCTGCTCGTGAAGGATTATTCTAACAATGTCGTTAAAAATATTTTTCGCTAGAACAAAAGGAATCTGGAGATTCTTCAAGCAAACAAAAATCAAAGCTTGATTAGAGTCGTCTACGTCGGCAAAAGGTAGGCTATTTTCAAAAGGCACTCAAAATTGACTGAGAAACATCGCTGTTAAATCTCACTAAATTGGGCAATCTATTGTATCTTACAAAATACAAGAATGAAAAATCATGCATGAAGCATAGATTATGAAACACTTTCCAACACGTCTATAGAATAACAAAACATCACCGTTTAATGAGGTGAAAGATGATGCCCAAGAAAAGAATTTGGAAAAGGCATAACGCATTTTAAAAATCCAATTTCAGGAATTACCATCAATAATCGGAAAAAAATATCCAAATTCTTTTGTACAGTCCTGTATAGGATCTACAGATTTGTATACTAACTATAGTATGCTAAAATTTAGTTGAGTTAGGAAACACATAGCACAGTTGAAAATTCTCATTCAGCAATTCTGTTCATAAACGAACATATAACTCAAGATCTTTTGTGCTACCTTGTATATATCATCTATAGAATTTATGCACACAGAGTAATAGGCAAAAAAAATAGTTTAATTGAAAAACGTACCATACCACTACTTAAAATGCACTCCCAGCAATTATTTTTTACTTTACAAAATTGGTTATCAATTGACGTTCATGTTTAAGTTTTATCTCTGCGTTTTAATCAGCATTGAATGTAGATTAGATAATTTAAATACAGATAGACATGGTTGAGAACTGATTGAAAGCTTGCATCCAGCGAACCGTTGTTTAAGAAGATTTAAGTCTAATTAAGTCGGATGGCAGAGGTAGAGTTTAATATAAACTTCCATTTAAGTGAGAAATGGAAGGTCTACCATTAGTAGAAGATTTGGGGAACTTAATTTCCCATCATGGTCTTATGTAACAACTTCCCTATGCAATTAAGTAGCGACTTGCAATTCTCGAACACTTCAGAGGTTATTTCGAAGTCACTAACACTCAAAATCCAGGTACAATCGGGGTCGGGTTTTAAGTCGTGCGGGTCAAGTTCAAGAATATCAAATTTTTTAGTTTTTTTTTTTTTTTTTTTTTTTTTTTTTTTCCCCGAGGAAGTTCAGAATTTTTTACAGGAAAATAACTACATGATAGAATGTATTCAATGTATTCAAAACCTTTTAACCTTTTGAGGGGCGGTGGTATATATTATATACCACCTAATTTTAATCCAATTCAAACCAGAAACTTTTAATTAAATTTTACTTTAACTTTGACGAGAAAAAGTTGAAAAATTGCTTTTCCTTATTTTTAACTAAATTCTTTCCTAAATTCCGGTGAGAATTCAACGTTACAGGAGCACAAGTGCTTGCCCCTGAAAGGGTTAACTTCACGAGAATACAATGTCATGTGACAATGGCTTCGCGAGCAATTAGTCAGCGAGTTCATTTATTAGAAGTCAGGAGGTACAAGGCAAACATACACCTACAAGAGTTGGAGCGAATTTTAAGGGACTTTCTTCTAGTCTCGTACATGCATGCTTACTCGATGAAGGGACCACCCCTGATTAATGGCTCCCAAAACTTTCGTCGCGTTCACAATGTTTTATTTAGTTAAATTGTCTCTTAACCTGATATTTTATAACCTTCGGCTACGGCCGGACATTAGCTTGGAGTGGAGTGGCGTGGAGTGAAGGGTGTGCGGTGTAAGGAGGAGGGGGGCAGTGTTGAATTCAGACACTTTTCTCCGAAAGGGATTTGGGGGGGGGGAAATTGTAGAGGGGGGAAATTACACTTTTAACCATTAAAAGCATAAAATCTCAAATCTTTCGGGAAGGACATTTCAATGCTCCGTTGGAGGGGGGGATATCCCCCCGGGAAACCCCCTGAATTCAACACTGGGGGGTGGGTGCATTCGGGCAGCGCTTATAAATCATTGACTTCTAATATAAATGGTTACCGGATCCCTTTCTTCTCTCCCGAGAGAGTTGAAGTAAACATCTTTCACCAAAAATCGCCAAAAAACGGCGAAAGGGTGCCGCTTTCTGGTGGTAATCCCTTTCTTGGCAACTTTCTGTTTCCGTTCTCGTAATTAAAGAAACAGACGGTGGAATTCCAATGACAGTTTGGCGGGAAAAAAACCTGTTTGGCATAATATTCTCCCACCAGCACCTGCTGGTGGGAAGGGACATGTTTTCTTCAAAAAAGGGTTGCTGATTCGGCGTCTATTTGTATGAGATGTCAATATTATAAATGCTCCAAGAGAAACTAAGAACAGATTAGAAATGCAGACAAAACTTTAAGCACTGCATGAATATTTTCTTGATATAAAAAGAATGAAGGGTTGCTATGTGTGTCATGGAAAAGCCCATCTTGGTTTTCCACTGTTTGTTTCCACTATTTGCCTGCTACGTGCAATAGTGGAGCATTTCCCATGCCAAGTGGCAGGTAAAGATTCACACACATATTTCGAGCAACAGTTACAGGCTGAGATAACTTTTTTTTTTAAACTTTAGAAAATACAATTTTTCGGTTAAAAAAGTTTCTGGTACTGACACTCTTACTAATATAGAAAAATGCTGGTGATGTCCGCATGTTATCTACAATTCAGTACCAGTGATAAATTCAGGGGGTGTTCCTTCGAAATGTCCCCCTGGATGATTTGAGATTCGTATTAACTAAAGTTTCAAAAGTGTCAATTATCCCCCGAAACTCCCCATCGTCCTTCCCCTAACCCGCTCAGGTGCTGCAAAATTTCTTCCTGGAGAAAAATGTCCGAATTCAACACTGTTCAGTGCAGAAGTATACTTTCGATTTCTCATTACTAATTAGTAATCTGATACGATCATTATACTAATCTTCTATAGCATACATTCAAAGATTTAAAACATATGAAGCTATTAAGGACACAAGCCTTATTACACAATCCTAAATCTGTTCCATTAATAACACTTTTAGCAGCGCAAACAAATGTTTACAACAAGGCAAAAGGAATGCAAATGAATTGCAAAAGGAGGGAGAGAAACAGGGTTATCGGAGAAACGGAATCCCGAAATCGGACATCGATTGAATAAACATTTTAGAGCATTTGTTATGAGTGATGACGAGATTGCAGAAGACCGATTCGGGTTAACAAAAAGAAATGATTTCAAACACATTGTGAATGAGGTATTTTGGACACGAGTGACCGAAGCCATCTTGTTTTAAATCTTTCGCGACATATAATATATATATATATATATAATATATACAGGGTGATCATAATTAAAGTCCCACTTTCAAAATGCTGTAAAAAAGGAACCACGGGTCAGAATGACTTCCAATTTGAACTGAATAGAATGGAATAAGGGGAAACGGTATGGCATAAGAAAGAAACAGTTCCAAAGTGTATCAATATAGGGCGCTGCAAGCGGCATGTTCTTTTTATGCGGCCCAAGGACAGTTAAAAACCAATTTTTCCCATCCAATGGGGTACGACCTTGCCGTGGTGGATGGTCTTTCCACTCACAGTACCACAACTGTTGACTGATTTGATTTGGAAGTCATTTTTTCCGTCCAACAACCGAAACACTCATGCACATTGAACAATGCGGTTGGTTTCTTGTGCCACTCATGCCGAAGCCGTCTTATTTCGATTAAAAATGTCACTTGTAGCCGAATCCATTTTCGTTATGCTGCTTATAGCGCCCTCTATTGATACACTTTGGAACTTTTTCTTTAAGAAAGTTGTGCCATACCGTTCCCCCCTTCTTCCAATATATTCATTTAAAATTTGAAGTCATTCTGTCCAATGGTTCCTTGTTCCTTTTTTACAGCATTTTGAAAGTGGGACTTTAATTATAATCACCTTGTAGTATGCGTACAATACAATTCTAAATTTTTCCACAGTATTCTAGAACAATCATTTTCGACTTATTTAACCGAAGAATTTCTGCGATTAAATCACCAAAAACACGCTATTTGGAAATACTGGTATTAAATAAATAAATAAATAAATAAAATCGTGTGATCGTCGCAAAGTGGCTAAGCATAGTGACGTTTTGAACGAAACGTCGCGTCGTTTTATGTAAACCAGGGGACAGAAAACGGGTTTTCTGAGTTACAGAATAAAGGTAAAAATAATTTTAAATGGAAGGCGCTAATAATTTTTTTTTTAATATTTAATTATATGGATTTAGATTTCCCAACAATTAGAACAATCAGAAATTTTATATGAAAAATATCAAATATGCATTCAATAGTAGTTTTTCAAACTTACTAAAAAAGGTATTACTTTTATATTAGCCGCATGCCCTTTTTTAGATGTTAATAACTTTGAAATAAAAACGAATTGGATTGTATAAGTCGTTGTCACCGTGGAATAGGACATCAGCGTAGATCAGTGGTTCCCAACCTTTTTTGGCCGTGCCCCACCAAAGCATCTCTAAAATGATGATGCCCCCCCTCCTCCCCCTAAAAAATATAATTCTTATAAAAATTTAAATGAATGAACTGATAGAGTAAAAAACATTTAACATTGATCCTGAAACATACCGAAGGATGGATCAAATATTTTTTTTATAATCATCTGATACTACTCGTAGTTTAAAGTATCGTTGGCACATAAAGGGTCACTTTTAATCTCTTCACAACGATCGCCACGTATGCGTGATGTATAGAGTGCTCAGAATCCTTGATTAGACCAATCAATAATTTTGAATAAAACATTTGTGTCTTATTTAATCACAGAATTTCTGCGATTAAATTACACAACAATTTCTAATCAGAAAAGGAAGATCTTCAAGTAATTGTTAAATATACATTTGAATAGTTTCACGTGTAAAATTGATTTCCATGTATTTTCCATTGATTCCCACATATTGCAGTGCGACTCATTCAATAAATAGTCGAAAAAGTTGTTTAAAATTCTAAAATACGTATAAATCAGAAAAATTACAATGAATTTTTAAATATATAAAAGTATTTAAATATCTTAAATATTTTTTTCTATAATTATTAAGTGTATTTAAAACTCTTGCATGGAGACTTTTTAAAAAGTGAATAAAAAACTTGTTTTTTTTCATTTTGTTTTTTTTTAATTTAAATGTGTAACTTTTATTTTCAGTCTACAGCTTTACTATTACAAAAACAATTCAGAGGGTATGAGTTCACAAAAATCTTGAATTGCCCCCCTGAAAAGTCAAATTGCCCCCCTGTGGGGCGTACGCCCCCCGTTGGGAACCACTGGCGTAGATAGATGCGAAACTCGCCTTCTAATGATTATAATGTGAACTATTCACAAAGGTGTCGTATACAAAGCTTATGAGCTGCTTGCCACTTATTTCATCTTTATTATAGTTAATAAATTGTTGAGTTGTGCTATTTTCGATGTCACTCTCGCAGTTTCATCGCTTCGCGACCGGTAAAGACGGGCTTCCGCACTACCTTTCGCGTTAGACCGCTAGAGTCACGTGATGGTGCTTGTTTCGTGCACATGTATTCGAACATCACGTGACTCAAGCGGTCTGAAAAAATAGACACGTAACCCGCCGTCTTTTTCGTTAGCCTCGGTCACGTCCAGGTGACGTATCAGGTGAGTTTCATTTTTTCCAACACTATTCTGAAATTGTCATTTTCATTTTATTTAAAATCACAGAAATTCTGCGATTCCATTAGGCAAAGTTTATTATAGGGAAATACGGATGCTAAAAGGTTAAAAATGGCTTGTCGTGAAGGAGTTTACTCAATTTCAATGCGGTGGTCAGTCACCTAATCTGTCCTCATCTTCTCTAGTAAGAGGTCCAAATGTAGAAAAGCACCCAACTATTCGGAACACACGATGCTTCATCACCGAATCACAAAACCCTTCCCCATTAATAATAGTTTATCAACGCAAACAAATGTTGACAACAACAAGGATATAAATGGAATGCAAATGAACTGAAACCCTTTATCAGAAGAGAAATGGAAATCCCGAAATCAGACTTCGATTGAGTACAGTTCATTTTCGAGGATTTGCAAACGAGGTATTTAGTAATGGGATTGCAAGACTGATTTGGGATAAACAACAGAAAAGGCGCCGAAAGGAGAATGATTTCGGACACATTGACGAATGAGGTATTTCGGACACAAATGACCGAAGACTGGCTTTTTGGAGTCATGACGAATCCTCATTTAAAAAAAAAACGGAAATCATAACGGAAATCACAACGGGTTGCATGTAATAAAAAATCCCTGACGGCTCGGCCTACAGGCACAGGTAGATTTCGAAGACGCAGACCGTGCGGCGCCTGTTAGTCGGGAATTGCGGAAGAAATGACCTTTTTGCGATGATGCGGCAGTTGGAACCGCCTACTTCGAAACCTAACTTGTTTGCAAGCGGAGCCAGCAGGGATTTTTTTTTTTTTTGTTTTTTTTTTTTTTGCTTTGGTCTTATAAAAAACTTGTCAATATAAAAGTTTTAGATAATATTAAGAGGATTTATAATAAATTTAGAATTTTTTTCTTCTAAACCCCCCCCCCCCCCCCCTTAAGGCAATTTTTATTGATATAAAAAATCTGTCCTACATAAATTTTCGGCCCTTCTCCTAGAAGTAATACGTATCATAATTAAGAAATTATGGGGTTTTTTCTGTTTTCACAAAAAGCCCCCCCCCCCCCTCTCTTGGTTCGATTTTGCCCATTAACGAACTTGACCGAGATTTTCTGCCCCTTGATTTTATGTATCAGTTTCGAAAAGATGCGGGAGTTGGAACTGCCTACTTCGAAAAATAACTTGTTTGCAGCGGAGCCGGCAGGGATTTTTTTTTTTTTTTTTTTTTTTTTTTGCTATAACGGTTGGTCCTATAAAAAACTTGTCAGTATAAAAGTTTTAGATAATATTAAGAGGATTAATAATAAATTTACGCGGATTTGATATCGTGTGAATGGACGAAGCTATGATTTTTTTCTTCTAAAACTCCCCTTCCCCCCCCCCCCCTTGGGGACATTTTTAATTATATCAAAAATTTGTCATACATAAAATTTCGGCCCTTCTCCTAGAAGTAATAATAACTTTAAACGGATTCGATACGTATAATAATTAAGAAATTATGGGGGTTTTCTGTTTTCACAAAACAAACACCCCCCCCCCCCCTTGGTTCGATTTTGCCCATTCACGAACTTGACCGAGATTTGATGCTCCTTGATTTTATGTATCAGTTTGGAAGAGATTTATGCAGAATTTTTCCAGTTATCGTGTTCATAAAAAAGTGACATAGATAGATAGATAGATAGTTTTGAACTGTTTTAGTTCTACAGGTTTTGGGTTCTGGGAGTCATGATCGGCGTAGATCTGCAAAAATTTTTCAAAATTTCCAACTTAGGTGAGAATGTAATAGGTAGTATTTCTTACGAAATCTACCTAAAAAGAGTAAATGAGGAAATAAAGATTTATCAAAATCATTAGCGTGGAGAAGACAGAAAAAAAGTAAGTATTAAAATAAATAAATAAATAAATATGGAACGATATCCTTTACACCCTTAATATTATTATTATTTATCCAGACTTTATTACATACTAGCTGTTTAACCCGTTCTACGCACGGGAATTCATGAATTTAATTCTAAAATCAAAATTAAAAATAAAAATCAGTACAACCAAACTAAAGTTTATGAATATAAAAATGTTTTATGTCTATTAAAAATCAGTATTTACACAACCAAAAATACATGCGTAAAAAATTCACATCAAATAGACATAATAATAATCGAATATGAAAAGAAAATTAGCATAAAAACGCAATGACAACAAACAACTGTAAAACATGTAAGTAAGAAATAAGAATTCCCCTCTTAAAGTGTTGAGTTGTTCAATAACTATTCGATTTAGAAAAATATTTTTCTAGTACTGTGCATTTTTTAAAAATGAAATTTAATTTATCATGTTGCTATGGCAGCAGACGATAAAACGATATCTTTGGAAAAGGGAATCAATAGAATAAAAAGTTTTGTTGATGTTTGTGATAAAATGTTTCTTTATTTTTTTAAAAAAAGATAATATTTTTGCGCAATTAAATAATCTCTTATTATTTGCATGCGCGGTAAAAGAATGATCGTAATACCCGCTACAGCTTCTTAGTATTGCAGCGTGGCGTACGTAATATGTCTATCTAACGTTACAATAAACATTTAGAACTGGTTAGAACTCGGCCGATTACAGGTTGAACATAAAAAGGACAACAATTCGTCAAAAACATAAATAATGAAAAATATATATTAAAAATTTTCGCATTTTTTGCCCCAATCGTTCATGGACCCCCTACCAGCAACCCGTGTGCCAAATTTCGTAGCCCTGCCCCCTATAGTTTCCGAGTTTTTGAAGTTACTTAGATAGATACGCGCACGGATTTTAATAGGGTAGATTGAATTTAGATTTTCGAACATGGTCAATCATGCAATTTTACGTAAACGGTAGCGATGAATTTTTCATAGCTTGACACATTTCGCTACGATTACACATATGATTATAACTACGAGCTAAATCTTGCAGAACTTTTGTTTCGCTTTCGTATGCTTTTAAAGTATACCTATTTCACCAATTTGGAAAGAGGATAAATACTTGCTTTGTTTCAACAGCAGTTTTTTTTTTTTTCAATGAATTCGAAAAGAAATACAACAGAAATGAGACTGACAGTTCATAAATAAAATTGTAACTCACTCGGGAAGATATCAAAACAGGAAACAGTTCACTCACCTGAAAAAGAAAAAAAAGTAATAAACATTAATTAAAACGTTCAAAAACATAGTTATGAAATAAATCTAAGATTAAATTAAATTCGTCGCGAATCATTTAAAATTTTTTAATTTACAAGCATAAGGAAACACTGCTAGTTAACTTAGAATGAACACATTTCTTCTCAATTAAAATGAATACCAGCTGGGAAGACAGAGCTATGCTCGGTTAAAATTAGTTTTGTGATCAACTCAATATGAGAATAAACTCTCTGTATAACATATAACAATAAGTTCTATATAACAACGATATAACAATAAGTTCCATGTACCCTGATTGGTTGAATTATGTTTTCCAGAACGTTCTATGGACTCTGATTGGTTGAATCATGTATCTCGGCTCCTAAAGGGAATTTCTAGAAAATTCCTTCAGATTGTAAAAGCCAATTTTACCGGCAGATGTCGCCAAAATTTAAGATTCGCGACATTCTTTCATTTGGCGCAAAGCAGGTGTTTTGGCATTGGTAATTTTGAACGTCGATTTTCCTGCCAACATTTCGCCAAATTTAGCGAATTGTTGCCAACTTTGCGACTCTGTTTACTGTCCTTAACTATACTGTTCAACAACTTAATAACTGTTTCAACCTTCTCATTCCTATTGAAATGCATTAACCCGTAGTGACCCCAAAATAAACCACTAATCCAATTTTCTCGAACATGCGAATGCGACCCTGCCCAATGGTCTTCTCGTGCCCCAAAACGGTAGGATACAAAATGTAATCAAAATCGTTAGAGCCGTTTTTTAGATAAAATTTGTATATATATATATATATATGTATATATATATACATACACACACATACAAGATTTGCTCGAATTATATGATAATTTCTTCTATTACAATTTAATACTAAAATATGTATAATGTAAGGGATTTTGTAATTATTTCCGCAAAATTGACACAGTAATAATATAATAATATTCACTGTTGCTTTCCTTTAATTTTTCATTCAAAAAATTATATAATAACGAAAACATATGTATAAAGTAGCGCTGTAAAAGGTTTTACACTCGAACTTTTGTCGAGTAAAAGTAAAAATAAAATTAAAAAAATGTTTATCTCCCAAAACTACCGACATAAAAGACAACTTCCTTCAAAACAACAAAAAAAGTAAATAAATTAAAACTATCTTAAGAACTTCATCGTCCTATCTGATAAAATGACATCAATAAATGATCTTTAAAAACTACAAAATAAAGCAGATTTCACTATCCATTTTTGCCCTTAAAAAAAAAAAAAAAAAAAAACTTAATAATAAATCAAAATAACTACTATTAAATAATAAATAAAAAAAACTACTATTAAAAATCTACAGCAATATGCCGATAAAAAGGAAAGGAGATGTTATAGCCAATGATAAAGTATACTTTCTCTTTTTAATGTAGCGAAAATTTTAGAAGTCAACATCCCAAAAAATAATTAAGTACCTCTATTAAGAAAACAATAAAGAGTCTTTTTTTTAACACAATTCTTTTTTTTTATTATTATTATTTATTTTCGACGGCAGAAGCTATAAAGCTGATAAAACACACACGTGAGGTAAGAGATAAAGTTTATACACAAAATTTATTTTCGTTTGGGGAGGAGGGGGGGGGAAGCAATGACAACATTTTCCGGTTAAAAAGGGGAAACATAATGCAGCATGCCATATCGGATGTGAAATCGCAATAAATTTTAAATTATTCCTTTCTTCTTTATTAAAATATATCCATCTTTTTTTAATTCATTGATTCATTAATCTTAAATTTTATTTAAACCCTTTCTTTTCCCATTCTAAGTAAATGAAGGATATAATTAAGCTATTTCTATCGCTAACGTTCCCACGCAAATTTTAATCTTAATCAGACAAGAGTCACAGACAGACATTTTCTAAAAACAATCAAATCGTTTTCAAGACCTTCTAAAACGTATAAACACATATTTAACGAAATGCCACTCAGAAAATAACAAAAAAGAGGAAATTATACATGGAAGAAAAATGAATGACATTCTTCAAAACATTTATGTGTGAATTTTGTAAACTATATATTGTATTATATATAAAATAAATGTATTGGAATTTTTTTTTTATTAAAATGTTTTATAGCATTTTCTGTAATAGTTGAGTTGAAGAATATGACTACCTGTCAACTTGTACGGTTTTATGCTACATTAACATTCTTTCACCCAAATAGAAATAGGGGAAGCGTTTATTTTTTTTACGCTTTAGATTTTAATAGAGGATGGAGTGAAATCGAACATTGTAAGTCTTGTTGCAACTTTTGTTGGCAAATATTCATTAATGTTTTATTTTATTTTCCTATGGAGGAAAAAAAAAAAACATTTCGTGACCGACTGAAGAATTTTGCAACCGACTGCCGAATCTCGCGATTTTTTTAGGCGACTTCTTGACGAAATTCGTGATTTTTTCCCCCGATCGAGGCGATCCATCGATCACACCAGGTTTTCTAAGTGCGAGCTGCATCAAAAGGGGTTCCCTTGTTAGTATTAAAAAAGTCCGATAACGCCGGGAAAAAAATAATAAAATTCCGGTTCATGTTAACCTAAAACCACCTTTTTCCCCCCTCAAAACTGCCTTTGTTTGGATCGCGTATATTTGAATTAAAAAATTAATGATCGTGGAACTTTGAATTTCTACATATTTTTAATTGGCAGGGGTTTCTTTATAATAAATATAATAATTAAAATGTGTGTAACGTAATAGATAAGTTTCAACTAACGTCCCCAATAAGCCCTAGGAGGGCACTCTGTTTTCCCATCGGTTTTTATCGACTTTGATAAGCTGGGCGATAATACAGTCTGAAAACTTGACGATTTTAATGGGTTAGGTACAAACTGAAGGATTGTAATCACGTAGTTAAAACTAATCTAATACAACTAATGGTTTGTAATTATGTATTTTTGTAATATGTAAAATATCGAATAACCCGTAAATTTGTCAATCGAGTAAAAAAAAAAAAAAAAAAAAAAAAAAAAAAAGAGGATAAAGAAAGATAAAGAGAGAGGGGGGGTGGAGGCTGAAAGCTCTTTAAGATACAATCGATGAAAGAATATTTATCTCCATTAACTACCCAAGTAAAATATCTCCCCCCTTCGAAGTAACAAAAAGGAGATAAATTTTAACTACCACACGAACTTTATCGCCAGATATAGGATAAAAATAATATACATTATTAAAAACGATAAAATACAATATTTCTTTTTCTTGGGATGACAAAAACTAACTAAAAAAATTACTATTGTAAAAGGTACAGCAATAGACTGATAAAACGAAAAGCAATGTTTAAAGATAATAAAATATACTTTCTATTTGTAATGTTATGAACATTTTAGAAGTAAATAATATAAAAGAATAAGTATAAAAACAGGTTTTTTTTTTTCTTTTAAGCATTTAATGCTTATGATAAAAATCACGTCTCATTCCATGGCCGCTATTTATGTTGTTCCAAAAAAATTTCTTTATAATACGTTAATTTTGCGTGTTAGCATAAATTAAGAAAAAAACAGAAAAAAAAAAAACTGTTTAGATTGCGCTTGGTAGGAAGTGCAAAGAAGTGAGTTTATTAAAAGCATTATTTAAACTATCTATTCAGGATTTCTAATTTTTTTTCCTCATCGCACTTATAATAGTTTATTAGTTAATATTAAACGATTCATTCACAAAAGCGTTATATATATTACCATCTTCATTTTTCATTTATGTCTTATTTTCTACTTTTTAGTATTAAAATATTCCGTTGCTACCGTTTCACAGCCAGTTGGCCTATTTTGGCGAGCGTGGTATGGCGCTTACTCCATTGTTGTTGTAACTCGTATGTACAAACTTGTAACCCTAAAGAAATAATGGGCAGTTTATCACATTCACACGGCTAACGAATAAATTCCTTAAAATGAATTAATTCATGATTAAGTTAATATATATATTGTATTGTTATAGGAAACACATCCGTGTACATAATTTATTATAACTCCAGTCCATCGGGAAGCGAGTGAAAAATAGACTACAAAATCCTATTAAGACTTCTTTTAATAAGACTTTTTTTTTTTTTTTGTTAGTTATAAAAATATTTCTAAAATATAATCTTAATTTTATGTGAAATGTTAAAATCTTACCCAGTTTCGCTAAGATTTTAACACATAAAATCATAAATTAAGTATATATTTTAGAAATATTTTGACAACTAAGAAAGAAAGGAGGGATCCTTCAAGAAGTGTAATACACACACACACACACACACACACACACACACACACAAAAATAAGTTAAAAATATTAATTTCCCGAGAAGATATTTTAAAAATACGAATGCATCACACATGGTTCTGTGTCAATTCGTCGCGCACAATTCATCGCGGTACAATTAATCGCGTACAATTCATCGCAGCGTCAATTCGTCGCGACGTCAATTCGTTGCAACGAAAATGTTTTTGAAGGCTATGATGATAAAATAAAGACAATTCAGTAAAAATGTTTAATTATAATTAGTTTTTTAGATATAGAGAATTTTAACTAAAAATTTACATGCGATTCTATGTAAAAAAACAAATTATTAAATAATTTTACTAAATTATCTTTATTTTATCACCATAGCCTTCAAAAACATTTTCGTTGCGACGTGCGATGAATTGTTTCGCGATGAATTGTGCACGACGAATGGACGCGACACCATCACACATCCATAGGTTTAACAGTATCCAGGGGAATTTGAAATCTCGCTGAATAACACTCTTAAGAGTCACTTAGTCACACAGTCATCCAAACCACTCGATATTCTTCCCATCTAAAAATAACATTAATTATTTATTTTCTTATTACTGTAAATATATATTCGAGAACCTACGAGAGCTAAGCGAGATTTCAGAATTTCTGCGTAACTTATGTTTTCTTTTAAGATACAAAATACATTCCGCAAACTACTGATCTGATGGGACAATGTCCGTTTGATCTTGACGGATAGCCATTATGAAGGAAGTGCAAAAAGAAAAAGAAAATAAACTTTGACATTTAATTAAATTTTCAACTTCATAATAAATCACTCAGAGGCTGGCGTGTGGTAAAACTGGGTTGTCGTTTACACATGTTTGCATTTCAGACACATTCTTACGCAATTACTTACTTTAATACTTTGTTTTTCACGAATATCATTTTTTTTTTTTTATCTCGATGTTTTAACCATTTTTTTCCCCCTTCAGTTAAATTAATTTTTGTTTCATTTTTGCGGATAATTGAAACAAATCAAATAAACACTAACTATTCAGCTGTTTAACTTTATGCCAATATCTTTAGGTGCGTTCGTAATTATATATAAATACGCAGCACCTAGAGTCGTCGTCTGGTCCGTCCGTCTGTCCGCATAGAACAGCGCACCGACCGAATTTAATCTATATAACTGTTACAGGATTGTGTCAAGTGATTTGAAATTTTATGAAAATAGAGTTAAAACTTAAAAAAGATATATTAATAAAACTTTTCTTCATTGGAATCCTATCCTACGTCATTCATTCAATGATATCCCACGATAGGTCGTGATTCTACGTTTCCATGGTGATTATATGTCCTATTTAAGACGGAGTCCTATTATTTCCGTATGACTGAATTTAAAAACCGAATTTGTAGACTAAAATTGTTTAATGGCAGCAATCCTATAATCTACCGACAGTTTTTTGGATAAGTGTTTTCGGAAAAATAGCTATTAAATGAAAAAAATATATAAAATATATAGTATTTTATATATTATAATAAAATGTAAAATAAATAAAAATATAATAAAATGTAAAATATATAGTATTTTATATATTACATATATAATATATAAAATATATAGTCTCAATATGGATTTCAATTTCTGAAATTTTCAAAGCTAGGCTTCAGTTTCCCATTGGAATTTTCAGTCCATGTCAACCAAAGATAAAATGTTGCCCACTTAAAATGTACTTATTTTATTATGGAAATGAATCCCATCACAATAGCAGACGATAGAATTCATTGTCACCGAAATAATAACAGTACGAAGGCATCTCATTTGTCACGTTAGACATACAATTTGCAACTTGTTTTAAATTTGTGGAAAAAAAAAAAAAATTTTTTTTTTTTTTTTTTTTACTTTGAGTCCGAACCCGACGACTGATATAAAAATAGAGTCCGAAATCGGACTGAGCCCATCTCATCTGTAATCCCCAAGAGTTCGAGTCTGACTCCATGAACTAACACCTTATGTAACTATAACTTTTATGTGATGGATTCAATCTGAAAGACTATTTTCATAGTTTATATCGTCTGCCGCATTATTTTAGGTAGATTTCGTAAGAAATACTATCCATTACATTTTCACCTAAGTTGGAATTTTTGCACATCTACGCCGATCCTGACTCCCACAACCCAAACACCACCCCCCACTTGAAAACTTTATATATATATATCTATCTATCTATCTATGTAGGTCATTTTTGTATGGACAGGATAACTCCCATAATTCTGCACAAATCTCTTCCAAACGGATACATAAAATCAAGAGGCAGAAAACCTCGGTCAAGTTCGTGAATGGGCAAAATCGAACCAAGGGGGGGGGGGAATGGGGGGCTTTATGTGAAAACAGAAAAAACACCATAATTTCTTAATTAGGATACGTATCAAATACGTTTCAAGTTATTATTACTTCTAAGAAAATGGCCGAAAATTTAGGTAGGACAGATTTTTGATATCATTAAAAAGGGCCCAGAGGGGGAGGGGGAAGGGTTTAGAAGAAAAAATTTCATAACTTCGTCCATTCAGAAGATATCAAATCTGCTTAAATTTATTATAAATCCTCTTAATATTATCTAAAACTTTTATACTGACACGTTTTTTATAGGACCAACCCTTATAGCAAAAAAAAAAAAAAAAAAAAAAAGAAGAAGAAAAAAAGAAAAACAAAAAACAATCTTTGCTGGCTCCTCCTGCAAACAAGTTAGGTTTCGAAGTGGGGGTTTCCAAATGCCGCATCATGGCAAAAAGGTCATTTCTTCCGCAATTCCCAACAAACAGGCGCCCCACGGTCTGCGTCTTCGAAATCTACATGTGCCTGTAGGCCGAGCCGTCAGGGATTATTTTTATTTTTATTTTATTTTTTAATAAAACTGGTTCCATCGAATTTTTTTTCGTTTTGTTTTGAACAAAAAATAAATACTTTTTTAGCTAAAACTTTATTTCTTATCTCTCCTATGTGGGTGTTATCAGTAGTTTTATAGCTTCTGCTGTTGTTAATAAAAGAAAAGGAGCTGCATTAAAATAAGAGTTTGTTGTTAATTTTTGTACTTTCTATTTTTATTAAGCGTACTTCTAAAACTGTCGTTACATTAAAAATAGAGAGTAATATTTTATTATTTCTTAACAGTGCTTATCGGCATATCACTTGTAGCTTTCACAATAGTATTTTTGTTTGTAGTTCAAGGGGAAAAAAAATACTGTATTTTACAGTTTTTAAATATGTCATTTTAGAAGATCGGATGATGAAGCTCTTATGACAGTTAAAAGTTATTTCTTTTCGTTAGAAGAAGCCAGTAAAGCGGGTATAGGAAGTGAATAAAACACAGTCATTCGTAAAACATAAATATAGCAAAACACGCTAAGACGGAATCGCATAAATTCCGTTTTAGTCAGATTTCTGTCTTAGAAGATATTCCTAATTTCATGAAATTTCCTCAGCAGAATCCGTTTCAAAGGAGTTCTGTTTCCGAATAATTCTGGAAAAAGACCTCAAACAGAAAGATATATCTTACAGCTTCTTTATATTACTAGCCGAAATTCCTCCATAACAATTCAATTGATTTTCAAACTGATGGTTAAGAAGATTATAAAACAGAAACTTAGAGAAAAAAAGACATTTAAAATTAGATATTTAATCAAACTAAAAAAAAAAAAAAAAACATACTTATTGTTTATTAGTCTGATTTTAAATGTCTTTTTAATTTAAAATTATTATTCAGACGTAATGTGTTTAGTTATATTACATTAGACTACATTCTTGCTTCTCACACAGAAACTGCCACGCCCCCCCCCCCCATTTTTTTTTTTTTTAATGTGAAAAATAAAAATAAATTTTAATCCCGAACTCGAAGACTGATATAACAAGTTGGAAATTGTACGTCAAACGTGACAATTGAGGTGCGTTCGTACTATGACTGGTTTCAGCGAAATAAATTCTATCGTCTGTTATTCGGATAGTATATTCATTTCCGTCATAAAATAAGTACATTTTAATTTCGCGACATTTTCTCTTTTGTTGACATTGACTGAAAATTCCAATGGGAAACATGAGCCTAGCTTTGAAAATTTCAGAACTTGAAATCCATATTTAGACTATTTTTCCATTTAATATCTATTTCTCAGGAAATATCTATCAAAAAAAAAAAAAAAAAAAAAAAAAAAAAAAAAAAACCGTTTGTAGATTATAGGATTAATATATAATATACTATATATTTTATTTATTTCTTCATTTAATAGCTATTTTTCCGAAAACACTTATCCAAAAAACTGTTTGTAGATTATAGGATTGCTGTCATTAAATAATTTTAGTATACGAATTCGGTTTTTAAATTCAGTCATACGGAAATAATAAGACTCCCTCTTAAATAGGACATAATCACCATGGAAACCTAGAATCATGACCTATCGTGGGATATCATTGAATTAATTACATAGGACAGGATTGAATAGAATGAAGAATAGGACTATAACTTGGTCATAGAGGTTATAAAATGTCATAGATGACTATAACGTCATATATGTCAGATAATTTGGAGATACATCTTGGTCACTTGACGATGAATCCTCGGAAGCTACCGATTAAAAAAAATCAAATTACTTAATAAATATTTTTATTAATAACTTTTTAAATTTTGATAAAATTTGAAATGATTCGATAAAATTCTGCAACGACTATATATATATTTTAAATTTCAAACCATTTGGTTGTATAGTTTTTGTGGTGTTGTATGTGGACAGACGGACAAGACGAATAGTACAGGTTCTACGTATTTATATAATTACGAACGCACCTAAAAATAAAGCCTAGACCCGAAATCGAACTGCGCCCATCTCATCTGTAATCCTCAAGTGTTCGAGTGTGACTTGAAGTTGAAACTTATGGAGCTATAACTTTTTTAAATTGATTTAATCTGGAAGACTATTTTCATATTTTAGACAGTCTGCTGCATTATTATTATTATTATTATTTTTTTTTGTTACCTGAAACAGCTTCGGTCGATTTTTTGTGTTCCCTTTGACATAAAAAATAAAATATTTTGTATCTAAAACTTTATCTCTTATCTCTGAAGTGTGTGTGTGTGTGTGTGTGTGTGTGTGTGTGTGTGTGATCACTTTTATAGCTTCTGCTGTCGTTAATAAAAGAAAAAGAGTCGCATTAAAAAGAAGAGTTTGTTGTTAATTTTCGTATTTGCTATTTTCAGGAAGTTTAGGACTTCTAAAACTGTCGTTATATTAAAAATAGAGAGTCATATTTTATTACTATTATTTTTTATACTTACTATCTTAAGAGTGCTTTTAGTTTTACTGTAGCTTTCACAATAGTTCATATATATATTTTAGTAACGTTTCATTTTTGTTTGTAGTTCAAGAAAGAGAAATGCTATATTATATATTATAGTTTTTAAAGATATGTCATTTTAGCAGATCTGGTGATGAAGTTCTTAGGATAGTTAAAACATTTATTTTCTTTGGACGTTAGTGAAACATATAAAAATGACATAAACGAATACAATAAAATACACAGTTTAATTCGTAAAATGTAAATATAGTAAAACATGCTAAGATAGAACCGCATGGGATCGAAAAAATTCCGTTTTAGCCAGGTTTGCGTCTTAGAAGGTATCATTATACAGTATTCCTAATTCTGAAATCTTCCTGAAGGTTTTCTGCTTTCTTATATACCTGCGTAAAACTTAAGCATTAAGCTTAATAAAACAGAAATATTAGCATTCAAAAAATTGTAGCGGCGCCATCTCGCACCAACAGTGTATAACGAGTTTCTAGTAGAAAGTACTTGGGTTAGCCTTTTGCTCAACGCTATGTCGCTCGTCTATTGTTCAGATGTGCCTGTTTTGATCCTTGCCAGTGGAATACACTATAACAACGACTCGGAAACGTTTCCGAAAATCAGTGGCAGCGAAATAAACCTTGTTTTTATAATTCATCCTTTAAACCTCGAAAATGTATTGGTTTCCGAGGTTTCTATAAAGATACACTAATGATTCCCAAAAAAAGGTGTTTAACTCGGAAGCGGCGATTGCATATTTTCGTTCGGGGTTATATTATATTTGCTATATTAAGAAACATCTGTCTTTTTGTAGAGTGTGGGCGATTAAGTAGTGGCCGGAAAATACTTCTCAGCTGTAATATCAGCGAAGTCTCCCTTTCTTAAACTAGTCGAGCGTGCCAGTCCCAAAATTTTCTTCTATCTCATACATATTAATACTTCTAAAAGCGTATTTTTTTTAAATATGTATTTTACAATTTAAAAAAAATGCAGCATATCACTAACATAATAGTAAGTTTGATGAAATTCCGTGCATTAGTTCTTGAGATATGACTATCGCGGAAATCGTGTCAATCCTGAAAAATGCAGCCTAGCAGCGTCACCTGTTGGACGATTTACACCAAAAACTATTCAGTACCTATTTATATCAGGGACTAACTGAATATGAAGTTTTATTAAATTTCGTACATTAGTTCTTGAGATAGAGCTATTGCAGAAATCGTGAAAAATACAGCCGAGATGCGCCACCTGTTGGGCGATTTACATCCAAAACTAATCAGCACCCATTTATAACAAGGTCTAACTAAATCTAAAGTTTTATTACATTCTGTACAGTAGTTCTTGAGATCGATCGCCCACAAAATTTTTGTGACATACAAACACACAGACATTTTCTAAGAACAGTCAAATCGTGTTGTAAAATGTATAAATCCGTCGAAAACCGGAAGTCGAAATTTTTCACGAATCCAATTATACTTGTAAAAATAGAAGAAAGTAAAAACGATTTTCAAATCAGAGTTGCGCAATCCTTTATTTAACAAATTTCAACAATTATTAAATACAGCGAAATAACAGGATTCACGCGATGAAATCCAAATCGATGATTTCAACTTGTATGAGCACTCAAAACACTCATTTCCAGGTAATGAACATGTCCCTTCAAAGGAATTCCCTCTCTTTAACGATATCGAAATGTGTACTCACTGGACTTATCTGACCGTTCACAGCTGACCCATGAGCGTTAGAATTAATTTGACCAGAATCTTATTAAGGTATCGACGAAGTCATGTATCAACTGTGTTGAACGGACACAAACGGGCAGATAACGAAATTAATCTTAAAATCTGAGATGTTGGATATTAAAAATTATTTAAACGGAAAGAGCTGTTCATATAGGAATAAGGTCCAATAATACAATTGACACATGAGCCAGTATTTAATAAACGAGGATGAAGTAACTTGAGTTAAGATAACGCGTAGGGATATCTTTATTAATAAGCATAATTCTGCCTGTTGACAGTGGCATCATTTTAACCTTTTCGAAATGTGAAAGCTTAAATGCAGTTGTAAAATTTGTTGTCTTAAGAGTTCTGTCCCCTCACGCGAAAACACACGCTCGATCACGTTAATCCTATGGGACAATTATTTTACAATATCTCGTTTGCATTTCAATATTTTTAATAGTTTTCATATAGATTGTTTTTACCGAGATTATGTATAAATAAAATTTGCATATTAAAAAAAAAATGGTTCGGGCAATTTGAAAATGGATTGGAACTAGAACCTGTGATTAAACACTCTCATTGATTTAAATGTTTCAAAACGCATTACTACCTGTTTTAAAAAGTATAGGATCTATACCATAAGAGAAAAAATAAACTATTGTTTACACACATTATTTGTATAATGGCATGTTCGCCGATTTCTTGTAAAAATCCTAAATAATAACATCATCTTTTTAATAACATTCGTTCAAATCACACTTCTCGACGTGAAATAATTACCTTAATTGAATGGAAGGAAAGAAAAAGAATTAAAAAATGAAACAATTCTTAACACATTTGAGAAATGACTTTTTTTCCTCTTCATTATTCTTTCTTTCTTTCTTTTTTAACAAAAGCGATCCTTTAAAAGTTATTTTAATTTTCATCGACACCGGAAAACTAAATTAACATTTCTTTAAATACGATTTTTTTTTTTTTTTTTTTTTTTTTTGCCGAACTACTCGTCGTTCAAAGTTCAAATTAAAACGAGAAGCTTTTCTTTTAAAAATAAGAACACACAATTCTTTCAATAAAATATTGAACAAACTGATGTAATACAATAAAGGCGATAAACAAAAACAAAATATTAATAAACACCACCCCCAGTTATTGACACCTAACCAGTAACTGGCATCTTGAGCAAAAATCTAACTCAAATAAGTATTTTGTTGTAAAATTCTGCAAAGTAATGTCATCTAATGGTAAAATAGACACTTATTTTTATTTTGGAGTCCATTTATTCACCACTAGAGGGCCATGAACCTATTCAATGAGGAAGAAACTTTTCAGAATACAAAAAGTGCCCTTTTGAAGGAGCCATCTTATTTCTAAAATTAAGGAAGTGTTTTTCTAATCTATTTGTAAATCAACCATCCTAAACTTTTTTCTTAAAGTTATTCTTGTAGAAATGCATATGATATGTTAGGGCCATGATTTAGGGTTTATAGTTATTTAATTTAGCTTAATAGGAGTGTGCCAGTTATGGGTTCCTATAATTTCATTTCACTAGTCTCTGACAGAGATTATAGTTATTGGTTATATTAAAGAAAGATGAAATCTTATTTGAACTGTTTCAAAATGCATAATAATAAATTAAATGTATCTTGCAGCAAACACCATTAAAATTTAAGTTGTTTTACCTGTGTATGACACCAGATGTCAGTTACTGGTTCATAAATGTCAGTTACTGGATATCTGCATTATTAATAATGCAGTGCTAAATATTACTCTTACTATAATCTCTGCATTACTAATAATGCAGCACAGCTTGCTAAATCCCACTTTTTATACTAAATATTAATGTATTTTGTTTTTATAATAAAGAATAAAGTTTTTTTTTTAAAGTATTTTAATCTTTTAAAATAAACTGTCAGTCACTGGTTCACTTTGTGTCCGTTATTGGCGTTTCAAAATACGGATGGTGTCAGTGACTGGAGTTTTTGACTATTTATGAAAAAAATTTCATTTTTAATAATAAAACGTAACATTTTTAAAAAATTTTCCAACAATAATTCTTTAATATATCTCTACTAACCTTTGAAAAACAAAGGTAAGTATAAAATAGATTTAGTTTTTTGTAATAGTGATTTGAACAAGAAAGAATCCTTAAAGTGTCCGTTACTGGGGGGGAGGGGGGCTTCACCCTATATTTTTTATTATTCCTTTTCTTATTACCTATTTTATTTTTATTACCTATTTTCGATTATCTATTATTTTAAACTGAAAATCTTATTTTTATAGTGTTGTTTTGGCTTTACACAATTCTTTCTTTACTCTCGCGCGTCCATGATTTTCTCGTTATTGAAAATCTCTCTCTAAATGAAAGGGTATTTCTAAATTGAAAACACCTAAGAAAATTACCCATCCTTTTCAACGCGATATTAAGAAAAAAAAAAATACTGTTGCGCCTCATGCTTCTGCATATTATTTATTTTATAATATACTTTTTACATGCTTCAAAAATGTTTGACTCTATAAATGTGTTATTTTTATACAAAATGGGAAAAGTAAAAGTAGCAGTACAAATAAACAATTTTATTCTACTTTTTGTGTCAGAGATTATCTGGCAAATAAGCAATAAACAAAAACAACGGTGAACTTTAAAACATTTTGTGAGGGGGAGGTCCAAAGAAGGTATAAATATTGCGAGTAAATAATAAGAAAGTATCCTTCAACAAAATGAAGTAGTATGTTGTAGAACTTTCTTCTATATGAATCAAATCGTCTGAACTCAAAATCAAATGTTCGTTCTTGAAATAGAGCTTCAAGGACGAACAGAATAGGAAGCTTGATGAAATTCCATGCATTCGTTTAAGGTATCTCGCTTTCGCGGAAATAATGAGAAATGCAGCCCATCAGCGCCACCTGTAAGGCGATTTACACCAAAACCTAACCAGCACCCTTTATGTCAATGTTTTAAATTAATATGCTGAATATAAAGTTTGATTAAATCCCGCGCTTCAATTTTTGAGATAGAGCAACTACAAATTGTGTGTCACTTACAGACAGACAGACAAACAGATTCGCGGACAGGCATTTTCTAAAAACAATCCAATCGTGTTCAAAACCTTCTAAATCGCATAAATCCGTCGAAAATTTTCACGAGTACAATATTTTCTTCTTGTAAAGATAGAAGAAAGCAAAATAGCGACAATAATGGTTTCAGAATTGCTTTCTGTTACATCGGCATCAGACTGATAATGACGCCCTTCTTCCTTTTCCATTGTATCGTGTTTCTACACATGATTTACTTTATAATACTTTTTTGCATGCTTTAAGGATGAATGTAATCCTATACTTTAAGCGAAAATTTTAAACTAATAATACACGTTATTTATTATAATGGCGAAAACATTAACATTCGCTGTTGTCTGTAAAAAAAAACTGCAATAAACCCATTTAATAGCTTTCATTCAAACCACACTTTTCTAAATGAAAGCATTTTAGTGAACTATCTTAATTTAATGGAAAGGGAGGAGAAAAACCTTTCCACCCGAAAACACCTTTGAGAAAAGACTTTTTATTTTGCTTACCATTATTCTTTTTTAAAAAAATCCAGAAGCAGTCTATTAAAAGCCTTCATTCGACCTCGATGTACCTAAATGAACACTTTTTAAATAAGATTTTTTTTTTCTTTTTACGCCAACTATTCATCATTCAAATTAAAACAAGAAGATTTTTACGCTTTTTAAAATAAAAGAACACACACAATTACTTTTCACGAATTTTTTACCTTTTTTCAACAAAGTGAATGAAGGGGTATTTCTTTCTAAATTGAAAGCACCCAGGAAAATTGCACATCATTTTCGACGCGTGAGAGTAGTATGTGGGGATAGGGTACATCAAAATGACTCTGCAGATCTTTTTGTGCCTCAACTTCGCCCAAGAGTCATTATGTCCAAAATATCCTCCGGCTTTTAGCTTTTCATATAAATTTATGAATACATTTTTTCCAAATGCCATAATTAAGGTTTACATTAGAAATGTTTTTAACTATTATTATAAATCCGTTATTTTATATAAAATAGAAAAATAAAAGTAGAACTAAAGATAACATTTCAACATTTTGGTGTTACTTTTTGTGCAAGTTATCCTGCAAAAGTGCAATATTAGCACTCTATATTAATAAAAGAATCTGTGTGTGTTTGTCTGCGATGGCTAGCAAAATCTAGCCCACCTAGAAGTCTGAAATTTTGGGTGTGGATAGTCTGGCGATGTGCACCTGAGTCTCAGAATTTTAATATTTTGATAATTAAACAAGATATTAATTAGATTCTCATTAACCATCGCTTCAAAAATGACATCTTTTAAATCAAAATGGCGAAATAAAAGAACAGGCGCGTTGGATTTGCAAGCGGAAATGAACGAATTCGAAATCATTTTACTAATTAGCGAATTTTAAGAAAACTAATTGAGATATCAATTTGAAAATTTCTGAGCCTATGTAAAAAAATATTCTGCATCTGACTATGTGATTTTTGAAAAATTCGGTCGGTCATTTTTCTTAATTTATGCAAAAAACTGCCAAAAATCTGCCGGCGCCAGTGAAAACAATCCGAGAAAGTTTCAGACAGGGATCTGCTTTCATTAAAAACTGAACTACATAGAGATCTGTTTCTCTGGCAATCCCTCCATATAGTTTGTGAAATTGAAAGGAAATAATTGCCAATTTTTACTAATGAACAAAAATTTAAGTAACTAATTAAGATATAGATTTGAAATTGAGGTCGGGAAGGGGTGTCATCTGCCAGCTATTTTAGCGTAGCGTCTTCGTTATGTTCTAGTTATCAGAAAAATGTAATTCTTTTTTTAATGATCGCGTTAATGTAGGTGACGGTGGTTTTCTTGAACACATTAATCATTATATTTGCGGTATGGGGAGGGAGGGGATTACCGCCCTTCTCTGAGATTGTAATTATCTTGGACCCGGGCAACGCCGGGCGGGATAGCTAGTAATAATAATAAAAACAGAAAATCATGCGTCAAGCATAGATTATGAAACACTTTCCAACACATTCAGAGCATTGTAGCAACACTTCACAGTCTAATAGGGCGAAAGAGACGTCTAAGTAAACATTTTATAAAACACATAACACCACTTGAAAAGCCAATTTCAAAAATTAATATCATGAGTTGGAAAAGTATCCGAAACTATTTTTTGGGCACCCCTGTATAAGATCTATAAAAATCTATATAGGTTACGGTCAATATGATTAATCCGGTCATTATTAATAATAACCGGTTATTATTCCGGTTATAACCGGATCAACTTTCATCAAATTTTAACTATGTTGGAAAGTGTTAAAAATCACAATTAAACAATAAGAAATGATAACCAACAAAGGGAAAGAAAGGGCAGTTTCTAAACTGCTTTTCATTAAATGGTTTAAGATTTCCATTAACACTAAAGTATTTTATTCATTTTTGATTATTATTATTTTCTTATGTTCCAACACATTATTTAGTTCACGATACTTTTAAGATGCTTAAAAATGTAAACAATTCTTAGTACAAATTACTTATATAATGGCGAAAACATTAGGACTCCTTGTTTTGTGTAAACGCCTGCAATAAACCTACTTAACAACATTCATTCAAACCACGCAGGAAAAGCATTTTATTTAACTACCTTAATTTAATGGAAGGGGGGAAAAAAAACTTTTCCTCACAAAAACACCTTTGAGAAAATACCCTTTTTTTTTAACATCATCACCTTTTCCCTTTTTTTTAAAATTCAAAAGCAATCTATTAAAAGTCTTTTTCTCATTTTAATTTGCACCGGATGAACAAAATGAACACTTTTTTTAAATGCGATTTTTTTTTTTACATCAACTATTCAATGTCCAAATTAAAACAAGAAGCTCTAAAAATAAAGAACACACAATCCATTTTTATTCTCCCCCCCCCCCCCTTCCCATCTCCTCCAAGTTGGGATAAATGAAAGGGAAATTTTAAAATTGAAAGCACCTAAGAAAATTGCCTGTCATTTTCGAGACGATATTTAGAAAATGTCCATAAAATAGAGGGAAGGTGTCTAAATTACTCTGCAGACTGTTGCGGCTCAACTTGTTTCTAGATAAGAAACAACTTCGCGCCGCATTAACTTCGCCAAAGAGTAATTATGCCAGCCAAAATAGGCTGCGGGTTTAGCATTTGCTTTTTTACATAAACTTATGAATGCTCTCAACTCCAAATAGGTCGTCATTAAAGTAACAACCTGGCATGTTACGCAAGTCCTAACGTATATTTTAAGAGCGATACAATAATACAAATCATAATTAGGTAATTATTGTATATCTCAGTTTCATACGAATGATTAAGAATGTTATTTTTCTCCTTACATCTTGTTGGCCAGTTTATTTTACTGAGGGTTTAATGAGATGATGAATGGAATGCTAGAGTTCCTGCATATATCAGAGTAGGGACGTACGAACAGTTAAAAGTTTATGGGTCGAGAATATTTTGGATATAAATAGAATTTGAAGAGTCATTACGATCAATATCGCCTGGTTTTGATTGGCCATAGTTTGTGCAAGAATTTCAAACCTGAACCATCCATTCTCTTCCAGCCTCGTTTTTTTAGCTCACAGGCTATCAAAGCCTGAGAGCTAATGTGCCCGCCCGTTCTGTACGTATGTACGTAACGCGATAACTCTTGATAGAAATAATCGTTTTGCTTCAAACTTTGTTTATAGGTTCATTGTGATAAGGCGCTTCCTTGATTAGTTTTGGGGGTTCATTGGTTAAGTATAAAAGGGGGGGGGACGGAGGGCTAATCCCCCCTTAATTTAGATAAATGGGTTTTTCATGTAGAATTGTCCCATTTTCTTCAAATTTTGTATATAGGTTCATTTTGATAATGCGCTTCTATGAATAGTTTTGGGGGTTCATTGGTTAAGTATAAAGGGGGAAAGGGGGGATAATCCCCCCCCTTAATTTAGATAAATGAGTTTTTCATGCAGAAGTATCCAATTTACTTCAAATTTTGTATGTATATTCATTGTAATTAGAGGCTTCCCTGATTAGTTTAAGGGGTTCATTAGTTAACTATGAGGGGGTAATGGGGAGATGACCCCCCCGCCCCTTAATATATTGTCGATTTTTTTATTTTTCGAGGGGCTTATTTCAAATTCTTTGAAATAAGAGTATAATATACAATTAGTGTGAATAGCCTGTGAGCTCAATGCCCTCAGTTTAACTGGGCAGTTTTCTTCTTACTTTTTCTTTCTTTAAAAAGAAAATTAAAATACTTCATTTACAAAGGATAAACTTTTTGGCCGCATTTGTACTGTTAGCGTATACTTATCCATATATTTTAAATAAAATCATCTACAAAATAATAAATAATACAAACCGACAGAAAATTTATACACACAGTAACTTTCACTTTTCTTTCTAATTATTATTATTATTTTTTTTTTTTTACACATCCAACATACATCATCCATGTGTGCTTTTCAAAAATCAGGAGGAATGAAACATTTTAACAATTGAGACTTACAAGAAAATAAATTTTGGCCAGCCTAAAACGAGACTTAAATAATAATTTCAAAGATTACATTTACGATAAAAAAAAAAAGAAGAATGCAGAAAAAGAAATTGATAACTCAATACAGTTTTTAAAAGCAGCCAAACTATTCCAGCAATGTATTAACATGAAATTCACAGCCATTAGTTTTCAATAACGCTTTTAGCTGTCGTCCAACACGCTATATATATATATATATATATATATATATATAAAGAAAAAATCTCAACATCAACTAACTAAATCTTAACTTAACCAAGAAATGAAAAAGTCGTCTGCCGAGATGCAGTTGCTCCATGGTTGAAATATGCAGGCGAGAAACAGAACGGTTGGGTGATTACAAAGCCAATACTAAGACTGGAAGAGAAAAAGTGTTCCATTTTAATGTTCCTGTCAAGATTTTTGACGGGCCTCCGATCTAAAAGTGAAAATGTGTAAGTTGAGCAAAATACGAGGTAATATAAGGTTTTTTCCAGTTACAGTCACAGTCACGAAATGATAGATGATGCTGGCGGTATTTTCATATATAATGGCACAAGGCTTAAATCTAGATGTCATTTTACAGTCAATGTCATGTGACTATGGGCGAGAAATTTTAAATACGATGCACAGGCGTGGAATGCATTAAAAGCTTGGAGGGGTGGGAGGGTTAGACGGGGATAAATCTGAATAAAAATATTTATTTTGAACGAAATTCAAATAACATTTCACAATCAGATCAAAATAAACATTGAAGTATAGAACCGAAATTTAAGAATTTTGAAGCGAAGAAAGGAATTATTAAACATTTAAGAAAAGGTGAAATGTACTTGAACTGAAATTCAAATGCTATTTACAATTAAATAATAAGAAAAATGCAAAACAAATAAAATAAATAAATAAAATAAAAATAACTCGGCAAATGGCACACAAACCTAAGTAACACGGCTCTATTTGTCCTCTCACCCCTTTTTTAATGTAAGAACAGAATGTTCTTATTTTACTTATTTTGTTTTAAACACACAAGAAGCATAAAAAGGTTTCAGATTTAAAAATAATGCATTTTATTTAACAAACCACTCATTATATTTAATACCAATTTTTTTTAAGGATTTTTTTATGGATAAGAAAAATACACAAGTAAATTATCAATAATGCTTAATAATAATACTTCATTTCATATTCTTATAAAAACATAGTCAAGACATATTTTTAAGAGTTATTTTCACACTGTTTTAATAAAATCACCAAATGTCAAGAAGAGAAATATTATATATATATATATATATATATATATATATATATATATAGGGTAACCTTAGAGTGCTAACTGTAACTGCGAAGGAAATGAATTTGTAAGTAATTAGTATAGAAACTAAATATCTTATATGACTTGTACCAGATACTCTAGAAAAAAATATGTCAAATATAACCATTGTGACGTAGGGAATTCTAAACAAAATCGCCTACATTCTTCATTATTTAGTTTTTTTAAAGTTGGATACTGAAAATTTATTTACTATTTTTATTATAATTTAATTCTCTGCGGGTAACCAGTAATATTAAACTTCTGATGGCTTATTAACTTCATAATGAAGATCAAAAACACATATTTCAAAGATTATTTTTCGGAGATATCCATAATCCAAAAGTCAGAGAGCAATCGATTGAGAGTAGCATTGTATTCTTCACAGCACCATACGAAAATTAAGTTTATTAAAATATAATGTTAGATTGAAAATTTAAAAAACCCTGCTTAGCCCTGTATAAATTATTATATTTGGTAAAATTTAATTATCAGTATAAAATTTAATTATCAGTCATATATATAATCGTGGATAAGAAAAATACCAAAAATACTAAAAAAGAAAAAATAAATTAAACGTTACCTAATCTTATATAAAACCACATACAAATTACTACACTTTTAGCAATTATTTACCTACTGCTTTAAAATCAATGAATTAAAAAAAATTACAATAACATATTTGTACACGATAACTTAAGAAGAAAAATAAATATTTTTATAAATAAAAACTATAAATTTGTAGCAAGTATTAGTATAGAAAATAAGTATATTTTACAAAACATATACCTCAGAAGAAAACATCTTAATTATAAATCAAATGAAACATAATGATATAGCAGATTCAACCATAGTCTTTTGCTATTTTACTTGCTTTAATTTCGTACATTTAAAATTTTAGTCGTCATTCTCATCGTAATTTAATCCTTTGCATTTAAACAGTAAAACTTAGAGATAAAACTTTTGATAGTTCAATATTTCATCATTAAGATCTGAACACCACATATTTCAAAAAATGTTTTTCAAACACCTCCACCGTTTATTCCAGCAGAGAACAACTGATTAAAAATCTTCATCTTATTCTTCACACGCGCATACGAAAATACCGAAAATTCACACCCGAGCTCAAAATAATCTACATGTTATTTCGCGCATTTACAGAATATTACAGAAATAAATGAGAAGCCGAAATTGGCAGGATTTGGAAATTTTCACTCATTCCAACACAAGAACTGCCGTTAAGTTTCAAAATAGGAGCGCGAAAAAGGATTATCGTATCGCAATATCCTTTAAAAATTTATTTCAGAATTTCAATTCGCAGCAACGAAATGGAATATATTCAAAGAATCCAACTCCGATAGCAGTTGATTTCCTTCTTCTTATCGAAAAATACACAATGAATTGTTAGCGAGAAGAGATAAGCTGGAGGAAACGAAAAATAAGAAATATCTTTTTTTTTTCTCGGCGAATTGTTCAGGGAGAGTTGTTAAAAATAAAACGCGAGAATAAAAGTTCTTTGTTTTTAAAACGGAAACATTCATAAACATCGAAATGTATTTTCGGTACTAGAGTATATTGCAGTATCGCAAGTCAGACGAAAGGTTGTCGTAAAATCAATATGGCACAGGGAGGAAACAAAAATCATTCTTGAAAGATGAATTTGTAAATAAATATTAAGTCTGAAGGAATAAGACAAAAATATCGTCTGCTAAAACTTAAATTCAAAAAAATCTGTTATTTCTCATCTCAAATAAATGAAATAAAATAAAAATTAAATCGTCTGCCTCTTTATACAAACTATCGTCATTGGGAAAATAAATTAACATTTTGGAAACAAGTTAATAATTTTAGAATATTTTTTATAAACATCAGTAATAAGCATGCATTTTTTTAAAAGACTCATTAAAACAAGGTTTTTCCATGTTTGGCGTTAAATTATTTGCAATATCAGAAAAGTATGTAAAAAATAAAATTACATCATACTGAAGCTATCTTTTAAAAATATATATCACGGATACCAATGAAAATGCAAGCTTTCTACTGCCAGAATTTCAATAGCTAAACTATATTTCATGCATTTAAATTCGGAAAAGGGTTCGAGGGATAATACTTTTTTCATGACCAAAATAACTAGTAAATCTACAGATCAGGAGCCTCAACGTCAGCTATATGAAAGTCAATGTTTTTTAATCTCATTTCTCATAATATTTAACATCTTATAATACGCAAATTAAATTTTTTAAATTATTACATGTATATTTATACGCATATAAAATAATTCGAAGGTTTCAGAAATTAGGAACATTAAATTAAACACGGTTTATGCAATAATATTCTGACATTCTTATGAACTTCTTATTTTATTTTTTAGGTAAAAAAATACATTTCTTCAGGGGGGCAGAGCCCCCCTGAACCCACCGTAATCTTATTAAATTTATATTCGTGGTTTCCTATTGTTTGTGTGAATGATTCTAGTACATATTGGATTTCGTTCTACACATTGGTTTTATTATGAAAAGCAAAAATTTCGAAAATAATTTCATGTAATACCTAAATAGCAATATTTACTTACCTTCCAACCACGAAGCACTCGCATCTGATAGATAAGTTGAATAATATCTCGTGTACAAAATCAACTTATGGAAATGTAAACTGAATCTACTATATATTCACTTATCTATTTCAGAAATCTAGTATTATTACAATTTTTGTTTCGGAAAAACAGTTTTGATGGCCATTGTACAATATTTATTTGACCTTAGTACATCCTGATTTAATTCGATGGCAATAGCATACTAAAATCTCCCCAAAATAGGCTTATTTGGAAACTTTTAAACCTGAAAACTTTTATTGTGTAATTCTTCATAATCGTGCCCACTGCCAATTCACTAAATAGCAATCTTGATTTGGCGCTATAAAGTATTTTTTGTGATAACTTTTTATGATCTCAGTTACCAATAATTGTGCTATTTCAGGCTGTATGGATTCGTTTTACTACGCTAATTTCTTTAGATTAACTACCTCGTTGTATGAGATATTACATTATATTTTTAAAATAATACTAATTTTCAACCACGAAAAATCCGCATCTCTTCCAAAAAATTAATAATATCTCATATAAAAATGTTTCGGCTATCATTCTACAGTAGTTAAAAGGTAACTTGTACCAAAATAAATTCTCATTTATTTCAATAAAATATATAATCACCCAATAATATTTTATTTTGCGAATAAAATATTGTAGCAAAATCGTCTGAGTTACTTGAATTTTATCATTTTGATATTCTTTAAACATGGTTGCTAGGTTACGGTTAAATTGAAAAGGAAAATAAAAATGAATGCATTTTAATGAATGATAAAATAAAAGTATTATATTATTTAGAACAGATGTATAAAATTGCACCAAAAATTATACACCTAATTTAAAAAATCTGACGAATGTATAAACAAAATTTCAAATTAATTTGAATAATTTAACACCTGACTTGATCAATTTTAGCCTTTCATAACTTACCGTTTAAATACATTAATCAAATGCGACATTTTATTTTCAACGACTGAAAAATTTCAAAATCGTCTGAAATCCCATAGGAAAGCATTATGATCAAAAAAGAAATGTTCTATATTTTCCGAACGAATGAACCAAATGTAACTAAAAACTATACAGCTAATTCCGGGTATCTCACCAATATACCTACCAAAAATCAAACTAATCGGATCATTTTTACGGCAGTTATCGCGGAACAGACAGACAGACAAACAGACAGACAGACAGACAAACAGACAGACAGACAGACAGAAACCAAAAACTTTTCGGGTCTCCACAGTGAGCCTCAACTGACGTTTCGGCAAATATTTTGATTAAAATCTTTATTTTAAAATCTAAAATTATTGTTAAATTATTTAGAACATTAAATTATATAACTATTTCTAACGTTAGAAAATTTGTCTTTGAAAGATGAATTTGTAAATAAATAATAAGTCTGGGGAAAATAATAATAGTAGGTTTGAAAAAAATAAATACAGTATTTTTTTCCCTTAAAATCTCAAAACGGTTAAAATAGTCTGCCTTTTTACAAAAAGAGTTAGCATTATTCTGATACGATATAAATATGAAAGACGAAAACCTATTTAAATTACCATCTTTAGCAAGCTTTGCCGTGGTTATTTTAATCTGCAACAGTATTGTGGACTTTCATGTAAAAATTCGGATTCTATCTGTATCTAATTCGCATCAGCAATAATAATAATCACTAAAATTCCAATTTCGAATTTTATAAATAATTGACATTCAAGGCTCTTCTACTGCAGTACGAGTGCGTCGGTTTGTTCGTTACTCTTATAACCAACGTTGTCCTATAAAAGACTGAAAAAGCTCCCAAAGTTGGAGCTATACTTTACTTAACTTTTAAAAAATTATTGCATTAAGAAATTCTATTTGAAAATACCAGTAATATAATGTAAAGAAGGCGTTTAATTTATGTATTAGTTTAATATTCAGAAGTTTTCCAGGAGAAGATGAAGAAGGCACAGAAAAACAGCTAAAATATACTTTGCTTAACATAAAAAAATAGCTGCTTCACGAGCACCAAAAATCTAATTTTATAAATATTTAAATTCAACCTATTTAAAACACCTAACCTATCTATGAACCGCGTGCTCCGGTTTGTGTATTACTTTAATAACTAAAAGTTGTGCCGGAGAAACAACAACAAACACGATTCAAAGTTGGAGCTATGCGTAGCTAAAATGTAAAAAAAAGTAGACTTAAAGTTTAAGAACACTTCGTGTTCTTTATAATAGGTCGCTTTCTTACAAAAAACCTCCCTGTTGCCTCGTGATCCGCAACTCTTTTCCAGACGGCAACATTTCCCGCTCTTGTCTCGATTCGGCAGTATTTAAAACCCACTTTACTTTCACCAATCTCTACGAGCTTCGCTTCTTTTCGCGAAACTAAAAGAAGAAAAAGTTTCGACTTCTCTTGCGAGGTCTTTTTCTTTTCTTTTTTCCATCTTCTTCTCTTCCCAACATCGGGCTTTCGATCTCCATCGAACCGTGGCGTTTTCGCAAAGCCCCATAAATTTTGCTCCCCCGTCACTTTTCTAGATTAGTTCTCGCCTCCGACCGCCTCCATCTTAATAAGTGATAAAGCGGAGAAGCAAAAATAGCTAAAAACACCCGAGTTTTGAAACGTGTCATTCCTAAAACTCCTCTAAAAACGCCTAACTCTCCCCCCCCCCTTCTTTATTTGTTACATGCTGCGATTTAGAAGCATGAATTGGAGAGAGTAGCTCCCTAATGTAACAAATGAATTACTGATGCTGTTAAAAAATACACACACACATATATATATAGCAGATGTTTGACATATAACGATATAACGATGTTTGAAATATTTCGCCCACTGATTTGTTTGGAGGGAAAAAAAATCGATAATACATTTATTTCTTAATTATTTTGCGTAAAATAAAACTCAAATGTTTAACTACAATTAGGTAGTTAGAGTTTACTTTTTTGTCTTTGTTCGTTCGTCACACAGTTACAATTTAGGGTGGAATTATTTCTTTGTGAAATTTGTTTAGAAAAAAATGGCAACGCTGCGTAATAATTTATTTTTATCAAGTGCATTGTTCTTAATTATTTTAAAAAAATTCTAAGGCATCTAACCCGGGCTTCCCGGGACAGAGAATATACAGTGTCTCACAAAAGTGATGGGACACTTGTGCTTTATAAAAAGAAACTGCAATAAAATAAATAAACAAACATGTGCAAAAATTTTTTGGGTGTGTTTCATATTTAAAGTTAGTAACAATTATTACATAACATACATTTTGTCAAAATATTAAAATATTAATTTAGTAAAAATACAATTGTTCAGAACGGAGCAAAAAATGGCTCACATAAGTGATGGGACACTTACTTTTCCATCAAATATTTATCCACAAATTTTACTTTTTAAAAGGTTTTAATATTTTGTTGGATTTCCTTTTACTTTTAAAACATGATTTAATCTTTTTGGGATGGATTCGACTATTTTTTTTGTGATTTCTGGAGTGATTTTACCCCATTCTTCTTGAAGCACCGATTTTAGTTGTTGTTTTGAAGAAATGGTGTGTTTGCGAATTCTTGATTCCAATTCTTGCCAAATATTCTCTATGGGATTTAAGTCTGGAGATTGTGGTGGTGTTTTTATTATTTCAGGACAGTTATATAGCAGCCAGAGTCTAACGTTCAGAGCAGTGTGCTTGGGGTCATTGTCCTGGTAGAATTTAAAATCGTTATGAAGGTTCAATTTTCGTGCTGAAGATTTCAAATTTTGCTTTAAAATATCAATATACTTGTACTGATCCATTATACTGTCAATAAAAACAAAATTACCAACTCCAGCGGACGACATACACCCCCATACCATAACTCCTCCTCCACCATGTTTTACTGTTGGTACCAAGTTCTGTTTGCGAAGTTCTTCCCTGGGTTTTCTCCACACCAAGATTCTACCGTCAGAACCAAATATATTAAATTTACTCTCATCAGAAAATATAACTTTATTCCAGTAATCAGAATTCTTATTTATGTTGGATTTTGCGAAAGCTAGTCTGAGTTTTCTATTCTTTTCACTTACGAAGAATTTTTCCCTGGCTACTCTACCGTGATATCCAGCAGATCGAATTACCCTTCTAATAGTTTCAGGATTAACAATTATTCCATATAATGCTTGTAAATCAGCAGCAACTTTTGAAGCACTAATTCTTGGATTTTTTTTAATATTTCGAACGATAATTCGCTTTATTCCATTGGATAGCTTTGATGGTCAGCCAGGTCTTCTTTTATCCTGAATCATATGATTCTTTTTATATCGTTTAATGATATTGAAAACTGTTGAACGACTCAAGTTAACTGTTTCAGCAGTTTTTCTAATAGATTTTCCACGTTCAATATGCAAATTAATAACTAATTTTCGAATTTCAGGCGAAGTTTCTTTTCGTTTAGCATTCATGACTACACAGAGCTAAAAAACACAAAAATTCCAAAACAAACTGGAGAGAAATACTGCAGACGATTTTATAAATTATTGCCAATTGCTTTTAAGTAAAAATAAAACCCCAAAAAATATTTTTATTGCTTATTTCAGGCGATTTTTGTTGCATATATAATGGTGTCCCATCACTTATGTGAGCTATTTTTTGCTCCGTTCTAAACATTTGTATTTTTATTAAATTAATATTTTAATATTTTGACAAAATGTATGTTATGTAATAATCTTTACTAAATTTAAGTATGAAACACACCCACAAAAAAAATGTGTACATGTTTTTTTAATTTATTTGATTAGTTTCCTTTTGTAAAGCACAAGTGTCCCATCACTTATGTGAGACACTGTAGGTGAAAACCCTTTTTTATTAACCGACTCAAAAAAGGAGGAGGTTATCAATTCGACGTGTATGTATTTTTTGTTTTTTTATGTATGTTCACCTATTACTCCGGAACTATGCGTCCTATTTATGTGATTTTTTTTTATTCGAAAGAGAATACTCTCGAATTGGTCCCATTTCAATTTTAAGAAAATTGGTTCAATACTTTATCAGAAATTCAACAAAAACGAAAAAAAAAATAAGCATTTTAAAAATAGTTAATTTGTTGGGCAGACAACTTTCATTTAATATCCTAAAATATTCTATTACGTGAATTTGCAAATAAAAAGACTGACATATTTAAATTAGCTTTAACTTATCGGATTATAATTCTGTATGAATAAATTAAAGGGGGTGGGATTAGCCACTGCCCCCCCTCTTTATACTTAACCAATGAGCGCCTTTTCACAATGAACGTATATACAAAATTTTAAGCAAATCGGATATTATCAAGAGTTATTAGGTTCGGGCCACCAGTTGTTGGGCAGACGATTTCCAAGTTGCAAATAATAAAAAGACTGACCTTTATAAATCAGCTTTAACTTATAGGATTTATTTTCATAAAACAAACTTATTAATATCCAAACAAAAACTAAAACTTTTGAGTGTTGCCAAATTTGAAAAGCAAAATTACATAAAATTGTGAATTGGATAAATATAATACAACGTACGGATAAAAACTATACATTATGCCACAACAAATCTATTTTTGAATCTTTTAAAAGTTCCATTGTTGCAGTTTCACAGCGGTTTGGCATATATTGATGAGCGTTTATTGGCGCATAATTAAATACATTGTTGTTTCAACTCCCATACAAATGTACGAGTTACAGAAAATATTTAGCGATTTATCACCCGTGGCACACTAGTTGGAAACTGCCTTTAAAATACCCAATTATCTATATTATACTATACAAAACAGTTGTACATAAATGCTTCTGAAATTGTCTTTTAATATTTCTACAACATAATATTAACTATAGAGTGACAATATAGAAAGAAAGGGGTTACTCCGAATAGTATTATAGGCGACATTGTTAGAGCAGTGTATTTACCTTGTACGGATCGTAAAAATCAATACACATTAAGCATAAGCACCGAAATCAGTGAGTTACGCAGTTATCAGAACTGTAGTATACAGCCCGATTATGACACATTATCCAAGACGATTAGGTGAGAATAATGATAAAATTTCTAATCTTCCGTAATCAAGTCTACTGTCAAGGTTAGCGTGAAATAAAAAATATATTAGGAACAATATGGTTTAATATAGATATCATTAAAGGCTTTAAAGACATTAGATGAGAATAATGATAAATTTTCTAATATTCGATACTCGAGTCTACTGCCAAGGTTAGCGTGAAATAAAAAAGATATTAGCAACAATATGGTTCAATGTAAATATGGATATCACTAAAGTAATATATAAATAAATAAACTTTTTAACCCCCCCCCCCCCCTAAAAAAAAAAAAAAGAACCGACTTCAAAAACTTCTAAAAAGCGAAAAATAAACTTTTTAACCAAAAATAGAACCGACTTCAAAAACTACTAAAAAGCGAAAAATAAATTTTTTAACCAAAAATAGAACCGACTTCAAAAACTACAACAAAGTAAAAAATAATTTTTTTAGATAATAGTTAATAATAAATTAAATTAAAAGCATTGTATTTATCATGCATATTATTATATTTATGTACATTAATTTGATTTTTTGGAGTCGGTGCCAGCCAAGCCATGTACAAAATTCAAAACAAAATATCCAATATAAATCGTAACACGCGAATAAATTATATCTACATAAATACGAGACAATAAAAAAAAAAATACACACAACTCTTCAAATGGCAGAAAATACAATGATTTAAATGATTAACTAATTTCCAAAGCAATGTTTGTCGACATATATAGTTGCTAATCTCATTTGAAAATACACATTTATAACATCAGATGAAATATTTAAAAATGGTAATATGGCTTTAACTTGGCTTGGCTGGCACCGACTCCAAAAAATCAAATTAATGTACATAAATATAATAATATGCATGGTAAATAAAATGCTCTTAATTTAATTTATAATTAACTATTATCTAAAAAAAATATTTTTTACTTTGTAGTAGTTTTTGAAGTCGGTTCTATTTTTGGTTAAAAATTTTATTTTCTTGAAATTTTTACCTACTAATAGATTTTTCATATTTAATAATTTTGTTTAGATTGCCCCCTAACAACGGCAAAGAGCATTTATATATGAAATATGTCAATTACATATTCAGATAAAATTTTGAAAATTATTAAATTCGATCATTTCGTAATGACCTCGTGCCAAAAGTTAATAACCGAAGAAATAGCTAAAAACTTCGTTATCTACAACATTGTTTTTTATTCTGATAATTTCTGCGGTTTTAAGCGTTTATTTCGATGTCTGTTAAATTTATGTTTTATTTATACTATTTTATTGATTGCTTAATGAAGTTTTAATTCCGTTATGGGATATTAGCTGGAAACAAAGGCTGAACTTTTTATAATTGTTTAAAGTGCAAACAGATTGATATTTTGTTATCGTCTGCAAGCGATATAGAATGAAGAAAAAAAATATCATGCTTGAAATTTAATTTAAATGCTATGATAAATCAGTCAGTTAAAATACAGTTTTCAAACAAATTGCATTTGAAAGTAGATTTTTTCCCTATATAATGATGTAAAATTAAAAAATGCGATGTCTAGAAATTAAAGCAAATTGCAGTAGCAAAAATCGCAAAACCGAAGTTTCATCGTCATGCGTTGCCATTCGCCGAGGCTTTATCGTTAGCCTCGCCATTCGCAAAATGACGTCAGCGTTACGCACGGGCACGTTTGTCCTTTATAATATAGATAGACAGATACAGCAGAATAAACATATTTTGTTCTATGATTTATGCTTGTCAGATATGATATATGTTTAGAGTGATATATTTTTAAGATATCGTTAGAAAATAATATTCTAAAGTATATAGTAACGCTTTCTCAAAATATTGAGAAAGCGTCGATTAAATATTTAAAAGTTCTAAATATTTCAAAAATAATATTAGGTTTTAGAAATATAAATATTTTGCAAAAGAAAAGTGCATAAGGAAAAAAAAATTGCTGATAATAAAAAATCAATAATAAATTTATTTTTGATTTATTTTGCGTAAAATAAAACCAAAATGAATTACATTCCGTTACAGTTTACATTTCTCTTTCGTTCGTCACACAGTTACAATTTAGGATGGAATTATTTCTTTGTGAAATTTCTTTAGAGAAATCTGGCAACAGAAAACATACATTTTCACTCATATCCGAATAAAATTTTCAATATTAGTTTCAGGATAACTTTTTTTAAAATACATATTTTGCTAATTTTGCGAATCATTTACTTAATAGATATTTAAAATATTTATTTATATTAAATAAAATATTTATTCATTTTATCCATTTAAGAATACTTCCTTATTTATTTAATAAATATTTTAAATATTTTTTTATATTAAATAAAATATTTATGTTATTTGTTTATTTAACAGAGAATACTTCCAAATTTATTTAATAGAGATTTAAAATGTTTATTTACATTAAATAAAATATTTATGTTATTTGTTTATTTAATAGAGAATACTTCCAAATTTATTTAATAGAGATTTAAAATGTTTATTTACATTAACTGAAATATTTATTCATCTTATTTAATAAAAGAACACCTTCAGTAGAACTTCCTAATTTAACGGAACAGAGATATGAGGATTATTTATTATTGTTTAAACTTGAAAAGTTAGCATGTAAAAATAATTAATAAAGAATACGTCTTATTTATTTAATATATATTTAAAATATTTATTAATTTTACTTATTTATTCAGTAGAAAAAATTTGCTTATTTATTTGATTGATATTTTGTTTATTTAATAGAGAACACTTCCTAATTGATTCAATAGAGATTTAAAATATTTATTTATATTAAATAAAATATTTATTCATTTAATAGAGAATCCTTCCATATTTATTTAATAGATACTTTGTTTATTTAATACAGAACATTTCCTAATTTATTTAATAGAGATTTAAAATATTTATTCATTTTATTCATTTAATAGAGAATACTTCCAAATTTATTTAATAGAGATTTAAACTATTTATTTATATTAACTGAAATACCTAATCATTTTATTTAATAAAGGATACTTCCAGTAGAACTTCCTAATTCAACGGAACAGAGATTGATGAGGTTTATTTAATATTGTTTAAACTTTAGCATGTAAAAATGGACCGTTTACGAAAGGGCGAAAGCTACTTCCCCGCTAACAGACCATCACCGCTGTGAAACCAGTTTTACAGGCACGTGTAAAAGCAAACGCATAATTTCCATCTCCACCGCCGATCGACGATTGGGACTTTTACGCTTTCTGATTATTTGTAAAATCAAACGCTTTTTAAGTCATTTCCGGTATTTTAGAGGATTATGAAGATATAAGAAGATATAATATAAGAAATTAATATATATTATTAGATTATATAGAAATATTAGATTAGATAGAGATTAGATTATATAGAAATTAATTAGATTATATTACTATAATATTTATTATATTACAGTTATAAATTAATTAGATTATATAGAAATTAATAGATATTATATAAGAAACCAAGTTCAACCAGTAATGACTTAAGAAGCGTTCGGTTTAACAACTAATCAGAAAGCATGATAATCGCAATCGTCTATCGGCGGTGGACAGGGAAATTATGCCGTGTAAACTATACAAACAATAATTTTATGGCCAGTATGGAACGGAACTGCTTCGGGTGAGATAACTCAAATGGAAGGTTATCCGACACGAACTGCGGACTGGAGTTTGGATCGGGTTTACTCCAATCTATATTTTATTTATTTAATTAATTTTGAGTGGGGTTTGTTAAGCACTACACATATAATTTCATAAACAGACATAATGTCTAAGAAATATTTTTTTTAACGACGACCTCCGTCACAGCGAAACGTTTAAAAAAATTGTCTATAGACATATTCTTAAAAGAAAAAAAAAATATATATATATCATAAAAGAAAATATTTTGCGGTATTTCTTCGTAAGATTTACTACGCTTTGAAAATGAGAAAACTGTGTTACAGGTATACAGTAGTTGTAAATTATCTAATGGATTAAGATTTTCGATACATTTTTCAATGGTGGGGGAAGTCTCTAAATGGCCGCTCATAACTGAAAGCGAAGAAAACCATCATCTTGAAAGATAAAATAATAATAATAATTTATCTCGGAATATGTTTTATTTAAATTAATAAATCTCAGTTTTTATGAAAGATAGAATTATAAGACAAATATTTCCGGTTCTATTTGTCTTCGAGATCTTTGTTCTGAGAGAACATTTTGAAAATAGGATTCAGGTAGTAAAAAGTATTTTTTTTTTTAAACTAAAAACAAACAAACAGAATAGTGTATTCTGTTTTAACTAACAACGCCAAAAACCATTTTTATATCAAAATATTAATAAAGTATTCAAATAGGGTTTTGAAATTTAATAAAATCGATACTTTCATATTAGCGCATGCTCGTGAATAGCTGAATAGTCGAAGAAATCGCCCAACATTTCGCTACTTACAGCAACCTTTTTAATTCTGATATTTTCAGTTGTTTTAAGCATGTCTCTTAAATTTGTGTTTTATTTCAATTTCGTTATGAAATGTTAGGCAGAAACAAATGCTGAACTATTTATAGTGTTTTAAATGCTGTTCTCAAATTCAAACTGGCTATTTTATGACATATTTTGTAATTCATTTTTGTTCGAAAACACATGAAATGGGAAGGTGCTGTTATACATAAATCATGTATTCGAAATACGTTTTCCATTTTTTTGGTAAAGACGGAAGATCTTTCAGAAAATAAAGTCAAAGTTAATAAAAAAAAAAAAAAAATAAAATAAAATAAAATAAATAAAACAAATTTAAGAGACTTACAATCGAACTAAACTCTTAAACCAATAAAAATTTCAGAATTAAAACGGTTGCTATAAGTAAGTTGTTCAATCAATGTTTTGAACTGAATTATCTCCTCGCCGCCAGGAAAGGGAAAAACGTGCTATCACGTGACACGAATCGATTATAACTCGATAAGTAATTTGTTTATCAGAAAATGGAAAACATTTCAATTCCAAATCACTTCAATAGTCAGACCTGGTCAATTTATGCCTTTGCGTTTAAAAATAAGTTTGAAATTGAGTCAAAAAGTTTCGCGAACCACCTTAAGTGCAAACGGATTGATCTTTCGTAATCGAGCTGCACGAGAAAAATAGTTTTTTTTTTTTTTTTTTTTTTTTTAAGCGTGTTATTTTAAAAATTATAAAAAATTAGTCAATTCCTATATAGATTTCAAATAAATTGCATTTGAAAAGAACTTTTTTTTTTTCTATTCGACGGTGTAAAAACTGAAATAGCAGTAAAAGCGAAATTTATGCGTCAGGATTGGCCACCGTCAATATCACGCCCGCGTTATTCACAGATCTGTTTTTCCCTTATAATATAGATATTAACTTTTTTTAAATAAATATTAAGTAGTAAATATCTAAGACATATTAATATTTATTCTCTTCTGTATTCAAAAACAAAAACAAAACAAAAAAAGTATAAAAAGAGCGTAGTCTTTAAGAAGATATATACCCCTTTTTAATTAAGACTAAAATTAATAAATTAAGTTTTTTTTTTTTTTTTTTTTTTTTTTTTAAATGATTATATATGTATATAAATATACATTTCAAGGGGGAATGTAAAAATATTTACAAATACAATAAAAACTCCCTCCATAGCGATACCGCCGAATGTGTCTGCTTTTCAGAGATAAAAGTATATGTAGAGGTAAACGGTACATATGTAAAACAAATAGGTATGTGTTTGTGAATTGAAAAAGGTTTTCACTCAGTAGCGATGTCCATTATTTAGGAGTGTTCATTATGGAGGCTTTAACGTACAAGGTAAAAAAAAAAGTGTTCCAGATCACCGTCATTATAACGAATCAAAAGAATTTAAAACAGGGTGCTCTAAACATTTTTGCACAGTCCAGTTCATTAAACATGCCATTTTAATTATTTTTTTAAATGGAAAAAATTGCGAAAAATGGAGTGAAAATGTACACTCGTGAGTAGATATTTTGAAAACACACCTCACAAGCTGTAGTTGACAACATATTGCCTGTTTTATACAAGATAACGTGGAGAGAAAAAAAAAAAAGTAAGGTAACTGAAAAAAAAGCGAGAAAAAATGAATGACATATCGTTTTCACTTTTCTTATAAAAGGAAACGCGTGGGTTTCGGCTATTTCAAAATAAAAATCCACATGACATTTCCGTTACCAAATAAAAACAGTTTTTTCTTTTTTTATTCCGGATAAAAAAGAACTAACACACTGTCAACCTAATGCGGTGGAAAAATGCTTATTTTAGGAAATGTTTTCTTCAAAACAAATAAAGCAGTTTCAGTAAGTATGCATAAAATATAACTTACAAAATAAATAAATGAATGAAATAAAAATAGAAAACATGTTTAAAAAAATTGCCCTTACTGAGCAAGTTTAACAAAATTCGAGAGGAAATTACAATTACAAAAAGAATTCAAAGTTTGAATGACTGTATCTTCAGAAACTTTTTATACATAAACATAAAATTTGACCATTGATTAAACAGATTGGTTTTTTTATTAACCGACTCAAAAAAGGAGGAGGTTATCAATTCGACGTGTATGTATTTTTTTTTTTTTTTATGTATGTACACCGATTACTCCGGAACTATGCGTCCTATTTATGTGATTTTTGTTTTATTCGAAAGAGAATACTCTCGAATTGGTCCCATTTAAATTTTATCAAAATTGGTTCAATACTTTTTCAGAAATTGAACAAAAACGGAAAAAAATAAACATTTTAAAAATAGTTAATTTGTTGGCTTTTGAGTGTTGCCAAATTTGAAAAGCAAAATTACATAAAATTGTGAATTGGATAAATATAATACAACGTACATATATAAACTTTTTTACCAAAAATAGAACCGACTTCAAAAACTACTAAAAAGCGAAAAATAAATTTTTTAACCAAAAATAGAACCGACTTCAAAAACTACTACAAAGTGAAAAATAATTTTTTTTAGGTAATAGTTAATAAGAAATTAAATTAAGAGCATTGTATTTACAATGCATATTATTATATTTATGTACATTAATTTGATTTTTTGGAGTCGGTGCCAGCCAAGCCAAGTTAAAGCCATGTTACCATTTTTAAACATTTCATCTGATGTTATAAATGTGTATTCTCAAATGAGATTAGCAACTTATATGTCGACAAACATTGCTTTAGAAATTAGTTAATCATTTAAATCATTGTATTTTCTACCATTTGATGAGTTATATGTATTTATTTTATTGTCTCGTATTTATGTAGATTTAACTTATACGCGTGTTACGATTTATATTGGATATTTTGTTTTGAATTTTGTACTTGGCTTGGCTGGCACCGACTCCAAAAAATCAAATTAATGTACATAAATATAATAATATGCATGGTAAATACAATGCTCTTAATTTAATTTCTTATTAACTATTACCTAAAAAAAATTATTTTTTACTTTGTAGTAGTTTTTGAAGTCGGTTCTATTTTTGGTTAAAAAATTTATTTTTCGCTTTTTAGTAGTTTTTGAAGTCGGTTCTATTTTTGGTAAAAGAGTTTATTTTTCGCTTTTTAGTAGTTTTTGAAGTCGGTTCAATTTTTGGTTAAAAAGTTTATTTTTCGCTTTTTAGTAGTTTTTGAAGTCGGTTCTTTTTTTTGGTTAAAAAGTTTATTTATTTATTACTTTAGTGATATCTATATTTATATTAAACCATATTGTTGCTAATATATTTTTTATTTCACGCTAACCTTGGCAGTAGACTCGATTACGGAAGATTAGAAATTTTATCATTTTTCTCACCTAATCGTCTTGGATATTGTGTCATAATCGGGCTGTATACTACAGTTTTGATAACTGCGTAACTCACTGATTTCGGTGCTTATGCTTAATGTGTACTGATTTTTACGATCCGTACAAGGTAAATACACTGCGCCAACAATGTCGCCTATAATACTATTCGGAGTAACTCCTTTCTTTCTATATTGTCACTCTATAGTTAATATTATGTAGTAGAAATATTAAAAGACAATTGCAGAAGCATTTATATACAACTGTATTGTATAATATATTATAGATATTGGATATTTTAAAGGCAGTTTCCAACTAGTGCGCCACAGGTGATAAATCGCCAAATATTTTCTGTAACTCGTACATTTATATGGGATTTGAAACAACAATGTATTTAATTATGCGCCAATAAACGCTCGTCAAAATATGCCAAACCGCTGTGAAACTGCAACAATGGAACTTTTAAAAGATTCAAAAGTAGATTTGTTGTGGCATAATTTATAGTTTTTATCCGTACGTTGTATTATATTTATCCAATTCACAATTTTATGTAATTTTGCTTTTCACATTTAGCAACACTCAAAAGTTTTAGTTTTTGTTTGAATCTTAAAAAGTTTGTTCTATGAAAATAAATCCGACAAGTTAAAGCTGATTTAAATATGTCAGTCTTTTTATTATTTGCAAATTCACGTAATAGAATATTTTATGATATGAAATGAAAGTCGTCTGCCCAACAAATTAACTATTTTTAAAATGCTTATATTTTTTTTCGTTTTTATTGAATTTCTGAAAAAGTACTGAACCAATTTTCATAAAATTTAAATGGGACCAATTCGAGAGTATTCTCTTTCGAATAATAAAAAAAATCACATAAATAGGACGCAAAGTTCCGGAGTAATCGGTGAACATACATAAAAGATTTGAAAAGATTCAAAAGTAGATTTGTTGTAGCATAATTTATAGTTTTTATCTGTACGTTGTATTATATTTATCCAATTCACAATTTTATGTAATTTTGCTTTTCAAATTTGGCAACACTCAAAAGCCAACAAATTAACGATTTTTAAAATGTTCATGTTCAATTTCTGAAAAAGTATTGAACCAATTTTGATAAAATTTAAATGGGACCAATTCGAGAGTATTCTCTTTCGAATAAAACAAAAATCACATAAATAGGACACATAGTTCCGGAGTAATCGGTGTACATACATAAAAAAAAAAATACATACACGTCGAATTGATAACCTCCTCCTTTTTTGAGTCGGTTAATAACCTCCTCCTTTTTTGAGTCGGTTAAAAAACTGTAAATTATGCTACAACAAATCTACTTTTGAATCTTTTAAAATCTTTTATGTATGTTCACAGATTACTCCGGAACTTTGCGTCCTATTTATGTGATTTTTTTTTAATTATTCGAAAGAGAATACTCTCGAATTGGTCCCATTTAAATTTTATGAAAATTCGTTCAGTACTTTTTCAGTAATTCAATAAAAACGAAAAAAAAATAAGCATTTTAAAAATAGTTAATTTGTTGGGCAGACGACTGTCATTTCATATCATAAAATATTCTATTACGTGAATTTGCAAATAATAAAAAGACTGACATATTTAAATCAGCTTTAACTTGTCGGATTTATTTTCATAGAACAAACTTTTTAAGATCTAAACAAAAAGTTTTGAGTGTTGTTAAATGTGAAAAACAAAATTACATAAAATTGTGAATTGGATAAATATAATACAACGTACGGATAAAAACTATAAATTATGCCACAACAAATCTACTTTTGAATCTTTTAAAAGTTCCATTGTTGCAGTTTCACAGCGGTTTGGCATATTTTGATGAGCGTTTATTGGTGCATAATTAAATACATTGTTGTTTCAAATCCCATATAAATGTACGAGTTACAGAAAATATTTGGCGATTTATCACCTGTGGCGCACTAGTTGGAAACTGCCTTTAAAATATCCAATATCTATATTATATTATACAATACAGTTGTATATAAATGCTTCTGCAATTGTCTTTTAATATTTCTACTACATAATATTAACTATAGAGTGGCAATATAGAAAGAAAGGGGTTACTCTGAATAGTATTATTGGCGACATTGTTGGCGCAGTGTATTTACCTTGTACGGATCGTAAAAATCAGTACACATTAAGCATAAGCACCGAAATCAGTGAGTTACACAGTTATCAAAACTGTAGTATACAGCCCGAATATGACACAATATCCAAGACGATTAGGTGAGAATAATGATAAAATTTCTAATCTTCCATAATCGAGTCTACTGCCAAGGTTAGCGTGAAATAAAAATATATTAGCAACAATATGGTTTAGTGTTAATATATATATCATTAAAGGCTTTAAAGACATTAGATGAGAATAAAGATAAATTTTCTAATCTTCCGTACTCGAGTCTACAGTTGTAAATATAGATATCATTAAAGGCTTTAAAGACATTAGATGAGAATAATGATAAATTTTCTAATCTTCGATACTCGAGTCTACTGCCCAGTTAACGTGAAATAAAAAAGATATTAGCAACAATATGGTTTAATGTAAATATGGATATCACTAAAGTAATAAATAAATAAATAAACTTTTTAACAACAACAAAAAAAAAAAAAGAACCGACTTCAAAAACTACTAAAGAGCGAAAAATAAACTTTTTAACCAAAAATTGAACCGACTTCAAAAACTACTAAAAAGCGAAAAATAAACTTTTTTACCAAAAATAGAACCGACTTCAAAAACTACTAAAAAGCGAAAAATAAACTTTTTTACCAAAAATAGAACCGACTTCAAAAACTACTAAAAAGCGAAAAATAAATTTTTTAACCAAAAATAGAACCGACTTCAAAAACTACTACAAAGTAAAAAATAATTTTTTTTAGGTAATAGTTAATAAAAAATTAAATTAAGAGCATTGTATTTACCATGCATATTATTATATTTATGTACATTAATTTGATTTTTTGGAGTCGGTGCCAGCCAAGCCAAGTACAAAATTCAAAACGAAATATCCAATATAAATCGTAACAGGCGTATAAGTTATGTCTACATAAATACGAGACAATAAAAAAAATACATATAACTCATCAAATGGTAGAAAATACAATGATTTAAATGATTAACTAATTTCCAAAGCAATGTTTGTCGACATATAGTTGCTAATCTCATTTGAAAACACACATTTATAACATCAGATGAAATGTTTAAAAATGGTAACAAGGCTTTAACTTGGCTTGGCTGGCACCGACTCCAAAAAATCAAATTAATGTACATAAATATAATAATATGCATGGTAAATACAATGCTCTTAATTTAATTTTTTATTAACTATTTCCTAAAAAAAATTATTTTTTACTTTGTAGTAGTTTTTGAAGTCTGTTCTATTTTTGGTTAAAAAATTTATTTTTCGCTTTTTAGTAGTTTTTGAAGTCGGTTCTATTTTTGGTAAAAAAGTTTATTTTTCGCTTTTTAGTAGTTTTTGAAGTCGGTTCTATTTTTGGTAAAAAAGTTTATTTTTATTATACTATCATTGGAAACTGACTAGTCTTTTACAGAATTAGTGTATTGTCGAAATTAAAAAAAATCTTTCATTTAATTTAATTAATTTTTTCACTCCGTATGTCATTGCGCGCATGATATCTTGAGAACTAATATGCATAGATTGTAGGAAATTTGATATAGAAATTATTTAATTTCTGTTCAAAAGTCTCCATTTCATCAAGGGACAGTTTTGATGCAACACATCTGTGCATCCACTTTAAAATTTTGGTCTGAGAAGCGTCTCGAATTTTTAATAAAGCCCATCTTACATAATCCTTACTGAACCACGTTATCCAAACTTGGACCACATCTCAACTACAACACGTCTTTTGTGCCTGTAAAACTCTTTTCCAGCAATGGTAAGGGTGTCGCGGAAAAATGATCACTCCCCTTCTCTAAGAGTTTTAGTCATTTTCGTTCCGATTTCTCGTTATTTGAAGAAGAATTAATTCGAAATCATCGCATCGATTCCGACACGATGAATTCGAAATCATCTTTGTTCTAGAAATTGTTATGTAAATCGAATTTTCGAACCACTTCCACAGTTAATTTGATGTCCCTGAGTTCTTTTGAGTCGGATTTCTGCTAATTTTACTTACCCATCATGACGTAGTATATAGGGTAAATCTTGTAATCGTTTTGAAAATAGAAAAAAAAAATTGACGATTGACACGTTTCAGACACTGGAGATACCGAAAAACATATGTTTAGAAAAAAAAAAATTGCCGTCCGTCTGTCTCTGTGTGTGTAAACGCTCTATATCCCGAACCAATTGACATAGAGACTTGAAATTGGGTATGTACTTAGTATGTCATAATGAGAAGAAGCCTATTGAATTTTAGTCACCTCGAGGATCCGGAACTATTTTCTTCAGACTCTCGAAAGAGTCGTTCTGATAAACGGTCTATAAAATTTTTCGAAGATGTTTATTTTAAGGAGTGACTATAAAAGACAATAAATAAACAAATTTTGCATCAAGAATGAAGTCGATCGGATCATGTGTGGCCGAGATATTTATAATCCTATTTTCCACACGCTTCGATTTTTCATGACCCTGTATTTCATTCAAATTTCAATTCAAAGATCTATTTTAATTGGAAATGAGACGCTTCATCCTACGCAGTAAACTGTTAGTTAATAGGATTATAATTTTATGAGTTATAAGGATGTTTCTTTTACGCCATTCAGTCATAGAACATTTAAAGTTTAGGACGACATCAAGCTACGATTTTATTCGAATGGCAATGCATTTTATAAACAGTTTACGCATGTTTTATTTTCATATGTTATAGTATGCATAACCATGATGGGTAAGTATGACGGTGGCCCCTAACGACTCGTTTTTTTAGCATTTATTTTCCTAAATGGATCAAATTTATAAAATATGTGAAACATTCTTTTTAAAGTATATTCTACGATATTAAGAACTAACTAACACATATTTATACAAACATTTAGTCTCAAGATATTTGTATATAATATGCATAATGCGCAAAGATGTTCCATATCTTTCTATAGAAAATACATTATATAAACAATAGCATTTCATATCCCATTAATGTTCAAAAATTTGATAATTTGACACGTTGATTTTGAAAATAGAGAAAGTCCACTTTGTGTTATTCTTAGATATTGAATGGTTTGCATTTGAACGGGTTTAGAAATGTTTGTAGACTTTTTTATATTTTGATCTTATTTCATCTCAATTTAATAGGCAATAAGGGTTAACCGTGTTAGATGAAAAATAAAAAATAAAAAATCATGGTTGTAGGAAGCGCCTCTTTCAAAAGCGACGATTGGTTGAAAACGTTGATTTTCTTTGAATGGAATAGAATTATAAGAGAATATTGAATATTTAATTTTATTTCAATATTCCATTCTTCTTTTAGAAAAGTTAAAATGAAACAAAAAAACAAATTAATTTTATATGAAAAAGTTGAAATAATAAGAAAAAATGTTCAGTAATAATTTGTATGCCTATATAATTATATTTCTTAATTTATAGATTGGAGATTAAGCATAAAAAATCTATATATATATTTCTCTTACATGGCGCGAAAATAAGGCTGAATTTCTAGCTTGTCGTTTGGCAACAACCGTAGTTTCCAGAGCGACGATTCCGAGTGGTTCATTGTACGGCCACGGGTTTCATTCAGCAAATCAAAATTCAGAGCCCGGATCATTTTTTAAACACAGCATCATCAAGGCTGATGTAGCTGTTTTCGGGGATGTATGTCATTGGTTCGTTCTATGGTCACGCGATGCATTCAGCAAATCAGCTACACAGCATTGTACTTTGCTGTTACACACAACAGAAAACGTGTTTACGTCTGAGAGATACTGTATTTTTCACGTCGAACGAACTTTAAACGATGATTGTTGATTTATATAAACTATCTTCCTATCACACGTAGTGTTTTTTGCTACGAATTTAAGCCGTGCTGTAGAATATTATAGGTGGAATGAGTTTTAAATTAATTGTGTTTCCAAGATCATTTTTTCAAAGTATTTACATGACTTATAACCAATGATAGCACCAACTAAAAGCATTTTTAACTGTATTTTCAACGAAGTTTTCAATTACTTTTTTTTATATTAAGAAAAATTGTCAATTTCATATGTTAAAATAATTTATGATAATACTTATTTGGACTAGAGTTGCAGAAAAACAAAAAGGGGCGAGCAAGGGAACCGAGTTGGGACCACGTAGCGGTTTTAATGTGAATTGCTTCGCAATTCCACGGGGTTGTCGAGCGTTAGCGATTAGTGGGCTGAGCCCCCTACTGCATTCTATAATCAAAGTGGACTTGCTCCCCCTTTTCAAAATCAACTCATTTGAAATATCTCACTGACCCAAATAAAAGACTAGTAACACATTGATATTAAAATATGTTTATTGTGTGTTGCGTTTTATCGCTACTTCCATGGTTTTTATTTAATCGTTTTTATTTTGCGCCTCGCGCAAACGATTTTTTTTGTTGACAGAATGAATTTTGTCTTAGAACTTTATGAACTGGAAATGTAATTACGGAATATATTAAGATGTAATATTTAAGGAAAAGATATTATGTGCGCGAAAACGTTATGTATTTTGTTTTGTATTCGTTAATATATGTTTTTGTGTGTTTACATTTTGTAGATTCAATTACTTCTTAAACAGTATGAACATTTATTTTCGAAAACACAGAAGAATTTAAAATCGCCTTTTATCTGCCGAAAGAAGACCTTTTATGTAAGCCTAACCCATTCGCATGTTCTATAGTTGTATGATATCTTAACTTTGAAATGAATATTGATAATTAAATATCAATATAAATAATATTGAAGACAGAATTTTATAGAAAGGGACAGATTCAATATTGTGAATGGATTAAGAATATACATTTTATGTTAATTTGTAGCAAGATGCGTAGCTTTAACAATGTTTTTTTGATTCACAAGATGGACGTACCTCACCTTCGTTAAACCAACGACCCATTTAATGAAGTTGTTTTACATAAATATGTTTTATGTAAAAACACACTTTATAAATAAAATAACTACATTTTAATTAATATATATATATAAAAACTTTCCTTACAAAAATCTTTATTCTATACGCACAAACACGTCACACAGATCGCTAACGAACGATAAAATAAAAAGGAGCCTTTTTCCTCGAGTGTAGAAGAAATACCATTTTTTCTCTGTCAATTACGTATTCCGATCGAAGATGTTTATTTAAAAAAAAGGGCTCGATGCCATCTCAAATACCGCTATTCAGAGAAGATTTTTCCAGTTACTTTCTTCTACATGTATGGCGTGTTTATTTATAGAATTTTTGCGAGCGAAAGGAGTTTTAATCTTGACACCAGGCCAACAAATGCAAGTATCGATCCGAGGTCGCGGAAAACTCCGAATTTTAGAGCTTCACGGCCTCTTTTTTTTTTCTTGCCTCCATGACACAGCTTTTAACGGATCGCCCTTTAGTGAGTGATTTGTATTATCTGCCGCGATTGATTTTTTTTTTTTTTTTTTCGTCACGAACTGTGAATGGAAACATGGTTCCACAACGAGCGAAGAAAAAGAAATCGTTATGTCCGACAAGTTACAGCAAGAAAAGAAGTCAAGACTTCAATTAAGCTTTTTTTTTCCTTTTCAAATTAACTTCGTTATCGTTCATCGTGTGTGAAGTATTAAATAGCTTATCTTTGAAAAACGTACTTGCTATTCGAGTGCCGGGTCAGATTGATTCAATTTTTCCACTGAAGGTCCAGTTGATTAGTATTATTATAAAAAATTTTTTTTTACTTTCGTCTAGTAGAAGAAATTATTGTAATCGAAATTTTTTTCGACTTCATTTCAAATACAGTGGTGAATGTGAACTTCCAAGGGAGGTTAATTTTTGTTCTCATTAAACGATGTAAATATTTGAGTGGTGTAAAACAATCAATCCCTTTCTTTGTATAAATCGAATTCGGTTTTTGAGAGAAATCAAACAGATTTACCAAAGTCATGCTAAAATAAACACCTTTTCTCCACTTTGATAATTTTAGTTAAAAAAGCAAGTTAATGATAATTTAATACAAAATAATAAATTACCGAGGACAAACGAAATGTGCAAAGTTTTAAACGAAATTGTTTGTGATGTGAAATCATATATGTTTTTAAATTATCCCTTTCTCTTTTTTAAAAAAATACTGTTCAATAATTCATTAGTTAATTTATTTTAAATTATATTTAAATTCTGCTTCTCCATTCTCAATAAGTGAATGAAATCATTAAGTTTTTTTTTTTTTCTATCGTTAAACGCTTCCACACAGATATTAATCTTTAATCATAACGCGAAATCAACCACGTTTTCATCTAAAAATAATTTTAAAATAACATTCCGGCTACAGAAGTACATCTGCTCCCCTTTTAGAGTTCGTTATAAAATTTATCAGTTATGCGTTTGCACATTTCTGAATCATATAATGGGTAAACGGTAGCTGCTTCTTCGTTATTTTGATGAACTAATGCGCTTCTCGCAGGGTTGTCAAAATTTTTAGTAACGTACCAATTGGCATGTTTTCAATCCTGCTAACTTAGTAAGTTTATCCTACAAATTCAAAATTATCCATATATTACTATCTAATAGGTATTTTAATTTATATCTCTCCCCCAAATTATTTATGCCAATAAATAAAGGGAACAAGTTGTAACGCTTTATTTTCATAATTCCTTCTCTGGTCTGCTCTACCATCAACATGTAGAGTTCAACGTATGTAATTACTCCGTTTGCGACTGCCACCGGCAGCCGTAGCCATGGAGCTTGTAATGTTTCTGTACTTGTGCACTATAATGTGAACCCGTCCAATTAAAGTATTATGCGCCTACCCCTGATCTACTCTTCTTGCTAAATGCATCCCTTGTGGCTTACCTGGATTTTACTGGAGTATTGAAAAATTAAAATTTAACGGTCACGCCTCGAGCAATCATAATTTTGTTAATCCTTAAAATAACGACCCTTTTCACGTTGATATTCAGTCGGAGATTAAATTTCTGTAAGCAGAATCGAACTGAAATTCCTCCAATAGAGATTTTGCAACATTTATTCGATGCTGCACTCACTAACTGAATTCTAGCGGTGAAATCTGAATCGATGTGTTCAACCAGCTATCAGCAGAACACTCGAAGCAACTCATTTCCAGGTAATGAGCAGACAGTCCCTTAACAGAGAAATTCCCTCCTCTAAGGACACTGGACGCCTATCAGGCCGTTCACAGCTGACCCCTAAGCCTTGAATTAATTTGGCCAGAAACTCGTCGGAGTCGTGTATCAACATTGTTGTACTGACACAAACGGAAAGATAAGGAGTTAACGAAATTAATTTTGAAATCTGAGAGGATGGTTGTTTAAGATATATTCATGTAGATGTAAGGTACTGTTCCTATGAATAACCAATAATACGACTGACATCTGACCGGTTATTTAATAAACAAGGTTGAGGTAACTCGATGCAACACGTGAGGGTTATATTTATTAATAATTGAGTTCTGCCGCTGACAGCGATTTTAATTTCAAAAGCAAATAATCGATGAGATATGGGTGTCTTTTCAGGTGCGTTGGTAATTTTATAAATACGTAGTATCGTTGTCTGATCCGTCCGTGTGTAAGTATATAACAGCGCAAAAACTACCCAACAGAATGGTTTGAAATTTAATATATACAATCGTTGCAGAATATTGTCGAGTCATTTCAAAGATATTAATACAAGTTTTCTTCATTCTATTAAATTTATCATACATAATCTATATAATAAAATCGCAAGTCATGGGACTGAGGGAAAACAAATACGGGCTGACCATTTCTTTTTTCATAGGCCTGGCGGCCATTTTTATTCAAAATAATTTTATCGAATAAAATTGTATGAAAGTTACATTTTTAGAAAGATCGTTCAAAAAAATGGTTTGTTTGAAAGACGAGTTACATTAAAAATGTATAGACTGTTCTGAGATAACTTCAGTTGAAATTAGGTTACCAGCCCAATATCTATTAGAGTAAATCAACACAAGAGATTCGTTCATCGTGAATCATAGAAATATTAAACCATAGACGTAATCATTCGCAAAGCAGGATCTCCAGGGTGAATTTTGCAGCGCTATCTGGTGTCGAAATAAAATTCACATCTGTAAACGTGGCCTACGTAATAAAAGAAAAGAAAGGCATGCTCATTTCGCTCATAACAGACGATAAAATTCATTTCACTGAATTAATAGCTAAGATTTTTTTACATTGTAAAACTAGTTATAGTGAGAACGCACCTCATTTGTCACGTTTAACGTACCACGAGTCCACTGTATTTGAAACTTTAAATCTACCCTATTAAAATCCGTGCGCGTATCTACAGTGTCTCACATAAGTGATGGGACACTTGTGCTTTACAAAAGGAAACTAATCAAATAAATTAAAAAAACATGTACACATTTTTTTGTGGGTGTGTTTCATACTTAAATTTAGTAAAGATTATTACATAACATACATTTTGTCAAAATATTAAAATATTAATTTAATAAAAATACAAATGTTTAGAACGGAGCAAAAAATAGCTCACATAAGTGATGGGACACCATTATATATGCAACAAAAATCGTCTGAAATAAGCAATAAAAATATTTTTTGGGGTTTTATTTTTACTTAAAAGCAATTGGCAATAATTTATAAAATCGTCTGCAGTATTTCTCTCCAGTTTGTTTTGGAATTTTTGTGTTTTTTAGCTCTGTGTAGCCATGAATGCTAAACGAAAAGAAACTTCGCCTGAAATTCGAAAATTAGTTATTAATTTGCATATTGAACGTGGAAAATCTATTAGAAAAACTGCTGAAACAGTTAACTTGAGTCGTTCAACAGTTTTCAATATCATTAAACGATATAAAAAGAATCATATGATTCAGGATAAAAGAAGACCTGGCCGACCATCAAAGCTATCCAATGGAATAAAGCGAATTATCTTTCGAAATATTAAAAAAAATCCAAGAATTAGTGCTTCAAAAGTTGCTGCTGATTTACAAGCATTATATGGAATAATTGTTAATCCTGAGACTATTAGAAGGGTAATTCGATCTGCTGGATATCACGGTAGAGTAGCCAGGAAAAAATTCTTCGTAAGTGAAAAGAATAGAAAACTCAGACTAGCTTTCGCAAAATCCAACATAAATAAGAATTCTGATTACTGGAATAAAGTTATATTTGCTGATGAGAGTAAATTTAATATATTTGGTTCTGACGGTAGAATCTTGGTGTGGAGAAAACCCAGGGAAGAATTTCGCAAACAGAACTTGGTACCAACAGTAAAACATGGTGGAGGAGGAGTTATGGTATGGGGGTGTATATCGTCCGCTGGGGTTGGTAATCTTGTTTTTATTGACAGTATAATGGATCAGTACAATTATATTGATATTTTAAAGCAAAATTTGAAATCTTCAGCACGAAAATTGAACCTTCATAACGATTTTAAATTCTACCAGGACAATGACCCCAAGCACACTGCTCTGAACGTTAGACTCTGGCTGCTATATAACTGTCCTGAAATAATAAAAACACCACCACAATCTCCAGACTTAAATCCCATAGAGAATATTTGGCAAGAATTGGAATCAAGAATTCGCAAACACACCATTTCTTCAAAACAACAACTAAAATCGGTGCTTCAAGAAGAAAGGGGTAAAATCACTCCAGAAATCACAAAAAAATTAGTCGAATCCATCCCAAAAAGATTAAATCATGTTTTAAAAGTAAAAGGAAATCCAACAAAATATTAAAACCTTTTAAAAAGTAAAATTTTTGGATAAATATTTGATGGAAAAGTAAGTGTCCCATCACTTATGTGAGCCATTTTTTGCTCCGTTCTGAACAATTGTATTTTTACTAAATTAATATTTTAATATTTTGACAAAATGTATGTTATGTAATAATTGTTACTAACTTTAAATATGAAACACACCCAAAAAATTTTTGCACATGTTTGTTTATTTATTTTATTGCAGTTTCTTTTTATAAAGCACAAGTGTCCCATCACTTTTGTGAGACACTGTATGTAACCTAAAAAACACAGAGCGTAGGGCTACAAAATTTGGCACACGGATTGCTGGTAGGGGGCCCATGAACGGTTGGGGCAAAAAATTCGAACCTATTAAATAGATTTTTTTTTTAAATTTTTTAAAAAAGTTTTTGACGAATTTTTGCCTTTTTTTTATGTCCAACCCGTAATTGCGCGAGTTCTAACCCGTTCTAAATATTTACTACAATGTGAGATATACATATTACGTTCGCCACGCAGCAATACTAAGAAGCTGTACTGGGTATTACGATAATTATTTTACCTCGCACGCAAATGATAAGAGATTATTTAATTGCGCTTAATTATTACCTTTTTTAAGAAATAAAGAAAAAACATTTTATCACAAACATCAACAAAACTTTTTATTTTATTTATTCCTTTATTCCAAAGATATCGTTTTATCGTCTGCTGCCATAGCAACATAAGTTAAATTTGATTTTAAAAAATTGCACAGTAGTAGAAAAATATTTTTCTAAATCGAATAGTTATTGAACAACTCAACGCTTTAACAGGGGAATTATTATTTCTTATTTAGATATTTTAAAGTTGTTTGTTTGCTTGTACCGATTTTTATTAGCACTTTCCAACCTAGTTGAAAAGTGCTTATGACTTCGGTTTGTCTGGCCGTCTGCCGTCTGTCCGTGCTCTAACTCCCGTAAATATGCTCGGATTGCTCTGCAATTTTTATATGTTATTGTCGTTATCTATAGGATGTTCCCTATTTCAACGGAAGTGTGTAGCACTTATAGTTTTTTTACAGGGACACTCAAAAGAATTCCGTTACATTGCGGTCTATGGGGAAAAATCATTTGCGGTTTATTTAAATAATGTTTCACTATTTTAAACGCATTGAAATTTATATATATCACTAAGGTGCATTAGAAGAAGCTTAATATGGAACAGGGTGTGCATAGCACTTATAGTTACTTTACAGGGACAGTAAAAATAATTCCGTTACATTACGTCTATGGAGAAAAATCGTCTGCGGTTTATTTAAATAATGTTTCACTATTTTAAACGCATTGAAATTTATATAGATCACTAAGGTGCATTACAAGAGACTTACTACGGAATATTGTGTGTATAGCAGTCATCGTTCATTTACAGGGACACGCAAAAGAATTATCTACTGTCTGTTAACAATAATTCCTGGAAGTGCGTTTTAAGTTATTGAACGCGATTTTAATTTTAACTTGCTTTTTGTCTATTACGTGGTGTGTATAAATTCTGTAGATCCTATACAGGGCAGCACAAAAGTTCGCGAACACATTTCTGTTTATTGACAAACTCCAGACGGAGAATTTTAAACTGTGCTACGCGTTTCCTAACTGAACTAAAATTATCATCCTATGTAGTATATATACAAATCTATAGATCCTATACAGGGCTGAATAAAAGTATTCGGTTTTTTTTTCGAATATTGTATATGTTGGAAATTCCTGAAATTATGTTTTTAAATATGTTATGCGTTTTCTAAAATGTTTACTTAGATGTTAGCTTTTAGCTTATTAAACGGTATGATTTGTAAAATTATTTTGGAAGCGTTGGAAAGTGCTATATAATCTATGCTTGACGCATGATTTTTCGCTCTTGTTTTTTATTAACCGACTCAAAAAAGGAGGAGGTTATCAATTCGACGTGTATGTATTATTTTTTTTTTTTATGTATGTACACCGATTACTCCGGAACTATGCGTCCTATTTATGTTATTTTTGTTTTATTCGAAAGAGAATACTCTCGAATTGGTCCCATTTAAATTTTACTAAAATTGGTTCAGTACTTTTCCAGAAATTCAACAAAAACGAAAAAAAAATAAGCATTTTAAAAATAGTTAACTTGTTGGCTTTTGAGTGTTGCCAAATTTGAAAAGCAAAATTACATAAAATTGTGAATTGGATAAATATAATACAACGTACAGATAAAAACTATAAATTATGCTACAACAGATCTACTTTTGAATCTTTTAAAATCTTTTATGTATGTTCACCGATTACTCCGGAACTATGCGTCTTATTTATGTGATTTTTTTTTTTTTTTTATTGGAAAGAGAATACTCTCGAATTGGTTCCATTTAAATTTTATGAAAATTGGTTCAGTACTTTTTCAGAAATTCAATAAAAACGAAAAAAAAAATAAGCATTTTAAAAATAGTTAATTTGTTGGGCAGACGACTTTCATTTAATTTCATAAAATATTCTATTACGTGAATTTGCAAATAATAAAAAGACTGACATATTTAAATCAGCTTTAACTTGTCGGATTTATTTTCATAGAACAAACTTTTTAAGATCTAAACAAAAAGTTTTGAGTGTTGCCAAATATGAAAAGCAAAATTACATGAAATTGTGAATTGGATAAATATATACAACGTACGGATAAAAACTATAAATTATGCCACAACAAATCTACTTTTGAATCTTTTAAAAGTTCCATTGTTGCAGTTTCACAGCGGTTTAGCATATTTTGACGAGCGTTTATTGGCGCATAATTAAATACATTGTTGTTTCAAATCCCATACAAATGTACGAGTTACAGAAAATATTTGGCGATTTATCACCTGTGGCGCACTAGTTGGAAACTGTCTTTAAAATATCCAATATCTATATTATATTATACAATACAGTTGTATATAAATGCTTCTGCAATTGTCTTTTAATATTTCTATTACATAATATTAACTATAGAGTGACAATATATAAAGAAAGAAAGAAAGGGGTTACTCCAAATAGTATTATAGGCGACATTGTGTATTTACCTTGTATGGATCGTAAAAATCAGTACACATTAAGCATAAGCACCAAAAATCGGTGAGTTACACAGTTATGAAAACTGTAGTATACAGCCAGATTATGACACATTATCCAAGACGATTAGGTGAGAATAATGATAAAATTTCTAATCTTCCGTAATCGAGTCTACTGCCAAGGTTAGCGTGAAATAAAAAATATATTAGCAACAATATGGTTTAATATAAATATATATATCATTAAAGGCTTTAGACATTAGATGAGAATAATGATAAATTTTCTAATCTTCCGTAATCGAGTCTACTGCCAAGGTTAGCGTGAAATAAAAAACATATTAGCAACAATATGGTTTAATATAAATATAGGTATCATTAAAGGTTTAGACATTAGACGAGAATAATGATAAATTTTCTAATCTTCCGTAATCGAGTCTACTGTTGTAAATATACATATCATTAAAGGCTTTAAAGACATTAGATGAGAATAATGATAAATTTTCTAATCTTCCGTAATCGAGTCTACTGTTGTAAATATACATATCATTAAAGGCTTTAAAGACATTAGATGAGAATAATGATAAATTTTCTAATCTTCGATACTCGAGTCTACTGCCCAGGTTAACGTGAACTAAAAAAGATATTAGCAACAATATGATTTAATGTAAATATGGATATCACTAAAGAAATAAATAAATAAATAAACTTTTTAACCAAAAAAAAAAAAGAACCGACTTTAAAAACTACTAAAAAGCGGAAAATAAACTTTTTAACCAAAAATTGAACTGACTTCAAAAATTACTAAAAAGCGAAAAATAAACTTTTTAACCAAAAATAGAACCGACTTCAAAAACTACTAAAAAGTGAAAAATAAATTTTTTAACCAAAAATAGATCAGACTTCAAGGACTACTACAAAGTAAAAAATAATTTTTTTTAGATAATAGTTAATAAGAAATTAAATTAAGAGCATTGTATTTACCATGCATATTATTATATTTATGTACATTAATTTGATTTTTTGGAGTCGGTGCCAGCCAAGCCAAGTACAAAATTCAAAACAAAATATCCAATATAAATCGTAACACGCGTATAAATTATATCTACATAAAAACGAGACAAAAAAAAAATACATATAACTCATCAAATGGTAGAAAATACAATGATTTAAATGATTAACTAATTTCCAAAGCAATGTTTGTCGACATATAGTTGCTAATCTCATTTGAAAATATACATGTATAACGTCAGATGAAATATTTAAAAATGGTAATATGGCTTTAACTTGGCTTGGCTGGCACGGACTCCAAAAAATCAAATTAATGTACATAAATATAATAATATGCATGGTAAATACAATGCTCTTAATTTAATTTCTTATTAACTATTATCTAAAAAAAATTATTTTTTACTTTGTAGTAGTCCTTGAAGTCTGTTCTATTTTTGGTTAAAAAATTTATTTTTTATAAGTAATAATGAATAAGTTAATAATAGCTGGCATTTAAATTATTCTATAAACGAATAGTATAGATTTAATATTTTGCAGTTTTCTTTTAATAGTTTAACTGAGTTTAGTTTGTTATATAGTTGAGAAAGTTCTGTTTTGCTTTGATCTTGTGATTATATATAAAAAAGAAGGGCATTAGAAAACAACTATCATATATATGAAAGGATAAAAATAAACCCTTTTTCTAATTTAAAATTAAAAATTCCCAGCTTTTTCTAACTTTTAAATCTAATGATTAAATCTACACTGGCCTCCAAAAGTTAAGATACAACATGTTTTTCGAAGCTCACCAGACAAAAAATGGTAGTCAGATTAAACTTCATAGTTTATATGAATGACAATAATAAGCTTTAAAAAAACTTACGCAAAAATTACAGCTACCACCTTTATTTTATAGAAAAGAATAAGTATTTGTGGATGAGAGAAAAATATGCAATTACGGAGCTTTCGTAATTTCGCGTGTAAGTTTTGTTGTATTCGAACTATTGTTGTCAGTTTTGTTCACAACAGCCAGTAGAGTCTAGAAATGTCTAGAAGAAGTCGTTTGCCCGATTCATTAACGTGGCGGGCGGTAGGATGGATGGAAATGGGGTTGTCACAGGCCGATACTGCTAGACGGCTCAATGTGTCTCGAAGTGTAGTCCAACGACTCTGGGATCAGTATGAATCCGAAGATTCTGTGTCCAGAAGACATGTTCCAGGCCACCCACGTGTTACAACACCTGAAGAAGACCGGTTTCTAGCTCTTTCGTCCCGAAGGAGAAGACGCACTACTATGCCGCAAATCATTGCAGACCACTTTGCAGCATCAGGGAGAAGAATCTCCGCTACTACGGTGCGAAGACGTCTTCACAATGCAGGTCTCTATGCAAGGCGACCGGTTGTGTGTGTCCCCCTCAACAGACGACAGAGAAGGGCCCGCTTATGTTGGGCAAGAGAACATGTTTCCTGGACCAGACAACAGTGCGCTTCTGTACTCTTCACAGACGAGTCCAGATTCACACTGGAGAGCGATTCAGGCCGTCTTCTGATCTGGAGAGAACAATGCACTCGATACCATCAATCAAACACTGTCGAAACACACAGGTACAGAAACGGTGGAATCGTGGTTTGGGCAGGGATCTCACTCAGAGGCCACACTGATCTGCATGTGTTCCATGGAGGAACTGTGAATGGTGCGAGATATCGGGATGAGATCCATGATTCATATGTGCGCCCATATGCCGGTGCTATTGGCAATGGTTTCATTCTAATGGATGATAATGCGAGACCACACCGAGCTGTGGTTGTTGGGGATTATTTTGAGGATCACGGTTTGGAGAGAATGGAATGGCCAGCTCACTCTCCAGACTTGAATCCGATAGAAAATCTTTGGGACTATCTTGGAAGACAGATTGCGGCTTTAAGTCCTCCTCCAAGGTTATTAAATGAGCTGGAACAAGGCTTACTCCAACTCTGGTCAGCGTTGCCTATTTCGGTGTCCGACAATTTAATTGAGAGCATGTAAAGTCGATGCCGCCGGTGCATTCATGTCCGGGGTGGGCATATTCCGTATTAGAACCAGTTTTTTAATGTTTCTGTCACATTTTACTGCGATGTACTGATTTCTCCAAGAATGGAATTTTCCACCATGAGTGCTTTTTTGTTGTAATTTCATTTATACGTTTAACTTAAGTAAATTTCTATGTCGCATTTAATAAATAACAGTTTAGCGCACATTTCCTCCAAATTTGTTGTTTCTATATTCATTCATTTGCAAATTAGACGCAAAAAACCGGTTGTACCTTAACTTTTGGAGGCCAGCGTAATTTTTCCCTGATAAGTTTATTTTGCAGCATATCACTTATTACTTTCAGACATCAAACTGAACCATTTATAAGATAAAAAGTGCTGAGCTTACGCGATTCTCCTTTCTTGTGGTTAGTGATGCGCCCGGGTCTTGGGCAGGCCGGGTGCCGTCATAAACCCCCGAACATCAATCAAGAGCTAATCAACCAGTTAAATTAAATTACCCTCCCAGTTTGACACCTTCGCCCTCTGCTGAAAAATATACTAAATTCGTAAAAAAACTCATGTGGTTTCTCAAAGAGCTCAGATTTTGCCGATTTGAGAGGCCTGTAAAAGCTATGACCATGTAGATCTCGGAAAGTAACATAACTGGCTCATGGCGCCTCTTATCGAACTCACGGCTACACTTGTATGATGGAATAGCCAATAAAAGAGTTCGATCCAAAAGTGAGGTCCCGAGTCCAAATTATTTCTGTCTCCCAGTAATTCATTGCGTATATAATGGAATGGTTACCTAACGAAACGACACTCATAGTCATCGGATGTTAATTTGTTAATTTTTAAAAGAAAACTCTGAAAACTACCATGCCTGTAAGAAAGTAAAGTATGGTATTATTTGCGCATTTTAAATCTCTTGAAAATTATCGGATAAAGTTGTAAAAACTTTTTTACCAAAAATAGAACCGACTTCAAAAACTACTAAAAAGCGAAAAATAAATTTTTTAACCAAAAATAGAACCGACTTCAAAAACTACTACAAAGTAAAAAATAATTTTTTTTAGGTAATAGTTAATAAGAAATTAAATTAAGAGCATTGTATTTACCATGCATATTATTATATTTATGTACATTAATTTGATTTTTTGGAGTCGGTGCCAGCCAAGCCAAGTTACAGCCATGTTACCATTTTTAAACATTTCATCTGATGTTATAAATGTGTATTCTCAAATGAGATTAGCAACTTATATGTCGACAAACATTGCTTTGGAAATTAGTTAGTTAATCATTTAAATCATTGTATTTTCTACCATTTGATGAGTTATATGTATTTTTTTTATTGTCTCGTATTTATGTAGATTTAACTTATACGCGTGTTACGATTTATATTGGATATTTTGTTTTGAATTTTGTACTTGGCTTGGCTGGCACCGACTCCAAAAAATCAAATTAATGTACATAAATATAATAATATGCATGGTAAATACAATGCTCTTAATTTAATTTCTTATTAACTATTACCTAAAAAAAATTATTTTTTACTTTGTAGTAGTTTTTGAAGTCGGTTCTATTTTTGGTTAAAAAATTTATTATTTTGGTTTTAGAATTAAATTCATGAACTCCTGTGTGTAGAACGGATTAAACAGCTAGTATTTGTAATAAAACCCAGAACCTCATGTGCTGCTACAATGTGCAAGTAGGCGTACACACACGCGTATGTTTAATACGCTTATATAAAATGCATAGATGAAGTGTTTTTCTGGCGTCTAAATACATTGATCGTGTAAATTTATACCCTTTATTTTAGAAAAAAGTCTTATCACGAAATAAGTAACTCTTCTTGTGTTTTAACGAATAACCCGCAGTGAAGAAAAGAATTTGTAAGCGTTAAGCTTAGCGTTGCCATTCGTCAGGTGCTTTATTCTCTCCGAGTAATTGAGTTTCCCTTGAATTAAAGAATCGCCATCATTTGTAACTTGTCTTTTAAGAAGTGCACTTGAGAATCGATAAAGACTTTGAGCAGTGCTTCCTTCAAACGATCGGTTTTTATCGGTTTAGGGGGATTTTCTTTTTCCGGATCTTTAGAACGACGACCTAAATTGTGGAAGACTTTTCTAAAATAGTCTGCTCGTTTTGATAGTTATTTTTTTTTATATTTATTGTCTAAAGTCATTTATTCAAAACGATGTAAAACGCTCGGAATCACTAACTGAGGAGCATGAAACTCAATTTCGAACATTTTTCATAATCAGGACAACCAAAGTTTTTGAGCGATTTTAAATGACGGCAACTTTTTTATTTATCAATATCTGTAAATTCAGTTTTAATACAGTGATTATTAATTTATTCTACTTAATTCCCAGAATTTTACAGTTGGTATTTTATATATTGGTGCATGATGAGAAAAACTCTAACTCAAAATGCAACGAAAATTTGTTTGGGGGTTTCCAATCCTGCTGACTCCCCCTAAAAAAAAAAAAAAATATTTTTATTGCATTAAATAAATGTATTTACATTATCAATTAATAATTAAGACTTTAAAACTAATTTAATACAAAATATCTTTGACTTTTTAAGAAGTATTGTATGAAACAAAATGGACTAGAATATATACATTTTTCTAGCGCCTAGGCACAAATAACCCACCTTTTTTGTTAACACGAACGGGTTAATTTTCTATCATTTATATTTTTCTAACACCGACTCAAAACATATAAATATTTGTATTGCCACATTTTTCTTTTGTTGAACATAAATATAAAATAAAATTATGATGTTGCTATTAAACTTAAAGCTATGCTCCAATTTAATAGGTCATAACATAATAAACCCAATACACATTTATAAAGAAAATTTCCACAATCAAAATGGAGCTCCTCCCACCCCACCCCATGCATCCATTAGAATTGAAATTATAACCCCCCCCCCCTTTCTCTCCTAATACAGTACCTTTTAATAAGTGAAATACGAATAAAAGTTTTTTTTTTTAATCACTTTTATTGAATTACGTATGTGATCCAATCAAATGAGGCGTTCTCGGGTTACAAAATATGCTTGAAAATCTTTTTAATTGAAAACTCTAATTTATATAAATTTTAAACAATATATATTGATTACCCACTAACAACAATAAAAAGCATTTTTCAATCATGTATTCAAATAAAATTTCGGAAATTTATTAAAAGCTATACTTTCGTATTTGCCACATGCCAGGTGCGAATATCCGAAGAAATCATCCAAGATTTCGCTACTTACAGCAGTTTTTTTTTTTTTTTAAATTATTATTCTGATCACTTCAGTCATTTTAAAGCGATGACATGTCTGTTGAATTATTTATAATTCGACGTACCGCCAAAGAAAAAAAAATGTATTTTATTTATATTATTTCATTTATTTAATGGTGAAATTTTAACATCTTTATGGAATATTCGTCGGAAACAATGCAACTATTTATATTAATTTAAGTGCACATGAGTTAATATTCGTAAGCGGGCTGCTCGCGATAGAAAGATTAAAATAATAATAATAATAATAATAATAAAACCATGCTTGAAAATTATTTTCAAAACCACAAAAAATCCTTTTAAATTAGGTGGATTGAACTTTGTGCCGATATATTAAAATAAATGATCAACATAAAATAGCACAAATAAAAATACATAAAATGGCAGACAGCTGTTTCGGACACCTTAAAGCTCCATCATCAGTGTCAAATTTAAAAGATTAAAAACTGATAAAAAAGTTTTAAGACATGTAAGTATGCTTGCGTCTCCACACGCGACCAAGGTAGAATGGCGGTGAGTTTTTAAAAAACAACAGCGGAACTCCGTTGTTGTTTTTAAAAAACTCACCGCCATGCAATTCCTGACTCCGCTGTTGTTTAAAAAAAAAACTCACCGTCATGTGATTCCTGACTCCGCTGTTGTTGTTTAAAAAAAAAAAATCACAGCCATGCGATTCCTGACTCCGCTGTTATTGTTTTTAAAAAATTCACCGCCATGCGATTCCTGACTCCGCTGTTGTTTTAAAAAAACTCACCGCCATGTGATTCCTGACTCCGCTGTTATTGTTTTTAAAAAATTCACCGCCATGCGATTCCTGACTCCGCTGTTATTGTTTTAAAAAAAAAACTCACCGCCATGTGATTCCTGACTCCGCAGTTGTTTTTAAAAAACTCACAGCCATGTGATTTCTGAATCCGCTGTTATTGTTTTTAAGAAATTCACCGCCATGCGATTCCTGACTCCGCAGTTGTTTTTAAAAAAACTCACAGCCATGTGATTTCTGAATCCGCTGTTATTGTTTTTAAGAAATTCACCGCCATGCGATTCCTGACTCCGCAGTTGTTTTTAAAAAAACTCACAGCCATGTGATTTCTGAATCCGCTGTTATTGTTTTTAAGAAATTCACCGCCATGCGATTCCTGACTCCGCGGTTGTTTTTAAAAAACTCACAGCCATGTGATTTCTGAATCCGCTGTTATTGTTTTTAAAAAACTCACTGTCATGTGATTCCTGACTCCGCTTTTATTGTTTTTAAAAAATTCACCGCCATGCGATTCCTGACTCCGCTGTTATTGTTTTTAAAAAAACTCACCGCCATGTGATTCCTGACTCCGCAGTTGTTTTTAAAAAACTCACAGCCATGTGATTCCTGAATCCGCTGTTATTGGTTTTAAGAAATTCACCGCCATGCGATTCCTGACTCCGCGGTTGTTTTTAAAAAACTCACAGCCATGTGATTTCTGAATCCGCTGTTATTGTTTTTAAAAAACTCACTGTCATGTGATTCCTGACTCCGCTTTTATTGTTTTTAAAAAATTCACCGCCATGCGATTCCTGACTCCGCTGTTATTGTTTTTAAAAAAACTCACCGCCATGTGATTCCTGACTCCGCAGTTGTTTTTAAAAAACTCACAGCCATGTGATTCCTGAATCCGCTGTTATTGGTTTTAAGAAATTCACCGCCATGCGATTCCTGACTCCGCAGTTGTTTTAAAAAAAACTCACAGCCATGTGATTTCTGAATCCGCTGTTATTGTTTTTAAGAAATTCACCGCCATGCGATTCCTGACTCCGCAGTTGTTTTTAAAAAACTCACAGCCATGTGATTTCTGAATCCGCTGTTATTGTTTTTAAAAAACTCACTGCCATGTGATTCCTGACTCCGCAGTTGTTTTTAAAAAAAACTCACCGCCATGTGATTCCTGACTCAGCTGTTGTTAAAAAAATCACAGCCATGTGATTCCTGACACCGCTGTTGTTTTAAAAAACTCACCGCCATGTGATTCCTGACTCCGCAGTTGTTTTAAAAAACTCACCGCCATGTGATTCCTGACTCCGCGGTTGTTTAAAAAAAACTCACCGCCATGTGATTCCTGACTTCGCTGTTGTTTTTTAAAAATTCACCGCCATTCTACCTTGGTCGCGTGTGGAGCGCAAGCATACTTACATGTCTTAAAACTTTTGAATCAATTTTGATTCTTTTAAATTTGGCACTGATGATAGAGCTTTAGGGGCTCCGAAACAGCTGTTTGCCATTTTATATATTTTTATTTGTGCTATATTGATCATTTATTTTAACACAAAAAATCCAACGAGATAGTTTTCAAACAAATTGCATTTGAAAAAATATATATATACTTATTCGACGTTGTATTAAAAAATTTATTAAATACTGCATTACTTCAGTATTATATACTAGTCGCATGCTAGAAGTTAATTGTCAAAGAAATCACCAAAGATTTTACTATTTATAACAACTTTACTTATATATATTTTTTTAATTATTATTTTAGTGTTTAAGATTAGTGTTAGATGGCTCAGAAGTGCTTAGATGGCTCATCTGTTTAAACTTGTGTTTCATTTATTTATTTATGTTTTAATTTTGATATGGAGTAAAATCTTTGAACTATTTACACTGCTTTAAGGGCAATCGTCTACGATCGGGTTAATTTAATGGAGTGAATTTTTAAAAATCAAGCTTGAAAAAATAAATAAATAAATAAACCATAAAAAATGAATAAATTGCGATACAGTTTTCAAACAAATTGCATTTAAAAATACACCCCCCCCCCCCCATATATTTGACGGTGTAAAAATTGAAAATGTGCGACATTTATAAGTTTTAAATACTGCAATAAAAGCTACGTGCAATAAAAGTTACAGACATGGTGTTGCCAAGAACAAAATGACGTCAGCATTATTCCTGAACACGTTTGTCCTTTATAATAGAAATTTAAAAAAAAGAATGTACAGATAAACTGACATATATTACTTTTGTCTTTAATATTTATTAAATATGGAACACTTCAATTTGCACAAATTTAAAAAAAATGGCCACACAAAGCTATAGAATGTTATTCGGTACACTATAAACAATGAACTAAAAACAATGAACATAAAACAATGAATTAAACATTCCAATTTCAGGAACAAAAGGAGGTACTCAATGCTGAAATGATTGCAGTTATTAAAAACGCTTAGAAATATTTTCAGCAGAAAGCCATTTTAAATTATATAACATCATTTAATATACGCCATTTTTTAACCTAGAAAAACAGCGCTCCACAAAAAGAAATCCCTTTTTTTTCTTTCAACCACTTGATATCTTCTTTTTTCTTCTTCTTCTTTGTGTCTTTGATAAGAATCATAATAGCGTTTCTAAAAATATTTCCCATTCAACTCGTCGAAGTATTTGAGAATATTCATTCGTAAATGATGGCGAAATACATTTCAGGAGATTAAATTGCTTCAATAAAATTGCTATTATAATTTAAAGGAGTATTTCTTACCCCCCTCCCCACCCCTCTCCCCCGTTTTGGTGAAAAGCAAGCTATATATATATTGCCTCTCCAGGGGTAAATAATGCAAGTCGAGCAGCAGTCAAAATTGTCATGGGAATGTCTAGCCAGGAATTTAATTCCATCCAATTGCTTTGTTTAATATTTTGCAGCTTTTAAAAAAGACACAGGATGAAAGACAGATGAAGCCATTTAATTTGTGAATGAATACGAAGCTACAGTTATAAAACTGTCATTTAAATAATATAGATAAGTACTTGCTTGACCGTTACCTTTGCCAAACATATTTGTGAGTGACTAATATTCTATAAATATTTGGGTCAATAGGCTTTGAACTTTCCACGTTCTACAGTTTATGAGAAAAGCGACTGTGACAGACCGACAGACAGACAAGACACAAGAGTAATCTTATAATGGTTCCGTTATTACAAATATACTTAACAACCGTAATAAAAAGAATATTTGGTACTTCTCTATTACCCCGTCGACCACTTTTCATAACAAGAAACTATCGCCAAACTGTAAGATTGAACGCCAAAAATGCAGTCCCAGTTACTGGATGTCAGAAGCATTATACGTGTTTGTTGTGTCATCAAGTGATTTTTAATTCGACATTTGCGTGTATTTTTCATTATGCTTTACTGATTTATGAGTTATTTCATTCATTAAAATAACCTTGTGTCCTTAAATTCTTCTATTTCATTTATTTATTTATTTTGATATTCCAATGGCAACGTTCTCCCGTTCATTAGGCGTTACAGTTTAGCGATCGTTTTTTGTTATGAAAAGTGGTCGACGGGATAATAGAGAAGTACCGAATATTTTATTGGATCATGAAAATTACGAAAAATTACACAGGTCTTCGATAAAATGAAATTTTCATAGAGGATGTTAATATGTGTGAAATTTTTGAAAATGCGGGGGACAAAGGGTTGTTTTACTAATTTATTTACCAATTTAAATATATTTTACAACAATTACGTAAGTTATTCTGTTCTATCATTTGAAACATTTTGGGTTATAAACGTTAAAATCAATCGCAAGTACAAAGTATGGCTGGTGCTTCAGTCGGAAACAGACAGTAAAACTCTATAGCAGAATGTAATTTGCCAAATGATAAAAACATTTAAAATCTCAAAACGAAGAAAAACTATTGGATTTCCAAGTTTTAATTCTTTCTTTGAAGATTTTATTTCTCTTTACTGTTACAGGCAGAAAAGCGGGTACATGACATGAACTTTTAAACTTTTGGAAAAGAACAATCGCTCGGATCGTAACTCTTTTTTTTTTGGGGGGGGGCATCCACAAAGAATTATAAGCGACGAAAATGGGAGGAAAATAAACTGAATAAACCGTATGAACATGATAGTATTATTTTTTTTTTTATATATATATAAATAGTCTACTAATATTCACAATTTATTTAACGTTCTAAATGGCCAGTTAATAATAGCTATAAAACTTTTTCAATTTTTTTTTTTTTTTTTTTTTTTTTGTTTTACAAAACAAAACTTTTTAAAAAGAATCCTTAAAAGCGAAACAGATATCATTCTAAACTAAAATATATTTTTTGAAGTATCTTTTATGATTTCCCGTAGTTAAAAATTTAAGTATTTAATGCATACTGCACTGTTTTATTTTAAACTTCACTAAATTATAGAACAAGAAAGAAAAACTCTAACATTAAAGTAATATAAAATAACCGCTTATATCATAAAGTTTATATAAACAAGATCTTTATAGCGTCGTTATTGCAAAGGAAACTGAAGTAACAATGCATGTAGCTAAGTCATTAGCTGAACGGCACTTTTTATAGCTGAACGAAGTTTACTCATCTGAACATTTTCAAAACATACTAAACGCAATAAAGGAACTCGAACTACTTTTTTTATATATAAAAATTTAATAATAGGGTAAGAGATAAGGTATAGTTTACATTTTTGAGAACATGAAAAGGTATTTTCTGCTTAAAAGTCTGAGAAATGCAGAAAAATTTCATATTACGCTCCTATGATAAGGGAGAGCGGAAAATGTTAAAAAATAGTTTCTTTACTCGAACTTTACATCTTATCTTCTGCATACAGTCATCTTAGAAAGGAACTTGGGAGTTGTAGGATTTTAAAAAGTTTACAATCACAGTCAAGAACTGCACACATTATTAAAAGCATAGTAAACATTTAGCAAAAAGAAAAACTCGGGAAGACACGAAAAAACAAAATCTCATGTACAACAAAAGCTGAAAAGAAAGAAGTTTTAGATAGCAGGTTTTTTTTTTTTTTTTTTTTTTTACCAGCTCATTTTACTTACCCATCATACGTAGTACAGGGTAAGTCTTGTAATCGTTTTGAAAATTGAAAAAAAAAAAAAAAATTGACAGATATACACGTTTCAGACACTGGAGATTCCGAAAATCATATTTTTAGAAAAAAAAAAAAAGTTTGCCGTCCGTCTGTCTGTCTGTAAACGCTCCAGCTCCCGAACCAATTGAGCTAGAGACTTGAAATTGGGTATGTACTTAGTATGTCATAATGGGAAGAAGCTTATTGAATTTCAGTAACCTCGATTATCCGGAACTATTTCTTTCGGACTCTCGAAATATTCGTTCTGGTAAAAGGTATATAAAAGACAGAGTGGATTATCATTTTTAGAGTTTTAAGGATGTTTCTATTACTCAATTCAGCAATAGAGCGTTTAAAGTTTGTGACGTCATCAAGCCACGATTTTATTCGAATTGCAATGCATTTTATAGATAGTTTACACATGTTTTATTTTCATATTTTATATTATGCCTATCCATGATGGGTAAGTGTTACGGTGGCCCCACAATGACTAGTTTTTCTTTCCACCCAAAGCATGGTTATTTTCAGAATTTATCACCAACACCACCAAACAACCTCACCAGTTTGCGCGACTGGATATGGTTTTTCATGTTGCAAACATGAAAAAGCGTATTAAAAATTTGTTGTTAAAACAACGGATGATATGTTATACAGCTAAGTTGGCGGGAAATAACGGCGGTAGCAAGTTCACTTTCACTTTTTATCAGGACCGTGATTTTTCGCTTTTCGAGAGAATATTCATTGTCATAACCATAGGATGTTCTCAACTCAAAGAGAAAAAACTAATATTGAAAACGGAAAATCTCTTTATATCATACGACTTGCTGAACATGTTGGGGAAACTTATTATATTTTCAATATATGCGTACACACTATAGTTTTTCCCAAAAGGTGGAAAAAAAACAGTAAAAACCGTCCTGGCAAAATTAGGTATATGTTACATTTATGGAAATATAATAAAGTTATTTTATCCTACGTATTATTTCTGCTGAGAACATCCCTTTTCTCTAAGCAAATAAAAAACGCAGAGTACCGAGGTACCTATGAAAGGATTTTGAAGCGGCTTCGGACACTCACATTTCGTTAAAACATGCATTTTGATTAAAAATAGCAATTAATTAAAAATTAAATCGGCACTGTTTTCATAAATGAGATGAAATTGTTTTCCTCAAATGAATCTGGCCGCAAAAATAAAATTCCGCAACAATTTTCATTAAAAAAAAATGTTCAGTAAAGATGAAGTGGGGAGTTTATTTTATATTTATGATTGAAAAAAAAATTAAATGCTCAATTTTTTTTTTTTTTTTATCCCATGTTTTTTCTCATGCACATAAATCAAATCGTCTGCAATTCTTTCTTTGGATATAGCTAATCCGGAAATAGTGAAAAATCTGTTGGGCTAATTACGTCAACACCCAATCAGCGTCTATTTATTTCAAGGTCTGAAAGAATATGAAGTTTGATGACATTCCGTCCATTAGTTCTTGAGATATAACTATCGCAGAAATCGCTAAAAATTCAGCATAGTAGCACCACCTGTTGGGTTATTTACACCAAAAGCTAATCAGCGTCAATTTATGTCAAAATATAACAGAATATGAATTTTGATAAAACTCCGCGCATGTTCTTTAGATAGAGCTATCGCGGAAATAGTGAAAAATGCAGCATAGGAGCGCCATTTGTTGAGCGATTCACACTAAAACCTAATCAGCACATATTTATATCAAGGTCTAACTGAATCTGAAGTTTGATCAAATTCCATTCTGGAGATAGAGCGCCCACAAAATGTGTGTGACAGACAGACATTTTTTAAAACAGTGAAATCGTCTTGAGGACCTTCTAAAACGTATAAATCCGTCGAAAACCGAAACACGAAAATTTTCACAAGTCCAATACTTTTTTCTTGTGAAGATAGAAGAAAGTAATAATATTAAAAGTAAAATATTAAATATTATTCAATTATTTATTATTAATATACATTAATAATTTTAATTTCATAAATATGTAATAATTTTTTTAATAATAATTTATATATATGTAATGAAATATAACTTTTTCATATAGAAATATAGTTGAATATTTTTTAATAAAAAATATATCAATAAAACATATCAAATACAGAATATTAATTTTAATTTAATTAATTTAATTTAATTTAATTTTTTATGGGGGGGGGGGGAGAGTAGGAGGAGGAAATAAACCTAGCACAATGGAAGAACTCTGCAAGAAACATATCATAACGTATTTTTAATTGTAATCATATTTCATTATTTCGCAATAAAACTCATCTCAAAGTTTAAAACCAGCCTTTTGAAAAAATACACTCTAGAAAAGAGAATAGAGAAAGACTGTGAAACCTAATTCGCAAAAAATAAAATTCAATTCATTCTTAAATAACAGACAAATAAAAAGATGGATTTTTGCAGCAACTAAGAAATGAAATCATTAGATAGACCCTTAATTGCATTATCATTATCCAAGGAAATAGAAAAAAAAAAAAAAAAAAAAAAGGCGAAAAACATTGTCTCGTTTGGTTTTAAATTAAATTTTTACTTGTATTTCAAATTTAATTTGTTATTTATGTCAGGTAATACACACTTTTTTTTTTAAATTCCAGACCTAATCGGAAAAAAATAAAATAAAAAACAATTATGAATCTTATTTATTTATTTATTTATTAATAATTATAAATATAAAATAAACGTATTCTTAAAAATAAAATAAATAAATGTTATTTAGAATATTAATAAAATTATTAACTTTTAATAATTTAATAAAAATAATTTAATAATAATATTTATTAATTTCATAAAAGTTGTGTTTAGTAAATATTATTGTAAAATAACTATTTTTAATATAAAAGCATTAAATATATCTATTTTTAATATAAAAACACTAAATATATCTATTTTTTAATATAAAAACATTAAATATATCTATTTTTAATATAAAAATATTATGAAATATTTTTTTATGAAAAACATTAGATAAAAAGTATCCAAAATAATAAATTATAAATACATACGTTTGAAAACAATAACTCTTTTTTTCTTTTTTTTTTCGTGCATGATTTTTTAGTAACAGAAGGGAAAAAAAAAACTTTAATATGAAAAAGGAATTTTTCCCCCCTCCAATTGCAATCTTATTTCTTTATTTCACAATAAAACCAGACATAAAAAAAAACACCTTTTTTTTTTTTTTTTTTTTTTTTTTTTTTTTTTTTAAAGAAGAAAAAATATCGAAAGAGAGTGAAACCCAATCCACAAAAAAATAAATAAAAAAATAAAAATAAAATTCCATTGCTTCAAATACAGGGATAAGTTTTTGTAGCAGATAAGAAATGCAATCGTTAAACCCTTAATTGCATTATCAAAAGAAGAAGTAATAAGAAACATTTTCTCGTCTGGTTTTCATTCAACTTTCTACTTGTGTGTTTCAAATTTAATTTGTTACTTATGTCAGGTAATGCACATTCCTTTTATTTTTTCAATTCCACGCCTAATTGGAAATACATGTTAATTGGATATTCTTATTTTACAATGCAATTCAGACGATTTAATATGGAATACTGACAAAATGAATTGCGTCCAATAGAGACATTGAATACATTCATTTTATCGACTCTTTTATTTTAAATTACTTTTGCAGTTTTTTTTAAAAATATATTTATTACTTTTATTATTTATTTATTTATTTATTTATTATTTCATTTAGATGATTAATAAGACTGAATAAGATTGAATAAAGGCTAGTCTCCCATTGCAACAATGCTCTCTCAATTAAATATTGGAATACCCTCTATTAGGCTTAACAACTTCTAGAAATGTAATGTTACAGCCTAACTTGGTATCACTACAGCTTAACCTGCATAAATTATGACCTCATGATTTAGTACAATTGTAACGTAAATATTTATTTTAGGTAGCTTTTACTGCGCCTAATAGAGGGTATTCCAATATTTAATTGAGAGAGCATTGTTGAAATGGGAGACTAGCCTTTATTCAAACTTATTCAGTATTATTAATCATCTAAATGAAATAATAAATAAATAATAATAAAAATAATAAATATATTTTTAAAAAAACTGCAAAAGTAATTTAAAATAAAAGAGTCGATAAAATGAATGTAGTTAATTTCTAATAAAAGTTTTGTGAATTGGGTTTCACTCTCTTTCGATATTTTTCTTCTTAAAAAAAAGGGGGATGTTTTTTTTTTTTATGTCTGGTTTTATTGTGAAATAAAGAAATAGGATTTCAAACTGCAACTTTTTTTCAAACTGCAAAAACTTTTACTGCAAAAAGCTACCTATTCCAGCCGTTCGAAAGAAAGCAATTCCAAAACATTTTGGTATATTTTCACCGATCATGACCCCCCCCCCCCTTTCCTCCAGACCCAAACCACATTCCGTTCAAATGTTGATTTATATAAATAAATAAATAAATATATGTATATGACATATGTCATGTTGTAACTCTCTTATTCATGAACCGATTTGGATGTGACTGAGCATGTGTATAGGACATACCAAGGTCTCGACCCAGTTCGTTGGCCAGCTTTATGCGCCATCTTGTTTCAAAACGGCGGCAAGTTAAATTAAAAAAAAAAAAAAAAACGATGTACGAAAAATTATAAAGTGAAAAAGTTGTTTCAGTTAAGTGTTAGATCGTGACACAAGGATTCCGGAACATTTTTTGCTTTGGCTTTATCTAAAAAAAAATGACTTGAAATAGGGCAGTTTGAAATTCTAGGGGGGGCTGACATTTTGAAACAATCTAATTTTTGTTATGCTGTAACTCTCGTGCTGAAATTCGCATTCAAATTCAGTATTAACGAAAACCGAGATTCAATCTTCTATAATCGGGTTTCAAGCATTTTAGCTTCGGGTGTTTGAGTAAAATGAGTTGAATTTTTAAAAACATGGACTATGAAAGCACACTATTCTATAGTTAGCCTTTTGTAATGCACCTAGTGACATATATAAATTTCAATACTTTTGAAACAGTTAAACATTCTTAAAATAAACAGCAAACGCCTTTTCTCCATAGGCCGTTATGCAACGGAATTCGTTTGAGTGTCCGTGTAAAACAACTATAAGTGCTATACACACCCTATTCTAGAGTAAGCCTCTTGTAGTGCACCTCCGTGATCTATATCCATTTCAATATGTCTGAAATTGTGTAACATCATTAAAATAAACCGCGAATGATTTTTCCCCATAGACCGTCATGTAACGGAATTCTTTTGAGTGTCCCTGTAAAAAAAAGTACAAATGCTACACACTTCATTTTTAATACCGAAAATGTCACCTAAATCTCAATAACATACATCAATTACATGGCAATCTGAGTATATTTACACAAGTTAGAGTATGGACAGACAGACAAAGCGAATTCTTATTCACTCATTCAACCACATTGAAATGTATTGAAAAGAAAAAAAATTGGATTCAAAACAGACAGAGAACCTGATTAAACATTCTCCAATAAAATGGAAGGTGACATTCCTGAAAACTCGATTAACAGCGGAGAGGGGGAGTCAGCGTGAAACGACCTAAAAATCAAAATCACTCGGATATTAACTCGGAGGAACACGTAAACACACAAAATCCCGACTTAGAACATCATGAGGAAAGAACACACCCGTCCAATTATCCGGGATGTATTAATAATAACTGCGTACCTTCCGGGATGTAGACAGCCATTAAGAAGGGCTTAAAAGAAAATCTGTTGTCTTCTTAATTGCACTTTGAAAGAAAGAAAGAAAGAACAAAAAAATAATTCGGGAAATGAGAAACGTTGATTTGAAGATACTCCAGCGTTGATTGGGGGGGGAGGGGGGGGTTATAAGAGAGAATTAGCCATTTTGGTTTTAATGAGAAATACTATCATTAGTAGTTGGACTCGCAGTTAACAGGCTCAAATACTCTTTATGTTACTCCGAATAAAATGTTAAGTGCGCTTAAGGGAGGGGGGGGGGGGAGATAATAATAAGGTTCAATGATAGAAAACCGAAATTAACAACTGGGGATTTTTCTCTCTTTTTTTAATTATTCTCCTTTTAAGGATGTTGTGTTTCAGATAATGGGAGCGTTTTTTAAAGGCAGAGTGGTGTAAAGCCACATTTTCTGGAATTCTGAAAAACAAGGATATTCTGAACGATTTTCTACAATCTATATATATATGTATTACACTATCGTACGTGGTACAGAAATCGCGATTGTTTGTTAATTGTTTAATGGCAACACCCGAATGAAACGCATCTTATGGGTTAGGTGCTGCCATCTACAGTAATAAAAGCGAAACAAACAATGATTTCAAATTGTAATTATAATTTCTCAACATTAATAATTATAGAGATATATTTTTATTTGAAATATTGATTTTTGTAAGGATTTAATATTTATAAATATTTTAAAAATACAATTAGCAATATAATATTTAAAATGTAAACAAAGCAATGATTTTTAAAAAGGGATTTTTAGTAAAAAGGAAAAAGTTAGTGTAATACTTTTCCCTGACCGTTTCATTTTTTAAACGTAACTTTATACTTTTGAAATTTTAACTCTTATTTAATTTTTTTACAAGTTCTTAGTATAAATAAATATTATTCAGTCTTTTTTTTTATGAAGTGCATTCTACTGTTATGTTTTGCAATGATAGTCTGGGCGGGCAACGCCGGGCGGGTCAGCTAGTGATTTGAAATGCGGTAAAACTTCTTCGGGTGCTATTGACATGAAAATTTCGTAGAAATCGGATTATATCATTTATACAGATATTACTTTGCACTGGTTAATGTGTCTAGGTACCCTATATTGCACTTAAATGAATTCTAGAAACAAGAAGAAAAAAATCGTGCACCAAGAATAGATTATGAAACATATTCCAACACATTCAGAATCTATTTATATAAAACGCAGAGTGAGGTGACGATACCGGTTCTTACGGTACTTTTCCGTTATACAAACACCATGCCAAAATGCATGCTTATGCGCCAATTATTTCAACCCTGATCGTGAAGAGGATTTTTATTGTAAACCGTGCCAAACATTGTGACGACGACTATAGGTGCTACGTTATTTATATAATTACAAACGCACTTAATAAAAATACTATACAAAGACAAAACTTTTGATTAAATATCGAATTTGAACTCATTTTTCTTCTATATAAAGAGAGGCAGAGTAGACACAAGGGGGTAAGGGGTGGAGGGAGGCGACCGATGCCCTCATTAAGCAGGTGTTTTGATCTGTTGGATACTATTTAATCAGGAAGCGAAAAAGGCAAGGCATGTGAGGAAGCGTAGACACAAACTTCTTTAATTTCCGCAAAAATAAATAAAAAAAAAACACAAAGTAATAAATTTGACTACGGCAGAGAAATAGCTGTCCAGGGACGAGGCGACCGATTAGGAGAGTTAAAAATAACTCTATAGGGGCATAAGGGGGGGGGAAGCCGTCATTAGGGAAAGAAAACTGGATAGAGTTTTCACGCGTTTTCTAAATTAAGCTTCGCCACTATTCTTTTTTCTGCGTTACAAAATTACGTTGATAAATTTGAGGTTGCAAAAAGAAAGAAAAAGGTAAGGTCGTTATTTATTGCGTAAAAGAAAACTTGGAGGGGAAGGGCGGGGTATTATTTTTTCTTCGTCATAAGAGCATTTGGTGCTCATTTTTTTCCCGTCTCCTATCCTCTTTAGCAAGCTGTTATGAGAGTAGTACTTACCTGCTTTGTACTTCAGTATCGTTGATGAATAGCTCCTTATCTTTTTCGCTCCTTTATTGCATCGGCGTTTGCTTCCAGATAAGGATGAGAAAAAAAAAAATGCAAAAAAATAAGGAGGTGTTCGACACAATGAAAGTTGTCACGAAGGTAACTTTTAGCAATGATCGTTTTTATTTTTATTTTTCACTCTAACACTTTTCAGACTTTATTTTCTTTAATAGGATCATTTAAAAAATGTTATAACACCAGAAATTTTTCGATGGAGGGAAAGAAAGAGCTTTTAGGGCGCTAATCTTTTGCGTTGCGCATTGCAAACATAGGAAATGACAGAAGGGTATGCTTTTATTATGAAAGTCAGAAAAGAAATGCATTATAGGTAATATATTTTTATTTGTACTCAGGGACCGATGTACAAATTTGGAGGCCACAGATGCTTATGCCCCCCCCCCCCCCTTGCACATATGCTTACAGCGGTCTTGATTAAAAACAATATCATTGAAATCGGTAATTATTAATATAACCACTAATGACTTTAATAATTTTGTGGTATTTAATGACTTTATAAATTTTCTTCTCAATTTTTTAGCAGTAAAAGATTTCATAACATCCTCGTAATCAATCTTTAGTGTTCTAATGACTTTTCGAAATCGGTTCCGAAAGTAAAAGTATCCTAAACAATAAAACCTGTAAACAAAATCGAAAAAATAAAAAAACGGCCTTTGTAGCGATTGACCTCAACTATCCAATGGAAAAGGAATCTTTTAAAAATATTGAAATGCAAACGAGATATTATAAAAAAACTTGTAGAATTAATATTAGCCAGCGGCTGTTTTCGAGTGAGTGAAATAGTTATTTTTAAATGAAAAAAAAAAAAAATAAATAAACAGATTTTTCCATATTAATTTTGTTTTTCAATAGTTAAAACTTCACCAGATTTTGGAAAATAATTGAAAAATCTTCAGTAGCATTTGGGGTCCCTGCCGTAAATCAGGCAGTGTATTTACGGCATTTTACTTCGTTATTTATAAATGTTCTTTTACATATCTAACTTATTATCGGAAGAGTGAGTAAAGAAAGGAAGGCCATTGCAATCTTATAGATCTTAGAATTTGTCGGACAAAAATGTCTCAGATTTGTCTGGAGCGAAACCTAAGGGACGTCAAAGTAACTATGGAAAAGGAAGGCTACGAAAACACCCGCTCGCTCGTGGTAATCCGAAATAATTTACGATATTTCGCTGGATTTATTTATTTATTATTATTATTATTTTGTATTCGATAGCCGAAATCAATCTCTATGCAGGCTCTTTTGTACTTTTTCGATTTTGATTACAAGTTTTTATTATTATTATTATTATTATTATTAAGGTGGTATTCAAAAAAGATATTTTTCCACGCTCAACAACTCAAATTTTTCTGACACATTTTCAGACTCATTTTTAAAAGTAAAAACATGAAACTTGGCGGCGTGATTCATGAAGAGATTTAGAAGGGACCTGTGTTTTAATTTTTCGTTCAATTCATTAGAAAGTGATTTACAAACAATTATTTTCACAGTACGATCATTTTTTGTTGTTTCCAGCGCTATCGCTTCGGGAAATTCGGTTCAAAATGTCCACTTTGACAGCATTTTTTGAAGCCTTTATTAAAAAATCGACCCATAAGGATATCATGAAGTTTCTGAATAAGAGAACCTGCCCATTGGATGCATTTTAGAGCAAAAATGAATTTAAAAATAAGTCACAAAATAAGCAGTTTGGATTTGAGTACACCCTTAAGATACTTTCACTTTCGGAACAGATTTCAAAAGTGAAAGTATTCTCAATTTAAAAAAAAAAAAAACTGCAACAAAAATCGAAAAAGTACAGGATGTGTTGGTTTAACACCCAACAATATTTTTACAAACTAAATCTGTATTAAAAATATAATAATAATAAAATATATTTGTTTTAAAAATATTTAAATTTTAAAACATTGCACGTCATTATTATCGATTTAATAAATTGAAGTGATCTACAATTTTTGCGATATTTTGTAGGACCAAAATAAATTTTCTACATATCCATGGTTTAATGATTAACAATTTCAAAAGGGTTTGGACAACACAAACTTTTTTTTCACAACAACACAAACTTCAAACGACCCTGCGTGAAAAGACAAACTGTCTTACGAACTAAATATCAATATTTTATTGGGAATTTTTCATTTAAAAATATAAATTCAAGCAAAATCGGGTTAAAGATATAAAATAATATAAATTTGAGGTTTATTTAAAGTTTTTATCACGGCCCAGGGCAACGCCGGGCAGGTCAACTAGTTTGAAATTATGTTAACACTTCCCAAATGCCATTTGTTTTGTCAAAAGTTCCTTTTACATATAGCCTTATTTGTGTTACAGAACTTGCTACTTTCTTTGTTGTAAAAAATGTCAAAAAAGATTTTTTTTTTTTTTCATCTAAGAAATACAAGTATAAATATAAGATTAAATTGTATTGGATGTTAATTTACGAAATATCTATTACATGTATTCATAAATATTTTATGTTAAGTTGATAAAAGCAAAAGACAGAAATAAAATGTGTTTTTTTAAGCATTTTTCAATATCCGTAGTTGCGATTTTTTAGGTGCGTTCGTAATTATATAAATACGTAGCACCTATAGTCGTCGCTTGGTCCGTCCGTCTGTCCGTCTGTCTGTCCGTCTGTCTGTCTGTCCGCATATAACAACGCAAAAACTACCCAACCAAATGGTTTGCAATTTAAAATATATTATCTTTGCAGAATTTTGTCGAGACATTTCAAATTTTATTAAAATCGAATCAAAACTTTAGGAGATATTAATAAAAATATTTATTAAGAAATTTGATTTTTTTTTTTTTAAATCGGTGCTTACTTTTTATAGGAGCTTCCTAAGTTGAATCGTCAAGCGACCGAGATACTTATTTTATGACAGAAATTAATCTGCAGACGATATAATTCATTTCACAGAATTAAAAATCATCAAGATCTGAATATTTATATAACTAGCTGATACATATATATCTGAATATTTATATAACTAGTTAAGATATTTGTATGAACAGTGTCATAAAATATATACTTAACTAGCTGTTTAACCCGTTCTACGCACGGGATATCATGAATTTAATTCTAAACCGTGCGTACGAACGTACCTCGTTTGTAACGTTTGACGTACAATTTCCAACTTGTTTAATTATAATTTTATTTCATTTTTACTGTAAATTAAAATTATTATTTTTTTTTAAGTTATAAAATAATTCTATTTTAAAGGCGGATTATTAAATTCTCAATTGGAAGAAATAAATATCACTAATTGTCTTTTACATAAATTTAATTTTCATTAACATAAAATTATTAACAATTAAAAAAAAATCGTAAGATTATGGAACAACTCAATTAATCACGAAAATTCTTTTTAAAAAATAATTTGCACTTCCACAAAACATAAAAATTGGTAAAATGAAAAAAAAATAATAAAGTCTGGTGTTTTTTTATTAAGACAACACAGTTTTAAATTTGATTTTGTAGATTGTTAAAAATTAATTTCGTAAAGAATTCGCCAAACAATAACACGACTACGAAAAAAAGCGCCAGTAATCCAATTTTTAAACAATGTTCCAAAAGTTTAATCGAGTATTCGGTTTTTTTAATTCGAATTTTCCTCCTTTTCACATAGTACTTAAATTAATAAAGCAAAATCCCGAACGATGAAATATTTTTGTAACGTTTTGTTAAGCGGTATTAAAAGATAAGAAAATAGAGCTTTAAGCGTGAATAATGACGCTGGAGATCTCGCAGGAAATGAATTGTTATTTTTTGAAAGAAACTTTAATTCTATTATACGGATACTTTTTTTTTTTTATAAACTTTACGAGCTTCTTTCGCCGAACTATTTATTTTGCGTAATGGAAGCAGTTAACTCGTTTTATGCGATTTTACTGAAATACAAGCTCTATTTTTTCTTCTTCTTTTTCTTAGGGTAATACTAGGGGCCAAAGCCCCCTAGGCCTTCGTGCGTCCATCCACGGACTTTTTTTTGTCTGTCTGCGGTCTCTCTGTCTATCTATATATTTGTCTGTCTATCAGTATGTCTGTCTTCCGGTCTCTCTCTCTCTCTCTCACTCACTCTCTATCTATTTGTCTGCCTATTAGTCTGTCATTCAATCTTTCATTCTCATTCATTCATTTAGTTTCATTCATTCATCATTTTCATTCATTCATTTATATTCATTCATTTTTTTAATTCCTCATCATTCATTCATTCATTTTCATACATTCATTTATATTCATTCTTTTTTTTTAAATTCATCATCATTCCTTCATTCATTTAGTTTCATTCATTCATCATTCTCATTCATTCATTTATATTCATTCATTTTTTTAAATTCATCATCATTCAATCTTTCATTCTCATTCATTCATTTAGTTTCATTCATTCATCATTTTCATTCATTCATTTATATTCATTCATTTTTTTAATTCCTCATCATTCATTCATTCATTTTCATACATTCATTTATATTCATTCTTTTTTTTTAAATTCATCATCATTCCTTCATTCATTTAGTTTCATTCATTCATCATTCTCATTCATTCATTTATATTCATTCATTTTTTTAATTCATCATCATTCAATCTTTCATTCTCATTCATTCATTTAGTTTCATTCATTCATCATTTTCATTCATTCATTTATATTCATTCATTTTTTTAATTCCTCATCATTCATTCATTCATTTTCATACATTCATTTATATTCATTCTTTTTTTTAAATTCATCATCATTCATTCATTCATTTTCATGCATTCATTTATATTCATTCTTTTTTTTATTATTATTATTCATCATCATTCATTCATTCATATTTTCTATATTAAGATACGTTTGTCTTTTTTACTTTCTATCTTTACAAGAAGAAAGTATTGGATTCCTGAAAATTTTCGACTTCTGGTTTTCGAGGAATTTATACATTTTAGAACGTCCTGAACACGATTGGACTGTTTTAGAAAATGTCTGTCTGTCTGTATGTGACAAAAATTTTGTGGGCGCTCTATCTCAAGAACTAATGGACGGAATTTAATAAAACTTTAGATTCCGTTAATCCTTGATATAAATGGGTGCTGGTTCGTTTTTGGTGGAAATCGCCCAACTAGGCTGCATTATTTACGATTTTCAAGATAGCTCTATCTGAAGAACGAATGCATGGATTTTCATCCAACTTCCGATACAATTAAATGTTGACATAAGTTGTTGCTGATTAAGGTTTTGGTGTAAATAGCCCTACAGATTCTATGCTACTTTTTTTCAAGATTTAGCGATATATCTCAAAAATGAAGGCACGGAATTTCATTAAACTTCATTTTCTGTTATTTTGGAGTATTAACATGTATGAGATAGAAGAAAGTTTCGGGATTGGCACATCAGACTCGTTTTACAATGTAGTGATACAGTGTTGAATTCAGACACTTTTCTCCGGGAGGGATTTCTGTGTCTCCGGGGAAGGGGGGGGGGATTTATATATTTTAGAACGTCCTGAACACCATTTGACAGATTTACAAAATGTCTGTCTGTATGTGACACAAATTTTGTGGGAGCTCTATCTCAAGAACTAATGGACGGAATTGAATAAAACTTTAGATTCAGTTAATCCCTGATATAAATTCGTGTTTGGCATTGTAAAACTCTGTGGGGAATTCTACTTTTTGACCATTGAAAGCATAAAATCTCAAATCTTCCGGGGGGGGGGACATTTCGAAGCTCCGGGAGGGAATGACCTCCCCCCCCCCCCCAGGCCACCCTCTGAATTCAGCACTGAGTGAAGGGAAATTAAAAACTGGAATTTATTCCGAAGAAAACACCACTTTGAATAGTTTCCCATGGTTTTTATGTTCTTCATGTTAAACAAGCCTGCGTTGAGAGTCGGCAATCACTGATCCTGAAATGTTGACTGCGCTTTTCTTTTAAAACTTAATTTTACCGCCCCATCGTCTTTTCGAAACACTTCTCCCCTCCTTTATCTGCCTCTTCTCGGATGCTCTCGTGTGTTCCCAACAGAGCCCTATGAAGAAGGGAAGCAGATAAACTAATAAATGGAGAGCGTAACAACACAACACAAACACTGGAAGCTGTCTTGTTCCCTCCACAGGTTCGTGCTTTATCGCGGACATGTCAAACTGCAGTGGCGCGGTCGGTGCATGTCGACGACAGTTGGTTGTGGCTCGGAAAGATAGCGGGCTTGGGAATAAAGAAAACGATCGAGAATCGTTTTAGTTGGATAAATTTAATAAAAATAGTTTTTATTCAGGTACAAAAACCTCTAAAAGGCTACAATGCAGTTTAAAGAGATGTAAGATTTTTTTTAGGCGAAAGAATTACTATACATGTATCAGATTAAAACATGCTCTGCGTTTAAAACTCTAATGGGGGGGGGGGGGGAATTCCCTCGCTATTATGAGTTTCAGATAATTTTATGAGACTATTTTTTCGGTACTATAACATTATATATTCCATTAATTAATGATGAATCGGATATAGCTCAAATGAATATAAATGAATCTGATATATTTAATGAATCTCATATATTTAATTTTGATGAACTTTACAGCAACAAAAGTTTTCACATTATTTATACCTAAGTTTAACGTGATTTTTAAAACATGTTTTATTTATTTATTTATTTCATGAGCATTATCTCGAGGCTCTTTTTTTCTTTCTTTTTTTGGTGGGTGTTGAGGGGGGGGGGGGACACTCTCCATAATAATAACGTACCATACGCAATATCTTTAAGATTGTGTGGAAATCGCACATAGCTATTACAAAATAGACGTGCATTTTATAAACAGAGTAATATTTTATGCGGAAATACTGTCAGAGTGAGTCAATTGAAATCTGACGCGATTTAAAAATTAAATTAATTGAAAACGTTTCATTGAAATGTGTTTCTTTAAAAAAGTTATAAAACACAAATTAAAAAATCATTTAAATTAAAATTAAAGAATTTATCAAACATTTTTAATAATTTAATTTCCTCTTGATAATACTTTTCCCCAACAATAATCCGCCGACTCCAAGTTTGGCTCTCTGTGCTTTTGCTGCTTTTGCATTAAAGTGGTTCTCAAATGACCTGTTCAACAATGCGAAATTTTCTGACATTTCTAAATGCAAAGGCGTAAAATTGGCAGACTGGACTATGGAAGCTATTTGGAATCGAAATGACTTTTATATATATATATTTTTTTTTTATACATAAATTACTTATCGAGTTATAAGCCATTAACCCGTTTTCCCCCTTGCTCGATTCGGTGAGGCAAGGATTCGGTTCATAACGTCGACTTTGGCGGTATTTTTTGAAAGATCAACTTTTACCAAAAAACAGAAAACGTGTTTTGATTACACAGTTTCTGAATTCACCCATTTTCCGAACAAAAATGAATTTAAAAATAGGTCATAAAGTAGCCAGTTTGGATTTGAGAACAGCCTTAAAATGATGTATAAAGTCCATTATATACAGTTCTCGTTGAAATACTTGGACAGTCAAATTTATTTAAAACATAAGCCTTAATAATACCAAGTTTGGGAGTGGACAAAGGCAAATGGGTCCAGTTGACCCATACTTTAATCAGGCCCAATCCAATACGGGGAAAAGCGCTTGGAAAACGTGCGATTATTTCTTGAAGTGCGTTTTCAATAATATTATGAGTTGTCCACCTGTCTAAATTTTTGCATGCTATGCATACATGTCATTTATACATGCACCATTCATTTCTATAAAGTCGTTTAAAACAATCCAAATTATAACCACCATTATTACCAGAAATACCATTATTACCAGAAATATTTTTCGCGGAGATCACCCATTTTTAAATTGAACTAAATTGATTATGGTTTGAAATGATCAAATATACCTACTGCTGTGCCGTAAAAGTAGTTTTAAAAGGCACTTGTGAACGAGGCCCCTTTTGGCGAATATTTCATCATGCAAATGACAGAGTAATAAATTTATCTTAAATTTATTCTTTTATATTTATTCTTTATAATTCTTGTATTTTAAATTTTCCTGTAATGTTGGAAAGAACTTCATTGTCTATGCACGACACAATTTTTCTTTCGTGTTTATTTATTTGTGTTACGGTTTCCCTTGGCCTTGCAGACGACTTCTGTGCATTCTATCATAATTTTGTTTTTGCCGCATGGCAACAGTTAGTTTCTCCCGCATTTGTTGCGATATTCGCACAAATAATTCAACATGGAATAAACTGCATAATGGAGCTATTTTATTAGCTAAAATAACTATGGCGTCATTTAGTAGAGTAATAAGAAGTCATTTCTTAATCATAGTAAGAATAATATAGTTATTATGTTCTTCAAGTGGTATTGTCCACTCACTCATTGATTATGATATTGTTCGACACTGACTATGGTGTCAGCAGTTTGTATTTAACTTAATGTAATGTAAATATGTATATAAACATTTTAGTAATTTAGAGACTCTTCGCATTATTCGCATTAACGCATTACATATTTTCTCAATACTCAGTCAATAACTTTAGCACAGCGTCAACAATTTGTTTTGACAATTTGTTTAAGAGGGACACATTTTAAAAACATTTTTATTTATTGAATTAGAATTTTGAGGGTTTTTTTTTTTGTGATGGTTAACCATGTTTGTAAACGAAATCAAAACATAAAACTTCTCATAAAGTCTTTTAAAAAATTTAATTTTTTTTAAAGAGGGGTAAATTGAAATATTATTCGTCAAATTTTTTAAAAAATGTCTTTAATTAAACAGAAATATATAAATTTTAATTATGGTCCAGAATTTTTTTTAAATATTAATTTAAATATATTTTTTAAAAATTAAAAGTATTAAATTTTTTTTTTTTAAAAATGATGTAACTTATTTTTTTTAAAATCATATTTTCAGAAGTAAATATATTTTTTTTTTCAACTTCGCTGAATCAAAAATAAAGTAAAATAATTGAAAAACACAGGTTCGAAGTTTGAACCCATTATATTTAATAGTTCTTGACTTACAACAATTTAAAGACGAGAATTGGTGTAAAAACCCGTTATGCAGAAAAACGCAAAAATGTTTCCATGACAACCACTACTTGAAAGCTAGATTATGAAAACAAAATAATAAATCCTGTTCTAATTAAGATAGAAACGTGATTTATACGTCATTACACCCCCTTAAAAAAAAACTACGTAAGGGCAGAGCCCGATCCAGCCAAAGAGGCCCAGGGCTGATATTAATTCCCTCTTCCTATACTGTCACAAAAAACGAAAAAATTTTTATGCCTTTGAATATAGATAAGAAGATATTTGTTTTTAATCTTTTTCTACTCTAAAAGTATAAAATGTTAATTACATTCGATACAGGGTCAAAACAGATTTAAAATATAAGCTTTACAATAATTGCATATCATGTTTGGGAGGAGGGGTCAAAGACAGGAGCTCCACCCCCTTCCCGCCCTCCAGGGCCACGGCCCAGACTTTAATCAGCTTCAGAGGAAAAAAGTGCTTGGTCAATGCGATTCAGCCAATTTGTGGTATTGAACTAGTTGAATGTTAATTTTATTACACAAAATATTTCGACTGAATGATGCGCAGAAAGTTTACAAAAAGGATCCGTTTGTTTAACCCCTTAATCGTTGCGCCCGATAAGCTTGGGCTACATTTTTAAATTTCAGATTGCTACGCCACCGGTTTTCTTAAGTAGAAAATATTCGGATTACTTAATGACAGATAAAATAATGCGAGCATAAAGCCAATTACACAATTTAAAAAAACTGGTGGGAATCCAACAATCTGAATTTTAAAAAAGTAGCCTACACTGCCCGTGAATGTATCGATTAAGGGGTTAATAGAATGCAAACCCTGCGAGATTTTCAACATAATTATTATTCCAGAGCAAAGCTCTGTTTGAATATCTGTTACCTTTCCTTATCCTTTAAAATCGCTTTAAAAAAGGATAGGAAAATTTATAGAAAGCCTCCTGATTTAGCTTTATTCCTTTAAACTTTCTGAAAAGAAAGAAAATTGATTAAAAAAAAAAAAAAAACAAAAAAAAAACTGAATACTCGATGAACTTTAGAAGATTGTTTTTAGAAATTTGATTATACTGCATGGTGTTTTCTTTGTTGTTCTGATCTGCAACCATGTTACTGTGATACGCAATTCATTTTTAATAATCTACAAGATCAAATTTTAAAAAATGTACGGCCGAAAAAAAGTGAGGTAGCTTTTTATGTTGAGTAAATTTTATATTTTGTGAAAAATGTGTAATTATTTTAAACAAGATGGAAATTGTACGTTAAACGTGACAGCTCGTTTCGTGCTATAACTAGTTTTGCAATGTAAAAAAAATCATCCTTATTATTTCAGTGAAATGAATTATATCGTCTGCTAGGAGCGAAATGAGGATGACTTTTTAGGTAGATTTCGTAAGAAATACTACCTATTACATTCTCACCTAAGTTGGAAATTTTGAAAAATTTTTGCCGATCTACGCCGATCATGACTCCCAGAACCCAAAAACACCCCCAGTTCAAAACTTTATCTATCTATCTATGTCACTTTTTTCTGACCACGATAACTGGAAAAATTCTGCATAAATCTCTTCCAAACTGATACATAAAATCAAGGGTCATAAAATCTCGGTCAAGTTCGTGAATGGGCAAAATCGAACCAAGGGAGGGGGGGGGGGGGGGTGCTGCCAAAAACTTATGTATGACAGATTTTTGATATAATTAAGAATTGCCTTAAGGGGGGGGGGAAGGGGGGTTTTAGAAGAAAAAAATTCATAACTTCGTCAATTCATAAGATTTCAAATCCGCTTAAATTTATTATAAATTCTCTTAATATTATCTAAAACTTTTATATTGACATGTTTTTTATAGGACCAACTCTTATAGCAAAGAAAAAAAAAAAAAAAAAAAAAGAAAAAAAAAATCCTTGCTGGCTCCGCCTGCAAACAAGTTTGGTTTCGAAGTAGGCGGTTCCAACTGCAGCATCATCGCAAAAAGGTCATTTCTTCCGCAATTCCCGACAAACGCCCCACGGTCTGCGTCTTCGAAATCTACCTGTGCCTGTAGGCCGAGCCGTCAGGGATTTTTTTTATTATTATTACGTATGCCACGTTTACAGATGCGAATTTTAATTTTTCGACACCAGACAGCGCTGTAAAATTCACCATGAAGATCTTGCTTTGCGAAGGATGACCTCCACGGTTTAATATTTCTATGACTCACGATGAATGAATCTTTTGTTTATTGACTTTAATGGATTGTGATATATTCGGCTGTTAACCTCATTTCCACTGAAGTTATCTCAGAATCTATACATTGTTTAATGTAACTCATCTGTCAAGTAAACCATTTTTTCAACGATCTTTCTAAAAATGTAACTTTATGCCATTTTATTCGATAAAATAATTTTGAATAAAAATGGCCACTTGGCCTATGGAAAAAGATGTGCTTAGCCCGTATTTGTTTTCCTTAGTCACATGACTTCTCTTTTACTATATAGATTACGTAATGATGGGATTTAATAGAATAAATAAAACTTTTATTAATATTTGTTATATGCGGACAGACGGACTGACTAGACGACGACTCTAGGTGCTACGTACTTACATAATTACGAACGCACCTAAAAAGAGCTTTCGTAATTAATTTAGTTTATTTAATATTATTGAAATTCATTTAATTCTTAACAATGCATCCTATTAATAAAAGGTAAATCTATATCATTCCCAGGAGTAATGCTGACGTCATGAAAATATTAACCACTGCCCCCTGAAAACTAGGCCTGCGCGCTGACAAAAATGGCGGCTGTCACAGGCGGATTTGTTTGTACGGTCCCTCGAACTTTAACACCAGTAATATCTAAAAGTTTTCTTTGACTTATTTGATCTCAGAAAAACTAGGCGAAGAAAACTTTTAGAAATTATTGGTGTTGAAGTTCGAGGGACCGTTCAAAAGCTGAAAAAAAAAAAAAAAAAAAAATCCGCCTGCGGTAGTCGCCATTTATCTGAGCGCGCAGGCCTAGTTTTCAAGGGCGGTGTATTAACACCTTACAGCACAAAAGGATTAAATGAAACAATATTGAATGCAATTCGAATATTGACTGCGATATATTAATGCATTTTTATAGCAGCGAATGAGAAAGAGAGAAAAAAAAAGAAAGGAATCATATATATAGTAAATGTAAAGAAAACTATTAGAGTTTTTAATTAAAAAAATTCATCTATATTCTGTAATTCGGAAAGGCCGTGTTGTATCACATAGTAAATGTTAATGTCAGGAAAGAGCTTATCAAACGATCACCAAAGATGTCTTACATTTTTATTTTTACATACAGATATTGAATTTAGAAGAAGATACCCGATACCATAAGATGAAGCGCGATACCTGTTTTAATAAACAGATTGGATCGAGTCAACCCATCCATGCATAATTCATCCTCTCGCCTTTCCTATGTAGTCAGGTGATAATTCTCTCTCTCATTCATTATGCATCGACGTGGAGATAGGGCCTATGCGCTAAAAAAACTATGCACGGCAGGCAGCGTTAACGATCGCATTGATTGTCACTCGATTGGAAACAATTGACACGTACTCTCAAAATCGATTCATTATTTTTCAAAAATGAACACGAAGCTGAATTCCTTTGCTTTTTAAGTGACAGATTTACTTAAGCTGACGAGAAGCAAGGGGCTGTGCATATAGAACGTTATCACTTCAGGGGGGAGGGGTGTTTGGCACTGGATATCATATGAAATCTCTAAGAGGGGGGGGGGGGTTGAGGGGTTATCTTTTGATATAGTTATCATATTTAATCCAACCAAACTTTTCATTTTTTTTGGTAACTTTTTTTAGATCAAAAGTCATTTGTTTTTAAGCTTGTATTTTCTTTGTATTTTTATGAAAATAGTAAGTTATTATTAAAACCGTTAAATGATTATAAAATTATTTCATTCCAACGTTTGACATTCGTATTCATTTGCCCTATGCGCATAGAATTCGCTGTTTGAGAAACTAAGGTGCGAAGTATCTTTGAAATGATACTTGTTGTGTTTACTAAAAAGAAAAGAGAAAGAATGTTGTCCACCTGTATTGTTTATAAGAAATTCTACTTACCCCCTACCCGTGCATAGGGACAAATGCAAGAAGACATTATGACTGTTGAAAGCACTATGCAACAAAAAGCTATTAACACATATACTTTTAAATAGTAGCTATTTATAATAAGTATTAGATCATATAAAGTTATTTCATATATAACAGAGGTATTTTATTGACTTCTTCGATTCGTTCGAATCAATAAAGTATGCGAATCATAAATGTAAAACCCTATCTGTATACCACTGAAAATATATATAAAAAAAATTGAAAATTGAAAAGGGTTTTTAGACATTGGTACGATATCTTTGGGGTGGGTCTAAGTTACCAAAAAGTTGATATCGTAATGTACAGCCCTCAACTAGAAAAAACGAGTTAATTAAATAGTTTTCTTCTCCATGAGTGTCTGTTAGCGACTTTTTACGCATATAAGGTTAGTTACTAAACCACCACTAGTTACTAAATCATAGAGAAAAACTTAAGTTTATTACAATTTTCTAACTTAAAAATGAATTGAATATACGGTTCGAAATACTCCGTACTGCTACTGGCGACTACTATTTTATTATTTCATCTACCACTATTTCAAAACAAGCTTCGTGATGAATTTCTACAGAAATTAAAGGTAGATTATTTTTGTTTAGAAATAGTGGTATATATACGATAAAGTCATCCTACTTACTAGAAGATGAAGAAGACTAATAAAGGAATTAAAGATAAAAATGAGTAAAACTGAGCGTTTGAACGAAGATCCATTATTGGATAATATAAATATAAAAACTGTTAAGGAATTCCAATATCTCCAATTTATCCTTCACTAAGATGGACCGTGTCAAAGAGATGTAGAGTATAGAATTGGAGAAGGCAAAAAAGCAATTGCAATCTTGAATTCTGTTCTGTGGAGTTAGTGATATTCTCCTCAAAACTAAACAACTAAGGTTTTAATGCAGTCCTGAAAAGCATTATACTGTAGGGCTCTCTCCTACAAAAAAGGAACTCCTTTCTATTGAAATGGATTTCTGGCGAAGATCGGCAAGACCACCAAGGCGGAGAAAAATTAAAAAAGAACCAAACTCAATAAACTTTGACGGTATATGAGCATGTTTGAAGAATGAAAAAGGAGCGCCTACCAAAAGTTCTTATAGACTGGAACCCGGCAGGTAGACGAAGAAGGGGTGGACAAAGGATGACTTGGAAGAATACGATTGAAGAGTTATTGAAGTTTTTACACATTAAGTGATGACACAGCCACGGACAGGAACAAATGGAAAAGAGTCCTCAGCACTAATTTGTTTGGTCGAGGAACCCACTACTTAGTGGAAGTTCCTAAGGAAGAAGAAGATATAGTGACAGAAAAAATAATTAAAATAATAGTCGCCAGTGGAAGGCCTGTACACTTGATAGTTTACAGAACTAGAAATATCAAGAGGACATTTAATTCATACGATCAACATATCGTATGCATAACATCTACAAAGAAACATCCAACTCTTCTGCATAACACAGCTTGTTCCTCTATTCCAGTCATAAAAATGCAAATAGGAGGCAAATCGATGTCAACTGGCATAAAATTGAACAGAAGAAGATTTTTAAAATAGGACTCTTTTAATTAACATTTTAGAAGTACTCATCATTCATGAGTAATGGATCAAAAGGTCGCGTTCTGAACAACTCTCAGCTTCACCGTAAAAATTTTTATCTACTTTACAACTTACGGTTAGAAACTTCTTCGACGTCTTTTGCGCACTTTGAGTCAAAGAAGCTTTCACTTCGCGAAAGAAGCAAGGCACTCCGAGAAACTAAAGAAGCTTGTACAAATTCAGAATGCTCTTCGATCCAGTAAATTATGGCTTAAAAAATGTTTTGAAAATCAAACTGTTTATATCGCAACTGAACAACTTCGATAAGAAGTACATATAGTGACTCTCGAGCACGGAGCAACCGAACTAGCTTTTTGCTCGATACTACGACGCTCGTCTTCTGCTCAGAGGTCCCTGGTTCAATCCCAGCCAACACCATTCAAATCTCTACATTTACAATCCAATGCAAATAGATCCTATAATTCAATTTGTATGTTGTGTACCTGACATTTATGGGCCGAGTTTATCAATGTAAATAGATATTTTTTTAGTTTCAAATTACTTTTATTACTTACCCATCACACGTAGTATAGGGTACTACGTGTGATCGTTTAGTCGTGTAGTCTTGTGATCGTTTTGAAAATCGAAAAATAAATCTTGACGGATTTACACGTTTCAGACACTGGAGATTCAGAAAAACATACTTTTAGAAAAAAAAAATGTCGTCTGTCTGTGTGTGTGTCTGCGAACTCATTATCTCCCGAACCAATTGAGACAGAGACTTGAAATCGGATATATACTTAGTATGTAATAATGAGAAGAAGCCTGTTGAATTTTAGTCACCTCGATGATCCGGAACTCTTTTTTTCGGACTCTCGAAATATTCGTTCTGATAAAAGGTCTATAAAAAATTTCGAAATTGTTTATTTTAAGGAGTGACTCTAAAAGACAATAAAAATAAATAAATTTTGCATCAAGAATGAAGTCGATCGGATCATGAGTTGCCGAGATATTTGTTATCTTATTTACCACACTCTTCGATTTTTTCACGACCCTGTATTTCATTCCAATTTCAATTCAAAGATTTTTCAATTAGAAATGAGACTCTTCCTCCGACGCAGAAAACTGTTAGTTAATGTTATAATCATTGTGGGAGTTAAGGATTTTTCTCTTACGCCATTCAGTCAGAGCATTTTAAAGTTTATGACGTCATCAAGCCACGATTTTATTCGAATGGCAATGCATTTTATAAATAGTTTACACACGTTTTATTTTCATATTTTATATTATGCCCATCCATGATGGGTAGGTATTACGGTAGCCCCCAACGACTAGTTTTAAATGGTCTTCGACATCCTTTCTTTGTGGGTATCGACAGTTAGAATAGTTATATCTATCCTCCAAGTTTCATGATTTTAAAATAAGGAGTTGAGGCTGGGCGTTCATGTCTGACATTATCAGCAGATGATATGTTAGTAGCATGCTTTTCCACGGACTTGTCTTACACATATCGACATTACTCTAAACATCCTATCAAGATGTGCAACTTACTAAAACCTCCCTCGTAAAAATATACCTTTGAATTGGATTCAGTACAAGTTAAATTACACAACCTCTTTTCCATGGTAGGGGTTCAGTAGATAGAACAGAACAACACTTTCTTCAACAAACGAAAGTAATAGCGACTAGTGAGGATTCTTCCCTCATCCTAAACCACAAAGCAACACTCGATATAGCACGGATAATTATTTCCTTCATCAAGGTGCTTTTATTCTAGATGGCACAGTGTTTTCTAAGATACGGAAAGCAAAAAGCAACTGTGTCATTTAATAAATGAATGCTAGGGAGAGAACGCCTAGCATAAAATTTAATATATCCCTGTCGCTCCAAATAATCCAACACCTTTGTTTGAAAAAAATCAGGTAATACACAAATGAAATATAGTATTTACTCATTTACCTCTACATCTATCCATCCGGAGTATAAATAAATTGAACATCCTGTCTTTACAAAACACAACAGAAACGTTCAATCGATCCACATCTAATTCTTAATTCATTCCCCCCCGCTCATTTAGTTTCAAGAACATAAAAAAATTGGAACATAACATTACAAGGGTGTGGGGGGAGGAAGACAGACACTGTTAATGCATTGTAACAGCTGTTCGTGTCTCGACACCCGTGTTGCAAGCTCCCGAGATTTGGGACGACAACGTCTTTTAGGTTCCAATGTAGTATATTTCAGCACCCTTTATGAGTTAATGGCATTTTCTTTCTCCTCAGTGTTTCTCTCGTTAAAGTTTGTTGAAAAGCGAGAAAAAAAAGACGCCATTTAACTAAACTCGTTTAGGAGACTACTTCACTCACGCGAAAACACCCGCTCGCTAATGTAAATCCTAAGGAGACAGTTATTTTATAATATCTCGTTTGCATTTCAATTTTTTTTTGTTCATTGGATAGCGGAGATCGATTTCTACGCAGGTCGTTTTTTACTTTTTCGATTTTGTTAGCAGTTTTTTGAAATTATTATTATTAAGATACTTTCATTTTTGGAACCAGTTTCGAAAGTGAGAGTATCCTCGTACGATAAAACTGCAACTAAAATCGAAAAACGGCCTGCGTAGAGAATAACCTCAGATATCCAGTGCAAAAAATAAACAAGAACGAAAAATCATGCGTCAAGCATAAATTATGAAACACTTTCTAACACATCCAGAAACAAAATTCACCGTTAAATATAAGGTGAAAGAAGATAGGTAAGTAAACAGTTTAGAAAACATATAACACATTGAAAAATACAATTTTCGAAATTGCCTTCCAATGTCAAAACAGTAGTAGAATTATTTTGTGCAGCCCTTGCAAAGGATCCATCAATGAGCCCTGTATATGATATTCCACAAACTTCTATGAGTCTGCTCAATATAGTTCAGCAGAAAATGCGTAACACAATTAAAAATTACCCTTTAGATTTAGTTAGTCCCTGATATAAATGGGAACTGATTCGTTTTTGGTGTCAATCGCCCAACAGGTGGCGCTGCTAAGCTACATTTTTCAAGATTTTCCTGATAGCTCTATCTGAAGAACTAGTGCGCATAAATGAATCAAACTTCAGACTCTGTTAGACCTTGACATAAACTGATTATGATTACGTTTTGGTATAAACAGCCCAACAGGTTGCGATGCTACGCTATTTTTTTCATGATTTTCACGATAGCTCTGTCTCAAGAACTAATGCTTGGAATTTAATAAAACTGTTTGATTCAGTTAGACGTTGACATAAGTTGTTGTTAATTAGTTTTTGGTTTAAATCTCCCAACAGATGGCGCTGCTAGGCCGCATTTTTCAGGATTGACACGAATTTAGCGACAGTCCTATCTCAATAAAACCTTTAGCTTCACTTCGACCTTGACATAAATGGGTGCTGATTCGCTTCTGGTGTATGTGATGGGAAACCTGTGTGAGATAGAGGAAAATTTTGGGATTGGCACATCAGACGATAGTTTTTCTTGAAGTGATCTAAAAAGATGAAAGATTGAGCGTTCATGTTTATTGATTATGTCGCATTTCTCGAGCTAATGAACGAAGATGGAATCCGTGCAAGTGCGCCACGTGGATTACGTGCAAAGAAGAGAGAAATTAAAAAAAAAACGGAAAAGTAGAACATCGGATGTACATCGATTAAGATAACGTTTCTCTCAAATTGAAAAATGTTTCAGCAGTGACGAATGCGTTGGCACATTCTATTAGCCTGTGCATAGTGTTGCCAGATGGGCGAATTTTTGTAATACGGGACTGACAGCTACTAATAGATTTTAACATAATGATATTTCCCCTATTTTGTATATTAACAAGAACGAAAAATCATGCGTCCAGCATAGATCACGAAACACTTTCCAACACAACCAGAATACTGTAACGAAACTTCACCGTTCAATAAGGTGAAAGAAGATATGGAAGTAAACAGTTTAGAAAACATATACATAACACATTGAAAAAATTTTCGAAATTACCTTTCAGCATCAAAAAAGTAGTCTAATTATTTTGTGCAGCCCTGTATAGGATCAATAGATGTGGATATATAATATAATAATATTTAGTTCAGTTAGAATATTCGCATTTAGCAATTTTCGCCAATCGATGGAAATGCACTCAAAATCTTCTGTACAGGCCTGTATATTATCTGTAGACTTTAGTACACACCCCCTATTAACCTACAAGGCAACTTAAAACTCACTTGCAGCAATGACCAACCGTAAACGGCAATGTATATTTTTCTTTGCGTAGCCCTGTATATGAATGTATTTATATTCCACAAACTTCTATGAGTCTACTAAATGTTGTTCAGCAGGAAAATGCGTAAACACAATTGAAAACTACCCTTCAGCAATTCACTCCCATAGTCTGTAATACTTACGAATTCCCTTGTGTAGCCCTGTATAGGATTAACTGAGTTTATAAACACACACGTACTATGAAAAAAAAAGTGTCAAACTTTATACATAACCTTGAATAGGATTTTAATTATGTCAATTCAAAGAAGGATTCGTGAATTCGTGAGCACGATAGTTAAAAATCAACGTCAGTATGTGTTATAGAAAATGCTTATTCTGAGTATACTTAAATTAAAAAAAAAAAAAAAAAAAAAAAAAAAAGAACGAAAAATCATGCGTCAAGCATAGATTATGGAACACTTTCCAACGCTTCCAAAATAATTTTACAAATCATGACAGTTTAATAAGCTGAAAGATAACATCTATGTAAACAATTTGGAAAACGCGTAACATATTTAAAAACATAATTTCAGGAATTTCCAACCAATACAATATTCGGAAAAGTATCCGAATACTTTTATTCAGCCCTGTATAGGATCTATAGATTTGTATATATACTACATACGATGCTAAATTTTAGCTTAGTTAGGAAACGCGGAGCACAGTTTAAAATTCTCCTTCTGGAGTTTCCATACATAAACGGAAATGTGTTCGCGACTTTTGTGCTGCCCTGTAGAGGATCTACAGAATTTATACACACCAAGTAATAGACAAAAATTGAGTTGAATTTAAAATCGCGTTCAGCAACTTAAAACGCACTTCCAGGAATTATGGTTAACAGACAGTAGAGCATTCTTTTGTGTGTCCCTGTTAATGAACGATGACTGCTATACACACACTATTCTGTAGTAAGCCTCGTGTCATGCACCTTAGTGATATATATAAATTTCAATGCGTTTAAAATAGTGAAACATTATTTAATTAAACCGCAAACGATTTTTCTCCATAGACGTAATGTAACGAAATTCTTTTGACTGTCCCTGTAAAGTAACTATAAGTGCTAAGGCACACCCTATTCCATATTAAGCTTCTTGTAATGCACCTTAGTGATCTATATCAATTACAATGTGTTTGAAATTGTGTAACATCATTAAAATAAACCTCAAATGATTTTTCCCCATTGACCGTCATGTAACGGAATTCTTTTGAGTACCCCTGTAAAAAAACTATAAGTGCTACACACTTTCGTTGAAATAGGGAACATGCTATAGATAACGACAATAACCTATAAAAATTGCAGGGTAATCCGAGCCTATTTACGGGAGTTAGAGCACGGACAGACGGCAGACGGACATACGGCCAGACAAACCGAAGTCATAAACACTTTTCAACTAAGTTAGAAAGTGTTAAAAAGGGTAAAGCTTTCTAGCGCATAATAGCTAAAATTTGAACTTCTAAATATCTTTACTTTCTTCTATCTTTACATGATAAAAATATTGGATTCATGAAAATTTTCTACTTCCGGTTTTCGACGGATTTATACGTTTTAGAAGGTGCTGAACTCGATTGGACTGTGTTTATAAAATGTCTGTCTGTGAGTCTATGACTCTGTCTATATGTGACAAAAATTTTGTGGGAGCTCTATCTCAAGAACTAACGCGCGGAATTTAATAAAACTTTAGATTTAGTTAGTCCCTGATATAAATGGGTGCTCATAAGTTTTTGGTGTAAATCGCTCAACAGGTAGCTCTGCTATGCTATTTTTTCATGATTTGCGCGATAACTATATCTCAAGAACTAACGCACGGATTTTCATAAAACTTTAGATTCAGTCACACCTTGACATAAATAGACGCTGATTACGTATTGGTGTAGATATCCCAACAAGTGGCGCTGCTATGCTACTTTTTTCATGATTTTCACGATAACTGTATCTCAAGAACTAACGCACGGATTTTCATTAAACTTGAGATTCAGTTAGACGTTGACATAAGTTGTTGTTGATTAGATTTTCGAGTAAATCTCCCAACAGGTGGCGCTGCTGTGCTGCATTTTTCAGGATTGACACGATTTTAGCGATAGTCGTATCTCAAGAACTAATGGAAATGCAGGGAATTTCCTGAACTTTAGATTCCGTTAGATCTTAAAAACGAATCTCTCTCAGCACAAATTTATAGCGAAACCTGTCTATTTTAAGCGAAGCCTGTGTGAGATAGAAGAAAGTTTTAAGATTGGCACATCCGACTAGTTTAAAACTTGTGGCTATTATTTTGCAACTCCAAAACGGATATTTAACAACTAAACCTTGAACATAATTTAGTTACTTAGGTCGTCGATAACGCAGTAATGGGAACATTCTTCGAATTATTCTCCTTCAAATCTAAATTAGCAAAAATATAAAAACACAAGGAAGTAATGAAACCCTGTTAAACCACACGATTATTCCATTTTCTAACACTGTCAAGCAAAGAAAAGAAAAGAAATGAAATTTATTGTTTGCAAAGAACAGAATTGAAACCTAATACATCGTTGCCATTTTTTAAAGAGATTTTTACACCATCAATAAAAAATGTCTGCTGCGATCGTATCCGAAAGACATCCTGTCATAAAAATTTAAAAATGGTTAAGAACAATGAACAAACAATAAGTTTAGACTGTCTTACTGCTTTTCAAAATCTGAGAAGAAAATATACTGGAAACATAACGCTGCTTTATAAATAAACATAGGGTCATTCTCCCAGAAACGCTATATATTCCGAAAAATGAAAACCAAATTAAGGGTTAAGAAATAAAAAAGTTTTTACTATATTGATTTGAACTTATCTAACATCATGCCAACATTTTCCCAGATAGTGAGAAATATTTCATTAAAATTGCCTTTTTATGTCCACTTTTCGTAAATTATTTTTAACACATTAATTGAATAATATGGTTCGATAATGGCTTGATTGAAGTGAATTATGATGCTGAATTTTTGTGTAACTAATATTACATATTGTTATATTTTATTTTACTATTTTATATATAATTCTTACCTGTTTTTATTTGTCCATAAATAGTCCATAGATTTTATTTGCCCACAGATTTGCAGAACAGGATAATTATAAACAAGAACAAATAAGTAATAACAAGGTAAAATCTTTATGTTCATGATTTTTTTTTTTTTATTAAGTATTTTACGTAGATATCACTTTCAATATATTGCTACATTTAAGATGGCTAACATTCTTCTCTTTAACACTATTTATTTTTCTGCCATATATTGAACTATTCAGCGGTAATTAACTTTCTGCCAACGGACGCATGATTTAATTTTTGTAACAGAAATCAGAGTTGACAGGAATATAAAAATACAAGGGGTTAAAAAGCACAATTCTTCTAATGTTCCTTACTGTCAAGCAAAGAAAAAATAATTTATCGTCTGCAAAAAAAAAATACATACTGAAGTTGCCATTTTTAAAAGTGATTTTTACACTATCAAATAGTTTATTGTAATTTATTCGTAAAGATAAGAAAGTTAACACAGTAACGGGTTAAGAGTTAAATTTAGGATATATTTTGTTACTTAAGGTTGTTCATAACACAGAAACAATAATATTCTCGGGTGACATTACATTCTATTCCTTCTTAAAATCAGAATTGGCTGAAACATAAAAATGCAAGACAGTAATCCAATCCTGTTAAAACGCGCAATTCTACCACGTTCCTAATGCTGTCAAGCAAAGAAATGTAATTTATCGTCTGCAATAGAAACTGCCAAAAACAAAAAAATTCGAAACCCAATACATTGTTGCCATTTTTTTAAAGTGATTTTCACACCATCAATAAAAAATGTTTTTTGCGACCGTATCCGAAACAAATCCTGTCATAAAAATTTAAAAATGGTCAAGAACAATGGATAAACAATAAGTTTTGACAGCCTTACTGCTTTTAAAATTTTGAGAAGAAAATATACTCGAAACAGAACGCCGCCCTATAAATAAAAGAATATAAGCGAAATAGATTATTTTTTATCTTACGCCCTATGAGGACAAGAGAAGAAAAAAAATCATATACAGTATTGGTTCACGCTGTATTAATAATGTCAGAAGCACTAAATTTTTAAGCGCTTTGAAAGAAGGAATTTTGATTTATATTTAAATTTATTATCTTCGGACGATAAAAAATAAAAATTTCTAAAAACTTTTATCAATTTTTTCCCGAATCCCCAATGTTGTAAATGATAAAAAATACATATACCCATTTCCACAACTTATTGATTTAGAAATGTTTTAATTTATTTTTCGTGATATTAGACATATGCTAAAAAGTTAATCTTTTACCTGTTCGTCGACACATATTCGCAACGTAACGAGCCAACCCCCCCCCCCCCCCCAAAAAAAAAAAAAAAACATTAAACGAAAAAATGCAATTCTTATAGTAAAAAATAAAATCTTTCTTTTTTGTTTTCCTATAGATATTGATTGGTACATTTTACCTTATACATGATTTTCAATTATTTTTTAAAAACTTTTGTGCACAATGGAACACATGCTATATTATGTTAAGATGGAATCTTATTATTTCCGTATTACTGAATTTAAAAACCGATTTTGTATACTAAAATTGCTTCATTATAGTAATCCTATAATCTACCGACAATTTTTTTGGATAGATGTTTTCGAAGAAATAGATATTAAATGGAAAAGAGTCTAAATATGGATTTCAAGTTCTGAAATTTTCAATTTTCAGTAAATGTCAACAAAATATAAAATGTTTCCAACTTAAAATGTACTTATTTCATTACGAAAATTAGTCACATCATAATAACAGACGTATATAATTTAATTTTTCCCTGAAATAAAAACTTAAGTTTTTTTTTTTTTTTTTTTTTTTTTACATTGGATTTTGTATTGGATATTTTTTGCACATACTATAATTTCAATGCAACAGAATTGTAATTAACTGTTTGAAAAGAAGTGTATTGAAACTTAATTTCAGAAAATAACCTTCGTATCCATGCATTTTTGCATAAGAGTGCAATAGCTAATGCACCAAGATCTGAATATTTACAAAACTTGTTACAGTATGAACGCACCTAATTTGTCATATTTGACCAACAATTTCCAACTTGTTTTTTTATGTATTCAATAATGATCTACTTAATGAAAGTGGGGATGATTTTAGCAATATAATGAGAAGGGGAAATTTTTTTAATTAAAATTTAACAGAATCTGTGTTTTTTTCCGGCAATTTACCATAAAAAGATGAGACTTATTTTTTTCTCAAAAGCAAATTAATTGTAAAACCGATCGTCAAAGTTATAGAGAAGACTCTTATAAACATAATTAAAAAAAAAAAAAAATCATTGCTTATTATTGTAAGTTGAAAAAGGTATTTTTTTTTTTTTAAATCGTTGAGGTTTTTTATTTATTTAAAATATTTAAATTTTAGCAACAATTTTTTTTTCTAGTTAAAATAAGTAAGGTCAGTGAAAATGCTTTAGTAAAAGGAAAAAAAAAAAAACAAGTGGGTAAGTGTGATCGAAGATCGCTCAAAGGGTTTCGTTTAATATTCCTTTCAAAACACTTTATCCTTTCTTTAATAAATTCAAACAAATTTAATTTCATTTAGCAACAACAACAAAAAAAAAGTCATGTTTTTTATAAAGTAAAAATTTACCGGTCTATTTTTTTCGTTTTTTCGAATATCTAAACCAGCCAGATAGCGGGCCAAGCCCGCTATTATATTCTATCATAATAATATCCGTCATACGGACTAAATGCAATATTTAAGAAAATAATTTCAAAATTAAACAAATTGTACACCTTCAAAATGTTAAAATATGCGAATATTTCCATAATCGGATTTTTATCACGATTCAATATGTTTCTCAAACTCATATATTTACTATTCTCTATTATTTATATTGATACTCGCTTTGTACTATTCTCAAACATTTGTAAAATTAGTTAAACTTCCCATAGGACGTCAGATTTTCTTTTTAATTCTCTAATGAATGATATTAAGCTGTTTTGTGTACTTACACATACTCATACTCCTTGTATTATTGAGAAATCTTAGACATTTTCCGTTTTATTACGACTATGACGTCAATCAATTTTATTTCATATTTATCTTTTTTTGCAATTGATGAAACTTTTTATTTCATTTTCATTTTTCACGTGGAAATCGTCTGATAGAAAATTTATTATTGTAGAAAGAATTTCATTGTGGATTTTAAATCTTTGGCATGTGCTATAACGAAAAATGTTTAAATTGAATAGGAAAAGGTTGTTAGAATTTTGGTTTTTTATCTCTATTTATTAAAATACGAATTTTTCAAATTTTAATATTTTGAGCTCTTTACAGCTGGTATTCATCTATATACACGAAGTTTCAACTCTGTAAGTTATATAGTTTTTGAGAATGTCTCTGTGACGGACAGACAACGGAGCGGGAGTAATATAGGATTTCGTGAGATGAACGAAACGCTAATAAAAAAGGTACTTTTTTATTATTATTAAATGCTGAAATGTAAATAAAGTCATAATAATAAACGTAATGGCATATGTTTCTATTAATACACGCATATAACAACAAAAATAATTGTTAAGACAAAATAATACAATAAAAATACATGTCCTATTAATAAGACGAACGGGTTAAAAATCTTTTATGGGTTTAAAAAAAAAAAAACTGAAAAAGCGCCTGCTTTTGTCATAAAAGATAACAGTGAAGCATTTCAAAAACTTGTAACGTATAACCTAACGACACAACAAACAAAATATGAAATAACGTGGCAACACATTTAAATACGAGAACGTAGGAAAACAATACGGTACATACATTAATACACAGATATTCGAGATACGGAATGCTCTATAAAAGAATCTCTTGTTTTACCACTTATCTAACGTCGACAGACATGAAATGCAATTCATATGCCAAGAAACTACAGGAAGGGAAAAAAAAAGAAAAAAAAAACGTATATATTTATAGAAAAGAACCAGAAAGGAAACGAAATATAAGAAATCCCAACCCTAACATCAATAGAGCTCCCCCTTCTTATAAATAATGCTTGTGTTTCTTTCGCAATTTTTGGAGACAAGGAGGTGAAGACTGTCGTAAATATTTGAAACAGTTGATATATTTTGGCAGCCGGGCGTTTGAATTGGGGATTCGATGAAAGTCAAGTAGACAAACGGCTTATTTCATAAATAAAAGCAAATAAGACCGGAGACTTTGCGTCAACGGGATTGGACGACTGTTTTGCGACAATCGCCAACGTGGAACGGCACAGAGAAACAAAAAAGTAACAATAAATCCACTAGGATTAAATCTTACATTAATTCTACGGTGCGAAGAGCTTGTGATTAAGTTTAGCAGCAGCATGTCAATGCGTTATTGAAAATAAAGTTCTTCAATCAAACATCATTTTTTTTTCATAGAAATTCTCGCAAATGATGTTCTAAAATAGGGCCAGGGCTTGATAAATGCGGTCGCCAGGTCGCCACTGGCGACCAACTATTTTTATCTGGCTATTTTTATCTAGAAATGAGTACAATTGTCTCTCCGACACCTCTATTCGTGCGGGCAGCAAGCAGTGATCTCCCTCTTCTCTCGTACTTTTAATGGAAAAGCTAAGTTTAAAAGGTGTTTTCCATTTCATGCACATAAACGCCATTCTTTTCCGCTCTAGTCAGCTAGCATGTCACGTGATTAAAATGTGGGGAGAGGGGGGGAGGAGTTTCAATAAAACAGTAAGAAATAGTCTCAATTCAACCTATGAGGCATCTAAAAATTGGATGCAATGATAAAAAAAGGCTTATGCTTTTTTGTAAGTTTCAAATCAGATTTTGTGTTCAGAATTAAAACTGATTAACCTATCATATTCATTTTAAAGACTAATAACATATAAGTGATAATATGTATTTTTTTTAATATTATATTTCTACCCTGCTTAAAATGCTTGGCGCTTATGTGCACCACACACATTGGACAATAGTTCCCCGTCATTCTGTTTTGGAGGCAAGTGTTTGGTACTGTGTTGTTAAACTCAAGAATATTTTATAATTACATTGTTCGTATGCAGTAAATACAAATTAAAAAAATCATTGATTGCAATTCAGAAGAGTAAAGTATTTTTTATTTATTTACTTATTATTCTTAAATTCTTGTCGTAGATCGTTGGATCAAAATAAACCTCAGCCGGCTGCTGATCCCGATTACGTAATCCCGGCGCGGGAAAATGTTTTTCTTTTCTTTTTAGCAATGCATATTCTATAATAGCTCTCGAGTTATTTTGCGAACGTCACAATGTTTAATTAAATTTCTTGTAAGATGTCTCATTATAGATGCTGCAATTTTACAAAATATTAAGAAATGAACTTGAAATTATATTCAAACATAAAAAAAATTAAACGTTTATCTTTATTTTGGCAAAACTAACGGAGTTCATCGAATGCAAATTTTAAAATAATCAAATCATAATTATTTGACTGAATTCAATAGGTTAAATAGGCAAAAAATCGTTTTTCTGCTTTACTATTTTATCGATGCCCTCTCATCAGATATAGATTTTGTAGCACTCAACTATTCTGACATTCGAAGCAATCAGCGTTTCCCGAACATGCCGGTTAATTCAGAATTTACAATATTTTCCTTTCTCCTAAAGAGATGCATAATTTTGAAAAACAATTGAAACCAACATGCCCAATAGAAAAAGAGCACAGGGATTTAATTATCTACTGTAAAATGAAATTTAAAAAAATTATATATGTATGATAAAAATTTCAGAAAAATAAATAATAGACTCTTTTTATTTACATTAAAGTATTGAATAAACTGGTGTGATAGCATAAAAGCATAAAACACTTAACACCATAAAATAAGGAATGCGCTAGGCCTTTCGAAAGAACTTTGTCTTCCATCGTCAGACGCAAAGAAGACGTGCTCCTAACCTAAAGCAAGACTGGAAGGAAATGGGAGGGAAGGAGGGACACGTTAAGGGAACAGCCGATAGGAAAGCAGAAAGCTATTCCGGCCATATTTTTAACTTTCGTAATGCTAAAATTATCTTTAATGCTTATATTTAATGCTAATAGCCCCTCAGAGCTTATATTTAATGCTAATAGCCCCTCAGAATTTAACTTTCTTGAAAATTTAAATTACTAAATTTTACACCATTGATTGTGAAGTTATAGTTAATGAAAAATCCGATTCCACCATGCTCTCTTTAGCTTGGGGAAACTTGTTCAGCTCAACCATTTAATTTTTTTGTTTTTTAATGCATTTTATTATTTTTTTCTTTTACTCTTTTTTTCCCCCAAATTTTCTTCATAATTTTCCTTTATTTGTGCGTTCTAGGTAATTATATTTTCTGATTGGCTGATGCCTTCTGCTTTCCTATTGGCTCTTAATTTTCTTAACTCTTAATTTCTCCCTCTTTCCCGCCCATTTCCTTTCAGTCTTGCTCCTGCCTTCAAAGTGGTTGCACGTCTTTTTTGCGCCTGACGCAGAAAGACTGAGTTCTTTCGAAAGGCCAAGCGCATTCCTTATTTTATTGTGTTATTAAGAAGTTTTTTATGCTTTTATTTTTATTTATTTTAACGTCAAAATTCTCGCATTAATTAACCCGTTCGCTGCCAGCTCAAATTTTGTAAGTTTATTTGTATTGCCAAGTCTGATTAGGTGTTTGCGTTGATAAATATTATTATAATACAGTAAAACGTCTACAACGGACACCTCTATTTAGCGGACATTTTTCCAATCCCCATCACCTATAAATTCGTGCACTTTTATCTCTGGATAGCGGATACCTCCGAATACCGGACAAATTCTGAGCTCCCAAGGCGTCCGTTATTTAGAGGTTTTACTGTAATTATAATAAAAATAATTATAATTATTATAATTATAAATAATTATATATAATTAATATATATATATATATTAATTAATTATAATATCTTTGAATTTCAAAAAACATATCAAGTTCTTGTAACATTCTAATTAAATCTCCTAAGAGATAATTAGTAATAAAGTGTAGACAGAATACCACATAGTTAATAAATTAACAAGTGCAATCATAATTTTACCATAGCATTTGCTTCAATGGTAATTGGCTATAAATACTGAAAATATGAAGAATATTTAAAAAGAGAGAGAGAAAAAAAAATATAATAAATCATAAAATTTTAATAATTTGAAGTTGATATCAAGTGAATACAAATGGATTTTGAAATGAAATATGAACTAAATATAATGAAAAATTGGATAACAAGAGATTTAAATTAGAATTGGAAATGAAAAAACACGTGTAGATATAATCATCAGCCTGGATGTATCCACACGTGTTTTAAAAAATAATACAGTATTGCATAAATATACTGGCATTTATGCTAAGATCAGTATATTCATCCAGGTATACTGTATTATTACCAGAAAACAATTGGAAATAGTAAAATTGGAAATAAAAAACTTGTAAAGAATGGATAAAATATTTTACTCACAATAATTATCCAAAATTCCGTGAACATCACAAGACATTTTATAAACTTTTTATAACTGATCATTAGTATCACTTAATATCAAGGTGATCGGCTAAACGCACATTCACTATGACCATATAAAGTGTAAACAACGTTCAACCAGCTTAATAATAGTCCTTATATATGTTTTAATTGTATTATTTGCTATATCATTTCCTATATTTTATCGCACACTACAACAAAATAAATTATTACATAACATGTTTATATTTATATAATGTAATAAATGTTATTTAAAAGAGTTGATAATTGAATTTATCAAAAAAATAGGATAACGATATAGTTTTGCTTGATTTCGTATAAATCTAATATTTTTGTTTTTATTTATATCTGAGCATAGATATTTTATACGATGAAGGTAATTGATAATTATATTTTTATAAACTGATTTATGTAAACATGAAGCAAAATTGGTAAAAATATTTACTTTAAATGGAAAGTCAAATCTTTTATCATAAATATCAAATATCAAATATTAATTTATAATTATCATTAATATTAATTTTTAAGTCAAGAAAATTTATATTATTATTAATCAAATCATTTTCGCTTAATGTAAGCTGATTAGGATAAAAATTAAGTGGTGATGTGCAATTTTTATCATTGAAATAAAAAATGATAATGTCATCAATACAGCGATAAAATACATAATCATTGTTCGGACCAATATTTCTTTCATAATAATATAAGTAAAGGTCAGAGAGAATACTAGAAGCGTTCCCACCCTGCGGTATTCCCTGGCATTGTTTATAAATAATATTGTCATATATGATGTAATTATTATGCAATGTAAAGTTTAATAAAGTTTAAAAAAAAATTTATGGAAATATGATCTTTTAATTTTAATTGAGATTTAAATGCTTTAAATAATATACACATTGTTTTATGTAAGTCTTTTGCATCAATGTTATTAAATAAATCATTAAAATCCAATGTTTTTATGAATTTTACCGGATTGATATTATGTATTTTATTAATAAGCTGAAAACTGTTTTTTAGGCAATGTTGGTTATTATGTTTTATCGTTATATCATATATCCGCTTTAAAATATTAAGAAGTAAATTGCTTGTGTTACGGTTGGTTTCAACAAATTTTTTTTTTAATCTACATTAATTATTTAAATCACTTTCTCAACATTTATTTAAAAGCACTTTTTTTTTCTGTTTCTAATAAAAATTTAAATAAATAAAAGTAATTGTAATAATTATAATAAAATCAGTTTTTATTTTTTCTTCTTTCTTTTTCTTTTTGCAAAGTAATTTCAACGTTTATAGTCTAACGTAGCTTCCTGTTTTTCAAATACGAAAAGCAGACAGCAAGGGAGGGATGTTTTGTCAGTAGACTGCACAGGTGGAAAATTTGGAGTCATCTAGTCTGACTTTGATATAAGAATGACCGACCGCCCCGTATAAGAATTACGTTATCTTATGAGTGTACTATACACGCAATTAGGCTTTGTAAGTTTACGTCAGGCTTCAATTGGCTCTGCTATCAGGCGGATAGCTGGCGCCCATGTAAACAGAGGCTAACAGGACCCCCCTTCAGCACACGCCATGGGGGTGATGCATGGTTTCCTTCCCCCATGAAGCGGCCGGCAGAGTGGAGCGGCAAGCTGTAGTCTTCACGATGAGTCCATTTTTCCTTTTGTTTCCATTCCCGTACCCCTGGCAGAGTGGATCGGTCCCGTTTTTCAAGCAGCGCGGGAGAATGAATGTTTACGACACTTGTTGCTTGGCCAAGAGACCTGTCGTTTGACTCGTAAAAAAAATTCGACTTATTACGGGGCTCGAAGATTGGCCTGTGGGCTGGATCGCGAAGTTGTTGAAGGCGGACAGGTTTCTGGAAGATTTTTTTTTTTTGAGAGTGGGGCATTGATGGCCCTACATTAACCATCCTAAATCATGATGTTATGATGAAAAGAGGCTATAAGGGCATTTTCGAATTGCGGATCTATAACTGTTAACGAGAAATTAAGAAGAAGATATGTGTAGCCTATTTTTTTTTGGCGTAGTGGCACTCCAAGATTATGACTTCTTAACCATCAGAAGTGATCATAGATATTGAACTAAACCGGTCGTTAGAAGTCGTAGTGTTCTGAGTTACGGTGATGGCTATCTTCGAATAAAACACATGCTTCAGGAAGGTGAAATTACTGACTCCGACGGTGAAGTTCTGGACCGTAGAACGATTTTCCCCTCCGGACTAGATGATGGACCTAGTAGTTGATGGCAAGTGATGCAGTGAGATGAGAGGATTGATGAATGTTAGCTTGAAACCACGTCTGAATTTTTCCCCAGCCTGAATACTCCAGCTTAAGTGCTTCATCAGATTTTGAAAAAGGAGGAAATGCTCCTAAGTGCCCATTGACAAAAATTGTAGAACTCTCTACCTGTTGTAAGTACTATTTGCATAGTTTTTCTTTTTATTTATTTGTACCTCTTTAAAAAAAAAAAAAAAAAAAAAAAAAATATGTTTGCTATACCAGAGTTTAAAAGTGAAATGAATATCTTTGGATAATTTCAATAAGAATAAACATTATGAACAGAAATAGTCTGTAGGTTAATATATAATGTTTGTATGTTTGAACGACCATTAAATGGTAATATGATGGTAATTTTAAAAATATGATGTGTAATTTAAAAGTAACCAGTGAGTGGTTTCAACTTAAAAGATCAGCTGTTATATTGTTTTATTAAGATTATTTTTGATAACTTAGTTGCTTCATTATTTTAAATGTTCAAATAAATTGTGTTTTTTTTTTTTGTTTATTATCAAAGTTGGTATGTTTTTCTTTGTATAAATCTCTAAATAATTAATTTTTTTATATTCACAGTAGACCTATAAGAATGGCCTAACCTTTCTGTGATTAATTAAAAAAAAAAAAAAAAAGGAGAGAAAATTCAACTTTATTAAATTAGGACTTTAAAATTTCTTAAGTTTAAATTCATAACTGACTGTTTTAATGAACATAAATTGAAGTTCACTCAATGTTATACAATCGTATTTTTGATCTTGATTTAAGGATGGATAGATTAATAAGTGAAACAGTAATATTAAATTTAATTTCATAAAATGTTAAATTAAGCTTTAACTCTCCTCTTTCAGAAACATTGTTTTTCTAAAATATACACCAAAATTGTTTTATTTTAAAAAGTAAAAAAAAAAAAAAAAAAAAAAAAAAAAAAAATATATATATCCAGTCATTATACACCACTATACGATTCTTGGTTAACCGATCGGATCTTGTTCAGAATCTCTATGGTTGTTCTAAAATTTTAGTACATCATCATATCCCTATTCTACTAACGGATTTAACTCTTTCCCCTTTTGGTCCTCTTATTGGAGGAATTTCAGGTTGTCTGCATTTTTCCAAATTATATGATGATTACACTTTTGTTAATTTAATGTGTATGGAGATTTGAGCTTGATCGGGTTGGAGTGGAGTTGGGTGTTCTTTATGCAATCCAGTATGCTACTTGATTTAGAAATCTGTTGCCCCTTACTACATTTAATATTGTCTTAAAATGATGAGTTCAAAATTATCATTGTTGTATTAACCTATTCGGATTCTTAAGTTTTGATATTTTGATTAGTTTAATATAATTTGCTACCTTTTCCATGGCAACAGATTTCAGTGGAGCTAATCAGGGTATACTTATTTTTTTCTAAATATTTAATTGTCAAGTGAAGATTGAGTAATAAATGAGCTTTTTAAGTTTAAGTAAGTTGTGTTTTAGAAAGAACCCCAAAACTCCACAACAAATGGAGCCGTAACAATTCGGTCTCTGGGTTATTGATTTTTTTTTACTTGTATGTATTTATGTATCAAAGAGCAACTGGGTGTTTTTGCAATTAAAATTTTATTTATATGTTCAAGTGTAAAAAGAGGTCTAGGCTCTCTCTCTGTGCTAGTAAGCTACAATTCCCAGTCAAAATTATGCCTTGTGAGCATAACCTTTTCTTATTTACAAAAAGCATAGTCCTGTACTTAAGTTTTATGTATTTATAAGGTTTTCCTTTCCCCTCTCTTTTTCTCATTTTTAAGTTGTCCCCCCCCCCCTTTTTTTTTCATTTTCTTTTTGGTTTGTTTGTCATTTTCTAACTCTAACTATGGCTGATAAGCACTCGGAAGCAATTGCCACTATTCAGCGAAAAAATGCTTTAGTGGATAATTTGTCAAACATTCCCCCATTCAATGGAGAGGCCAGCTCAGTCTGCTTCTCAGATTTTTCTGAGAAATTTGAGAGTTTTGCCAAATTATTCGACTGGAATGAGGAGGAGAAAAAATTTGTTTTGTTAGCTAGATTATCAGGAGCTGCTTCTAGGCGAATAAAAATTCACAAAGCAAAAACATCTGATGAGCTATTAAAAATCTTAAAAGAGAGTTATACTTCACAGGCCACACCAGATGTTGCCCTCAGTCATTTTTTAAATTTTAAACAGCCACCCAATATGAGTGTTCAGGAGTTTTATGACAAGGCATATGATATGTCATTAAGAGCCCTTGTAATTGAAGGTATCCAGGGTGAAGTAGTCGATAAAAGCCGAACGGCTCTACTACACTCCATGCTGTTGAGCAATCTTACACCAGAAGTGCGAAAGGGGGTAATTGCGAGAAATCCACAATCCCCAGAAGAGGTCCTCAAAATTGCGCTTCTTGAGGAAAAGGCTTATAGGAGCATTAACCCTTTCTACAACCACCGCGAGGAAATTCTCAACCCTAATTTGACCCAAAACCTACCCTGTGCTGCAGTTTTTCAGCAAGATAGCTCACAAAAGAAGGAGATAGACCAACTAAAATCTCAAATTGATGTTTTAGCAGCTAAGATAGACAGTTTAGTTGATCTTAGGGCTAGGGATGTACAGGAGAAAAACCAAGAGGTAAGACCCGTAACCTGCTATAGGTGCTCCGTACAAGGCCACTATGCCAGAGATTGTCCACTAAATTTTGTCGACTATAATTTTAGAAGGGGAGGTGGTCAAAATTTCAGGAGCCGTGGGCAAAATTATAGAAACAGAGGTGAAAATCCTAGAGGGAACCACAATCAGCGAGGCGGATATAGGGGAAGAAGAGGTGGTTATTACCAAAACAATAGGAGCACAGCTGCGAACAGAAATGAAGAGCAGGCGGTAAATAACACCCCAGTAGCTAACAATGAAAGTGAGGCTTTAAACTATTAGTGGCCGGATCAGATGTGGTCAAGTCGATCCCCAACAGGCCCCTGGACCCCCCAACTGTGTATAGTATGTTTCAGCCCCAATCATATACATTACCAACTGCAAGAATTTACATAAATAAAGTTTGCCTAAATGCATTATGTGACACGGGTTCTGCAATTAATCTCCTGAGTGGTACTGATTGTAACTGTTTAGAGAATTTTGAAATGGAGAATTGCAATATCCCCATTATGACTGTCACCGGTGAGAAAGTTCACCTAAATAAGAAAGTATTTTTAAAATTTGTTTTTGATAATGTTCAATGTCAAGCTGAATTCTATGTAGTGGAAGGTAAATTAGCAGAGGAATTTAATATGATTTTGGGAATGCCATTTTTGAAAGAGTACCGGGCAAGTATAAATTGTGATACAAATGCTGTCGCTCTTAAAGTGCCAGTTTCAGGCCAATGTAAACAAAGCGTAGAAACCCCAAGTAATACTTCAGGGTGTAATACTTGTCTTGCTACTAATTCTGTAAATATTTCTAACTCTGTATATAGTGTAAATTCTAATAATAATTGTATAAATAATGATTGTGTTAAAAATAATTCTGTAAATATAAAATGTGTCAACAAAGTAGGGGAGAATTCAAAAAGTAGTAATGCCAATAGCCCTCCTGAAAATTGTGCATGTGAGAAAGTTCATGACTCAGTTAATATTGAAAATGGGAATCATAGTAGTGAAAATATGGTAGTTCAGGACCCGCAGTTGAGTAATATGGGAAAAGATGTTGAGATAGTCATTCAAACTGAGTCAGATAAGGAAGTTGAAAGTGTTGCGCAGAACTTTTGCATGCAAACAACATCAGGCGGTAGCTCTGAGGGTAATAACACTGAAAATTTTTCAAGTATTCAAAGTGTCGACAACATTCTTTCAGCAGCGAGTCAGGTAACTCAGGGTAATTTAGCTGAAGAGACTACTGAAATTTGTAATATTGATGAAAGTGAAGATTTGGTAAGTATAGAGGATAAGGTACCTGAAGTCGAGGAGGAGAGCAATGAAGATAGCAGTAGTGATAAAACCAATAAAAATAAAAATATAAGTTTCGCTGTGTTATGTAGCAAAATTTCAATTCCCCCGCAGTCAAAAATGTTAGCCCAGGTTAAAAGTTATAAGGAAAATTTTATTAAGGAAAATGATATTGTTATGTTAGAACCTTTGGCGAAAAATTTAAATCAAGGTCTCCTTACCTCCAGAGCCATTTGCACTAAAGAACATGGCCTATATATCTCATTTGCAAATTTTTCAGACAATAGTATTCATTTAAATAAAGGAACCTTTGTTGCCAAAATTCAAAAATGTGTAGACCAGTCAAATATACCCGTAACTGATAATAAATTAACCTATAATATAAATTTGGCCCCTCCAATTGGTGACTTTGATCACGCTGATCTCACTTGGAGCTCTGAAATTAATTTAGATCATTTAGAACCCCCATTAAAACTTAAAATGCAAAATTTTCTAGACAAAAACAAAGATGTATTTGCAGCATCGGTCTTAGATTTACCCGGCTGTGATACAATCCCGCATGAAATTAACTTAACTTCAAATAAACCAGTTAAAGGCAAAGCTTATAGAGTCCCCTACAAATTACGTCAAGAAATGGAAGACCAACTTAATACTTTGTTACAGGCGGACATAATTTCCCCTTCCATGTCTGAATTTGCTTCTCCGGTTATTCTGGTTCGGAAATCAGACGGTTCCTATCGACTTGCTGTTGACTACAGAAGATTAAATAAAAATCTTGTTAAAGATGCTTACCCAATACCTAACATTACCGACTCTGTTGATGCTTTAAGTGGGGCTAAATTTTTTTCAACGCTAGATTTAACTAGTGGGTTTTTTCAACAGGTTATTCGCCCAGAGGATAGGCATAAAACTGCTATAATCACCCACAAAGGACTTTTTGAGTGGACCCGTAACTGTTTTGGGCTCTCAAATTCAGGTAACAGTTTCCAAAGACTTATGAATGCTATTTTCGGTGATTTAGGCAATCTTGGAATTCTTGTTTATATCGACGACATTGTAATTGCCTCCAGTGATGTTAATTCTCATTTTGAGAAGCTTAGCATGGTCTTTGAAAGGTTAAGACTGCATAAACTTAAACTTAAGCCCAGTAAATGCACTTTCCTTTCGAATAAAATACAATATCTAGGTTTTGAGATTTGTAGTGGCCAAGTATCACCTATCAATAAAAATATTGCCGTAATAGAAAATTTTAAACCTCCAACTACCCGAAAGGCTGTTAGGTCATTTATTGGAACTCTATCTTTCTATAGGAGATTTATACCAGATTTTACTAAGAGAGCTAAAAATCTAATCAACTTAACGAAAGAGACAGGAAAATTTTCGTGGAATGAAGATGCACAGAAAGAATTTGAAGACCTTAAAATGGCTCTTATTTCAAAACCATGTCTTGCACTCCCTGATTTTGAGAAAGAATTCCATTTATATACTGATGCCAGTGGCGAAGCATTAGGGGCAGTGTTATCACAATTAGATGAAAATAACATGCTCCATCCTGTTGCCTTTGCCAGCAGAAAATTGAAAGATGCTGAGACCCGCTACTCCACCACTGAAAGGGAATTACTAGCTTTAGTTTGGGCTACTGCCCACTTCAAATGTTACATTGCTAATACCCATTTTTTCATCTATACAGACCATGCGCCTCTAACATTTATGTTAAAAATTCACGACCCTACATCTCGCATGGCTAAATGGATCTGCACTCTCTCAGACTTTAATTTTACAATCAAGTTTGTTAAAGGTAAGTGTAACAGTGTCGCAGATTTCCTTTCGAGGTATGTCAACAATGATAACTCCAATGATACTGTTAATTGTAATTTTTGTATACAAGTCGAAAAGGAAGTTACTTTTATGCCTCATTCTAATCTACTTGAAAAAATTGGTGAATTACAAAAATCAGACAAGAAATGCTGCGAGATTGCAAGAAAACTAGACCAAGGTGTAGAAATTGCTCCTAAATACATGAAATTTTTTTTTAGAGATGACATTTTAGTTTGTGAGGATACAAGGGAGTCAGCTATTTTGAATAAATCTGTAAAGTTAGTCGTGCCAAAAGAATTGGTTACTCAAGTTTTTGCACTAACACATGAGTCCCTAGCGGCTTGTCATCAAGCCTTTCAAAAGACCATTGATCGCATTCGTGAGCACTTCTATTGGCCAGGAATGTCGTCAGATGTCAAGCATCTAGTGGAGTCATGTATTAGTTGCCAGCAGAAGAGAGCTTATAGAGCGAACCAGCTCGCCCCTCTGCAACGTATGCCGACCCCCCAGTTTCCCATGAACAAGGTTCATTTGGATCTCATTGGACCCTTACCGCAAACTTTTTCGGGAAATAAGTATATTGTCGCATATATAGATTCATTTACTAAGTGGCCAGAAGCATATGCGGTTAGTTCAACCACTTCAGATGTCATTGCGGACACTTTAGCTGATTTCATATCACGCTACGGTGCGCCCTGTTTTATTACGACGGACAACGCGAAGAATCTAATTTCAGATGCGATAGAGCACGTATATAAAATGTTTGGTATTAATCATATTAAGACCTCATCTTATCACCCGGCTGGCAACTCGCAAGTGGAGAGACAGAATCGTACTCTTAAAAATGCACTTTGTCACATAGTCAACCAAAATCAATCTGACTGGGACACTAAACTCAAATTTGCACTACTAGCTATGCGTTCAGCTGTCCACTCTTCAACTAAACTTAGCCCAGCTGCAGTTATGTATGGCAGAAATATGAATCTACCATATAATCTCTTTTCTCAACCACCTTCTTTTAATTATAATGATGCACCCTCTTTTTGCGAACTCTTAATCCCAGCTCTTCAAAAAGTATACACTGAAGTACATAGTAATTTAATTAAAGTTTCTGAGCAGCAGGAAAAATACCGTGAAAAGACAGCTGTTGATAAAAATTTTAAAATAGGAGATCTTGTGTGGTTATTTACACCCACAGTCGCCCCTGGTAATACAAAAAAATTAAGCAAGCAAAATAATGGTCCTTTTACTATAATTGAGAAGCTAAATGAGGTTAATTTTAAAATAGCGCTAGTTGCTAATCCCAAAAATTGTCAGGTTGTCCATGTTGACAGGTTGTCTTCTTTCAAAGACAGACTCCCCATCTGGTCCAGTAAACCAAAACAAACAATTGGCCTGGGATCGACTGAAAACGTGACCATCGATTCACCACACCAACCGCGCGATTCTCCTCCTGTACGCAGGTGTAAGCGTAACCGATTCATTCCCTGGGCACCATATGATAGTAACCGCGCACCAGCAGTAGTGAACGTCAACAATAACGAAACTCCGGTAGCGCCGGAAGTGGAGGAAACAGACAGCGACGCGACTGAAATCATAAATCCCTCTCCCCCACCTCCCATTTCTCCGGAGATTGCAGCGGCAGAGAATAACGAGATGTGCGTAAATAAAAATTTAGCAACGGCAGAAGGCAGTGAAATGCGCGTAGGTAAAAATTCAGCCACGGCAGAAAGCAGTTCAACTGCTGAGCACAGCGATTCGCGCAGGTCTCGTTCATCGATTCGTCCAGCTGCTAAATCGAATAGAAGTAGTCGTTCAATATCGATTTCTAGAACCGACTATTCGCTACGGGATAGAAGAGACCGTCCGAGTTATAAATACTAACTACCTTTTTTCGTTATTCAAGCATTTTTATTCAATTTTACCTTGTTTATTTGTATTTATTTATAGTTTAGTTAATGTGTATGTATATTTAATTATTTTTTTTTGACATTTTTAAAACGGAACTTAGTTTTTCTAGCGTATTAAAGGTTTGTTTTGGTTGTGTGTTGATACTCTCATGTAGGCATTTTTAACCCTTTTTATGCCTATACTTAAGGTTTTTGTCTGTTTTATGGTAGATTATGTGGTATATACCCGTCCGCACCCCGTTTTCGTAGATTTTGGGTATATTTTTGCAAAAAAAAAAAAAAAAAAGAAACGAATGTAATTTTTGTTACTTTAAAATTTTTTAAGGATGTTGTGTTTTGTATGCCCTTTTGCCGAGGTAGATCTGTTTAGTTCAGTTTTTTTTAATGCATCAGTGTTTTGTATATAACTTTTTAAGTATGTGTTTACTTTAATTTCTACATTTTAACTAGATAGATTTATTATTTACTATACAGTTTGTGGTTTTATTTGAGCTTAAACTTTAAGGAGTGTGGGCCCTTTTTCTTTTTCTAGTACGGTCTACTAGTGCTAAAATTAACTATTTTATTTATTCTACTTCCTATTTTTGTGGAATGTGTGTTTTCCTTCCTGGTGATATATGTCACCACCCCTGTTTTTTATTTTATTTTGTGGAATGTTTTCCCTGTAGTGCCCAAAAGGCCCGAAACTGCTTTTTGCTATAAGTAGCACAGAGGCAGAGATACTCTTTCCCATGCACATTACTTGTACGTGCATTTGTAAAATCTACATAATATCCCGAATCATTAGACTGTGTTCGAAAACAAACATGTGTTCTCATATAAAATTGTTACAATTGTGTGCGTAATTCTCTAACATGGTCTGTGATACCATAATTTGTGTCTTACAGATGTATATGTATATATTTTTTTTTGTGTGTCACCAGTTGCTCTTGTGTATTTTTGTATAATAGAATTAATATGTGTTTTACAAATTTCATTGACATTTACAGTGTTGTAACTATGATATTACTAGTACTTATTTACATTAATAGATAGTGTTGTAATATACTGTGATGCCAATTATTGAAGTTATGTATATAAGCAGTATAGTGACAATTAATCAGTGGGCACTTCTCTTCTTTTTCGGCTAATTTTTTTTTTTTCAAAATTCAATTTATGTATTATTTACAGTTCTGTTGCCAGAAGTCTCAGGAAGGATGCAGTTATGCGTAGGAATGACAGTAGTAGGGAAGTGAGGTTTCACAATCAGGTGGAACATGTGTTCTTTTACAGGTGCAGAAAATATCTTGGTCATTTTAGTGGTAAAATCAGCCTTGTGGTCCCTCCTCTGGTAGTACTCTTTTATGGTCATGTTTCAGGTAATATTTTAGGTAATGGTTTCTACGGATGTGCGAGCTCTGGTTGTATATATCCGGAATATATTGTCAGGGTGGTATTTCAGCGGTGAACTCTCTGGATCCCGTCCCGGATCGATGTATGATCTGTGTTTGTGGGTCAGTTTTTTCAGTGTTGAGGTCCCAGCATGCCATGTGGTACCAAGTTACCTTTCAAAAAAATAATTTGTTTTCTCAAAAAAAATTTTTTTTTAATTAGCCGGGGGGAGCAATCTTGTTACGGTTGGTTTCAACAAATTTTTTTTTAATCTACATTAATTATTTAAATCACTTTCTCAACATTTATTTAAAAGCACTCTTTTTTTCTGTTTCTAATAAAAATTTAAATAAATAAAAGTAATTGTAATAATTATAATAAAATCAGTTTTTATTTTTTCTTCTTTCTTTTTCTTTTTGCAAAGTAATTTCAACGTTTATAGTCTAACGTAGCTTCCTGTTTTTCAAATACGAAAAGCAGACAGCAAGGGAGGGATGTTTTGTCAGTAGACTGCACAGGTGGAAAATTTGGAGTCATCTAGTCTGACTTTGATATAAGAATGACCGACCGCCCCGTATAAGAATTACGTTATCTTATGAGTGTACTATACACGCAATTAGGCTTTGTAAGTTTACGTCAGGCTTCAATTGGCTCTGCTATCAGGCGGATAGCTGGCGCCCATGTAAACAGAGGCTAACAGGACCCCCCTTCAGCACACGCCATGGGGGTGATGCATGGTTTCCTTCCCCCATGAAGCGGCCGGCAGAGTGGAGCGGCAAGCTGTAGTCTTCACGATGAGTCCATTTTTCCTTTTGTTTCCATTCCCGTACCCCTGGCAGAGTGGATCGGTCCCGTTTTTCAAGCAGCGCGGGAGAATGAATGTTTACGACACTTGTTGCTTGGCCAAGAGACCTGTCGTTTGACTCGTAAAAAAAATTCGACTTATTACGGGGCTCGAAGATTGGCCTGTGGGCTGGATCGCGAAGTTGTTGAAGGCGGACAGGTTTCTGGAAGATTTTTTTTTTTTGAGAGTGGGGCATTGATGGCCCTACATTAACCATCCTAAATCATGATGTTATGATGAAAAGAGGCTATAAGGGCATTTTCGAATTGCGGATCTATAACTGTTAACGAGAAATTAAGAAGAAGATATGTGTAGCCTATTTTTTTTTGGCGTAGTGGCACTCCAAGATTATGACTTCTTAACCATCAGAAGTGATCATAGATATTGAACTAAACCGGTCGTTAGAAGTCGTAGTGTTCTGAGTTACGGTGATGGCTATCTTCGAATAAAACACATGCTTCAGGAAGGTGAAATTACTGACTCCGACGGTGAAGTTCTGGACCGTAGAACGATTTTCCCCTCCGGACTAGATGATGGACCTAGTAGTTGATGGCAAGTGATGCAGTGAGATGAGAGGATTGATGAATGTTAGCTTGAAACCACGTCTGAATTTTTCCCCAGCCTGAATACTCCAGCTTAAGTGCTTCATCAGATTTTGAAAAAGGAGGAAATGCTCCTAAGTGCCCATTGACAAAAATTGTAGAACTCTCTACCTGTTGTAAGTACTATTTGCATAGTTTTTCTTTTTATTTATTTGTACCTCTTTAAAAAAAAAAAAAAAAAAAAAAAAAATATGTTTGCTATACCAGAGTTTAAAAGTGAAATGAATATCTTTGGATAATTTCAATAAGAATAAACATTATGAACAGAAATAGTCTGTAGGTTAATATATAATGTTTGTATGTTTGAACGACCATTAAATGGTAATATGATGGTAATTTTAAAAATATGATGTGTAATTTAAAAGTAACCAGTGAGTGGTTTCAACTTAAAAGATCAGCTGTTATATTGTTTTATTAAGATTATTTTTGATAACTTAGTTGCTTCATTATTTTAAATGTTCAAATAAATTGTGTTTTTTTTTTTGTTTATTATCAAAGTTGGTATGTTTTTCTTTGTATAAATCTCTAAATAATTAATTTTTTTATATTCACAGTAGACCTATAAGAATGGCCTAACCTTTCTGTGATTAATTAAAAAAAAAAAAAAAAAGGGAGAGAAAATTCAACTTTATTAAATTAGGACTTTAAAATTTCTTAAGTTTAAATTCATAACTGACTGTTTTAATGAACATAAATTGAAGTTCACTCAATGTTATACAATCGTATTTTTGATCTTGATTTAAGGATGGATAGATTAATAAGTGAAACAGTAATATTAAATTTAATTTCATAAAATGTTAAATTAAGCTTTAACTCTCCTCTTTCAGAAACATTGTTTTTCTAAAATATACACCAAAATTGTTTTATTTTAAAAAGTAAAAAGTAAAAAAAAAAAAAAAAAAAAAAAAAAAAAAATATCCAGTCATTATACACCACTATACGATTCTTGGTTAACCGATCGGATCTTGTTCAGAATCTCTATGGTTGTTCTAAAATTTTAGTACATCATCATATCCCTATTCTATTAACGGATTTAACTCTTTCCCCTTTTGGTCCTCTTATTGGAGGAATTTCAGGTTGTCTGCATTTTTCCAAATTATATGATGATTACACTTTTGTTAATTTAATGTGTATGGAGATTTGAGCTTGATCGGGTTGGAGTGGAGTTGGGTGTTCTTTATGCAATCCAGTATGCTACTTGATTTAGAAATCTGTTGCCCCTTACTACATTTAATATTGTCTTAAAATGATGAGTTCAAAATTATCATTGTTGTATTAACCTATTCGGATTCTTAAGTTTTGATATTTTGATTAGTTTAATATAATTTGCTACCTTTTCCATGGCAACAGATTTCAGTGGAGCTAATCAGGGTATACTTATTTTTTTTTCTAAATATTTAATTGTCAAGTGAAGATTGAGTAATAAATGAGCTTTTTAAGTTTAAGTAAGTTGTGTTTTAGAAAGAACCCCAAAACTCCACAACACTTGCATTATTATTATATGTGTTACACCCGATGGTAACTGTGCGAAATTTAATTGGATTTTTATGAAATTTTGGAATTATAACAAGATAAGGATAATTTAAATTATTACATTTGATTTTTAGTATTTTGTGATAATTTAATAATTTTATATTATTAATTTCAATATTTAATTTAGTTTTATTAAAAATATTACTTGTGTTAATTGCATTGTAAATTAACACTTTATAGTACTCTTTGCAAATAATAGCATAATTATTTGGAGATTTATCTACATAACTAATTATAAATTTGTTTTGTAGTTCTGATATATGTTTATTTATATTTTTAAAAGCTGCATGTGTAATATGTTGATAATTTTTTATAATTTCATTTTTAAATTTATCTATTACAGAAAATCTCCATTCACTAAAATACTGGATAGGTTTATTGTAATTGATAGCAATTTTATATATAAATAAATAAATATCTTGAATAAACTGCAATATTATGGATTTGATTTTACACATGTATGGAAGGCGAAATTTCGTGCCATTATGCATTAAGTTTTGTAAAATAGGTTGTTCTACAATATTAAGATCACCAGTAATAATATGACCATGTGTTGTATTTATGTACTTTTGAAATTTTGGGTCATTACAATAACAAGGGTAATTATTTGAAGAGACCATTTGTTTTGAAAAAGAATTGTAATTAAAAATTTTACGTCCAAGTGTTCGATTATATTTATATGTCTTGTGAATAGTAAAATTTTTAAATGGAAAATTATTAGTAGTGTTGTTTATGATATTGTGTAAATTGATATTATTAAATACATGATTGGAAAAATTTATAATTAGTTGTGTATTATTAGTTTTATATTTAGGTTTATTAGAAAGACTTGTATTTAATAGGTTTGCTCTTTAATGAAGAATATCATAAAAAATATCACAAAAATGTGGAGAATATTGATTCTTTTTAAATACTTTGAAATATTGGTTCAAATATTTCTTTTTAATACTAAAAATATGTTTTCTTATAGCTAACCAACTATAATCATTACAAAATTGTGCCTCAAGATCATCAAGCTCTTGTTGTATAACAATATTATCAGTGTATTTTTTGTTATTATGTATACCTCTACCAGATCTTGAAGTTTTTTTTATGCTTGAAAAATTTAATCCAGAATAAAGATTTTTATAATTTTCATATTTAGTTAAATCTGAAAAAACAGGATGTGATTTTTTGTATACTAATTGATTTAATCCATAAGGATAGGTAGTATTAAAATGTCATATATTTAGATTCTAGAAAAAGTCGTTCAGTAAATTTTTTTTGTATTTTAAGTATTTTAATAGTAATATTTTTAAAATCATGATTTTTGAAATTAGTATATTCAATATTATGAGTAGTTTGAAATTTAGATTTTTTAAATTTATCAATATGAGAACGATGTAAATTTAGCCTCTTATGTAATTTTTGACAAGACTGTCCAATATATTCCATATTACACGAATTGCATTTCCATGAATAGATTACATTGTATGCTTTGCAAAATTTTACCATATTAAGATTGTGATTATTTGAAATCTGGGACTTATCAGCTAAAGGACATGTAAGGCAACGCTTAGATTCACACTCTCGAAAACATAGAACAGGCTTGGGAGCTTGGGACAATAGAATAGGTTATCTGATAACGATCCGGGAAGATCCCTAATAATCTTCCTGTACCGAGCATTAGTCCTGGATCCACCAAGGCCTAAATTGCCAGTATCTAACATTTTACTCATAACTACCATATTGTTTGAAAGCAATAAAAATTGCAAGAGATACATAGTAAAAATTATAATTATAACAGCAAATAATAAATTTTTTAAACATCTTTATTTTTATAAAGTACTCTTGAATAACTATAAAAAGGAAAAATAATAATAATAATAAATAATAAGATTAATGATTGTTTTATACTTGATTAAATATAATAAAACTATTTACATATATACATAAAGTCCCATTAAGCAAACGAACATCAAAAGACAACAATCTAAAATCTCCAAGCAATAATAAGTCAATACAAAATTAATTTTGGCAAAATACAAAAAGAACCTGAATAAGATGTTATAAAGATGCATTTGAAAATTCAATAGATGAACAAATGATACCAAGATACAATAGAAATATTGTATAATTATTATTATTAAATACACAATTAAAAGCGCAATGCAGCTATAGTAACTATGTATTCCAAACAGAAGCTAATCAAAGTGATTTATGAGCCAAATAGGCTTAATTATGGTATCATATGAAAATCAATAATTTCTACTAGATAATTATTGAAAAGAATATGTATAAACCCTTCCATACCAATTTGCGCAATGCAGCAGAATTTTATAGAATGTTAAATAATTATAATATCTTTGAATTTCAAAAAACATATCAAGTCCTTGTAACATTCTAATTAAATCTCCTAAGAGATTGTCAGGTCTCTGGCACCTATAGGCTTAAAAACTATTGTTAGGGGACTATTGTGATTATTATCTTATTGTGTGTGTATCTTTTGTGTATTGTGAGGCTTTTCAGTACTGGAATCTTAATCCGGAGGGTAGCGAGTTGAATACAATGGGAGAAGTATGTCCTTTGTGATGTGGTCTTCCATAGATAAGAAAGAGATTGCACCCATTATTTAGGAAGACAGACCCTTGGAAACAGACCAGGAGCCCCGTAGACAGAAAGGTGCTCTGGAGAATGACCAGAGAGGAAGTTAGTTCGAACGCAAGACTGGAGCGTGTAGGTTGGTTGTTCAGAGAGCAGCTCTGGGCACGTGTGTGGAACGAGATCTCTCGAAAGGAAGAGGGTTGGGTTGGGTTGATTATTGACGGCCAATTATCTACACTTGGGATATAGGCCCGGGGGGAGTGCCCTTCGTGGGGGTCTTTCTAAGGGAACCTAACCCGTATTTACGCATGGATAAATCCACGGCTCGAAGAAAACCACGAAAACTCCGAACGATTAGGCCGACTGGCGCGATTGGGATCGAACCCAGCACCTCCCGTCTACCAGCTTCGAGAGCATAACCTCTCAGCCACTGGTGGGGCCTCGAAAGGAAGAGATATAGCGTGTGTGAGATTAATAGAAATCTCGGTTCTGAGTGAATGAACGTAGCCTAACGGTACACAGAGGATAGTTTTCTGTAATTATTTTGATTTAATATTAAACCGGATAATTCACATCCGAGTTTAAGTGTAAATATTGTTAATAAAGTGTTAGTTTAAGTTTAATTAAAAGAGTTAGGTTTTTCTTGAATATACATCACGTATCGTGTCCGATATCACGTATTCATATCGGTGGTGGCAGCATATCAAAAGACCGGATTATATTTCGAAGTCGTGTGGACGGAGAAGTGGAATCCGACAAAGATAATTAGTAATAAAGTGTAGACAGAATACCACATAGTTAATAAATTAACAAGTGCAATCATAATTTTACCATATCATTTGCTTCAATGGTAATTGGCTATAAATACTGAAAATATGAAGAATATTTAAAAAGAGAGAGAGAAAAAAAATTATATAATAAATCATAAAATGTTAATAATTTGAAGTTATATATATATATATATATATATATATATATATATATATATATATATATATTATATGTGTGTGTGTGTGAATGGGATGGATGCGGTTTTGCAGTTCCCGTAACATGCCCGACCACAGCGAGAAGAGGTGCGGTTCAGATCTCACGGTAATTCGCAAACCTAGCAATAAATCCACACAATAGAGATGATGACTAAAAAGTTTCGCCACTCTAGCCTGAGAACGAAATATTAAGACCCTCCGTCAGATTTACTTTGGAGATTGACCTGTCCGGTTGGCTTTAGGCAAACGGCCTAGCCCCCGTCTGATATCGGAAAAACGCGTTAAATGCCGGTAACTGCGGCAGAATCAACCCCTATCCCCCCCCCATCAATCCCCCCCTTAACCCTGTATATAACCTGTATTTAGCCTGTATATATAACTGTGTTTTACTCCAGAGATTAAAATAGTATAGTTTTTTACAAAAGACTCTTCAATAATCCACAATAATCTCACCAGCCTGATTATTATGATTATTACATATTATATATTATATATATATACTATAAATATAAATATTTTTTTATAAATATAAATGTTTTGCGTTTGATAACCCCGAGTATACTCGTGGTTGGCAGCGAATGGGTTAAGGAGTCTATAAAAAGTAACACTTAGATATAAACAGAAAAAACACAATTTTCAAAATTAAAGAACTTTTTTTTTTTCTTTTCTGTAGAGCATCCCGATGACATTTACAGAGTAATACAATTGAGTCCAATCGCAACACGTAAGTGAATTGAAAGCGGCTTGTAAGTAAGCTTATAGATAACTCAAACCTGAAATATTGTTTGCCCCATCTCAGTAATGTCATTTGACTGCATTCCGTACATAAAAGACTTTAGTCACTGAAAAGACAAAATTGAAAAAACAGCAGCAGTTTGCCCCATCCCACTCTGAAATTTAAAATCGACTAGGGGCATATCGAATTTCTCGAAGAGATAGTAAATGGAAAAATTGGAAACAGCCATTTTGAAGATTTTCTCCCTTAACCTATGCGAAAGAAAAGATCGGGAAATAAAAAACTAAAATTTTCCCATAAGAATCGATTCATCATGCAAAAATATTCATTCAAGCGCCGAAAAGGTATCCGAAATGTTTTCCAACGAAAGCAAATAGGAAGCAACACTTTAAAAACTCAGTGTTTTCAAAAAATTCAAGAACTAGCCTGCAGATTTTTTAAAAAATACTTTCTTATAGACATTATATATTCTGTTATATATATATAATGGAATTCCATTATATTATTTATTATGAAATTTTATAATGAAATATTTGGAATTATTATTTATATTGGAATATTATTTATGATGGAATTCCATTAAATTATCCATTGTATATAATGGAATGTACGAGGGAAAGTCATTAAGTAAGTCACAAAATATAACTAAATAATAACTTACAATGCTATTCACTTCAAAACTATTTTTATTCCTCCACCCATATATTTATGCACTTCTATCACCGTTTTATCAGTGCCCCAACTAGTACCAGCTGCATAACAATCTTTGGGTTGCTGTCTCAGCCACATGAGAACTTCGAGTTGACCACAAGAGACGATTCAAAAGTTTGGTTGGCAACTTCTTCAACATCCACCCCACAGCTTCGACTTAGCCCCAAGCGATTTCCATCTGCTGAGTCCACTCAAAAACCATCTTGGAAGCAAGAGGATGAAAAGGTTCAACTTGAAGTCCCAATGGGGTTGAGACAGCAACCCAAAGAATCTTTAACCCATTCAGCAACCCATTATATTTGTAATAATGTAACATCCTTAAAATAAACCGCAAACGATTTTTTCTCATAGACCGTCATGAAACGGAATTCTTTTGAGTGCCCCTGTAAAAAAACTAACTGCTACGCACATCATTTTCAATACGGATAATACCATAGTAAACCTCAATCACATACATCCATTGCATGTCAATTCGATTATATTTACGCGAGTTAGAGCACGGACAGACAGACGGCAGACAGACAAACCGAATTCCTGAACACTTTTCAATTTGGTTGGAAAGTGTTAAATACTACAATTTCCCGTAAAAAAAAAAAAAAAAAAAAAAAAAAAAAATCCGGATTTATCCAGAAAAAAACACCAGAAAGGAATCAGAAATATTTTTCAACGAACAAAGTTTCATTTCTGTTTCAAAATCCAGACCTAACGCAATGCGAAATCATCATTGAAAAACTCCAGTTTTTTGGGGGAGTTAATTTATTCACACATGATATATCTGACACAATACAATAAAAAAGAGCCCCCAAAAAGAGCAACATACCCAATAGCAGTGCTGTAGTTGGGTGGGAACGCGTGGGAACGCCGTTCCTAGAAATATTTGGTTTTTTACTGTAAAAAAAAAACGCGTACGAGCACAAGCCCTTTTTTTTTCTCCAGACTGTGAAAACTATACCCATTTCAATGTCTGAATGCGAAAGAGCATTCATCTGTATGAATAACATCATGACCGATGCGAAAAATTCACTCCTTATCTACTCTGTGAAAAGGTGAGTTCCCACAAATATTTTTTTTTTCAACTACAGCACTGCCCAATAGGATACTCCCAGAGTGGGGAGATAATTCCTTCATCTGAATCTTATTTCAAATCCTCACTCAACAAGGCCCAAAAAATCCATTCGTGGCAGAAGCTATGGAATATTTTACACGAAAACACAAATTGCAGCACGGATTATAATACCAGAAGAAGAGAAGAAATGAAAACAGAACAAGCCACGTCCGTTTTAATATCGTATTTATTCCAGATCCCTGTAACCGATGAATATTTAAATCATCATCCGTTCAGTTCTTTTTTTTTTTTTTTTTCACATTTTCATCGTGTATTATCTTCGCCGAGGCAGCTTTATTTTGCTGACAAAGTGCCCTATTTTATAGGGCAGGGCAGCCCACGTTTACGAACATTATTTAAAAAAAAAAAATACGAGCTAAATCTGTTTTGAAAAGAGAAATTTTTAAAGTATAAATGCTCTCTCACATTCGAAAATGCAATTTTAAAAAGGGAAAATTTTATTTCGCAGCAGTTAAGATACTGCCACCTTAAAGAACTAAGCTAAATACTGCATTAGGAAAATAAAAATAATCATCCAAAATGAAAAAGGCGATCGAACTATTAAAAAATTACTGTAAATGGATTTCAATACAAAAATATATTTCAACCATTAAGGAACTTATAAACTTTACAACACACACACACACACACACACACACACATATATATATATATATATATATATATATATATATATTATCTACTGCGTCATGCTTTCAATTTGGTAATTTGTTGTTGTTGTTTTTCCTCTATACTCTTTAATCTTGTTTTATTTTAAACTTTATTTTTGCTTCATAGCTTATTTCTCTGCATTCTGGGTGTGGTTGTCCCAAATTCATATTCTTTAGCTATTTTTTGGCTAATATGAAGATAAAACCACACATTTTATTTGTGGAAATTTAGGCATTTAGGACCTGACGATTCTGTCTAAGTTCTGCAAATTTCTATTATTCAATTTCTGCTAATTTTTACTATGTTCTTGGAATTTATGTTCAGTGTGTTGGGAACAACTGTAGTGTTGACAATTAGTTTTTTTTTTTTTTTTTTTTTTTTTTTTTTGGGGGGGGGGGGGGGGGGGTCGTTAATGTTTATTTAATGGTTACATGTCATGTGGTAAGAATCTCAAAATGCAAATATGTTTATTTAATGGTTACATGTCATGTGGCAAGAATCTCAAAATGCAAATGTACTACTTTCCCTAAAAACAGATTAAAATTATAAAAAGAAAAATAATAAATAGTGGTACAAACAAAAAGTAATGGAAAAAAAATATATTTTCAAAATATCTTCTGTTTTTTATGTACAATGCTCCAAATCTCCTGTGCACTTTTAAACTAAGTGTTACTAAAATTAATAAACTAAAAATAATACTAAAATTTAAAATGAAGATTTTATAATAGCTATTATCATGAACAGGTCTTTACAAATTTGATAAAATCTGATAGCCAGCAAAAAATATTTATCCCCCCCCCCTCTCTCTCTCTCACACACACACACACACATACACACACACGCGTCATTCATCTTCGAAAACCACCAAAGTTTTTTCATAAATTAATTGAGAAAATATAGTAACAAGCACTGTTTAGAATTATAAGTTACAAAGTTTAGACTAGTACTGGATATTTTTAATTAGACCTTTTTTAATTAATTTTTTATGGGATTTTTACCGTTGTTTCCTGTTTTGCGGCGATTTTTTTTTCATTCTTTAAAGGAAATCTTTTTAGCCCGTTATAGTATATATTGTCCTCGCGTTTAGCAAATTTTTAATATTTCTTTTTTCTTTCGATGCAATTTTTCCAACAGTGGTAAAAGGAATCCAGGATCAGTCTTTTTAGCCCAATATATTAAATTTCGTCCTTTTGCGATTTTTTTAATGAAATTTGTAGTTTTATGCCGCTCAGTTTTGTGACGTTCGTAAAAAGAATCAGATTTAATTTTTTTTAACTTAGCAGTAAATCTTGTCCTCTATGATTTATAATTTTAATTTTTAGCGATTCTTTGCGGTGTTTAACACTTTCCAACCTAGTTGAAAAGTGTTTATGACTTCGGTTTATCTGGCCGTATGGTCGTCTGCCCGTGCTCTAACTTACCGTAAATAGGCTCGGATTTCCCTGCAATTTTTATATATTATTGTCATTATCTATAGCATGTTCCCTGTTTTAACTGAAGTGTGTAGCACTTATAGTTTTTTGGCAGGGACACTCAAAAGAATTCTGTTACAGGACGGTCTATGGGGAAAAATCATTTGCGGTTTATTTTAATGATGTTACACAATTTCAAACACACTGTAATTGATATATATCACTAAGGTGCATTACAAGAAGCTTAATATGGAATAGGGTGTGCATAGCACTTATAGTTACTTTACAGGGACAGTCAAAAGAATTCCGTTACATTACGTCTATGGAGAAAACTCGTTCGCGGTTTAATTAAATAATGTTTCACTATTTTAAATGCATTGAAATTTACATATATCACTAAGGTGCATTACAAGAAACTTACTACAGAATAGTGTGTGTATCGTTCATTTATAGGGACACACAAAAGAATTCTCTACTGTCTGTTAACAATAATTCCTGGAAGTGCGTTTTAAGTTGCTAAACGCGATTTTAAATTGAACTCACCTTTTGTCTATTACTTGGTGGCTATAAATTCTTTAGATCATATACAGGGCAGCACAAAAGATCGCGAACAGATTTCCGTTTATTGACAGAAACTCCAGAAGGATAATTTTAAACTGTGCTATGCGTTTCCTAACTAAACTAAAATTTAGCATCCTATGTAGTATATATACAAATCTATAGATCCTGTACAGGGCTGAATAAAAGTATTCGGATATTTTTCCGAATATTGTATATGTTGGAAATTCCTGAAATTACGTTTTAAAATATGTTATGCGTTTTCCAAATTGTTTACTTAGATGTTATCTTTCAGCTTATTAAACGGTAATGATTTGTAAAATTATTTTGGAAGCGTTAGAAAGTGTTACATAATCTATGCTTGACGCATGATTTTTCGTTCTTGTTTATTTTCGTAAAAGAAATCGTATTTCTATCTTTTAGCCCAATTAAATAAATTTTGTTCTCTACTATTTTTTAATTTTTCCAGAATTTATGGGATTTTTAGCATTTCACGGCGATTTTTGAACAATTTCTGAAAAGAAATTCTCCGGTAAATATTCTTAAATACTGTTTGTGCTTATTTCTTAGGTCCATTTTCGGGAAAGAAAGAAAGAAAGAAAAGAGAAAGAAATGGGCAAATTAATTTACTTGATCCCCGGTGGCGACCTGGCGAACGCATTTAAGGGTCGATCCAGGCAAAATTCGGGGTCTACCTAGGGCCTCTTCACCAAAATTTATTTAATAAAACAGGCTCCTTCACAAAAATAAATTTAACAAAATGAATCTTTCACAAAAATCAGTTTGATAAAATGGAACCCTTCACAATTCTTTATAATAAAACACACAAAATTCAACAAAAACCTTCACAAAATTCCTTTTAATAAAGTAAGCCCTTTCACAAAATTCTATTCTATAAAAACTTACTATTTATTAATTATTTATTATTTTATGACGTTTTAAAATGTGTAATTTGTAAACAAAAAAGTTCACCAGAGAGGAAAACTTCAGCAAAAGGATTTTAAAAAGTTTTTGTTAATAAATGCTTGGTTTGAATTAGAGTAACTGGATTTCAACATTCATTAGAAAATGTTATTTTTCACAAAAATATAATAAATTTCACAAAAATAACCTTTATTTTTCACAAAATGGGCCCCAAGGAAAAAAAAAAACCTGCATCGACCCCTGGCATTTGATCATGATGATCTCGATTTGAATTTCCCAGCTCCCTTAACACTGGAATTTTCTCTCGGTTGATTTTAATATAACGTGAATGTAAGAGAATAAATTATGCGTCAATAGAAGGTAAACATAAAAATTTAACAATTTTCAAAAGTTTAAAAAACAGTCTAGATTAAAAAAAAAAAAAAAATCCTTTCCGTAGACTCTATCCCTTTGTGATTTAAGAAGTAATCACAATTTAGACGAAATCGCATACATAAGTGAATTTAAAAGCTTATCTTGTTCCCATTTGAATAACGTCATTTCACCGTCACATTTTTCAATGAAATAAAAGTCAGCACAGAATTGAAAAAAGAAAAGTTTGACATTCAAAAGGTGCTACTAGTACTTACTCTAGTAAAAATAAAAATCGACTAGGGCGATATCCAATTTCCGGAAAAAGATAAATGAATGGAAAAACTGCAAATAGCAATTTCTTTAACCTTATATGAAAGAAAAGATCGGGTTGTTAGAACAAAATTTTAAATTTCCCACAATTCATCCTGTAATAATATTCAAGCACCCAAAAAGGGTATCCGAAATCTTTTCCAATCCCAAGTTGCATTTCTGTTTCAAAATCCAAATCTAAACACAATGCGAAATCCTAAACCATAATTGAAACATCCCGCGCTTCTTCGGCCTCATTTATTCATTACACGAAATACTTACATCGGATACGGGTATATCCTAAAATGGACTGACTGATTTTGAAATTCAATTACTCACAAACGGTGACAGATATTAATAAAATTCTTGCAGGAGAGTAATGTAGGATGCCAGGAGTTTTTTTTACTGTTATTCCTGGTTTTAGATTCAAGTAGCAGAGATAGATGGCGCAGAAAGCAAGGGAGGCACTTCTCCATTATCCCGTCGACCACTTTTCATAACAAAAAACGATCGCCTAACAGTAACGCCCAATAAACGGGAGAACGTTGCCATTGGAATATCAAAATAAATAAATAAAATATAAGCATTTAAGGACACAGTTGATATTTTAATGAAGGAAATAACTCATAAATCAGTAAAACATAATGAAAAACACACGCAAATGTCGAATTAAAAACCACTGGATGACATAACAAACACGTATAATATGCTTTTGACATCCAGTCAATGGGACTACATTTTTGGCGTTTCATCTTACAGTTTGGCGATCGTTTTTTGTTTTATGAAAAGTGGTCGACGGTATAATAGAGAAGTACCGCAAGGGATGACTAGAGATCCTAGATTAGAGAGAGATTGGACATTGACGAAATGTCTGCCATGTAAGTTCCAAAGCAAGTGGAAGGTATAATGTATTTTCATGACTCTCTGACGGCATATAAAACGAATTTTCCATGATTTTAATACAATAGAAAGTGTTAGATGGTTATGTGTTCTACTTGCGTTCCACCTGCATTGGAACTTACATGGCGGACATTTCGTCAAAGTCCAATCTCTCTCTAATCTAGGATCTCTAGGGAAGACAATGGATGTCCGCCCCGGCATCCATTGCCCAACTTTCGCTTTAGAGTATAAGTGCAATCCCGGAGCGAAGACTGCGAACCAAATAGGCGCGGCCTAATTTGGAAAAAAATCCTGCATGAATGCGAAGGAAGGAGGTTAAATATATGGAGTGTGTCGCATTCGCCAATACAATCTTGTTCTTAGGGCCCGAATCTGACCCACTCTATATATTTAACCTCCTTCCTTCGTATCACCGTACCCAGGGGTCAGAAAAACTACTTTTTCATTGTAGCGAACTACAACTACATTATCAAAAATGTAGTTAACTACAACTACTTGTTCTAAAAAGTAGCGACTACAAACTACTGCTTAAAAGTAGTCACTACATCGCTACTTTCAGATTTTGTCAAAGGATTCAATGTTCAATCCAAATTGAAGACACGGATTCAATAATACTCCGGAGACCTTTATCTGCTGGTATACAATTAAATAAGTGCGATATAACCGAGGACATTAAAAAATAAAAAATATATATCATACAAAAAATGTTTTGTGTTCTAGAAAATTACAGAAAAACAACTCGAAATGCAAACAATAAATAAATCTGCTAATTAAGCAATTCGAAATAACAAGTAACCCGGCATTAAAACATGAAGACCTAATAAAGATAAATAGTCAACCAAGAAAATTAATTCCTTTAGTGGATTAGTATACTTGATTTTAGCAGCAAGTGTCAATGGAGAAAATCTATGACTTCATGCGATGTGTTACTATACATTGCAACTCAGATTTGTCGCTGAAATTTGGAAATTATTATGCAGAACAAATTTTCCACAAAAGAAGCAAGTTACGGCCACGTGATTTGTAGAATGTCACATTTTCCCCCCCTTGAAGTAGCGTTAAAAGTAGCGTCGATTCTCGCTACAAACTACTGATTTTTTGTATCGCGCTACTCGCTACACTACATTGTTCAAAATGTAGCGCGCTACACTACAAACTAATAAAAAAAAGCACCGACTACTGTAGTTTCGCTACTTCCGACACCTGATCGTACCAAAGAAATTAAACCGAAACTAGTGTATAGGATCTTTGATCGTACCAATGCTGGGTGATTTCTGCTTCTGTCTCGGTTAGGACGTCTATTGCTCGCACAGCCATCTATTGTTGGTAATTCGAACTAAAATAAGGAATCGCACACTTTAAATAAGAAAGAGTGACTATTCACTCCGGAGGAGTGGATATTCACTCTATCGCAGAGTCAAAATTTGCCCAACCTCTTTAGAGTGACTATTCACTCTAGGAAAAAGTGAAATTCTTGACTCTCTGAAAGAGTGAATACTCACTCCTGAGAAGTGAATATTCACTCTGAACAGGAGTGGATACTCACTCTCTCAGAAGAGTGACTATCCACTCTTGCAAAAGGAGTGAGTTTTTTCACCCCTGATAGGAGTGAATAGTCACTCTTGCAGGAGTGACTAAAATTCTTGAATTAAAAAAGATAAACTCATTTTTACACACGCTTGTTCGTAGGCGGTCACCCTCCCAAGTAGTAACCGAGTTCGTTGCTGCTTGACTTCTGCGCTCGTACGAGAACTGGTACCTACAGCATCAGCATGTTACATCCGCTAACAATGAAAAAGTTCTTATTACATTATTTTAGCTTTGTTTCTTTTGCGGTATTCGAGCACACTTTTTATATTTGTGTAGAAATCACAAATATTTACGGTGTTTCTCAACTGTGTAAATAAGAAAACTGAAACCTTCTTTCTGTATCATATAATACAGAGACTGTTCGCACATTTTTTAGACAAATTTGATAAATGATTTAAAACAATGGAATTATTTTAGAGGAAAAAATTCTGACAACAACTTATTATGTGTAATTTATATTATCGTCTGATACTTTCAAATTTAGTACATAGTAAAAAGATACCAGATGGAAAAAAAAAACAAAAACAGGGAAAATAGAGCCCATTTCAAGGCGGAAAAAGAAGTTTCAGGTAAGGATTTATGACTATCGCAAATTTATCTTAGAATGGGAAAATAAAAATAAGAATATTGGACAAAAATGTTACAATCAATTCATTATATTATTAAGAGAATGTGTTACATCCGATATTTACAGAAAAAATGCCATTTTCTTTATTACAATGACTTTTAAAGGGTGAAACTGCATCAAAGCAAAGCTACTGCTCATACTTCAAAAACTACCGCTGTATTCGTTGAAAACATTAAAAACTCACACAGGTATTGTATTTATACCTTTCAACATATTCCTCCAGTCACCTGACGTTTCTCTTATGGTTTATTGTTCATTGGGTCTGCTGAAAAGAGCTCTTTCAAAGGGCAAAATCACCACGATTGATCGAATCTGGAAAGTTTTTAAAGACGCATGGGAAGCAATAACCCTGTAAATTTTACAAAAAACCTTCTACCATTGAAAGCATTACGCAGAATTAGAATCAAGAAACAAGATTATCATACAGATTATTTCAGAAAGCAATATTCATATTTTAAACGTTAAAAACAACAACGCCGAAATCGTCTAAAAAATGTGCGAATACCCGTCTGTACATTTCCGATATGACAAAAATTCCGTTGCAACAAAGCAGTTATTTATTTATTCATTCATTTTTTTTTCTTGCTAATAATGTTTCCATAATTAGAGCCCGATTAAGATTGTCCGAGGCCCAGGGCCTGTTTACCAAATAGGCCCGTGAAGCCGAAGCTTACCCACTGAAATACAAAGGGGCCCCCAAATTTACTTTCCAAAACTAATTTTTAGGGGGAAATTTTCAGTCAGGGTAAAAAACGTTTTTTTTTTGTTAAATTATAGCTGTTAAATTTTTCCTAAGACTATTACCGACACATTTATACTCTTTTTTTTTTTTTTTTTTTGCTATAATAAATGGTATAAAATCAGTGATTAAATGCAACGTTTTTCATAATTTCATATTATTTTTCAATGTAGTGCCCTTGCAACTCAATACATTTAAGATACACTCTTGTGTGCGAATTCTTGAGTGCAGCCCTGTACGAGGATGGTTCGAAAAGTCCCCGGCCTGAAAAAGAAAATACAAGATTTTTGACACTACTTCATTTCATTTTTAAACTTGCAACATAATACATTTCCGAAGACTTTCGAGAAATGTTCATTCTTTGGCGTTTTGGGTCGCGGCACGCATCGAGCGGAAAGCTTTTTCATACCCAAAACGTGTAAATTTTGGTGGACACTTGATAGGGTTGCAATGTCAGCAAGTTCGCGTTATCTTCCATCAGCGATCATTCCATACGGCATTGTGAATTTTTGAGACGATGTCGTCGGTCGTAGCGGTTTTTGGAAGTCCTAAGCGTTCATCATCGGGAATGGGATTTCCTACCTTGTAGGTGCCTACTTTTTAGGTGCGTTCGTAATTATATAAATACGTAGCACCTATTGTCGTCGCTTGGTCCGTCCGTCCGTCTGTCTGTCCGTCCGTCCGCATAGGACAACGCAAAAACTACCCAACCGAATGGTTTGAAATTTAAGATATATTATCTTTGCAGATTTTTGTCGAGACATTTCAAATTTTATAAAAATCGAATCAAAACTTTAGGAGATATTAATAAAAATATTTATTAAGAAATTTGAATTTTTTTTTTTAAATCGTTGCTTTCTTGTTGTAGGAGCTTCCGAGGTTGAATGGTCAAGCGACCGAGATCCTTATTTTAGGACAGAAATGAATCTGCAGACGACAGAATTCATTTCACAGAATTAAAAATCATCAACATCTGAATATTTATAGAACTAGCTATAGTACGAACGCACCTCATTTGTCACGTTTGACGTACAATTTCCAACTTGTTTATCATTGAATAAGAAGGACAAGAATCCTTTAAGATAGACTGTAACTCGTTTTGTATGTTCGTGGGGGTTAAGTATTTTTTAACAAAGTATTTTATGACGGCTCGAACTTCAATTTTTCCCATTTTTCGAAAATGTCAAAACTTATTTTACTTTATCGTCCAGCAATAACCCATAAACTCACGTGTCTGACACTCGGCGGCATGTCATCTAAAGGATCTTACTTGTTCCATTTCTGTGTTAGGCCGAGAACTTATCAAACTGCCCTCGTACCTTTAAAACTAACGGTATAGCTATGGGTCAACCATACGAGAGGACATCCTCTATTTTACGCAAAAATTTTATGTCTCATTTCAAATTCTCATTCAACGAGATATACACAAATCCATTCACGGTAAGCACATATATTATATTTTACGCGAAAACGCAAATTGCAACACGGATTATAATACCAGAAGAGAAGAAATAAAAATGGGGAAAGTAAAGAATATTTATACTGAGGAGGATTTTATAACCCGGAAGTAGGGCTTCTGTAACAATGATGAATATTTAAAACCCATACAGGTTTTTTTTTATTTATGTTTTCACCGAGTATTATCTTCGCCGAGGCTGCTTTCATTGACTGCCAAAGCATCCTATTGCATCGGGGGTATTTGCCCACTTTATTTAAAACGAAAATTTACGAGCCGAATCTGCTAGTGTATAAATGCTCACGCACATAATAATGCGATTTTACTTAGATTTTTTTTTCCTTTTTCAAATGGAGTGTCAAAAAAGCAAAAAAATATTTCTATTTTAAAGAGATACATTTAGATTAAGAGCCTACACTAGTCATGCGCAGAAACGCGCAAACTAATGTTAAGCCAATGGGAAGGTTATTTTCAAATTTCTCACTCTCATTTTAATATTTTTAAATGATTTTTTTTTTTTTTTTGCCACTATAACACAATTTAAATTGCATATGGGTAAAGTTGCAACTCAAAACGTTATTATTCAAATAACGATTATAATCAAATAATAGTTAATATTAATTTTATATAAGGGTACTTTCACTTTCAGAACCGGTACAAAAATTGAAAATGTCAGCTTATAAAAAAAAAAAAAAACTGCAACAAAAATCGAGAAAGTAAAAACTAACAACGTTAGAGATCGACCTCAGCTGTATCTAAAATCATTAAAAAATAATAAAATGCGAGGAGAAATTTGAAAATAACCTTCCCAAAGACTTAACATTAGCTTGAGTACAGCGCCTAGAATACATCGTGTGGAAATCTGCTACAAAATAGTACTAAAAAATTGTATCCAATAACTGTTCAACGTTGCTGAAAAGATAACGATGGATTGCAGCGCCATCTGCTAGTTCTTCTCAACGTAAACATTGTATTAGAATGTTTCGGCTGACGTTAAGTATTTATACTTAAATTATATCCTTATCTCGTCTGACTTAGTGATTTTTATAAGCCTTTTTAAAATTATGAAAGCATGGCTAAAAAACGTGATACGCATTGTTTTGTCTCTGGTTGCAATACTCCATACAAGAAAAGTAAAATATCGTAGGAGCACCGTTGCACATTTATGGGCTACAACTTTTTAGCACCTTTTAAAGCATTACAAGGATAGCCGGTTTCCACACTATATGTATTGTAGGCGCTGAGCGTTTCTTCACGTGACTACTGTAGGCTCTTAACGTTAAAAGCTGAGCTCAATCCCGCATTAGGAATTTATATTGATTAAAGAAAAGACAAATCTGCTGCACGTAGAGATCTGAAAATGTGGATGAGGATAGCACAAGACAGTTCCGAATGCACCTGAGGCTCAGATTTTTCATATATTTTTTTTTAATTTACCGAATAAATTAAACACCATAATGGACGTCGCAAAACGGAGCTCCGTAGCATAAAAGATCCGATAATTGAAAATGGCTTTTTTTCTTTTGCAGTGTCTTTTAAAATCCCTATTGGCCATAAAAAACGAAAAAAAAAATTACTTTTTTCATTATCGTACTTTTTCCTTTCTGACGGTGTAATACGTTTAAAAAATATCAATATATACAGAATATATCATCCAGTTAAAAAAAAAATATATCAGCGTTTCAAGAAAATTATTTTCGAAACGTCTTTTTTTGTGTTCTTTTTCACTTAAGTCTGTTCTCTAATCCGAAGAAGCTACTTTCAGCCACATTTTTAAATACATTTTTGTTCATAAACGCATGAAATGGGTAGGTGTTACTCAGAAACTTTTTATTCGAAACACGTTTTCCATTTTTTGGCAAAAGCAAAAAACACTGTCAAAGTCGGCGTTTTGAACTGAATTCTCGATACTTCAGCGCCAGAAAGGAGAAAAACACCTCGATAAATAATTTATGTATAAAAAAAATGGGAAACTCATATCGATTCCAAATCGCTTCCATAAACGCATCCTGCCCATTTTATGCCTTTGCATTTAAAAATGAATCAAAAGTTTTACGTTGCTCAACCGATCATTCTTAAGCATTCAATTATGCTTATTTAATAATCTATTTGAATAACGTAATTTCTGTTCGCGTGAGGCCCCTTTCCATAGAAATTTTTGCTACGAAGAAAAAGATGCGGTCCACTCATTAATCCGTAGGGTCATTTGTAGACCGCGAACAAGTCTCAACCCCTGATACATAGTTGACGTGAAAACGCAAATTGTAACATCGATTATAATAGCAGAAGCGAAGAAATAAAAATGCAGCAAGTCTCGTCCGCTTTGGTGCATTTATTGCCGGAATGAGGCTTCTGTAACCATGATATAATGAATATTTAAAACCCGTTCAGGTTTTTTTTTTCATTCTGCCCAGGCAACTTTATTTGACTGCCAGACTATAATAACATTATATCGGACAGCCAACGATTATAGCACGTCTTTTAAAGCAAAAATTTACGAACTGAAAAGTATGTTTCGCCCAAAATAAATAAATAAAAATACATGTATAAATGATTTCGCGCATTATAATGCAAATTCATCTATCTTCTCCCCCTTGAAAATGCTATGTTTGAACAGCAAAAATTTTATCTTGAAGTAAATATAAGGCGTACGGCCTAGTCTCACGGTTTTCAAGTTTCAAGGCATAGTGATTGTTAGACAAGCATTTTACCGAAAAAAGCGCATCCTTTTACTCGTGTATGCGAGTTGGATTGTAATTCTGATTTTTCCCAGTAGGGGGCGAAAGTGTAGGAAATGGCAGAAAACCAAGCTTTCATTGGATAATTAGCTTTTGATTGCTGTCTAGGCCTGGTGACGACACCGAGGGGAGAGAAGGGTAAAGGTGGATCAAAAGGCACCCATGGTTTTGGATTGAATTGTTTCTTCACTCAACAGGGTGTGAAGGGGGACTACAATGTTCAGTCTGCAAAGACTGAGCACATGAGGAGTACAGCGGATACGAGAAGTAAAAGCTGAGAAAGTCATTACACGACAACATTAAAAATGGCTTGAAAATCTGAAAACAAAAGATACTGTCCTAAAAAATGTATATACGTTTTGAAGTTTGATTCAAAATTTCTAACAAACTTTTGGTTACTGGAAGTGTAAAAAACTTTATTTCTGATGAGTACCCTGTTTTACCCTACTACGAAAATGTGAGGCTGTTTCAGAGGGTCCTAGAAAACGCCTTTTGCCATGTCGAGAAAAATTTTGTGTGTCAACAGGTGTGGTTTTTCAATAGTCCAGATGTCCCCAAATATTTTTGTGGGGTGTTCCGATTTTTTTGCCCTTCTAGACTTTAATCAACAAAGGAAAACCGTTAGGTACCCAGTTTTACCCTACTTTCCACTATATTATTATGTGCCAGTGCATTTATACATTTAAAGAAAATTCATAAACAGATTTAGGCCGTACATAACGTCCTATTTTATTGGGCACCGTACGTTTTCGTACATCTAACATTAAAATAAAGCTGTTTCGACAGAAGGTTCACTCTGAAAACGACATTTTCAAACCACTGAGCAAAACATACTCTAATCTGAGTCAAAATGGCTCCGAACCAAAATGACTCAAGTTTGAAACATGTGTAGACTCATTTCTGAAAACGGGCACACACATCCTATTTGAGTATGTCCATGTTTTAAAAATGAGTTTGAACTAACCTCTATGTGCTCCGTTTTGACTATGTCCATGTTTCAATATTCAGAGTATATCTGGTATTTCAGAATTGAAAGCATTGAGTCATCCAATTTGAAACAAAAAAATTCATAAAATGAAAACACCGATTGACTCAGATTTGAAAGTGTCCTTTTTCCCCCACGCAGTACACGGTAAGAATAAATAAATAAAAAGCTGTACGGTTTTTAAAAATCCATCATTGTCACAGAAGCTTAATCCCGGGTTGTAAAAATCGTCCTGGATATAATGAAACACAATACTAAAGCGGACGAGACTTGTCCCATTTTTATTTCTCTTCTTCTGATATTATAATCCCGTGTTGCAATTTGCGTTTTCCGCCGAAAATGGATAGCTTCTGCCGCGGATGGATGTCTGGGTCTTGTTGAGTGAGAATTTGAAATAAGGAATCCTTCCTCCCCTACTCCGGGAGTATCGTATGTATGAAGTATGTTCCTCATCCTTTTTATTGTAAGTGTCTCGCTGTATGAATAAATTAGTCCGAAGAAGCGGCAGTTTTAAGTGTTTCAATTATGGTTTAGAATTTCACATTTTTGTAGAGCTTGGATTTGGAAACAGAAATGACACTTGGTTCGTTGGAAAAGATTTCGGACACCATGAATATTTTTACAGGATGAATCGATCCTTATACAGGGAATTGCAGTTTTTCTCGAACCCGATCTTTTCTTTCATATGGGATAGAGAAATGAAATCTTCAAAATGGCTGTTTCCAATTTTTCCATTTACTTATGGGGAAATTGGATATCGCCCTGGTCGATTTTCATCTTAGAGTAGATGACAGACTTGCTTTTTTCAATTCTGTCTTTTCATGGCGAAAGGTGAAGGCTTTTATGAAGTAAAATTACATTATTCAAATGGGAACGGTACTTCAGGTTTTCAGTTAGATAAGCTTACAAGACGTTTTAAATTCACTTGCGTATGCGATTTTTTTTATATATAAATTGTATTACATTGTAAATGCTAACAGGACGGTATGCTGAAAGTTTTTTAAAGATCTGCAGGCGAGTTGTTGAATGTTTGAAAAAACTCTTGAATTTTTATGCTTATTTCTATCTGCGCTGAATTCATTCTTTTTATAACAAATAGGGAATTCTAGTTTTTGGATGAGGCGAAAGACGAATTGCCATCGGAAATAAAATCTTGTCGTTGGGGGCCACCGTAATACTTGCCACTTAATGGATATGCATAATATAAAATATGAAAGTAAAACATGTGTAAACTTTTTATAAAATACATTGCCATTCGAATGAAATCGTGGCTCGATGACGTCCTACACTTTAAAGGCTCTATTACTGAAATGCGTAAAAAAACATCCTTAAAACTTCAAAAATGATAATCTTATTAGCCAACAGTTTACTGAGTTGGATGAAGCGTCTCATCTCCAATTAAAATAGATCTTTGAATTGAAATTGGAATGAAATACAGGGTCACGAAAAATCGAAGCGTGTGGAAAATAGGATTACAAATATCTAGGCAACTCATGATCCGATCGACTTCATTCTTTATGCAATATTTATGTTTTTTATTGTCTTTTATAGCCACTCTGTCTTTTATATACCTTTTACCAGAACGAATATTTCGAGAGTTCGAAAGAAATAGTTCCGGATAATCGAGGTTACTGAAATTCAATAAGCTGCTTCTCATTATTACATACTAAGTACATAAAAAATTTTAAGTCTCTATCTCAATTTGTTCGGGAGATAAAGCGTTTACAGGCACACAGACAGTAATTTTTTTTTTTCTAAAAATATGTTTTTTGGAATCTCCAGTGTCTGAAACGTGTAAATCCGTCAAAATTTTTTTTTCGATTTTTAAAACGATTACAAGATATACCCTATATCACGTATGATGGGTAAGTAATAAAAATTGGCAATAATAAATTCCCCCATATTTTTTGAGTACTCAGTTTACATAGGGGGCTTTCACGTTTAATAAATGCCCATTTTAAAAATTGTGCAAATTGAGAATTTATTTTTTTTTCCCATCAAAACCAATGTTTGCTATCCATGAGGAAAAATATGTATGCGACGGATGATGCAATTTAGATTAGGCGCCAAGTCTTGTTTGCTATCATGACAATTAAAAATATTAATCCATAACCTAAATGACCTAAATATATTTTTCCGACGAAATCTAATCTAAAATCTGTTATTACTGAACTTGAAACTGTTGCACTAACTTCACATAGTGAAGATAAAGAAAAAATTAGCAACATTATGTACCATGAACTTAACAAACTTCTTTTAGCTAGACAACATAGAATAGAGCCGTTGCAGATTGATTTCAAGAATAGTAAAATAATTTTTCAATCAAGAGTTTATTTCCCATCCATTATCCGTGAATCAATAGAAATATATTTTCGAAACGATAACATTTGCAACGAATCGTTTTTTTTTTTAATTACCTAAAATTTGGCACGCGATTACAGATTGAAAAAGCAATAAAAATAAATAATTTTCACGTTTTCCAGTTTGACCAATTTAAGCACATGCTTGCATTGGACATGTGATCTCGTGATTTATGTTTACCATTTTCAAAAACTTTGCGAGAATTTTTTATTTATCATTTTGATCTGAAGATGTCGCCGTTATAGACTGAAGGAAACATATATCTAAACTATATTAAAGGGTATTTTTTTGTTTTTATCACTTTAAGCAATAATTACACTTTAATTTAAAGTTAAAAAGTGATTTTATTATATTATTTGTAACATTACTCCAATTAAAATTTAGTTCACGTCATATTTGACGCTTCCACCCTCTATTGGGAAAAACCAGAGTTACGGACATAAAAAGATTGTGCGCGAGAAATCGCGTGCATTTTCGATAGACGACTTGCTAAGTAAACTCATGCAGCTCTTCGGGGTATTTTGACAAAAGGGTTGACTAATCACGACATATATCTGGACTCTAGACCTGACTTGCAAAGGAACATCTGTATTGGGAAAATAATAAAGAAAGGTTCTCGCTGAACTTGTTTGTGTAATTATTGGGTCATCGACTACACTCTACAAACTGACGATGTCAGTGAAAAATAAATGTGAGAGTCCACTTACATGACACGTATTTATGACTGTAAATAATAGAGACTTCGTGGCACTTGGGCGTAAGAAGGAGGATCATTGGGAGTGTAAGATATTCCCCTCGTTTTGCTGAGAAAAGTAAAAAAAGGCGCGTTTTTATCAGGCTATCTCGAATTATCCCTCTATCAGAGTGACATTTCTGTAAATAACTTTTTATTCGCAGGCCGTAAAATGTTTTCGAGTGTTGGGCCAAATTCAATTCTGACAATCTGAAGTATCATAATTTTATGAACACTTGGAAAATCTGAAGGCTCTCCTGACATGGGAATGTAATACTTCTCTACATGCTTGAGACCCTATGGTAAGTACTCGACCTCCATTCGAAATACAATAGTAGAGCCTGGACATATACACGGCTGAAAAGAGGACTTGAACGATAGAGAGTGAGCTAGATGCACCTCTGATTTTTTATCTGTCGCTAGTGAGGCGAGCAGGCAAAAGCCGGGACTTGGTCCGGTCATGCGAAGTGTACGAAGCCTGGACGTAGGCTCATTTTTACCGGGAGAAAAGGTTATCCCCGAAGAAGTTACGAACATTGCTAAGAACATTAGCGAGGCCAAACCTACGGGCAGAATATAATTCTGTCGAGAGACTAATTTAATGTAGTCTAGTTGTTATTTTCTAAAAAATTCTTTCTGTCTAGTTGTTGAGTACGTTGGGCTGTCCTGTAGCTGAGTAATAAAAACCTCTAAAAAAGCCATCCTGACTCAGTCTATTGGTCGTAACGCTACAGGAGGAAGTGCTTCCGTGGGCGTGTGTATGTGCGACCCCTTGATTTACAACGTTGGGGTGACGAGTTAAAAAACTTGAGTGAAACATAAGGAAGGTGTGTTGGCTTACCTTTTCGTCGTAGAATCCTTTGTCGTCGGTCCTTTGAGCTCCGAGCAGACGGTCCGTTTCCTGATCTGTGTCGCAGTCTTCTAGAACAAAACCGTAAAAAGCATTACAAAAACAACTCATCATAACAGAGTGCAACGACATTAACAATGTTACATCAATAACTTAATTGAGACAACAAATTACACAGATGTTAACCGATACTATTGCAGAACCTGAGATGTCATGAACTTCCCCTCATTTGATGAATACTTTTGTATACAAAATAAGATAGTATGGTCGAACTCAGTTACATTGAAGATGAAGTAGCATTTCCTGATGATGACTCGTTAGAACAGTTCTTGGAATAATAACCAAATAAAATTATTAATACTTACAAAATGTTCCTTATGACGGAGAATATTATTACTTTAAAGATAGTAAATTTAAATTAATTAATAGTTTTATTCAGTCACACAAACGTAGCCGGACAAACGAGTATGGTGCGTAAGGTTATTAATAACTAACTCAGGCCTTCCAGAGATATTCAATAAAAAGTCCAATTAATGCGATAGGCAATATGTGGCTTTTATTTTTAAAGATAAAAGGGCAAACAATATTGGTCGGAACCAGAGAAAAACAACATCTGATCATAACATATGATCATTAGAAAAGTGATGAACAGTTTTGACACTTGATTGCAAGTGTACCAAGCTAAAAATGAAACCCTGATCTGTACTAACCCTAAAGCATCCTTCATATAATATAAATTTTGAATTCCAATCTAGCCAAGCAATTCATTCATTGGCGTAACTGAAATTTTAACCCACACATTAAGATGCGAATGCTGAACGCAGGGAAATGTATACTTAGAAGCAAAAAAAGACAAGAGATACAAATGCATGGCACCCTTTATCGTGAACAAAGTAAATCATTAAGAGCGGAAATAATCCCTTGTATTGATTACAAATTGTAAAGATTAACAAGAGTAGGCCATCTGGTAAAAAGACTCTTATTTATTCATTTTTAACGACCCTAAAAATAGGCAATTGAGGGATCCTGTGCAATAACAAGACAAGTGAAGTTACTGTGATTCTCAGTTTTCAGATTTATGTAATCATCAGCTTATGAGGAAATATAAATTTTATGGTCATAAGCAAAGAAAAGATGCTAGAAAACGCTTCTTAATAGAAATGTATATGCAAAAAAATTATGTTCTAAATTAAAATATTAAATTAAATAGTAAATTTAAAAGCGTTATAGCTGAAACTCCATTTCACTTCCCTTGTTATTGCAGAGGACCCTTCCATTGAACTGTTAAAGATTTTAGGATGAGAAAGTTTTTTTTTTTTTTTTTTTTTTTTTTATTTAATGAACGGTTGTAAAGAACTAGTAAGCGTTAAAAAGGATGATATTTATTGTTTTTTTTTTTTGTTTTTTTTTTTCTTTATTTAATGAACGGTTGTAAAGAACTAGTAAGCGTTAAAAAGGATGATATTTATTAACCGCAAAAGAGAGGAAGAAATTAATCTATTTTTAAAAACGGAAACTAAGTTTTAAATAATTATATCTGTACAAGGAGAAATTTTAATTGCGGACAATGAATGATGGGATGATTGCATTATCACATATTTCTCCCGATTTCCCATGAAAAATTAAAAGCACCTAACAATGCCCGACTTGATACACCTACATGAAACTTAGTAATATAATACACATTATTAAAACTTCCAAGACGATCCTGCTTACGGGTAATAACTTTAATTTATTAATTAGACTGAAGCAAGTTAAAAAAAACTATTTTTAAAACAAATGACTGAAGCAAAAATAACATGAGCCTCATTTCATCAAAAGTTCTGAAAGTGCCACCCGTAATTCGACTTTGCTCGTTATATTTCAGTTTTTGTCATTACAACAGAGATTTTTACGCTTGTTAAAACGGGGGTTAGTAATCTGGCAGCAGCCACGCAGGCAGTCATCTGGTAGCGACTACAAACCATTCTACTTTATTAACTCAAAAATTATTTTGGCTTCGGATCTGGGCGATTTAAAACGAAATATTGTTGAACCTAAAAACTGGGGATTTTACTTTGGATAATAAACAAAGTTTACGTTTTAATCCATATGGAAACCTTTTTAAAATAGGCACTTTTGGGAGAATAACTCTTCGCAACACTTCGAAAAGTCATAACATCCGTGTTTTATTTGTAATAAAGAAAAGTCGTAACATCCGTATTTTATTTGTAATCAAAAAGTTACCTCTTTTTAGGGGCTTGTTTAGAACAAGAAAGTGAGCGACGAAAAACAGAGTTTATGAAAAGGATGGCTATATAAAAGTAAGGTCTCTTTATTATGGCTCGTATATGTGAATTGAATAATAAAGAAACTCTTTTCTCGGGTTATTCACTTCCCACATACGTACACACAAGCACAAGTAACCAGAAAACATACAACACGTATAACATTTTGAAGACTTCATTAAAAGGGACTTACTTCTCTTCTTCAAAATATAAGAAAAAAGAATGCAGCAACATAGGAAGGTGATTCTACGGAAGCTGGTAAGCAAATGTGGTTAGTGTTGCTTTGTTTCTTTTTACACTCTTTTATTTAAGGGGTTACATACCTTCTCAATTTAAAAAAAAAAAATCGAAGTTTTTTTTTTAACAGAAATTAAATTCTTACAGTGTGTAGAATTGTGGGTAAAAAGATTCAACGTGATATCTCAATCATTAAGAAAGATATGAGCAAAAATGTGAGCGGGCGCACGATCTATAAAACCGACCTTGCCGAAAAGATTCTACTCCCTTATTGAAGCTGCGGCGAAGGAAAAGCAATTAAGAGTAGGTTGAAAAATATATATATCAGTATATATTTTTTTTTCTTCTAAAACTTTAAACGCGGTTTTCTGGTAACTACATTTTTCAACATGGGCAGCGTGATAATTTGAACAATTTTTAACATTTTTGGATAAAATTTGCGCTTATCTACGCATAATTAAATTAAAGGCCATCAAGCCTTAAAAAAATCAATAAGTTTAAAAAAGTAAAAATTTTTGACGAAAAATGAAATTTTTTTTTCAAAATAGCGCTATTTTCTTATTTTTCAAGAATTCAAAAATTTGAGTCGACAGCCCTTGGATACAACCTTATTTTACAAGAAACTGTATTTAAATTTTAATTTAAAGATTAAGAAAGATTTTAAAATCTTTTTGTTTCTACAGGAAGTTAGGATGGCTGCAGGTTCCGACTTAATATGTGACCCAATTTAACAAAAATATTTTTAAATACTTGAAGCAATAAAAAACAAAGTGGAATTATTAGTTTTCAATTAATTTTACTCTCCTTCCTAAAAAACAAATTCCAAAATATGTCAATTTTTTCGACGCCGAAAACGTACGTAACCCCCTTAACTTATCTTGTTTTTTGTATGTAAAGATGGAATTTTGTTATCCATTTCTCACTCAGTTCCTGATAGGCTAAAATTATAAAAATTACGTTCACAGGTGCGTTTCCGATGACAATACAACATTTCCATATTTTTAGAACTTAATCTTAAATTAATAAATTAGTTTTAAGACATTTTTCCATTAACTGGCTGCAAGTGATCCATCGCCAAATATTCTTTATGGTTACAATTGCGTATGAGTTACAACAAAATATTTTAAACACTGAAAAAAAAATATATATATATATATATTAAAAAATACGCTTTAATCATTTAATAGTCTCATATTAGTTAAATTAAGATTATACGATGAGAAATCAATTTAGAAATCCTAAAAAGATAGTTTAAAAAATGCTCTTTTCCCCCTCTTTCATGTTGCTCTATCTTAAAAAAGTATCAGAGCAAAACTGATATATTTTAAAAATAAATTCAATAGTTCGCGCTTTCTACCAAGTGTAAATTAAAGAGGTAAATTTCCATAATCGAAGCCCACGCCCAATTAACGTATTGTGACGGGAATCTTTTGGAGAAATCTAATTGCATAATTAGGCGTGGTTTTCAAGATAAACATACAATGTTTATAACAGAGGGTTTTTTTTTTTTTTTTTTTTTTTTTTTTTTTAAACTATTTTTACTATTATACTTATTAATACTTTCGAACAAAGTTAAAAAGCGTTTATGATTTCCGTCTGACCGCACTCTAACTTTCGTAAATATACTTCGATTTCCACGCCATTGATATATATTATTGAGGTTTACGCAAGTATTTAAAATAAAGAGTGTAGCGTTTATAGGTCGTTTATAAGAACACACAAAAGAATTCCGTTATGTTATGGTCAATGGAGAAAAAATAGTTTACGGTACATTTTATGGACGTTACACTACTTCAAATATAATGAAATACACGCGCATTACTGATATGCACTACAAAATGTTTATTATTGAGTATGGATTGTGAGAACTTATTCTTCATTTACAAGGGCACACAAAATAATTCCATTGCGATACTAACTTGGTGCGATCCTTGCTGGAGGTGCGTTTTCAGTCGTGGTATGCGTTTTTAAGGTGGTTGGTTGTCCAATGCTCAACAACGCGAGACTTTTACACATTTTCAGACTCATTTTTAAGCGCAAAGGCATAAAAATTGACATGCCTGACTATGGAAGCGATTTCGAATCGAAATGAGTTTTTATTTTTTTAATAAATAAATTACTTATCGAGTTATGAGCGATTCGTGTCACGTAACGACACGATTTTTCCGGTTCTGCGTCCATTCGTCACACACAATTCATCGCGGAACAATCCATCGCAGCGTCCATTCATCGTGGTGTCCATTGTTCTATCTTGTTTCATGATATTCCCAAGGGGGGAAAAAAAACTATGTCGTATAATAAGCAGAATTTTAATAGTGTTGAATTTTTAGGTCAATTTCGTAGAAACATCTTTCTTAAAATTATATCAATTTTCAAATAATTACCCAAACATAGTTTTTTTTTTCCCCGAAACGCGCTAGCACTTTTCTTTTAAAAACTAAAAACAATAGGATCATATCATAGTTAAAAAATTCGGAAATATATTTACGGTGTAATGGAAAACAGAAATGTGAAAAAAAAAAGAAAAAAGAAATCTATTGAAGTACAAAATTTTGAGAAGACTTAATCAGGTTTTCTCCTAAACAGCTTTTTCCCCCCCAATCCCTTCTTTCTAGATTTCGAAAGAAATATTAGGGAGAAAACGCCATTTGGAATAGGAACTAAATTGCGATAAAAATAAAAAAATTCCATTTTTTTTTTTTTTTTTTTTGGGGGGGGGGGGGGGGGGGGGCGACAGAAAACAATATCGCAAAATGTTGTCAAGATTATAAAAAAGAGGGGAGGTGGATAGGTGAGGGGAGAAGTACCGTCAACTTTTTAAAAAATCGAAAAACTTAAATATCTTTCTTTGTATCAAAACTATATAAAGTTTCAATTTCAATGGAGAAAGCAATGTCAAGAGAGTGGGAAGAAAAATTAGAAAGATTTAACTGAAAAATGGCGTTACACTCAGAAAAGTCTTCTGGCGATCTACGACGGCCATTTAAATTTTTAAACTGCGATCTCATAAGGCTAATTAGGCATACTTAAAATTTATAACTATTAAACCTTATAACTTAGCAATATGCGATGATTATTTCTACGCTAAAAAGGGCGATTTGCGATGACTATTTAAATATTTACAAATTGCGATTTGTATTGAAGTGCTTAAAAATAGATAGCTAGTAAAAATAGTGACCTACGAAACGCATATTCGCAATACCTAGTCCGTTCAGAACTAGCGTCGTTCTCATTGGCTCGCCCTATCCCAGACCATACTCATACTGACTTGTAATGTGTTGGAAGCAGTGATCGACTGTATGACGTAACCCATATTTTCCATGCACACAAATTAATTATAACGCAATTTAATGATTATCCTGAATTTAAAATATACGTACATAAATAATTTACGTACATTTATCAAATATTTTGTTCAATTTCTACAAATGGCGCGTTTTTGTATGATTTCAGTATGATTTGTGTAAATGTTTGGGAATTAGTTCATGTAGCCTCACTAACGATTGTATGAGCACTTTGCACACATAAAAACAGCAACAAAAATTACTGGATGCATGAAATGTTTTATGGATGTTTTTACGCACCTTCAAGCAATATATTTACATTTAGTTGTATCTTTAGGAATTTTAATTATTAAACAAGGTGAATTTGCACTGAAATTTTAACTTTTTATTGCATGAACCTCGTCGTGCAGCATTCTTAAAAATGCATGAAATTCGTTAAAGTCACGATCACTAACTCATGTATGAGAGCTTCGCGCCCATGAAAACAAGTTAAAAAAACATCCCTGAATTCAGGGACCTCGATGTGTAGCAATCTAAAAAATGCTTGAAATTCGATATCACTATAATGCGTGTATAAGCCATTCGCACACATAAAAAAAAAGACAAGTGAATTTGGCTAAAACGTTGCATTGGAATATCTAAATATAAGAAATTAGTTACAACAAAAATCAGTATAACGGATAATAAAAAAATTCACATTATATAAATAGTTAATAGTGTGTCAAATTATTTTTTATACTAAATTAATTATTTAAAAATACAAACTTTTCATCTTTTTCATTCGAATTACTTCTTTATAATGTAAATAAATATTGGAAAATAAACCTTCCACTTATTTTAACTTCCCTCTCCTGGGATCGAACTGCAATCAGCAGGTTTCGAGGCAAACTACATAGCACTACGCCACGACGTGCTCAGTCTTAAACAGTTTAGAAAATAATTTCAATTTTTCTATATCACGACTTCCAAGACATTGAAAATAAATATGGTTTGGATATCGGGTCGAGATCTGAACCGGGTAGGTACTGTAAATATAAATAATTAACCTTAACATAAAAATAACCATTTTTTTTTTTTACTCTTGAATGTATAAATTGTGTTACGCTACTTTTTGTTTGTTTGTTTGTTTGTTTGCCCCGGCGGTTGTGAGTACCTGTGGTTCCGCCATATTGAAACTACAAAAAATCATCCTGTTAATGAAACATATTATAAAACCTGAAATAAATAAATAAAGACTCACTTTTCAAAAAAAGTATAAATTAAAGATGGTGTTTAAAATCTTGAAAAAAAAAAGGGGGGGGGCAACATTTCAGAAGAAAGACTTGCACGTCAGATCCAGTCGGAATATATGAACTAAATAAAAACGTAAAAAGCGATAAATATACAAATTTCAAAAATTTGTTTCACACACAAAAAAAACATCATCGCAAAATGTTGCCAATAAATAAATAAAATTGTAAAAAAAAAAAAAAAAAAAAAAAAAAATCGTAGCGCCGATTTTCTGTTAAAAACCGAAAAACTTAAGTATCATTTTGACAAGATTTTTTTTTTTTTTTTTTTTTTTAAATCAAAATTTTTTCTTAATTCATCAAACTATCACTAAAAAACTAAAGTTTTTTTTTTTTTTCCCCAAAAAAGCGCTAAAATTTTTCTTTTAAAACTAATAATAAAAGAGAATCAGGATCCCATATTTAAAACATTCGGAAATATAGTTACGGTGTAATGCAAAACAAAAATGGTAAAATAAAGCAAAATCCATTCAAGTACAAAATTTTGAGAAGACTTAATCAAGTTTTGCTCCTATTCAGATTTTTTTAGGGAGGGGGGGGGGGGGATGGAAGGGAGGGTACCCTTTCACTACATTCAGAATAAATATTTCGGTGTCAGCACCATTTCGAATCTGAATTAAATGACAACGCAAAAAAAAAAAAAAGCGATAAAAATAAAAAATAATATATTTAAATAATAAATAAAATAAAAGATATAATTATATTTCTTTCACGGCGGAAAACAACGTCGCAAAATGTTGTCAAGAGAAAAACTGAAATCATAAAAAATAAAAATAAGAGTCGAGTGTTTAAAAAGAGAAAAAATTAAATAACTTTTCTGTGAATTTTTTTATCAAAACAATAAAATTTCAATTTCAATCAAGAAATAAACGCATGAGACGGGAGAGAAAAATTGATAAAAAAGATTTAAATAAACAATGCGCTATTTGAAAGGGGATGGTATTTTACTCCCCTTAATTTTAATCAAAATTTGTACCAGAATTTTTAAACAAAATTTTACTATTATAACTTTGGTGGGGAAAAAAAAAAAAAAAAGAAAAAAAAATCTGAAATTGCATTTTAGTGTTGTTCGAGAATTTTTCGAAAATTCCAGTGTGAATTCAACATTACAAAAACACAATCACTTGCTCTTAAAAAGATTTTTTTTTTAAGCGATTTGTGTTGGCTTATTAAATCATTTAAAAATAGCTATTTCCGATGGCGCTTAAAATAGCTTCAAGATATCTTCAAAGACTATTTTTATTCATTTTAAAAAAGTTGCTTGAATCACTTAAAAATTCATTTAAATCGAATATAACTATAACAAATTATAACACTTTTTAATTATACATTTATTTTAACTGCTAAAGAGAGCAAAATAAAAACTTTATAAAACAGCAAATAAAGTTTTATTTACACTGTTGACATGTTTCGGCTCAATGTGGGCCATTATAAAAAACAAAGAACAATTATTGTCATTATTAATTATTCTTATTTGTTTTGATAATGGCTCAGATTGAGCTGAAACATGTCACCAGTGTAATCAAATTTATTTTAATGTTTATAATATATATATATTTTTTATTTTATGCCCTTTAGCAATGAAAAGAAGTATTTAATTTAAATTGGCGATATGCGATGAGTAACATATATTCAGTGATACAAAGAGAAACACAAAAGGCTTAGAAACACATTTTATAAAAAGTTTTTATAATCCTTTTGTTTTTTTTCTTCGTATCACTTAAGCACTGTATCTATATCTATTCTACCCTATTAAAATCCGTGCGCGTATCTATCTAATGTAACCTCAAAAACTCAGAAACAACAGGACGCAGAGCTACGACATTTGGCACAAGGGTAGGGGGCCCATGGACGATTGGGGCAAACATTTTTTTTTTTTTTTTTTTTTTTTTTTTTGACGAATTTTTGCCTTTTTTTATGTTCAGCCTGGTAATCGCGCAAGTTCTAACCCGTTCTAAATGTTTACTGACATGCGAGATAGACATATTACGCAACGCCACGCTGCAATACTAAGAAGTTGTAGCGGGTATTACGATCATCCTTTTACCTCGCATGCAAATAATGAGAGATTATTTAATTGCGCTTAATTATTATCTTTTTTTTTAAAAAAAAAAGAAAGAAAGAAAGCAAGAAAAACACTTTATCACAAACATCAACAAAACTTTTTATTCCTTTATTCCAAAGATATCGTTTTATCGTCTGCTGCCATAGCAACATGATACATTAAATTTCATTTAAAAAAATGTACAGTAGTAGAAAAATATTTTTCTACCTATTGCAAATACATTTGGTTGCACTAATTTTTATTTTTGGTTTTATAGTTAAATTCATGAACTCCCGTGCTTAGAACAGGTTAAACAGCTAGTTTTAATTATAATGAGTGATCTTATAATGCGATTATACGATGAGCATTTAAAAAATAACGATTGGCGCCGGCTAATTAATCATTTTAAAATAGCCATTAAGCTGTAAAAAATAGCGATCTACGAGTACCATTTCACTCCCAGACTACGTGAAATGCCATACGGGTTTCTTGCCGCCCAAGTCCACTTCTACGTCAGCACTTATCAAATACATGTAAAACAATTTTTACAGCCACAATACTGTCGATATCCTGAAGCTACTCTTAATATTTTGTCATTAATGACAACTCCAACATTTGCGTACAAATAGAAATTCATAAAAAATTAATGTAGTTTACATGGGCAAAGGCAGAAATAAATCTAGGGAGGTCAGTATTTCGGAACGGCTGTGCCTGTACTTCGCAGCTCTGGCTTTTTAAAAATTGAAGAATATAATTATGAAAAATAGCTAAAATTTTTTTTTTTTTTTCAGAATACCTCGTACAAGAGAATTTTTAACCTCATCGGCCTAAAAATTTATCTTTCGTAGAAATTCACTCGGGCCAATTAAGTTTTTGTACGAGCCAGGCTTGGGCCGAACTTTTAGCATTGATACGGGCCAATAAATTTTTTGTATAAGCCGGGCCAGGCTTTCACCGAATTTTTAGCTTTTATACCGGGCTGTGCCAAAGAATTTTTTGTACGGACACGGTCAGGCTCGGGCCGAACTTTTAACTTTTATACCGGGTTGGGCCCCAAAATTTTTCCTACAGGTCGGGCTTAGCCAGGGCCGGGAAATTATGGCCCGTGCAGACCTCTTTTTTTTGTTTACAGACCTGTCCATACAGTAGACAAAAATTTATTACATTTATTTATACCATTATTTTTATTTGTACCATGACATTGCAATTAAAACATTTTTGCGTAATGCAAGATAATGCAGAATAATTAAAAATTTAAATTAATGTATTTTGTATTTTGAATGTATTTTGAAAATACATGTATTTTGTATTTTGAAATTTTACAATTTGAAAAGTATTTTGTATTTTAGGTTCTAATACCTAATTAAACCAATGTATTTTGCCCAGCTCTGGCCACATGGAGACTGGACAACAAGCTGATCCAATTAAGAGCCACTGACCAGCATACGATATTTGCAAGTTAATACTAAATCATCTCTATAACTTTTTCGTTTCATTGCAATATTTTTCTTAAACAATTCTTTTTTCATACGATATCTGAGGCAGAGTTGTCATTGTGGCTGGTCAAAACTAATTTTCACCGGGACCGTTTTAACCGTCTAAAACTGGTCAGCATCGGGTTTAACCACTCAAAAATTGTCTAAACTTTATTAAATAACTTTAGCTAAAACTGTATATTTCTATGAATATCAATGCCATATTATATTATATATATTTAATTCTTAATATTTTTTATAATATAAATGGAACTTTTCCCCCTTATGTATTAGCGTTTCAAACAAAAAGATCTATTCCCCCTCATTCCACCCTCTTTTTAAGTGTCATTAATTCATTACAACAATGGGTGGTCAGTAAAGAAAAATTGGAAAATATAGATTTGGAATTTGTAGATTTCAGATCCAGAATAAACTATGAAATCGCCTTAGCAAACACTTGTTACTCTGGATCATTAATGGGAGTTCTAGATTTTAAAAAAATTAAATGTTTCTTTTGTTTACTGTGATTTAGCTTCCTTAACTTTTCATATAAACTTGGATATGTAATCAAATTATTAAAAATATTTGAATACTTAGAATAACTGCTTTTAAATATTTAATATTATAAGTATTACAATATTATAACTATTATAATTTTAAATATTATAAGAATAACTTTAGAAATACTTGTATTGTTAAATTATACAATTGAAAGTTCCGAAAATTAAAGTGTATTACTGACTCAGTAAAATAAATTAAAAATTCTTTCAAATGTTCTATTAAATAAAGTAAAATGTTAATTTGACAAACCTTTTCAAAATGTTGTACTAAATTTATCATTTAACAACGAAAATTTTAATTTATTTTCCTAGTAAAAATTGGTTTATTTTTTCGAGTTTGGTTGCAGTTTCGTTGTGAAAACAATTTAGATTTCTGAAAGAAAAATAAAGGGGGGGTCGGCTAGTTTCATAATTGAAAGTGTACTCAGAATAAAAGCGGAGCCAAAATCGAAAAAGTACAGCGGTGCGACTTTAGACATTAGACCTCACATAGATATTCTATGAAAATAAAAACTAGTTTGATGGTAAAAATCCCAAAACTTTCTTCTATCTTATAACATGTTAATGTTTCAAAAAGTGTCATTTTTTTTAATTGCGCATTTATTTAGAATAAAAAAATGCAGCATAGCAGAGCCACCTGTTATACGATTTACACGAAAGCCTAATCAGCACCAACTTATGTTATGGTCTAACAGAATATGAAGTTTAATGAAATTCCGTGCATTGTTACTTGAGATAAGACTATCGCTCATTCGTGTAAATCCTGGAAAATACAACCATTGGGCGGTATGCACCAAAACCTAATCCGCAACTGCTTATGTCAACGTCTAACGGAATCTGAAGCTTGGTGAAAAGCCGTGCATGAGTTAGAGTTATTGCGGTAGTCATGAGAAATGCTGCATAGCAACGCCACCTGTTGGGCCATTTACACCAAAAACGAATCAGCACCCATTTATATCAAGTTCTAATTAAATCGAAAGTTTTATAAAATTCCGAGCATTAGTTCTTGAGATAGAGCTCCCCCAAAAGTTTTCTCACGTACAGACAGTCACGGGCATTTTCTAAAAACAGTCGAATCGTGTTCAGGACATTCTAAAACGTATAAATCCATCGAAAATTGGAAGAGACGAAAATTTTCATGAATCCAATACTTTCTTCTTCTAAAGATAGAAGAAAGTAAAAATAATTTTTAAATATTGAAATGCAAATGAGAAAGTCACAGAGAACACTTCCATTGGTTGAATGCCAGCTTTCGACTGTCGCCTGTTGCGGGCGTAGACTCTTAATGTACCACCCAATTCTACCTTATTTGCAACGGTATGTGTGGAAATAAATATCAATCATTTAGCAACAGTGAGTGATACATCAACACTGAACCAGTTTCTACATAATAATACAAAAGAAACAAGTTGGAAATTGTACGACAAGCGTGACACATGAGGTGCGTTTCGTACTAAAACTTGTTTTATAACTGTTCAGATCTTGGTGCAATAGTTGTTGCGCTCTTACGCAAAAATGCACGAATACGAAATTTATTTTATGCGCAGATTTTCATATTATAGATATTTATTTTATTTTATGAAATTACATTTCAATACGCAAATCTGTTACATTAACATTATATACAAGACAATGTGAAAAAATCATCGTTATTATTTCAGTGAAAAAATGAACTAAAATAAGTACATTTTAAGGGTTGGGAAAAATTTATCTTTTGTTGACATTGACTGAAGCTGAAGCCTCGCTTTGAAAATTTCAGAACTTGAACTCCCTATTGAGACTCTTTTTCCATTTAATATCTATTGCTCAGGAAACATCTATCCAAAAAGCGGTCGGTATAGATTGTAGGATCGCTATCAACAATTTTAGCATATCAATTCGATTTTTATATTCAGTCATACTTAAATAATTAGGACTCCATCTTCAATAGGACGTTATCGCGCTGGCAACCTAGAATCATGACCTATCCTGGGATATCATTGAATGAATGACCTATGATAGGATTTAACAGAATGAACAAAACTTTTATTCATAACGTTTTAAGTTTTGATTCGATTTTCCTAAAATTTGAAATGACTCGATAAAATTCTGAAACGATCCTATATATTAAATTTCGAAACATTCGGTTGGGTAGTTTTTGTGCTGTTCTGTGCGAACAGACGGATCAGACTATAGGTGTTACGTATTTCTATAATTACGAACGCACCTAAAAAAAAAAAGAGTTTTAACAACTAGAAGAGCAATAAGTCATGTAAATAATAACATTATGACACTCTGTTTCGGCTATCTCGTCTGATATGCAAGATGAACAAGAAATATCATGACAGGCGTACACGCACTGGCAGGTGGCCAAAGGGTGTATCCCACATTTCATCACTTTCATTTTTCTTTTATTATTATTCAGAGAAACATGCCATCTATTCATATTACATCATCCAAAAAAACACTCAAGATTTCAACAACACCTATAAAGACATTTTTAATAGATTAATAGACTCGTGATGATGAAGTAGGTGTTTGGCCAAAAAATGTGGACACCGCATCCCAAACGGCAGCAGAATGAGTTTATCTAAGGACTTTAGCAACAAAAAAGGGCAGGGGTGGGGAGAAATAACAAGATTGTCAACACAAGATTTGTCATCGAACTTAATACATCATATTGGTCGTCAAAAATACAAGATGTCTTACTCGAATCTAAACACAGATTAACGTTTGTAACGAGATTTTTCATCCTTCTTTTTAATCAACAGACTTACCCTGCTTTTTGAGAAATCGGCCGATATCCCATGAACCTGGGTAAGGTCACTCCCTCCCCGCATCCAAAGAACACTGAGCTAGACACTCCCTATTTCAGAGTATAATAAACAATATGGAAAATGGGACCAGTCAGTGTGGTATAGATTTTTTTTTATTTATTTAAATGAGTTAGCTATATTTAATTCGCGTTCTCTTGACTATGCACTCCCCCCCACCAAAAAAAAAAAAAAAAACGCTGGGGGAAAAAACGAAAGACAAAAACTCAACGGCCTAAGGGTTAAGTATACATATATACAGTGCATGTACTAGGGAACCGATAAACATATTCTGTAGAAAGCCTATCTCCTACCTGTAGGGGGCCTCACCATTGTCATATCATGTCAGTCGCGATAAATTAAGGCAACACAGAAATTTCAGTTTCTTTATCTGAATTGCAAGCACTCCATAAAATCAATCCGCCTCTATTAAAACCATTGAACTTTATCTCGCCTCCCATTCTTAGCTTAATCACTTTTCAAACTTTCCAAGATTTTTAACACCGCCATAACCTTCCAATAACGTGGCCAAGAAAATCATCCTTCAAAGTTGCAGGCGAGTTTGAATATTTCTGCGGCCTGAACAATCATTCTCCACGGTACATATTCCAAGGAAATCTCGACTCCTTCGACGATGAGAGAAACGCACCAAGCATGTCTTGAGCAAAGTTCTTGAAAACACATCAGGGGTTCGGTCGACCGCAACGGGCTGCAGAGGAAGCGATAAGGAGGGGTCGGTCGCATGGAAGGAATCGATAGCAGAACCGCACTCGAAATGAGTTTGCCCTATCGATGAATAGAAACCGACTAAAATGAGAGAGAATTGCCGGTTAAGGGATATTGGGGAGGTGCGAAATGAAATATTTAAAGCCGAGGAAACGAGTGGAAATGAAAGATTTTAGAGAGATCTGTGATATGTTACATAACGCAATTTTCACTTATATATTTCCAAAACTAATTACAGGCAATGATTAATAAGTATTTGCAACCGCATTTTGGTGTTAAAGTTTGTTCTGATGACTACGAATTCGTGCAGATGGAAAGGCGAATAGGGCGACATAATGTTTATTTCCGAAAAGAACAGCATTATAAAACTGAATTTTCATGGATAAGTATTCCAAAACCATACGGGCAAGAAGTGTTCACCCAAGCCAAAACTGACAACTTTTCTGAGTATTATAGGTATAGTCAGATGGCGATGGGATAGACGATTTCTATTTCATTGTATTACAACTAAACGTTGATCTTTTGTAATAAAAGAAAGTGATTAAAAGCTATTATTTCTTGCTATATTTTATTGCTGTTATTTAAATATATAAAGTATACTATCAGTCAAAAATTTCCCCTAGACTAAAATCAGGTCCCGAGACTGAAGGTCTTGCACCCATGTCCAAAATTGTGATAAAACATGCCTCAGAAGTGCCTCGAAACCGGTTCTGAAAGTAAAAGTATCCTCATAAAAAAAATAAAAAAAACATATATATAATAAATAACAAAATCTAAAAAGTAAAAAGCGTCCATTTTATAAATCGACCTCAGCTATCCAATTAAAAAAAATATTAAAATGCAAACGAGATATTTTAAAAGATTGTCCTATAGGATTAACATTAGCGAGCGGGTATTTTCGCCGTCTTAAACTCATTTTCAGACCGGTGTTTGGATACTATTGGCTAGCCTTATACCCTGTTCAGATCGGATATTTAAGATATCTTAGACCACCGAGCTCCACTGAGTGAGTTCGAACTTTCTATTGCTAGATACAGCCACGACAACTCACTTGGATTAGCTCTGGAGGCTAGTTTAACTGATTGGCTGTTGAGGCTGGCTTTAACTTATGCGCATGCGTACATTCTATGTTTGTTCAGATCTCAGACACACTGAGGTTTAGTGAGTTATCTTAGATGAGTTTTGCAGTGTGAACAAGTATTTAATTCCGGGAGGGTACCACTATGGTATTATAGACAGCGCAGACAATCACCTCATCTAGTTCACGACAGAAATTGCAGAGTGAGTTAAAACTCGATTCGCCTATTAAAAAGCAATCGGTCTGTCAGCTCATATCTTACCTTAAAACCCGATTTTAGCGGTTGACTCGTAGGTTTAGCATTGGGTTTTCCTGGAAAACATGGAGGACTGGGAGCAGGAACACACAATTGTAAACCTACGAGCCAACCGCTAAAATAGGGTTTTAAGGTATTTTCCACCAAGATATGAGCTGGCAGACCGATTGCGTTTTAATAGGCGAATCGAGTTTTAACTCACTCTGAAATTTCAGCCGTGCACTCGATGAGGTGATTGTCGGTGCTGCCGCCTCCCAGTCTATTACTATTTGCGAAGCAATGACGTCCTGTCAAGAAAAATTCATTTCTACAATCTTCCACATAAACTTCTTTCAAGTAGCATAAGCCACGCCCCTATCAGCTCTATTTCTATTATTAGTATGAAGTAATTATTTATTTATTTTCATCTTTTTATTTTATTTTTATTTTTTTTAATCAAACAATATCGAAAATATCTTGCTTCTATTCATTTTTTTGGAAAATAAACAGCTTTTAGTTCACCACAAATATTAAACACACATACGTAACACTTCAGAACTGAAAGCTTTCAAAATAACTTACTGTTGCACTGTTTTCTAATGCAAGAAAGCCTCCTATAATGGCTAAAAACTTAGTAAACAAAGAAAGAGTCAGAATTCTTTTAACCGGGCTGACAAAAAATACTTCAGTTTTTCTTTTTTTTATGTGGAATGCATTAGCGTATCTCTTAGCGGAGATAAAAGAAAAGTGAAAAAAGACATCAAAGGACGAAGAGGTCTGTTGGAGATTTTAGACTTTGTATGCATCCTTTTTGATGGTAACAAAGTAAATTCACTTTAATAGCGACAGCATCTACATAATTTTTGACTGCATGGGGGGAAAAATGGCTAAAGCAGTTACTTAGCTTTTGCTACAGTTATAGTTTTCCCTTCTAGATTTGAAAAATACACAAGTATTTAAAAAATTAAATGGGTTCTTAAATAAAATAGAGTGAAGTTATAATAATAATTTTAAAAAAGAATGAAAGAAAAAAATATACAAGAATGAAAAAAAAAAAAACTTGCTGTATTGCCTTTAAAAAAAAAAAAAAAGAAAGAAAGAAAGAAAGACTACAGAAAATGAATTAAAAATACATATTTTTTATAATTTTCATTTTAGTCCCTTTTGAAAGTCCTTCCTTAGTGGGTACTTACTTTGCAAAAAGTACTTAATACTTTACGAAAGGTTTAAATAAATTTCGTTATTATAGTACCCATTTTTTCCACCAAGGTTCAACTATGTTATAGAGCCTTTAAAAACATATTGCGTTACATAATTTACTTAAAATAAACAAGTGCTTATTCAGCAGAATTTCCATTTCAATTTTTAGAAGGATAAATGAGCTTTTTTCTAGGTTTTTAAATATCCCATCTCTTGTGCGATTTTGATTGTAAAAGCTCAGAACAGGCCCACCGGGAGGCAGCTCCGGTACTTCTCTGTTTTTAGTAAATATTTAAATATTGGTCAGAATTCACCGGAGCTCATAAACACTGCGCTCCGGAGCCCAGTGCAGTAACGCTTCGGAAAAACGAATCCTAAATGACCCTTTCCTTTCTCCCCCATTAGTCCAGTAGAAATAGCGCAAAAAAGGGCCTTGCCTTACAAAAATTCGGGTAGTTCCGATTTTTGGGTATGCTGTAAAGGTTGACCCTCTAATAAAAAAACCAAGTTTTCGACCTTCTAGACCTTGTGCGTTTTTCACAATATTGAAAAAACCAATATTTTTCGGCACTTTTTTCGATTTTTCTTAAATAACTCAATTTTAGTGCATTTTACAGAAAAAGCACTGTTACCATTTTGTAGAGCATAAAATTCTCTACAACATGCAGTATTCAGGTTTGTAAATTGTCCAAATAGGGGGTAAGATACGAAGCCGGGAAAATAGAGTAAAATTTGCAATAAATGCAAAAATCCACTAAAGACGTTAGTTTTTGCTTAATAACCTACTTTTAGTGCGTTTTAGAGACAAAAGCACTTTCACCATTTTGTAGAGCATAAAATTCTCTACAACATGCAGTAATCATATTTGTAAATTGTCCAAATAGGGGGTAAGATACGGAGCCGGGAAAAGGGTTAAATTTGGAAAAAATGTAAAAATCCACAAATGACGTTAGTTTTTGCTTAATAACCCACTTTTAATGCATTTTAGAAACAAAATTGTCATAATCAACTTTTTAGAGCTTTTAAGTAGGTTATTAAGAAAAAAACTAACGTCATTTGGGGATTTTTACATTTTTTCCAAATTTAACCCTATTTTCCCGGCTCCGTATCTTACCCCCTATTTGGGCAATTTACAAACATGAATACTGCATGTTGTAGAGAATTTTATGCTCTACAAAATGGTAACAGCGCTTTTTCTGTAAAATGCATTAAAATTGAGTTATTTAAGAAAAATCGAAAAAAGTGCCGAAAAATATTGGTTTTTTCAATATTGTGAAAAACGCACAAGGTCTAGAAGGTCGAAAACTTGGTTTTTTTATTAGAGGGTCAACCTTTACAACATACCCACAAACCAGACCTACCCGAATTTTTGTAAGGTAAAATGCTATTTCTACTGGACTACATCTCCAATCTTTTGCCTTCTTTTGTATCAAAACACTTCTAAGAGACGTAATGCGTCACTCACGTAACAGATGCAGATGGGTTGAGTTGGATTGATTTATGACGGCCAATTGTCAACACGAGGGATATAGGCCCTAGGGGGGTTGCCATCCGTGGGAGTCTTTCTAAGGGATCCTAACCCGTACTTACTAGACATGGAGATGAAACAGGCACTATTCATTTTTTGTTATAACACTCTTTCCGAATCATAATCCTGAGATTATTGAATCGCAGAATTCTGCTGTTAGTACTACGGCTGTTAGTACTGCAGAATATTAGGGCTCCGGTACTTTTTTTCCTTAGAAATTAAGCCCTGGCTCAGACCAATAAAAGAATATTTCACGTCTCCTGTTGAATGCTGAATTAAAGTGTTAAAAGTGGAAATTATTTATATGCAATAATTTGAAACACTTAAATCACAACAAGTAATAATAAAAATAAAACAATTAAGTCAATTCCTATTTAGGTCAAAAAGAAATTTTCTTTCCAGCGATCTACACGCTTCGCCACTGACGGTATTTATTCCTAAATTTATATCCCGCTCAATATCTTATAGAAGAGAAATTTATTTTCGAGAACGGGAGAATTTCCTTCCGTCCCAGGCGAGGCTCGATCCTGGGACCTTGTGATGACGAGCTCAGAGCTTAACCGACTGCGCTATCAAGACTGGTGAGTGAGTGCTTTTAAATGGAACTCATGTCTGAAATAAGTCGGCTGCGTGTTGATATTTTTTCTCCCCTATAAAACTAAAATTAATTAATTTAATTTAATGAATGAATTAATATTTGAAAAAACTGTATGAACATCAAGTGTCAGCCACTACACGTTTTAAAAATTGTATTTGAACTTGAGTGGATGAATAAAAAGTATTTTATGAACGATTGAGAATTTGAACAAGATATATAAATATAGAGAGTGTGAACTAATAGTAAGAATTGAAAAAAGAGAAAATATATTCGGGTTGTGCGAAAAAAAAAGAAATGGTGCGAACCACTTCCTTCACCATGATTAAAATTCATGATTCATTCCGTCCCAAAGCGGAATAAATGAAACGCAAACAGCCACCAAAGAAAGAAACGAATCAATAGCAAGTAATCCATCAACACCTTTTCATTCTCATTTGTTGCAAGCAAACAAAGAGATTCGTCATTCACAGTTTAACTGTCTTCGCTTCAGCACTAAACTATCATCTACTACGAGATCAGCTAAAAACTTTCGCCTCATAAAACAATCCCACGTTATACAACTTTTTTTTTTCTCTCATTATCATCGCAATGTCGATCACGACATGATTTTTTTTAATGGGGAAAGTACACCTCAGCCGCCATGAATGCCGATTTGTCAATCAAAAAAGTTCTTCATTGAATGACGGTGACGAATCATTAAAAAAGAAAAAAAAAATACCGCCAAGACGCATTTAAATTTAGAATCTGGGAACAAATCGAGGTACTCATTTTATTAGACTTCTGCGATCGATGCAGAATTTCAATTCATAACGTACATTAGAGGAACTTCGGGTATTATGGAATACCAAGGATTCTGTTTGGTTTGCCATCAAGCTGAGTAGTAAGGAAAATGACAGTACGGGCTCAGGAGGCGGGTGTGCCCCTGTGCACCCGCTGAAACCGACTTGAGCGCTCCTAGCAGGAAAAAAAAAAATTAAGAAAAAGGTGTTAATATGAACTGTAGGACGAGGGGTGAACGCAAGAACTCTAAGATGGGGTTAAATGGACAAGATTATCATACTATAAGATGAATATTAAATTTATATATTGATTTTGAATGACTAACATCTTAATGAGTATTACTAATTAAGCGAAACAATGGAAAATATTAAATTTAAGTAAAAAGTAGATTTCTTAAGAATTTTTCAACTATAAGATGACGTTATCAAATTATAAGAGGAAATTTGAACTTATATTTTAGTTTTTGAACAATCCTCACATGAATGAGTACTAATAATTAGACAAAACAATGCAAAATATCCATTTTGAGGAAAAAATCTGATTTCTTAAGAATTTTTCAACTATAAGATGAGGATATCAAACCATAAGCTGAGGATTAAACATATATATTAATTTTGAATGACAAACACCTTAACGAGTATTAATAATTAAACAAAGGAAAATATTGATTTTTAATGAAAAATGCTGATTTCTTAAGAATTATTCAACTAAAAGATGAGGATATCAACTTATAAGAGGAAATTTAAACGTATATTATAGTTTCCGAACAATGGGCACCTTAATGAGTATATTATTAATGAGTATAATAATTAAGCAAAAGAAAATATGAGTTTTTAAGAAAAATGCTGATTTTAGAAGAATTTTTCAACTATAAGATTAACTATTCTTGCTGTAAAGGAAAATTACTTATATTTTAGTTTTTGAATTGTAATACATAGAAAATAGTTAAAATTTGAATGATTTTTACCGAATTAATTGTTTTTTCTATGCAATAATAGGAGTTTACCAACCGATTACCTAATTTTGCTGTGTATACTTGATTTAATTCTTTTTATACTGTACGTAACATAATTTGTTTATATTATTTAGACTTGAAATAAGCGACCATATTGAAGTAAAAAACCAGCTGTTTAGATATTTACGTGTTTTGAGAATAAATAAACGGGTTGCTATGCCATGCCCCTCATTTCAAAGGGGATAAATACAATAGAGTCGTGCTTTTCTTCAAGAAGTGCAGAAATATCCTCCAACGATTATAAGCATTAGAAAAGAAAATTGACGAAAGTTAAACTTATATTTTAGTTTTTTTGAATAACCAACATCTTATAGAATATTATTAACTAAGCAAAAGCAAAAATATCAATGAAATATTTTTACCAAGACCAATTTTTAACCACCTGCTTATAGAAAAAAAGATAATTTTAAATTAATTTCACGCAAGTTTTCAGCTTTGATTGTACTGTAGGACATTAGTTTATCTTATTTTAACCCTTCGATAGTCCACACCTCCAAGAAATATTAGTAATTAATCGAAACAAATTAAATTAATGATTCATATACGACAAGCTACATGTGACGCGAATAAAACCACAACACATACTCATCAAGTCAAGAAATAAAAATGTATATTTTAACATGGTATGATTTCTACAATATAATTATTAATTTTGACATTATTTTACCCATAATCTTAGTTTGTAGCGAATAATAATATTATAGTATTAAACGATGATAGTGAAAATATTTTTACTAACGTCGATTCGAATGCTCATGAGGGAAAAAGACAAATTTAAATCTATATTTCATGAATTTACACATAAAAATACGGATTTACCGAGTAAATAACCAATTTTAGCTTACACATAGGAATGTTTCACCACCATTTCATTGATTTCAATCTATTTTTATAATCACAGAGACGAAAATATTTGAATACAGACGCTGGTAAACAATATTTGAATTGTATTTTCCATTCAAAAATTTTAATCTCGAGTTAAAATTTATGTTCTAAGTATTGATATTCACTTTTAGCTATATTTTTCTTGAATCTCACTTGAAATCATGTGAACTTATAGAACAATTACCCTGCTTACACAAACTGAGTTTAGTAGATCACATTATTTTCTACATGAATAATGAATACTACATTTTAAATTTTCCAGTTTTAATAGAACATGCACGAATGTGAACTTTAATTTTATCTAACCATATTTTATTTTAAATAAAGCCTAGTTTATGAAAACAATACGTATTACCAAATATTAGACAACATTTTACCATGAACTTTAACTTTAGATACTGCTCACATATACCTATTTTAACATATCTTAGATGATGTACGTAAATAGTATTTGACCCATTTCTTTGATAAATATACATATAAACATATGGATTTACCGAGTAAATATCCAATTTTAGTTTGCACTTAGTGATTTTTACACCATTTCAATGATTTTAAACTATTTTTATACCACAGAAACGAAAAATATTTGAATACGGACGCTGGTAAATAATATTTAAATTGTGTTTTCTATTCAACGATTCAAATTTATGTTCTATCACTTATCAACTGTATATCCCACATAATTTTTACCATAGAAACATCATAGAAATTAAATATACGTTAAATGAAAATAATAAATTTTAAGTATTTAAAAATATCAAAACACAAAAACTATTAATCAAAAAGTACAAAAAAGTTTTTACAAAAAAAAAAAAAATATATATATATATATATATATATATATATATATATTTTAGAAAATTAATATTTTAGAATTTTTTTCTTTTTTCTTTTTTTTTTTTTTTTTTTTTTTTATTAAAAAAAATTTTTTTTACAAAGTTAAAAAAAGTTTTAAAAAAATTACAAAGTTAAAAAAAATTTACAAAAAAATTAACAAAAATTTTTTTTTACAAAAATTAAAAAAAAAATTACAATTTTTTTTTTTTTTTTTTTTACAAAAGTTTAAAAAAAATTACAAAAAGTTTTAAAAACTAAAAGTTTAACTGCTACCATTGCCACTATCACTTCTCAGAATATAGCAATCTAGATGCTTATAATCGTTGGATGATATTTCTGAACTTCTTGAAGAAAAGCACGACTCTATGTCGAATTGGAGGAACCTCGAATGGAATTGGAATCTCGAATTGGAGGAAAATACAATCGGGACGGTCAAGAGAATAAAAAGACAATATTTAACGCCGGTGTCCCCCTCCTCATTGGACGATAACTGCGCACCCCTGATTGTCCCCGAAATGTCTGAATTCAACACTGCGTTGACGGATTTTGACTACTACAGTCGTGACCGTTTAATTCTATACAGTTGGTTGCACTGAATTGTACGAGGGTCAGTCGGAAAATAAGTTTCCCCTGGCGACTGTGGACAGAGATGTGTATGAAAGACAAAAATATGTAATGAGACATTAAAGATAAAACATAACTTTATTTTTCCACATAAGCACCAAGTACGTTGAGACATTTGTCATACCGCTTTATAAGCTTCAAAAAGCCCTCCAGGAAAAAATCAGGGCTTTGCATACGGACGAAGCGTTAAACGGCTATGAGCGAAAGACGACACAACAGGTGAACGCGAACGTGCAAGACACCAATACACATTGGGTAGAGGTCGACCGCGATCAAGCAGATGGTGCTGTTGCAGTGCCTGCGCAGACGTCGCTTTGGGTAGAGGTCGACCGCAATCAAGCAGATGGCGCTGTTGCAGTGCCTGCGCAGACGTCGCTTTGGGTAGAGGTCGACCGCGATCAAGCAGATAGCGCTGTTGCAGTCAGCAGCGCCATCTGCGTTCAACGCTTCGTCCGTATAATATTAAAAAAAAGCCCTGATTTTTTCCTGGAGGACTTTTTGCAGCTTCTAAAGCGGTATGACGAATGTCTCAATGTGCTTGGTACTTATGTGGAAAAATAAAGTTATGTTTTATCTTTGTAACATATCATCATATATGTAGTTTGTAATCGTAATCGTTTTAAGTATTTAGTGATCTGTAAGTGGCAACCGGAGATTATTAGTATTGCTCTTGCTTGTAGCTTCATGATGTTGCTGATATTGTGATTTTAGAGTCATGTTGTTGACTAATTGTATTTTTCAGTTTTACTTATATTATACTTAATAAATAACTTAAAGACTAATGAACTATTGTGTTCTAATATGCAAGAAAACAAAACATGGTGTCAGGAGTGTTAAAATCGCGCCGATGCTAAATGATTGAGATAGAAAACTATCGTGTTCGTAAAACGAGGAACTTTTTGTTCAACGTGAGCAAAATCATGGAGATTTTTAGGCCACCTGCAGAAATGAATTTTTCTACTGGTAATGTAGCGGACAATTGGAACAAGTGGTATCAAAAATTCATGAATTTTTTGATAGCCTCTGAAAAGTCCAGTAAAGCGGAAGAGACGAAAATCGCCATTCTACTGAATCTTCTTGGAGATGAGGGTGTTGGCATTTTCAACACTTTCAAATTTGATGCAGAAGGAGATCAAAAGAAATTTGATCAAGTGATAAAAAAGTTTGAGGAGCATTGCATTCCTCGAAAAAACGTCGTATTTGAACGCTACAAATTTTTCAGCTGTATACAGTTAGAAGGTCAAACTGTAGATGTTTATTTGACTCAATTGAAAACGTTTGCTTCCTCCTGTGAATTCGGAGAGCAGGAAGACTCACTGATCCGAGATAGAATTGTTCTTGGGATACAGGACAAATCCCTCCAAGAAAGACTCCTTAGAGAGCCTCAACTTTCCCTACAGAGAGCTACTGAGTTTGTTCGAGCATCAGAGACCACTAAAGAACAAATCAAGTCCATTACAGATCCCAAATCAGAAATAGATGCTGTACGAGTAAAGAGAAATCAACAGAGTAGTGCTCAAGTGTGTCAATCTTCAACAAGTGGTGTGTTTCATTGTAGCAAATGTGGCAGGTCTCATAAGAAACGAGAATGCCCTGCTTTCAATAAGTTGTGCAATTTGTGTAAAGGCAAAAATCACTTCGCAGCAATGTGCAAAAATACAAAGAAAAAGTTTAGCAGTAACAGCAAAAATCGAAAAGTTGATGAGATTCATCATAATGTTACCGAGTGCACACAAGAAATGTTGAATTTGTATATAGACTCTGTGTCAACAAGTAAGGAAAAGTCTGAGACTATTTGGTGTAAAAACATTTCTATAAACAACAAACTAATTAACTTTAAATTAGACACTGGAGCAGAGGCTAATATATTACCTTTATTTGTATATAATAATTTAAAATTATATGAAAATTCTAATTTAAATGAAACTAAAATTGTTTTAGTATCATATGGTAACTACAAGCTAAAGCCGGAAGGCGAGGTAAGTTTATTATGCTCAACAGATAAGTGTAAAAATGTTAAGTTAAATTTTATTATTGTCAATGTTGATTCTAGACCTATTTTAGGATTAAATGCTTGTAAACTTTTAAATCTAATTCAGAGAATTGATAATATTGAAATTTCTTGTAAAAATGATATTTTGACTAAATATAATGAAGTGTTCAAAGGCTCTGGCAAGTTTCCAGGTGACCCTTATCATATAGAGTAAAAAGATAATGTTAGCCCTGTTATTGACCCTCCTAGACGAGTTCCCCTAGCTATAATTAATGAGTTAAAAGATACTTTAGCTGATTTAGAAACAAGAGGCATTATTTCACGGGTAAACAAACCTACTGATTGGGTAAATAGTTTAATTGTAGTCGAAAAACCTAATGGGAAGTTACGTATTTGCTTAGATCCGAGAAATTTAAATAAAGCTATAAAAAGAGAGCATCATATGATCCCATCAAGTGAAGAAATCATTAGTCGTTTGAAAGGAAATGAGTATTTCACGGTTCTAGATTTAAAAGAAGGGTTTTGGCAGGTTCCTTTAGATGAAGAGAGTTCTTATGTATGTACTTTCAACTCTCCATTTGGACGTTTTAAATTTAATGTTTTACCTTTTGGAATATCATCAGCTCCTGAGGTGTTTCAAAAACGCAGTCAAAAATTATTTAGTGACATTCAGGGTGTAGAAATTTACTTCGACGATTTCATAGTAAGAGGAAAATCTCAGGCCGAACATGATAAAAGAGTAATCGAAGTCTTAGAGAGAGCCAAAGCCAATAATGTTAAGTTTAATCCTGACAAACTTCAGTTTCGGGTGAAGGAAGTAAAATATATTCAGAAAAGGGAGTTAGGGTTGATAAATCTCATGTAAGGGCTATTAATGAAATAAATCAACCACAAAATAAGAAAGATATAAGGAGATTTTTAGGCATGGTGAATTTTTTATCCAAATTTATTCCAAATGTATCTCAAATTACAGCTCCATTAAGAATACTACTCAAAAATAATGTTGACTTCTTTTGGTCTCATGAACAAGAACAGGCATTTAATAATATTAAGAAATTGATTAGTTCAGCTCCTGTTCTAAAAGTTTTTGATAGCTCAAAAGAAATAACTATACAGTGTGATAGTTCTAAAGATGGCATGGGCGTCTGTCTATTGCAAGAAGGCCACCCTGTATCTTTTGCTTCTAGAAGCCTTACAGATACTGAAAAGAACTATGCACAGATTGAGAAAGAGCTGTTAGCTATAGTTTTTGCTTTTGAAAAGTACCACAATTTTGTGTATGGTCACAAAGTGAAAGTCCAAAGTGATCACAAACCTTTAACATCAATTGTTGAAAAACCAATCAGCAAAATTTCTAATCGTCTTCAGAAAATGCTTCTTAAATTACTGAAGTATACTTTTGATGTTAATTACTTACCAGGTAAAGATATGTATATTGCAGACACATTATCTCGAGCTTTTATCAAAGATGCAGTTAAAGATGACCCAGAAATGTTACAAACTGTACATTCAATTGCAAAATATCTTCCAATGAGTATTCGTAGAGTAGAACAATTTAAAAAAGGCAATAGGGGAGGATGAGGAACTTAAAGAAATTATGAATTATTGTAAGGAGGGATGGCCTGATAAAAATAAACTCAAAAGTAATTTAAGGAAATATTATAAATTACAAAATGATTTGTTTCTTATTGAAGGTTTGTTATTCTTGAATGACAAAATTATTGTCCCTAAAACACTAAGACCTGAAATGTTGTCCTTAATTCATGAATCTCATTTAGGTATGGAAAAATGCAAAAATAGAGCTCGTGAAATTATGTTTTGGCCTGGTCTCTCACGAGACATTGAAGATGTTGTACAAAAATGTGAGGTTTGCATGAAATTTCGTAAAACACTATCTAATGAACCACTGCTTCCCCATAGTATTCCTGATAGGCCATTTCAGAAAATAGGAATGGATTTAATGTATTTTAATGGGATAAATTATGCCATTATTGTTGATTACTTTTCAAAGTGGATTGAGGTGGAAAAGGTTAATAGCAAAACTATGGGTGATATCATTGTAGTTCTGGAGAATGTTATTTCCAGATTTGGAATTCCAGAAACAATTGTTTGCGATAATAATCCATTCAATAGCTTTGAATTTAACAATTTTGCTAAAGAGTGGGACATTGAACCATCTTTCATTAGTCCCTATCATTCTCAAAGTAACGGGATGGTAGAAAAAGCTGTGGGCATTGTAAAATCATTATTCAAAAAAGCAAAAGAGGAAAATAAGAAGCCATAAAGACATAGTCCCTAAACTCAAACAGAGACAAAATAAGCAGAAACATTATTTTGATAGAAATGTGAAGGAGCTTAAGCCACTAAAACCAGGGGATAAAGTATTTGTTCAAGATGTCAAAACCAAAACTTGGAAACCTGCCATAGTCCTTTCTAAAGCTGACAAACCCAGATCATACAAAATCAAAACGAATTCAGGTAGCATTTATTATAGGAATAGAAAGTATTTAAATCTTTCAAAAATAGAAAAACCGTTAAATAAAACTGCAAATTTTGATTTCGATTTTGATGTTAATTATAATCATGACAATTCTGTAAGTGACTGTTTATGTTATGGTAAATCTTATGACAACAATAATCAGCTTTTACCTAATCCTAGCTCAGATGGCGAAATTTCTTATAAAACTAGATCTGGTCGCATAAGTAAGCGTCCAGCGTACTTAAATGATTATACTGAATGAAAGGGAGAATGTAACATATCATCATATATGTAGTTTGTAATCGTAATCGTTTTAAGTATTTAGTGATCTGTAAGTGGCAACCGGAGATTATTAGTATTGCTCTTGCTTGTAGCTTCATGATGTTGCTGATATTGTGATTTTAGAGTCATGTTGTTGACTAATTGTATTTTTCAGTTTTACTTATATTATACTTAATAAATAACTTAAAGACTAATGAACTATTGTGTTCTAATATGCAAGAAAACAAAACAATCTTTAACGTCTCATTACATTTTTTGTCTTTCATACACACATCTGTCCACAGTCCCCAGGAGAAACTTATTTTCCGACTGCCCCTCGTACAATTCAGTGCAACCAACTGTATAGAACTAAGCGGTCACGACTGTAGTAATCAAAGTCAGTCAACGCAGTGTTGAATTCAGACATTTCGGAAAAGGAATTTTGTAGATCCATGTGTGTGTGTGGGGGGGGGGGGACATTATGAAGTTAGAGGGGCGGGGGACATTTGCATTTATGAACAACCAAACACAAAATCACAAATTTTCCAGTGGGGGAAGGAATGTCTGTACCTCCGGGCCGTCCCTTTATTCCTCACTGAATCAACGAAGCAAACATAGCTTAATCATAGATAACCGTTCTTCACATCACCATAAAATGGACAGATCAGCTAAAAACGTTGCCTTTTAAAACATATTTTTTTCCCTTTAAATAACCATCGTAAAGCTTAAAAGCCAACAACCTCAACTGCAAGCAACTCAGATTTGTCAATCAAAAAAGAATCTACGACGAATGACACTGACGAATTAGAAAAAGAAAGAAAAAAAAAAAAAAAAAAAAAAGGAAGAACATCAGACACGTTTAAATTTAGAATGGCCGTACTAATAATGCGAGTCTGCTGCGATCGATGGCAGTATAATGAGGCAGTCTGGCTTTAGGAGACACGGTCGAGGTTGCACTGCACGCTAAGCTAGACTCGCTCTACTAATAATAATGGCGGGGACTCCAGTCGCGACCGATCGAACTATGGAAAGAACTAGAGTAATAGAGAGTAATAGGATGATAAAAGGAAGGACAGGCATTTTTCAACATTGTAAGAAATTATTAAGGAGAACGTACAGCGATAACCATCGATCGCGAAATCCCTTTGATGGTGTCAGTTGGAAAATTTAAATAGGGAATGACTCATTAATGTCATTATCAAAATACGCTTTTCACCATCAGAAAGTAAACCTCCAATTACGACGTACTGCCTTTTTTTTTTTTTTTTTTTTTTTTAGGAAGATAAAATTTAAATTTTTTCCTCGAGTAGAAATTTTTAAAGTTGTAACTTAACAAAATGATACAAATTAAAATAACTTTTATTAAGTTGTTTTACATGTTTCGACTCACCCCGAGTTATTTTCAAACACAAATGTAAAGCCCGAGCAATCTCATTTGTTTTTGAAAATGACTTGCGGTGAGTCGAAACATGTCAAACATCCTAATAAAAGTTATTTTAATTTGTATTATGTTGTTAATTTACGCCTTTTAGCATTTAAAAGAACTATATTATTACAAGGTGTTATAATTTATTATATTGTGATAGAGGTTTTTAAAATACTTATTTTGATACCTATTTTTGAAACCGTATTTCGGATAATTACGTTTGGTAGTCAGTAACCTCGGGGAATAGGTGCTGCCCCCCCCCCATTTCATTTTTCAATTAGGAGATTTCTCAATCGGGGAGGACCGTTGAAACTGTTTCCAAGGCGGTGGCAGAAGCAGCGCGCTACAAGTAGCGAATTTTTCCAGTCGTTTGTAGAGTAGCATGGTACATTTTAAACGATGTAATGTAGGGAGTAGCGTAATACAAAAAATCAGTAGTTTGCAGCGAACAGGGACTCTACTTTTAACACTATTTCGGGGGAGAGAGGTAATTTGCTATTCTTCAAATCACGTGATAGTATTTGATTCTTTTGTGCAATATGTGTTCGGCTCAACAATTTTCTAATCTCAGCTGCTGTGTTTAGCAACGCATCGCATGAAGTAATATATTTTTTCATTGACACTTGCTGGTAAAACCTAAGATCTAGGTAAAACAATTGCTGGCCTACCTTCTTTCTGGCAACACTTGTCTACTGAACTCGTTAGCTCTTCTTGTTTGAATGCCGGGTTTCTTACTTTTGGACTTAATTTATTAACAGATCAATTCATTGTTTGCATTTAGAGTTATTTTTTATTTTATCTTATAAATTAGACAACTTAATACAATTAACTTTCAACAAAAATCAACACAATTATTACATTAAAAGTGAGTTGGCGAGTTAAGAGGCTAAAACACCCGCTCGCTAATGTTAATTCCATGGGGGGAAATATTTTAAGATATCTCGTTCGCAGTTAGATATTTTATTTTATTACGCAGGTCCTTTTTTACTTTTTCGATTTTTATTGCAGTTTTTTTTTTTTTTAATTTATTTATTGGGGATACTTTTAATTTCGAAAGTGGAAGTACGTTAATAAAAAAAAAAAACTTGCGATCAAAATCGAAAAAGTACAAAAAAGCCTGCGTAGAGATCGACCTGAGCTATCCAATGCAATAAAGAAAAAAAAATCATTTAAAAATATTGAAATGCAAACGAGATATCAAAATATTTCCCCCATAGCATTAACATTTGCGAGCAGGTGCTTTCCGTGAGTGAAGTAGCCTCTTAAATAAACAAATCTATTGGTAAATACAGAAAGTCAACGGTAATTTTTTATTACTGTAAGAATACTAAATAAAATTTACGCAGTGTATGGTTGTGTATAAATATGTTAGATATAATAGTAGCCCGTCGTTATATATCTAGTTCAGATGTATATATCTCTGTTTTTGTGCCTTTTGATATTATAAGTTGTAGTTTAATCTCATTTTTCCATTGAAATTGTGATTTAGATCGTTTTTAGAACGCTTTTGGCTCATTTCATTTTCACCCCTTTTAAATTTCGATTTTTTTTTTTTTTTTTTTTTTTTAACTGTTCTGTGCGACTTACGTTTTAAAAGTAACAGCCATGTCAAATTTCAAGATTCTATGTCCAACAATCCATAGAAATCGTAATTTAGAACGCTTTTGGTCATTTCACCCTTTTAAATTTCTATTTTTTTTTTTTTGTACAAGCCATTGACCGCCATGGCAAATTTTAAGTTTCTAGTCCTTTCAGTATCGCAAAAATCTTATTTTTTCTAAAAAAGAAACTTTTTTTCTACTGCACCCTTTTAAATTTCGATTTTTTTTTTTTTTTTTAACTGTTCTGTGTGTGCATTTGCTTCTTAAAAGTAACAGCCATGGTAAATTTCAAGTTTTTATCCTTAGCAATTCCATAGAAATTGTAATTTACACTGCTCAAAACAATTAAACGATATTGCAGTTTTAGGTGGATTTTGTATCTGGGAAACTTTTTAGCTGATTGATACATGGTCGACAGACATAGTAGGTTATATGAGAGTAAATTACACAATGGCAGAAAAAAATGCATTTTATTGCGCATTTGTGTACAAAAGGAAAAAAACGCAATTTGTGCATATGAGAAAAAAAGAATAAGAAAAGGTGTTTTCTTCAAAGAAAATCATTTTCAGTAGGGGGTATGGTTTCCACGGGCGGCCAGCAACGTTGAACACCTTTGAGGCATGGACTCAATGAGGCTATTAATGACGAGTTGGGGTATTCTGCCCCACTCTTCCAGAAGAGCTCTTTCCAGTTCTTGGAGAGTTTGTGGGGGTTGTTGGCGGCCAGAAACTCGTCTTCCTAGAGCGTCCCAAACGTGCTCGATTGGATTCATGTCTGGAGAACACGCTGGCCATTCCATTCGAACGATTCCTTCCTCGAAAAGGAAATCCTCCACCAGGTTTGCACGATGTGGCCTGCAGTTATCGTCCATTAAAATGAAGTTATTCCGATTGCTGCAGCGTAAGGGACTACAATAGGTCTGAGGATCTCATCCCTATATCGGCGACCAGTCAAGGCTCCATCTCGAATGATGTAGAGGTCAGTGCGCCCGTCAATGGAGATGCCACCATACACCAACACTCCTCCACCGCCAAATCTGACACTTTCGTGCACGAACGCAGGATTATTCCTACTGCCACGGTCCCTCCAGATGAAAATACGCCTATTATCCGGATGCACAGAAAAACGGGACTCGTCAGAAAACAGAATATTGCTCCATTCATTTCTCCTCCAGTTGACATGCTCGGTTGCCCACTCCCTGCGGTCGCGACGATGCCTTGATGTTAATCTAACACATACCATCGGTCGGCGAGCATACAGACCTACAGCATGGAGCCGGTTTCGGACAGTCTGAGTTGAAATCGTGGTGCCTGTAGCCGAGCGAAGGTGTTGTTGGAGAAGAGTAGCGTTCATGTTTCGGTGTATCCGAGCTGTTAACGCTAAATACCGATCTTCATTGGGCGTTGTTGCCCGTCTACGACCTTGCCCTGGTCTTCGGCCTGCACATCCACTCTCCAAAAAACGGTTCCAGATCCTGGAAATGACACTTTGTGACACTCCAATGGCTTGCGCTACTTCGGCTTGAGTTTGGCCCCCTTCTAACCTACCAACAATTCTCCAAGCTTCTGAATCTGTCAAATGACTTCGCTGAGACATCGTACTCATCGAAACAAAGCAGTCACTGAATGCCGATCATCCTTGTCTTCATTCTCTTTTATCCAGTTGAAAGTCAAATTTCATTCGCTGCCGCTGAAGCGACGTTTTTGACGTCGAACTCAAAATTTGCATACTCCACAGTTTGAAAACCAGAAAAATTTGCATTTGTGATTCTCTTCTTCTATTTTCGGCAAAAAAAATTTCGTTTATATCTTTATTTTATATAAAACTTCAAATATCCTTTAAATGTTTTGAGCAGTGTAGAATGTTTTTCCTTCATTTTACTCTTTTAAATTTCGATTTTTTTTTTAGAAACTGTTTTTAGGAGAGCATTCACAACTTATAAGTAGCTACTATGTTAAATTTCAAGTTTCTACTCTTAACAATTCCATAGAAATCGTAATTTAGAACGTTTTTCACTCATTTCATATTTTAAATTTCGAATTTTTTAGAAAATGTTATTTTATAAGTAACTATACCATGCCCAATTTCGTGTTTCTGGCCGCTTCGATATACCGATTATTCGGTTTGTTGAATATCAAACTATTCGGCCTAAGAAAATATCTAAAATAAAAAATCCCTGACGGCTCGGCCTACAGGCGCAGGTAGATTTCGAAGACGCAGATCGCGGGGCGTCTGTTTGTTGTTAATTGCGGTAGAAATGACCTTTTTGCCATGATGCGATAGTTGGAACCACCCACTTCAAATCCTAACTTGTTTGCAGGCGAAACTAGCAGGGATTTTTATTTATTTATTTATTTATTTATTTATTTTTTGCTATAAGGGTTGGTTTTTATAAAAACTTGTCAATATAAAAGTTGTAGATAATATTAAGAGGATTTATAATAAATTTAAGCGGATTTGATATCTTGTGAATGGACGAAGTTATGAATTTTTTCTTCTACCCCCCCCCCCCCCTTGAGGCAATTTTTAGATATCAAAAATCTGTCATACATAAATTTTCGGCCCATTTCCTAGAAGTAATAATAACTTTAAACGGATTCAATACCTATCATAATTAAGAAGTTATAGGGTTTTCACAAAAAGCCCCCCCCCCCCCTTGGTTCGATTTTCCCCATTAACGAACTTGACCGAGGTATTATGCCCCTTGATTTCATGTATCCGTTTGGAAGAGATTTATGCTTCTTGCAGTTATCGTGTCAATAAAAGAGTGACATAGATAGATAGATAGATAGTTTTGAACTGGGTGTGGTTTTGGGTTCTGGGAGTCCTGATCGGCGTAGATGTGCAAAAATGTTTCAAAAATTCCAACTTAGGGGAGAATGTAATAGGTAGTATTTCTTACGAAATCTACCTAAAAGAGAGTCTTTATAGCCTTTACAGGAAACTAAACGCTTTTTATTAATCTCCACAATTTGTAGTTAATACAAGCGATTATTCCCCTCGTAATGATCTACTTTGTTTACAATAAATGATGCCGTGCATTTATAAATCTCTCTCTTTTTGATTCTAAATATAAATTTCCAAGTGCTCGAGTCTTGGTATCTTGACGTGTACGTTAAAATTTCAGTTACGCCAATTAATAACTTTAAACGGATTCGATACGTATCCTAATTAAGAAATTATGGGGTTTTTTTCTGTTTTCACAAAAAGCCCCCCCCCCCCCCCCCCTTGGTTCGCTTTTGCCCATTCACGAACTTGACCGAGATTTTATGCCCCTTGATTTTATGTATGCCTTTGGAAGAGATTTGTGCAGAATTTTTCGAGTTATCGTGTCCATACAAAAGTGACCTACATAGATAGATAGATAGATAGATAAAGTTTTGAACTGGGGGTGGTTTTGGGAGTCAGAATCGGTGTAGATCTGCAAAAAATTTTCAAAAATTCCAACTTAGGGGAGAATGTAATAAGTACGAAAAATTTCTTACGAAATCTACCTAAAAATTAAAATTTTAAATTAAAAAAAACTTTTAAAATTGTAGACTTAGGTTTTCAAATTTTATACTTAACTTATAAAATTAATTCAATCATCAGATTATTCGATTTGCTGAATAGCGAAATATTCGACAAAATCGAATAAGTAAAAAACCTTTACAACTTCCATTTTTAGCTGTTAATTAGTTGGAATATTAATTCAGAATAAAGAAAGAAACTGAATCCTTTTTAAATGAAAGAGAGTGTTTTGATATTTTGTTGTTTGCAATGCGATACTTAAGAAAATTATTAATAACCCTGTTCATAGAAATTGAAGTATTTTAAAAATTATTTTTCTCTTCCTATTACAATAATTCAACAAAGGCAAGATAGGATGATTAAATTTAAGTTCTTCGGTATTGTATAGTTTTTAGTACAAAAAAAGAAACTCAAATTTTTAAAAGGAAAAAAAAAACTTACATGATTACTATTTTTAACTGCCAATAATTGATATATATTAATTCGAAATAATTAAGATATGGAGACATTTAAATAAGATGTGGCCCTAGTATTATTTATTTTATTCTTTGAGAAGTGATAAAATTAATTATTAACTAGCTAGGTGGCAATGCGATGTGTTGCATTTAAATTGCATGAGGTATTCATTTCGATGGTTTTGGGGAGGCAGGGGCGATCTTTATTCTACATTTAGAAAAGATTTATAATATTAATTTTATTAAAAACTAAATTTCCTGTCAGAAATCTTACCTACAATGCCCGGTTATAGGGTTGAGTTTCAAATAAATAAAGTACTTTGTTGTCAAAGTAAATTGTTCGTATTACCCCATTGTACAAGTCTGGACATTTTACCTATTTACTTTTTCTACATTTCCTTAATGTTACGGGAAAATTTTCTTTTTCCACTATCTTTTATCAATCTTCGCTTAAGTTAAATGTTTCTAACTAGTAAATCTGCAGATCAGGAGCCTGAACGTCAGCTGTGAAAGTCGTTGTTTTTTAATCTCACTTTTCATATTATTTAGCATCTTACAATCCGCAATTTAATTTTTCGATATTGCATACATATTTATCTTCTATACTAATAAAAGAAAGTTTCGCTCTGTGTTTGTGTGTGTGTGTGTGTGTGTGTGTGTGTGTGTGTGTGGGCGATGGCTAGGAAAATTTAGCGCACCTAGAAGTCTGTAAATTTAGATTTAGGTAGTCCAAACCCTCTCCTGGTGTACCTGAGCGTCAGAATTTTAATATTTTATAATTACATTCTGAAATATTAATTAAAATGCACAAAGAACTCTCATTAAAAATACGCTTTTATTCTCTTGGGTTGGTTGGTTCACTGGTTGGGTTGCATCGATTCTTCACAGAAGTAATTAAATAAACCAGAGTAGCGATGCATAAATAAGGATTTCTAACTAAATAGTGTCAATATGGATTGAAGTTATCAGCGTAGAGGAGCCATGCGATTGTCGCGCCACCTGTACATGACAAATTACACATACGTCCCACTGATTGAAATATTTTCCAGGCACATTTTTCTTCATGACAATTAATCGGGTTTAAGGTTTTTTTTTTTTTTTTTTTTTTTTTTTTTTTTTTTTTTTTAACATGACATTTATTATTATGATGGAGATTGTTAATACAGAAAACTTTATTTAACAGATTCTTTTTTATATTTGCGGGAATGAAGAGGGGCAAGGGTCTAATTACATTTAAGCTTCAAGGTGTATTTCTAGAAAACAGTTACCAGAATTTCCGAATAATAGTCTAAGCCAAATTTCAAATTAAGTTCCTAGCTTAACCAAATGAATCAATCATTAAAGATGTATTGTGATCCTCCTAATTAGTTATTTGCTGAAGGTCACTTGAACAACTCCCACCCCCCTCCCGGTCCGTCCTTCAAGGTTTTTTTCTCTAACTCTGCTCCGTTTCCATATCTCAGCAACTATCTTTCCGATTTCAACGCAAGTGATTTCGAACATTATAATTAATTTAATAGTCACCTTTTATAACATTAAACTAAATTTATGAGTAGCGGTTACCACTATTAAGCCAAATTTGTAATTAAATTCACAACTTAAGAGAACGAACGAATTTTGAAAGATGCATAGTGATCCTCCTAATTAGTCATTTGCTGAAGGGCACTTGAACATCCCCTCCCCCCCCCCCCGGACCTGCTTCAAGGTTTTTTCTCTAACTATGCTCCGTTTCCATTTCTCAGCAACTATCTTTCCGATTTCAACACAAGTGGTTCCAAACATTATAATTAACTTAATAGTCACTCTTTATAACATTAAACTAAATTTATGAGTAGCTGTTACCACTATTTCTGAATACTTGGGTAAGCCAAATTTGTAATTAAGTTCCTAGCTTAAACAAACGAACGAATTTCGAAAGATGCATAGTGCTCCTCTTAATTAGTCATTTGCTAAAGGGTACATGAACAACCCTCCCCCCCCCGGCCCCTCCTTCAAGGTTTTTCTCTAACTATGCCCCGTTTCTATATATCAGCAACTATCTTTCCGATTTCAACGCAAGTGATTCCAAACATTATTTTAACTTAATAGTCACCCTTTATAACATTAAATTAAATTTATGAGTAGCGGTTACCACTATTTACAAATAGGAGTTTAAGCCAACTTTGTAATTAAGTTCCTAGCTTAACAAAACGAACGAATTTTTATGCATGCATAGTGGGCCTCCTAATGAGTCATTTTCTGAAGGACACTCGAACATCCCCTTCCCTCGGCACCTCACTCAAAGTTATTTTCTCTAACTGTGCCTTATTGCAGCGCTTCCCAACCTTTTTTCTTTCACGTACCCCTTGCTTAGGCTTTTCATTTCGAAGTACCCCCTATTTATCACTCACACTATCTTCTCCCACATATTATTAAAATCTTCATATCTCCTGAAGGAAAATCCAGATTTCAAGAATTATTCATTATTATATTTTCTTTTCATTAAGGGAGCACTGATGTTTTCAGTTTTATTTAAAGAATTAGGTTTATTAGCATTCAGAACAGGCCTATTATAACAGCTACGCCCAGGTTCTCTTGCATTTCTAAATAATCAGATTGTTTCGAAGAACTTGCAGTTCCAGAATCATCAGGTTAATTTCAATCGCAGTTGCAGTACTCTTAAGAATTCCGGATTGCAACGAGTTATCTAATTTAAACAGAAAATCAAATCATTCAAATAATAAGTAAACATTTCAAGTTAAATACTCATTAAAGGGAAGGAAGCTTTCCAATTAATATACGTTAATGATATAACTCCGCCTATTCGAAAACGAAAATAGGGTACTGCTTTTCAACGCTTTGAAAATTAAAAATTAAAACCAACAGCTCTGCCGTAATTTAGGCGTTTTGCAATTTTAGTAAGAAACAATAACAAAAAAGAGGTGGGAAAAGAACATTCTATAATGATCAATGGAAGTTTTCGTGAAGATTGGGGAAAATATATAAGTACAGGTGCAATATGATTAGCAGTGGGCTAATGACGTTGAATTATCAATGAATTATTAGGTCTAGTGCGGCCTTTATACCCTCATTTTGAGTGTAACATAATGGACTTGACTTACACATGAGGCTAACTTTATAATTCAAAACTATCAACTTTCTTTATGTGTTTTCAGCTAAATCATTTTTGTGTTTTCCGCCATTACCGATATTATTTTTACGTACCCCCTGCATGCTCGCCACGTACCCCCAGGGGTGCGTGTACCCCAGGTTGGGAACCGCTGCCTTATTGCAATAACTGGGCTAATAATGTTCCAATCTTCTCGAAACCAGCTCAATTTTGTAGTGCGCCTACTACACAGTAACGTAGGCAGCGGGGACCTGTCTCAGAAGTTCGTTCGGAAAGAGGTTTGTTTAGAACAGAATGCTCCCCATGCGGTGGTAGGGGGAAATAAAAGATTTTCTAGAGCGTACGAGCATGCCGGGTATACGGTTCCAAAGCCATCGTACCGTGGCCAGAGTTCCGTTTTTTAAGAGATTTAAGTTTATTACAAGGGCTCGGGCAACGCCGGCCGGGCGGGTCAGCTAGTAGGCATATAAAACACTTCGGAGATTTCAGAAATGAGAATCGTTCAATTAAACACGGTTTATGCAATCCTATTCTGAAATTCTTAAAAACTTCTTATTCAGGTAACTTTTTAGATAAAAAAATAAACTTTGTATTAAAATAAATTATTCATTTATGTCAATAGAATAATCAATATCAATAGAATCGCCCGAAAATAATTTATTTTGATAATAAAATATTGCAGCAAAATAGTGCGAGTTACTTAAATTTTATTATTTTGATATTCTTTGAAATAGAGTTGCTAAGCAACTGATAAATTAAAGAGCAAAGTAAAAAGAACTGCATTTTAAAATTTGTAAAAAATAGGAAAATGTTTTGTTTCCCGAACAGACCCAAAAAATTTTCCAATAATTTAAACAATTCATTTCTAAATTCTAATGAATGTATCGGCAAATTTTTTGAACTATTGGATATATTTATGACCTCCCTATCGAAAATTTAGCATTAGTAATTTTACATTGAAATCCATTATTCAAATAGGCGATTTTCATTTCAGTTAAAAATGAAATTTAAAAATCGTCTGCCTTCCCATAGGAAAGCATGATGACCTAAAAAGAAATGTTCTCTATTTTTCGAACGAATGAACCACATGTAACTAAAAACTTATACAGCACATTCCGGGTACCTCACCAACATACCCACCGAAAAATAACCTAATCGGCTGATTTTTGCGGCAGTTATCGCGGAACAGACAGACAGGAAAACAGAAACGAAAAACTTTTCGCGTCTCCATAGTGAGCCTTCCCTGACGTTTCGGCAAAAAGTAAATTTACTAGAAATTCTTCATAATTTTTTAAATCTTTCCTTTCTCTGTCTCCAGAGCAAACTTAATAGAACTGGGTAAAAGAAACAGTCGGGTACATAATCATGAAAAATAAAATAAACCAAAGCCTGCATAAAAAGCAAATTTACCTCCACGACATTAAAAAAAAAAAAAAAAAAAAATAGAGCTTCGAGCGTACACATTTCATCTCGCACAAAACGACGTTACTATTGGATGGCGGCCATTTATAATGGCCGAAATTGCGTTTCTTTGTTTTAGCGAAGAATTTACTTTGAGGGAAGAATAAACGTTTTGTCTACAATAATATTAGAAAGGAATAAATGGAGTAAGCTATTTTGTTGACTTTTCGAAGTTAAGTCTAGATGAAATGTACGAAAAAATGGGGAGCGTATTGACAGAGTACAGAAACAAGTAAATTTTAAGAAAACAAGAACGAAAAATCGTGCGTCAAACATAGATTATGAAACACTTTCCAACACATTCAGACTACTGTAACAACACCTCACCGTTTATTTAAAGTGTGATGTCAAAGAAAACAATTTGGAAAACTCAATTTCAGAAATCAACATCAAGAGTCAGGAAAATATTCGAATTCTTTTGCGAGGTCCTGTATAGTATCTATAGATTTGTATATACAGGGTGTCCGAAAAGTCTGGAAACGGTCGAGAAATATACATAGGATTGTAAACGGAAAAATGCATGTTCAGTATTTTAGAAAAATCTATTTAGGGATATAAAAGTTGCTATATTTTTAAATTATTCAACACGTATTTTTCCGATTTTAAATCCGATGTGTATATTTTTCGAGTTATTCGACCGTTTCCAGACTTTTCAAAGGAAACGATTCTCACTGCATTTTACTCGATTACAGCGCCATCTACGATTTTCCGAAAAAAATGTTAAATACAAAATGTAAATACAAAATATGTATTTTTTCTGTAGAATCCAAATCTGCAATACAAAAGGGGGTTACCATTTAAGATTTCAAAGTTTTCCCCTCGCAGTTTTATTTTTCGGGCACCCTGTATATGTGCGCATTGTATGACCTCATTTGATGCAAGTGAATTAATAACTATCTTTTACAAATCATTGCTTCAATTAAATGTTTCTAACAGGTAAATTCAAGAAAAATTCTTCGCATATTTAAAAAAAAAAGCGTCCAATCCGAACAAACTTAATATACAACTGGATAAAAGAACATTGTCATATAAACTAGTCGTTGGGGGCCACCGTAATACTTACCCATCATGGATATGCATAAAGTAAAATATTAAAATAAAAATGTGTAAACTACTTATAAAATGCATTGCAATTCAAATAAAATCGTGGCTTGATGACGTCACAAACTTTAAAGGCTCGATTACTGAATTGCTTGAAAGAGGTTTTTCCTTATAACTCCAAAAATAATAATCCTATTAACTAGCGGTTTATTGAATCTGATTAAGCGTCGAATTTCCAATTAAAATATATCTTTGAAGTGAAATTTGGATGAAATACAGGGTCATGAAAAATCGAAGAGTGTGGAAAATAGGATTCCAAATATCTCGGCAACTCATTATCCGATCGACTTCATGCTTTATTCAAAATTTATGTTTTTTTATTGTCTTTTATATTCATTTCTTAAAATAAACAATTTCGAAAATTTTTATATACCTTTCATCAGAACGAATATTTCGAGAGTCCGAAAAAAATTGTTCCGGTTAATCGAGGTTATTGAAATGAAATAGGCTTCTTCCCATTATTACATACTAAGTACATACCAAATTACAAGTCTCTATCTCAATTTTTTCGGGAGATAGAGCGTTTACAGACACACAGACACACAGACACACAGACACACAGACGGACGGCAAAATTTTTTTTCTAAAAATATGTTTTTCGGAATCTCCAGTGTCTGAAACGTGTAAATCCGTCAAAAAAAATTTTTCGATTTTCAAAACGATTACAAGACTTACCCTATACTACGTATGATGGGTAAGTAAAAATAAACCAAAGCCTGCATAAAAAGCAAATTTACCTCCACGACATTTTCAGAAAATAGAGCTGTGCACACATTTCATCTCGCACAAAACGACGCGACGTTTACGCGATCTAATCCTATTCGACGGCGACCCTTTAGAATGGCCGAAATTGCATTTCTTTGTTTTAGCGAAGAATTTATTTTGGGGGAAGAGTCTACAATACGCTATTAGGAAAGAGAGAAATGGAGTTAAGGTATTTCGCTGGCTTATGACCTTTCGAAGTTAAATTTGGATACGAGAAAAAGGAGTATTTTTGACAGAGTTAAAAAGAAAAATACGACTAAATAATACTGTACAAATACTTTATATTTGCAATAAAATCTTGTATTAATGAATTTCTGGAGACTGCCGAATCAATTCGTTAGACTGAAAAATTCGTTAAAGTGAAATTCCAATAGGGCGTTTTTTTTAAAAAGAAAATTTATTACTACACTTACGTTAAATTTTGGTTAAAATGCAAACATGTCTGTAAATCTATTGCGAACTTACTATATAATTTATCTTACATACCTGACAGATTAAAAAACTATCTGCCGTTAATGTTATTTTATTTCTTTACAAAAAAAAGTCAGAAGGGTTTTTTTTTTTTTTTTTTTTTTTTTCCTGCACTAAAGTTCACAGTGCATTTTTCAAAATAAATTGTGTACTAAAATGTTTTCGGAACATTCCGATAAGAGTTTTCATGTTTTACAGGAGACCCCCCCCCCCCCCCAAAGTCTTCGGTGCGTGTGGATAATCATCATCATCAGCTTCGTTTTCACTGTCTTCCGTCACTTAGTTTCCGACAAAAGTTTTCTACCAAATTCCAGTTTTTCAATAGTTTTTTTCGCCAACTCAACATTTGTAAAGTTGAAATGACTATTCTTTTTAAGCCTTCCATAAATTCGTTAATATTTTTATAATGTACAAGCATAGGACGTTTTTAAAAATCCAAAAAATGATCGTTAAATTGAAAAGTTTGTTAACCCATTCGGAACCATGGGTGCATCTATGCACCCTCAAAAAGAGCATACAGAATTTGTGTTAGGTACCAGTAAAAAAATAGAAGTAATATTTACTTTCTCTAATTAGCGCATTTTTACGACAGCTTAAGTAAAGATAGCTTTCTGAAAAAAAGGGGTGCCAACAGAATAAAATTTGTGTAAAAGCCGCCGGTTCCGAAGGGGTTAATCTGACATTCGCTGTAACGATGCTCTACTCCATCCGCTATTCATCCAAAATGTTTTACAGAAATATTTGCTTTCTTTAATCGGAGTTATTCGGAGATTAAATAAGGGAAATATCTCTGTAAGAAGTATCTGGCGCCAAGTTGGACTGCCCTCTTTTACTGTATGGACCTTTTTATTGAACAGAAAAGGAAAAAAAAAAAAAAAAACGCCGTAAATGAAAGACGCACCGAATAGCGCTTTTGTCTGATTATCGATTATTCGGCACACGGATAAGCTGCGTACCCAATATTCGATCAGCTGATTACTCCCATTAAAAGTTCAGGATTTCAAGAAATTAATGGGATGAATTTTAAGACAACTTAACATCCTATTTAACATAAATCATGGCTTTTTTTTTTTTTTTTTTTTTTTTTTTGATTAACGGACACTTCTGATGATTAAATTTTTCTCATTTACAAACGACTTTTTTAGAAAATAAGAATTCCTTATATTAAGCTTTCATTATAGAAATAAAGTTTTATTAAAATATTCTTGGTGTCGAATGCAAGTTTGGAATTAAAATTAGGTGTTCCCGGAGTGGGACCACTGTGCCGGAAAAGGGTTAAAGAGAGCATTTAAAAAGAATCTTAAAACTTGGCGAAAATGTTAACTCAAATCGCAAACGGGTAGGATAAAATTCCCTGGTTTTCCAAACATAAGGCCGCAAACGATTCATTTCTATCGCGTTCCGTTTATTGTTATTATTGACTTTCAAAATCCATCAGTCATTTTCGGAACACACTGTAAATAAACTGAAAATCAAGCTTTTTCTCTATATAAGAGCAAAGCACAGGCAGCTAGATTTCATACATTCGTTAATTTATCTGCAAAATACACATTGGCAGTGCATTAAAAGCTTTTATTGCGTCGAAATATATCAAATTTTTTTTTTTTTTTTTTTTTTTTTTTTTTTTATGAAATAAAATCAACCAGTAAGATAGTCAAGATTTTAAACTTAGATAGGGAAAAAGTTAAAATTTCAAAATAAGTGACATTAAATAAACTCATCTGAAACGAAGATAGAAAATATTTAAATATATATATTATTATTATTTTTTTTAGTTTGTGAAAGAAAAATAAATGGTTTTAAACCTTCTGGAGAATTTTTCTAAAATTTACCTTTCAGAAACATTTAACTCGGGCAGTGTTTTGGAAAATAGAGTTAGAGAAAATATAAGATTGAGAAAATAAAAGGAAAGCAAATAGGTTCAGCTAAAATGTCCCGACTTAAAGAGTAGAGTATTACGAAAGATGTAAGAACACTTTATTATTTAAACCTAAAATTTTTATTTTGCATTTCGAAATGTTAAATATATATATACTACAACATATTTTAATCATTAACCTATCTTAAATTTATTCTAAAATAAATAATTCCAAATTTAATTTTACTATATTTCGAATTAAAAATGTTATTATTCTTTTAATATTAATTTAGCAAATTTGTGCTTTCCTCTATTTATTAAGATTCTTTTAACATTTTCAAATAATCTACGATTTCAGCGCGGATCACTACGGGTCAAGCTAATTTTATCTAAAAAAAGGGTCTAACGATTTTGACCCCATTCACTCTCTCGCTAGACTCTCCACTGCTGACTTGGCGCAAGAAATGTCGTTTGGAGCACGCACGCCTCACACCAAATAATTCGGATATTTAAACGAATAGTGTTGGTAATTCCTTAAATTGTGTTTTCAAATAAGTTATGCGTTTTCCAAATTATTTACTTAGATCTCTTTCACCTTATTACACGGTGAAGATTTGTAAAATTATTTTGGAAGTGTTGGAAAAGTGTTACATAATCGATGCTTGATGTACGATTTTTCGTTTTGTTTACACAGTGTAGTTCAGAATTACCTTTCTTTTGTGATTCATTATACACCTGAGCGAAAAGTAATTTATTATTATTAAATGAGAAATTATGTCGTAAAGATATATTAAAAAATAAAAATAAAAACGATGATTATTTTTATTTTCCCGCCCGTTGCCTCGGGTAATCACCGTTGCCTCTCTTCTTCTGCAAAATAATTAGACGGGACCTCTCTGTAGCTTGCAAAAGGCAGTGAGCCGCAAGCAAATGTGTCAGGTTCAGTTTTTGAAAAGAGAATTTTTCCAAGGTATTAAGTTGCATGGGATCGCAGAGAGCATTTATGAGTATTCATATTTTTACTCACTTTTGTCGTCGCCCATTTTTCGCCGGAACAAATTACAGCAGATTTAGAATGTTGTCTTTCTCAAAGGGAAGGCGGTGACGTTTATGGAAAGAGAAATTTTCTTTGCGGAACACTTTTGTTCGAATTAATGTACGTGCGTTTTAATTGAATTTGTAAAATGTTTTTTTTTTCCTAAAATAAGGACAAGGGAATTTTTCAATCCTGTGATTTACCTATGTAGCTGTCGTATTTCATTATAACTAATTTTTTTGCTTCTGAAAATTCAAAATTATTTCAAAGTATCTATATATATATTACGCTATCGTACGTGGCACAGAAATCGCGATTATTTATTATTTGCTGATGGCAACGAGAAGTTTGTTTTCACTAATTTGCGAATATTAAGAGAAGTATTTAAGGTATCGATTTAAAACTCACCAGACATATGTAGAACATTTTTTTTGCATCCGAAAATACAATTTTTGTAAAAATAGGCCGGAAATTTTTCTTATTTATTTTAAAATCTAGCTACTTTCTAAAAAGGAAAAAAAAATAAAGTGCGAAATCAAACCAAGAAACGCGCCATTTTGTTATTAATTAAAACATTAACTCCATTTTTGTACCTTATGCAGTTTAACCTCAGTGTTGACCGCATTGTTATGACGTCAATGTTACGGATGCACATATTTGTTATTTATAATATAGATTGTAATAATAACAAATAAATAATAATTATAAATAATAATAAATGAATAAAACAATCTTATTGGGTGGAGATTTCCGTCAAGTCAGTCCTACCTGTCATTTTTAGAGGTTCAAGATCACTAACAGTTTCAAGTTGCATAAAGAAGAGAAGATTTTACATTATGCAACTTACAGAAAATATGCGTGCCCTTCAAACAGAGAGAGAGTTAGCAAGTTGGCTGTTACAAGTTGGCGAATGTCAAAGTGGGGAAATTATTAAGTTGCCCCCAATTCGCTATATATACAAGATTCAGTGCATCAACTTTTCAGTAACATTGTTTTTTTTAACGGTGACACCTCAAAAGCTTAAAGGACGAGCCATACTAACAGTGACAAACAATTTGTCAATTGAAATTAATAATAATATCTCCAAGGCTGTGAAATTTACAATTGTGTATATAAATACGTTTTCGATGCAGAAAATCAAACAAAAAGATAAATAATTTTCCTAATTGTGAATGGTGTGGATATTTTCAATATAATATGTATACACTTTTTTAATTTTAAAGAGTATCCAGCAATTATTGTGTGCAGGCAAAGGTTTTTATATGAACGATGCTGAAAAAATACCTGTTTTCATATTTCTAAATGGTGTCCATATCTTATGATGTGTATATATTTTTTATTTCAAAGTACCCAATCCTAAGTGGTGACGTTTTTATGTATGATATTTATACATATAATGCTGAAATTCGTGTATTCTAATATGCATATAGTATTTAAAAGAGTAGACACTAGACTGCAGATAATCTGCACGGGATCGGCTAGTTAAAAGAATTTAACAGGATCACCCACTATTTTGTTCCATGCGAACTGTATCAATCATGTGTAAACTACCCTAACTATAAATAATTTCGCCTTTGGGGAAAAAAAATATGTATTACTTTTAACTTTATTTTAAAACTAGAAATTTTTGTAATATATATACAAACTGAGATTCATAATGGCCTTTAGCTCTGAATTACGTGGATACAAAACTAGTCAGATATTTTGCTTTAAGTCCCAAAACTTTCTTGTATCTCACACAGGTTTCGCATACACTGAAAAGAATCAGCACCCATTTATATCAAGGTCTAACTGAATCGAAAGTTTTATTAAATTCTGTGCATTAGTTCTTGAGACAGGACTATTGCTAAAATCGTGTCAATCCTGCAAAATGTACTCTAGCAGAGCCACCTATTGGGAGATTTAGACCAAAACCTAATCATGAACAACTTATGTCAACGTCTGACTCGATATAAAATTCCGTGCGTTCTTGAGATATAGTTATCGTGGTAATTATGAAAAAAGTAGCATAGCAGCGCCACCTGTTGGGATATCTACACCAAAACGTAAGCAGCATTCTATTTATGTCAAGGTCTAACAGAATCTGAAGTTGGATGAAATTCCGTGCATTCGTTCTTGAGATAGAGCAATCGTAAAAATAATGAAAAAGTGGTATAGCAGCGCCGCCTGTTGGGATATCTACACCAAAACGTAAGCAGCATTCTATTTATGTCAAGGTCTAACAGAATCTGAAGTTGGATGAAATTCCGTGCATTCGTTCTTGAGATAGAGCTATTGCGGAAATCGCGAAAAATGCAGCCTAGCAGCGCCACCTATTGGGCAATTTCCACCAAAAACTAATCAGCAACAATTTATATTAGGGACTAACTGAATATAAACTTTTATTAAATTTCGTGCATTAGTTCTTGAGATAGAGCGCCCACAAAAATTTTGTCACATATAGATAGACAGACAAACATTTTCTAAAAACAGTTCAATCGTGTTCCGGACCTTCTAAAACGTATAAATCCGTCGAAAACCGGAAGTCAAAAATTTTCATAAATCTAATACGATAGAAGAAAGCAATAAAACTAAAAAATTAGCTGCTAAATTTACAAATTTTGCGCGCAGACTTCCATATCACTTTTATCAGAAAAGTTTACTAATTGTTCTTTTAACTCTTTAAACAAAGATATTGAAAACTTGTTTATTGCATTCTTCTATATCCTAAACTCATTAAAATAATGTATTTATAAAATATTTTAATTATTAACAGAAAATAAAAGTGTCTAGAAATACGTGTTTTTCACAATATATAAAGTATCGAAAATTAACAATGCTATAAGTTTTTAATAATGTTTAGTTAAAAATAAAAGTAACAATAGTTTTCTTATATAAAAATGTTTTTTGGTGTTGTTTAGGAGGGAATCTAAAAATATATTAAATGTAAAAAAAAATTATTGGAGTTTCCAATTAAAAAAAAAAATGAATTCTCTATTCCGGGATGATCGGGTTGGATTCACTAGTTTTTCTAAGAAGTTTTAAACTGTCTTTCCACCCCACTGACGAGTAAAGCTGGGTTAGTCGACTTGTAATTTTGATTTGTTGGTTTTTTCTGTTTCTTAAATATTTCTGTTAATGTTGAAATAATTTCATAATTTCATACGCCTGATCTCAATTTTTAAAAATTCGAATTTCATGCATTGTTTCATAATTATTTTAAATTGCATTTTTTTAAGAGCTTTTTTAGCGCCACTATATTTTCAATATTTGTCACATGTATTTAGTGTAATATATATATGTATAAAAATATACAATATATATATGTGTTCGGAAATAATAAAATTAAAACTGTTTTTTTTTTTACTGATCCTATGCAGCAGTTTGTTAATCAATAATACTTAGTTAAAATATTTATTGGAGTTATTGCTATTCTCATTCAAGTCAAAACCCACAAACATGGCAGCTTTTCAAGTCAACCTTCTTTTGTGATTCATTATGCTCCTGGGCGAAAAGTAATTCGTTATTATTAAATGAGAAATTATGTCGCAACAAGACAATAAAAAAAAAAAAAAATCGATGATTATTTCTTCGCCTTCGCTGCTCCAGGTAATCGCGGTCGCTTCTCCTCTCGACGCGAAATAATAAAGACGGGGGCCTGTGAAAGCATCGAGCCGTGAACAAATATGTCAAGTCCAGTTTTTGAAAAGAGAATTTTTCCAAGGTATTCAGTTGCGTCGCTTTTAGGGAGTATTAATGTTTTTAGTAACTTTTGTCGTCGTAGATTTTTCGGCGAATCAATTTGTAGCCGATTTAGAAAGAGCAGCCATTTCTCAAAGGAGAGACGCGATGATGTTTATAAGAAGAAAACTAATTTCTCTTGAAGAAACTTTTGTTCGAATTAATGTACGCACTGCTAATTTTAAAAAATCCGTGATTTACATATGTCTTATTGAATCACTGTTAAAAATGAGTGCTTAAAAATAAGCATCCTGTACCTATTTTTCAGTATTTTAAGCGTTATTCATTCATTGCGTCATACTTTAAAAAGAGAGAGGTTCCACAAAGCGAGAAATAGTGTGACAAGAGGAAGGGGATGGATTAACACAATGTGACGCTTACATATATATGGAAATAATTAGGTAGACCCTGTTTGCAAGAATAGTATACATTAAGTTCATAAAAATATGCATTTCTGCTCAGAAAGTATCAGGTCTATTTTCCCTTTGCATTGCAACAGCTAGAAGTAAAAACACAGAAGATTGTGATGGTTTAATGACATTTACTACAGCGAGTCATAAACAGCATATAAACTACACTAGTGTGCAAAACTTAAGCAACAAACACAAAATGCTAATTTCTGAACACGTGAGTACTCAAAAGGAAATTCTATAAACAGCAAGTGTAGAAAATAAGTACTACCCTAACAGCACAGACAGTCGATGTGAAGTCTTCTTGACATCACAAAGGGTCACAATTGTCACAGCCACTACAATGAACAGAAATGTGATATCTTTCATTCGTCTCATTTTTACTCTCATTGGGTCACTCCACTGAACAGTCACCATGACTGCTGCTTTTTCATGAGTCACCAGGTGACTTTACAATGAAGTCATCTTGTGACTCTCACGTGACTGTCATTTGGACACTCCATTGTAAAGTCATCATGATAGCTGTTCTGTGACGAGTTCCCAAGTGACAGAAAATGAAATCATCTGGTGACTTTTCACAAAGGAGTGCAAGGATGACTTCACAATAGACTGTCGATCACCGGAAAGCCACCCTGCGACTTCATTGTGACATTATTGGGCGACTCATCACAATGCCATGCTCACAATGACTTCAAAGTTCAGTCTTCAACTGACAGTGACTTGAGAATCACAAGGTGACTTGATTGTAATGTCACCTGGTGACCCATCCCAAAGCGGCAGTCACAGTGACTTTTCAGTGTTTAACAATCATTTGAGAGTAATAATGAGACAGTGAAATATCCCATATTTTGATTCACCGTAGCAATTGTGACACTTCTAACTATGTGTGATTCCAAGGGGACTTCCCATCGACTGGCCGTGCTGTTAGGGTAGTACCTCTTTTCTACACTTGCTCTTCCTTTTGAGTACTGACGTGTTCAGAAATTAGCATTTTGTGTTTGTTGCTTAAGTTTTGCACACCAGTGTAGTATGTTGTGACCATCACAAAACTTTCTAGCTATACAAATCAAATCAATTGCAAAATATGTGACGTACTGTCGTCACTATAGGGAAGGGGGGGGGGCGGGTATCACTCGAGTGTGAAACAGAGAGAGGGGGGTTGTCAAAAAGGCACGAAATTTGCGTGATGTAATGAATGGATGACCCCTCATCGGCTCCAAGTACGATTTTGAAAAGTAAACATACTACTTTTTCTTTTTAAATATACAGGGAGTTTGATCGCTGCCCAATAAGCCATTCCTAAACCTTTAGTTTTATCATGGTTGATACCAGATGATCTAGTCCGGGCTTCATGGGTTACAAAACATACTGCTCAATGTATAGAACACTTTTTTTTATTTTATTGAAAACTAATAGATTTTCTACATTTAATACTTTTTTTAGACTGCACCACTAACACCACCCATTATTAATTATACTTTAGAAATTTTTTTTCCCTAAACTCTAACAAGAATACAAGTTAAAAAAACACACTCTTTTAAGACCAAAAACGGACCAAGTAAATGAGGGGATACTTTGAACTTTATAAGAATTTTCGGCTAAAAACGAGTCTTTCTGTTTTTAATACCACAAAACGATGGGATCGTACAAAAATGATTTAAAAAAAAAAATTTGTTAGAGCATGTAGAATGTTTTTATAAATATAACTGTAATAAATGTAATTTTTCTGAATTAAATATAACGTAACATTATAAAAGTTTATTTCGTAACTATTTACAAAAATAACTATTTTGATATAAATAGTTTTGATCAAACAATATAAAAATATCTGAAACACTTTTGCAATTAAAAGTTTCCTTCTAAAACTAAAGATTTAAGAATTAAGTATCGGTTAACGATAAGAGTTACATACAAGCCTTGCATACACAGCTTTCATATAACTTCCATACAAAGTTCTATAACTTTTCTTTTTTTTTTAATACTATAATATAACACTGCGCCACAAAGAAATGTCGTTAAAGTTAAAACAAGATGCCTATGCACGGATTCAAATTCGATGCATAGAATCTACCATAAGATATCGTTCTTTATGTTTGAAATGCGCACATGAACATTAATACGGGTTTACACATTTTTCTCAAAATAAGGGAAGGAATGTGAGATGTCGGCCAAACATAATACTGATGTTGATGATGATGGTAATAATATTCGTCAAACTGTCACACGAAAGGTATCATTCGACTCGAACTTATTATGAATAAAGTATAAGCTTCAGTGGCTATCTCCCTATTGAAAGACGAACAATTTGCAATGCAAACTCTTAATTCTAACACCGTAATATGAATCCACACTAAACAAAACCATTGTTTTTTCCTAGCACGTCTGCTTTAGGACCTGTATGGCTACATTTACTGGACTGCTCAGAGTAGGAACCAAATCTGTAGAGCGTAGATGTCCCTCCCCCGGTCCTCTTTATTGAGGTATTAAAAAGAAAAAAAAAAGAACATTAAGTGTTGCAACAGTAAACAAATTAACTTTCTCATAAATAAAACTCTGAATCATTTCAAGATCATATGACCGCACGTGCTCTTACAAACTGAAATTCCCAATACAGCTGAATAAGTGACGTCACAGGAAACATCTCATCGGAAAAACCATCTCGTGATGTGTTTCATAACTTTGAACTAAATAACTCTCTTTTTGCGTGTTTTTATTATTTTTTCTCTAGTGTAAAAATGTAATTCGTCTATCATAGAGCTAATGTGAAAGGTTCTCGATATTATTGTGTGTGTGACGATTAGTCTAGAGAAATGGAGCATTTTTATGCAGTCTATATTAATATACCATGTATGAGCAATATTGTAAATGCTCAAACCATTCTACTCCATCTTACATAAATATATCCGTGTTCAACTACGAAAATGGATCGTCAGTTTATTCAGTGAAATTCCTCAATATAATTTTTCCACTAGCATCATCAGCTTTTCATCTACGTCGATTATAAATAAGTGATCCGTGCTAGCAGATGGATATAAATGGATTCCTATTGTGGATATTTTTTGCGCTCAGTAAACAGAAGATAAATCAAGGTAAGGCCTGCATGCTTATTACAACTTTATTACGAAACTGGATAAATAAACAAAAAGGGACAACTTATTATTATATTAATTATTACGTGCTACTGAGAGCTAACAGAATGAATATATGAATAATAACGGAAACAATATTTGTAAAAAAGACAATAGTACAAAATAATATCACTGCCAGAGAATGTATAGCTACATTGTCTTATTCAAAACTGATTTAAAGGTTTTAAATCATTCAAAACCATTTTTTAAGGTTTAAAAAAGGGTTTTGAAATTTGAAAGCTGTTTTTTTTTAAAGTATATATATGTATAGAAGAATGTATGCCTTTTAATGCACTTACCTGTATAACTATGTATATCTTAAGATTATATAATACAAAATTTTTGCTTTTAAAAAAGTTAGAAGAAAGAATTTCCTTACTTATAAACAGTTATTATTTATTTATTCTCTTAAACATGCATGCTTTTCAGGAAAAAGCTAACAACTTAAAAGCTTTTTATCGTATTTTTAAAATCAATTTTGAGATTCTCTCTCGAGATATAAAAAATGGCGCCTTAGTTTTAACTCGATTCAGCATCCAATTTTAAAATCCAATGTTTTATTTCGTTTGCCGTGCAGCCACGTTTGCCATTCCAGTTTACAATTTCTTTCTTTACTCGACGCGTTTTATCTCCGGTTCGCGTTCTATTGATATTCTAATTCGGCCATTCTTATCAGGTAAAAATTAAGTTAGCAAATAGGACAATCGAATAATCCCTAATTTTGTTTGTTTTCTCTCTATCGATTAGTAATTAACGATCTTTGTTAATGTGTGTCGAAGTCATCTCCGGAGAATATGACCAATTTTAAGTCATTTGAATGGACCCTTTTTCTACTAATCCCTCAATATTAGTACTGCATTTTTTTTTTTTTTTGACACTTTCTTTTATTGTTTACTTTTCGAGATCTTTTTACTTTCTTGTATCTATAATAGAAGAAAGTATCGTAATTGAAATTTTTTTTGGACTTCCGGTTTTCGACGGATTTACACGTTTTAGAGGTCAGAGATTCCGAAAAACATGTTTTTACAAAATGAATGTCTGTCCGTCCTCATTGTATCATCGAAGACTGTATGAAGTTATGCTTCAAATTGAACCTAATTTTTTTTTCTATGTTTTTGGGTATGGCAAGCAGATTCTATCAGAATTTGGAGATATTTCGACGAAAGGGGGCGCTGTGATCGATATTTTTGTTCCATTTTCACTATTGTACCATCGAAAAGTGTATGAAGTTATGCTTCAAATCGAACCTAATATTTTTACTATGTTTTTGGCTATAGCAAGCGGATTCTATCAGAATTTTGGGGATATTTCGACGAAAAGGGGCGCTGTGATCGATATTTTTGTTCCATTTTCACTATTGTATCATCGAAAAGTGTATGAAGTCATGCAGATAATTGAAGCAATTTTTTTCTATGTTTTTAGCCTGCAGGTCCAGGTTGAATTCGGGGATATTTCGACGAAAGGGGGCACTGCCATCGCGATTTTTGCTCGATTTTCACTATTGTATCATCGAAAAGTGTATGATGTTATGCAGATAATTAAATCAAATTGTTTTAATATGTTTTTGGCTGTAGCCAGCAGGTCCTACTTGAATGTGAGGATATTCCGCCGGAAGGGGGCGCTGTGATAACCATTTAAAGATTTCAAATTCAAAAAGATGTACAAAAAAATTAGAAATCCTAAAAGTTTTTTCCGTTAAATGTTCGGCCTTGATCCGGAGAATCCGGAGCAATTTTTGTTTTGTCTCTATATTGAAAAATGGCGGAGATATAGCGGTTTGAAATTTTACGCTGGTTGACATTTTCAAACAAGACAGCAGAATTCATCCATAAACGGGTTTAATTTATGAGTTTTAGTTAACAGGGTTTCAGCAAATTTTCTTTCATTGTTGTAACCATTGTTCCTATTCTTATATGCTTAACACTATATATTTATATTCGCCAACGTCAAATTCTCGCCAAGCTTGGCGGCAATTGGCGAAATATCGCCAAATTTGCCGACAAAAATAGGTTGCCACAAATGAAGCCAACTTGGCTGTAGAAGACTAATTTGGCGATATTCTCATTCAAATTCAATGTTGACGAGAACTGGAAATGAATCTTCTTTAATTGGGTTCCATGCATTTTAGCTTCGTATTTTCCAGTAAAATTAGCTAAAATCGTAAAACCAAGGAATAGGGAGGCTATCTGTTCCGGTCGGTACAGGCCAGAAGAACTTTTCGTAGTTTAGTATACATCAGTTGATTGCATCCCGGTAACCCGATGATTATTCGCAAACAGCTGACGTACAACAGAATGACGAAAAATATTGATTTTATTGGCGATGTGATGACGAAATTAGAAGTATTAACATGATTGAGATAGAAGAAAGTTTTGGGATTGGCACATCCGACTAGTTTTATTTAATTTCGCCTTTGAAATCTTTGCAAGATGTGACAGTTTTGGCATGAGACGCACTCACAGTAACGGTAATATAATATAAATATACAGGGTTAGAATCAAAAAGAATCATCCTATGTAAAAAATCATAACTATTCAGCTTTTAATCAGTTTTGATCTAATAATATATCGGTAGAAAGAGAGAAATCTCGAGTTTCACGCAATCCCCGAAATGTAGCGCTAACGCTCTTCCTTCGCCCGCCATTTCAGTGTTTGTCTGGCCTCCAAGATTGCCGGATCTATAAGTGTGCGATTTCTTTTTGTGTGTGTATGTGTGTGTGTGTGTGTGGGGGGGGGGGGGGTTATAAAAGACTACGTTTATGTGCCTCCCCTTCCAGCTAGCTACATTAACCGAAGTGAAGATACTCATAACAGCAGCAGTGAATGTAGACATGCTCGCAAAAGTTTGGGGCGAATTCGACTACGGTATAGACATAGGAATTCAAAGGTGGAACTATTGATCACCTTTAATTTGGTTTTGAGAAGAAAAAAGAAAAAAAAAAAGAAAAAAAAAAGAGACCTTTATGATTAGCCATGTAATATCAAATTAATCTTAAGTGTACGTTCAATATTATTTATAATATACGCATTTTATATCGGGTGATTATTTTTGAAACACCCTGTCTGCCTCTCTCTCTCAGTTCAGATTTCTTGAGAGAAAAAGTTTCTTTGCTTTCTGTCGTTGATTAGGCTTTTGTAAAGAGATTATAAGCAGGGCAAAATAGGTTTCCAGGTCCTCACTGGCTACCAAGTTTTTTGATCTGGTGACCAAGATATTTAAATCTTTCGGGGGGGGGGGGGGGGGATTTCTGTAAGTAAATTTACATAAGATATGAGCAAAAATGAAATTTTTTCTCTCCCCACCCCTACTCGTGCGCGGCAAGCAGTGATCTTCCTCTTCTCTCGTACTTTTAACGGAAGAACTAAATAAAAAAAGACATTTGCCAAATCGTGGACAGAAAACACCATTCTTTTCAGCTACAGCCAGCTAGTATATGTCACGTGATTATAATGTGGGGAGAAAGAGGATTTCAATAAAACAGTCAGAAATAGCGTCAATTCAGCCTCTGTGGCATCTAAAATTGGATACAATGCTAAAAAATGCTCAAGTAATTTTTGTAAGTTTCAAATCTGATTTTTGTGTTTATATAAGTTGTCAACATAATATAAGTGATTATAATTTTGATAAGCTTCATAAGAAAACTTAGTTTATATTATCTTTCTAAATTATGTACTATTCTAGACTATGTAACTAATAATTCTAAAGTATGCTTGTTATTTTTTTTTTCAATTAATTCATAAAAAAAGTCTTGTGTTTTTTTTTAATCAATGACGGGGATGGATGGTAAATATTTTTTACTGTCGACTGTTTTTTTTTTTTTTTTTTTTTTCTACACTCTAAATAAGAAAGAGTGACTATTCACTCCGGAGGAGTGGATATTCACTCTATCGCAGAGTCAAAATTTGCCCAACCTCTTTAGAGTGACTATTCACTCTAGGCAAAAGTGAAATTATTCACTCTCTGAAAGAGTGAATACTCACTCCCGAGAAGTGAATAGTCACTCTAAACAGGGGTGGATACTCACTCTTTCAGAGGAGTGACTATCCACTCTTGCAAAAAGAGTGGGTTTTTTCACCCTGATAGGAGTGAATAGTCACTCTTTCATAGGAGTGGCTATCCACTCTTTCATAGGAGTGACTATTCACTCTGGCAAAAGGAGTGGATTTCTCACTCCTAACAGGAGTGTATAGCCACTCTTTCATAGGAGTGAATGTTCACATTTTATGGAGTGAATAAAATTTTTTTTTATGTTTCTTTTTTGGGCATTTTAAAAGAATCATATATTTTAGAGCATGCAATGAAAATAGACACAAGCGTGGTAAAGATTGGACTAAAATACTTTATTGGCAATATTTATTTAATTCAGTTTGTAACAGTAATTGAACTCTTAAGGAAAAATTCAATTAGAGTTACATAATGAATTAAATTAGATTACTGACAAAAAACTAAAATATTTTATTCCAAGCTTATCACTATTGTGTTTTCTTTCATTGCATGCCTTATAAAGATATGGTAGTTTTAAAATGCCCATAAAGGCAAGTAATTAACCAAAATCTTAATCAGTGTATATTATTTCTTTCCTTTTCAAATACCCATTAAGTTTTACTTACACTGTAAACTGAAATGTCTGAAATTCAGACACTTAAGTGTCTGAGACGGATGGTTAAAAAAAGAGACACTTTAAAGTGTCTTAAAAATTTAAGACACTTAAATGTGTCTGAATTTCAGACACTTGAAATGTCTGAATTGTGGCCGTTTTTGTGCTCTGATTTGTGAGGAATATGCAGATATTTATGACCACACTTTTTTTAGCATTAAATACAGCCATGTTTGACCACAGTGAATCCTGGATAAATTGGAAAATATTTGACCATAAAGCAGGGCTGGGGTTTGTTCCGGAAGCAGAACCTGATTAAAGCAGGGGCAAACTGGGTCATCCCCTCCTCCCCCGATTTGAGGGGGCCCCAAGTTTGGTATGAAATTTTTGTAAAGCTGATATTTTAAATCTCTTTCGACTTTGTACTGATTATAATCAATATTTTGAACTTTTAGAGTAGGATACGTTTAAAAACTAAAAATATATTTATCTAAATACAATAAAATCTTTCAATAGTGGACACCGCATCATCGTAGAATTTGTGTGCTATTCGGAGAAAGCGGACTCTTCCGAATAACAGACAAATTCCGTCGTCCTGGGGTGTCCGCTATTGAAAAGTTTTACTGTACTTAGATAAATATATTTTTGGTTTTTAAACTTATCCTACTCTAAATGTTCAAAATATTGATTATAGTCAGTGCAACGTCGAAATAGATATAAAATATCAGCTTTATGAAAATTGCATACTAAATTTGAGAACCCTAAAATCATAGTGGCAATGGCTAACGGCCCAGTTTGCCCATGCTCTTATGGAAGAAATCGAATCTTGCTTTATGGCCAAATATGTATTCTAAAGCATGAAAGTGTTTCATTTTTTGTCATAGTATAGAAGATGTGCACTAAAACAATTCGAGGGACAATGACTACTCCCCCCCCCCTTCCCACCCTCTTTACATACTATCGCAAAAAATTAAATTCATTCGATTACTGAGCATATAAAAAATATGTTTTTATATAATATTTTTTATATTCAACTTCATTCTATGCTAAAAGCATGTACAATATTGATTACAACTTTTCTGCACCGCCCGATTACACGAATTAAGTCATTGCATACTGTTGTCGGCAACGACTTCATTAGCGGCGCACATTAAAATGGCCAGCCATTTAAAAAAAAAAAAAAAAAAAAAAAAATCAAAATCATTTTAGAATGAAAATTTAACACTGCAATATTAGATTAAAACTGTAATGTTGTTTTAGAAGAACAATGCAACTTTTCATCAAAATTGACTATTTATTTTAGATAGAAAATACTTCTTTTAGAAAAATACTTCTGATTAATTGTTTTAAAGGATCATCAAATTAAAATTGATATAAAATAATTTTGTACCATATAGTTCGTTTTCTGAGTGTACCATATAGTTCGTTTTCTTAGAAGAAAGTATAAGTTTATTTCCATGAAGTATGCTTTGAATTGTTTTAAGACTTGAATAGAACAGTTCAATAATGATAATAAAAAAATAATAATGGCAACTATAGTTTTTTCATTCTCTGAATGTTTTATATATTTTTTAAAATACTAACATATATAAAAACCAGGTTTATGCTATGGGAAACTTTATATATATATAATATGTGTGAAGAAATATATTTTTTCTTTTTAACGTAAAAACATATTAAAATTTACTGAAAACCCTGTATTTTAGATCTTATACAACACAGTTAAACAATCTAGAGTTTTAAAAAAATAAAAAATAAAGAAAGAAAAATAATAGAACCAGTAAATTTAGATCTCGAATTTTATTACAACAATGAAAACCATTTAGAAAAATATTTGGACCAAAATTATGCAAAAATGTAAATGTCTAGCTTTTTTTATTTTCCATTTTCTATTTTTAACCTTTTTACTAAAAATATTTTTTTTTAAATATTAAAATTTGTTTTCAATATCTCAAGTTTTGCAAAACCGAAAGCTAAAGTTTTGAGCAATAAATCAAAGTAAGTAATGATATATTTGTTTTACAATTAAAATTTGCTTTAAAACCAAGTAATATTATGTGTAACTTAGAAGATTTTTTTTAATTCACATTCTCAAATTAAAAAAAAAAAAAATGTTCTGCCAGTTTGCCAATAAGTTTTTTAGGTTTAACAAATCAGATTTGACAAAAATAAATTCCCCCCCCCCCCCCCCCCCAGAAAAAAATGTAAAAAGATTTCTCGAAGAAAATTGTACATCTCTAATTATAAAATATAAAAAATAGGTCACCACAGGAATTTGACCGCGAAAGAAAATGTTATAAGTATTCCGCATATTCATCAAAGCAACATTAAAAATTCCTTTACATATCAAAGTGTTAAAAAAAATTATAAACACAGCATTTTTTTTTCAGCATAAGGTTTGATAACTTTCTGTTATTGCTTTTTTAAAAATACATATTTTAAAGTACGCATTTAAAATATATATATATATTACTGATATTTTACAGTCATAGTAATAACATATAATTGCATAATATATATGTATATATATTTCTGAACTTCAATAAAATCAATGCTGTGAGTTATAATCCAGATTCTTTACAATAAAAAACTTTTATTGATAAAGTGGAGATCTAAAGATATATTAAACAAATTTGCTAATTTTGAAATTGATATGAATTTATTTGAAAATCATAAAAAATACACAAATATTTTAACATTAAAATATATTTATTTGGATTTAAAAAGATACAAATATAACAAATACATATTATTCTTATCAAATTAATTTAAATAGTAATTAAATAATCTTATATAAGCAATTATATTCCAACAAAAGCTTTATTTGAAAACGAAAATTAGTAGTTGTTTATAATCCTACCTACCTTTGATGAGTTAGTCATAACCATAATAGTAAATTATTTTAAACAAATATAACACGAAAATAAATAATTATGAGATTAAATGTTGATTTTATAATATTTATAACTTGTCAATGGAATAGTCAGAATTGAATGAATATTATAACAAGTTGTTGAGCGTACTCGCTCAATTAAGGTAGTTGCACACTTCTGGCAAAACATAAAAAAAGCACTGTTTTGCAAACCGATTTGTAAAAAATATTCATTGAAAATAAATCGCACATATTTTCCTTTCGAAAAGGGGAAAAAAAAACACATCCGACTGCAAAAAAAAACTCACCAGTCGGATTTTATAAAAATAATACTCAAAAAGTACAATACGAAAATAAATAATTCTCAGATTAAATGTTGATTTTATAATATTTATAACTTGTCAATGGAATAGTCATAGAGCGTACTCCCTCAATTAAGGCAGTTGCACACTTTTGGCAAAACATAAAAAAAAGCACTGTTTTGCAAACCGATTTCTAAAAAATATTCATTGAAAATAAATCGCACATATTTTCCTTTCGAAAAGGGGAAAAAAAACATATCCGACTGCAAAAAAAACCTCACCAGTCGGATTTTATAAAAATAATATTCAAAAAGTACAATACGAAAATAGATAATTCTCAGATTAAATGTTGATTTTATAATATTTATAACTTGTCAATAGAATAGTCATAGAGCGTACTCCCTCAATTAAGGCAGTTGCACACTTTTGGCAAAACATAAAAAAAAGCACTGTTTTGCAAACCGATTTCTAAAAAATATTCATTGAAAATAAATCACACATATTTTCCTTCTGAAAAGGGGGAAAAAAAAACACATCCGACTGCAAAAAAAAACTCACCAGTCGGATTTTATAAAAATAATATTCAAAAAGCACAATCTTCGTGATGAACGGAAAAAAAAATTAATAAAATACACACCAATGTTCTAACAATTATAACATTTTATAAATTACAAGCATTTTCTTCAGCGTATATTATTTCTATGTATCGTTTCATGATTACTGTAAATTACTTGTAATCCACATCCACACATAAGGACTGACACAAAATTATAAGCACATAATTTTTCAGTATCAAAGTTACGAACATCTCTTCAAACTACTAAACCGTTGAACTAACATTTTAAATCAAAGTATTAACGCGTCAGCCAATCGTCATAGACGTCTGCCAAGAATGAAAATGGTCCTCGTCAGCGGTCTGTTAAAAAAAAAAGACAATATTTACGTCAGCATTGCTAATGGTGCGATCTCTGACCCAATTGACTCATTAAACTATTTTTTTTTTTATCAGCGCAGCGGGCAGAAACTTTTTATTTTCTGGCGTTAAATTTATCAATTATCAAAATATAATTACTACAGTTGTTATATTTTCAGACAGAGGGAAAATAGCTTAAAAAAAAAAGATTGACGTAACACTTGCATATAATATATCGAATTTTAAAGAATTTAAAAGCAATTTTCATATTTCAGATTTTTGCTTTAGATATGAAAATCCAAAACATTATTCATTCATTAACTTTTGAAAGACTTTATAACTTAATCTGAATTTCCATACGTTATTAAAACTAGAGTGGTCACTATTTGTATATACAACTTTGAAATCACTGTTGTTAAACTTTATAGAGACCAATCAGTGTCACATCGTAATTGGAATTTTGCGATCGCTTATGGAAAGTTTAAAAAGACGTTTCTGTTTAAAATGTCAGCTAAAAATTATTATTTAAAAAATATAATATTAAATTGTTTTTAAAAAGGATAATACATATTATTCCCCGGTGAATTTATAATATTTAAACACCACGAAAATAAGGGACTAAGATTTTTTTCGTCAGAGATGGGGTGTGGGGCTCTGTCCCCCTGAATCCACCGTATAAGTCAATTTTTAATTTTATTTATCCTGTATTTTAGTTTATTATTCTAAAATCATACATATTTCTGTTGTCAACATACCTTTTTCCATGAATTTACAAAACACACAACAATAAATGAGGTAACCTCCTTCGAAAGGTTTTTGAAGCAGCTTCTGACATAGTACCACCACCACATTTCGTTAAAACATGGTTTTTGATTAAATATTGCTATTAATTAAAAATTAAATCGGCATTGTTTTTATAAATGAAATGCGAGATTTTTCCTCAAATTAGTGTTGCCACAAAAATAAAATAACCGCATGATATAGTGCAGAACAATGATTAAAAAAAATAAATAGTAGTACAAAAAAGATAAAATATCAATTCGCCACATAGGTTTACTTTATATTTATGGTTAAAAAGCAAAATTGATATTGAAATGTTTAAAAGAAAATAAAGACACCATCGATCGGTCGAAGCAGTGGTATTTCACGTGTATAATAAAAGGTATGCTTTGTTATATTAAATTTTATTTTAAGTGCATTCAATTTTTTTTCATGTTTTCCAAGAAGCGGATGGATATCTTGTGAATTGACGAAGTTATGAATTTTTTTCTTCCTAAAATCCTATCCCCCCCCCCCTTCCTTGAGGCCATTTTTAATGATATCAAAAATCTGTCATACATAAATTTTCGGCCCTTTTCCTAGAAATATTAATAACTTTAAACGGATTTGATACGTATCATAATTAAGAAGTTATGGGTTTTTTTCTGTTTTCACCCCCCCCCCCCCCCTATTTCGATTTTGCCCATTAACGAACTTGACCGAGATTTTATGTCCTTTGATTATATGTTATCAGTTTGGAAGAGATTTGTGCAGAATTATTGAAGTTATCGTGTCCATAAAAAAATGATATAGCTATATAGACAGATAGATAAAGTTTTGAACTGGGGGGGTGGTTTGGGGTTTTAGGGGTTATAATCGGCGTAGATCTGCAAAAATTTTCAGAAATTCCAACATAGGGGAGAATGTAATAGGTAACATTTCTTACGAAATCTACCTAAAAAGAAAAAGGAAAAATGATCATTTCGTTTCTCTCAATAAATAAATATGGACAAAATTATATAATGCCAGGCTTTCACTCTTCAACGAAGTGAAATATTTCACTCTTGTCAAAGGAGTGAGACAGTCACTCTCGACAACGGAGTGAGATATTTCACTCCTTTCTAGAGAGTGGAAAATCCCACTCTTTAAAGAGTGTATTCTTATAAAATTCACTCCAAAAAGAGTGAAAATGCCTCTCACTCTTCCAAAGAGTCAACTTCTCACTCCTCCCAATTTTAGAGTGTAGCTACCAGATTTTATCAAATTTATAAAGCCGTGTTTAGAGTTTGTATTTTCCACCTGAAACAAATGTAACTACAGCTTATTCGTTTTGATACTACATAACATTTATTTGTATAAATTTAATCCTCCATTGGGTGGGATAAAAAAAATGTAAACTATTTTTTACTTATTATTATTTATTTTAATGGCTCAAGTTGGATTGACTTTTGTTTGTTGCGGGTCTGGTTTCAAAATTTCCATTTATTTTATTTTTAAATAAGAAAACCCACAACTATATGTTTAAATATATTCAACTTACTTCATAACAGATAAAATTTATACAACAGATGTGGATGTAAGGCTAACTCACTTTTCGGGTCATGTTTCGGGTCAAAATGGTTGGGGACAGGGCTTTACAAATTTGATAAAATCTGGTAGCCAGCAAAAAATATTCTAGTCGCCAGTACAAAATATTTACGCCCCCCCCCCCCTCAAAAGGCACAAAAGTTTTTTTTTTTATGAATTAGTTGAGAAAAACTATTAACAAGCACAGTTTAGAATTATGAGTTGCATAGTTTAGAATAGTACCGGATTTTTATAGTTAGATTGTCTAATTTAATTTTGTATGCGATTTTTACAGTTTTTTCGTGTTCTGCGGCGATATTTTGACATTCTTTAAATCTTTTAGCCCAATATAGTAAATTTTGACCTCTTCTTTAGCGATTTTTCAAAAGTGGTAAAACGTATCCAATTTCAGTCTTGCCCAGTATAGTAAATTTTGTCCTTTTGCGATATTTGGATTTTTTTATGCCATTTGTAGCGTTTTTTCCGCGTTCCGCAGTTTTTTGACATGTACCAAAGAAGCTGGTTTCTCTCTTTTAGCCCATTAAAGGAACTTTTGTTCTCTGCGATTTTTAAAATTTTCCAGAATTTTGTATGTGATTTTTAGCGTTTTGCGCCGATTTTTGGACAATTTATTTCTAAAACAGGGAGAACTGTTGTAAATGCTGTTTCTGTTCATTATTTAGGTAAATTTTTGTACAATAATAATAATAATAATAATAATAACAGATTAAACAAGTAACTTATTGGTCGCTAGTGGCGACCGCATTCTTCAAGCCCTGGTTGGGAGTCAAACGAAAATTATTCGATGGGGCTGCGTTGGAGGTTGCCTTCAAATAGATCGCGTATACAACACGACTAAGGTAAAGAATAGATGTCTTTTTATTTGTTATTAGAATTTCATAGTTTAATATCGTCTTTTGTTTTTTATTTCCAGTGTTTTATTTCTTCATTTCTTTTCTATTTTTCTTCAGTTTGTCTCCGAAACCTTTTCAAGATGACGGTTTCGGCATGAAATACTTGTTAGTAACGACAAAGTATTTATTTTTTCTCAGTTGGATTTTCTGTCGGTGAAGAGGAGTTTTTCTTATTCAGCTTAGTTTTCTGTCGTTGATTAGGAGCGCCTGTGAGGACGGCTTGTATTTTCCAACTGAAAGAAATGTGAATACAACTTGTTCCCTTTGCTGTCAAGTACAGTTATTTGTATAGATTTATCCTCCATTGGATCGAGTAAATTCTATTATATGTATATACATATACTGGCGCCTGGTGACTGGCTTTATTTGGGGCATCCAATGCATGGCTGACAAATTTATTCTTCTCTTACCACTATTTTTTAAAATAAATTTTTATCTTATTTATTGGTTAAAAAAATTGCCATTAAACACAGAATAGAGTTTTCAGGCATGTATTGAGTGCCCCAAAAATAGCCAGTCAGGAGCCACCACTATGTATGTATGTGTAGTACATATATTATAATACGAACAAATCTTGTGTCTGTGTGTGTGCAAATTTTATCTAAAAAATGGTTCAAGCTATTTTGACTAAATTTTGTGTCCTGGCGTTTTGGGGGTACGAGAAGACCATTGGGCCACGTCACATGTTCCAGAAAATTCAATGAGTGGGTCATTTTGGAAACACTACGGGTCAAGCCAATTTTACCTAGAAAAAGGCTCTGACGATTTTGACTAAATTTTGTATCCTATCGTTTTGGGGTAAGAGATCATTGGGCTAGTCACATGTTCTATAAAATTCGATTAGTGGGTCATTTGGGGGTCAGTACGTGTCAAGCTAATTTTAACAGAGCGTATCTCGGCCTTCCCCACTGTTATCCTATATATTAAAGGGACAAACTACAATTTTCAGCGCAAATGCGATGTTTTTGCGCATGCGTGAGATTAAATCTAAAACCAGTTCCGTTTTAAGGTACACTTGAATGCGTTTAGCATAGCCGTGTGGTCTAAGGCGTTAGTTTAAGCTCTAGCTTTCTGCAGAGAAAGTGCGTTCGAGATCGAACCCGGCTTCCGACAGAATGATTTCTGCATTACTTTTGGCTGTCATTCATTTCAATTACTGTCACATTTGAGGAAAAGAAGTTACGTATATAATTTGTATTTTTTTATTCGAATGCTGTTGAATTAAGTAAAGTTTAACGCCCAACGATATTTTTAAAAATTAAATTTGTATTAAAAATAATATATATAAAAAATATTTGTATTAAAAATATTTAAATAAAAAAAAATTGCATGTAACTATTATCGATTCAATAAATTGAAGAGATCTACAATTTTTGCTCTATTTTGTATGACCAAAATAAATTTTCTACATACCCATGGTTTAATAATTAAAAATTTCAAAGGATTTGGACAGCAAAAACTGCTTTTAAAAAACTATGAAACCACCCTACGTGAAAAAACAAGAAACTGTCTTTACACGAGCACTTTTACCAATCAATATCAATATTTTTTCGTGAACTTTTCATTTAAAAATATAAATTCATACAAATTCGGTTTAAATATATAAAATACAAATTTGTGGTTTATTTAAAGTTATTATCACGGGCCCGGGCAACGCCGGGCGGGTCAACAAGTATTATTTTAATTGCTGTGTGTTGGCTGTTGGGCTCGAGTCGGATTGACCGTTTAGTTTGTTAACGGGTCCAAATTCGATATAACCAGTTGTTTTTACAAGAAATTTTCTTTCCTGTGAAATAGACTGTGTGTTTTTGAATCCACTGTAAAAGATAAAATTTATATGGCAGATATCATTCTAAGTTATTCTGCCATAATTGTATTTAATACATAGGTTTAACATAGGAGAGGAAAATTTGAGATAAGGAGCCTTGAGTTCTGCGGCTTTGAAAAAAAGAAGGGGGGGGGGGGGATATTAGTACATTTTGTTGGCGATTATAAAATATTATACTACTGTGCCTAACGAAAAGTCAGGCCCTGTTCAATGTACAACAGCGATTTTTCCGAGTGGAATCGCAACCCCACAAATATCCCTTTGCTGTATCAGTACATACACAGAATTGTTTTTGTGAATCTATGAATAAAACATGCAGGGTACTTCAAAAAGATTGAAACGCGCTGTCATTTTTTGAAACATCCTGTATACACATATAATATATAGGTTCGGGCCAGGCAGGAAGGCCGACCAAAGCGCTAAAACTGAAATATCCCTGCCCAAAACATAATAATAGGCAATGAAATATAAAAGACAGAAATATACGCACCGTCATCCACGTTCCTTTCACCGTGAGCGTCCGGATGGCACCCTTCTTTCGTTTTGCCAGACTGCGATAACCTAGAACAAGAAAAAAAAGATAAAATGTATTAAATATATATTAAAGAAAACATTTTGAAATGCATGTTAAAAGTTATTTTAGTTTGGACAACATTTTCTTTAGGTTAGTATCTGGTTCTTGTCGATAAGAATAGGAAATAAAATAAGGAAAACTGTTTCTCTTCTTTTTTTTATGTTAGTGGGAAAGACTCAAAAATCAAAACACCTTCTCCTACACACACAAACATTTGAAAACTACCAAAAAAAAAAATAAAAATAAAAAAATACGCATCTTGAAAATGTTATAAAGAGTGTTTAAGGCGGTTCTTAAATTCGCTGCTCAACAAAGCGAAACTTTCTGACACGTTTTCTAACTTATTTTTAAACGTAAAGGCATAAAATTGGCATGCCTGACTCTTGAAGCGATCTGGTATCGAATGGTATTTTCCATTTTTGGATAAATAAATTACTTATTTAGTTATAAGCGATTGTTGCCTCGTGATGCCAGGTTTTCCACCTTTCCCGCGCTCTCGCGTTCGGAAATTCGGTTTAAAACGTCGACTTCGACAGTATTTTCTGAAAGATCTTCAGCCTTTACCAAAAGAAAAAAAAAAATGGAAAAGACCATTCGATTACATAGTTTCTGAATAAGAACACCTAATTTCACGAGTTTCCGAACAAAAATGAACTCAGGTACAGAATATTGCACGTAAACGTATCACTGCACGTACTTAAAACAGGTGACTAAAACGTGATATTTTCAGATTTAAAATCCTCCTGTAACTCGTACGTAAAATACACGATGTGCATTAACCTCAATCAAGCGAACAAACGAAATAGATGAAAACGCGCCCAATATATAAAAAACCTTGGAATTTGAAATACAATTGATTATTAGAGTTGAATCTGAAATCAACGGGGGATAAAAATGTAGCTACCTCACGAGATCTTACACAGATGCATTTTCTTCAAAGCGTCCAATAAACGTTCGTGTCACTAAAACATGACACATTTCCTACTAAAGGGAAATTAAAGGGCTAAAAGCTATGAGGCAAAGATTCCAAAGATATTAAAATTTTCTATCCAAAATGAGAAAATATAAACTGAAAATACTTAGAACTGGGTGTGGGCATACCCCCACCCCTTTCACCACCCCGTAAAGCCACGAAAGCCAAGCCACGTTTGCGAACAACACGTACGTGAATCTCGTCGAAGTAAGAAAGGAAAAGATGCATCAACAAATACTTATTTACTTTTTGACATGCTCTTCCTCCAAAAGGCTAAGACATTCGACATCAGTCATTTAAAAAAACACAATATTCAGACAATGCCTTGCTTCAAATATAGACTTATACGCAGGCCGGAAAAAAACAAAATGGCTTTTTCCAATAGACACAAAATTCCTTTTCCTACTAGGGGGGTTGACGTTGACCCCAGACTTGACCTTCTACCAACCAACGGTTACAAAAAGCGATTGATGACGTCAGAGTGCGGGAAGACGATAGATCAGATGCAAGATCTATACGAGAACAAGTACAACACTATTTTTATGCAAGGGTTTCAACTTTGAAATGACACAATTTGAGAAATAATTTGAATAGACGATTTTTTCAACGAGCAAAAAATTTCGAAAATAAATAAACGCATTGTGCGAGTTACGCATTATGCATGTGCGCAACGCGAAAATGTTATAAGTTCAGATGCGGCAAATTTTACATTAACTTTTATTGAACCTCTCCTAAATGAAAATCATACCAAAACTCACAAAAGAAAGAAAATCTTGTTTTGCATTTATTATGTTTTATTAATGTCTTGTATTTATTATTTTATATTAATTAAAAACACCTGTAACATATATATATATATTTAAATATTTTTATTTATACAGACAACTTATCTTTCTTTGACAAAAATAAAAAATTCCAAAAAGTTTTATATTAATCTAGACAAAATTTCGACTTTTTTTAAAAAGTCATTATTAAAATTAAATTTAACTTAAGTATATTTAACTTAGGTCTATTTCTCTTATGTTATTTTTATTTTAAGACTTTTAAAGTAGCTGCCCTATTCATAGGGCGGCGGCCCACTGTGGGTTAACATTTTACTAAACTACATGAACGTTTTTCCGGAACATAAAAAAATAGGCAAAAATTCTTTTCATACAATAATCAATTAAAAAAACTAGTAGTTTGGGGCCACGGTAATACTTACCCATCATGGATATGCATAATATAAAATATTAAAATAAAACATGTGTACAACTATTTATAAAATGCATTGCAGTTCGAATAAAATCCTGGCTTGATGACGTCCTAAACTTTAAATGCTCTATTACAGAATTGCGTGAGAGAAACATCCTTATAACTCTAAAAATGGTAATCCTATTAACTAAGAGTTTACTGCGTCGGATGAAGAGTCTCTTTACTAATTAAAATATATCTTTGATTTGAAAGTGGAATGAAATACAGGGTCACGAAAAATCGAAGAGTGTGGAAAATAGGATGACAAATATCTCGGCCACTCATGATTCGATCGACTTCATTTTTGACGTAAAATTTGTTTTTTTATTGTCTTTTATATTTTCTACTTAAAATAAACAATTTCGAAAATGTTTATAGACCTTTTATCAGAACGACTCTTTCGAGAGTCCGAAAAAAAAAAATAGTTTCGCATCATCGAGGTGACTGAAATTCAATAGACTTCTTCTCATTATAACATACTAAGTACATACACAATTTCAAGTCTCTATCTCAATTTGTTCGGGAGATAGAGCGTTTATAGACACACAGACAGACGTACGGACGGCATTTTAGGTAGATTTCGTAAGAAATACCACCTATTACATTCTCTCCTAAGTTGGAATTTTTTAAAAAATTTTGCAGATCTACGCCGATCATGACTCCCAGAACCCAAAAACAGCCCCAGTTCAAAACTTTATATATATATATATATATATATATATATATATATATATATATATATATATATATATATATATATATATATATATATATATATAAGTGTATCTTATCTATATCTAAGTGTCACTTATATATATATATATATATATATATATATATATATATACTGCCAAAGGTGACCGGTCACTTACGATTTTAGACGTTTTGTTAACTATCTAGAAAAATACATAAGGAATTAACCTGAAACTGCAGGTGTGTAAACAGTATAGTATAGGTTATATTTTTCCGCGAAGATTTTTTCTCGAAACCCCATAGGGGACTGTCAACAAATTGAAAAATAACGAATATCTTTTGGATAACCCTGTAAAAACTAATGTAGCAAAGGCGTTCAAACTCGAGATTATTAATAAGTGGCTTATTGTAATATACTGTGTTCATTTTTATAAGGATAGCATGTATACTCGTAGAGAAATTAAGGTTTTTATAAAAACAGTCCCAAATTTCGCCTAGTTTTTTACTTATAATTTGCAGAGTTCTTAATATAAAAAAAAAAGTTATTTTCAGAAAATATGACAAACAACATTGTACATAATACTCTGCAATCAGAATTAAAAAATAATAAAAATTGGATGAAAAATGAGCAGATTTACTAAAAAATGTTTCACTGCGCATGCGCGAATGCAATCAAAATATAATATGCATAATGTATTAGCTAGGTATATAGAGCAACTTTAGTGAAAGTCTCAAAATCATAGCTTGAAAATTCTGAAAATTATCGTCGATAGAATAAGCCCGAAATCCGTTGTTCCCAAAAGGAAGCAAAAATATGAGGCGTTGTATCCAAATATAGTAGTACGTGAAACATTGTGTACGCTATCTTGGCACTAATCAACAGATATTTGATGCAACCCCTCAATCTTTTTGCTTCCTTTTGGAAACAACGGATTTCGGGCTTATTCTATCGACGATAATTTTCAGAATTTTCAAGCTATGATTTTGAGACTTTCATAAAAGTTGCTCCATATACTTAGCTAATACATTATGCATATTATATTTTGAGAGCATTCTAACCCTAATTTCTCTACGAGTATACATGCTATCCTCATAACAATGAACACAGTATATTACAATTAATAATCTCGAGTTTGAACGCTTTTGCTACATTAGTTTTTACAGGGTTATCCAAAAGATATTCGTTCTTTTTCAATTTGTTGACAGTCAGCTATGGGGTTTCGTGAAAAAGTCTTCGCGTAAATATATAACCTATACTATACTGTTTACACACTTGCAGTTTCAGGTTAATTCCTTATGTATTTTTCTAGATAGTTAACAAAACGTCTAAAATCGCAAGTGACCGGTCACCTTTGGCAATATAGTGTATATATATGTAATAATAAAAAATTTTCGCCATTTTTCCTTAGTTAAATTATTCCACATTCTTACAATTCTAATTTTTTCCCCCTGTTTTATTCCAATTTACTACTCTATATTCATTAAATCTTTATTCTTAATTTAGTTCTATCGTTAACTCTATTAAATTCCCTTTTATTTAATTCTAAATTGTCCAAATTTACTTAAATATAAAGATCCCCGATCATTTCTGGGTTTTAGAATGTTTTTTGAGAGTCATTTTCATTTTTATTCCGAATATTAATTTCCCGCTCTAAAGTTAATTTACTGAGACATGATGGAGAAATTAGCATTATGTTACTGTAGTAAATTAACTTCTACCTGATCTAGCATTTTATTAAATAATTATCACCATCAACAAATCTCTAACTCCTTATATTAAGTATTAAAATAAATTGTTAAATGCATCATTTTTCCTAACATTTAATTCAAAATAAACAACATAAATAATATATTAAAATATTTCAAGTTATATTTACATATTTACAATTTATACTCAAGGTTTTTTAGTGGTAATTTAAGTTAATTCAAATTTAGTTTAATAACTGAATTAATTTTATTTACATAGTTAAATAACAATACGAAATAGTAAATTAATTTAACTTAACTGCCTAAGAAAGTGGTAAATAATAAATTGCCAAAAGAAGAAATTACAGTAAGTTGTTAAATATTCACTTATAATATTTAGAGTAATTTAAGTTTAATTTACTAGTAAGAACCCCCCCCCCCCTTTTTTTTCCAAAAGCTATTTTTGCGATTATTATGCAATCCATGATGTAAGCTGTAATTTCAGAGAATCTAATAAATTTTTATGCATTTATAAAATGGCATAGAATATGTTCCAATACATTTTACTTAGTAAATAACGAAAAGAGATTACTCATATATTTTTTTAATAAATAGAAATTATTTCCTATGAATAAATATCACCGAATGAAAAGGGACTAAATTAAATGATAAAATAAGACGATAAAATTAAGTTACTCTTGTAAAATGAAGTAATATGGGAATAAATAAATATCAGAACAGTTCAAAAACTTTTGGTAATATTGTGAGCTTAACCAAATAATATTAATTTTTTAACACTACATAAGAATAAATATTAAATTTCGTACATTCTAAATGTTCAGGATAAAAGGAACAAAATTCTTCTAAAATATTCTAAGAACAAATTTTTTGTCTCTGGCTTTGAACTTCGGAACATAGAAATAATGGAAAAAAAAAAAAAAAAATTTAACTGCACACAATTTTTACTTTACCAATGTTACGCAAGTTTTCAGCGCAACTTCCTTTAAGATTTCTTTTTAGTTATCGTAAAATATCATCATGTAAATTTCATAATCATACTATACTCCAAGTCATGTGCCAAGTAATAACTGATAACATAAATTATTCAATTAATACTGTAGTAAATTGTTCTATTAGGTAACTTTGAGTTTTATTAAATCTTAGGCTGACCAATGGGGATTACACCTCATTTTGTCTATAGCTTTGGTAAAAATAAACTCATTAAGTGCCAAGATCCTTAGCATAATAAATTTACTAGAATTGAGTACTCAAACTAAATATGATGTAATGATTAAATATGTGATGATGATGAGGAATTGAAGGGAAGAGAAAGATGATAATAAAATAAAAAGTATTAAAGGTGAAGTTGAAATTTTTAGGTAAAAGTGCATTAAAAAAGTTTCTGACATTATGTAAATAAATTTTGATGTTGTTGTTGTTGTTATTTATTCTTTCTATTGATGATACTATTATTATTGTTGTTGTATTTGTTACTATGATGAAAAAGTTATAAGATAATCAGTGCAAAATACTAATTTTTAAGATAGTAAATACAATTTAATAGATTCTTATGTATTTTATTAGATAAGATTTCTGGTTGAGGTAAAACTTTGGTTCTTATCAACATTTCTTATAACATTTTGATTCAGTAAGGAAAGATAAAGAATTATGAATTGCTTTGCCAGATATTATTGATAAAATATAATTTAAAAGTTGTTCCTAGGGTTTTAGTTATATAATTTAAACTTATTCTTTAGACTCTTTCTCTTATAGAATTTTCTCAATAATCATGTAATAGATATCAATTTAATAGCTTAATTAAAAATTTATAATAACCATAAAACTAATTAAATTTAATAAATTAAACTATGTTTAAATAATCAATTCTCTTCTGTATATCAGTGTGTTCTTGAATTGAGCTCACAAGAGCATCACTGTTGAGTTTTCACTTGGGTTAACTGTTTGTGCGGGCATAAACTGGTTGATTTAAGTTAATAAATTCTGATACTGAATTGAATTAGATTAGAATAATAAATTAAACAGTATTAACGAAATTAATAAAATAAACTGGATTAAATTCTATATTAAACTAATCAAATATGATATCTTAATACTAATTGAGAATTGTCCAACCTTTCTTAATATGCTACAAGGTCCCATTTTTTCATTTCACAACTTATGTTTTCTTGTTTGACTGAAAGCAAGATAGTTACATAACCATCATCTACACAATAATGATTGTTTTCACGAATATTTCTTATTTATTCCTTATTTTGTATTATGTATTTTATTTGAGTATATTCTCATGCCTCATTCACTACTATATGGATGAGATATTAATGATATACTTAAGAAAGTGTGTGATATTTTGAATTATACTGCTTATTATTGCTGAACTTATTGTTGAGAATTATTATTATTAGTTACACTATTTATAAGTTAAATTTGAAAGAGAATATGAAGATTATAATGGATAAAAAGTATTTAAAGAGTGGAATTGAAAGTTTTAGGTTAAGCTGCATTCAAAAAAGTTTCTGATGTTATGTAAACAAAATTTTGATGTTATTGTTGTTGTTTATTCTTTCTATTGATGATACTATTATTATTGTTATTATTAAGTATTATTATTTTAAAATTTTATTGTTGATATTGTTCTTGCTATTATTATTATTATTGTATTATTTTATTTATTGCAACTTCATACTGCCATTGCAACACTAAGGACTCTTATAATATTCAATAATTGGACTCTACAATTCAGTAGGACTTAAAAATCACTTAAGGACTATAAATAAGTGCATAATGCTGATTATTGTTAAATTATTGATAAAAAGAGATATGATTTATATATTGTTATTATATTATTACTTAAATTTATTTATTTCAACTTCATACTGCCATTGTAACATTGAGGACTCTTATAATATTCAATAATTGGACTCTACAATTCAGTAGGACTTAAAAAATCACTTAAGGACTATAAATAAGTGAATAATGCTGATTATTGTTAAATTATTGGTACAAAGAGAGATGATTTATATGTTGTTGTTATATTTTCTTGATACAAACTATACTATACTGTTATACTAATTATTATTGAAAAATGTAATTATTTACAGCAGTTTCCACTTAACCGTGTTTCTTTAAATTTAATTATTAAAAATTTACTTAACAGAATTCAGAAATTTGAACATCGCGATGCGGCGACCAGGTAACTGTATTGCAACGAGGGAACTGTTTTGTAACCCAAGTATCTGCTTTCTCCCAATGAACATGTAAGTCAATTGGACTTACCGGTTCATACATTTTTTGGGAGGGGGGATATGTAATAAAAAATTTTCGCCATTTTTCCTTAGTTAAATTATTCTAAATTCTTACAATTCTAATTTCCCCCCCCCCTGTTTTATTCCAATTTACTACTCTATATTCATTAAATCCTTATTCTTAATTTAGCTCTATCGTTAACTCTATTAAATTCCCTTTTATTTAATTCTAAATTGTCCAAATTTACTTAAATATAAAGCTTTTAGTTATTCTTAATTTCTATGATGATCCCCGATCATTTCTGGGTTTTAGAATGTTTTTTGAGAGCCATTTTCATTTTTATTCCGAATATTAATTTCCCGCTCTAAAGTTAATTTACTGAGACATGATGGAGAAATTAGCATTATGTTACTGTAGTAAATTAACTTCTACCTGATCTAGCATTTTATTAAATAACTAGCGGCCCTCCCTTGCTTTGCTTCGGGTTAACCTTGAAAACCTTCATCTCTTTGTGTTTTCTGTAGACCTTTTTAATGTGTACAATAATTAGTACATTATTTTGATAAATCTTGTAGGGTTCAGCCTGCGTTTGCAATGTATAAGCGGAAAAAATGAAATTATTTACGACATCACATTAAAAACCTCAAAAATAACAGTATTTCTCCACTATTTAATGGATGTTATTATACCTATAAACCTTCCTCTGGAATCACTCTATTAAAAAAAACCGCATCAAAATCCGTTGCGTAGTTTTAAAGATTTAAGCGTACATAGGGATATAGGGACAGAAAAAGCGACTTTGTTTTATACTATGTAGTGATTATCACCATCAACAAATCTCTAACTCCTTATATTAAGTATTAAAATAAATTGGTAAATGCATCATTTTTCTTAACATTTAATTCAAAATAAACAACATAAATAATACAAGCTAGAGAGCCTTTGAACGTGCGCATCCTTTGAGCAGCTCCATACATAAAATGCATGTCGGCAAGCTCCGCATTGGTGTAACGATGCATGTTGCTCGAAATCCGTGCGGGGAATGGCGATTTAAGCCAGCGAAACGCTTTCATCCGCTGAACTTAACAGCGCCCTCTACTGCCCTAACGCTTCATTTTCGCACCCACATTCCTATACGAAATCTGCTTATTTAGGTCCCCTCTAACTACCTTTACATTTTTGACATATATTTTAGGACCACCCTGTATACAAATAGTATATTCCTACGTTCATATCATATTCAGTAAACAACAGAACATAGTAAATAAAGCACTCATCTCCCCCCCACCCTGTGATAATGCAACCGAATGAGCTCCTATGCGCATGTGCGTTGCATCTGCCCAAAAGCACCGTCGAAATTCGACGTTAAAAAGGTTTTTAAATGATTAAATTAAAAGTTTTAAAATGTCTTCTTTAATCATTGTTCGTTTCAAATCCATATCTTCTTAAACGCATCCATTGTTTTAAGCTAATCAATTTTTATGCAAAGATTAAGAAGTTTTTTACAGTAATAAATCTATCAGCAGATGATGGAGATTTTTAATGTTTTCAAGTGTATTTGTATGGTTTTTTCGGTTCCTTGACATAATCAGGATGATTATCCCTTTTCCATCACAGTCGGGGATATTTTCCCTCTTATACAGTTGGCAAATGTAAAAAAATAAAAAAATGCAATTCCTAGCATATCCTGATATCTGATGGAACATATTCATCGACGAATTCAACATATCAATTTTATGTTCAACATAAACTAAAAATAGTCTTTTTTTTTTTTTTTTTTTTTTTCCCTGACAGATCTTTGTTTAGCGCCAAAATGTTCTATCTTATGGATAATCTGATCTTATGTGATTTATCACTTTAAAAAAAAAAAAAAAAATATTATTCACTTTTTATGATGGTTAGGGAAATCTATTTTCAATTGTGGCAACTTTCCCAGGGGCTATTTTACATTATTGAAGTAAACTGGTGGTCATTGATAAGATAGAATTGAAAAACTTTTCATGCTTGAAAATTATTTAAAAAGTCGTTAAATTAATCGGCAGTTTTCAAATAAATTTCAATCGAAAGCTAATTTTTTTTCTAATTGATGATGTAAGAATTGAAATTGTAAAATGTAGTAAAAAATAGAAATTTGTAGTATTTCGAAGTGATGTAAGCGCGATGAAAGCTAAAGCGATAGCGCCTTTGTTGTCACAACCGTTGTACATGTCTAAAAATTGCCACTGTATTTTGGCTGGCGTCCAAAAGTGGAAAAACATTTTTTGACATCGAAAGAGAAATTCACAGTGAAAGAAATAGGACTTTGCGCTAATAAGGAACTGTTAAATGAACTTATAATAAATGTACCAAAATAATTCCTATGAAATATTAGTCTTACATTGTTTATTCTAGCCAAAAATACAATAATTATTTCAAGATTTTTTTCTACCATAACACTATTTTTAATAACTTCAAATTTCCTGAAATCCTTTACTTTTGTGATTTTTTTTATTAAAAAAGAAAATCTTCTATCCTATAATTAAAAAAAAATAGAAAATTGGTAACATGTAATCAAGGTATGCAATCAAGATGAAGAAATCGGCTCCAATTCCAATCTTTATAATTATGAATGCAAAAATGAGTAAAATTATGTCATGTTAACACAATTATATACATTTTTCTCTTTAGTTTTATCAATGTTAAAATGCACTTCAAGCTAAGCATAACGTCATTTTCACCGGCGCAAACTTTTCACACGTACTTCATATACCTTACATTAATGCTTAAACACCATGCACACAAATATATATTTTGTATTTAACTGAAATGAAAAAATAGCATCAACAAAGTTATAATGCATAATGATAAAATAAACCCAATGGACAATATTCCCGTGACGTCACAATAAATATGAATTTTTATTCGCTTATAAAACACGCGGATATTTTTACCGAAATTTAACTTGCAAATTAACAAATTCGGCCTTAAAACCGCGTGCTTTTAATATTTATTATTTCTCTTTTATTCAACCACAGAGTTTAGAAAATAAACTCTGTGCTTCGGAACAGTAGGCGTTATCCGATTATGATGTCATTAGCAGACGTAAAAGTTTAATTGAAAATTACGGTTAATTAAATAAATTTTCGAACAAACGAATGCACGATAACAAATCTGTGTCCAAATATCTTTCATTTAAAAAAAGAATGAAGTAATTTGATGCAGTAGTTTGTTCTCACGGATTGTCGAAAGAAATCGCTTAGCGTTTTAAATATATAGATATTAAAATCTTTTAAGTTATATTTACATATTTACAATTTATACTCAAGGTTTTTTAGTGGTAATTTAAGTTAATTCAAATTTAGTTTAATAATTGAATTAATTTTATTTACATAGTTAAATAACAATACGAAATAGTAAATTAATTTAATTTAACTACCTAAGAAAGTGGTAAATAGTAAATTGCCAAAAGAAGAAATTACAGTAAGTTGTTATAGGTAATTGATCATACCATGATGGCTAAGACCAAGAAGGAACAGGTATTCAATAGTGTATATATATATATGTCACTTTTTTATGGACACGATAACTGCAACAATTCTGCACAAATCTCTGCCAAACTGATACATAAAATCAAGGGGCATAAAATCTCGGTCAAGTTCGTTAATTAGCAAAATCGAACCAAGGGGGAGCAAATGGAGGGGGGGGGGGCGACTTTTTATGAAAACAGAAAAACCACCATAATTTCTTAATTATGATACGTATCGAATCCGTTTAAAGTTATTATTACTTCTAGGAAAAGGGCCGAAAATTTATATATGAGAGATTTTTGATATCATTAAAAATGGCCCCAAGGGGGGGGGTTAAAAGAAAAAAAATTCATAACTTCGTCCATTCCCAAGATATCAAATCCGCTTAAATTTGTTGTAAATCTCCTTAAAATTATCTACAACTTTTATATTGACAAGTTTTTTATAGGACCAACACTTACGCAAAAATAAATAAATAAAAACAAACGTGAAAACAGAAAAAAAACAGAATTTCTTAATTTTTATACATATCGAATCCCTTTAAAGTTATTATTACTTCTAGGAAAAGGGCCAAAAATTTATGTATGACAGATTTTTGATTTCATTAAAAATGCCCCCAAGGAGGGATGGGGGGGGGGGAATAGGGGTTTCAGAAGAAAAAAATTCATAACTTCGTCAATTACCAAGATATCAAAACCGCTTAAATTTATTATAAATCTTCTTAATATTATCTACAATTTTTATACTGACAAGTGTTTTATAGAACCAACTCTTACGGTAAAAAAATTTAAAAACAAAAAAATCCCTGCTGGCTCCGCCTACAGGCAGAAGTATATTTCGAAGTGGGTGGTCCCAACTGCCACATCATGGCAAATAGGTCTTTCTTCTGCAATTCCCAATAAACAGATGCCCAAGGTCTGCGTTTTCGAAATCTACCTGTGCCTGTAGGCCGAGCCGTCAGGGATTTTTTTTTTCTAAAAATATGTTTTTCGGAATCAGCAGTGTCTGAAAAGTGTAAATTAGAGTAATGCATCGGGTCGAGTTACCCGCTTTTAACCGCACCCGCGGGTCGGGTCGGGTTGACTTCTACTTTTTTTGTTGCGGGTCGGGTTGCGGTATTGCGGGTTCGGTTGACCCGCTTTTCCAAAAGAATGTACACAATATTTTTGCAGGTTAAAAATATGTATGCAATAAAACCTCCACTCGAAAACTGAACTTTTACGCTACTTGGAAAGAAGGAAAAAATGCCATTCTTTTAATCACTTGATCATAACTCGCTTTTTTTATACAAACTGTGCTCGGTGCAACAATTTGCGAATGTCAGCGATAAATCTCAGTTGCAGTGTCATAGATTTGTCCATTGACTCTTGCTGGTAAAACAAAACAAATTGCTAACTCAGGAAAATAATACATTTTCTTGCGGTTAACCCTACCCTTTATATATACTAACGCATTATTATATCTAATGTATTAGTACTGGGTATCTTCTTTGTGGACTACTCTTTCATAATTGTATTGAAATATGGATTAATTTTCTGTTCCTTCGGTTTCAGATCGGATTCGGGTATAAATAGTTTGGGGTTCGGGTCGGTTTCGAGTTGCCTTTAAGCAAAATTTTCAAGTTCTGGTGGGTTACACAACCCGACCCGTGCAGAATTCTAATTCCTTGTCCTCAATTTCTAGTGTAGATTGAATCTTTCGACCAAATCTAAAAGTAGCGAAATAGTGACTACATTTGAAAAGTTGTTTGTAGTCGCTACCTTTTAAAACAAGTAGTTGTAGTTAACTACATTTTTGATAAAGTAATTGTAGTTTGCTAATAAAAAAAAGTAGTTTTCCAGACCCCTGACTTATTCACATTCAAATACGTATTTATTTTCATAGTTCTGTTTGTGAAAATCCCAACAATCGGACATGCTAAAACTTTTAAATATGAGCTGGAAGAATTATTCAAGGTTGAACCTGACTCGCAGAAAGAAAATAAATCATCCCGACCCGAAAAAATAAATAAAAGCAACCCGACCCGCTGCTATGACTAGTGTAAATCCGTCAAAAAAATGTGTTTCGATTTTTTAAACTATCACAAGACTTACCCTATACTAACGTATGATGGCCAAGTAATATATTGCAATTATACCACTTTGCTTTTAATACTGAAACATACTATACACTGTTAAAAATAATCTGAAATTCACGGGTTTTTTTTCCTGAATTTCACAGAAAAAGTCCCTTTTCACGAAAGAAGAGCATTTTCCGTTAAAAAACAGAAAAATTCTTCATATTTCCTGAAAACAACGGAACAGAAGGAGAAGAAAGTGGCCAACGGAGATATTCCGTTATCTGCTGCATATTTATTTCCAATGTTTAAAAAACTGACATGTTGCAGCACAGAAAAACTAAAAATTCAATAAATTAAAAATTCGAGTTTATTTAAAAGAACAAAATAGTTCTTTCGAATTTAAAAAGCAACAATTAATTTTCCCATGCTTTTAAAATTATTAGCAATTTATTTTTTAAAGTTACAAAAAAATATTCACACTTAAAATATATTCTAAACAAATAGCTTAGTATATATATATATATACATATATATATATATATATAATAGTTAAATTAAGTGAAAAAAATCGATTTTACGCAAAAAAGCAACAAACAAAAATAATGCTTCCGAATAAAAAAAAATAACAAATAACTTTCTCATTCCTTTGCTATTATTCGTAATTTGCTTTTTAAAGTTATAAAAGACACTCTCAATTAAAATATATTCTAACAGAACACATTTAAAAAATATATAATAGTTGAAAAAAAATCGATTTTCTCAAAAAAGCAAACATACTTTATCGAATTTAATTCAAAATATAATATTCATATTTTGCATCTAACAATCAAATTAGGAATTAATATAATTCATGTTTCAATCCTCTATTAATACTAAATTTTTCAATCATAATCTTATAACAAAATATCCCCCCACTTAATTTCAAAGTTGCTAGGTTTCTAAACCCCAGATTGTTTAAGTTCCAAGCAGCGATTTGAAGAAATCCCCTATGATCCTTTCAAACTCCTATTCTAGCAAGGGCGCGCTGGTCTTGAGGTAAAACACTCGGCTCATGTCGCTGTCATCCCTAGTTCGAACCCCAAGGGCAGCCAGGAAATCTGTACCAGTGAGTACTTAATATTAAATTAAGTACTCCTGTTACAGTCAACAGATGGCAGCACAAACAGATCGAGAATTTTTTTTTTTTAAACCGAGGTCATTCATAACAGAAAGTTACCGTTTCTTCAATCTTTCAAAACGGAAAATCTACTAACGGAACGGAAAAAGCCCGGCAACTTCGCTGCCAGTACTTTTCCCGTGAATTAACGGATTTATTTTTAACAGTGTATAATCAAGCTTAAACACAGCGTAATTTTATTTTTGTAAAGATGAGAGTTTTGTAATACAGAAATAATTAAAATGTTCTGAAAATACAAATTGCAATTGCTAAGCAAATGTGAGATTTAGTCCGAGAACAAGTAATCGAACGGTGAAAAATTTTGAATAAGATGAAGTCATTTAGTGAAAGGCTAGATCACGACGGAAGATAATTTTCCATTGTCTGGCACAATTTGCAGCTTTTCATACAAAATACAGCGCGCGTTAGGGAATAATAAACATTCAATAAAATTAGTACAAAATATTAAATAAGAAAAAAATCGAATAAATAATAAAAAAGAATCGCTTCGAGATGCCTGTTATGTGCTACCAACGTGACCCATTGGGTAACTGTACGTGAAGTCAATTGTCCACAGTCCAGCAAACATACACAACCACTTTTTTAGGGTTTCGTTCATCTCACAAAACTCTATTCGTCCCGCTTCTCTGTCTGTCGGTCGGTCACAGAGCCGGTTCTCAGAAACTGTATAACTTACCGACTTGAAATTTTGTGTACTTACAGCTGAGTACCTACTGACACGCTGAAAATCATAAAATTTTGAAGAAAAAAAATCGTATTATTTTAATAGAGATAAATAAAAAACCAAAAATCTAACACCCTTTTCCTATTAAATTAAAACATTTTTCGTTATAGCAGTTGCCAACCATTAAAAATCTACAATAAAATTCTTTCTACAATAATTAATTTTTTGTTGAAAGATTTCCACGTGAAAATTGAAAATGAAATAAAAAGTTTCACCCATTGAAAAAAAAAAAGATTAATAGGACGTCCTATCTACTATAATATATAAAACACAAACGGAAATTTCGTTCCGTTCCTTTATAACTCGAGTTCTGCTGAATTGAATTTGATAGAACTCGCACTGTTGGATAGATATTTTTTCAGGGAAGGTTTTAGTATATAACATATCGTTCTAAGTACATTAGTTACAGAATTATGATAGAAAGTTCTGTTATTTTGGACGAAAAGGTTACCATTGCTAATTTTTTGGCGGCCATTATTGTTGCAGAAAGAAATGAGAAGGCTATACATCTCGAAAAATAAAAGAAAAACTGTTGCTAATTTTATTAAAAAAAAAGAAAGAAAAAAGAAAGACAAAGAAAAGATAGAAAAAGAAAAAAAAAGTTCTGATGAGAGATAATATTATAAAACGAAAATATTTAATTTAAACATGATTGGGAATATTTGTAATGCTTAAAAAATTATTTAAGGGGCAAGATTGCTATTGAAACACAATATTTGGCGATTTATCTTTTATTTTTGGTGATTTTGATTTTACTTTTGACCCCAAACAATTTGATTTTAAGCCAAAAGGTGTTTTTCTTTGCAGAAAGAATTGAAATGGCTATACAACTGAAAAAATAAAAGAAAAAACTGTTACTAATTTTATTTAAAAAAAGAAAGAAAAGAAAAACAGTTTTAATGAGAGATTTTTAGCCCAAAAGTGTTTTTTCAAGTGTACGACACCATTTTTGAAGATTTTTTTTGTACTTTTCTGTTAGCCGGGCGCCAGTGATAGATATATACATGTATATATGCACACACATATACATACATATTTATATATACACATATATCTACACAAATACATATATATATACTGCTGGCCATAAAAAATGCTACACCAAGAAGGAATGCAAATAACAGAATGATATTTATTGGACAAATACATTATAATGGGAAGGACAATTTATTACATTTTCAGAAAATTTGGAGGTATAGATCTTGAGAAAACACTATACCCAAAGCAGAAACCTCTGGCCGCAATAACAGCATTTATCTGCCTAGGCAGGGAGTCGAACAGAGATTGGATGTCAGGTACGGGTACATCAGTCCACGCAGCTTCAACACTATGCCACAGTACATCAACCGTAGTGACGGGCGAGTGGTTTCGGGCCAGTCGCTCAGAAGCCATTGACAGGACATTTTCAATTGGTGAGAAATCCGGAGAACGTGCCGGCCAGGCGAACAGTCGAACATGTTCTGTATCAAGGAAGGTCAGGATAGTACGAGCAACATGCGGTCGTTAATTATCCTGCTAAAACGAAGAGTTGTGGAGGCATCGAAGATAAGGCAGAACCACGGGCCGTAACACATCAGAAATGTAACGGCTGCTGTTGAAATTGCCGGCAATGCGAACAAGAGGTTACCGAGACGTGTATCCAATGGCACTTCATACCGTCACTCCAGATGATATGGCAGTATGACGATTCGAATGCAAGCTGGCATATGAAGGCTGTATATGAAGGCTGTATATGAAGCAGGAATGGCGTCTCACTTCGTCTTTGATGAAAACTGGCTCTGTATGCTGCATCATGATGCCAGCATCCATGTTTGGCAGCATCGTGGAAAACGCACATTGCCAGCTTGCATTCGAATCGTCATACTGCCATATCATCTGGAGTGACGGTATGAAGTGCTATTGGATACATGTCTGGGTAACCTCTTGTTCACATTGCCGGCAATTTCAACAGCAGCCGTTACATTTCTGATGTGTTACGGCCCATGGTTCTGCCTTATCTTCGATGCCTCCGCAACTCTACATTTTAGCATGACAATGCACGACCGCATGTTGCTCGTACTATCCTGACCTTCCTTGATACAGAACATGTTCGACTGTTGCCCTGGCTGGCTAGTTCTCTTGATTTCTCACCAATTGAAAATGTCCTGTCAATGGCTTCTGAGCGACTGGCCCGCCACCACTCGCCCGTCACTACGGTTGATGAACTGTGGCATAGTGTTGAAGCTGCATGGACTGATGTACCCGTACATGACATCCAATCTCTGACTCCATGGCTAGGCAGATAAATGCTGTTATTGTGGCAAGAGGTGGCTGCTTTGGGTATAGTGTTTTCTCAGGATCTATACCTCCAAATTTTCTGAAAATGTAATCACTTGTCCTTCCCATTATAATATATTTGTCCAATAAATATCATTCTGTTATTTGCATTCCTTCATGGTGTAGCATTTCTTATGGCCAGCAGTGTACATACATATATATATACACTTATATGTATGAATATATACATATCTATATGCATATACATATATATTTATATATGTACATATATCACTGGCGCCCGGCTAATCGAAAAATACTTTTATTTTATTCAAATGCAAACTATATTAATGGCAATATACTTCTATTTACTTCTACATATATGAAATTTCGTTCCGGCTGCTTATAACTCGAGTTCTGCTGAATGGATTTTCATAGAAAAACTGTTAGATAGATAATTTTTCAGGGAAGGTTTTGTATAACATATCGTTTTACGCAGCTTTTAGTTATAGAATTATTATGGGAAGTTCTATAATCAGATCAATCCGATTATGAAAGGTTAACCGTTTTAAAAGATTTTGTCGAATGGATTTCGATGAACCTACACTGTTAAATAATTTTCTAGGGAAAGTTTTATTATATAACATATCATTCTACGTTGCTTCGTTCTAGAATTACAGGGGGGAATTTGAAAATCGGGTGACTTTTTTTTTAACCAAATATTAGCCTTTTAATATTTGATTTCGATTAGGAAAGATTAACCTTCTGAAAAAGTTCTACAGGACGGATTTTGATGAGAATTGTATTGTTAGTTAGTTAGATGCTATTTCAGGAATGAATTTAGCGTACTACATATTGTTCTACGTTGCTTAATCAAACAGTTATGTGTGAAGGTTATATAGTCAGGTGAACCCGATTCCGAAAGATTAGCCTTTTTGAAAGTTTTTACTGGGCGTATTTTTTGCGACTTGCATTGTTAAGTAGATAATTGGTAAGGATGGCTTTAGTATATTTCATATAGGTCTGTTAGTTTTAGAATTATGTGGAAAAATTCTATAATCAGATGAACCCGATTATCAAAGATTAGTCTTTTTAAAACTTCTACTGGATGGACTTTGTTAGTTAATTTGTTTGCATTGTTAGTTCAATAATTTTTAGTGATGGTTTTATTATATTGCATATAGTTTTATCATTCTTTAGCAAACCCTAACTGTAAATAACCAAATGAAAGAGTTGGTCCTTAACAGCTACAATTTTGACTGCACATTAAAAAATATAATAGCGCAATGACGTCATTTTTCAGTAATGTGGAAGGATATTCCAGGTAAATATACAGATTGCTTTCAAATACAAGGTCAAATAAAACAATATTTCGTTTGATTCAAGGTTCATTTGTAGAAACCGACCAGCGCAGCGGTTGGTTGGTAATAAAACGGAAATTTTCAAACAGTTCTTAATAATACAAGAATGAGTTATGTGTAAGTACAGAAAGCAGGTTAATAGGACGTCATCGGAGAATTAAAAAGAAAATTAATCTGACGTCCTAAAGGAAGTTTAACGGACTTTTTCAAATGTTTTGAGAATAATACAAAGCTACACTCTAAAAAAATCCGTGAAAGTACAAGAGATTTTCCGTAAACTTTTACCGAGAAGTTTCATCTTTCCAAAACTTCAGTACAATTTCCGTAAATGACATTAGCTCCATTAAAGAGATTTCAAATCCGTAAATATGCAGAATGTTTTCCGTAGATTTAATGGATTTTTTCCGTATTTCTTTCAAAACAGTATAATGTCCGTATTTCGTCCAAAACAGTGCAATTTCCATAAATGACGTTTAAAAATTGAGTACAGAAATCGCCTTCTTTGAAATGCGAATTAAGATTGTTGTATTTACTAGAGTTCTTCTAGGATATAGGCCTGGCCCGGCTCGACCGGCTGGCCCATTCTAACCGAGGGCATGTCAATTTATTGTGAAAAGAATAGTAATTTTTATATTTTTTAATGAAATATTTAGAAATTTATTTTATTTTTATAAATTACAGAAAAAATATATATACTTTTTAAAATGTACTTTTTTTTTCTTGATAGTACTTCAAAATTATGATTTTTTCCCCCACTAATTTTTTAAAAATTTATTTTAATTTTTTTAACGTGAGGCAATATTGTGTTATTTAAAAGTTTCATAACACAATATCTTTGCAAATTATAGTTATGCAAATTGGTACTAAACTGATTTGGCTTATACAAATTTATGATTTACATTAAAATTTATTATTTTATAAATTATAATTTTACAAAGTTTATAATTTTTCCTTAAATTTATAAATTTAGTTAATATTTTTTCTTTACTTTTATAAAAATAAAGTTTTTAACTTTAAAACGTTTTTAATTTATTTCGTCAGCTTGTATCTTTATAAATTAAATTAATTTAATTTAAATTAAATCAATAAGTCCAGATTTAAACCTACCTATCCCAAGGTCATTAATTTCAAATTTGTCTCTAAAAATCACCCCCCCCCTTTTTTTTTTAACTATTCAGTTTAACAGAACTGTACGCAAAAGCTCTCGGCATAGCTGAAATATAATAATTTAATTTATTATAAAATTGTTTATTTACATATTTTTTTTAAAATAAGACATTAAAAAATATATTTTAATAGCATGTAATAAACACGTCTGATTAAGATAATTGTTGTTTTTATTGGAATTGATAAATAGATAATCAGGCAAATAATTTTCAAAAAGTATATGTTCGAAAAAAGAAAATGTTGGTACTGTTGCAAAAAGAAGCACTCATTATTCTTAATATAATGTTTTACGCATATAATACATAATAAATTAAAATTTATCTGTTAAGGCACCAAATAATACAGCAAAATATTGAAAATTATGAAAAGAAAATATTAAAAACATTGGAACTGAAAAAACCCATCTACACATGAAACCTCAAGTTTTTGCATCACAAAATAACTAACAACATTTGAGATGGAGGCGTAACCACTCCTAGCGCGTTGGTCTAAGTCCTCAGGTTAGTATACAAGAGATAAAGGGTTCGATTCCGCTCATGGCAAGGGTTGGTTAACTACTGAAAACACACACAAGAATGAAAAAAATGAGCAGAAATGTATGTATCCCTTATAAGGTTGTCCTCGCGAAGTAATTTTTTTTTTTTTTTTTTTTTTTTTTTGGTCCTATAAATTTTATTTTAACGACATAAAAATTTCTAAAAAATACGGAAGATATCTGTTATAAAACGGAAATTTAAAAACGAAAATTTCCTGGAATTTACGGATTTTTTCCCCGCTAAAATACGGAAATAGTACTGGCGTCTCGATTGCCAGTACAATTTCCGTTATTTTCAGGAAATTTTTTTTTTTACCCTGTAGTATTCATATGAGTAATAGAGAAAGCAAGTAGATAGGACGTCAGCAAGTGATTATAACGTGAATCATGATGAAAACCCGATTATGGAAATACTGGATTATTTTAACATTTTGAATAGGATGAAGGCATTTAGCCAAAGGCTAGATCATAGCGGAAGATAATTTTCCAAAGTCTGGCACAGTTTGTAGCTTTTCATCCAAAATACAGCGCGCGTTAGGGAATAATAAACATGATATAAAATTCGTAGAAAATAATAATAATAAAGAATCGCTTCGAGATGCCTGTTAGGGATTTAGGCCTACCCATGTGATCTATTGGGTAGCTGTGAAATCAGCTGTCCACAGTCCAGCAAACATATACACCCACTTTTTTATTATGCGGAAGGATATAAGAAAAGAAATATTTCCTTTCTCTTTTCCGGTAATAAGTTTTATTCCGTCAGCCAATGCAAGCTCACAAAATCTTCCCGCAAAAATGTTATTTGCCTAGGTAATTTCTTTATAACACACTCAAGAAGTCGGTCGTGATAATTTAATAAAAAAAATTCGCCGCTGTTTTTCTCCAGACGTCGTCCGTTTGATTCTTTATGGGGAAAAAAGAGGTATTTTAATTGCCTCGACTTTTTTTTTTTCTTACGTCTTCTTATAGGAAAAGTTCACGAAATGTTTGCACAGCGGTTCAGTAGAAGAGAGATTTCTCCTTTATTTTCGGCGATTTAAAATGAACTTTCAGTAAAAAGAAGGATAAACTGTTCCATCTACATAAGTACAAATGATTCAGTCAAACCGTAATAACGATTTTGAAGAACACACACACAGAGTTAAAACTGTGTTTCAACTTCTTTATTTACATTTGACTCTTATCTTTGTGATTTTCGCAGGGATCCTTTTAAGATTTTTTTTTTTTTTTTTTTTTTTTTTAAATTAGAGTTTTTGAAAAAGTTTTTTTTCTCGTACTTGTATAAGAAAATTGACACATGCGGGCTCTAAAATTTGAATACTGCTGGGAAATGTTTGACAAAACCAGACTGGACGATAATAGTGGGCCGACAACGATTTTTATTGCACACACTAGCGAACCGTCCCGGCTTCGCGCGAGTGGACAAGGTGTCGAGTACAATAAAGGTTTGGTATGATTAAAAAGAAAAAATGTTCTAAATCGGATAAAAGCGAGAGTGAGACAAAATTGCAGTACTTACAAATTTTAGACAGTAAATAAAAGTCTAAAAATGCTATAAATATTTTTTTTTTCTGTCCATGTACATGTTCACACTAATAAATTTATTTTAATATAGCAGAACCACCCGGCTTCGCCCGAGTTAACCTTGGCCTTCCGGATTACATAAGTAAAAATGTAATATCAGAAAAATACGCCGAAATATCCAAAATCTCCTGACTCCCTCTCCTACCGCAGTATATATATCTACTACACAACCCCATTTATCTAATTAATATGTCACTGCAAAAATAACCATGACAACCAGATTCCCAAAGATTACATACGTACTTTGCGAAACTTAAAGAAATGACAGATCAGGTCTCATTATGTTAGAATTCGGGACACCACGACCGCACGCAAAATCTCAAAACTCACTCGTCCATTAGAGTACGCTTATAAAAGAGTCACTAGACACTCTGCGACAGCCTATACGTGTCTTTAAATTATTATTATTCATCGAAACACCAAAATTAAAACGGTATTATTTGAATTAGAAACAATTTGAAAAAACGTAGCGTCACATCTGCTTGAACAGTTAGAGAGTTAAACGTAATATGTGCATAAAATTAAGATTTGAAACACAATCTAGGCACGTACTGCACGATCTCCCTCCTCCCCCCTACATTTAAGGATGTCAAAATCACAGATTTGCAGTTTTATAACTCTGGTATTTGCAAATTTTCGAGTCAATATTTATTGCTCCATCATGCGTGAAGATTCTTTGTAGCCTATTTTGCTGATAACGACGAACAAATTTGTCTCGCCATTTTCTCCAGATTAGAATCTGTGTGACCCATTCCGGAGCGAAGAGCTTTGCCGTGAGTATAGCAAAACGTTATCTCGGCAAAGCTCATGAAGTCATCTCGTGCAAATACGCTGCGCGATGGACTTCTTTTGAAAAATTTTCATAATTATAAATCGAGAGGAGTTAACTCATTTCGGTGGAAATGTTTGTTGTGCAAAATATTGACTCAATTGAGCGAGAAATCGAAACAAATACAGTTGACTTATCCAGCGAGAAATATGCGTTGGATGCATTCTCGAACTCAGCTAAGGATCCTCTGTTTCATATATTAAATGTAATGATCGGATAAATTACTACGATAAAAAAAGCAATGAAATAATACTTAATCGATTTTAATGTTATCGATGGTGTTCAAAATTGCATAACTGCTATTTAGAGCTACCGCTCAGAGAATATAGTTTAGCCTCAGTAAAAAGTGTGAAAAAGGAATTGCCAGGCACCATTACGTTTAAGGCAGCTTTCCATGTTAACATATGTAGGGACGCCATTTCAAAACATTCTTGGGGGTTGGAAAAGATTTCTTTTAGAGAGGGGGGGGGGGCAAAAATGATTTTGATCTTCTTGTTATGCACAGGTGTGAAACAACTGATACAGCTGTATTCTAACAATATGATTTTAAAATTAGCCAAAGCACTCATTAATGATATACTAGCTGTTAAACCCGTTCTAGGCACGGGAGTTCATGAATTTAATTCTAAAACCAAAATTAAACATAAAAATGACAACAAACAACTTTAAAATATCTAAATAAGAAATAAGAATTCCCCTGTTAAAGTGTTGAGTTGTTCAATAACTATTCGATTTCGAAAAAATTTTCTACTACTGTGCAATTTTTTTTTAGTGAAATTTAATTTATGTTGCTATGGTAGCAGACAAAACGATATCTTTGGAATAAGGGAATAAATCGAATAAAAAGAATTATTGATGTTTGTGATGAAATGTTTTTCTTTATTCTTTAAAAAAGGTAATAATTAAGCGCAATTCAATAATCTCTAATTATATGCATGCGAGGTAAAATAATTATCGTAATACAGCTTCTTAGTATTCCAGCGTGGCGTACGTAATATGTATATATCTCACATTGTAGTAAACATTTAAAACTCGGTTAGAACATATAAAAAGGCAAAAATTTGTCAAAAACATATATTAAAAAAAACAATCTATTTAAAATTTTCAAATTTTTTGCCCTAATCGTTCATGGGGCCCCCTACCAGCAACCCGTGTGCCAAATTTCGTAGCCCTGCACCTTGTGGTTTCAGAGTTTTTGAGGTTACATAGATAGATACGCGAACGTATTTTAATAGGGTAGATGTGTCTCACTTTAAAAATGTTGCAATTACATTGCTTTTGCAAATATTATTGTTAATTATTAATTTATAAGCTCAAAATGCTAATGTTTCCATTTCAAGTAAAATCTGACAATCAGCTTTAGTGCAACTTTTGTTTCTTCTTCTTTTTAGCACTTTCCAACCAAGTTGAAAAGTGCTTATGACTTCGGTTTGCCTGGCCGTCTGCCGTCTGTCCGTGCTCTAACTCCCGTAAATAGGCTCGGATTGCTCTGCAATTTTTATATGTTATTGTCGTTATCTATAGCATGTTCCCTATTTCAACGGAAGTGTGCAGCACTTATAGTTTTTTTACAGGGACACTCAAAAGAATTCCGTTACATTGCGGTCTATGGGGAAAAATCATTTGCGGTTTATTTTAATAATGTTTCACTATTTTAAACACATTGTAACTGATATATATCACTAAGGTGCATTACAAGAAGCTTAATATGGAATAGGGTGTGCATAGCACTTATAGTTACTTTACAGGGACAGTCAAAAGAATTCCGTTACATTACGTCTATGGAGAAAAATCGTCTGCGGTTTATTTAAATAATGTTTCACTATTTTAAACGCATTGAAATTTATATATATTACTAAGGTGCATTACAAGAGGCTTACTACAGAATAGTGTGTGTATAGCAGTGTAATATGAAGTTCTTGGTCGTGGTAAAGTGGATTTGATACGATGAGTGTTTCGATGACTAACATCAACATTACCTTCTAAGAAATCTAGAAATTCAGAAGAAATAAGGATAGGCACATTTGGAAGAATAGGCAGACATGAGTAGATGAAGGTATTTTAATAAATCCCAGGTTCTATAGATGTTGCACAAGTACAGGGAAAGGTTGGCTGCGCACGGCAGCGCTGCGCACCCGGGCCCGTAACACAATTCATGAAACAAGTTACATGTTGAAAGCAAGATGATTAACGAGAGAAGTGATTGTTTCTTGTATCATGACATGAAGTCGAATGAAAATTACATTTCGCCAAAAGGTTACAATATGGCGATCATTTCTCCAAACAGAGCATAAAGACAATTAAAAATTTAGAGAACAGAGCCATTTTTGGCATAAATCATCCAAGCAAATTTTTCGGCGGTAGCCAACATGTGTGGGAATGCAAAAACCGCAAAATGGGGCTCGGGAGAGTTTTTCGCATTCTTGAACCCGCGAACCTTAGAATTTGTTATGACTTCGACATGTACGTTAGATATATTTGGACCAGAGTTATTCAGATGCGCTTGGGAATCATTGTAATTAAAAAGGGTGTGTATGAAGAAATCAGTTAGCAACAGAACTGCGTGACCAAATAAGGAGATAGCAGATGGGCATATTTTTGCTGGCTATTTGAAAGTGTAGATGTAATGGTTTTCATTTACTTTATCAGCACAGTATAGAAATATTTTTAGAGTAACTGAATTAAAAGGATATTAGAATAAACGGAATGAAATTTGTTACATTGAATTTAACAAAATGGTGGGAAAGGAAAATGAAAAAGTATTTTTGTAGAACAGTGAGCGTTAAAATAATGAAAAAGGGAACAAATTTGGAAAAGGGAATTAAATGAGAGGGTAATAATTACTAAAATTGAATAATATATGATGCGACATCATAAGCAGTCATCGTTCATTTACAGGTTACAGGGACACTCAAAAGAATTCTCTACTGTCTGTTAACAATAATTCCTCGAAGTGCGTTTTAAGTTACTGAACGCGATTTTAATTATAACTCGCTTTTTGTCTATTACGTGGTGTGTATAAATTCTGTAGATCCTATACAGGGCAGCACAAAAGTTCGCGAACACATTTCCGCTTATTGACAGAAACTCCAGAAGGATAATTTTAAACTGTGCTACGCGTTTCCTAACTAAACTAAAATTTAGCATCCTATAGTTTATATACAAATCTATAAATCCTATACAGGGCTGAATAAAAGTAGTCGGATATTTTTCCGAATATTATATCTGTTGGAAATTCCTGAAATTATGTTTTTAAATATGTTATGCGTTTTCCAAATTGTTTACTTAGATGTTATTTTTTAGCTTATTAAACGGTATGTTTTGTAAAATTAGTTTGGAAGCGTTGGAAAGTGCTACATAATCTATGCTTGACGCATGATTTTTCGTTCTTGTTGAGTTTGACCTAGGATGGCATGGTGAAATATCAGATTTCGTAGAGAAGGAAGGAGGGAGGGGGGGGGGGGGAAGGCGACTACCCCCTAATATCCCCCTCCCCAACACATTCAGAATACCTTAACAAAATTTCACAGATTAATAATGTGAAAAACGATGTATAAGTAAGCAATTTGGAAAACGTATAACACATTTCAAAACCCATTTTCAGAAATTATCATCAACAGTCGGGAAATTATCAGAATTCTTTTGTACAGCTCTGTAAATGCTTGATAGATTTGTATATGTATATATATTACACAGTGTGCTAAAATTTAGTTCCGTTAGGAAACTCATAGCACAATTGAAAATTTTCCTCCGTCAATAAATGGAAATGTAGTCGAGATCTTTTGTGCAGCCCTGTATACGATTTATAGAATTTACACACACCCAGTAATAGGTAAAAAAATAGATAAATTTAAAAACGCATATCACAATTGAAAATGCACTTCCAGCAATGACTGCTCATTCACAGTACTGTTACAGAATACTTGTGTGTGTCCTTGTAAAGGAACGATAAATGCTAGGCACACTCTATTTTACAATAAGCATCTCAGTGATGTATATCCATTTCAATATGCTTGATATAGAGCAACATCATTAAAATGCATTGCAAACGATTTCCCCCCAATAGACCGTCATGTAACGGAATTCTTTTGAGTGTTCCTGTAAGGGAACAAAAACATTTTCAAGAGCAAGGACAGACAGACAGACAAACCGAATTCATAACGACTTTTCAACTATGTTGGAAAGTATAACAAATTATAACACCTTGTAATAAAATACAAATATAGAAATAAACATATAGTAAAATAAAAAATAACGGTCGTAATTTTAAAAAGTACGTGAAAAAGTTAATGAGAGCGTTTGAAATAACTTCGCAGTCCGTGCCATTATAGAATATTCTCATCTGTTTTTAAGAATGGCTCGAAGTGAGCCGAAACATGAAAAATACTAATCTAATGAAACTTATTTTACTGTTTGTAACGTTAACACCTTTTAGCAACTAAATAGAAGTTATATGTTGGAAAGTGTTAAAAACATAATTTTTATGAACCCCTTAATCGTCGAATAAAATGCTCCTTTCGATTATTTTACTTTCGAGTTAGGAAAGGCATAATCTATATTATAAAGGACTTTTGCGAATGGCAACACTTGACGATGACATTTCGATTTCGCGTTTTTCGCTATTACAATTTTTTAAATTTCAAAATATCGCCTATTTTTAATTTTTACACCGTTATATAGGGAAAAAATCTTCAAATGCAATTTGTTTGAAAACTGTATCGAAATTTTACACATGTATTATAGTATTTAAATTAAATTTCAAGCATTTTTTTTTTTTTTTAAATCTATATTTCTATCGCTTGCAGACGATTACAAAAATATGAATCCGTTTGCACTTTAAACACTATAGAAAGTTCAGCACATGTTATTCTATAACGAAATTAAAACTTCATTCAGCAATCCATAAAATAGTAGAAATAAAACACTAATTTACCAGACATGTAATCGAAATAATCGCTTAATACCGCTGAAATTATCAGAATAATAATAATAATAAAAAAAAAAAACTGCTGTAGTTAACGAAGTTTTAGCAATTTCAAAATTTTATTTGAATATATAATTGACCTATTTCATATAAAAATGCACTTTGGTGTTGTTGGGGCAATCTAAAAAAAATATTAAAAGTAAAAAAATATATTACAGTTTTCCATATAAAAAAAGTAATAAATGGTTTTCACGTATATTTTCTATCCCGAGAAGCCCTAGTATCTATAATAAAAAAAAAAAAAGTGCCCAGTTAAACTGAGGGCATTGAGCTCACAGGCTAAAATATACACACTCATTGTATATTATACTCTTATGTCAAAAAATCTGAAATAAACCCCTCAAAAAATAAAGAAATCGACACTATATTAAGCGGAGATCATCCCCTTGTCCCCCCCCCCTTATAATTAACCAATGAACCCCAAATCTAATCAAAGAAGCGCCTGACCACAATGAACCTATATACAAAATTTGAAGAAAATCGGATCATTCTGCATGAAACCTCATTTATCTAAATTAAAGGTGGTTTAGCCCCGTTCCCCCCTTTTATACTTAACCCATGAACCCCCAAAACTAATGAGGGAAGCGCCTTATCACAATGAACCTATAAACAAAATTGGAAGCAAAGCGGTTATTTCTATCAAGCGTTATCCCGTTACGTATATACATACATGCGTACATAATGCGTACATACAGAACGGGTGGGCACATTAGCTCTCAGGCTTTGATAGCCTGTGAGCTAAAAAGTGAAAAAAACTATCGAGAAGTGTTATTTAGTGGTTCATATAAAACTGAAAGAAATCGTTCGAAGTGCTCTGTTCCTTGAAATATTGTTCTTCGGCATGACGTTAAAATATTAGGCTCATTTATTGATTTTGACATTCTTCCAGGAAGGCAAAAATAAAAGGACGTCTTTATCGCCACAAAATGTTAATAGACCGAAAATCAATAGTATTCCAGAAACTGTCATCTCGATTATTCGTCAAGGAGATGTGTGTGTCATTTTAAGTTTAAACTGAAAGATTAGGGTTTGTTATTGAACGCCATTGGTTAATGATAGAGCGTCTAACGTCTTTCTTTGCTTTTGTCGATTACTTAAGATGTCGGTACAACAACTCTCAGGGGAGTGCCGGAGCAAACAAAAAAGGTCTAATTTTTGTGATACTGTTGGGGTTAGAAACTTGAAATTTGATGTGATACTTTAAAAATGTAAATGTTCGCTAAGAACGGTTTCTTAAAAGTTCGAAATTCAAAAGAAGGAAATGAGCCGAAAACGTTCAAAATTACGTTTTATTTGACACTTTTAGAGCTCAGAAACTTGAAAACTGACAAGGCTGTTATACTTTTAAGACGTAAATACTCGCAACAAAATAGTTTCTAAAAAATTGGAAATGTAAAAGCGTGCAGGAAAAAAAAGTTCTGTGATACTGCTGGAGCTAAAAACTTTAAATTTCGTTTGGTGGTTACTTCTAAGATGTAAATGAAAGGTTTCTAAAAAAAAAAAAAAAAAAAATCAAAATCAAAATTTGAAAAGCTGAAATGAGCGGAAAACGTTCATCACGATATATTTGGAAGTGTTAGGGCTAGAAACTTGAAATGCATAAAAAAAAAGTGATTTATTTTCCGCCAAACTATCTATAAACCTCATGCAATTTAAATGCAACACAATGGGGTGCTACGCAGCTAGTATAAAAACTTTAGGAAAATGTTTCTGTATTACTTTTACAAATTTTTATTATTATTATTATTTTTTTTTTTTCAATGTTTTTAGAATTCGAATAACATTAAATGATATTCCACCACAACATTAGGTTGTTGCTTAATGGAAACGCACGTGCCCTGTATTTAAGCTCACCTTATGTTCGTCTACAAAGCCGAATTTCATATTAAATGAAAATTGTGCTTACCATATTGTTTAAAATATATAACATATCAAATGAGCGTATTTCTATACGTTTTCACTTTATTCAAAAGTTTCAAATAATGCCTCGGAATGCTAACTTTAATATTTCGCGGCGTATTATTTCTCAACCCTTTTATGAAATGCGATGAAATGCTCAGAAATTATACATATTATAATTTCCTTATAGACTAAATTAAAATTATAATATTTCCGATAGATATTGAATGTCGAAATTTCAAAATTATATGAAAAAATCGAATATCAGTGGTATTTTTCAAGATTTTCAGGCAAAACTTTATTTTCTAAAGTATTTCCAAGATTTTTAGCTTATTTTACCGCTAATGATTGCATGTATAAGTTATTAAAACTGTCATTCAGGGGGTGGTGAAGCTATCTAGCGCGCAGTACCATAATTTACATTCCGAGATAAAAGCGTTTAAAGCTTTTGAATGATAGGAAAACTTAATAAATCCATTCTTTGTTTGTTATTTTCGAAAGAAAAAAAAAAGGAAGGGGGAGGCCAGAAGCATAAATTGTGTATCAAAATGTTTTGTTTGTAATACTTTTTTTTTTTTTTTTCATTTTCACATAAGTTTTTTTTTTTTTTTTTTTTTTTTTTTTTTTTTTTTTTTGTAATTAATTGAATGAACTTAGAGAATGCAAGCGAAAAATATGAAAAGAACGCTCTCATAGGTTTAAACATTAGCTTTAGAGTTTCTGAGCGTGAGTAGGGTCGGCTCTTAACTGAAATGATAATTGAACCAAAACATTAGGCTGTGAATGCTTAAATAAATTACATGTGCATCGCTTATGGAAATTCAAATCACTTGAATTCTTTTCAATAGATTATTAAATTGAAATGACGCGTCCATAGAGGGCTTAGCACATTAACAAATGAAAGTGAACTGTTGCACATTACAGTTGAACTCGGTCATAAAGAAGACCAAGGACGTTCTCGAAATAACCAAGTTTCTAAGTTTGAAGTTTCATGTTATGAAACACAAAAGTAATTTAGTTAAAATTATTAAAAATTACAGAAACATTACTTTGATAACTTTGAAGTTTAAGAGGGCTAGGTATTCTAAAAATGCACTTCAATATCAGCTGTTTTTCCATTGGAATTCGCATTAACATTTCTAAATTAGGTACACGAAATGAAATTTAGGAACTGTAGTCTTATATTGAGTCTTAAAAATCTTCAATTATGAATTGATAAGTAACAAAAAAATGTAATTAAAGAAAGTCGTTTGCTATTTATTTCAAAATTTAAACAGGTGTTTGAAGGAAGTTATTTTTTATTTTTCTTCATATTCACAAGATAAAGGTTTTCTTTTAAATCAATTCAATGAACTTAGAAAGAGAAAAACTGCTATTATACACGTTGGTTGTTCAAAACAATTTAAGTCCGTTTAGAGATAGGACTGCATAAAAATAAGTGGAAATTTTACAGGTATGACTGCATAAATTAAGTTTAGAGGTATGGCTGAAGTAGTGCTTCGCCCTAATTCGTAACAAACTTCGAAAACACAACACTTAATACACATTGTTTAGGTAAAGTGAGGGAAATTGGGAAGAATTTTACACGGTTACCCAAATTTTCGCTCGCTAAATGAGATTTCCCCCTCTTTACAGTTAGAACCTAGAGTTTCCAATGAAATTTTTCTTTCAGACCAATCATTTGCTTTCTTTTTTTTTTTTTTTCTTTCTTTTTTTTTTCTCTTTAATATATATATAATATTCGACCTTGCTATAAACGAGTTCAACTATGCTACTATTTACGAATAGAACAATGCTTATAGCTAAGTTAATCCATTTTCAGTTTTGGGTAGTCATTCATAATTAACCCTTTATGATATGAGAATCATATATTAAGTTTTAACAAACCCTATCCTTTATTTAATTTATATTTTTCCCCTTCCTTTGTCAAAATTTAATCGTGTTATCTTTAACTTCAAACAATAAGCCCGCTGTAATTTATATCCTTTCCCTTTTTCATTTTCACTTATGCTCGATCACTAATATCTCACGGCTTTTCGATTAAAATAAAAAAAAAAGAAAAGAATTAAATCAGCACAGATGCCTTGTCGTAATTTTACTTTCCGTAACCAAGCTTATAACACAATATGTTCATAACGCATTTTTGTGGCCACAAGGTCCGTTAAAAATTATGTCTATCTGTGCATACTGCCCAAATGCATGCCCTTATATGGTAGTGGTAAGAACTCAATCACTCACACCCATGTCTAAAAATATATTCTCATTGTTAAAAGCATATACTGTTTTGTCTGTCGAAAATCCGTTCTCATGAGAAAGATATTTGTCGGTTATAATCGCCGTGGCGATATTAATTTTTGAAACAAAATTCGTCCTTTTGAAAAAATCTAGCAACCCGGCTTGCTAAATACCATTAGTTATGCGGCAGCTTCATCTGAAAGTATTTACGCCTAGACACTCTGTAGCAACCCTATTTGGCGAGATTATTGTCAGTGCAATTCCAACTTGTATCGTGGAAACAACTCACTTCGCTTGCTGTCTTCGCATAATAATGGCTGTTTAAGAGCGGCCTTTCTTGTTTACCCTCTTCTGCCTTCGATCATCTTATGTTTACGGAATAAAATCCTGAAATTATACCGGATACTGGAGTTTTTCTTTTCCCATCAAACAAAAACCTGGATATTTCGTTAATCTCACAACCAATGAAAACATAAACTATCTTCAACATATAACATCATTATACCCTTTGTGATTCAACAAGTCCGATTTGAAAAATATTTACTCAGATGTTAGTAATATACATCATTTTATGCACCTAAAAAAAAATAATAAAAAATTTAGTACATAATATATATATATATATTGACTAAAAGGCAATTTTTTCACATCTGCAATAAACAAAAAATCTCGTAAATATTGTCAATTTTCTTCTCGTAAATATTCTCAATTTTCCAATACAAATTTGTAAAGTATACGAACTTGCCTTTGTAAAAAATCTATTTTTGGATATCTCCAGCCTTTTAAATGTGAGAAAATTTACGAAGTTCGTTTTAAAAATAACGTGATACTGCTTAAATGATACATAAAACATTGGCATGAAAAATTAACTGAGTATCGACGTCTGTTGAAAATTCCATAAGCAATTTATATTAATTGCTGTGTCGGGAGATAGCAGCAATCCATAAAATCTTGTTTTGAAGCCCCCTGTATAAGTAAAATGGACTTTTGGGTATGTTGAAGATATGCAACGAAGTTATACGAAGGGTTAAGTATTCATCTTATTTACTATGAGTAAACAAATTCCGTTAGAAAAACTTTTTAATTACGATAGAAATTAAATAGACCTGAATAGCAATACATAATGAAGTATATATATATCTATATACAGAATTATGTTTAAAACAATTACGCTAGGAAAAAGCTATAATGATGCGACGTGAAATTGGAATACATTCAATATATTTCACTTCGTTCTCTTTTCTTTAAATATCTCTATAATATTAAAAGGGATAAACTCTTTTAAAACCCGATAATTCTATTTCCTCGGGTTCTAAAACTCGGCGCGTAAATAAATTATTGAACTTCGCACCTTGCTACATAAACTTGTTTCCTATTACCACGGGATATAAAGTTTTGTTTCGCTATACATACACACATTTTGACGCACTCCAACAACTCTCCGAGGAGCTTTTCAACATCCCTCCCCATTCATTTAAATTCAGGTTTGACTTAAAACTTTTCGGCCTTATCTATCTCCTTGGTGATAACGACGTTGCCAGACTTATTAGAGGGAGAAGTTATGAGCGTGTATACCACCGCAGTACATTGTTTCATTTCTTCGGGTATTTGGTATTCAGGAGATCGAAATTTATGTCTCGGGTGCTTTTAAAGTTAGAGAAAATGGCGTTTTTATTTGTTTTAATCATGTTTCTAAGGCATCAGAACGTTGTCTGCCATTTTTTTTTTTTTTTTTTTTTTTAGATCTTTCTTCGAAGAGATTTTAAGAGATGTAACTTTTATTATTTTTATTTTTTTTAAACATACTTCAAGAGTATTAAGTTGGCAGGGAGAATTTAAGAAGGCCTATTTTGGTAAGTTTTTAGATTATGCAAGTAGATTTTTAACAGCTGCAAACTTTTGTTTTACGAGAGGGAGGAAGGAATTTTGCTAAGCATCGGATAGTTCGCGCCCTACTGCTATTTTTACTACAGGTTCGTATAAACCAAGTGTTTTTGTTTTTTCTCCACTGATTTAATAGCTTATATATTATGAAATTAATATTCGAAAAGAAATATGTGTTGTAGTAACCTATAAATATTTTAATAGAAATTGATTTCTAGAAGTTTTAAATAGGCGAATCTAAAATCACAGCTCATTGCGCTAAGTAGTTTTTGAGTTATGCTTAAAAACTACCTCCATTGCAGCTTGCTTTACAACTATTAACAAAAACGGAAAATCATGCATCAAGCCTACATTATGTAACACTTTCCAACACTTCGAAAATACTATTACAAATCTTTTCCGTCTAATAAGGGGAAAGATGATATCTAAGTAAACAATTTGGGAAACGCATAACCTATTTAAAAACCCAATTTCAGGAATGACCAACACAATTCGGAAAAATATCCAAATTATTTTGTGAAGCCCTGTATATGATAAATGGATTTGTATATATATATATATATATATATATATATATATACTACAAAGAATGCTAGATTTTAGTTCAGTTAAGAAACGCGTAGCACAGTTCCCCTTCTGGAATATCTGTCAATAAGAGGAAATATGCTCGAGATTTTTTGTGCGGCCCTATATAGGATCTATAGAATTTACACACACCCAGTAATAGAGAAAAATGAGTTCAATTTAAAAACGCGTCCAGCAATTGAAAAAGCACTTCCAGCCATTATTGTTAAGAGGATACGTCACTCACACGAAAACACCCGTTCGCTCATATTAATCCTATGGAGGAAATATTTTAAGATATCTCGTTCGCATTTCACTATTTTTAAATGATTTTTGCATCGGATAGCTGAGGTCCATCTCTAGGCACGCTCCTTTCTACTTTTTCGATATTGATTACAATTTTTTTTTCAGTAAGATACTTTCACTTTCAAAACCGGTTCCGAAAGTGAAAGTATCTTAATGAAAAAAAAATTGTAATCAATATCGAAAAAGTAGAAAGGAGCGTGCCTAGAGGTGGACCTCAGCTATCCTATGCAAAAATCATTTAAAAATAGTGAAATGCGAACGAGATATATTTCCTCCATAGGATTAACATGGTGTTTTCGTGTGAGTGAAGTAGCCTCATATAACAGGCAGAACCGAATTCTGTCAATGAACGATGAATGCTATACGCACAACGCACCTTAGTGATGTATATCCATTTCAACATGTTTGAAATAGCGAAACGTTATTAAAATAAACCCCAAACGATTTTTCTCCATAGACCGTCATGTAACGGAATTCTTTTGAGTGGCCCTGTAAAAAAAATTATAAGTGCTATACACTTCCTTTTCAATACCGAAAATGCGATAGTAAACATCAATAACATATATCAATGCATAACAATCCGAGTCTGACGCGATTTAGAGCATGGACAGACAGACAAACAAACCGAATTCATAAACACTTTTCAACTATGTTGGAAAGTGTTAAAAAGGAAATAAAAAAGAAATTCACATAAAAGTAAGTAAGTCTAAGTGACTTATATAAGTCACTAAAACTAAGTATTACGGTAAAAGAAGACACACATGCGAGCAACAGAAACTTTTACGAAAGGCAAATAAAAACGCGACGATATACGAAAAGTTCTAGCTTCGGACAATCGAATAGTCATTTAAACACGGAGTGTGACGGGAAATAGATTGGAAAGCTCTAACCCATTCTATCCTTTCGAAGGCTACTCGAGTTTAAATTCGAAAGGTATTCTCGTATGATTAGGAAATTCTAGAACTAGGAGCGGCGGTCATGAATATTTAAACATAGACATTTGAAATCAAACTTCGAAGGAGAAAAAAGTGTATGAAATAAATGGAAATTATTTCGAACAGGGGAAAAAAAACTTATCGAAAATAATTGGGTCAACAATTAAATAACGCATGGAAAAATAAATCTATGTTGGAACAGAGGTAAATTCCGTCTGTTATATCACATTTTGATAAGTACTATGAATGAACAACCGATAGTGGAGTATTGGGCAAAAAAAGGCAGAAATTAAAATGTGTTCAATAATTGTAAAAAGCCTATCATCATATATTCAAATACGAGCAAATCTTGTGTGTGTGTGTGGTTATATATACATGCAAATTTTATCTCATAAACGGCTCTAGCGATTTTGACGAAATTTTGTATCCTACCGTTTTCGGGCACCAGAAAACTATTGGGCTATTTCACATGTTCGAGAAAATTAGATGAGTGGGTCATTTTGGGTCAGGGTCAAGCTAATTGTATCTAAAAAATGGTTCAAACGACTGACAAAATTTTGTATCCTACCATTTTCGGGCACGAGAAGACAATTGAGCTGGGTCACATGTTCGAGAACTTTCGATGAGTGGGTCATTTTTGGGTCAACGCGGATCAAGTTAATTTTATCTAAAAAATGGCTCTAATGATTTTCATTAAATTTTGTATCCTACGAGTTTCGGGCACGAGAAAATCATTGGGCTAGGGCACATGTTCGAGAAAATTAGATTAGTGGGTCATTTTTGGGTCACTGGGGGTCAAACTAATTTTATCTAAAAAACAGCTCAGACTATTTAGACTAAATTTTGCATCCTATGGTTTTCGGGTACGAGAAGACCGTTGGGCTAGGTCACATGAATAGTCCCAATAACGGAAATTGGCCGCTCGCCGCGGCGGTTGACCCTCCAACACACAACCGCCGCCGAGACTAACATATTCGGGTCGTACGTAGGGTCTTTCGGTAGCTTAAACGTCCCGAGACCAATCCTTTCCGCTTTTCGGTGTCTTTAATTTATGTATTTTTTCTTTTAAATTTGTCCGGTATCAATTTTTTTAGTTTTTTTTTTTCTTTTCTATTTAGAGTCTAAGGCATACGGGTCGCACGCAAGGACGTTTCATTGGGCTCTTGGCCGCTTGCAGCAGCAGCGCTTCGCGAAAGCTAATAGCATCCTTAAAATATAATCTCACCTATTCTTTTTACCAATTTTTCTTTTTGCTTACCTGGTTTTCTGAATTGTCCGAAATATTACAAAATTTTTAAGTGATCACAAGCGAAATCATCGTTACACACGATGTTAATTAAAAGCTGAGAAACGCTAATACAATAACAACGCGATACAGAAAAAGAAAAAAAAAAGTGGGAAATTGTACGTCAAACGCAACAAATGAGGTACAATCACTAGTTTTATAAATATTCAGATTTTAGTGCAATAGCAATTGCACTCTTATTAAAAAAGGCACGAATACTGAATTTATTCTCATATTATAGATATTCATTTTATTTTATGAAACATCTCTCCAAAAAAACGGTCGGTAGATTAAATAGGAATGCTAGTAAATGGGGAAATAATAGAACTCCATCTTAAATAGGACGTCATCACCCTGGCAACTTAGAATCATTACCTATCATGGGATATCACTGTATTAACGACGTATGCTAGGATATAATAGAATGAAGAAAACTCTTTTATTAATATATTTTTAATATATTATTAAATTTAATAATAATAATTAATATATATTAAGTTTCAAACCATTCGCTTGGATAGTTTTTGCGCTGTTATATGAGGGGGTTAGAATGACAGTGGAGTAAATCTAGATAACCCTATTCTTACTGAACGTATTAATTCATAGTTCACTTAAGGAGTCGCTAGAGGGCAAAAAAAAAAAATACTTCATTTCTCAAATTACTAAATATCGACTTACTCCACTGTCATTCTAACGCCTGCATATGTGGACAGACGGACGGACCAGACGACACTATAGGTGCTTACGTATTTATATAACTACGAACGCACCTAAAACTAGTCGTTGGGGGCTACCGTAACACTTACCCATCATGAATATCATTCTAAAAAAAACCCTGTAGATTTAACAGAGAAAATCTGTCAGCTATGCTACCAGATTTTCCCTGTAGTTTGTACAGAGAAAATCTGTTAAATTGATACAGACTTTCCCTGTATGCAACAGAATTTCTCCGTAGTATAGACAGAGGAAATCTGTTATCTTGTACAGAATTTATCTGTAGTATAGACAGGGGAGACCTGTTATTTTAATTTTTAATGAAACTAATCAAATTATGTATTTATTTTAATTTTTAATCTTTGTATTTTCTGTTTACTTTTTTATAATTTATAATGGCGTGAAGAATACGAATATTGTAAAAGAGATTATTTTCTTAAACAGTGGATATACTTTTTTTTAATTTAAAGTTCAATGTGTTCAACAATTTCATTTAATTAAATATTTATTATATGAGGTTAATATTTACACAATTAGTTTATTACAAAAACATTCGTATTCTTAAGAAGTAAACAGAAAATAAGATTAAACGTTAGAAGAAATAATCTGTTTAGTTTTCATTAAAAATTTAAATATTTCATCACTCTGCGAGTTTGTTTATGATAGGATTGGAAATTTTTGATTGACGTTACTGTCAAAATAAAAAATTTTTAATTACTTAATTAAAAATGTACCCTGTTTATAAAAACCCTGAAATAATTGTGATTTTCTTTTTTTTTTCTCTCTTTTTTTTTGTTTCTTAAAATGTTAAGTCTGTCATAAATGTGCTCAATTTTTTGTTTTATTAAATCCACCACAATCTTAAGCAAGTTAAATTTTTCTGCATAATTATATTTCGTAAAGATTATCTTTTTTTAAGAAATATATAAACAAAATTTTGAGTTTACAAGGGTCGATCCAGGCAAAATTGGGGACCTTATTAGGGTTCCTTCACAAAAATCTATTTAATAAAAGGAAGCCCCTTCACAAAAATTAATTTGTTAAAGTGGGGTTTTGTTTTGTGAAGGGTCACAAAATTCTATTCCATAAAATCTTACTATTTATTAATTATTTATTATTTTGTGACTTTTAAAATGTGTAATTTTTAAATAAACAAGTGCACCAGAGAGGAAACTTGAGCAAAAGATTTTAAAAAGTTTTTGTTAATAAATGCTTGGTTCGAATTAGAGTAACTGGATTTCAACTTTCGTTACAAAATGGTATCTTTCACAAAAATATAATAAATTTCACAAAAATAACCTTTACTTCACAAAATGGGCCCCAAGATTTAAAAAAAAAACCTTCATCGACCCCTGGTTTATATATTTTCTGTACAAAATTAGAAAAATACATTTCCGCAGCACTATTAAAAAATATTTTTATATGATCTACATGTTGCATATTTTTTTATTTTTTATTTTTATTAAATTCTCTAAATATATTTTCATTTAAACAGAAGGACAATTAATTTTTCAGAATCCTTTGCATCTGACATTATATCTAATTTGATGCTCCATAATTTCATTCTTATTTAAATCAAGTAACATTATTTACATTTTTCTTTCTAAATCTTTCATTTTCAAATATAAATAAACATTTTCAAAATCTCTCATGTATATTATTATGTACATTTAAAATGTCAAATATTTAAATAGATTTATTTAATCAAAATTATCTTATATTAAAGTTCATAGAAATAAAATGTCTTGAACAAATTTAATAATACTTTAAAATTCAAGCAATTTGTACAACAAAAATTTAATAAATTAAGATTTCGCATACAAAATTATCTGCAGTTGAATAATAGTATCATTAAATGAAAAATTATACAGATCAAAGTACTAGGATACGTGAAAAAAAAATGATTTAAATAACTCGAAAAATAAATGAATTAGTAACTTTGAATAAGTTAAAGTTCAAATATTATAAATTATCATTATTAAACAATCGAAATTTTTGACGATTCGCATTGTCACGAAGCATTCGCACTAATTAAAAAGAACTAAAAATATGCCATATTTCATAAAAGCTTAAATAATAAAGATACAGAAACATATTTCCCTAATTTCACGACAACTATCATTTTCTACAACGAAAATATCAACGCAAATTTAATTCTTTAAAGATATTATAACTTTACGAAATAAAATGTATCAAAAAATAATGAACTTTATAAAGATTAAGGTGGATATAACAAAACAAAATAACGAACATAATATGAAAACAGACTTACCAAAATATCATAACATAATTAAATGAGTTTTCTGCTTTTCCGTGTCCAGTTATGGCGGTGAACACGAGGTAAACGTACACACAAGTCTAGCCTAGAGTAGAGATACTAATACTAAGATCGTAGAGAAGCTACTTTTCCTATAATACACGTTGAAAAAGAAGAACCGCGTGACTTTGAAACTGTCCGCCAGAGGGCATATATGATATCTTCCCGGGATAACAGAGAAAATCTGTACTTTGCATAAAATGGAGATATTCTGTTAAAAGTACTGTAGAATATCTGTTAAAACAACAGGTTTTTCTTATAAAATGCATTGCTCGAATAAAGTCGTGGCTTGATGACGTCCTTATCTTTAAAGGCTCTATTACTGAATGGCGTAAAAGAAACATCCTTATAACTCCAAAAATTATAATCCTGTTAAATAACGGTTTACTGCGTCAGATTAAGCGTCTCATTTCCAATTAAAATATATCTTTGAATTGACATTTGGATGAAATACAGGGTCATTGAAAATCGAAGTGTGTGGAAAATAGGATAGTCCGAAAAAAATAATTTCGGATCATCGAGGTGACTGAAATTCATCAAGCTTCTTCCCATTATTACACACTATACCAAATTTCGAGTCTCTATCTCAATTGGTTCGGGAGCGTTTACAGACACACAGACGGACGGCAATTTTAATTTTTCTAAAAGTATGTTTTTCGGAATCTCCAGTGTCTGAAACGCGACAATCAGTCAAAAAAAAATTTCCGATTTTCAAAACGATTACAAGACTTACCCTGTACTACGTAGGATGGGTAAGTAAAAAGAAAGAAAACACGATATAAAACAATGGATAATGAGAAAAGTTTGGAGAAAGTAAACGAGAATTCCGAAACTGACACAAAAGAGGATGCACAGAAATGACACGAAAGTGAGTACGTGACTCATTAGAAGATACCTACACACCAAGTAGTGACACAGACATTAGAGTAAAGCAAGACACACACATGTAGGTTGAAAGAGAATACTAAATTGGAAAGATTCGCTTTAGACAATCGGATCGAGTCCTTTAAACTCTCCACTGAAACAGGAAATAGGTTTAGATTTCTATCCTTTCGAATGCGAATCTCGAGTTCAAATTCGAGAGTTATTTTCATGTGATTTGGAAATTCTAAAAGTAGAAGGGATGAATGTTTAAACGTATAAGACACGTCAAATCTAACTTCGAAAAGGATTTTAAAATTTTTTCGAAACCGATTTTTTTTAATTTTAAGGAAAATTCTCTTTTAGTTTAAAAAAGTAGCTATCCAAATGATAAACAAGTTGGAAATGGCACGTCAAATGTGAAAAAAGAGGTGCGTTTGTACTATAACTAGTTTTATAAATATTCCGATCTTGTGCAAAAATGCATGAATACAAAATTTATTTTATGTGTTGCAGATGTTCATATTATTAGATATTAATTTAATTTCATTTCTATACACTTTTATACAAGCAATCCACATTACAATTAAACTATGCGCCAATATCCAATACAAGACAATTTCACTGAATAAAAAGTAATTATATCGGCTGTTATTGTGACAGGATTCATTTTCGTCCTAAAATAAGTACATTTTAAGTGGGCAACATTTTATCTTTTGTTGAGATGGACTGAAAATTCCAATGGGAAACTTAAACCTAGCTTTGAAATTTACAGAACTTGAAATCCCTATTGAGACTATTAGGTAGCTTTCAATACAAAAAAGTCCTTCCGGCCTGTACCGGGAGGAAAAGGTAGCTTTCCTATATCTTCGTTTTAAAATTTTAGCTAATGTTACACGAAAACAGCAAGCTAAAATGCAAAGAAACGTTTACAAAAGATTCGTTAATACTGAATTTGAATAAGAAATTCGCCAAATTATTGAGCAATAGCCAAATTGGCTTCATTTATGAAGACTTATTTTGATCGCCAAATTTGGCGATATTTCGCCAAATGTCGCCCAATTTTGCCAATTTTGTCGCCAATGTCGCCAATTTTGGCGTTAACGGATATGAATATATAGTTTTATGCGTATGATTGGGAAAATTATTACAACAATGAAAGAAAATAATTTGCGAGTAATCGCGTTAATGTGCTGTTTTGTTTCAAAATGTCAGCCACCCTAGAATTTCAAACTGCTCTATCTCAGCCATTTTTTAAGATAGAGGTTAACCAAAAAAAGCTCTGGAATCCTTGTATCAAGGCCTAACACGTAATTAAAAAATAAATTTGAATTTTTATTTTTTTTGTATATTTATTTTAGTTTTAAATTTTTAAATGGCCGCCATCTTGAAACAAAATGGCGGACCAAGCTGGCCAACGAACTCGGTCGAGACATTAGTGACCTTAATACACACAATTAGTTTCATCAAAATCGATTCATAATTACGGGCGTTATCGTATGACATAGGTCAGATATATATATATATGGATATATCTATATATATAAATCAACATTTGGACGGAGGGTGGTTTTGGGGTCTGGGGGTCATTATCGGTGAAAATATATCGAAATTTTCCGGAACTGCTTTCCTCCGAACGGCTGCAATAGGTAGCTTTATACTTTTTTGTATTGAAAGCTACCTAAAAGTATAAAGCTACCTATTGCAGCCGTTCGGAGGAAAACAGTTCCGGAAAATTTCGATATATTTTCACCGATCATGACCCCCAGACCCCAAAACCACCCTCCGTTCAAATGTTGATTTATATATATAGATATATCCATATATATATATATATATATATATATATAATATATATATATATATATATAATATATATATATATATATATATATATATATAATATATATATATATATATATATATATATAATATAATTTTAAACAACTAAATAGTGAAATAACGAATTTACAAAACAAATTTATTATTACATATGTTGATAAATCACCAAACAATTATGCTTTCATCTGCAAATATTATTATTCGCAGTTAATAACTAAAGCTATAAATGCAAATTTAAACTTTAAAATAACTAATCTAGATAAAATCATTAATAATCGACATATATTTCAATTTTATAAATTACTAAAAATTAAAAACTATAACTTTAATTATCCATACATAGTTGTTATACCTAAATTCCACAAAACTCCTTTAAAATTTAGAACTGTAACAATCGGTTGTAATACTTATAACAATAATGCAAGCAAATTTTTATTAAGTATTCTCACTAAATTGTTTGAACTTACAAAACAAAAAGATAATTTGTATAGCATAAAAAATAGTTTTCAACTTGTCAATAATATTAAAAATTTAAATAACATAAAATACATGAAGACGTTTGATTTTAATGACTTATTTAATAACATTGATATTAACGATATGTTCAAGATAGTAAATTTATTATATAAGGCATACAAGGATTCTATTAAATTAAAAAATAAAATTTCGTTAAATTACTTTAAAACATTAACTAAATTTATTCTCCATTATAATTATATTGTTTTTAATGATACTATATATATACAAAGCTGTGGACTCCCTCAAGGTGGCATTGTTTCTTCAATTCTTGCAGAATTGTATTTATATTATTATGAACGTAACTCTAATATTGCTAATTGTAAAATATACCGTTATATAGATGACATTATTGTCTTCTATTTTAATAGTAATTCAAATTATTTATTACCTATAAAATATCATAAAAATTTAACTTATAGTTTCAATGTTATGGCAAATAATGAAATTAATTTTCTTGATCTTAAGATAATTCTTAAAGATAATAAACTTTTGTTTGACATTTATGACAAGCGAAATGATTTTACTTTTAAGGTTAACTTATTTACTAACTATTTGTCATGTATACATAAATCAGTATTTGTAAATATTTTACTAAATTTCGCACATAGAATTAATAATCTTTGTTCAAATAACTTTAAAAATCAAAATTTAAAACATATCCTTCAAATTGCACAAGTTTATGGATATCCTTACTATTTAGTTAAATCAATTTTACACATATAAATATAGATTTAATTTGGGTTAAATGTCTGTATTTTTTTTTTTTTTTTTTTTTTTTTGTTAAAATCTCCTTGATAAAAATGATAATCAACTTTTGATTGTTGATATATTTGGCTAAACTATGAATCCTATTGTGTGCGTTGCTGCATAGGATTATCCTAGTTTAATGTCATTCATATTTTAAAATTTAACGTTAATTTTCAACTATTGACTGTTGATATATTTCGCTAAATTATAACTCATATTAAGAGCATGTGCTGCATAGGATCATCTTAGTTAAAAGTCATTCATAAATTAAAATTTACATGTGGGCAAATTCTATAATTGTTGTTATGATTATATGGAGTTAATATTATTGTGGTTGTAACAAAAGTTAAAATTATCAAGGATGTTACAATGGGTTAATCAATACAATATAATATTAATAAGTTAAACATATTTAATTTTAGTAAATATTAAATATTTATTAAATATAGTACACTAATAAACATATCTCTTAGTTTTATATTATTTATTTTATTTTATTATTAGATCATTTAATTTAATTAATATTTATGTTTTTTATATTTTTTTTTCATGGTAGATATTATTTAAATAGCTGGATTTAAATTATAATAAGTGCATTACCATATTGAATAATCTATGTTATTTCTAAGTATAATACTAGTTTATAAAATGAAAGCATCATATGGATTCTACATTAATGTTTGGGTTAAATTAAGATATATTTTAAATGGGTTAGTTAAAATATAAATTATATTATACTAGTAACTCTTATTCTCTATATATATATCATTAATATTAACTAGTAAAATTAATATATTTACACTACATTACAGCTGCAAATAAGTAATTATACATACAATATTAAAGTTTTAGTAGAATATCTGTACACCAGATGTCAGCAGCAATGTATTTGATAGTATGCTAAAATAGTCTAATATTTTTACAATAGATAGCAGTAGTATAGCTTATTTAAAATATTAAAACTTGGAAATTTAGTATGGAGGTAATAATATCTATGAAATACTTTCAAATTATCAAGTAATATTATATATTTTAATTTATTAAATTAAAATTAAAATAAAATAAATAATGGTTTTTATTTATATGTATATCATAATTTTTTTTCTACATTTTTCAAAATGTTGTAATCTATTTAGTTAAATAAAAATAACTGTAACTGTAGGTTACAATTTATGATCTGAAGGATTCTCTATTTAACTGTGAATTTAACCTCTTCTTTTGGATACAACTTTGTACATGTGCTCACAATATACTAAATATCTTGGGATATTATTAATATAAGTAATATATATATTTTTTAATTTTTTTTAATTCTTTTTCACACTCCTTTTCAAATTGTATGTATAATTTATAATATTCCATTGTAAAGGTCTTGTTATTCAATATTGTTTCAGCGATTGTTCGGGCAAGATATGGCACTATATTTAGCAAAAGCTGGTGTCATATACAGAAAACAATCGTTCTTTGCTTATAAATGTGATTTTCTTGCCCTTGAAAAAGTAAATTACTTTATAAGCTTTTATTTGTGTATATACTCGTGTGGTTTATATTTCATTCCTTATTTTCTATTTATTTTTATTTTATTTTATTTTTTTTTTCTTCTTAATTTGAATTAATAATGTTACTTTTATTAGGACTACAATTTTAATTTGTAAATTGACAGGGCTCTTTGGTATCGGGATTTCAGTGTATGTGGTCAGTTTCTTATGTTTCAATGGTTAAATTTTACTTAAAGTTTATATATATATATATATATATATATATATATATCTGACCTATGTCATACGATAACGCCCGTATTTATGAATCGATTTTGATGAAACTAATTGTGTGTATTAAGGTCACTAATATCTCGACCGAGTTCGTTGGCCAGCTTGGTCCGCCATTTTGTTTCAAGATGGCGGCCATTTAAAAATTTAAAACTAAAATAAATATACAAAAAAAATAAAAATTCAAATTTATTTTTTTAATTACGTGTTAGGCCTTAATACAAGGATTCCAGAGCATTTTTTGGTTTACCTCTATCTTAAAAAATGGCTGAGATAGAGCAGTTTGAAATTCTAGGGTGGCTGACATTTTGAAACAAAACAGCACATTAACGCGATTACTCGCAAATTACTTTCTTTCATTGTTGTAATAATTTTCCCAATCTTACGCATAAAACTATATATTCGTATCCGTTAGCGCCAAATTCTCGCCAAAATTGGCGAAATATTTCAAATTTGGCGACCAAAATACGTCTTCATAAATGAAGCCAATTTGGCTATTGCTCAATAATTTGGCGAATTTCTTATTCAAATTCAGTATTAACGAATCTTTTGTAAACGTTTTCTTTGCATTTTAGCTTGCTGTTTTCGAGTAACATTAGCTAAAATTTTGAAACGAAGATATAGGAAAGCTACCTTTTCCTCCCGGTACAGGCCGGAAGGACTTTTTTTCCATTAATATCTATTCCTCCGGAAACATCTATCCAAAAAACGGTCGGTCGATTATAGGATGGCTATAATGAAACCATTTTAGTATACAAATTCGGTTTTTAAATTGAGTCATACGGAAATAATAGGATTCCCTCTTAAATAGGACGTCATCACCACGGCCACCTAGAATCATCACTTATCATGGAATATCATTGAATCAATTACGTATGAAAAGATATAATAATAAAGTAAAGAAAACTTTTATGAATATCTTAATAATAAGTTTTGATTCGATTTTCATAAAATTTGAAACGAGTCGACAAAATTCTGCAACGATTCTATATACCGGGTGTCCGAAAAAGGTTGGACTGATTTGAAAGAATCATAACTCTAAAAATAATTGAGTCAATGCAATTATTTTCTTTTCAAAGTACTCGTCCAATATCCAAGATTTGTTAGATGTAGCTGCTTTAAAGTCGTGACATTCAGACGATGCGCAGAATCGATGATATGTAAATGCAAATCGCCACCACACATTCGCAATTTCTTCGATGATTCCGGAGTGGAAAGCGCATAAGTCTAAAACTATTGGAGTTATGGGAAAAATTTCAATTAGAAAGTTCTTCAGCATCTTCGATTTAGTAGGACAGGATCCACTATGTACACCAATAACCTAAGCAAAAAGTTAAAATTGCGAATGTGGGGTGCGATTTGCATTTTCCGATCATCGATTCTGCGCATCGTTTGAATGTCACGATTTTAAAACAGCTACATCTAACAAATCTTTGATATTGAACGAGTACTTTGAAAAAAAAATAATTGCATTTGCTCAATTATTTTTAGAGTTATGATTCTTTCAAATCAGTCCAACTTTTTTCGGACACCCGGTATATTACATTTCAAACCATTCGGTTGGGTCGTTTTTGCGCTGTTGTATGCGGACCGACGGACGGACCAGACTTTAAGTGCTACGTATTTATATAATTACGAAAGCACCTAAAAATGGATACAAAAGTAGTAAGTAAGTGAAACCATATAAGACACTCAAACCAACACTATGACAACCGTATAACAAGATACACATGGAAGTAAAAAGGAGAAGAGAATAATACAACGAAAAGACCACGGTATAGTTTAACGTTAGACAATCGAATCGAGTAATTTTAAACTCTGACAGGAAATAGGATGAGAAAACTCTAGATTCTTTTCATTTCGAATGCTATACTCGAGTTTAGATTCGGGAGCTATTTTCATAAGGATGTGGAAATTCTAAAAACAAGAAGTGATGAATATTTAAACCTAAGATATTTGAAATCCAACTTCGAAAGAGAAAAAAAAAAAAGAAAAAGAGTGAGATAGGATTGAAATTAATTTTGAACAGGAAAAAATTACTGAGCGAAAATAATTATTAATAATTAAATAACAAAAACAAGTAATATATATAAAAAAAATTAAAGTCAATTCCTACTTATGTCAAAAATAATTTTTTTTTTTTTTCCAGCGATCTTACACGCTTCGCCACTGATGGTATTTATTCCTAAATTTATATCCTGCTCAATATCTTATAGAAGAGAAATTTTTGAAATGTATTAAAAATTAAATAAAAAATAAATAGCTAAAATGCCAAAAATGAATAGCTCGAAAAGTATTTCTCACAAAATTGTTAGACAAACTGCGTTAGAAAGGTAAAAAATTGTATTTTTCTTGATATAAATTTCAAATCTAATGATTATGCGGTTTTTCAAATATTGAATTTCAAAAATGACCAAACTTCACAATGAAGTACCATAGCGAAACCTTCACGCGTAAAAAGATAATGGGGCTGTTCACGGACGAAGATCAAGGCGGCGCGCAGGCGAAGGAGACTATAAATATGGAGTGAATCTATACTTTTGAACAGAAATGAAATATAAAACTAGAATTAATTAAATTTAATTAATGAATTAATATTTGAAAAAACTGTATTAACATCCAGTGTCACCCACTATACAAGTTTAAAAAAATGTATTTGAACTTGAGTGGATGAATAAAAAGTTGCTCGTTGTATCTTTCCCGATCAATGCATGTAGAAACGTTGGTGAAACATTTCTATTATACACTTTCGCCACCAATCCATCTTTTTAGGTGCACTTAAATGAAATAATAATAATAATAAAAATAATAGTAAGTAACAGAAAATTTTCTCTAGTGACGTATGGAAGCTGGAGGGCACCTTGCCCTGAATTCCACCAACGGACTATTCATTTACATAAAACTGAATCTATTATTAAATTTTGCGCCTAAAATTCAAACTGTTCTACCTGAATTGATTTTATTTTAAATAAGCTGCGTCATTAGGTACCAATGATGAGTGGAAAACAGCCATCTTGCAGACGATATATTTCACTTAAATTCTTGATTTGACTTCATAGAATTCATAAAATTTTTCACTTGACAGTTAAGTTCCCATAAACATTTCTATCACTTGATGCAATTAAAAGTCAAAACCTATGTATAAGATGCTACGTTTAATTATGGTGTCAATTCGTCGCAACGAAAATGCTTTTGAAGGCAATGATGATAAAATAAAGATAATGTAGTACAATTATTTAATGATAATTTGTTTTTCAGATATAATCGCATGTAAATTGTTAGTTATAATTCTCTATATCTAAAAAACTAATTATCATTAAACATTTTTACTAAATTGTCTTTATTTTACCGTCATAGCCTTCAAAAACATTTTCGTTGCGACGAATTGACACCACGACGAATTGACACTGCGATGAGTTGTCGCCGCGACGAATTGGGGCTGACACCACGACGAATTGAGGCTGCGATGAATTGTGCGCGATGAATTGTTCGGCGATGAACTGTGGGCGACGAATTGACGCAGAACCTTTAATCATTACTTCAAGAGACAGCAACATCTCTGTTTTGTCCGCAGTATAATGAATAAACATAAATGGCAGTAAGTTATGCTATTTTATATGTAATTATAAGTAGCGGTACCTTGTATAATTAAACGTATTTTGTCTTTAATCTTAGTGCTATTTCTTACGACGTCACAGTATATTTGTTTATAGTTTGGCTGATATGACAATCGAAATCTGCAGTTTGTTTATCTGAGCAGATTTAGTCTGATTTTCGTGGAGAGTAAGAGTTTAACAGCTATCATTATCCACAGAAATCTAGTAAGCATAGGTGGTACATAAATTCATCTGTGTAGAGCGCAGCTCTGTAGCCATGATAAAACTATAAAAATTATAAGCAACTACGATATGTCCCCTCGTACGTTAGGGAAATTACTAAATGTACCTTTCAAAATTCTGCAAGAAATATACAGACATTTCTCACACAGCTTTAATAACTAAATTAATCACAAAACAAAAAACATGTTTGTGTGTGTGCGACACAAGGTAACTACACGCATGCAAAATAAACACAAATCATGAAAAAAAATTAACAAAAATGAAAAGGTAACATTTAGTCTATACTATTTGAAAATAATTTTCGGAACAGAAACTGTAATAATTGAATTTTATGCTTCTGTACTCCTAGATAAAAGCCAAATTTTCTACTTCAGGCATCTTATTCTTTGCTATGCAACCTCGATGCTTGAAAATGCTAGATTTGATTTGTTGGGGGCGCCGTTACGGTCATCTTTTGCACACGAGGGTTAACCGGGGCCTTCTTTAAAGTGGAATCCGACTCAATCCATGCCTGAGTCGGGATTCGAGCCTGGCGCCCTTTTTTCAGTAGCCAGTTTCTTAACCACTAGACAATCCAGTGGGCGAGGAATGGTTGGAAAAGTATGGAGTTTGGAAAGTGACCCAGTTTACTGGTAAATGAAACTAACTAAACTTGCGTAACTGGAAGAAGCACAGGGTAACTTACTGAACCAGCAGAATTTAACACGGATCACCACACACAACTACAGCCGCCAATGGCTTTAGCTGCACTGACTATTTAAAACGATGCCACATTAGTTAAAGTTTTCTTCATGGGTGTCGGGTGGATAATTCACTTTTAAGATAGCGTTTCTATTATGTGCCAAAAATTGCGCAATACTGATCTTTTAAAGTTATATAACTAGAAAACGTGACGTGATAGAGCAGTTTTGATTCCATTTCCTCTTTCGGCATTAAAAACACTGACTGACTTATCTGTTCCGAAAATCGTGTATAGTATATATAGACTAGTAAAATTAGATTAAGAAAAAAAAATTAAATGTTTGAAATAAGAAACAAAAACTAAACTATAAACCTAGTGTATGTAGTGGTGGTGGTGGTGGACGGCGTGGTGGAAGAGTCGGACATAGTAGTGCCGCCGTACCTGGGCACCCAAACGGGCTGGTTGTTGTTGGTCCCGGCGTCGCAGTTGGCCGTGTTGCCCCCCGCCGAGGCGGCGGTGGTGTGCGTGCTCTTGAGCTGCACATTCTTGCTCATCTGGATGGCCTGCTTGATCTCCTTGATGGCCTCGGACACGTTCGCAGACGCCTTGACACCATTCTGCTGGCACTCCTCGGAAAGATCACGGGGACTAGTATCACTGGGTTTCTGACCTGAAAAAAGAATAAGTTTTATTTTTAAGTAAAAGCAATCAAAGTAGTAACTAGCTGACCCGCCCGGGCAGACAAATATAACAGTGGAGTGGACTTCATAAAAACAAGCAATATGTATTTTTAAAAAAAAATTAAGTCAATTCCTACTTGGGTCAAAAAGATTTTTTTTTTTTCCAGCGATCTACACGCTTCGCCACTGACGGTATTATTCCTAAATTTATATCCCGCTCAATATCTTATACAAGAGAAATTTATTTTCGAGTACGGGGGAATTTTCTTCCGTCCCAGGCGAGGCTCGATCCTGGGACCTTGTGGTGACGAGCTCAGAGCTTAACCGACTGCGTTATCAAGACTGGTGAGTGAGTGCTTTTAAATGGAACTCATGTTTGAAATAAGTCGGCTGCGTGTTGATATTTTTTCTCCCCTATAAAACTAAAATTAATTAAATTTAATGAATGAATTAATATTTGAAAAAAACTGTATTAAAATCAAGTGTCATCCACTACAAATTAAAAAAAAATGTATTTGAACTTGAGCGGAGGAATAAAAAGTATTTTATTAACGGTTGAAAATTGGAACAAGATATATAAATATATATATATAGGATTAGTGTGAACTAATAGTAGGAATTGAAAAAAGACAGAATAATATTTATTTATACTAAAAACTTGTAAAAAAAATTAAATAAGAGCTAAAATTTCATAAACATAACAGTTACGTTTAAAAAATGAAACAACCAGGGAAAATTATGTGACACTTACTTTCCCCTTTTTAAAAATCATTGTTTTGTTTACATTTTAAATTTTACATTGCTAATTGTATTTTTTAAATTATAAATATTAAATGCTTATACAAAAATCAATATTTCAAGTGAAAATGTATAAAAAAATATTTGTATAAGAAATTATTGTTTGTTTCGCTTTTATTCCTGTGGATGGCAGCACAAACAGTTAAATGTAAAAAATCTTGCCCTAAATCCTGACAAAGGACTTTACACAATAAACAATGAGGTGCGTTTCGTTCGGGCGTTGCCATTAAATAATTAACAAATAATCGCGATTTCTGTGCTACGTACGATAGCGTAATATATATATACAGTTGAAGCACTTTATAACGAACTACGATATAACGAAAAGCACGATATAACGAAATGCTCATAATCATTCAGTTGGTCTGCATGTTAAAGAATACTGAATTCGAAACGATATAGCGAAATATTTATAACGAAAAGCACGATATAACGAAAATAATTCGAGCATGAAAGTTGATTAAAAAAACCATATAGCGAATTTTTAACTTTTTTTTTTACTTAAAAAATGGCCGGTAAATAGAATTTTATTTTTTAAGATACCAGCTATTTTTTTCATGAGATAACCTTCAATCTCTTTCTCTACGACCAATCACATATTTTCAATACTTCCAAGAGAGATTTGGGGGAGGGGCTGTATTTTAAGACAGAGGGGCGACAGCTTAGCTGAACTGGAATTATGTTTTTTTATTTGATGACGGATTTCATTGACATTTGCTTTTCGTGTAAATTTATTGCTTGCTAATTTTTAAAACTGTTTGTAAACTGGCTATGTCTGTCAAAAAAAAAAAAAAAAAAAAAAAGTTTGAGTTTAGAAGAGAAAGTTGAAATTATAAAATGTGTCAAAAATAATGTTAAAATAAGCGATATAGTGAAAAAATTTAGGATTCTAAGTAGCACTCTCAGCAATTGAAAAATTGAGAAACAAATATTACAATATTCAAAAAGAGTGCAGTTTTCTCATCGTTTAAACGTATATGCACAGCGAAATATGAAGATGTGGAGGAAGTAAGTATTCTTTTCATGGTTTAAAGATGTAAGATAAAAAAACTTCCATATTAGTGGAAGTATTTTGCAATACAAAGCATATGCGTTTGCCGAAACACTTGTATATAAAGACTTTCATGTCGATGATGGTTGGTTGAGTAAATTGAAAAAAAAAGATATGAAATTGTGTGTAAAAAATTATGGAGAGAAACAGCCTCTGTTTCAGAAGAAACGATTGAAGAATGGAAGAACGAAAACTCAAACATTTTTTAGGATTACAATTGAAAAGATACATTTAATAGGGATGCCTGATAAAACTTTAGAAAAAGAAACTTGTCAAAGTAGGAAGAAGAGAAAAGGCCGACTTTCATTAGCATTATGTTCTCTGAAAGGCGAAAACCTCTTGTAATTGGAAAATCAAAGAATCCACGGTGTACCCCTAAAAACGTAATAAAAACTTTGGCTGAAATGTACATGCGTAATTGAAAAGTTTGAATGATGAAATGCTTTTTTAAAGAATGGAGTTTAGATTTTGACGAATCGATGCAAAAAGCCAAAAGAAAAGTTCTGCTTATTTTAGACACCGTCTCAACGTCTCTTCGCATGTAAGTTCTGTTCGTGTTTAATTTATAAAATTACTTCTTTTACCACCTAACACTACATCCAAAGTGCAAGCATGAGACCAAGTAATTATTCATTCGTTTAAAGCTAAATACTGGAAGATGCTTGTGAAAAAAAAATCGTGAATTCAGATGACATGAAATAAACAAAAATTGACGAGCTGAAAGCAATTTATATGATAAAGCTTGGTGCAATGTTCTGTTGTTAACGCTTTTTCAGTTTCGAGATTTTTTCCATCACCTTCAAATAATAATGAAACTGTTTCTTTACCTAAATTGGAAAATACAGATGAAATGATTTCATTTTTTAAAATATAATTTCCGAGTTTAAATTTGATCAATATGTTAATGTTGATTCAAACATAATGGCAAATGAAGAATTCGATGAAGAGAACATAAAAAAAAGTACAGAAGATGAGGCGTGCGTTGGCAGTGTCAGTGAAGAATTCCTCTTCCTGAAGAAAACATTCTTCTAGAAGCTGGTGAGAAGATTTTAACATCTGATGTACTTGAGTATTTACAGATAATTGTGTGTTACATGTACAATGAAAACTTGTTAACGAATGAAATTAACAAGTATGTTGTCAAAATAGGTGTACAATATTAATCAATGCTATTAAGAAAAGAAATCAGAGCTTGTTAACTTCATTCTTCAAACCTATATAGGTATGTAAAACTGCCCTTTAAGGGATTTAAATCAAATATTTTTTTACATTTAAATTTGCCCATTTTTTTTATGTGTAGCATAGATATACACTAGTGTGCAAAACTTAAGCAACAAGCACAAAATGCTAATTTCTGAACACGTGAGTACTCAAAAGGAAATTCTATAAAGAGCAAGTGTAAAAAATAGGTACTACCCTAAACAGCACAGCAAGTCGATGCGAAGTCTCTTTGACGTCACACATGGTCACAAGTGTCACAGTCACTAAAATGAACGAAAATGTGATATCATTCATTCGGCTCATTTATACTCTCATTTGGTCACTCCACTGAGAAGTCACCATGAGTGCTGCTTTTTGACGAGTCACCAAGTGATTTTACAATAAAGTCATCTGGTGACTCGTGTGACTGTCCTTTGTAAAGTTATCTTGATTGCTGTTCTGTGACAGAAAATGAAATCACTCGGTGACTTTTCACAAAGGATGACTTCACAGTACAGTGTCGGTCACCTGCAAGTCACTGTGCGTCTTCATTGTGACATTAGTTGGTGACTCATCACAATGCAATGCTCACAATGACTTCAAAGTTGAGTCTTTAACTAACAGTCACGTGAGAATCACAAGGTGACAACATTGTAACGTCACCTAGTAACCAATCACAAAGCAACAGTCACAGTAACTTTTCAGTGGAGTCACCTTATAACAATCATTTGAGAGTAATAATGAGACGAGTGAAAGATCCCATATTTTGATTCACCGTAGTGACTGTGACACTTGTAACCATGCGTGACGCTAAGGAGACTTCACACCCACTGGCTGTGCTGTTAGGGTAGTACCTGTTTTCTATTCTTGCTCTTTATAGTATTTCCTTTTGAGTACTCACGTCTTCAGAAATTATCATTTTGTGTTTGTTGCTTAAGTTTTGTACACTAGTGTATATATATATATCATTAAAATAATACAACAAAACTCTAATTATCTGAAGTTCAGTCATCCAGATCTATCATCACAAAATAAAAATTCTATGTTATGAATTGTACATATTTATTCATAAAAATATGATTTCCTAGAAATTCCTTTTTAAATCAACGGCTTTCTTCTTTTTTCTGTTTGTAGTAAAAATGATCCTTACTATGGAGGCTTAATATAATATGAATACATAAGGTCTAGCTTTTTTTTATTAAACAAAAGTTATTTTAAGACATATCGTTATGTACTAAAACGGCCTTTTATATGATTGTATCCATTATATGGAATTCTGCATACTAAGATTAGGTTCAGACCATATTAGTCAGGGTAATTGGCGTTTTTACTATATAACGAAATAATTCGTTATAACGTTTTAACGAAATCACGTTATAACGAGCAAATCTTTGGTGCACTTTCGATTTCGTTATAAAGTGCTTTGACTGTATATATATAGATTCCTATGCGCGTTCGAAGAACTTTTTACAGCTACGATTGTAAACTGGTTCAGAATGCAATTGTTTGTTTTTACGTCCTATAGGATCGTCTGCCAAATAAAATGCTTAGATGTTACTTACCACAGTTCATTATTTACTGGAAGTTGTGTGTTATTTAATTAACTCAGTTACTAAAATACTATAGTTTTAATTAAAAATGGAATGGAAAAATACAATTGTAAAAAGCTGGCACATTATCGAGATGCATTTGGTGATAAACCTATAGGATCTAACTACAGGTCGGCATGGTAGTATCACGATTTATAAGGATACATGTGATCAAAATTGTGTTTAACACAGCAGCAAAACAGGTGGCAAAAAAGTTTCCACCCTAAGATGGAGAAACCTTGTTGCAAAATTGTGTGCTCCAGTTAAATCCTATAAGCTATAGTGTAGGTTGAAACAACTGACAAAATGCTAAATTGGGAAAACTTTGAACAATAAACTAGTAAAGTGTTGAACCAATGAAGTTATATTTATCTTTTGAAAACAAAGGCTCACTTGCTCATCATGCTCATAGCTCTATTGAAATATCACAACGATTCGAAAATTGCACCTCTTGACGTTCTATAGTCAGTAAACACAACCTCGAAAAGTGAAAAAATGCGTCACTATTCCCCTGGTTAAGATTGCACTGTAAAATGCTGACATCGAGATATTTCAATGTAAACAGTCTAATGTTGAGCTCAATATTTCATGTCAGTATTGCCAAAACAAACACTATAAAAAAGAATTTGAGTACTTTTTAAAAATTACAAAATATCGATAAAAACTCACAAATAAGAAAAAATGTATTCGCTTAATTAGAGGTAGATTTAAAATTTTACTTAATATTACTTGAGTTATTATCATTAATATAGAATTCCAATTATATTTTATCAATGCCAGTACGTAATCAATTGACATTTTTAATTGACATAAAAAGAAAGAAAGAACAGAACAGAAACATTATCGGTGATACCTAATCAAAATCCATTGCTTAGTTAGTCGTCATAAGTAAAAGTAAGAATATGCATTGAAACCGGATTAGATTTTAGAATGAGTAATATCACTCGTTTTATCATTATCTATCTATATTATAAAGTACAAGCGTGTCCGCGCGTAAAGCTGACGTCATTTTCCGAATGGCAACACTGGACGATGACATTTCGGTTTTGCGATTTTTGCTACTGCAATTTTTTACATTTCTAAACATCGCACATTTTCAATTTTTACATCGTTATAGAGGGGGGGGGGGGGAAACTAGTTTCAAATGGCAGTTCTTTAAAAACTGTATCGCAACTGACTCATTTATTATAGTATTTAAATTCAATTTCAAGTATTTTTTTTTTTTAAATCTATATCGCTTGCAGACGATTACAAAAATATTAAATCCGTTTGCACTTTAAACACTATAAAAAGTTCGGCATCTGTTTAAAACTTCCTTAAGCAATCCATAAAATAGTGTAAATAAAACACAAATTTAACAGACATGTAATTGGAATAAGCGCTCAAAACCGTTGAAATTATCGGAATAATAAAAAAACTGCTGTAGATAACGAAAAAAACCGTTGAAATTATCGGAATAATAAAAAAACTGCTGTAGATAACGAAATTTTCAGAGATTTCTTCGCCTATTCACTTCTGGCACGAGGCCCATACGAGAGGACCGCTTTTAATAAATTTCAAAACCTTATTTGAATATATATAATTGACCTATTTCGGTACTTCTCTATTATCCCGTCGACCACTTTTCATAACAAAAAACGATCGCCAATAAGATGGAGAACGCTGCCATTGGAATATGAAAATAAAATAAAATATAAGCATTTAAGGACACAATTGTTATTTTAATGAATGAAATAACACATAAATCAGTGAAACAGAATGAAAAATACACGCAAACGTCGAATTGAAAACCACTGGATGACATAACAAACACGTAGAACGCTTCTGACATCCAGTCAATGGGACTGCACTTTTGGCGTTTCATCTTACAGTTTGGCGACAGTTTTTTTGTTATGGAAAGTGGTCGACGGGATAATAGAGAAGTAACCCTATTTCATATAAAAATGCTCTTTGGTGTCATGGCCTTTTGGATATCTATCACTCCACTCACGGGCGTTACATTAATTATTTCTTAAAAAAATATACACAACATACTCTTATTTATACAGTCAATACACTATCAGAGCCGCAGCAAGGGTAGTACGGGCAGTGTTTCCAATGGCCAGGTCATAATCGGCGTAGATCTGCAAACATTTTTCAGAAATTTCAACAAAGGGGTAGTATTTCTTACGAAATCTACCTAAAAAAGTTGTCGTAGGTCCTCATAACTTTTGTGATTTTTTTGAACGCTTTCAGACATAGTTGAAAAGTGTTTATGAATTCGGTTTGTCTGTCTGTCTGTCCGTGCTCCAACTCGTGTCAATAGGCTCAGTTTAACATGCAATTGATATAGGTTATCGAGGTTCACTATGGCATGTACGGTATTGAAAATGAAGTATGCAGCACTTAGTCTTTTTACAGGGACACTCAAAATAATTCCATTACATTATGGTCTATGGGAAAAATCGTTAGTGGTTTATTTGAATGATGTTACACGATTTCAAACAAACTGAAATGGATGTATATCACTGAAGTGCACAACAAGATCCTTACTATGGAATACTTTACAAGGACACTCAAATGAATTCCGTTACATTCCGGTTTGTGATTTATTTTAATAACGTTTTATTATTTCAAACAAATTGAAATTGATATAGGACGCTAAGGTGCATTACAAGAGGCTTACTATAGAACATTGTGTGTAAAGCATTCATCGTTCATTGACAGGGACACACAAAAGAATTCGTTACTGTCTGTTAACAATAATTATTGAAAGTGCGTTTTCAGTTGCTGAACGCGTTTTTAAATTGAACTCATTTTTTGTGTATAAATTCGTGTGTATACATTCTATAAATCTTAATACAGGGAAGCACAAAACATCTCTAGTAACATTTCCGTTTATGGACGGATATTCCAGGAGAATTTTAAACTGTGCTGCACGTCTCCTAACTGAGCTAAAATTTGGCATTCTATGTAGTATATATACAAATCTATAGAAAATATGTGATATACAGGACTGCACAAACGAATTCGGATATTTTCCCGAATATTGTTGGTAATTGATTCTCCAATTAGCCCGGCTCATTACAAACATCCTAAAATCTTTGGAAAGAGCCGGATTTTAAAATTAGTCTAACGACATCAAATCGTAGTAAATTAGTGACATATTAGATAGATAGATAGATAGATATAAAGTTTTGAACTAGGGGTGGTTTTGGGTTCTGGGTGTCATGATCGGCGTAGATCTGCAAAAATGTTTCAAAAATTCCAACTTAGGGGAGATGTAATAAATAGTATTTCTTACGAAATCTACCTAAAAGATGCTAGTCGCAAGCAGGAGCGATTACTACACGACTCAAGATTTTGGAGGCAAATATTAAAGCATTTCATTAAACATAGCTCAAAAATTATTTTACGAATTTCGTTGAATCTTTCACAGGAGGTAGATGTGAACAAGAACCTCCTAATACGAAGAATAAATCTTAAACTGTTGGGAAATTATATTGAAAAATATCAATTATTAATTAAATATTCGAATTAACCGCCTCAGCCGAGTAAAAGGCAACACAGTTTGCATACAACGCTTGTTAACATAAGTAAAAATTTTATTGTCTTATTGAAAATTTCGGTACATTTGATAGGCGGCTTTGGTATAACTCAATTTTATCATAGTGCGATTGGTTGCCAAACATAATAAACAGTCACGAAAATTAAACGTCAAAACATGAAAAGTTTTTTTAATATGTTTTCATTTATGCAGCTAGACAAATAACCAAAAAATGCTACATTAATTTTGACACAATTATTCAAATTGGTAAAGAAAAATTGTAATTTTCCCAACTAAGCGAAAAAGTCCGGGCCAGGAATATCTTAGCTGAAGCAGTCAATGCTCTACCAACTGAGCAATCCCGGACAAAACTGGCGGATCTAATTCACCCAGCGAACCTTATAAATAATAGCATCTGGTCTGATATCTGAATCATCTCAACAGAATAACTCGCAGGTACACTGTTAAAAATTTCCGTTCAATGTTGAACCATCACATGGTTCAAAGTCAGCAAAAGTACCAAAAGATGGTTCGATCTCTATTTCAAAACCCCTCTTTTTGGTGAATCCTGGATTATGGTTCAACGTTTTACCATCCGATAGTAAATCGTTGCATCCAATCACAGATCGCCCGCCATTGAATGCGAATCTGCTTCTGCCGTCCCTCACCCGTCCGCCACGTCAGAGTTCAGAGTTCGCTTGCACTTCACGTGACTGCGTGCGTAAAACCTCGTGTAGCTGTATTCCGGAGAAAAATAAGCAAGCACAAGGTATTTATTATTATTATTATTTGTTTAATCTTCACAATATATATGTATTTATTTATATTTTTTAACTATAATTTGTGAATAAAGTATATTACTTTATTAATCCTTAACTATATTTCATTTTTTTTGCTAAGTTGATAAAATGTAATTTTATAATGTGCCTGTATTAGGCCTAATTGAGTAATGCGTGTTTGAATTTATTTATTTTCTTTTCGTATAGTTTGCGTATCAGATATAATTTATGTTCTGGATTAGGCACTGATATTGTGAATTAATTTTTGCTAACTAGCTGAGCGTAAAGTTATTACCAGGTTAGGAGTTTGATTCGTCAAGAACTTCAATAGTACTATTTACATTGTAACGTGTATTTGAAATCTTAGAGACCTGTTGCTTGATTATATTTGATTTCTAGCGTAAACTAATATAATGTGTTGAAATTTTTATATGACAGTAATATTCAATTGTTGAACATACAGGGTTCGGTGATATGTATCAATGGATGTATATCATGATCAGGGGTCGATGCAGGTTTTTATTCTTGGGGCCCATTTTGTGAAAAGTAAAGGTTATTTTTGTGAAATTTATTATATTTTTGTGAAATATAACATTTTGCAACAAAAGTTGAAATCCAGTTAATCAAATTCGGACCAAGCATTTTTTAAACAAAAATTTTTTTAAATCCTTTTTGCTGAAATTTTCCTCTATGGTGAACTTGTTTGTTTACAAATTACACATTTTAAAACATCACAAAATAATAAATAAATAATAAATAGTAAGTTTTTATGGAATAGAATTTTGTGAAGGGACCCATTTTATCAAACTGATTTTTGTGAAGGGATCCATTTTCTCAAATTGATTTCTGTGAAGGGGCCCATTTTCTCAAATTGATTTCTGTGAAGGGGCCCATTTTATTAAATAGATTTTTGTGAAGGGTCCCTAAATAGGCCCCAAATTTTTCCTAGATCGACCCCTGATGATATACTATATCAGATATTTATTTTTAAAATATCATGAAGTTTGATATTTTCACGTATTTGATATTTATTTTCAAAATATTGCGTATAATATTTTTGATATTATACGCACGAAAGTACATTTTATCAACTTAGCAAAAAAAATGAAGTATAGTTAAGGATTAATAAAATAATATACTTTATTCACAAATTATAGTTAAAAAATATAAATAAATACATATATATTGTTAAGATTAAATAAATAATAATAATAATTTCAACTTATTACCAAAACATGGTTCAACCTATTACCAAAACATGGTTCAACCTATTACCAAATCATGGTTCAACCTATTACCAAAACATGGTTCAACCTATTACCAAACAGTGGTTCAACCTATTACCAAATCATGGTTCAACCTATTACCAAACAGTGGTTCAACCTATTACCAAATCATGGTTCAACCTATTACCAAATTATGGTTCAACCTATCACCAAACAGTGGTTCAACCTATTACCAAATCGTGGTTCAAACAAAGCACCAAAGGATGGAGAAAGGTTTTACCATCCCATGGTGGCAGCTACACTTGTACCATCTTTTGGTGAAACGTTGAACCAAAATTTTTAACAGTGTAATGGGAACTCCAGTAAACGCTGGATACGTGATTACACTAGATTAATTTTGACACAATTATACAAATTGGTAAAGAAATCATACGAGTTGTAATTTTCCCAAATGAGCGAAAAAGTCCGGGACAGGATTCGAACTAGGGATCTCTTGGCTGAAGCTGCCAATGGTCTACCAACTGCACTCTCAGAAATAAAACACTCAATTTTGACGATTCGGCAATCTTTAAGCTTTATTTCGTTATTTTTGACAATAATTTCGTCACAGTCACGTGGTTTTTGACGAAACGAGAAACCTCAAATATCTGACGCAACTGTTTCCTCACTGTCAAATATAAAACTCTCACTTTTGACGATTCAGCAATTCTTGAGCTATATTTCAACATTTTTGACAGTCATTTCGTCTCAAAATTAAGTGATTTTTAATGAAATGGAAAATCTCAAATATTTCACGAAATTTTTTCCCCATTCACGGCCAGATTATTTTTGTTGTTACAAAATCGTTCAAAATTCAAAATTTCAGGAGCTCTTTTTAAGAAATATATTCATATAACAATCAAATTTAAAATATGCATAACTGATCCCTTTCCCCTTTATAAACAGTAACGTGTTAAAATCTTAACCCCCATCATCTTTATAATTTCTGACCAACAAATTAACTAAACCATATTCTAATCATTCATTGAACAAAGGAAATTTCTCTAATAAATTTTATTAATCAAGCCATATTCTAATTATTTATTAACCAGAAAAACCATAATAATAATCTAGCCTTATTAATTAAAACATGCAGAAGTTATAACAGCACCGATAAAAATACAATCTGCTTTCTAAAAATATAAACACACATCAACATCCGGTAGATACATTTAAAATCAAATTCACGCAAGGTCCCGCTGGCGAGGGAGACAACGCAGTGGTCTTTCACACTGGAGATCGCGCGTTCGAATCCCCTTGAAGATTTGAGAAAAGCGTCCTAATTTTTCACCCTGTCAATTACAGATGCTTCTAAAATTGACAATAGAAGGCACCACCAGCCTTTTTTTACACTTTCGAACAAACAATTTGACGAAATTAATTTCCTCACTTTTTTGAGGATACAAATTTACTCGAATTGACGAAATATTCGCTTGGTGCATTTCCCACGAGACAGCTTCCTCAAAAACGAAGAAAATTTCATGGAATTTGAGTATACATTTCTGACAGTGTGAGCAATCCCGGAAGAATATGGCGGATCTACCTGGATAGACCATCCAGGTAGATCTGGTTAACTGGGTGAATTAGATCAGGTTTGTCCGGAATTGCTGAGTTGGTAGAGCATTGGCAGCTTCAGTCAAGAGATTGCTGGCCCGGACTTTTTCACCCAGTTGGGAAAATTACAATTTATAAAATAACCAAATGATCTAACTGAACTATTCTCAAACTGCGGTCAGAGAGATGTTAATTAAAAAGGCAGCATCTCATTTTCTTCACTTGTTAGAAGTTAAATCTACGTTCAGAGCAAAATCGCTTAGACTTAGTCCCTTTGGGGACCCCTTGGGGGGGGGGGGGGGCTAGTTCTTGTTTGCAGATACTGAACTAAATTGGAGCACAGAGAAAACTAGAACGTTTAACAAAGAAAATAGATTACCTCAGATTTTTTTACGCAAGAAAGGCCTCTGTATTACCAGTATTTTCCAACAACTTAAACAAAGAGTTTACTCTATTTCTGTAACTACTGTTTTGCCGTAAATTGCCGGTACTGAAAAAGGAACAAACGGTTGCACTTATCGCATCGTAGATAACTTCAAAAGCGAAGATTATCTAAGAACTGTTTTCTTTACCTATACATCTTGCAGATAATTTTTTATATCGTTGATACATCAGAGACTCAATTTCTAAAATAAAGCAATTAAGCATTTAAATTATTATTATTTTTGTTGTTGTTGTTGTTTTATAACGAAGTTTTTTCCCGTTTTAAATTTTAACTTTCTTCTATCTTTAGAAGAAGAAAGTATTGGATTCATGAAAATTTTCGACTTCCGGTTTTAGACGGATTTATACGTTTTAGAAGGTGCTGAACACGATTTCACTGTTTTTAGAAAATGTCTGTCTGTGACTCTGTGACTGTCTGTCTGTACGTGTCAAAAATTTTGTGGGCACTCTCTCTCAAGAACTAATGCACGAAATTTAATAAAACTTTATATTCAGTGAGTCCCCGATATAAATGGGTGCTGATTCGTTTTTGGGGTGAAAATTGCCCAATAGGTGGCGCTGCTAGGCTGCATTTTTCACGATTTCCGCAATAGCTCTATCTCAAGAACGAATGCACTTATTTTCATCCAACTTCAGATTCAGTTAGACCTTGGCATGAATAGACGCTGATTATGTTTTGGTGTAGCTATCCCAACAGGTGGCGCTCCTATACCACTTTTTTACGATAGCTATCTCAAGAACTAATGCACGGAATTTCTTCAAACTTCAGATTCTATTAGGCCTTGACATAAATAGATGCTGCTTTCATTTGGGTGTAAATAGCCCAACAGGTGGCGCTGCTATGCAACTTTTCTCATCATTATCGCGATAACTCTATCTTAAGAACTAGTGCACGGATTTTCATCCAACTTCAGATTCAGTTAGACGTTGACATAAGTTGTTGTTGATTAGGTTTTGCTCTAATTCACCCAACAGGTGGCGCTGCTATACCACTTTTTACACGATCTTAGCGATAGTCCAATCTCAAGAACTAATGCGCGGAGTTTAATAAAACTTTAGATTCAGTTAGACCTTGATATATAAATGGTTGCTGATTCTTTTTAGTGTAAGCGAAACCTGTGTGAGATATAGAAGAAAGTTTTGGGATTGGCACATCAGACTTGTTCAAATTGGATATGTTCAGGATTTTTCAACCCGTGTACCGTTAGAGTTACCGCGACAATTTTGCGAAGTAACAGAAACATAATTCCTTTTTAAGGGAAACATCCTTTAAGCCAGCCATACTGCGGCCCGGAGACCTGTTACGTGCGGCTCGAGACACATAATCATTAATCTCTATTTATAAAATTAATTAAGATGCTCATACAAGGTTTTTAAGACCTTCCTGTTCCTTTATATATTTTCATGAGAAGACAAAATCTGTCCTGTCATTTATATTCACTAATTTAAAATTATGTTAAAACATCGTAAATGCCACTTCTTTAGTCAAAAGTTCTTTGTACATGTAGTTCTGTTTGTGCTATGTGTTGTATACTTATTCCAGATAAATTAAATTACTACATTTAAAAAAAAATAAAAAAAAGTTTTTGCATTGAAAAAAAGACGGATATATTAGAGAAAATCTCCCGATTTGTTTTTGTTTTTTAAACTTGATATATTATTACGTTTTACACTTATCCTAGCGCTAATAATGCTCATCCGGGTTGTCGCGGAAAAAATAGCAGCAAAAAGTTTTACAACTCTATTTCTAAACAACGATCTCCGCAGCCTATTTCTACATCATTTTCGATAGAAATCTACTCCGAAGTCTATTGTTTGGAAATAGGGGTGTTAAAAATGTTTGGTAACATTTCTTCCGCGACAAACGTTCAATCCTACTAATTATATTAACTTTATTACTTTGCTTCGTTATACTACTTTTTTCATCTTACTATTTTAATTACCCTTTTGTACATTATTATACATATGTGTGTTGCGGTCCGCCTAACGTCAGAAACATGTGTTTGCACTCTCAAAAATGAATACTCAGATTTCAAGAAATTTTCTTCGTTTTTGACGAAACGGTTTCTTGGGAAATGCTCCGAGTAAATATTTCGTCAAATCGAGTAAATTTGCATCCTCAAAATTACGAAGAAAGTGGTTTCGTCAAATTGATTCTTTGAAAGTTCCAAAAAAAGGTTGGTGGTTCCATTTACCGGAGCTTTTAGAAGCTTTTTTAATTGGATAGGGGAAAAATGAGATTGCTCCTGCAAGAGGTTCGAACGCGCGACTTTTGGCTCAGCAGAGTAAGGGGTTTAACCACATAGCCAGCGGGACTTCGGGTTGGGTTGGGTTGATTATTGACGGCCAATTATCGACACTAGGGATATAGGCCCGGGGGGAGTGCCCTTCGTGGGGGTCTTTCTAAGGGAACCTAATCCGTATTTACGCATGGAGAAAATCCACGGCTCGAAAGAAAACCACGAAAACTCCGAGCGATTAGGCCGACGGGCGCGATTCAGCGGGACTTCGGAATTATTTGATTTTAAATGTATTTACGGGATGTTGATGTGTGTTTATATTTTTAGAAAGCAGATTGTATTTTTATCGGTGCTGTTATAACTTCTGCATGTTTTAATTAATAAGGCTAGATTATTATTATGGTTTTTCTATGGTAAATAAATAATTAGAATAGGGCTTGATTAATATAATTTATTAGAGAAATTTCCTTTGTTCAATGAATGATTAAAATATGTTCTAGTTATTTTGTCGATCAGAAGTAATTAATTTTGAAGTGCATATTTTGGAGGCGAGTTCATCAATTTTAGCGGATAAGATTACTGTTTATAGAGGGGAAGGGGTCAGTTATACCTATTTTAAATTTGATTGTTATATGAATCTATTTCTTAAATAAAAAAGAGCTCGTAAAATTTTGATTTTTTTTTTTTTTTTTTTTTTTTTTTTTTTTTAACCATTGGGAAAATGTTGTTGTTTTCGGTCGAAAATGGACCAAATGATGTTCGCATTTTACTATTTTAACCGTTTTTAACGAAATTCTGTAACTTTAGAAGAATTTTTTAAGCGTTTTTAACGAAATTCTGTAACTTTAGAAAAATTTATCTTTGAATAGGCAATAGAAATGCATAAAATCGTTACAAAAAGGATAGACGCAAATTATCAGATATGACAAATAAAGTAGAAATTTGGTACTTTCGTGTTTATAGCGGCCCCCAAGGATGAAATATTTTTGTTTCTGTTTTCATTAATATATTGTAAATTTAGTACTTTTGTGTAATTTTTTTTTTTTTTTTTGAACGATTTTGTAACAACAAAAATAATCTGGCCGGGAATGGGGAAACATTTTTGTCAAATATTTGAGATTTTTCATTTCATTAAAAATCACTTAATTTTGAGACGACGAAATGATTGTCAAAAATGTTGAAATATAGCTCAAGAATTGCGGAATCGTCAAAAGTGAGTTTTTTTTTTTTTTTTTTTTTTTGGACAGCGAGGAAACAGTTTTGTCAGATATTTGAGGATTCACGTTTCGTCAAAAACCACATGACTCTGTGACGAAATGATTGTAAAAAATAACGAAATGAGGCCTGAGGATTGCGGAATCGTCAAAATTGAGTGTTTTATTTCTGAGAGTGTGCAGCGCGCGAGAAAAAAGAATGAGTACGGCTGCTTTAAGCGATTTACTTTGATGAGATTTAGGTCCTAAATTAGAATTATTTGTAGGTTTATTTAAGATCACGCGGAGAAATTACAAAGATGTCTTTTCTTCTTTGAATAAAATGAACCCTACATGGGTAATCAGCGTCATTTTACCCCATTTCAAAGACGATGCAGGGAACGTTTCACCTTTCTAATTTTAACATATTCTGTACCTACAGATATGTTATATACCTGCCACATACAAGAAAACAGAAAATTCAATTCATTTTTACCCTATGGTGCGCTAAGGTCCTGAGCAAAAAGAATGCTTTGGAAAGAATAAGATAAGAAATGAATTGACAAAGTGCACTACAAATTTGAACACATTTTAGAAACTTTAGGTTTATATACAGTGCTCCATTTTGAAAAAAAAAAAGACCAGCCCATCTATACTGCACACAAAATCTCAGAGTTATATGAGAAATGCTTTTGTTTTAAGCGCCTTTTTAAAGTAAAATAAGAATTAAAAGAAATTAGAAACGATATAGTTCAACAGAAAAACTTTATGAAAGGAGAACCAAAAAGGAAAAATTTTAAGATTGTGTTTGTTTTTCTTCGATTGTGAATTTAAGAGTATTAAAAAAACATCTTATGTTCTCAATACTTATATTTTTGAAAACGTCTTCAAAGGGTAATATTCTATATCTATATTCTATAATAGCTGTTCTATATTTAGTCTAGCTTTTTGGTATAAAATGTACTAATAGCTCTATCTGAAAATCAGATATTCGATCAAAATCGGAGCTCCGATATACCATTACACGTAACCTATATATTTAAAACAAACTTTTAAGGCCGACTTCGGCTGATCTGAGCATGCGCATCTCTTTAGGGTGCTTTGCACCTTGAGCATGCATGCATCTCTTTAGGGTGCTTTTCGGTCGCTAAACGGAGTGGAAAACCAGTTTTGAAGTTCTTTCGTATCAGAGGAAAGTTGATATGCCGCGATGGGGGAGTGGTCTAAGGTGCAAGACAGTGATATTCTAACGGGTTCGAAACCTCGCACCTGGCATTTCTCAGATATTGTTAGTGCTCTGAAAACTCAGTTCAATAATTATGAGCAGTAAATTTTATTTTATTTCAGGAGGAAAAGTTATACAATTTGTTTTATCCTTCATTATTACAGGGTTCATACAGACTTGAGAAGAAAAAAATCCAAGAGAAAAATTCTAAGGAGTTAAAGAATTTTAAAGGGTTTTTGGCACAGCCCCATTTTCGGTACAGCTGTGATGAGATTTTGCTTCGTGTGGCAACCTGGTAAAGCAGATTCTGTGAGTTTTATAATAAATTAAATACTGTGTGCATTATAATGAATTAATCATTGTGTGTGTTTTATAATAAAATTATTGATCAAGGCTAAATTTTGCTTCGCGATCATTTAAGGAATTTTTAAGGAGTATTTTGTTTATTTAGGAAGTTCTAAATACTCCTTGGAAACTTTTTCATTTCTAAGGAGTTTTCCAAAGAGTCTAAGGAGTTAGTACGCACTCGTTCATTATGCAGTAAAATTTACTGTTACCAGTATATTTTTACTTTCTTCTATCTATAATAGAAGAAAGTATTGTAATCGAAATTTTTTTCGACTTCCGGTTTTCGACGGATTTACACGTTTTCGGTGTCAGAGATTCCGAAAAAGACGTTTTTACGAAATGTCTGTCTGTCCGTCTGTGTGTCTTCATTGTACCATCTAAAAGTGTATGAAGTTATGCTTCAAATTGAACCAAATTTTTTTTATATGTTTTTGGCTATGGCAAGCAGATTCTATCAGAATTTGGGGATATTTCGACGAAAGGGGGCGCTGTGATCGATATTTTTGTTCCATTTTCACTATTGTACCATCTAAAAGTGTATGAAGTTATGCTTCAAATTGAACCAAATTTGTTTTCTATGTTTTTGGCTATGGCAAGCAGATTCTATCAGAATTCGGGGATATTTCGACGAAAGGGGGTGCTGTGATCGATATTTTTGTTCCATTTTCACTATTGTACCATCTAAAAGTGTATGAAGTTATGCTTCAAATTGAACCTAAATTTTTTTCTATATTTTTGGCTATGGCAAGCAGATTCTATCAGAATTTGGGAATATTTTGACGAAAGGGGGCGCTGTGATCGATATTTTTGTTCCATTTTCACTATTGTATCATCGAAAAGTGTATGATGTTATGCAGATAATTAAACCAAAATTTTGTAATATGTTTTTGGCTGTAGCCAGCAGGTCCTACTAGAATGTGGGGATATTCCGCCGGAAGGGGGCGCTGTGATAGCCATTTAAAGATTTCAAATTCAAAAAGATGTATAAAAAATTAGAAATCCTAAAAGTTTTTTCCGTTAAATGTTCGGCCTTGATCCGGAGAATCCGGAGCAGTTTTTGTTTTGTCTCTATATTAAAAAATGGCGGAGATATAGCGGTTTGAAATTTTAGGGTGGTTGACATTATCAAACAAGACAGCAGAATTCATCTATATACGGGTTTAATTTATGAGTTTTAGTTAACAGGGTTTCAGCAAATTTTCTTTCATTGTTGTAACCATTGTTCCTATTCTTAAATGCTTAACACTACATATTTATATTCGCCAACGTCAAATTCTCGCCAAGCTTGGCGGCAATTTGCGAATATCGCCAAATTTGCCGACAAAAATAGGTTGCCACAAATGAAGCCAACTTGGCTGTAGAAGACTAATTTGGCGATATTCTCATTCAAATTCAATGTTGACGAGAACTGGGAATGAATCTTCTTTAATTGGGTTCCACGCATTTCAGCTTCGTGTTTTCCAGTAAAATTAGCTAAAATCGTAAAACCAAGGAGGCTATGTGTTCCGGGTGGTACAGGCCAAAAGAACTTTTCGTAGTTTAGTATACATCAGTTGATTGCATCCCGGTAACCTGATGATTCGCAAGCAGCTGACGTACAACAGAATTACGAAAAATATTGATTTTATTGGCGATGTGAGGACGAAATTAGAAGTATTAACATGATTGAGATAGAAGAAAGTTTTGGGATTGGCACATCCGACTAGTTTAATTAATGTTTTTGTATTTAAAATATTAAATTTGGTATGTAATTATAGATTAAATAAATTAAAATGATCTACAATTTTTGGTATAATTCTTTTTATTACAACTGATAGATAAGGCATACATACTAAGAAAAGTAGATGGTATAATTTTCCATTTAAAAAAAAGAAGAATTATTTAAAAAGAACTGTGGTGTCATCGATTGATATTGTGATGCCACAACTTAACTCTGCCGCGGGAGTATAACTAACTGCCCTTTCAACACTAATCTAGATCTATCAGTTATTCTTCTTTTTAAATTAATCTTTATTTTAACCTTATAATAATATTTTATACTATTAAAAAATATATATTAATAGAATAGTTGTATTGCCAAGCAATACATCTACTATATATATATATATATATATATATATATAATGCAAATGTGAATTTCGTTCCGGCCGCTTATATAACTCGAGTTCTTCGGAATGGATTTTGAGACATGCTTTGTTATTACGATAATTTTTCCGGTAAGGATATAGTATATAACGTATTGTTCAACGTTGCTTAATTATATAATTATGTAAAGTTCAACTGAACAGATCTTGACGGTAATTGCATTGTTAGTTAGATACGTTTCAGGGATGGTTTTAGTATATTGCACATTGTTCTACGTTGCTGAGTCCAGCTACAACCGATGTCAACGTCTAACTGAATCTGTAGTTTGATGAAAATCCACACTTTAGTTCATGAGATGTAGCTATTTTGGAAATCGTGAAAAGTGCAGCCTAGCAGCGTCACCTGTTGGGCGATTTACATCAAAAACTAATCAGTATCCATTTATATCAAGATGTAACTCAATCTAAAGTGTTAATAGATTCCGTGCTTTAGTTCCTGAGATAGAGCGCCCACAGAAAATGTGTGACAGAGAAATTCACAAAGTCACAGACAGACATTTTCTAAAAGTAGTCAAATCGTGTTCAGGCGCATCTAAAACGTATAAATCCATCAAAAACCGGAATTCGTAAATTTTCATAAATCCAATACTTGTAAAGATAGAATAAAGTAAAAAAAAAATTGACCGAACTCATCTCTGAATAGAAACAAACATGAATTGAGCAAAATGTAATAAATAGTGGTCGAATATTTGCAGAATATTTCAAGTCATTTTAATGTTATTTTGATCAGAATGAATATAAGTGGAAGCAGAAATCTTATTATTTTCCAGTTTTAGAATTTACTTTAAAAGAAAATTTGCAATACGTATTTGCAGATTTGTGTGCGGCATTGAGGCGACGACTGGATGGTATGGCTCCAATGGAAAAAGGCGCGAATAATTTCAACTTTCGTTTGTAAAAGTATAGAATAGTTTTTCAATTTGAACGTTTATTTAATTTTAGATATTTAAAGCGAAGTGAATACTTTCTTTTGTTTGTAGTTAATCAGCACTAGCTTCAGATTTGGGAATTTGTAGTCTTCTATTGTGTGCGAGTCATAATGTCTCTTCATATGAAAATAACGTTAGTGATTCTATTTTTCATCATGAACTCTGCTTATGTTAAAGCTCTGCTCTGAACATTTACGAAGTCACTCACATTCGTAAGTCACAATAATTGTCATATATTGTTATTCCGATAAGAAAGCAATCGAAAAGTGTTTTCACTTTGCCTATAAAAGCATAGGATCTTTTAGATAACGGTGCCAAATTTTAAATTTAAGCTGATTTTCAGGAACACGAAATAGTGTTTGAATCAAGGAGTCAATTATAATTTACAAAATGCACCTATTATAGGAAATAGAAAAACGGCATAGGAATAGTAATTTCTGCAAATTTCATTAATTTAATCATAAAACACACTTCATTAATGCGTCCATCAAGTTTGCTTGTTGGGTGAGAAAATTCTGAGAATCTTTTAAGGAAGTATATTTTTATTTCACACCAAACTTCTCTTTTGGAAAGATTAAATGTAAATTCCCATAAAATTTAATTATGTGCTGTAGATTAACAGTTATTTTCCTGTAAGAAGTTATTTAAATATGAGATATTACTTTAAAAAAATGTTTAATATTATGCTTCTTTTTTTTTTTTTCGATATCGGGCTGATATCGGGGTCTCTGATGACACCAAATGTTTCGGGCTCGGGTTCCGAAAAGAGAGCCCGAACTCATCTCTAATATGTACCTCCATGATATGGGTGTCAATGCTAACCAGACTTAACTTCCTTAAGCCTTTTAATTGGGAGGAGGGGAGGTTAAAACTATCAAATCCAGAATGCACCATGTTGGACCGGCATTAAACAATTAAACCAGTGAATGATGGCCGCAGTTGCTGAAATTATTAATCCAGCAGCATGAGCGTGTGTGTCTGCTATTTCACCGTGTATTCTTCTAAAAATACATATAATATTTCTGAATCAAGCCCGTTTAAATAAAAATGTATAGAGACATTATAGACAACCTGCATTTAGCTTGTATTGGAAATTTCATTGCAAGTATTTCCTTTCTATGTCCTTTTGGGTCTCATTTGACCATTTAACTGTTTTGATGTTCGCCGCTCGGACAAGAAGAGATTGCTTGCTTCGTTACTGAAAGCTTTTGGATACCACTCATTTTTAACTGTAATTTTGGCTTTATTAATTCGCAGACATTTTTCGATTATATAAGGCAAATGTTTTAGTACGGAAAAAGTGGTGTTTTGTCCTTATTTTTAATTTATTGTATCAAAAAACAAAACGTAAGGTGTTAACTAATATTGCTTCTCTACGAGGGTTGCTTCTAAAGGAGTTAGAAAAATGGGTTGAAATTTATTTACACTCTAAAATTGGGAGGAGTGAGAAGTTGACTCTTTGGAAGAGCGAGAGGCATTTTCACTCTTTTTGGAGTGAATTTTATAAGAATACACTCTTTAAAGAGTGGGATTTTCCACTCTCTAGAAAGGAGTGAAATATCTCACTCCGTTGTCGAGAGTGACTGTCTCACTCCTTTGACAAGAGTGAAATATTTCACTCCGTTGAAGAGTGAAAGCCTGGCATTATATAATTTTGTCCATATTTATTTATTGAGAGAAACGAAATGATCATTTTTCCTTTTTCTTTTTAGGTAGATTTCGTAAGAAATGTTACCTATTACATTCTCCCCTATGTTGGAATTTCTGAAAATTTTTGCAGATCTACGCCGATTATAACCCCTAAAACCCCAAACCACCCCCCAGTTCAAAACTTTATCTATCTGTCTATATAGCTATATCATTTTTTTATGGACACGATAACTTCAATAATTCTGCACAAATCTCTTCCAAACTGATAACATATAATCAAAGGACATAAAATCTCGGTCAAGTTCGTTAATGGGCAAAATCGAAATAGGGGGGGGGGGGTGAAAACAGAAAAAAACCCATAACTTCTTAATTATGATACGTATCAAATCCGTTTAAAGTTATTAATATTTCTAGGAAAAGGGCCGAAAATTTATGTATGACAGATTTTTGATATCATTAAAAATGGCCTCAAGGAAGGGGGGGGGGGAAATCGGATTTTAGGAAGAAAAAAATTCATAACTTCGTCAATTCACAAGATATCCATCCGCTTCTTGGAAAACATGAAAAAAAAATTGAATGCACTTAAAATAAAATTTAATATAACAAAGCATACCTTTTATTATACACGTGAAATACCACTGCTTCGACCGATCGATGGTGTCTTTATTTTCTTTTAAACATTTCAATATCAATTTTGCTTTTTAACCATAAATATAAAGTAAACCTATGTGGCGAATTGATATTTTATCTTTTTTGTACTACTATTTTTTTTTTTTTTTATCATTGTTCAGCACTATATAATGCGGTTATTTTATTTTTGTGGCAACACTAATTTGAGGAAAAATCTCGCATTTCATTTATAAAAACAATGCCGATTTAATTTTTAATTAATAGCAATATTTAATCAAAAACCATGTTTTAACGAAATGTGGTGGTCTATGTCAGAAGCTGCTTCAAAAACCTTTCGAAGGAGGTTACCTCATTTATTGTTGTGTGTTTTGTAAATTCATGGAAAAAGGGATGTTGACAACAGAAATATGTATGATTTTAGAATAATAAACTAAAATACAGGATAAATAAAATTAAAAATTGACTTATACGGTGGATTCAGGGGGACAGAGCCCCACACCCCATCTCTGACGAAAAAAATCTTAGTCCCTTATTTTCGTGGTGTTTAAATATTATAAATTCACCGGGGAATAATATGTATTATCCTTTTTAAAAACAATTTAATATTATATTTTTTAAATAATAATTTTTAGCTGACATTTTAAACAGAAACGTCTTTTTAAACTTTCCATAAACGATCGCAAAATTCCAATTACGATGTGACACTGATTGGTCTCTATAAAGTTTAACAACAGTGATTTCAAAGTTGTATATACAAATAGTGACCACTCTAGTTTTAATAACGTATGGAAATTCAGATTAAGTTATAAAGTCTTTCAAAAGTTAATGGATGAATAATGTTTTGGATTTTCATATCTAAAGCAAAAATCTGAAATATGAAAATTGCTTTTAAATTCTTTAAAATTCGATATATTATATGCAAGTGTTACGTCAAAATCTTTTTTTTTTAAGCTATTTTCCCTCTGTCTGAAAATATAACAACTGTAGTAATTATATTTTGATAATTGATAAATTTAACGCCAGAAAATAAAAAGTTTCTGCCCGCTGCGCTGATAAAAAAAAAAGTTTAATGAGTCAATTGGGTCAGAGATCACACCATTAGCAATGCTGACGTAGATATTGTCTTTTTTTTTTTTTTTTTAACAGACCGCTGACGAGGACCATTTTCATTCTTGGCAGACGTCTATGACGATTGGCTGACGCGTTAATACTTCGATTTAAAATGTTAGTTCAACGGTTTAGTCGTTTGAAGAGATGTTCGTAACTTTGATACTGAAAAATTATGTGCTTATAATTTTGTGTCAGTCCTTATGTGTGGATGTGGATTACAAGTAATTTACAGTAATCATGAAACGATACATAGAAATAATATACGCTGAAGAAAATGCTTGTAATTTATAAAATGTTATAATTGTTAGAACATTGGTGTGTATTTTATTAATTTTTTTTCCGTTCATCACGAAGATTGTGCTTTTTGAATATTATTTTTATAAAATCCGACTGGTGAGTTTTTTTTTTTTTTGCAGTCGGATGTGTTTTTTTTTCCTTTTTGAAAGGAAAATATGTGATTTATTTTCAATGAATATTTTTAACAAATCGGTTTGCAAAACAGTGCTTTTTTTTTATGTTTTGCCAAAAGTGTGCAACTGCCTTAATTGAGGGAGTACGCTCTATGACTATTCCATTGACAAGTTATAAATATTATAAAATCAACATTTAATCTGAGAATTATCTATTTTCGTATTGTACTTTTTGAATATTATTTTTATAAAATCCGACTGGTGAGTTTTTTTTTGCAGTCGGATGTGTTTTTTTTTCCCCCTTTTCGAAAGGAAAATATGTGCGATTTATTTTCAATGAATATTTTTAACAAATCGGTTTGCAAAACAGTGTTTTTTTTTTATGTTTTGCCAGAAGTATGCAACTACCTTAATTGAGCGAGTACGCTCAACAACTTGTTATAATATTCATTCAATTCTGACTATTCCATTGACAAGTTATAAATATTATAAAATCAACATTTAATCTCATAATTATTTATTTTCGTGTTATATTTGTTTAAAATAATTTACTATTATGGTTATGACTAACTCATCAAAGGTAGGTAGGATTATAAACAACTACTAATTTTCGTTTTCAAATAAAGCTTTTGTTGGAATATAATTGCTTATATAACATTATTTAATTACTATTTAAATTAATTTGATAAGAATAATATGTATTTGTTATATTTGTATCTTTTTAAATCCAAATAAATATATTTTAATGTTAAAATATTTGTGTATTTTTTATGATTTTCAAATAAATTCATATCAATTTCAAAATTAGCAAATTTGTTTAATATATCTTTAGATCTCCACTTTATCAATAAAAGTTTTTTATTGTAAAGAATCTGGATTATAACTCACAGCATTGATTTTATTGAAGTTCAGAAATATATATACATATATATTATGCAATTATATGTTATTACTATGACTGTAAAATATCAGTAATATATATATATATTTTAAATGCGTACTTTAAAATATGTCTTTTTAAAAAAGCAATAACAGAAAGTTATCAAACCTTATGCTGAAAAAAAAATGCTGTGTTTATAATTTTTTTTAACACTTTGATATGTAAAGGAATTTTTAATGTTGCTTTGATGAATATGCGGAATACTTATAACATTTTCTTTCGCGGTCAAACTCCTGTGGTGACCTATTTTTTATATTTTATAATTAGAGATGTACAATTTTCTTCGAGAAATCTTTTTACATTTTTTCTGGTAGGGGGGGGGGGGTGAATTTATTTTTGTCAAATCTGATTTGTTAAACCTAAAAAACTTATTGGCAAACTGGCAGAACATATTTTTTTTTTCAATTTGAGAATGTGAATTTAAAAAAATCTTCTAAGTTACACATAATATTACTTGGATTTAAAGCAAATTTTAATTGTAAAACAAATATATCATTACTTACTTTGATTTATTGCTCAAAACTTTAGCTTTCGGTTTTGCAAAACTAGGGATATTGAAAACAAATTTTAATATTTTTTAAAAAATATTTTTAGTAAAAAGGTTAAAAATAGAAAATGGAAAATAAAAAAAGCTAGACATTTACATTTTTGCATAATTTTGGTCCAAATATTTTTCTAAATGGTTTTCATTGTTGTAATAAAATTCGAGATCTAAATTTACTGGTTCTATTATTTTTCTTTCTTTATTTTTTATTTTTTTAAAACTCTAGATCGTTTAACTGTGTTGTATAAGATCTAAAATACAGGGTTTTCAGTAAATTTTAATATGTTTTTACGTTAAAAAGAAAAAATATATTTCTTCACACATATTATATATATATAAAGTTTCCCATAACATAAACCTGGTTTTTATATATGTTAGTATTTAAAAAAAATATATAAAACATTCAGAGAATGAAAAAACTGTAGTTGCCATTATTATTTTTTTATTATCATTATTGAACTGTTCTATTCAAGTCTTAAAACAATTCAAAGCATACTTCATGGAAATAAACTTGTACTTTCTTCTAAGAAAACGAACTATATGGTACACTCAGAAAACGAACTATATGGTACAAAATTATTTTATATCAATTTTAATTTGATGATCCTTTAAAACAATTAATCAGAAGTATTTTTCTAAAAGAAGTATTTTCTATCTAAAATAAATAGTCAATTTTGATGAAAAGTTGCATTGTTCTTCTAAAACAACATTACAGTTTTAATCTAATATTGCAGTGTTAAATTTTCATTCTAAAATGATTTTTTTTTTTTTTTTTAAATGACCATTTTAATGTGCGCCGCTAATGAAGTCGTTGCCGACAACAGTATTCAATGACTTCATTCGTGTAATCGGGCGGTGCAGAAAAGTTGTAATCAATATTGTACATGCTTTTAGCATAGAATGAAGTTGAATATAAAAAATATTATATAAAAACATATTTTTTATATGCTCAGTAATCGAATGAATTTAATTTTTTGCGATAGTATGTAAAGAGGGTGGGAAAGGGGGGGGGAATCATTGTCCCTCGAATTGTTTTAGTGCACATCTTCTATACTATGACAAAAAAATTAAACACTTTCATGCTTTAGAATACATATTTGGCCATAAAGCAAGATTCGATTTCTTTCATAAGAGCATGGGCAAACTGGGCCGTTAGCCATTGCCACTATGATTTTAGGGTTCTCAAATTTAGTATGCAATTTTCATAAAGCTGATATTTTATATCTATTTCGACGTTGCACTAACTATAATCAATATTTTGAACATTTAGAGTAGGATAGTTTAAAAACCAAAAATATATTTATCTAAGTACAGTAAAACTTTTCAATAGCGGACACCCCAGGACGACCGAATTTGTCTGTTATTCGGAAGAGTCCGCTTTCTCCGAATAGCAGACAAATTCTACGATGATGCGGTGTCCACTATTGAAAGATTTTATTGTATTTAGATAAATATATTTTTAGTTTTTAAACGTATCCTACTCTAAAAGTTCAAAATATTGATTATAATCAGTACAAAGTCGAAAGAGATTTAAAATATCAGCTTTACAAAAATTTCATACCAAACTTGGGGCCCCCTCAAATCGGGGGAGGGGGGGATGACCCAGTTTGCCCCTGCTTTAATCAGGTTCTGCTTCCGGAACAAACCCCAGCCCTGCTTTATGGTCAAATATATTCCAATTTATTCAGGATTCACTGTGGTCAAACATGGCTGTATTTAATGCTAAAAAAAGTGTGGTCAGAAATATCTGCATATTGCTCACAAATCAGAGCACAAAAACGGCCACAATTCAGACATTTCAAGTGTCTGAAATTCAGACACATTTAAGTGTCTTAAATTTTTAAGACACTTTAAAGTGTCTCTTTTTTTAACCATCCGTCTCAGACACTTAAGTGTCTGAATTCAGTTTACAGTGTAAGTAAAACTTAATGGGTATTTGAAAAGGAAAGAAATAATATACACTGATTAAGATTTTGGTTAATTACTTGCCCTTATGGGCATTTTAAAACTATCATATCTTTATAAGGCATGCAATGAAAGAAAACACAATAGTGATAAGCTTGGAATAAAATATTTTAGTTTTATGTCAGTAATCTAATTTAATTCATTATGTAACTCTAATTGAATTTTTCCTTAAGAGTTCAATTACTGTTACAAACTGAATTAAATAAATATTGCCAATAAAGTATTTTAGTCCAATCTTTACCACGCTTGTGTCTATTTTCATTGCATGCTCTAAAATATATGATTCTTTTAAAATGCCCAAAAAAGAAACAATTTTTTTTTTATTCACTCCATAAAAAGTGAACATTCACTCCTATGAAAGAGTGGCTATACACTCCTGTTAGGAGTGAGAAATCCACTCCTTTTGCCAGAGTGAATAGTCACTCCTATGAAAGAGTGGATAGCCACTCCTATGAAAGAGTGACTATTCACTCCTATCAGGGTGAAAAAACCCACTCTTTTTGCAAGAGTGGATAGTCACTCCTCTGAAAGAGTGAGTATCCACCCCTGTTTAGAGTGACTATTCACTTCTTGGGAGTGAGTATTCACTCTTTCAGAGAGTGAATAATTTCACTTTTGCCTAGAGTGAACAGTCACTCTAAAGAGGTTGGGCAAATTTTGACTCTGCGATAGAGTGAATATCCACTCCTCCGGAGTGAATAGTCACTCTTTCTTGTTTAGAGTGTAATTTAAAAAGAATATCCATAAGGGTAAATAAACTATTAAATGCCTCCAGAAACTAGCTAGGTATATACATTTTTAAATATATAAATCATTCAAAATTTTATCTGGTATGATTAATAGATTAATAAAAGAAATTTTAGATTAAACGTTAACCAGCAGTCTCTTATAACACTATTTGTCGCCTCAATCATTTACACATTTAATTTTTGTTTTGTTTCCTACGTTAACCATGGAGAAACAAAGATATTAACAATTATTTCCAAACTTTTGCACTGCTAAATGGATTACTTTTGGAAAATAACAGCGACTTTGTACTCGATCTTTGGTTATTCAGTCTGAAGATTCCTATAAATAACTCTTTTATACAATTCAAAGTGGTGTTTACCTGTTTTTACCCGATCAAACGCCACTTTGCCATGCCTAACCGATGCACGTGGCTCGTTTTTGATACCAACTTTCTCTGCAAAATACAGATTCTGCTTTGTACTATTTTAAACAACACTACACCACTAAAAAAAAAAATACTGCATAGAATAGTTATTATTTTTACTATTTGGATTAATAAAAAAGACAATTAATAGATTTATAAAATTATATAATAAACTCACTTATTAACGTTAAACTAAGAATGTAATTAATGCTTAAAATGATAAAACATTACACAAAAAGGCTTAAAAATACCTTTTAATATAAAGATGACATGTTTCATACGCTCATCTTCAAAGATCATTTAAAAAAATTTTGCAAAAATAGTTTATTTAATTGTTTACGATCTTGAAGATGTTGAAACATGTCCTCTTTGCATTAAAATTTATTTTTTAAGCCTTTTTGTCAGGTGCAAAGAATAGTGAACAAAAGAAGACATATAAAGGTGCGGGTGCAAAAGGACCAACTCTCTACATAATAATATGGGTACTTACTAAGGGCATCGAAGTAGCTGAGGTCAACGTCTTGCAACGTCAGGTGTTGCGAATGCCTCCAGAGATATTCGGCGACACCGTTGTGGTTCAGTTTTTCGGGAGGAGGCACTGTGTTGGTGGTTTGAGGTCTTTTACAAAAGTCTTGCTCGATCTTACTCATCTGTTTGTTGATAAGAGCAATGGTGGGGTTTTCGAACTCTTCCGACGAACGTTTCCTGTTCTCGGACCAGCCCCCTTCTTCGGACCTCTCGTCGTCACTCGTGTCGGGGTCGCTACTGTGACCACTCGAGAGTCCGTCTTCGAGCACAGGCATGCTGCTCATCAGCCTACCCCCGGAGTTGAGGCTGCCCTCTAAAGAGACAACGCTCTCGACGTCGTTGCTATCACAGTCAGTGGTTTCGGGAGATAGGGTGAAGTTCCGGGTGTGGTCTACCTGTTCACCCACTTCAGTCTCGCCAAGATCTTCGGTACCCGGATAAGTACTTATGGATTCCAGATCTTGGTCAACCATTTCTACTTGTAGCGTGTGCTGGTGAACACTTTCGTGCAGCAGCATCAGCTCTTGCTCGTTAGGCAAGAACACCGCCGAAGCGGAGGGGTTGGGGTCGTCCGAAGAAGGAGGAGGGGAAGGGGGCGAATCGTTAGCACTTTCACGCGAGGGGGAGAGAGCCAAAGCACTCTTGGCTATGTGTGGCACGTCGCCGTTCACTAATTTCACCACCTCATTCCTTTTGGGACTGTCTTGGTTTTCGCCGCCGGACGACTGAGCAAGTCGGCGACCCACATAGGAACTACCGGTGTTAACGCGATAGAGTCTGTACTCTAGTTCACTAAAGTCGGAGTCCTGAGCATTGGAAACACCTTTACTATTACTATCGTCTTTAGAATGCGAGGAGGAAGAACCGAATACGTTTTTAATGTCTGTTTCGTGATTGTTACAGTCTAGAGGCTCATCCGGGCTCTTACACTGTGCACTGTTTTTATGGGAATCGCTAGCTATCGATTTGTTCCCCGCTATCACTTTGAGGAGTTCTTCGCAAGTAGAAGGATGAGCCACTTTCTCACTACTATTTTGTTCCGCGTTTTCCGCAGAAACGCGATGTGGATATCCCGGTCGCGGACCGTACCTACGAGGGGAACCCTCGTATTCCGCAATAGGAACGTTGCCTATGAGCCGCGCTATCCCTTGTTTGACGGGAGAGGCTGGTTCAGAGTCCGTGTCCATCTCCTCCTCCTGACTCAGGTTGGGTAGACTGCCAACGTTTTCTTGGCCCAGACTGTCGACACCCCATAATCCACCGCAAGGGGATACCGGAGAACTCACGTCTAAAGTGCCTATATAAGGCTTGTGCATAATGCGGAAAGACTGATCGGTATCACTGTTTGGCGACTCTAAGATATCTCCCGGATACGAAGGGTAGTCCGTTTCTGATGTTTTAACATGCAGTCCATTACTACTTCCGTTTCCGGAGTAGGAATTAGGCGCGTTTTCAGACTTTCTCTGATCGATTAACTCGCCAATGTCGTCGTACACTATTTCCGCATTAGTGACCGGCGCTTCGTACACTAGGTGGCCCGTGTGCTGTTTCGAGTCACCGTGCAGATCTTGGAGACCACGAACCGACGAGCTTTTTCTGAGGCACATACGACCGTTCATCCTAGGCATATGCTCAGGAGACTTCTCCTCAACAATATACGATGAATCGGTCCGGTATTTCGAGCAAGTATGCAGTTTGTCGACAGAACCCGACGAGCACATGTTGTACATGTACCGTCGCAGTTTATCGTCGTACATGACATCGGCACTGAACCGCTTGAAGTCCTGTGATTTTGAACTAGTACTACTATTACACCCAACCTGGCTGTGTGTGTCGTGCGACACCCTCTGTCGGTGGTACACCACCTCCTCACTGTGTCGCTTTTTTGAAGGCTTGCTGCGACTCTTGGAGAAGATCTCTCGACCACCCGCGATCTCGATGCGACTCTCGCGAAGGCAGAATCCTGGGTCCATGCGATATCCCACGTCCAGTTCAGGATCGTACACCACGTCTTCGCCATAATCGCGTCTGTCACACGTCATGGAAGAAGTTGAGTTGCAGCGAGCTTCCTCCTTGGAAGAAGCCGCGCTTGTTGTGTTACATAACAGGCCACTGTTTTCATAATCACAGTAATCGTAGGCGCTTATCACCGAGTGGTCTTCGGTGATTTCCGCGGGAGGCGGTGGAGGAGGCTGCTGATCACCCCCGCAACAGGAAGACGATTCACTCATGTCGGAGGAGGGTCGAACCACCTCTGGATGTTCTTGGTTGTTGTTATTGTTCAACAGGTAGTTGTCGTTGGCTTTGTCCATGATGCTTCCGCTCATGGTACTGTCTGTGCTAGCAGTCGACAGCTTTCTGTGATCAGCTTTGTGATGGTTGTTGTTGTTGTTGACGTTGTTCTGGTTGAAATCACTGCTGTTTGTAGAGACCATGTGGTTACGGGGTCGGCACCGGGGAAACAACTTGTTGATCTCCTCGTTGTCGCTGCTCGCTTCTTCGGATAGAGGCTGATCCAAAACTTTAGCCATGACGAAGACATCACAGAGACGGACTCACAGCATCAACAATCTGAAAAAGAGGAAAAAATAGAAGACATTACTGAAATGTTTCATATGAAATAATGGAAAGTATCACTTCAGAAAATAATACCAATCAGTTAAGCTAAAAAGAATCAGCATTAGTAAACACATTAACTCTGTCTGATACATAATTTTTAAGAAAACCCAACGTTGCACGCGACCAAGTATTGCAACAGAAACTATAAATATTTCAAAATATCAAATTTTATATTATGGTTAATTTAAAATTTTTGAGGTGGGTTTAAAAAATTTCCATCATGTATATTAAGGCAGGCAAAAAAAGGTGGCTCACCCACCACATCCAAAAAAGAATGTAGAATACATTAAAAATAACAATGTAAAGAATAGTGGATACAGAATATTCGCGACAGTCGAATAGTTACATTTTTTTTTAAATATGCATTTTGATTATATATATGCGTGTGTGTGTTATAATATGAAATTTTGCAATAATATCATAAATCAATTAGTCCAAATTTATTATAAATGAGGTATCTGATGGTAATGTGGCCAATGCAGTTAATATAGCCAATTCGTAATACTGTTACTGGGTTGAGTGAAATTTTAAAAAATGGCACTTTAATCCAGTCGCGGGAAGTCAGAAAAGTTGGTTTAGCCCCGCTTTGTCCACATCTTCAGACCACGTGCACAAGAGAACAGGCATTGTTGTTTTGTTGCTAGTTACGTTGGCATGTTATAAATTTGTCTCTGGTAGGTTTGTTATTTATCTAATTTAAACAAAATGTTTATGAATATTTTTATACATGATATTTTAGATTGTACAATGCTGTTTTTAACTGCATAAACGATTTTCAATATCGGAGTGCGCCACCAAAATAACGAGAACTTTTATAAAATTGGATTTTGATGGCAATATGGCCAGGCAGGTGGAAAAAGCTATATATATGAGATTATGTGTTGTTTGTCGCAATTATGTGCCCGAGGAAAGTGTCGGACTTATCCGTGAAAATACAAAAAATGTATTTTCCCTACATGTGCGGTTAAAATAAAATTAAAAACATTTTTTACCGTAAAATTTTTTTTCAAAGTTTCTGCATGGCTATTGTTTTTATTTTATTTTATTTTATAAATTTTCAAATAATAAATTTGTTTTTGTAATAATTGTTTTTAAACGTTTAATATAAATATTTTCATTTTATTTTACCTACGGCCATATTACCTGCATGTGGCCATATTACATTCATCAACTCGCTTTTTTTTTAAACAAGCTGCTACACGTACATATTTTGACTAGTTTAAATTTTTAATATATTTTTCCAGTGCTTAAAAAATCTCTGCTTAGTTATTGATACATATATATATATATATATATATATATATATATATATATATATATATATATTTAAACCAGTTACTATTACCGTTTAAAAATTTCTAACTTTAGGGTGGCTATATTACCTGGAGATACCTTATATATATTTCAAACACCTTCATACTAATAATAAAACACGATTTTTACCGTTTAAATTACTAATTGCATGTTTTTATCTTTAAATACATGCAAATCATATACCAACACGTCGCGCCTTGTTAAAAATACATAAGAAGACATACTTGAATAATACTTTATGTCAATAGATTTCGTCAAAAGTGTTAACAAAATAATTTAAAAATACATTTTTTGCAAATTGATAGAATTAAATCTTTTCTGCTATGTGTAGAAACAATTTACACACATCTTTAATAAATAGCAATCAAAACAAAATTGAGTCGAAAATAGACTTCAAAACAGTGAACTTTATAACTGAACTTAAGAGTGCCTCAGATGTTCATAGGTGAGTGACATACAAAGTTATTTTTCAATTTTGATATCAAAGTAAAATAGGAAACTTAACAAGCAGAGGGTTAAGACTCTAAAATATGTATACAATATGCTAAAAACAGTGTAAAATGGGAAAATACATTTTTCAGCAAAAAGTGGACATTAAAGAGGTTATCACGGATGTTGAGTCATTAGTTCAGTCCATTCCCATTACAAACAGAGATAAAGTGAGTCACACATTATCCCATTATACGTTGTTTTTCGTATATTGTATTGAGCCTATGCATAATTCCGTAACGAAAATAGAGTAAATTTCAAAAAGAAAAATATTTAGAAAAACAAAAATAATAAAATCAAATCGAATATGTTCCATTCTGTTCAATAAGTTTCTGCCATCTCTCCACGAGCTTTATTATCCCAATTTCATAGAAATCCCGACCAGGAAACCACGCCATAGTGTAACAACGAAAAAATCTAAGTAAGCAGCAATCGAAAGAGCATAGTGAAATGTGTTTTTTAACACATAAATCATTTGCCCTCGTCTCCTCGTTATCCATATATAAAGTCTTAAAGTTTACTAATTTATTTGTTTATTTAGGAAGAAAAAACGTGGTTCTGATTCATAAATTTTAATAAAAAATACAAAACATATTTAGATATAATAATATAAAAATGGAAGAAGCCCGCAAAAAAATGATATTGACAAATAGGGTACTGAAGCAAAAAATGATTGAAGCATAGAAAATAGTGGCACCAAGAACATTTCATGAACTTAATTCCAGTGCAATGATTACAATGGTCCACCTCCTGCGAAAAACAAAATTGCAAGAGGCCCAGTTTGCACTAACCTAGACTCGTACCAAGTTTATCGAATAATGTCGGGATATTGCGGCACACTAAAATGGAAATTGACAATAAACTGGAATTTGATGATATTATTACGTTGAAAACGAAATGACTCCTCCTTCCATCCTATCGGCTCCTCGCTTCCTTCAATAAATCAGCAAATTTTAAGACTTTATATCTCGATAACGGGGAGACGAGGGCAAATGATTTATGCGTAAAAAAAAAAAAAGAAAAACACGTTTCATTATGCTCTTTCGATTGCTGCTTATCTAGATTTTTTTCCCCGTGGTTTCCTGGTGAGATTTTCGGGTGGCAAGTGGTTTTTGAGGACACAAGGGAATTGAAGTTATTGTCATTCGCTGCGCAAACGCCATACATACGAACCATTTTTGAAGCGAATAATCACTGGTGATGAAAAATGGATTGTTTACAACAATGTCAGTCAAAAAAGATCGTGGTCACAGCGCAGATGGACTGCTCAGAAGGTCGCAAAGGCTGGATTGCACCCGAAAAAATGCTGCTCTGTATCTGGTGGAATTGGAAGGGAATCGTCTATTAGGAGCTGCTACCACCCAACCAAACGATTAATTCGTCCAAGTACTGCTTACAAGGGGACAAATTAAAGCGAGCAATCAACCAGAAGATGCCCGAATGGGCGAACAGAAAAGGCGTGCTCCACCACCACAACGCCAGACCGCACGTTTCTTTGATAACCCGGGAAAAATTATTGCGACTTGGATATTTTGATGCACCCACCGTATAGGTCGGATGTTGCAATTTCAGATTATCATTTGTTCTGGCCGCTACAGAACAATTTGAATAACAAGAATTTCAGTTCCCTGGACGTACTCAAAAACCACTTGGATGACTTCTTTGCCCAAAAATCTCGGGATTTCTATGAAAGAGGGATAATGAAGCTCGTGGAGAGGTGGCAGAAATTTATGAACAGAATGGAACATAGGATTGATTCAATTTTTTTTCTAAATATTTTGCGTTTGAAATTTACTCTATTTTCGCTACAGAATCGTGCATAGACCCAATACATATTTTAGAGTCTTAACCCTCTACTTGTAAATTACTTACAGTGCACTCTCAATATATAAAAAATAAGGAACGCAAAGGATCAGAGTCCATAAGCCGTGTTTTTGGCCCATGAAATAAGACTAAAATTCGATTTTGTTATAGTGACTTAATTATTTCACTTTTTAATATTACAAGTTTTATCCTGTACGATTTAAAAAATAGTTTTTGCTTCTTGTTCGGATTTATAGGACTTACACAAACTCAAAGTTCGTATTGTTCGTAGTTTTTGATGGAAAATACGCAATTTCTCCTCATTTTACCTCCATTATTTGTAGGACCGCAATCGTGCAACACTTTCTTCTTTACATATATTGTAAAATACATCAAAATGTACACTCTATGTAAAAATAAAAGTGTTGCAAAGCTACGCTCATAGTAAAATATTAAAAATAGAGAGTTAAGTAACTATGCATTCCCTCACATCACTGAGAAACTTTAGGAAGCAGCAATGTGTTTAAAACGTGCTAAAATGAACGTAACTATTGCTAATACATTGATGGATCTAACTAAAGCAAAATTGCCTCTCTCGATTCCTCTCAAAACTTTATCCCGAACCACGATCAAGAAAATAAAACGAAGACGTCCAATCATTAGGTAATATATATGCAATGAAAACAAAACGACGCGAAACAACACGCATTAAAGAGACTACTTAATTCTTTGACAATGTTATCCCCAAATTCTACTTTGTTTTCGCTAATGCACACTCCACTGGCGGTAAAGTCCGGACTCGCCGAAGCAGTAATACGTCTCTATCAATCAAATACTTCCGGTAGGAAAATACCTGACGAAAGTTCTTGAGAGAGACTCTTTTTTTTTATCCTAAAAAAAAAAACCAAGCTGGCCATTTTGATTCGCCTCTAAACTGATTCCGTCGGGTCGCTCCAAACTTCCTCCAAAACTGTAATCGATTAGTTGAATAATTGTCATTAGGGGGTAACTTTACTTGATACGTATAATGTTTCAAATCACCGAAGTACCAATCTATCTTTCTCCGCGTATATATTCAATCTATATTCTCACATTACCTTTTTTCCTGTTGAAAATTTTTCGGAAGCATCTTTTACGTTTTTATTGTTTTTGAAATAAAATACAATTCAGATTTTTAAACATTTTTATTACATATACATATAAATATTTATCACATATATACGTATCCACATATGTCAATACATATCCGTTCCGTAGTCTTTTATTTATTCATTTATTTATGTATTTTTTTTATTATTAAATGCTTAAAATTGCAGCCATAACTATATGCCAATGATTTGGAATCAAACAGCGATTTTAAGTTATTGATGAATTTATTACATATTGAGTTATAATCGATTGAAAATAGACTTTGACACTATTTTATCGAAGGTAATTTCTTGTCTTTATAGAGGAAAAATATATACTGGATTTCTTGATATCCAAATAAGAATTTCGACTAATTTCGTAAATTTACGAATAAATATAACTTCTTTGATTGTATTAAGGTGTTTTACAAATAATTTATTATTTTTGGAGAATCGTAAAACTGGATAAAAAAAAAGGAAACTTCTTCAAACATTTTCTCCTCCCCCCCCCCTCCCCCTCAAATGAAAAGAAACGGTAAATAAAATTCAGCAGTTTGGATTAGAATTCTCAACTGCGTCGGGTTACCCGCACCTGGCCGAACTCGTGGTTCGGGTCGGATTGTCGCTACATATTTTCGTCGCGGGTTGGATCCATTGACTAGAAATATAAATATTAAATAAATAATAAAATAATAAATAAATTATATTTCTAGTCAATGGTTGGATCCGGGTTTGGGTTGACTTTCATTGTTTCGAGTTCGGGTCTTTTTCGGATTTTGACTCTTGCGAGTTGGGTTCGGGTTGACGAGATTTTTCAAAGTAATTTTCACGATATTTTTTCAGGTTAAAAATCTATATACAATAAAACTCCCGAAAAGCGGACACCTTTATTCAACGAATACTTTTTCAATTCCTAAATACTCGTACGCTTAAATATATCTCTGATTAGTGGGCACTTCCTAATCTACACACACATGTGCGAGTGTATGTGTGCATAAATTATCACAAATACGATACATGTATTTTTGTTTGTTTGATAGACGAATTGTTGGTAATAATTTTCATATTCCGAGAAGAATAAATGGTTCTTAAAGAAGGAATAATTTGTGATCACATTTTTTTTATAAAGTACTCTCATGCAGTAAATTAAATATATGCTTATTTAGATTGAAATAGGTATTTATTTTCATCTGAAACATAATTCTGCTGAAACTTTTTATGAAAAGCCCAACAATCCAACTTGCAAAAAAACTTACTATGACACGCAAGAATTATTCTTGGGTGAAACCTACCCACAGAAAGAAAATTAAAGTCATCCTGACCCGAAAAAGAAAGTTAGGGATAACCCGACACGATGCAGAACTCTATTCAACGATGCCGAAGTTTCTATTCAGAGGTTTTACTATAATTGAATATTAAAAATATAGATTAGTCCATTTTATTGTATAAAACATAAAATTGGTATTAGAGATATAATTGTAGATTACTTTTCATTACATTAAAACATGATTTACTTTCATTTTATGTCGGGCTCGGGTCGGATTGCCGGTTGAAGTATTTCGTGTTTGGGTCGGGTACGACCCGAATCTCCCCCCCCCCCCAACCCCAAATTTTGCGAATTATTGAACATAGGAATCTTCACGATCTTCTGATTACATTTTTATGACTTTAATATTCTATAAAATAAGTCATATGCACCTAAATATGCTGAAATTTAAACTTATTTCATACTAATGCTTTCTACGTTGGGCTTTCTTGTAATACACATTTATTTTACATGACAAAATTAAGCATTAATACAATTATATATTTTTAGTCATTATTTTTTAGGAAACCTTGATGTCTCAAGCAAGCCTGATTTTCCCTTATTTTCCTCTTTCGTTCAAGATAATGGGATTTGTTGTGTTAAAGAGCCTTTAAATATATCTTATTATTATTTTACTTAGAAGTAAATATTTACATATTATTCAACAGAATTTTTATTTAAAATTTAAAACAAGAACGAAAAATCATGCGTCAAGCATAGATTATGTAACACTTTCCAACGCTTCCAAAATAATTTTACGAATCATACTCTTTTATAAGCTAAAAGATAACATCTAAGTAATCCGAATACTTTATTCAGCCCTGTATAGGATCTATAGATTTGTATATATACTACATAGGATGCTAAATTTTAGTTCAGTTAGGAAACACGTAGCACAGTTTAAAATTCTCCGTCTGGAGTTAAATAATACGGAAATGTGTTCCCGAACTTTTGTACTTCCCTGTATAGGATCTACAGAATTTATACACACCACGTAATATACAAAAAGCGATTTAAAATTAAAATCGCATTCAGTAACTTAAAACGCACTTCCAGGAATTATTGTTGACATACAGTAGAGAATTCTTTTGTGTGTCCCTGTAAATGAACGATGACTGCTATACACACAATATTCTGTAGTAAGTCTCTTGTAATGAACCTTATATAAATTTCAATGCGTTTAAAATAGTGAAACATTATTTAAATAAACCGCAGACGATTTTTCTCCATAGACGTAATGTAACGGAATTCTTTTGACTGTCCCTGTAAAGTAAGTATAAGTGCTATGCACACCCTATTCCATATTAAGCTTCTTCTAATGCACCTTAGTGATATATATAAATTTCAATGCGTTTAAAGTATTGAAACATTATTTAAATAAACCGCAAATGATTTTTCCCCATAGACTGCAATGTAACGGAATTCTTTTGAGTGTCCCTGTAAAAAAACTATAAGTGCTACACACTTCCGTTGAAATAGGGAACATGCTATAGATAACGATTATAACATATAAAATTTGCAGGGCAATCCGAGCATATTTACGGGAGTTAGAGCACGGACAGACGGCCAGACGGCCAGACAAACCGAAGTCATAAACACTTTTCAACTAGGTTGGGAAGTGTTAAAAAAGATATAAACGTTTTTTTATTAAGCAATCTCTTGTTGCGATTTTATTTATACAAACTCCCACCAATAATAGATTTTGGATACATTGGCCACGCAGTAACTTTTTAAAGCAAAAATCAGTTCACTGAACATGTTAATATTTTCTTCTTGACCTAAACAATACTTTAAAATTATAAACTAATTCTTCTTCAAGACAGTATCACCCGATTGGCTAACTATTTTGTATAAATCTCAGTATCTGAACTTAATTCTTTTTAAAAATGCGATTTTTTTTTTTTTTTTTTTTTTTTTTTTTTTTTTTTAAAGACAACTGTAAGTCAACATTTTTGGCCTTTAAATTCAGTAAGTAACAAAAAAAAAAAAAAATACACTGGTGTTACTAAAATGCTGTAACTGGCACCCAATTTTTGAATATCATTTTATTCAATTTCATATCTTGCGTATTCTTTTTCGAATTGTTAAAGGATAATCTTCCCAATCGAGAAAATTTTCTTTTAATATGACCAAATACTTTAAGAGCATCTTATGTTACTAATTGCTGTAAATAATCCCATTAAAAAAAGGGAAAAAAAAGAGAGAGAGAAAACATTTTATGCTAAATGTTGAATATTTTTTATCTATATTATTTTCTGTCAGTTGTATCATGTTGTGTGCATATGTTTATACGCGTTGACAATGTTTTAAGATAACTCTTTGAACCCGATAAGTTCATTAATGCATGTTAAATTTCATACTAATATACATACAAGCATGACCTTAGACTTACTATATATAGTGTTGGTTGTAGAAAAAAAGATTATTTTTACCCTAAAAATGGAAAATTAAATTACAAAAAAGGGGAGAAACATTGTATAAGAATTGTTCTTTTTTTTTTAAAAAAAAAGGGGGGGGGGAGGAACCAGTTGATTTAAACCACGGTTGATTTAACACAATACTTGTATCGAGCATAATAATTAGCAGCATATGAATTAAAATACAAATGTTATGCTGGATTATGATTATATTGAAAAATTACTCTTTGCAATACTATTAGTATGGGCGAAACAATTTTGGTAGTACCATATTTATGCAGCGATATATCAATGATATGTTATTAAAAGATGAAAATTTCTCTTTATTTTAATGATAATTTATAAGTATGAATGAATCGAATTAGTAAAGTAATAAAATTTCAAGATTTTAATCTTATCATATACGATGATTCCTTGAAATAAAACGTGTGATTAAAATAAAAATGTTCCATTTAAAACAAATATCTTCAGATCAAAATTTGTGTGTATTTCTAAATATTAAACTGATTAAAAAGTGCTCGCATTATATGAGAAATACAGTTTGAGTTTTATTTAGACGTAATTAGTACAAAACTGTTTCGTGCCATTTTCTGAGTGCGCTGTACCAATTTACTATTAGACAATTCTAATTTTCATTCACTTGATATTTTTCTTTCTCTGAAATGCGAATTAGAAAGTTTCTATAACACTTAAGGTGGTTTTTTAAATATTTTCCCTCACTCAGTAACTCAAAATATATATTCACCGACTCATTTTATACATAAATGTAAGGAATTTTCAGGCATGACTATTGGGGTAATTTGAAATCGAACAGTATTTTACATTTTCTATAATTGTATATCATATTGAGTTCTAATTAATTGCTGTCTGAAAACAACATTTCCCGGGTTGTAGAATCCAGAAACTCGGCTTAAAACGCCAATTTGGACGGCATATTCTGAATGGTATTTTGTCTTTATAAAAATATGAAAAATGCTTTCCGATTCCTCAGTCCATGAAGAAGAATAACTGCTTATTTTGTGCATGAACAATAACTTTGTGAATATGTCAGAAAGAAGCCAGTTTGGATTTCAATGCTTCAGTAATTTATATATTTTTTTAAATAATTTGTTTCTTATAAAATATGTTTTCTCCCTCTCCTCTCTTTTAATAACCTTAGAAAAGGGAAAATATTGCAATAAAATATTGAAGAGACTTATCTAGCTTCATGAGAAATTAAATACAGACAAGTTCTAGAAGATACAAAACAAGTTCTAGAAATTGCCATTTTTCGTGCCAAAACGGGCACTGGACATTGGATATGGCTAGTATTATGTGGTACCACTAGTTTAATTACTGTAATTTTCGTGCATTTTTCTGGATGTTGTGTTTCAAATAATGCGAGGCTAATTTCATATTTTTAGTACAATATTTTCACTGCTATTAACAGTTTAATAGACTTTTATCCAATTACTTTTTTCCAATAAAATTGCTAAACATTTTTCTGTAAATTTCCTATATATATATATATATATATATTACATTATAAGCTTACATTTGTGTTTTTCTTTTTTTTTTTTACTTATGTTTCATTTTTTGAATAAATACTTCATTTGTTAGGACTATGTTTTATAATGTGTAATTTGACATAGCTATTTGGGGTAATAATTTCATTGCATTTGGTCAGTTATTTCTGTTTCAATGGTTAATTTTTGCAATAAGTTTATATATATATATATATATATATATATATATATATATATATAAGAGGTATGAGTTTAGTAATTCGGAAACTTTTTCCTTATTCATTTTCTACATTATTTATATTTACGGTAATGGTTGCAAAATGAAATTTCGTCAGCAACTGCGCATTTATTTTCCATTGTAGAATTAAAAAATCATTGGCCACCGGTCAATTTCTGACGAACCCCCCTATACGTAGGTAGATGATAGATATCATTTAGATAGGACATCACGATTTGCTTCGAAATTGTGTACTTTTAATTTATTTTATGCCGTGTCTTATTGTTATGTGATATAATATAAATGATAAATTTTACTAAAATGTTTACTTGAAAATAAGCACTAATTTAAACTTCTCACAAGGTAGATACTCATAATAAAAACTGCTATATAAAAAATATATATATATCGTTAATTATCTTATTAGTTATGTATAAAATCTTCACTTAGCTTCAAAATAATCATTTCATAAATATAGTACATATCAAATAGACAGAAAATCAGACAGAATGTATTTATTTCGAAAAACAAAACAGGACTAGTCAACCAAATGTATTAAATAGGATATTGAATTAATATAATTATGTAAATCAATGGTGCCATTTATCAAACTACGTTTTAAACTTGCAATCTTTTCATTTAATTCTCTGTATTTAGTTTTCGATGCTGGTGCTCTTGAGCTCCCTACTCTGAGCATTCGCATAGTTGCCTCTTTCTCTTGTTGCACATCCTTTATTAAATAATTTCTTAATTATGATATGTATCGAATCCGTTTGAAATTATTATTACTTCTAGGAGAAGGGCCGAAAATTTATGTATGATAGATTTTTGATATAATTAAAAATGGCCCCAAGGGGGGGGGGGAGGGTGTGTTTTAGAAGAAAAAAATTTATAACCTCGTCAATTCCCAACATATCAAATCCGCTTAAATTTATTATAAATCCTCTTAATATTATCTAAAACTTTTATATTGACAAGTTTTTATATGACCAACCCTTATAGCAAAATAAAATTAGAAAAAAAAAAAAAAAAAAATGTCGGCTCCGCCTGCAAACAAGTTATTTTTCGAAGTAGGCGGTTCCAACTCCCGCATCTTTTTGAAACTGATACATGAAATCAAGGGTCATAAAATCTCGGTCAAGTTCGTTAATGGGCAAAATCGAACCAAGGGGGAGGCTTTTTGCGAAAGTAGAAAAAACCCCATAATTTCTTAATTATGATACGTATCGAATCCGTTTGAAGTTATTATTACTTCTAGGAGAAGGGCCGAAAATTTATGTATGGCAGATTTTTGATATAATTAAAAATGGCTCCAAGGGTGGGGGCGCGAGGGGGGGTTTAGAAGAAAAAAATTGATAACTTCGTCAATTCCCAAGACTTCAAATCCGCTTAAATTTATAATATAAATCCTCTTAATATTATCTAAAACTTTTATATTGACAAGTTTTTTATAGAACCAACTCTTATAGCAAAAAAAAAAAAAAAAAAAAAAAAAAAAAAAAAAAAAAAAAAATCCCTGCTGGCTTCGCCTGCAAACAAGTTAGGTTTCGAAGTAGGCGGTTCCAACTGCCGCATCATGGCAAAAAGGTCATTTGCTCCGCAATTCCCAACAAACAGGCGCCCCACGGTCTGCGTCTTCGAAATCTACCTGTGCCTGTAGGCCAAACCGTCAGGGATTTTTTTTAATAATTACGTGTAAATACATTTTTTATTTGAGAGGAAATATAATTCTTTGCGCAGTTTTACAAATTGGTAACAGCATAAAAAAATGACCTTTTCTAAATATGAAAAAAAAATATTGAAATAATGAAAATTTGAATAAAAAATTGAAAAAAAAGAGCTCTAAAGAATTAAATTTAAAAAATAAGCGCAGTTTGCACACAGCTACACTCTATAAACGACATTTTCAAAACTGATCAAAAAGTACTCAAATCTGAGTATGTTACATAGTCAAAATAGCTTTGAATCAAAATGACTCAAGTTTGAAACATGTATATATTCATTTCTGTAAACATGCACACACATAAGAATAAAACATAATGTACTCATATTTGAGTATGTCCATCTTTCAAAAATGAATATAAATTGACATCTATGTCTTTAATTTTTAATATTTCCATGTTTCAAAAATGTGTTTGAACTGATTCTAATCATTTTTGAGTATGTCCATGTTTCAAAAATGATTATGAGTATAAACTGACCTCTATGTTTTCAGTTTTGAATATGTCCATGTTTAAATATTCTGAGAATTTCTGGTATTTCAGAATTGAAATCATTGGGTCGTCCTATTTGAAACAAAAAGTTTCATAACAAAATGAAAACATCGATTTGCTCAGATTTGAAAGTGTCATTTTTCTCAGTGTAGCTTGAGAAGTATATCCCTACAAAAAAAAAAAAAAAAAAAAAATTATGCATTGTTTTGTTCTTAAAATTTTTTTTAATGGAACGATTCTGGCCGACTTTAATATTAAAAATCTCTTTAAATAATTCTTCGATTTAAAAACTGTCTATTTCAGCGTGTTTATCAAAGATTTCTCTATAATAATGCTATATAATTATTGTTAGTATAATTATTATTATTAGTAGTAGTATAATTATTATTGTAGTTATCATTATTATTATTATCATCAATGCATTAAATATGCGAGATAAAATATTTCTTAATTATTTTAGCAAAGAAGATTGTTGCAAATTCATCATTAATTGTCAGAAAACTATACCAATTTTTGACTTTTCTTTCAGACGCATATAAAATACAAGCATTAAAATTGAGAAAAATTGTACTTATATAAAATAAATATGTTTTTAACGTAAAAAGACCACTTTCCTCTTTGCTGAAGAAATACAATTTCATGTAATTTTCCAAGTTGAACTGATAAGAAAGATAATCAACAAGAAAGGATTTATCTTAATGGTTTAGTTTATTGCTTTTCTTACTTAATGGTTTGAGAAGTGTCATCTTGAAATTAATAGTCACCTCGAACATCTTTGGACGAAATCTTGTGATTAGTGGCCTAATCGTTTTTAAGGGGAAGATATTTTTTCTGAAAAGGGTTCGGAAATGTCCCATTTTTGAAGTTCAGTTTTTCGTGTTTCTTCAAACACGTTTTATTTTGCTTCCCTGTCATCTCCATTCGCTCGTAGGGGCTGTTAGAGGAAACAACAGGGTACCTGGGGAATTCGTTCGGCGAAAGAGGACATAATCTCCACTGGCTGCTCCATATCAATGCGGGAGGGGCAGCCTTCCCTTATTGACCTGAGATGATCTCGAGGGCGGATGGGGATAGAACGGGAGCATCACTTATTAGGTGCGTTCGCAATTATATAAATACGTAGCACCTATAGTCGTCATTTGGTACGTCCGTCCGCATATAACAGCACAAAAACTACCCAACAGAAATTAAATATATAATCGTTGCAGAATTTTGTAGAGTCCTTTCAAATTTTATGAAAATTGAATCAAAACTTAAAAGGATATTCATAAAAGTTTTCTTCATTCTATCAAATCCTATCATACGTAATCTATATAATAAAAGCGCAAGTCATGGGACTGAGGAAAACTACGTCTTTTTTTCTTGGTCCCAAGCGGCTATTTTTCTTCAGAATTATTTTTTCGAATAAAATTGCATAAAAGTTACATTTTTAGAAAGATCGTTCAAAAAATGGTTTGCTTGAGAGATGAGTGACATTAAAAAAAGCATAGATTCTGAGATAACTTCAGTGAAAATGGGATTAACAGCCGAATATCTCAATTCAAAGTAAACAAAAGATTCATTCATCGTGAGTCATATAAATATTAAACTATGGAGGTCATCCTTCGCAAAGCAAGATCTCCAGGGTGAATTTTATAGCGCTGTCCGGTGTCGAAAAAAAAATTCGCATCTGTAAACGTGACATGCATGAGGGGAAGAAAACAAAAAAGGCATTCTCATTTCGCTCCTAGCAGACGATATAATTTATTTCACTGAAATAATAACGATGATGTTTTACATGTTATAGCACGAAACGAACGAACCTCATTTGTCAGGTTTAACATATAATTTCCAACTTGTTTTAGCGAGCTGCACCGAGCCCTGATTTCTGGAAGATTTCTTTTAACTCTGGACCCGGAGAGAATGTCTCTGTGGGCCGCAGATTTTGTATTGTTAAATTGGGCATTGTCCCTTAATAATTTTACTCTGATAGCTATCTACTTTAAAAGCAATTATTTGAATGATGAATGTTGAAGTATTTCATTCTCGACCTGACAGGGAAAGCACAAGTTTTTTGACAAAATTTCATATTATTTTTCAGTGTAGTCCCCTTACAACTTAATACATTTAAAACACACTCTTGTTTGCGAATTCTTGAGTTCAGCCCTGTACGAGGGTGGTTCGAAAAGTTCTCGACCTGGCAAATAAAATAAAATAAAAATACAAGATTTTTGACACTCTATTTCATTTTATTTTTCAACTTGCAACAATTCATTTCAGAAGACTCTGAGAAATTTTTTGGCGTTTTGGGTCGACGTTCAACAAGCGCGGCACGCATCGAGCGGAAAGCTTTTTCATAACCAAACCATCGTGTAATGTAAAATGTAGTGGACACGGTCTAAAGTTCGGATATCTCAATCGGCGATCATTCAATACGGCATTGTGAATGTTTGAGACGATTTCGTCGGTCGTAGCGGTTTTTGGACGCCCTGGGCGTTCATCATCGTGAATTGGATTCTTACCATGTTTAAACTCAGCAGCCCACTTTTTTATCGTTGATTATGAAGGACAAGAAACCTTTTAAGTTGGAATGTAACTCTTTTTGTATGTCCGTGGGGGTTAAACATTTTAAACAAAGTATTTTATGACAGCTCGAACTTCAATTTTTTCCAGTTTTCGAAAATGCCAAAACTTGTTTACTTTACTTTATCGCCCAGCAATAGCCAATAAGCTCATGCGTCTGAAACTCGGCAGCATGCCATCTAAAGAATCCTACTTTACAAACGTCATTGTCGTTTGGTCAAACTTGTTCCATCTCTGTGTCAGGCCGATAACTTATCAGTCCACCCTTGTAAACAGTCATCTTGTTATGTTTTAATCAAGACAACATTAAATAATTGAAGTACTGGTATAAATATTGGAATTTGTCTTAATGAGAAGTGGCGTCATTTTTTCCAATTTTACTCTTCTTTACACAGATATCCAACAGCAGTCGCTGGGGAAAAAATAAACCACACATATCAAGACTTCAGTGTGTATTTCAGTTTAATTAAAGCGGTTCTAGAGGAAAGAAGGATTAAGAAAATATAGCCCTGAATTTGAGAGAAGGAAAAGTAAGATTATCTTCAAAATGCCTTTATGCATTATTTACTAGAAGCCAAACTCTTTCCGTAAATCAGATAAATGTCTACAAGAACTTTTATCTCAAACCAAGAACAAGAAAATAACCCAAAGTCGTCCAATTATTCGGTAATTTATGTGCAATGAAAACCAAACGAAGCGAAACAACACACATTAAAGATACTTTTCCCCAAATTATTCTTCTTTGTTGTCTCGCTGCTTCATAATAATGGGGGTGGGGCAGGCAGCCTTCCCCTTATTTCCCGCCCCCCCCCGATCGAACTTATAACGATGAGAGAGGGATGATGCAACACATCTCGAGGGCGGATGAAGATGGAACGAGAGCGTATCTCATTCCCCTTGGTATCGTCTTCCTCATCCCTCTTTAAGTGGATGCTGGGTGCTTCAAGAAAGTATGGGAAATACAAATAAAGAATACACCCCTAAAATGTATATATGTATTATATATCCTCTCTATAAATTTTCAATATGAATAACCTGGAAACGAAAACATACATATTAAGACTTCAGATGTCATTTCGTTTTAATTAAAGTGGAAAAGAAGAGGCCGAATTGAAGAAAAGGAAATACAATAATCTTCCTTTCAAAATGTTCAAGATTGTACTGTATATTGTTTCAATAGAAGCCAAACCCTTTTCGCAGAGCTGATTCATGTTTTTCTCTGAAGTTCAACTGGAATATTAATTAAATTATCCATATGAATGATAATACAATGAAATAATACAAAACGGAACCTGTCTCAATGAAATAATACAAAACGGGCTTCTGTCTTAAACGGAAAACTTTCCTAACCCCGACAGTACTCAGACAATGCCTCTTGACTTACGCTATCCAATAATACTACATTTTTCCATAAATGAGAAACTTTTTTAACACTTTCCAACCTAGTTGAAAAGTGTTTAGGACATCGATTTATCTGTCCGTCTCCGGTCTGTTCCGAGCTCTAACTCGCGTCAATATACTCGGAATACCCTAAAATTTTTGTACGTTATTGTCGTTTACTGTAGCATGATCCCTATTCAAAATAAAGTGTGTAGCACTTATAGTTTTTTTACAGGGACAATCAAAGGTATTCGTTTACAATACAGTCAATAGAAAAAATTCTTTTCAAGTGCATTTTGATGATGCTATGCCATTTGAAACAGAATGAAATGGATATACAATTATGAAGCGCACTAAAACATGCTTTTTGTAGAATATAGGGGTTCAAAGCATTTATTATTCATTTACAGGGTCACACAAAATAATTCGACTACATTTTTGATTATGGTAGGTAATTGCTAAAACTGGACACTTAAATGTGCTATATGTTTCTTATACTGTTTACTTAGATATCTTCTTTTACCTTAATAAACGGTTAAAGATTTGCAAAAGTATATTGGAAGTGTTGGAAAGTGTTTCATAAACTATGTTTGACGCATGATTTTTCGTTCTTGTTTAAAATTAGAGAGACTTCTATACCTCGAATGCATCATTCCCAAATTATTTTGTTTCCTCCGCTTAATTCACTGCTCCATAACAATAACGGCTAGGCGGCCTTTTATCTGATTGACCTTATACTTATAATACAGATGCAACGGTTCTCAAGATAGAACGGGAGATTTATTGTCTGCTCCAACCCTCAAAAAGTTGATGCTGGGTGCCGCAAGATTTAAAAAAAAAAAAAAAAAAAAAAAAAAAAAAAAAAAAAAAACCCTCTGTAGATATTTAATGACTCACTGGGGAAATAAAACTTACATGTTAAAGACATATATCATTTCAATTAAATTGGAGCTGGCTTCCAGACGAAAAAAAATTATAAGGTGGGAAAGGGGGGGGGGGTGGGGAGAAATAAAATTCTCTTCCAAGAAATCTTTGTTTATGTGTTATTATTTCCTAGAATTCGAACTCACTTCGTAAATACGATAATTGTATTTTAATGATAAAATTCAACGGAAATATTAAACAAATTATCCTTTATAATAATTTTAAACGCAAAAGATAGACGAGAAAGATTGTGACAAATTTAAGAAGTGGTAACATGCGTCAAGATAAGTTTTGTGCAGGAAATCAGAGTAAGGTCTTGCATCGAGTTGGGTAATCCAATTTTAACAATGTCGGGTTGACTCCCACACTTTTGCTGCGGGTCGGCTTCAGGTCGGATCGACTTACATTTTTTCAGATTCGAGTTTGCCTCTAGCGGATCGAGATCAAGTTTGACTGGATTTTTCAAAAGAAATATTTTTTCAAACGAAAAAAACTATATACAGTGAAAACTCCATTATGTGTCAAGTAAACTTTGTACAGAAAGTCCTCGAGTCAGATAAGACCAATTTTACCCAGGTCGGGTTCGAGTCGGATTGACTTACATAACTTCAGATTTGAATTTGCCTTGAGGTTCGAAATCAGATTTAATTCGATTTTTCAAAAGAAATTCAAAAATATTTTTTTCAAATGAAAAAACTATATACATTTATACTATAAACTATATACATATATACTACTACATTTTCATTACGCGAATAACGAAAACCACTTTTTTAATCCCTACCACAGCAGGTCTATATAGCATCTGTATACTTTTACCTCTGTAAGCGGACAACCTCGAAGATCACGAGATGTCCGCTATTCAGAGGTTTTACTACATTTTGATAGTTATGAGTACATTACATAAGTGTGTGTTCATTTTTTTTAATTTAAGGTGGTTCTTAAATTCCCTACACAATAATGCGAAACTTCCCAACTCATTTTTAAACATAAAGACATAAAATTGGCAGATCTGACAATTAAAAAGCGATTTGGAATAAAATGGAAATACTTATATCGAGTTACAAGCGATTATTGGCACGTGACGGCAGATCTTTCTCCTTTCCCGCGTGGTCGGGTCCAGAAATTCCGTTCAAAACGGCTCTTTAGACAGTATTTTTAAAACAATTTTCTGCCTTTAACAACAAATTGAAAACACTATTTGATTATAGTTCCCGAATAAGAACGTCTACCAATTTCACTCGTTTCCAAACAAAAATGAATATGTGTCAGAAAGTATTGAAGAAGTTGAAAAGTGTTTATGACATCGATTTATCTGTCCGTCTCCTGTCTGTTCCGAGCTCTAACTCGCGTCAATATACAATTTCAAAACAATATCATATATATAGCTGAAGTCTTAAAAGATAAACTGCTATTAGAGATATAACTGAGGACTACTTTTCATTCATTGCTAATGCATATAGTATATAGATTAATTTTGTTTCGTTTCAGGTTCAGGGTCGGCGGAAATTTCTTTGTCGGGTTCGGATTGGGATCAGGTGCGATCAGATTCGCGCAGGATTGTAAACTACAGTCATGTTCCATTTATTCAGTCGAAAATTCAGGCTATATCACTCCAAGAAGAATCCAGATATTGTACACTTAAATTTAACAATACTAAACATATTGTAGGAATATTTTAAACAGATTAAATTTACTTTCCGTGAAATGTGATGACGTTACAGGAAGTGTTCGAAATAACTCTCATAATCTATATATTTAAAACGAAAAGCGCATTCTGTCAAATCCACATGAAAATCGTCTCTTCGCGCATGCGTCAACGTTTTTTTTTAAGGCTTCTCCCCTCAGAAACAAAGAACCTGAAACCCAACCCTCACTTGTTTAGCCTAGGGGGATTGAAAAGGGTTGATTGAAAACGGGTGAAGCCGTATCATTGCATTGAAAGCATAGATCTTCTAATATATTTTTGCTCTGGGGTTGAAAGCTAAAGCTATTTTTTTAAAGAACTGATGTTTTCACTACTAAATAGGCATCTGTTTTCGCAAAGTTTTAAAGAGAGTTTTGGATGCAGTTATATTTATAACCGATTGAAATGTCAGAGAGTTCGGAAGATGAGAACTATTTTTTTATTGCTATATTAAAGGAGCCGACGCGAAAACAAACAAACAAACAAAAAAGTGAGAAGAAAACATTTCTTTTACAACTCGATAACACTAAGTTTTTCACGAAATTTTTACACGGGCTGTAAAACCGTTTTATTGATCACCCATAAAAATTTCAAAGAGCTCGGACAAAAAGAACTTTTTATTTTAAAACTATAAAAGACTCTAGGTTTTAAAAAAGAGACGCTTTTATCAGTTAATATTAATATTTTTTCGCGAATTTTTTATTTTAAAATATAATTTCGTACAAAATCGGGTTAAAGATATAAAATAATAAAAACTTGATGTTTTTTTAAATTTATTTATTATCACGGGCAACGCCGGAAGGGAGTCAGCTAGTATATATTAAATCAAAGCACAGTTCAGGTATTGGCAATCAATGAAGAGCGCTACTGTTAACACGATACAAATCAGGCAACAATATTATCTCCACAGTATTAGTAAGGATACCTACTGCGTCTTATACGATGCAAATGCATCTCACAGGCGTAAACATAAGGCCACTTATGGTTCAGGAGCCCCATGTAAAAACAATTTTCAGAAAAAAACATAAATCGTAGTAAATTTCTAATTATACATTTTCTTGCGAGAGGTTTATTTCAAACATTTTTGTAGAGGAAGATGCCAGAAACTTTAATCTCGCCTATATTTAAAAACATGGAAATCAGGGATTTTATATATATATATATATCATCATCGACTATTTTCAATCCAATGCTGGATGTAGGTCACACACAGATTTTTCCATTGTTTCCTGTCTAGTGCTTTAGTCATCCAATTGACACCGGCCACTTTTCCGATTTCGTCACTCCGTCTTACTCGAGGTCGTCTTCTGGGTCGTTTTACATCTCTGGGGTACCACTTGTGTGCTCCATCTATTATCTTGTCTTCTTGCAATGTGCCCAGCCCATTTCCATTTTAGCCGTTTAATTCTCTCAATGATGTCAAAAACTTTCGTCTGACTTCTTATCCAGGTTATTATATTCTCTTTCTGTCTCTTCTAGTTATGCCTATCACACATCTTTCCGTGCTTCGCTGTGTTGTTTGTAATCTTTGTACTTTTGTTAATGTCCATCTTTCTGATCCATAAGTTAGTTTGGTTAAACACCTTTCTTTTCAAACAAATAAGAGGCATGTTATACTCTTCAGAACGATACTGTTCTTCCCAAAAGCACTCCCTTCATTTCTTATTCTTCTATTGATTTCATTCATGATACTGTTGCCCGATGATATTTCCTGTCCAAGGTACACACATAACTTTGCACTTCTTTAATCTCAGTGTTGTTGTAGACGATTTTCTTTTTTAATGCAAACGAATTCTTTTAGCATATTTTCCAATTCTTCAGGGCTATTATTGAAAATTAAAATGTCATCAGCAAACCGGAGATGGCTATATATATATATATATATATTGAAGTACGTGAAAATACACTTTTTGATTTATTTGAAGGCGTGAATTTAGCTTTATAAAAAGTACAAAAACAGAGACAAGTATGATAGTGATGGCTGGTTCGAGAGAGCTAGTCTGGAAAAACTTTTATTGACGGAAATCATTTCACGCTGTTTTATCGATTTATCTAAACATATTGAGAAAAATTAAATAATATTTCAAAAGGTCAATCCTCCTTTATCTTTCCTATATAACAGCCAATGGACCAGTGTAACAAAGAAAGAAAAACTGAACATTTATACTCATATTTAATACTTGGAAATTTTTCCAGAGAAAATTTCTCACGCCTTGCATTCATAATATTCAAATTTTAATTGCTTAATAGCCGTATAGCCAACATAGCGAAAAAGTACCCAAGCCGGGACTCGAACCCGGGTCATCAGATTAGCGCACTGACGTTCTACCAACTGAACCACTTGGGAACGATACCCAGCCTGGAACTTTTTCACCATAACATGTTGGCAAGGCTACAAACGCAGCACAAGATGGAATATTTTCTGTGAGCCGCCAACCCTGGGGCAAACACAAAATCAAAGAAAATCCAGCATCGACAATTGAAATAAATTCATATTTAATACTTGTAAAATTTTCCAGAGAAAATTTCTCACGCCTTGCATTCATAATAATCAAATTTTAATTGCTTAATAGGCGTATAGCCAACTGTTGGCTATACGCCTATTAAGCAATTAAAATTTGAATATCATTTCAGGGGTCGATGCAGGTTTTTTTTCTTGGGGCCCATTTTGTGAAAAGTAAAGGTTATTTTGTGAAATTTATTATATTTTTGTGAAAAATAACATTTTGTAACAAAAGTTGAAATCCAGCTAATCAAATTCGAACCAAACATTTATAAACAAAAACTTTTTAAAATCCTTTTGCTGAAGTTTTTCTCTCTGGTGAACTTGTTTGTTTACAAATTACACATTTTAAAACATCACAAAATAATAAATAGTAAGTTTTTATGGAATAGAATTTTGTGAAGGGGCCCATTTTATCAAATTGATTTTTGTGAAGGAGCCCATTTTATCAAATTGATTTTTGTGAAGGGCCCCATTTTATTAAATTGATTTTTGTGAAGGAACCTATTTTAATAAATTGATTTTTTTGAAGGGGCCCTAAACAGGCCCCAAATTTTGTCTGGATCGACCCCTGCATTTATACTCAGGCAAGAAAGGTGGGGGGGGGGGGGGGGGGGGCGACTTGAGAAACTATTATTATAATAAATTTGACTTCTTAATGTATTAAAAAAGTTATTGGAAATTATTATCAAATTAAACCACCATAATTACACTGTACAAAACTTTATAAAGGAAAACTACAAACCGTAAAAATACGCATGATTAAAATTTTGAAGTATGCTTTTGGTTTTTAATGCTTGAAATACACTTTCATAAGTTTCGAAAACATTTCCGATGAAAATATGAATGATTTTAGAGAAAACATCTTTTAAAATAGAATTTTATTAATAATTGGGAAAATGGTTGTTTTCGGTCGAAAATGGACCTCTTGGCGTCGTCACTTTATTTTTTAAGCGTTTTTAACGAAATTCTGTAATTTTAGAAGAATTTTTCTTTGAATAGGCAATAGAAATGCATAAAATCGTTACAAAAATGTTAAAATTACAAAAAGGATAGATGCAAACTATCAGATATGAAAAAATGCCGAATTCTAAAATGGACGTCGGATGAGAAATCGTCTTATAAAGCAAAAAGCGTGGTCTTCCACTTTAATTTCCTCAAAATAGCTTTAGCGCAGACATCCATCTAATCAAGAGTTAAAGTTATTGTAAGGAAAGGACCCGACAAAATATTAAGGATGAGGTATAGTAATGGAAAATGCGTTTCAATAACTGCGGCGAGGGTTCAAACGAATTTTTTTGCGAGGACAGAGAATGCCAGGGTCTCTTCAACTGTAGTAATGGAAAATGCGTTTATTTGTAGATGCTTCCGATGAATATTTTTGAATAATTAATATATATATATATATATATATATTATTATTATTATATATTTATTTAATTAATTAATTAATTTATTTTTAAAGCTTTCGAAACATTTTCCCACTGTAATTTGTTAAAATAGATTTTTTTTAAGGCTAGTAATAGGAAACCCTCAAAAGGGCACCCGCGGACACCACCTTGGTTCCGGCTATTTATGCGCAATGAAAAACCAACGATGTGATGGAACAACACACATTAAAGATACTCAAGTATTGAATAGGTTATTTCTGAACTACACACTGTTGTTCGCTGATGCACACTTCACTCGTTGTTCCGCGAAGGGACAGTCCTCTATTTCCCCTGATTGAACTTTATAACGAGAAAGGAGGGGTGATGTAACAGACCTAAAGGGCGGATAAGATGAAACGGGAGCATCACCCGTTCTCCTCCATCCCTCGTCCACGTTGACGCTGAGTGCCTCAAGATAGCGTATGGGAATTACGAATAAAGAATCATTCAAAGAAAAAAAAAATTCTTCCCTATAGATTTTCTATATGAGTTACAGTGGGGGAAGGAGGGATATAAAACATGGCATATTATAACTTCAGATGTATTTCATTTTAATTAAAGCTGGAACTGACTTCGAGAAAAAAGAAAAGAAAAGGAGGGGGTGTAAGACACGGTTTAAAAGAGAAGGAGGGGGGGGGGGGGATATTTTTTTTCATTATGTATTTTCTACAAACCAAGTTCATTTCATCAATGTGATAAATGTTTTGCTACTCATCATAAAATTCAACTGAAACTATCAAATGATTGATCCTTTGGTGATCATTTTAAAAGTACACATGTAATAATTAGAAAAATTTTAAGCTTTCGTTTGAAAGCTTAAGCACCGAAATTTCGTATCTATCGAGAAATAAACACACACACACACTATCTCTCCTGTACACACAAAAATAAAGTGGATACGAAATATAAACTATTTCTCAATAGCTAATTTCTAAATTATCGGCCACTTTTGAAAAAGTATAAGCCGTAGTAGTCATATGACTATTTATCATTTGAGAATATGATATAACCGGGATTAACCATTTTGTCAAAGAATGATTTTCAGTTATTTACAGACTATTTTAAAATCACTTACAAAAATAAAAAATTATGTGAAAGAAATAATGATGCCCTTAATTTATTTTTTTTTTCAATTAATAAAGAATTCATTCCGAAACCATCATAACGATTCTTCGTTCTAGTGATTTTTTCAATTAATAAAGAAATCAATCCGAAACCATCATAACGATTCTTCGTTCTAGCGATTTTTTCAATTAATAAAGAAATCATTCCGAATTCATTCATAAAATCTTTGAATACCTTCCCTAATCTTTCTTTTATTCTGCGAGGTATAAGAAAGCCAATCCATATAACAAACGCCTCCAGTAAAAATAAACCAAACAACGTCTCCATGAACCCATCTCAATAAACCTTTCAATTATTTAATACAAAATACAAGTTTGTTATTATCATCATCAAATGTGCAATTCCCTAAACTTGGCGTGACAAACAGGAAATAGACTAATCATCTAAAATTTATCCATCTCATGTAAAAATTAAGCTCCCCAAACGAAATCGCAGCAAATTGTTTAAACAAAATAGAAAGCACGTTTTTTCCCTAAACATATTTTTAGCAAAGGAAATTCTTTCCAAGTTAAAATGGGCCTTTTAACTTCCTAAATGCAGTGAGTGTTTAGGTTTCACGGTTTTGTCCAACTGTTCATTACTTAATTGGGGTTTTTTCGCGTGAAACGGACAGAATTTTATTCTTTGTAATATTGTATACTAGCTGACCCGCCCGGCGTTGCCCGAGCCCTTGTAATAAACTTAAATCTCTTAAAAAGCGGAACTCTGGCCGCGGTCTACGATGGCTTCGGAACCGTATACCCGGCATGCTCATACGCTCTAAAAAATCTTTTATTTCCCCCTACCACCGCCAGGGGAGCATTCTGTTCTAAACAAATCTCTTTCCGAACGAACTTCTGACACAGGTCCCCGCTGCCTACGTTACTGTATAGTAGGCGTACTACAAAATTGAGCTGGTTTCGAGAAGATTGGAACATTATTAGCCCAGTTATTGCAATAAGGCACAGTTAGAGAAAATAACCTTGAGTGAGGTGCCGAGGGGAGGGGATGTTCGAGTGTCCTTCAGAAAATGACTCATTAGGAGGCCCACTATGCATGCATAAAAATTCGTTCATTTTTATCTATAACAGTACTTTGTGTTTGTTTGTTTAAAATACACAATGCAGTAATTATACAATCAAATGTGTATTGGTTTTTCAGTAGTAAATTAATGTTGCTTTACGCAATCTAAAGAAAAATTTAAAAAATATTGCACATTATCTAATAAAATTTGGAAAATGTTCAGAAACAATTTGGTTTAATGTATATGTATTTTAAAATTTGAAGATAAAGGTTAACATACAATAAAGATAATATAGAGTAATCTAAATCATGAAACATGTCAGCAGTCTAATGAAACTTATTTTACTGTTTATAATGTTTTTATTTTACGCCTTTTAGCAAGAAGTACATCTAAATAATTTTAGCCAGAAAAACTACATTGAATCATTTTTTATTGCCAAATTTTATTTCATCAAGTATTTGCTAAAGAGCTGGTATTTAATAAATTTATGCCGGTATAAAAGTCGAAATTATTCTGAATGTTTCAAACTGCCTGTTGAAAGTCCAAGTTGCACACATAACAATACTCAGAGTTCAAAATTCTCTGCAAAATCCTTCTCACCCTAATAACGAAAATAGATCACCTTCCTCTAAAGAGGGAGAGAGCTGCGGTCACTTTCCCCTGACCACAGAGTCAAAAATTCTGTCAACAGACTGCCGATACAGGTTGTTGTACTTCAGGGCATTTAACGGTAACGCCTCTTTGACAGCACGGGGGGGGGGGGGGTAAGCACTGATCTGCTATCTGAGCGAAACAGGATTTTAAAAATGAGTGACGATCAGCCTTAAGCTAGATAATTACAAAGTTGGCTTAAACTCTTATTTTTAAATAGTGGTAACCGCTACTCATAAATTTAATTTAATGTTATAAAGGGTGACTATTAAGTTAAATATAATGTTTGGAATCACTTGCGTTGAAATCGGAAAGATAGTTGCTGATATATAGAAACGGGGCATAGTTAAAGAAAAACCTTGAAGGAGGGGCCGGGGGAGGGGGGGGGTTGTTCAAGTACCCTTCAGCAAATGACTAATTAGGAGGACCACTATGCATCTTTCAAAATTCGTTCGTTTGCTTAAGCTTTGAACTTAATTACAAATTTGGCTTAAACTATTATTCGTAAATAGTGGTAACCGCTACTCATAAATTTAGTTTAATGTTATAAAAGGTGACTATTAAATTAATTATAATGTTTGAAATCCCTTGCGTTAAAATCGGAAAGATAGTTGCTGAGATATGGAAACGGAGCAGAGTTAGAGAAAAAGTTCAAGTGCCCTTCAGCAAATGACTAATTAGGAGGACCACCATGCATCTTTCAAAATTTGTTCGTTTCCTTAAGCTTTGAATTTAATTACAAATTTGGCTTAAACTGTTATTCGTAAATAGTGGTAACCGCTACTCATAAATTTAGTTTAATGTTATAAAAGGTGACTATTAAATTAATTATAATGTTTGAAATCCCTTGCGTTAAAATCGGAAAGATAGTTGCTGAGATATGGAAACGGAGCAGAGTTAGAGAAAAAACCTTGAAGGACGGACCGGGAAGGGGGTGGGGGTTGTTCAAGTGGCCTAATTAGGAGGATCACAATACATCTTTAATGATTGATTCATTTGGTTAAGCTAGGAACTTAATTTGAAATTTGGCTTACACTATTATTCGGAAATTCTGGTAACTGCTTTCTAGAAATACACCTTGAAGCTTAAATGTAATTAGACCCTTGCCCCTCTTCATTCCCGCAAATACAAAAAAGAATCTGTTAAATAAAGTTTTCTGTATTAACAATCTCCATCATAATAATAAATGTCATGTAAAAAACTTAAACCCGACTAATTGTCATGAAGAAAAATGTGCCTGAAAAATATTTCAATCAGTGGGACGTATGTGTAATTTGTCATGTACAGGTGGCGCGACATTCGCATGGCTCCTCTACGCTGATAACTTCAATCCATATTGACACTATTGAGTTAGAAATCCTTATTTATGCATCGCTACTCTGGTTTATTTAATTACTTCTGTGAAGAATCGATGCAACCAATCAACCCAAGAGAATAAAAGCGTATTTTTGATGAGAGTTCTTTGTGAATATTAATTAATATTTCAGTAAATAATTGAAATATTAAAACTCTGAGGCTCAGGTGCACATGGCCAGACCTTGGACTATCCACACCTAAATTTCCAGACTTCTAGGTGGGCTAGCCATCGCCAACAGACACACACACAGAGAGACAGACACACAGAGCGAAACTTTCTTTTATTATTTAAGCATTACACAATTTACCACCCAGAGAAAAACTAGTCGTTGGGGGCCACCGTAATACTTACCCATCATAGATATGCGTAATGTGAAATATTAAAATAAAAATGTGTAAACTACTTATAAAATGCATTGCATTTCAAATAAAATCGTGGCTTGATGACGTCACAAACTTTAAAGGCTCGATTACTGAATTGCTTGAAAGAAACATCCTTATAACTCCAAAAATAATAATCCTATTAACTAGCGGTTTATTGCATCTGATTAAGCGTCAAATTTCCAATTAAAATATATCTTTGAAGTGAAATTTGGATGAAATACAGGGTCATGAAAAATCGAAGAGTGTGGAAAACAGGATTCCAAATATCTCGGCAACTAATTATCCGATCGACTTCATGCTTTATACAAAATTTATGTTTTTTTATTGTCTTTTATATTCATTTCTTAAAATAAACAATTTCGAAAATTTTTATATACCTTTCATCAGAACGAATATTTCGAGAGTCCGAAAAAAATTGTTCCGGTTAATCGAGGTTATTGAAATGAAATAGGCTTCTTCCCATTATTACATACTAAGTACATACCAAATTGCAAGTCTCTATCTCAATTTTTTTGGGAGATAGAGCGTTTACAGACACACAGACACACACACAGACGGACGGCAAATTTTTTTTTCTAAAAATATGTTTTTCGGAATCTCCAGTGTCTGAAACGTGTAAATCCGTCAAAAAAAATTTTTCGATTTTCAAAACGATTACAAGACTTACCCTATACTACGTATGATGGGTAAGTAAAAGGATATGAAAAGCTTACTCAACTTAGAGCGCTTTTTTCAGAGAAGCACATGCGAATCGATTCGAAACTTCGTCCAAATGATAGAAATTTAATAAAGGACTAGCTGGCTTCGCCCGCTAGCGGGTCCCTAATTTACATCGGCATCCCGAATCGTACTACATTCGAATTTTGTAAAACCTAGAATCTTACACAATCTCGAATAAGATAAACCATCAGCGAAAAAATGAAAAATCCCTGACGGCTCGGCCTACAGGCACAGGTGGATTTCGAAGATGCAAACAGTGAAACGCTTGTTTGTTGGGAATTGTGGAAGAAATGACCTTTTTGTCATGATGCAGCAGTTGGAACCGCCCACTTCGAAACCTAACTTGTTTGCGGGCGGCCGACAGGGATTTTTTTGTTTGTTTTTTGGCTATAAGGGTTGGTCCTATAAAAAACTTGTCAATATAAAAGTTTTAGATAATATTAATTGGATTTATAATAAATTTAAGTGGATTTGATATATTGAGAATGGACGAAGTTATGAATTTTTTTTCTTCTAAAACCCCCCTTTTTCCTCCTTTGGGGCATTTTTAATGATAACAATATTCGGCCCTTTCGCTAGAAGTAATAATAACTTTAAACGGATTCGATACCTATCATAATTAAGAAGTTATAGGGGTTTTCTGTTTCCCCCCCCCCCTTAGTTCGATTTTTCCCATTAACGAACTTGACCGAGGTATTATGCCCCTTGATTTTATGTATCCGTTTGGAAGAGATTTATGCTTATTGCAGTTATCGTGTCAATAAAAGAGTGACATAGATAGATAGATTAGATAAAGTTTTGAACTGGGGTGTGGTTTTGGGTTCTGGGAGTCCTGATCGGCGTAGATGTGCAAAAATATTTCAAAAATTCCAACTTAGGGGAGAATGTAATAGATAGTGTTTCTTACGAAATCTACCTAAAAGAAAGTCTTTAGCCTTTACAGTAAACTAAACGCTATTTATTAATCTTCACAATTTGTAGTTAATACAAGCGATTATTCCCCTCGTAATGATCTACTTTGTTTACAATAAATGATGCCGTGCATTTATAAATATCTCTCTTTTTGATTCTAAATATAAATTTCCAAGTGCTCGAGTCTTGGTATCTTGACGTGTACGTTAAAATTTCAGTTACGCCAATTAATAAATTGCTTGGCTGGATTAGAATTCAAAATTTATATTAAATGTAGTATCCTTTACGGAGACAAGGGTTCCATTTTTGGCTTGCTACACTTGCAATCGAATATCACACCTGTTCGTCACTTTACTTATGATCATCATGAAGATCAGACATTGCTTTCCCTGGTGACGGGGTCACCCCCGCGGCATTAGTGTTTGATCTCTTTTCTTTAAATAAAAGCCACATATTGTCTATCACATTAATTGGACATTTTATTTAATCTCCCCCAAGGACAGAGTTATTAATAATCTTACGCAATGTACTCGCTTGTCATTCGTATGACTGAAAACTAATAAATTAATTTAAGCTATCCAATATTTAAAATCACTATCTTTAAAGTAATAATAAATTTCAGTCCCGAAGCTCATCTGTAAAAGATATTTTTTTCCCCGCTTTGTGTTGAGTTTCTTGAGTTATATTCAAACCAATGTAAAACACAATAAGATGGATTCGAAATAACTTTATGAAAAATATTTAATTTTTCACAATTCTATTCTTATTTCATTTTTTTTTCTTACTTTATGGTTTTTTGTTTGAGCCATCTTGAATCTCTGTAGTCATGAATTATAGAAGAATGCTGAAATAAGCTGGAAGTCGTCCTGACTACCAGAAACACCGTACAATATATTGCCTCAATATCAGGGCTGTGGAGTCTGAGTCGGAGTCAGACCCATTTTCGGGCAAAAAGAGTCGGAGTCGCTATAAAAACCAGCTGACTCCGACACCTACTCATTGTTAGACGGTTTGAAATGAAATTAAACCAACTATATGCAATTTTAAATTTATAAATTATTTCTTTTGGACTATTTATACCAGGCAATCAAACTCGAGCTACCCAGGTTAAAGATGCCCGGTGTAGAGTATAGATAAAAATTGTTTTTACTTGAAAACGCTAATAGATATTTTACATTTAGTATGCAGTCCTTTCCCTTAGATTTTGCAGGTCTGTGGTAATGCAAAAATTGTAAATCTACATGCCTGCTATTTTTGGAACCTGAAATAATGTTGAAAAAAACCTTCTCCCCCCCCCCCCTTTTTTTTCTTGTTTTCCATTGGATGTTTGGTCTGTGATACCAGAGGTAACACTGAAATTGTAAATTTCCTCTCCTTTTTTTCGTGCGTGATTTTTTCCGCCCGAGTTCGCTGTATCAAAATAGCGATGGAATAGTGAAATTTGCGTTATTTTTCATTTTTCGGTTTCGATAAATTCCGATTTTTCGGGTCTGCAGGACCCAAAATAAAGCTGAAATTGTAAAATTAATAAGGTGGATAAATGTAAAAATTTCACTTTTTCTTTTGAATACGTGAAAGTTGTTGTGTCCTACCTCCAAGCCCGAATAACAGCAAAATTGTAACATTTTTTTTCTTTTCGAAATCCATGGGAATCGAAATAGTAAAATTTTACTTCTCCCCCCCCCCCCCCCCTTCTTCATTCGATTTCTATTTTCTTGGACCCGAAATTATAAAATTAATAATGCGAAAAATTTGAAATTTTCGCCTTTTTTTTTTGTTGTTGTTGTTTGAAACCATGGGAACCAAATTAATTCCGAAATAGTAACATTTTTGCTGTTATTTTTTGGGTTTGTGGGATCCGATATAAAGACAAAATTGTACATTTTTGGTCTACTGTATTTTTTTCAAAATTCAGATTGCTTGATTTTCACCACTTTTTAAAAACATTTTTTATTTTCCTATTTAATGACAAATTAAATAAAACGAATATTACTATTTTAAAACAACTGATAGCAATCAAGCAATCTGAATAAAAAGAAGCAACACTAGTAAATTAGTCATCCCGGAGTCTGAGTCCGTCTCTGTAAAATTCCAGGAGAGTCGGAGTCTAATAATAATTTGCTCCTTATACATAATCACAGTCCTATATCTTAAAAAACGACTTACAACTATTCATTAATTAATCTAGGGAAGTCTGCAGTAGAAGAAATAAATGTTAAATATTCAATTATAATTTTTAACCATTCAACAATGAGAAAGTGTTTTCTTTTTAAATAATTTGCAGATAAATAATAGTTGCAATATTTTAAGAAATGCAATGAAATCTTTTAAATTGATGGAACAAAATCAGAAGTAGAGGTGGAAAAAAGCAGCGAATTTCACGAATTTGGGTATAACAAGAAACAGTTTACAACTTTAATTAAATTTGAAAAGGATGACGTCCTACAACTAAGTACCCCCCCCCCCCCCCCCTCCACTCTTATCCTAAAAATGAACGGATGCGATGTATTGGGAAAGATTATTCAAGAGGTAGAGGAAGTTGTTATCCTATCGATTCCTGAAGTAATCGATCGCAACGTACTCCAATGAAAGACAGAAATTGGTTAAAACATGCGGAAGATTCGAATAGACATTCTAATGGTATTTTTTGAAATAATGGGATTACGTTTTTTTATTAAATAAAAGTGGGAAACAGCTACAGCTGAAAATGAAGCTGGCACAAATTTCCATAAATGGCGGGCGAGAGAAACGAAAATTCCTTAATCGGACATTTTCATAACACCTGTCCATCCATTAAGAGGCTACTTCGTTCACGCGAAAACACCCGCTCGCTCATGTTAATCCTATGGGGGAAATTTTTGAAGATATCTCGTTCGCATTTTTTTTTCACGCATTGGACAGCTGAGGTCGCTCTCTATGCAGGCCCTTTTTTACTTTTTCGGTTTTGGTTCCAGTTTTTTTTTATTGAGGATACTTTCACTTTCGAAAACCAGTTCCGAAATTGAAAGTATCCTTAATAAAAAACACCTTGTAATCGAAATCGAAAAAGTACAAAAAGGCCTGCCTACAGATGGACCTCAGCTGTCCAATGCTAAAATCATTTAAAAATATTGAAATGCGAACGAGATATTTTAAAATATTTCTCCCATAGGATTAACATGAGCGAGCGGGTGTTTTCGCGTGAATGAAGTAGCCACATCCACTTTACTATTTTGGACAAATTTTATTTGAAAGAACGATAGTGCTACATAGGTATATCAATCGTAATAAGAAAATAAATAAATAAAATGATCTCATTGTCATATACTTAGGAAATTTCAAAAAATGTGTCCGCTATCACGAAGTTGGTTTCATTTATGGCAACTCATTTCTGTTTCCAAATTTGGCGATATTTTGTCAGGTATCACCAAGCTTGGCGAGAATTTGACTATGCAGTTTTAAGCGTGTTAAAGTTAGAACAACAGTTACAATAACAGAAAATTTGCGAGAAACCACGTTCAATAAACCTCATAATTTACACCCGTTTATGGAGTTATCCCTTATTTTTAATTTGTTGTCTTGTTTCAAAATGTCAGCTACCCCCGAATTTTAAACTACTATTTTTTAAGACAAATGCGAAACGAAAAATGCTTCGGAATTCTTGTATCAAGGCCTAACACTGGAGGGATTTTCTTTTTTCTAATTAATTTTTAGCATGACAAAAAACAGATACATATGTATAATTTTCCGGAATTGCTTTCCTCCGAGCGGCTAGGCTTCTTATTTTTTGTAATAGGAGCTACCTAAAAAAGAACCAAGGCAACTACATATTTAAGTATAAAAACAGTCCAGTGAAATATCGCATCGCATTTTCACAAATCCTTGAAGTTAATTTAATAATGAAAGCGGTGAATAGAAAAAAAAGAAGGGCAAAAATCCATCTATACAAATTCCTATATAATCAAAGCACTCTGAGTCAGTTCTACTCTTGACAATGTATGCATTTTACATTAAATTAAACATTGTGTGTTTTTATAATAAAATATGTGTTTTATCAAAAAAAAAAATGTGTGTGTGTTTTATAAAAAAAAAAAATTGTGTGTGTTTTATAATAAAATAAAAATTTGTGTTTTATATAAAAAAAAAATTGAGTGTGTTTTATAATAAAATAAATGTGCATTTTATATTAAAAAAATGTATGTGTTTTATAATAAAATAAACTAACATGCTGTTTTCTCAGGCTATGTCTAAGATGTATTCGAAAACTGAGTTTTCTCGCCAAAATGGCGCAACAACAAAATTCAAGCCAACCAAGGTGCGTCTGCAACATCTGTCAAAAAATATTCCCCCTGTTAAATATAGGCCTATCAAAGTTATCTTTGTTCCAAAATTACGTCACAGAAATGTCCCAAAAGTGTCGCATAAACAGGACAAAATAAAATAATATGTATGTCTATTCCAAAAAGAACCCTGCATAAACTTCCTTTCCCTTTCAAGGTTTAAAAGAAATTCGCTCTGGAAAGACACTTTAAACATCTTCATTTACATGATTTTCAGACGGTCAGACCGTAGGCTGACTTTTGATTGGATCTGCTTAAGCACTTCAGAAATAAACTCCAAGGATTTGGGTGGACAAAATGCTTGAGGATTAAATTTCTGAGATATATCTCTCTCTCCGCCCCCCCCCCCTCCTAATATATATATATATATATATATATATATATATATATTTTTTTTTGGCATTTATTCAGCAAATGAGCAAAACTGCTATTAGCTTAGGATTTATAATAAAAATTTTACTCATTTGAATATTTGATTTGGATTTGTTCAGAGTTGGGCAAAATACATCCATAAACCATTTTCGGTGCAAAACACAAAATTCATTGGTTTTAGAGTCTAAAATACAAAACATTTTTCAAAAAACTTCCTAATACCAAAATACATTACAAAATACATTTTAATTTTTTTTAAATAATTTTGTACTAGATTCAACTAAATAAACACAAAGTGTTTTTGGAATTTTTTATTTTTTTTTTTTTTTTAATTATAATTACCAAAATAAAAAACGAAAACCGATAAAGAAAATAAACCAGTCCATGAGAGAAGAATTATATATAGTAAACAAAGAATATTTAGAGATAAAATTTAACAATCTATAAGGCAATATAAAACTTCCATGGATATAATTCAGTTTCATTTACCCGTTGACTAACAACTGTACATATGTGTCATGACCACTATTTTCAACCTATAATCTCCGTGGTAAATTACTACAAAAAGATTATTGTATGAAAATAGAGGTAGAATATTAGTATAAAACAGTTGCCTGGGGAGCAATCACAAACCAACCGGTGTAAATTTATTTAAAAATCATACTCCACGAGTTAAAGCATAAAAATTACATGTTATAAAAATAAAAAATAATCTACAATGAAAAAAAACAACAACTTTTGTGGTAGATTTGCGATTTAACCCCGACAGTCTTAATGTGGAGAAATGTAATTTGAGTATTTTGAAAATACAAAATACTTGAGAAAAGCATTACAAAACTCACTTCCAAAATACCGTTAAAATAAAAAAACTAGTCGTTGGAGCCATCGTAATACATCATGGATATGCATAATAATAAACCATCATGGATATGCATAATATAAAATATGAAAATAAAACATGTGTAAACTATTACTTACCCATCATACGTAGTAAAGGGTAAGTCTTGCAATTGTTTTAAAAATCTAAAAGAAAAAAAAAATTTTTTTGACGGATTTACACGTTTCAGACTCTGGAGATTCCGAAAAACATGTTTTTATAAAAAACATTTTGCCGTCCGTCCATCTGTTTGTAAACGCTCTATCTCCTGAACAAATTGAGATAGAGACTTGAAATTGGCTATGTAATAATGGGAAGAAGCCTATTGAATTTCAGTCACCTCGATGATCAGGAACTATTTTTTTCGGACTCTCGAAATAGTTGTTCTGATAAAAGGTGTATAAAATTTTCAAACTTGTTTATTTTAAGGAGTGAATATAAAAGACATTTAAAAATCAAAACTTAACTTTTGCATAAAGAATGAAGTGGACCGAGTAATGAGTTGCCGAGATATTTGGAATCCTATTTTCCACACTCTTTGATTTTTTGTGTCCCTGTAGTTCATTCAAATGGCAATTCAAAGATACATTTTAATTGGAAATGAGACGCTTCATCCGACGCAGTAAACTGTTAGTTAATAGGATTATCATTTTTGGAATTATAAGGATGTTTCTCTTACGCCATTCAGTAATATAGCCTTTAAAGTTTATGACGTTTTATCAAGCCACGATTTCATTCAAATGGCAATGCATTTTATAAATAGTTTACACATGTTTTATTTTCCTATTTTATATTATGCCTATCCACGATGGGTAAGTATTACGGTGGCCCCCAACGACTAGTTTATAAAATGCATTGCCATTCGAATAAAATCGTGGCTTGATGACGTCCTAACCTTTAAATGCGTAAAAGAAACATCCTTATAACTCCAAAAATGACTTCATTCTTTATGCAAAATTTATGTTTCTTTTATGCTCTTTTATATTTACTCCTTAAAATAAACAATTTTCAAAATTTTTATATACCTTTTATCAGAACAAATATTTCAAGAGTCCAAAAAACAGTTCCGGATCATCGAGGTAAATTCAATAAGCTTTTTCCCATTATTACATACTAAGTATACATACCGAATTTAAAGTCTCTATCGCAATTTTTTTGGGATATAGAGCGTTTACAGACACACACACAGACGGCACATTTTTTTTTTCTAAAAAATGTTTTTCAGAATCTCCAGTGTCAAACGTGTAAATCCATGATTTTTTTTTTTTTTTTTTTTTTTTTTAAACGATTGCAAGATTTACCCTATACTACGTATGATGGGTAAGTAAAACAAAATAAAAGTTTATTTTAAAATTGTATTTCAAATACATGTATTCTCGATACTGTCCAGCTCTGGATTTGTTGAAAATAACATTATAAACAACACACAGCTTTCAATTTGCATTTTAATCGTCTTAAGATTCAAACTAAATAGAATTTTATCTTCTCTCTTTATGAGGGAGTCGGAGAAAAAGATATGCATGACGCAGAAAATGAGATGAGTGTTTAAAAATGTCGCATTTTTATTTCATTCATTTAAAGGAAATAATGAAAACATTTCAAAAATTAAATCGCTTAAATTATATACGAGTGACATTATTAAGTCTGTTAAAAAGAATTCAATTCCAAGAGTCTTTATTAAAAAAAAAACCACTCCAAATTATTTAACTGGAAAAAGAAAACTGAAAACCATTGATTAATTAAAAATGATTCATTCCGCTTCCATTTTAAAAATAGAAATTGAAAAAGCAAATTAATTTTTATTTGTTTTAAATAGAGTGAAAAGGATTCATTTGACAAAGTTGTTTTGTCGTTAGAAATGAATTTTAGATCCCGGGAATTTCAATGAGAAAAGTTAATTAGCTATAACCACTGTTTTCATTCTCTCTATCCCCCCCCCCCCCCCCACTGTGAATAATAAGTATACGGGAAAAAAGTTTTGACTTTGGGAGAAAGAAATAAACTATGATTGAAAGGACGTTTAAAAATTTTAAATATCGTTAATTAAATATTGAAACAAAAAATTAATAACGTTAGCTGAAATTTCAAATACAGTAAATTTTAAAAATAGTTCAAATTTTCACCCATATAGGTCGCTGCAGAATATCAAACTGTCATACTGCTCAAATTAGCATTAAAACTTCAAAGTGCACGGCATTTTCTCTCTCGTTTTAACAGTTAAAAAGAATGAAAAGTGTAAAAGTATTTTTTAAAACTGTTTTATAATTATATTCAATGGTTGGAGTATCACAGTTGAGATTTTTTTCCAACAGAGTGAAAATATGCCGGACCAGGACTCGAACCTGGGTACCTTGGTTTTCGAGTCCTGGTCCCGGCATATTTTCACTCTGTTGGAAAAAAATCTCAACTGTGATACTCCAACCATTGAATATAATTTATACTTTCCCCTGTTTATTATGTTTTATAATTTTTTTAACTCTTTTATGTACTTATTTTAACTGTTTTTCTTTCTTAAATTACGCCTGAATTTATGACTGCAATTCAAGTTGTTCCAAAATATTTCGGCTAAATACCTTAATTTAGCGTAGGTTCCGTTTATGGAAAATTCATTGCCTTGATTTACGCTTTGTAGAAAGCGCGAACTTGTGAATTTATTAAAAAATATATATAATTACCACAGCAAAAGGAATGAGAGGAAAACAATATTTAAACTAACTATTCATAGTTTGTAATCTGTTTTCTCAACGAGTAATCGTAATTTAATTGATTTAAAAAAAACTACCGCTTTCTTTATGTTTTATTTATATTTCATTGTATACTTTTTAGTGTTAAAAATTCTTGATGCAGTTTCACAGTCAGTCGGAATATTTTAAGCGAGCGTTTGTTCTTTTTTATTTCTTACGAAATCTACCTAAAAAAAATAAAAAACGTAAGAATCTGATACAGAAACCTCAAAATTTAGTTACAAATAGCGCCGATAGATGGCGCTGCAGGAATCATTGCGGATCCCTATAAAGAGAGCTAAAAGGCATATACCGGCCTCCGTATTCACCTATCGTAATAGTGGGTTTGCATTGTCTTAAAAGTTTTTAGGGCTTATTCGACGATTTATTTAGTTATGAGACAGTCACCCCAAGCCCAAAGTGACGCTGTCCCACCTTTATATCCTTTATATAAATATCCTTTAAAAAATATTAAATGTTAATTTTAAAATTTACTATGTAAATTTTAAAATCTTGGAATTAGAAATTGTTTAAATGAAAATTTCAATATTTTTTTTTCTTTATCTTTAAAGACAACAGGAGGCAAAAAATGAGACAAAGTCATCCCAGTGGACGGTAAATATAAATTTCACTTTATCTTCTCTCTTCATGAGAAAAACGAAGAAAAATACTCTATGACGCATAAAACAAAATGAGTATTTAAAAATGTCGCCTTTTTATTTCATTCATTTGAAAGGAAATAATGAATGGACACTTTTGAAGAATTAAATTGCTTAAATTATAACCACTGACATTATTTCGTCTCTTTAAAAAATAAAAAAAAATACATTAAAGACTTTTTTATTTTAAAATATCTCTCCAGTTATTTAACAGAGGGAGGGGGGGGGGGAATAAAAAACATTTATCATTAAAAATTATTCATTTTGTGTATGTGCTCCCATTTATAATATTTTAAAATCAAAATTGAAAAAAATAATAATTGAATTTTTCTTTGTTTACAAAATATTCCTTTTACAGATTAGCTTTGTCGCAAAAAGTAAATTTTATTTCTGGATAGCGTAAAGAGCACTGTAAAAAAAAGTTCATATTTTTTTACAAGACATTTTTATGGGACATTGTTACAGGTGATTTTATGTGAAATGTCCGTCTTTTAACGGATTTTCTTAATTTCGGTGGAAATCGTACATTTTCCTGGAATAAACGGAATATTTCCTTTTTATCTTTACTCATTAAGTGTTAAAAAACAAAAATATTACTTCCAAGATTTACATTTTCCGTTTTTTCACGGTTATGTTTTATTTTACAGTGAGGAAGATGAAAAGAAATTCCAGCGAGAAAAATCAATCAGCTGTAATCAGCCTTTTCTTTTTCCGTTTTTCGTTGTGAATAATAAGCAACATAGGAAAAAAATAAACAAACATAACAACACGACACATGAATAAAATAAAAAAGAAAACTGTCCAGTTAAACTGAGGACATTGAGCTCATTGAGGACATTGTGAGGCTATTCACACTAATTGTATATTATACTCTTACTTCAAAAGAGTTAATAGAGTTAGAAAATAGAAAAGAGAAAAGAGAAAAGAGAGTTAAAAGAGAAGTTAAAAGATAGTTAAAAGAGAAAATAGAATAATACTGCATGAAAATCATTTTTATCTAAATTAAGGGGGATGATTAGCCCCCTTTTATTCTTAACCAAAGAAACCACAAAACTAAATCAGGAAAGCGCCTTATCACAATGAACCTATATACAAAATTTGAAGAAAATCGGATAATTCTGTATGAAAAAACACACTTATCTAAATTAAGGAGGGGATAGTCCCCCGTCCGCCCCCCCTCCACTTTTATACTTAACCAATGAACCCCCAAAACTAATCAGGGAAGCGCCTTATCACAATAAACCTATAAACAAAATTTGAAGCAAACCAGTGGGCACATTCGCTCTCAAGCTTTGGCAGCTTGTGAGCTAAAAAGTTAAGAGACAACTCGAAAAAAAAATGTTTTTAGTAAATATAATAATAGATCTTAACCATTATAAAAACAATAACCCTCCCCCCACGCCTCCTTAAAAAAAAAATGGGGAGGGGAGACTAAAAAAGTCTCCTAAACTGTTGACTATCAAATAGTGCATTATGTGTGCAAATCCTCGACGTTATTAAAGTGAATAATAAATGTGTATAAAAATATGTGAAAAAATGTGAATAATAAGTGAATAATAGATCTATTTCTCCGGAAACATCTATCCAAATCTGTCGGGCGATTATAGAATTGCTATAATTAAACCATTTTAGTATACCAATTCGGTTTTAAAATTCAATAATACAGAAATAATAGGACTACCTTAAATAGCAACCGAAAATCATTACCTATCATGAAATATCATTGAATTAGTTACACGTATGATATAAGATTTAATACAACGAAGAAAACTTTTATTCATATCTTTTTAAGTTTTGATTAGATTTTCATAAAATTTGAAAGGTATCCAAGCTTTCTTTAAAATTTTGCGAAAAAAATATGCATTTTTAGTAGTGAAAACATGAGTTCTTTGAAAAAAAAAAGCTTTAGCTTTCAACCTCAGAGCAAAAATAAATTAGAAGGTCTATGCTTTCAATGCAATGGTACCGCTTCATCCATTTTCAATCAACCCTTTTCAATCCCCCTAGGCTAAACAGGTGAGGGTTGGGGTAATCAATCAAGTTTCCCGTTTCTGTGGGTAAAAGCCTTTAAAAAAAACGTTGACGCATGCGCAAAGAGACAATTTTCATGTGGATTTGACAGAATGCGCTTTTCGTTTTAAATATATAGATATCTCTCATTATATATGATTAACCTAGATTAATAATAAAAATTTTACGTATATGCATATTTGAATTGTTAAAAATGATGGGATATAGTCTTAATGCTCAAAGTAAATATAATTTTATCTTCTTTCTTTACGAAAGAAGCAAAGAAAAAGGATTATCTATATAACGCATAAGACAAAATGAATATTTAACAATGTCGCATTTTTACTTCATAACTTTAAAAGGATATAATTAATGGAAACATTTTTCAAAAAAAATAAATTTCTTAAATTATATGTACGGCTGACATTATTTCGAGTCTTAAAAAAGAATTCAATTCCAAGAGTCTTTATTTAAAAGATCTCTCGAGTTGTTTCAGTGGAAAAAAGAAAACCATTCATCATTAAGAATTATTCCTTCCACTTCCTTTTTAACATTTTAAGATCGAAATTTGAAAAAAGTAAATTAATTTTTCTTTATTTAAATCGAGTCAAACAAAGGATTCATTTGACAAAGTTGTTTTGTCTTTAAAAATGAATTTTAGATCCCGGGAATTTCAACGAGAAAAGTTAATCAGCTATAACCACTGTTTTCTTTTCTCTCTTTATGTTTTTTTTTTTTTTTTTTTTTTTTTTTTCGCCATTGTGAATAATAAATGTACGACAAAAAATTGTTTACTTTGTTATTATGTTAAGGACAGAACTCTCCGAATGTCAAATCTCCAGAATTTTGAAGACTACGTATTTTCTATTTACGAGAAACTGGTATTCAAAAATCTAGACTTGGCAGCTCTGTATACAGTGTGTCCCAAAAGTTTATAGACAACGGTGTTTTCTTATTTTATAATTGAAAAAGGGGAATAACAATTTCAAAACAATTTATGATTATAAATAATAAAACTACACAAATGGGGATGCAGTATTGCCCCAAATGTAAATAGTATTTAGTTGCATAATATCCGAAGTTCCTCTTATATTTATTTAAACCATTTGACGCAGTCACAATTTGCATAGCAGTATAGAGATCTACATAGTAATAGGAAACCAATGAAAATAATGTATGCATGTAATTTTACATTACATTTATATATAGTTAGAATTATTAAACTACTCTTTCATCACTTCAATTTTCATAGTAATGTTGCTAAACGCATAAGTACACAATAAAACAAAAAATGCAAACGGAAAAATTATTATTATTATTATTATTATTATTTTTTTTTTTTTTGCAAAACTTTCGACAAAATTACCAGTGTAAAATTTCATTCATTATCACCAATCGCTCCATTTTTTTTTTTTAATCCAAGTACAGTAAATTCTAAGGCGAAACCAATAAGGACCGAGAAAATTCTCCGTCATAGACAGTATTTCGTTTTATACAGAATTTACTGCATTAAAAATCGTTCTGTGGGACTTTAAAATCTTTTCGCGTTACACAGATTTTCGTCTTACACAGAGTGGCAGAGTCCGCATTAGAGAGAGTTTACTGTATTACAGGGCTGCCGCTGGCGACTATTTTTTTAATTCTATCTCGCACCTCTTTCGCAAAACAAAAATCTTTACCGTATACTTCGAAAATATGCGGAAAAGAAATGTAGTACAAAATTATTTTTTTTAAATACACTGTTAAAAATTTGCAGCAAACTGTCCAGTCATTTGACCGTTTTTGTAGAAAACGGTTATATAACCGTAATTTAACTATATTTTGACCGCATTATTGCGCATTTTATGGTCAGAATATAGTTAAATTACGGTTATGTGACCGTTTTACAGAAAAACGGTCAAATGACTGGACAGTTTGCTGCAGATTTTTAACAGTGTAGTGGTACGAAAAGCATATTAAAAAGCAGCCCTGTACATTAGGAGCCATACATATGTCCCAATTCAACAGCATAAAACATATTTCGTTATACCAGCAGTATTAATTTATATTGTAGACAATAAAAACAATATATTGTATTTATAAAGTTTTTTTTTTTCTCAACAAAAAACGCGTAATTCATATCTTAAGCAAAAGTACCCACCACCAATTTTCTTCTGGGGAAAGTATTTTCATGACCTCTTCATTTATTTATTTATTTATTTATTTAAAGCTAACTATTGTTGCTGCCGTAATTTAATTTATTGTGACCTTTTGACTTTTTCGGTTCAAAATGTCAAATTAAAAAAAAACTCTTGGATATAAAAACATAAAAATTGTTAAATTTACAGAAAAATGTATGATAAACACGCTGGAGCAGACAGTTTTTAAATCGAAGAATTATTTTAAGAGCTATTTAATGGTGAAATCGGTCCAACTAGTTCCTTTAAAAAAGTTTTAAAGGATAAAAAAATATGCATAGCCATTAAACCGTCTTTCGCAGGCACATACTTGCCTAGATTGCGGTGTGCAATGTGCAATTATTTTTTTAATTTGTCTAATTTTTTCCAATTTTTTTTACTCAAAATTTCATTATCTGAATAGAGATTTAATTCATAGTTTCAAATAGACAGTTTTTATCCACTCTTGCCCAGATTTTAAAAAGCCCAAAGAATAATATTTACAAACATATTTCAATAGAAAAATATATTTACACGTGAATTTATTTAAAAAAAAAAGAAAGAAAGAAAACGTTTAGATGGTCTGAAAACATAACATCCTGTTTTTGTAATGTCCGTATTACAATTATATATTATATTAGTATACCCTATCGTCAGGTATTAATTAGTATTAATTGTAGACATAAATACATTTATCTTATATTACTTTTATCTTTCAAAAACACATTAATTCCTTTAAAAAAATTATTTTATATATAAAAGAATTTTAAAAAAAGGGAAATACTGTGTTTTCTAGATAAAAATAATATGATAAGATAAATTTCTTTTCATATTATTTTTATCTTTAAAAAGCACACTATTTCCTTTAAAAAAAAAATTATTTTACACAAAATATTTTTTAAAAGGAATTAAAGATGTTTTTAAAGATAAAAATAATATGAAAAGAGATTTTTGAAGATAAAAATAATATGAAAAGATAAATCTCTTTTCATGTTATTTTTATCGTTAAAAAACACGTTATTTCCTTTTAAAAAATTCTTTTATATATAAAAGAATTTTTAAAAAAAAGGAAAACTGTGGTTCTTAAAGATAAAAATAATATGAAGATATTTTTAAAAATAAAATTAACATGAAAAGATAAATCTCTTTTATATTATTTTTATCTTTAAAAATACACTATATCCTTAAAAAAAAATCCTTTTATATATAAAATAATTTTTAGAAAGGAATTAATGTGTTTTTTAAAGATAAAAATAACATGAAGAGATTTTTAAAGATAAAAGTAACATGAAAAGATAAACCTCTTTTATATTATTTTTATCTTTAAAAAACACACTATTTCCTTTTAAAAAATTCTTTTATACAAAAGAATTTTTTTTAAATGAAATGGTGTTTTTTAAAGATAAAAATAATATGAAAAGATAAATCTATACTAGTATTTGCTGAGTATTAGATACTAATTGCTCTTCACAATTAATATTTTTCGATATACTAATACATAAGAAAGAAAACTTTAAAATAAATTAAGCTATTTACGTGTGAAAAGCATGAAATGGTGAAAATTACGCCTTATTTAAAACGATATATTTAAAAACCATCGTTTCTAAACACAGTATTTTTATATAAAGCGCCATTTTTCAGGTCACCAAAACTAGGTGAACCATCAAATACTACGCTGGCATATTCTGTCAATCGAGTGATCTCCCAAGCAACCGATCTCTCATCATTACTCATTCCGATCACCACTTCACTTCACTTCACTTCGACCCCCTTCTCTCTCTCTCCCGTGAGTCACTTTAGCAGATTGCAAACAAAAGGGCGGCGTGCAAGAAGGATTCCCATCTGACTCATTCCGGGATAAAAACGTCCATTGGGTTCAGAAAAGCTCAGAGTTCAGAGGCTAGAATTATTCGGTTTCCGTGGTGTAGCGTCAATGACTTCATTCAGTGGCGTAGCCATAGCCAGGAACTTCTTCAGAAAGGAATTGTAAATCATTATCATTCATAAAAAGTAACGGGGTGGGAGGAAAACAATTTCGTTGTTTTATGTGTACAGTCGTTTTAGTGAATACATTGGAATGCAAAAGAAAACGTAAAGAAGAACTCAAACCAACGAAACAGATTTAGCATGCAGTTACATTTGTTTGGCGATTACGAATCATTCGGTTCCCGTAGCATAAATAGCTTAATTCAGTGGCGTAGCTATAAATTTATTTTGATATAGAAATTGTAGATAGAAGTTGTGCGTTACCACTCGTGAAAAAGAAAAGATCAAATTCGTAAGTCTTTGCATATAGAGTGGTTTTGAGGAGTATATTGAAGTGTTGAAGAAAATTAAAAGAAAACAAACTTAGCCATGCAGTTGGCACTTACTAACCACTGCTAATACCCTAATACCTAAGCCCAAACTGGGAATCGTATCTAAAATTGTTTTTAAAAATAAGGTTGTTTCGACAGAGTCACAAAATCACTTGCATTCAAAATGCATAAAATTTGCAGCTCTACCAAGAAAACGAATAGCGTTTAGCAGTTTTCTGTAAAAGTTAAGTATATTTCAGAAAAGGCAGTAAGTTTCCAATTTTAGAGGAGCAACAGTTCGAAAAAGGTCAACATAAAAAAAGAAAATGAATTTTTAAAAACATAAATACTGATGTCTGAAATTCTTATGCATTAACGTGCAAAAAATGACTTTCTGAATATGCCAAAAAATCCACGTTGTTAAGAGGAGAAAAAAAATAATTAGAGACCACTCTTAGCATTTTTCGAACAAGTGACAAGCAAAGTAACTATTAACAAGATATGAAGCTAATCAAAATCAGTTGACGCAACCCAAATTTATAACTCGAACGAGTAACTTCTTATTTCTTAAAGTTGGTAACAAAAATTTAATTAATTATATTCAATATACATTCCCAATAACAAAAGTTAATTCGCAAACTCTTATTCAAGCTATCAAACACTTTCATTACGAAGCATCCACACAAATTTATAGACTTGTTCAAACGCCATTAGATAGAGAAAAAAATACAGAAATAAAAGTTTTTATGGAAGAGAAAACTGTATAAAAAAGAAAGTTTTTTTCTTGTATCAAAATGACTCCAGGCAGAAAATAATTATCAAACAAACAGCTGTTTATTTTTACTTCTTTCGCTGGGACACCATTTTTATTTCCACTCCGACAATAAGTAAACGAAAATAATTATTTAATTTTTAAGGTGGTACCTGTAAATTTAAGGAGAATTGTTTTGTTTCAAACAAAAGGAAAAGGGGAGAAATGTAATTCATGAAAAGGCAAAGCTTTTATTTACTTTCATTTACGTTTTAATTCCATAGGATGCAAATAAAACTTTCGTTTGCATGTTAAACTCAAAGAATTCCAATTAACTTTGAGATGTTTTCTAAATTGTATGGTAAATTTCACATCCATAAACATACAAATGAAAGTTTAGAACTGCCTTTTATGGACATCATATTTACCGTATTTATTCACGTAATTTACGCCCTCGCGTATTTTTCATATCTTTTGCGTATTTTTTTATGAATTAATTAAAGTCGGGACTAATGGTAAAATTGAGGAGGAAATCCCATATAATCCTATAGGATAAATTTTTCAATTATTGCTGTAACTTTGAGTTTTCACGATATTTCACCGACCTTTTTATATGAATGGCCCTATAGTATTGACTAGCAAATCATGACAAAACATATTTGCTGTAGCTCGTGCATGCGCAGTTAAAATTTATTTTATAAAAATACCTATATCTCATCCAATATTCAATATATTAATATTTTAATCACTGTACACTATTTCTACGATTTTTCGTCAAGTTCTTGGAAAGCGGTGTTCAATTCAGCTGAAAACTCTGCATGCTAAAAAAAACATTTTGAAGTTTTTACAGAAACGGGAACATCTTTACGAATATACGTGCTATACTTACACAAATGCACACAACAGGACCTACATAGTCATTGGCTACAGTGACAGACCATTTTTAGCATTTTTTGTTACTTGGGTGATCGAAAATATTATTTTATTAAAATTATTATTGCGCCCCCTAATTGTCCTCGCGACAAAATCTTCACTGAAAAACATGAAGTCAAACATGTTCTTTACATCCTCAAAGTTCAAGGACATTCCGGGCATTTCCTCACGAGTTTCAGCAAGATATTCGACGAAACGTCTGAAAGGGGTCACTGCCCCGTAATTTCTGGACACCAGTATATAAAGTTTATTAAATATATATCTTTTAATTATATGGCGATTGAATTATGAGTTATTGAATTATATTATTAGTTATGGCGTTTATCACAAACATCCACAAAACTTTTTATTCTATCTACCCTGTTAAAATCGGTGCACGTATCTATCTATGTAACCTCAAAAACTCGGAAATCACATGGCGCAGAGCTACGTAAAATCTGGTACACGGGTTGCTGGACAACCCGTTGCTATGAACAATTGGGCCAAAAATTCGAAATTTTTAAATAGATTTTTTTTTAAAAGTTTTTGACGAATTTTTGCCCTTTTTTTTTATATCCAACCCATAATTGCGTGAGTTCTAACCCGTTCTAAATGTTTACTGCAGTGCGAGATATACATATTACGTACAACACGCTGCAATACTAAGAAGCTGTAGCGGGTATTACGATCATTCTTTTATCTCGCATGTAAATAATTAGAGATTATTTAATTGCCCTGCTTAATTATTACCTTTAAAAAAAAAACATTTTATCACAAACATCCACAAAACTTTTTATTCTATTTATTGCCTTATTACAAAGATGTCGTTTTATCGTCTGCTGCCATAGCAACATGATACATTAAATTTCATTAAAAAAAATGCACACTAGCAGAAAAATATTTTTCTAAATCGAATAGTTATTGAACAAGTCAACACTTTAACATGGAAATTCTTATTTCTTATTTAGATATTTTTAAGTTGTTTGTTGTCATTGCGTTTTTATGCTAAGTTTCGATTCATATTCGATTATTATTATGTCTATTTGATGTGAAATTTTTACGTACTACTACTTTTTACTACGGATTTTAATTTTAAAAACATAGTGAAAAAGGATCATAGACTTTTACATATTTTTTTACTTTTGAAAACAGTGACAAACCGCTCACGGATATATTTTTTAATATTTGATCATAACCTTGCGAATTCATGAACTACCGTGCGTAGAACGGGTTAAACAGCTAGTTATTATTAAAGACGGTTATAAAAAGAGCAAAAAAAAAAAAAAAAATTAAATTTACCAGACTTTAGAATTAATCCTCAATCATTATGCAATCTAACACTGTTGGTTCTCAGAAAACATCGACACAAATTTATACCCTTATTGCAACGCTATGACAGCGAAGATAAAATACAAGAATGAAAGTTTTTATGGAAGAGAAAACTAGAAAAACGTGTCTTAATTTTTTTTTTGTATCAAAAGGATTCCAAGCAGAAAATGATTACCAAACAAACAGCTGTTTATTTTCACTTCTTTCGCACAATTGTTACTTTTACTTCAGGGAGAAACAAATGAAAAGAATGAGTGGGTTACATGAAGGAATTTAACCAGGTTAAATTAGGCAATTGAAACAAAACGGTGTTAAATGTAATTGTTGGCGTTTTTTTTTAAGTCCATTTTCAAAACGGGACTGCTCGGGTAGATTCATCAGGGATACTCTCTTGATCCGGGAGTAATTCATTTAAGATTCAATATAATACGTAGGTATATACACTTACGAGGAAAAGGAATGAGGTATTCAATTTTTAGACACTTGAATAGTGATGTCTGAAATTTTAATGCAAAAAACGACTTACTGAAAAGGTGCGGTTTACATATAACGATATCAACTTTTTGGTAATTTTGGACCCCCTACCCGCCTTACGATATCATACGTTATCATTCATCGACACCCACCGCCAATGATATCGTTATCAATGTCTAAAAACTCTTTATTCTTACAATTTTTATTCTTTGTTATTCTTTTTATATATTGACAGTGATATACATATTTTACATTTATTATTCGCATACTTAAAGTCAATAAAATATCTCTGTTATATATGAAATAACTTTATATCATCTAATACTTATTATAAATAGCGACTATTTGAAAGTATTGGTTAATAGCTTTTTGTTGCATGGTGCGTTCAACAGTAATATTCTCTTCTTGCACTTGCGCTCTGCACGGGGAAGCAGAATTTCGTATAAACACAACAGTTGGACAACATTCTTTCTCTTTTCTTTCTAGTGAACACAACAAGTGTCATTTCAAACATACTTCGCACCTTGGTTTCTCAAACAGCGAATTCTATGCGTATAGGGCAGATGAATAAGAATGTCGGGGAATTCCACATTTTGGAATGAAATAATTTTATAATCATTTAACGGTTTTAATAATAACTGCATTTTTTATGAAAACAGAAGCTAAAAAAGACTTTTGATGTAAGAAAAGTTACATTTGGATTAAAAATGATAACGATATCAAAAGACAACCCCCTCTCCCCCTAGCACGGTTGTATCTTGTGATATGAAATGCCAGACACCCCCCCCCCCCTCTCTCCCCACTAAAGTGATAACGTTATATATGCACAGCTCCGTATGTAAACTAGTCGTTGGGGGCCACCGTAATACTTACTCATGGATATGCCTACTATAAAATATGAAAATAAAACACGTGTAAACTACTTATAAAATGCATTGCAATTCGAATAAAATCGTGGCTCGATGACGTCCTAAACTTTAAAGGCTCTCTATTACTGAATAGCGTAAAATAAACATAACTACCAACTCCATAAATAATCTTTATTAACTATAACGGTTTACTGCGTCGGATGAAGCGTTTCATTTCTAATTAAAATATAGCTTTGAATTGACATTTGGATGAAATACAGGGTCATGAAAAATCGAAACGTGTGGAAAATAGGATTACAACTATCTCGGCAACTCATCACCCGATCGACCTCATTCTTTATGCAAAATTTGTTTTTTATTGTCTTTCATATTCCCTCCTTAAAATAAACAATTTCGAAAATTTTTATATACCTTTTATCGGAACGACTCTTTCGAGAGTCCGAAAAAAATAGTTCCAGATCATCGAGGTGACTGAAATTTAATAAGCTTCTTCTCATAATTACATACTAAGTACATACCCAATTTCAAGTCTCTATGTCAATTGGTTCGTGAGATAGAGCGTTTACAGACACACACAGAGACGGACGGCAATTTTTTTTCTTTCTAAAAATATGTTTTTCGGAATCTCCAGTGTCTGAAACGTGTCAATCCGTCAAAACATTTTTTTCTATTTTCAAAACGATTACAAGACTACTACGTATGATGGGTAAGTAAAATCACGTTGTTGAGAGGGGAAAATATAAAAATATGAGAGAACACTCTTAATATTCCTCGAACAAGTGTGAAATGCAAGGTAATTATTAGACAAGGCGATCCAAATCAGTTAACCTAACACAATAGTCATACGAGATCAAACACATTCTCGAAATGACATTTTATTTATTAAAATCGCCGATAAAAATTGAAGATGAATAAAAATAAACTCCCATTCCAAATCCTAAAAGTTAATTACCAAACCTTTTACAAGCTATTCAAAACTTTGATAATAAAGCATCCACACCCATTTATAGGCTTGTTTCGACGCTATTAGTTAGAGGAAAAATAAATACAAGAATAATAATAATAATAATAAAATAAGTAAGAGAAAAAGAAAAAAAAAATCCCAATTCTTGTATCAAAATGACTCCAGCCAGAAAATAATTATAAAAGGAACAGCTGTTTATTTTGACGTCTTTCTCTTTTTATTTCCACTTCGACAACAAGAAAGTGAAAAGATAATTATTCCTTTTTTAAGGTTGCATTTCCACATTGGAGGAGGTGAATTTATGCCATTGAAACAAAGGGAAAAGAAAAAAAAATGAATTCATGAAAAGGTAGCTTTTTATTTACTTTCATTTAAGTTTTAATTCTATACAAATAATATTTAAATATGCAATTATTATGTTATAATATGTATGGAATCTAAATAGGACACTAACCAAGGCTATTAAATAGGGTGTCCGATGATTTTAATCAGATGATTAAAAACGGCGATTTAAATAAGATTGTTTTTTTTTAAATCATGGAGTAAAATCACAATTTTTCTGTATTTTATAATGATGTATCAAAATTTAAGATGAACATAATTTGCGATGTTTCTAAAAATATTTTGCTTATTCAATAAATAAAATGATATTTAAAAAATGCCACAATCTTGTAAACAAAGTACATTAAACTTGTAAATAGTTTGTTTTTACCAGGCATAGAAAAGCATTTCTTAAATAAGTTTTAATATATACATTTTCACAATAAATTCCTCTGAGTTCCTTCAGTTGCATAAATTCACCTCCTCCTATGTCCAAATGCAACCTTAAAAACTGAATAATTCTTTTTAACACTTTCCAACCTAGTTGAAAAGTGTTTATGACTTCGGTTTGTCTGCCGTATGGCCGTCTACCCGTGCTCTAACTCCCGTAAATAGGCTCGGATTGCCCTGCAATTTTTATATGTTAGTGTCGTCATCTATAGCATGTTCCCTATTTCAACGGAAGTGTGTAGCACTAATAGTTTTTTACAGGGACACTCAAAAGAATTCCGTTACATTACGGTCTATGGCGAAAACGCATTTCCGGTTTATTATAATGATGTTACACAATTTCAAACACATTGTAACTGATATATATCACTAAGGTGCATTACAAGAAGCTTAATATGGAATAGGGTGTGCATAGCACTTATAGTTACTTTACAGGGACAGTCAAAAGAATTCCGTTACATTACGTCTATGGAGAAAAATCGTCTGCGGTTTATTTAAATAATGTTTCACTATTTTAAACGCATTGAAATTTATATATATCACTAAGATGTATTACAAGAGACTTACTACAGAATAGTGTGTGTATAGCAGTCATCGTTCATTGACAGGGACACATAAAATAATTCTCTACTGTCTGTTAATAATAATTCCTGGAAGTGCCTTTTAAGTTGCTGAACGCGATTTTAAATTGAACTCACTTTTTGTCTATTACTTGGGGTGTATAAATTCTGTAGATCCTATACAGGGCAGCACAAAAGTTCGCGAACACATTTCCGTTTATGGACAGAAACTCCAGAAGGAGAATTTTAAACTGTGCTACGCGTTTCCTAACTAAACTAAAATTTAGCATCCTATGTAGTATATATATAAATCTATAGATCCTATACAGGGCTGAATAAAAGTATTCGGATATTTTTCCGAATATTGTATATGTTGGAAATTCCTGAAATTACGTTTTTAAATATGTTATGCGTTTTCCAAATTGTTTACTTCGATGTTATCTTTCAGCTTATTAAACGGTAATGATTTGTAAAATTATTTTGTAAGCGTTGGAAAGTGTTACATAATCTATGCTTGACGCATGATTTTTCGTTCTTGTTTCACTTTCTTATTGTCGACGTTTTTTATGGTTTTTCACTATGAAGATTCCAATAAAACAGTAGGTGTTGCTATTTGAAATTTTCGAAATTTTGTCACTGTAACCGTAATTGTTAGAGTTTCTTGGGCGCATACCTCAAAATATTTTAAACCAAAATTTCATTCAGTTTCTATGAACGGTATGATAGCTAAGGGGCTCATATATCGGGATAGTTTTTTTTTTTATATATAATCACCCTGTACATAATCCTATAAAATTGATCTCCATTACTAAATTCCCACTAAATCGCATCAACTTTGTCTATTTTTAAAACCTTTTACTAAATCTTTTCCTGAAACTACTTAATATATTTTCCCCTTAGACGCTAAGTCAATTTGAATATCTACCACTATAGAAATAAATCTCAGTTTGTTCATAAATACAACAAAATGTCCATTGTGCCACATCCAGTTAAAATTGTCACTGACCAATTGCCAGAAATGACACATGAAGAAAAATAAATATTAGCATCTCCTATCTAAACAATGACATTTATAACTTCGTCCTTGTTATGAGATTGGGATTTATCAAAATAATTTATATCTTCCTAAACAAACTAATCATTAGGGATGTGACGAATAGTGATTTGGTCGAATAGTCGAATAGCAACTTTTTTTTTTCCTCCAAAAACGAAAATAACTTTTGATTATATACACAGTTTTAACATTTTTAAATTGAAAAAGAATTAAACAGAAATGGATGTCTTATTATTTATGCGATTAACCCCTTAAGCACCACGACGTACCTGCATACGTCATGAACTCTTCTATTTGAAATACCAGGACGTATGTGCGAACGTCCTTAGTTTAAGTCGAGACTGCAATGTTCTAAGCATCTGTTTTTTTACGTCGCTCATTGCTATTGTGATTGGTTTTGTACGGGCTTTATAGCAATGATTGTTTTCGCATCCAATAGATGGCGTTACGTGTAAAAAAAAAACTCATTAGTTTTCCTTCTGCGATGAAGATTGGAACGTCAAACCTTATTGATTTTTGTATAATATAAATAATTTCATCTCCTTACATGACATGTAATTAAATAATTCATGTGTAATTAAAAATAATGACACAAATTTGCTTGACGAAATTTAATATATCTGGTATTCAGCATACTAACACTAAATTGAATAGGGTGCTTAAGGGGTTAACATTTTTAATAGCTTGATGTATTTCTTGTAATATTTCAGACAACTTGATGCTAATAATAAAACAACTTTTATTACATGTAAATTATAATAGCATAATTTTACCTACAGGAAAGAAATTTATAAACATTTTATCTAAAATAAGAACTCGTTAATCATTACCACTGTTAATTTACTTTATAATGTAGAAAATTTAGTTTAGTGCACAAAAAGTAAGAAATTGCATTTTATCCTTTTATTTTTAGATATATTAAATTGATTTTCTGTAAGTCAGGATGGTATGTTAAGTTATTTCCACTAAAATAGAAAGAATGTACTTCACTTTTACTATCTTATGATATTTTTACCCTTTCTTATATATAAAATCAATGGTAATACTTTCTCTCTCATAATTGATAGTGGGATATTTCCTGAAATAATCTTTGGTCAAGTAAATTATATTTGTGAGAAGTTTGTGTCCCTAGTGATTTTGTAAGTTCTGAAAACAAGTTTAAATTACAAATTAAATTAAAGCAAGAGGTTAAAGTAGTAATTTAAATTTATTTAACAAAATCTTAAACAATTGAACCAGCATATAGAATATACAACAACACAAAGTTCCACAACTTACTCAACATGCATTAAAGCATACACAGCAACTGATAACAACATTATGAATGAAGGAAGTGACACCTTCCTTCATTAATATAATAATGGTAGCATTCCAATAATTGTACATTTTGTGCAATTAAGAAAAAAGATAACTTCATGAATGTATTAGAAAATAGACAATTTGGTTTAGAGAAAAAAATGGCAAAAAAATTATTATCTTGAATTTATTCGGTGAGATATCAGCAATATTTGGCCAAAGCTTTCAGCCAACTAACCTGCAGTATTCGGCTAACCGAATATTCGACAAAAGGGTCGAATAGGCTTTGGAAATATACTTTAATAAATTATAGAAAAACATTTTCAATTATCTATTTTTTTTTTTTTTTTATTATACAATAACAAAAGTAAACGACATATCGTAATCTATAAATATGCTCTAAAAATTTCCCATAAATATATATGCAGTATTCATTAAAAGAATCTTAATTGTATGTGAATAAAAATCTGAATGTTTTATAGATTGAATCGTATCGGGACGGGCCGGCCTGTTTTCACGGATTTTTGAAACGGCTGGGCCTGGAAATTCCGGTCCGTGCATACCTCTAATGTGAACTTGCATTTAATAATGTGATACACAAACTCACCTTCTATTTGTTAAAGTCGGTTATGAAAAGAAAAAATGAAAATAGTTTAGTCTACCTTCACAAGCCATAAAATTTAATTCCCAAACCCTTTACAAGCTTTGAAACAATTTCATTACAAAACATTCACACAAATTTATGAACTTGTTTCGAAGCCATTAGAAAAAGAAAAAAAATATATTACAGAAATAAAAAATTTTATGAAAGAGAAAACGAGACAAGAAAAAAAAAATCTTAATTTTTTCTTGTATCAGAATGACTAAGCAGAAAATAATTATCAAATACATAGCTGTTTATTTTTTAGTTCTTTCTCTGGGACAATTTTTATTTCCACTCCGACAATAAGTAACCGAAAATAATTATTCAGTTTGTAAGGTCGTTTAGAAATTTAAGGAGATGAACTTATGGAAATGAGATAAAAGGGAAAGTGGGCGGGGGAGGGGATGTAATTCATGAAAAGGTAGCTTTTTATTTACGTTTAATTCTATAGAATGTAGAGACAACACATTTGCATATTAAACTCTTATGAAATGTAATTAATCTCCGGATATTTTCTAAACTATATAATACACTTACATACATGATTGTAAGTTCAGAGCAGTTTTAAAAAATGTGAAAAATAAATAATAATAATAAAACTATGCTGTTGGGAGATTTTATTATTATACACCAGAATAATTGCGATTCATAAATACGTATAAATTAATTTTTATTTTAAAAGATTATAATTTGATTCCGCTGATGCTCAATAAAATTTGCAGATTTCTAATGTTCAGACTTGAACATCTGTCTTTTTTGCTTGTCAGTTTTTCTGCGAGCGGAATTATTTTTTTGTACTTCACCATGCAAAATACATTTAAAGAAATTTTAAATAGGATGTAATTGCAAGAAAAATGTGACCTATCTTAAATAACTAAACCTATTACTCCTGAATCAAATAATTAAAATTAACGAGAACGAAAAATCATGCGTCAAGCGTAGATTATGTAACACTTTCCAACTTTTCCAAAACAATTGTACAAATCTTTACCGATTAATAAGGCGAAAGATGATATCTAAGTAAACAATTTGGAAAACGCATAACCTATTTAATAACCCAACTTCAAGAATTACCAACAGTATTCGGAAAAATATCCGAATTACTTTGTCCAACAATGTATAGGATTTATATATATATATATATATATATATATATATATATATATATATATATATATATATATATATATATATATATATATATATATATATATACTACACCACATAGAATGCGAGATTTTAGTTGGGTAAGGAAACGCGCATCGCAGTTTAAAATTCTCCTTCTGTAATTTCCGCCCATAAACGGAAATGGAGTCGAGAACTTTTATGCTGCCCTGTATAGGATCTATAGAATTTATACACACCAACAGACAAAAAAATGAGTTCAATTTGAAAAAATGTTCAGCACTGAAAATGCACTTCCAGCAATTATTGTTAACAGACAGTACCAAATTATTTTCTGTGTACCTTAAATGAATGCTATACACACAATATTCTATAGTAAGCCTCTTGTAATTCACCTTAGTGATATTATATAACAATTTCAATATCTTTGAAATAGTAGAACGTTATTAAAATAAGCCGCAAGCGATTTTTCTTCATAGACCGACATGTAACGGATTTATTTTGAGTATCCGTATAAGTGCTATACCACACAATATTCTATAGTCAGCCTCTTGTAGTGCACTTCAGTGATATATATCAATTTCAATACGTTTGAAATTGTGTAACATCATTAAAATAAACCACACATGATTTTTCCCTATAGATCGTCCTGTAACGGAATTCTTTTGAGTGTCCCTGTAAAAACAGTATAAGCGCTACACACTTTATTTTCGATACCGAACATGCTATAGTAAGCCTCAATAACATATTAATTGCATGACGATCCAAATATATTGACGCGAATGAGAGCACGGACGGACAGACAGTCATACGGCAGACAGACACACCGAATTCATAAACACTTTTCAACTATGTTGGAAAGTGTTAAAAAGGGGGAGGAAATGTCGAAGGACGATTGGAAAAAATACCTTTTTAAAACAAATAAATTAAATTGTGAAATGATTTTTTTTAACAGTTTGTTTACATAAAATGGATGTACAATTTAAAATCCAGCTTTCCGGAATTAAAAAAAATCGATCAACGTCTTCCTTGGAATCGAACCCACATCCATTCATACACTGAGCGGAACTGAAAGATGCGCATTTACCAAAGATGGTACGATTCAATCGAAGAACATCAGCGTATTTCTGAAGCAATAGACGACATTTTACGTACCCTTATTGAAAAAATGTCCCCCTGAGGAGTGGCGGAGACAAATTTCAAATTTCTCTTTACAGCATATTATATTGTCACCGGAAATACCAAAAAATAGGTGATGAATTGTAGTAGAGGAAGTGTGTTGAGCCGAACGAACAGACAAGGCAAGTTAAATAAAAGTAATTTACAAATACAATCAACTTAACTTTCAACTTCATTATCAAGAACTTTCCTTAAAAGTTAGTATTTTGTATGTGGAACAAGACCAAACGTTTAAAGAAAGTATTCGGGAGCATTTAGAGATTTTGTTTAATTTGTAATGTTAATGTTTCATTTTTAATTCCGGATGTTTGGATCAGTCATTTGAAAGAACTTCGAGTTTGTTGCATAATTTTTACAGTAATGTCGTTTTAATTTACTTTTGGATAATAGAGTTTAATTTTAAAAAAAAATTCTTTTTTCTTTTTTTTTTATGATGAAATTTCCGTTGCTCGTTGATCCATTCAGTTTGCAAATAGCTTCGACAACGTAACATGTAAATAATTTTTCGCCGTTTTGTATTTAAGAAAATTGACTCCTGATTATGCTTTTAAAGATAAATCGAGAATAATTTTTATTTTTGCGATTTTAATTTTTACGTCTCTGTTTCAAATCTCGTCATCAAAAAAAATGTCCGTTGCTTAGATAGCAACTTATTATTTCGTTTTCATATTTGAGTATACAAGGTGAAATCCTTATTTACTAAGCAAGGGTCGATACAGTTTATTTTTTTTCCATGGGGCCCATTTTGTAAAAAATAAGTTATTTTTGTGAAATTTATTATATTTTTGTGATAATTAACATTTTGTTATGAAAGATGAAATCCACGAACTCACATGCAAACCAAGCATTTAATAATAATATGCCTCTCTGCTAAAGTTTTTCTTTCTGGTGAAATTCTTTTCTTTGCAAATTACACATTTTAAAATCTAACAAAATAAAAATAATTAATGGAGAGTATGTTTTTATGGAATGGAATTTTGTGAAAGGGATGTCTATTTAATCAAGGGGAATTTTGTGAAGGGGTCTGTTTTATTACGAGCAATTTTGTGAAGGTACCTGTTTTATTAAAAGGATTTTTGTGAAAGGGCCCTAAATAGGCCCCGAAAATTTTCCTGGATCGACCCCTGTTAAGTCTATTGGGTTTAAAAAGATGGTAAAATATTTTTACGATATTTTTTAAATCTATTCAAACGCAATTCATTCAATATCTTAGCACTAACACAAAATTTACCTGCACCTCTTTTAAAATCAACCGCACAATTATATTCTAGTAATTGCACAAATCGGCTGATATTTCGTGAGACACTTCCGAAAACTTTACCTGAGCCCAGATTTTAGAGAGATCTGGGGAATAATGAATCGCATTTTTGTGTGTGTTTGTGCTGAAAGGAAAGTTTTCGGGATGCGGTCACCGATTTAATTTTTGGAATTCTCATGAGTGCGTTTATCCGGATTGCGTGCCATATTTCACTTCCGAAGTCTTAAAAGTTGTATTTTTAATCGCCTGAAATTTATGCCGGCGCATTCGTCTCGAGTCATAAATAAATCGGGTTAGGATTTTAGGAGTATTTATTTTACAAATTTAAATTAAAAGCATATGTGTTTAATTTTCTGTTCAACTGTAAATAGTTCGGTTGGTTTTGAACTAAAAGCTGTCTGTATTAAGTGTCGCCTATACTTTTCAGATTGAATTCATTGATTGTTTTCGTTTGGGTTTGCTATTTAAAAGTTGAATTATTTATAAGTGTCGGAATGAAACGACGACTTTTGTACGGAACGATTACTTAGTGTTTGGTTAGGAATGGTAAATAGGCTGTCCAGCATATATTATTTTATTCGACAAATTCAAGTCCCCCCCCCCCCCCTCCTCCACACCACCACGTATTTCGTACTTCTGTAAAAAAGTATCACTTTTTATATATACTGAAAAAATAAAAAACTTTATAAAAAATTAAATTAAAAAATTAACAACCCCCCCCCCTCCTCAATAAACAGGGCGATTATAATTAAAGTTACGATTTCAAAAATCGATAATTTTAAAACTACTGTTCAGAATGACTTGATATTTTAGCAGAACAATCGTGAGGCAATGGAATTTTGTTTGGCGAAGGAAAAAAAATATAGTTCCAAAATATGCCGATAGATGGCGCTGTCAAGATTCACATTGTCTGGAGATATGCAAATTACTAATACTGTCATAAAATTGCAGAGCACCAACTCTTTGCCTTGAATACTTCATATGACTCTGACTATGAAGGATCGCGCTCTGCTCTTGAAGCTTTTTTATAAGAACGATGACTGTGCACTTACAGCTATTAAGAAGTTTCGGACATTAAAATCTATAAAAAGGGGTCCAATAACCAAAAGTGGCCTGCGAAAAAGGAATACTAAATTCGAAGAGACCGGTTCCTTTGACGTTAAACGAAGTAGAGGAAGGAAACCAGTTTCGGCTGCGGCAATGAAAGATGTGGCTACAGCATTACAAGAACTGTGATGCTGGAATCAGCAGCGCACGGGGAATTGGCCGAATGCTGGATATGCCGAACAGCACGGTGCGTAAAGTCCTAGGGAACAGCTTGCGCTGCTATCCGTACAAGATGACCAAGTGCAGGAGTTGCTACCAGCTGACCTGGAAGCACGTCAATCTTTTGCACTACAATTTCTTGCCCAGATGGAAGTGGACAACGGATGGCCATGGAAAATTCTGTGGTCTGACGAAGCCCACTTTCATTTGCAAAGTTATGTAAATACGCAAAATTGCAGGATATGAGCGACAGAGAATCCGTCCCAGCTACAGCCATTACTTCTTCAGTCTGAAAAGGTCACTATGTGGTGCGGAATTACGGCAGCGTTTATGGTCGGTCCGTTTTTCTTCGTGGAGATCACACCTGCGGGTCCCGTTACCTGCACCGTTACTGGCAAGAGGTATGAAGCACTTTTGCGTAACCATGTCCTTCCGGAACTTCAGTGTGTGGATCGCACAATATTCATGCAAGATGGCGCTCCTCCGCACATTGCTACTCCTGTGAAGCAGCTACTGAGTGCTAATTTCGGAGATGATAAAATCATAAGCCGCCTTTTTCTAACAACGTGGCCGCCACCTTCCCCCGACTTAAACCTGTGTGATTTCTGGCTTTGGGGGTACCTGAAGAATGTTGTTTACAGAGGGCGGATTCAGAATCTAGCCGACTTGAAGGCAATCATCACACACCATACCCATTGCATTAGTACAGTTACCCTCCGATCTGTTGTGAAGAATGCTGTTTTCCGCTCCCAATTAGTAGCGGAACAAGGCGGAGGGCATATCGAACAGCTTATGCCTTAATCATCAGTAAGGTGTTTGTTCCATGAAGGTCTTTTTTTGTTTTCATTTTTTGCCATTATCGCTGTTGTCGCTGTAATCACGTATTCTTGTTTTTTCGCTAATAATTTTTTAGTAAATCCCTGAACTCTTTTTTTCCTTTTGGCTAACAACATTCCTGTGTTTAACGAATACATTTTTGGTCTTTCCCCTGATATTACTCTGACAGCGCCATCTATCGGCACTATTTTGGAACTATTTTTTTCCTTCGCCAAACAAAATTCCATTGCCTCAAGATTGTTCTGCTAATATATCAAGTCATTCTGACCAGTAGGTTTAAAATTATCGATTTTTGAAATCGTAACTTTAATTATAATCACCCGGTGTATATATATATCGAAATATTACGTTGGACTGCTAAAAATTTTTTTTTAAATTATAATTTGAAAAAAAAAAAAAAAGCGAGTATCATGCATCTAACTCTTTCATTTATCAATCTTACATTGACACACTCATTTTACCATTTACATAATGTATCTTCATGCATGGTTATATTATTTCCCCCACTCTTATTACTAATTTATATTAATATATCATTTACATGTTCATCTACTATTTATGTATATATATATTTCCATTTATAACATTATCTTTTCTATATATTACATTCTGAGTGATTGCGGTATCTCCTTTTATTTAAAGATAGATGGCAGCACAACTAAATCCCTTCCCTTTTTATATTTAAAGATAGATGGCAGCACTACATAATTTCTTTTCTCCTTTTTTTGTACCGTGATGTGGTATTTTCTAGTCTGTCATTTTCGACCCAGCACATGGTTCATATATTTCAATCTGTATTAATCATCTCCTCTCTCTACTTCCTGTTCACAGGGCAACACCCATCAGCGAGAAAACCGCCTACCCGGTTTTACCCTACATAGTTTCATGTTTGCTCAAGTATTTCTATGCGTGGAAATTTCTGCAAATGTTGTCAGAGAGACCATTCTGTTTGTAACGGCAATTCTGTTCGTGTACCTCCAGGCCTTCTCAAACAATTCTGTAGTGCGTGTTCCGTGCACGTACTCAGGCTCATTAAAAAGTTAATTAAAGTTAATAAGAAGTCTGGAAACAAATTGGATTCGCAAAAATATAAACTTTATACTCAGCAATATTTTCCAGGCTTTATTGAGAAATTAGAATACAGAGCATAAAAGTTTCAACAGTCAGCTTAAATTGGATTGGCTAGCTATCTCTCTCCTGATTGGCTGATGAAATTTTCAGTCAAATCCGTTACTTTCTTTCCTATTGAAACGCAAATGTGCTACATTTATACTTCATTTTTTCCTGGCTCCTCTAAGATGTGATATACAGCTACTCATATATAGGGAGTGGAGTGGTTTACAACTGAGAATCCCATTGAAACAATCAACTGTTCACGTTTCGACATCTGCTTAATAGCCAAATACCCCTCCAAATAAAATTGACCCGGTTCATTTTGAAAATTATTTAGGAGTACGTGAAATACCATTTATTAAAGGCTGCGGATCAAAGAATTATTATATTGGCATGACAAGCAGGGAATTTAGTTACAGAAAAAAGCAGCACATAGCTGATATAAAATATAAAAGAAAACTCACAGCCCTGGCAAGATTATATCAAGAAGAAAACATCGAAATAAATTTTAATGACAAATAAAAGATAATTTCTCCCTCCAACCTATACTATCCATCCATTATAAGTGAAACATTGTAACACGCAAAAATTCAATAAGTAACGATGCAATATCCTTTAACTTACCAAAATGATGGGTTGAGTGACTCCACTGTTACGAATATGGAAATAAACATCGAAGCAAAAATAAAATAAATTAACGTCGTAATCTGAGAGTATACGTGACCAATTGAATGATGGCGTTTCAAATCACTACATGATAGATGTGCAACTGTAGAATATTTATATTTGTTTTGATAATGACTTCGGTGGAGCCGAAACTTGTAAACAGTTTATTAAAACCTTTTTAACTGTTTTTATTTAACAACTTTTAGCAATTGAATGAAGTACATTAGTTAATTCTGGGTTGTCCGAAATGAAACGCCCTCATTTTAAACACTAATATACTGATGTTAATAAGTGAACAAAAAAATAAACAACCAATACAATTGCGTTAGGTGGTACAGGGTAGCTTAAGAGGTGGAAATTTACATTATGTAATAGCGATGATTTTTATTTTAGGTGCTAAAAATTGGAAAAATTGAAAAATGACAACAAATTCTGAAAAAAAAAACACAAATCGTATGATGGTATGCAGAATTGGGGTCCACTGGCAGGATGGAGCACCTCCGCTCTGACAGCTGGGAGTCCGAATTGGCTGCCGAATTCCCACAAAGATGGATTGGGAGAGGTGGTCCACTTTTCTGGACATCCTCCGTGTCATGAGTGCGACTGCATAAACAACATTTCATAACTATGTGTATCCATTGTTTTAGGTAGCTTTCATTACATAAAGCTATCTATTGCAGCCGTTCGGAGGAAAGAAACTCCTGAAATTTTGGTATATTTTCACCGATCATGACCCCCAGACCCCAAAACCGCTCTCTGATCAAATGTTGATATAGATCTGACATTTGTCATTTGTCTCTTATTTATGAATTTGATCCGATTTGGATGTGACTGAGTATGTGTATAGGCATACCAAGGTCTCGACCGAGTTCGTTGGCCAGCTTCATGTGGCATCTTGTTTCAAAATGGCGGCCAATTCATTTTTTTTAATTCAAAAAAGTTGTATAAAAAATTATAAATTGAAAAAAGTTGTTTCCGTTAAATGTTAGATCGTGATACAAGGATTCCGGAACATCTTTTGTTTTGGCTTTATCTTAAAAAATGGCCGAGATAGGGCCGTTTGAAATTCTAGGGTGGATGACATTTTGAAACAATCTGATTTTTGTTATGCTGTCACTAACTCTCATGTTGAAATCCGCATTCAAATCCAGTACTAACAAAAACCGGGGTCTAATCTTCTATAATCAGGTTCCAAGCCATTTAACTTCGAGTGTTTCAGTCAAATGAGTTGAATTTTTGGACTATGAATGCTACCTTTTCTTCCCGGTACAGGCCGGAAGGACTTTTGCTTCAATCTTCTTAATTCAACGATTACATGTTGTACGACAAGACTGTTCCAATGAGGGCGTTTCGGACACCCTGTATATTTAAACATTTACAATTTTCTTTTTGCTTTATTCAGCGATAAGGATATTTCAAAATGGACCGAAACTGCTTGCAGATAAATTTCTTCGCTAACCAGACTCCTGCTCTGACCTATCATTTCTTAGCCTTGCGTGTGAGCTGTCTTTACGTGATGGTGTAAATGAAATAAGCTGCCTGTCGCGTGTCCTTGAGTAGCAACAGGGAGACTCTTTTTATATTGATAGAGCGCATAGGGTTGGCTTCATTTATTTCGGGTTTTCTGAGTTCTATTTCCAACACATGCAAAAGATTACAATCGTTAGGCTGTTGCGTTACATTCTTTTTATACTTTGAAATGAAGGTGTGAGAGATTTAAATTTTTATTCAAAATATAAATTTTAATTTGTAGAACATCCTAGAAAGGTTGGGTAGCTTTTTCAGATTGAATTTGACGTGTGCGGCCGTTTTAACAGGTATATTAGGGGGACACCGTATTAGTAAAATATAGAGGATGTATAGATAGGGATGCGCCAAATAGTGATTTCGGACGAATACCGAATATTCAGCTAGCCGAATAACGAATAGTTTAATATTCGGCCTAACTGACTATTCGGTAGTATGGTCAAATAGACCGAAACTAAATAGATACCGAATATTTGGTGCATCCCTAATAGATACACTGATTAATGGGTCATAACTTTCTAATTTTTATTTTTTTGCATAGTGTCATTCATTGGAAATAATGAGTAAACCAAGATTACCTTTTGGAAAAAGAAAATTTATTTTAAAATACTACTGTAAGTATGCAAATGTAGCAGAAGTACAAAAACAATATCGCAGGGAGTTTCGGGCAGACGCGATTTACAATTCATCGGATAAAAGTTCGAAACGAATGGATGTTCATGACACAACGTTTCGGAACCGTAATGGAGCAAGAATGCGCCACAACATCCAACGAAATGTTTGTTGAAGTTTGTGGATCCATAGCCCACCCCGTTATAAGCGGTGTATTCACCAGAACGGTCATCATTTTGAACCTCTGCGGTGGGAGTAAAAAAGTTATACATTTTATGTAGATTTTTTTTGCAATTTAAGTATTAATTATAATGTGAATAAAACCTGGAGTTATAATCATTCAAACTTTGTATACATTTTTTGAAGCACCCTGTATTTTAAACTGGAGACTAAAGTTAATTTTCCCAAAATAATAATTCGTGACAAGTTAGTTATACAACAGGATTTACAGATGAACTTAGACATGAACAGAAAATGAAGTATACACTTAAAAATTTAAACTTTCAATAAACACCAATTTTATTCTCCTACGAAAGTATTAAATTTCTCTCAAAGACGGCGAAAATTTCAAGCCATTAAAAGTACAAACTTAAGTATTGGAAAGTTAAAAGGCAATCTGGATCTAATACAGAATTTCGAAAACTTTTAAGGGAAAAGTTATGCACATTTGGGTGCACAACACACTTCCTTAGACAGGCATGATTAATCTACGCAATTACGCTAATGGCAGAACAACTTCGGTTTCAAAAACTTATTAAGAAGTAAAAATTATTTAATATTAACATGGCAAACATTTTCTCTTGTATTAAATGATAAATGCAAGTTGAGTTATAATAAGCTAAGGATAAGCGATTACAATGGTTTGAAAAAGACAATTGTATTTTTACGGATTACGGCCTTGAGCGAATTTCACGTACAACATCATGACGGAAATGTTACCAAAATGTAAAAGCACTGCGACTCAAATGCGACTATTTCTGTTTATTGTGAAATCCCATATTGTGACGAAGTGCAAAGGACTCACAAGTAGATCACGGTAAAGTCATGAAGAGTCGCCTAAGAGTCATTAATGTGACGGTAAAACAGGTGCCCCCTTTCAGTCATCGTTTTCATGACTGACCATTTGTGACGAATGTGACGTTTATGAGACTTGAATCCTTTCACAAAAATTTATTTGGTATCCGCACACCTATGAAACGTCATTTTCGATGAAAATATCGATTTTTCATTATTGCAATAATATTAAAATCCGATCTTTAATCTGTCGAATTCTGCTTTAATTGTGTGTGTATCTGAATTGAACCCGAGTTACAGCCGTTAAAAGTTACCCGGGACCTACGAGAAAAAGTCGGTCCTTGCCTGCTGCAATAAGTTTTATACAGTTTTACGGGAAGGATATTTTTTTTTGGAACTTTCACAGTTTAAACCATTTTTTAATCTGTATACCATAGGAATGAATTAAAAAATACATTGCATAAAACTAAAAATTTATAGGTTTATCTTGAATTAAACAGTCTATTTCAAGATTCATGGTTGATATAGAACTCTCAAGGAAACAATTAAAAACTTGAGCTATGATAAATCGGTACTTTTCGGTTAGCCGGGCGCCAGTGATATATATACATGTATATATATGCACACACACACATATACACATATCTATGTATACATATAGATACATACACATATCTATACATATATGTATGTATATATATATATGTATATACATATTTATTTATATATATGTACATATATCACTGGCGCCCGGCTAACCGAAAAGTACCGATAAATCATACTCATTGAATCTATATTCGCCTTGTACTATAAATACTAATTAAAAACAACATAAATATCCAAAAACATATACGTACGATTTTATAAAATACTTTACTGAAGGTGTTTTTATATACAAAACTGTATTTCTACATAGATAACCTATTATCTATGTAGGTTATCTATATAGAAATACAGTTTAGTATATAAAAACACCTTCAGTAAAGTATTTTATAAAATGGTACGTATATGTTTTTTGGACATTTATGTTGTTTTTAATTAGTATCTCAAGAAAACTTCCCACATGTGAAAATAATGTAATGCAAATACAATACCTTTATCTATAAGTTGGTGGGAAAAATGGCATTCAATTTGCTTTTTTCACCTGATAAATCAAACGTTACAATTCCATGTCATTTTCCAAATACTATTTTGAAAACAAATCACAGATATTACATAATTGTTCATTCAACATTAATTTGATTTAAAAAAGGAATTAATTTAAAATATTTTAATTGAAATAGCTTAATACCAAAATTAATTGTAATACATAAATTTTAAAATTAATTTAATTTCAAAATAAAACTAGTCGTTGGGAGCCACTGTAATACTTACTCATCATGGATAGGCATACTATAAAATATGAAAATAAAACATGTGTAAAACTATTTATAAAATGCATTGCCATTCGAATAAAATCGTGGCTTGATGACGTCATAAACTTTAAATGTTCTATTGCCCCAAAACTGATAATCATATTAATTAGCGGTTTACTGCGTCGGATGAAGCGTCTCATTTCCAATTAAATATATCTTTGAATTGAAATTTGAATGATATACAGGGTCAGGAAAAATCGAAGCGTGTGGAAAATAGGATTACCAATATCTCGGCCACTCATGATCCGATCAACTTCCTTCTTTATGCAAAATTTATGTTTTTTTATTGTCTTTTATATTCCCTCCTTAATATAAACCATTTCGAAAATTTTTATATACCTTTTATCAGATCGAGTATTTCGGGAGTCCGAAAAAAATAATTCCGGATCATCGAGGTTACTGAAATTCAATAAGCTTCTTCCTATTATTACATACTAAGTACACACCCATTTCAAGTCTCTATCTCGATTTGTTCGGGAGATAGAGCGTTTACAGACACACAGACAGACAGATGGACAGCAAAAATTTTTTCCTAAAAATGTTTTTCGGAATCTTCAGTGTCTGAAACATGTCAATCCGTCAATTTTGTTCTTCGATTTTCAAAATGATTACAAGATTTACCCTATACTACGTATGATGGGTAAGTAATAAACAACATTAATATATATTATAATTGTAATAGAATTTATAATTGTATATAGAATCATTTTTCTTTCATTTCGGGTTGACACTTTGCTTTGCTTTTGGTCGTTTTTTGGGATTTTTGGACAGGAGTCTAATTTAGCCTTCGCTTTCGCATGACGCTGGTTATTTTAGACAAAAGAGTATAAAACATGGATACAATTACTATTAATACACGGTCCTTCTTTTGTTGATACAAGGTGTGTACAAAGTTGTGAACAGACGACCTATTTTCAGTAAAATAGTCTGTCGTACATTGTTCATATCAAAATGAATAATTTATTTTACCCATAAAAGATAAGCTTTATAATTTTCAGATTAGATTTATCTTCAGATAATTGTTTCAGATACGGATGTAAAATAAAATGCCACGGGATGAAAAAATTTAAATAATAATAAAAAGTGGAAAGATAAAAAACCCTTTAGGAAAATTAATCTTTCTTCTTCAGACGTTAAAAAACGTCCAACTGCTAACCAGAGTAAAGACATCAAATAGGTTCGTGTTAGACAGATCGTGTCTCTGTTCCTGTAGTTGTGACGCGTCTTTTAGTGTCTGAAAAAAGTGTAATTCATTTTTTTGAAACACGTTGAGTTTTCTTCACATTTCAGGGTGTATTTAAAAAGAATCATTTCACGGATAAATTAATTTTAATTTAACAGTATTGTGTACGTTAAGAGGTCAGTTATGTGTCACTGGAAAAAAAAAAATATTTTACTGAAACATGCACCAATATAACCCCCCTCTACTTTCTTCCTAAATCTCTACTCATTCTTCATATTATAATTTCGCAAAATATTTGTTCAAAATCAATAAAACCACATTTTTAGATTTTCTTTTCACCGATTATTTAAAAACTGTTAAAGATAAAACTATTCCATTTCGTTGTTTCTGAAAGTTTTCTTTGACATTTTAACATATTTTGCGAGAAATTTGTTTTACTCCGCTTAATTCAATCATTTTCATATTTCAAAGAACTTTTTAATAAATATTTTTCCTTTTCTGGAAATTTGATAAATCAGTCTGTGACGTTTTTTAATTTCTGACGGAATAGTCAGTTGTCTGACAAAAACTTTGCTTTAATAATTCAGTTTTTAATTTCACGATCTTTTTTTCCTTTACCCCCCCCCCCTCCAGTTCCACTCCCCTCCCTTTTTGAAACGGTAGTATTTTCGTGAAAAAATTAACTTTATTCTCTTTCGATTAAATATATTTTAATATGCAGTTTAAAGTTTTCGAAAACAGTTTTTGATTACGCGATTTTTTTTCTCTTGAATGACTTCAAATAAACTCTGGCTGAAAAAAAGTAAATTGTAATATTTATGAAAATAGGATTCTGATTTTTAAAATGTCTTAGTACCTAATAATTAATCAAAATTTTATTTCAATGATCCATTTTTATTAATTTAGTTTACAAACTAATTTTTATTTATAAATTAATTTTTCGTGAAAAAAAAAAGTTTAGAAAATAGATAAATAAAAATAAAACTATTTTTCTGAAAAAAAAAAAAAAAGACTTTGAAAGTATCAAGTATGTATAATGAGTAAAATGGGGGGGGGGGGGCATAAAACAGTACCAACTTATATGAATGTCTAACGGAATCTAATTATTAAATTCCACGCATTCGTTCTTGAGATATGATTATCGCTAAAATCGTGTGAATACTGAAAAATGCAGCATAAAAGTAGCACCTGTTAGGCGATTTACACCAAAACCTAATTAGCAACAACGTATGTCAACATCTAACTGAATCTGAAGGTTGATGAAAATCAGTGCATTAGTTCTTGAGACACAGCTATAGCGGAAATCGTGAAAAATACAGCATAGCAGTTCTTGCATCGCTCTTGGGCGATTTACACCAAAAACGAATCAGCGCCCATTTATATCAAGATCTAATTGAATCTAAAGTTTTATTAAATTCCGTGCCTTAGTTCTGGAGATAGAGCGCCTACAAAATTTGTGTCACATATAGGCATTTTTTACAAACAGTCAAATCGTGTTCAATACCACAATTTGGGGAAATTTGTAATTGCAATTATCTTCAAAGTAATTGTTATTTAATTGTACGTAATTGATTGTAGTTACACACATTCAAACACACAACTTTCTTTAAATAAATGGGATGGGGGGGGGGGGGCGGTTCCGGTGCAAAATTTAGAGTGCTGCAAACATTTTTACGGCATGTAACTGTAGCTATAATCAATTACAGACAGTTAAATTGTTGCAGATAATTGAACTTACAAATTTGCCCAACTGTATTCGGGACCTTCTAAAACGTATAAGATTTTCAGAAGATTTTCACGAATCCAATACTTTCTACTCGTATAAAAGTAAGAAATTGCTTCAATAAATTTTTGATAATTTTCATTTTGGGCCACCATTTGTTGGGTGTCTGGGTGCTTTATCCAAAACGTAAACGTTTTTTTCGTGTATCCAAATGTAAAATACTTTCGCACAACTACAGGGAAAAACAATTATTTTTCCGAAGACAACGAGCAACCATTACTTTGCAAAAAATATGTTTGGTTTTTATTATATCCTTTTATTTTATTTTCTTCTATCTTTACAAGAATTATTGGATTCATGAAAATTTTCGACGGATTTTTATACGTTTTAGAAGATCTTGAACACGATTGGGCTGTTTTTAGAAAATGTCCGTCTGTAGGTGACAAAAATTTCGCGGGTGCTCTATCTCAAGAAGGAATGCATAAAATTTTGGATTCAGTTAGACCTTAAAATAAATGGTTGCTGATTGTTTTTGGTGGAAATCGCCCAACAGGTGGCACTGCTAGACTGCATTATTCTCGATTTCTGCGATAGCTCTATCTCAAGAATGAATGAATGCACGGAATTTCATCCAACTTCAGATTCAGTTAGGCGTGGACATAAATTGTTGCTGATTCAGTTTTGGTGTAAATCTCTCAACAGATGGCGCTGCTATGGTGTATTTTTTATTTATTTATTTTTAGGATTTACACGATTTTAGCGATAGTCGTATCTCACGAATGAATGCACGGAATTTCATCAAACTTCAGTTTCTGCTATTTTGAAGTATTAAGATGTATGAGAGAGAAGAAAGTTTTATGACTCGTTTAATGTAGTTTTCATTCTTTCACGCACTGAAGGGCTAAAAAGTTATTCCCTGTGACATTAATTATGTGTCATGTCCAGGGCTTGACAAATGCGGTCGCCACTGGCAACCAAGTTTTTTCATCTGACCACCAAGTTATGTGGCCATTTTTTTTTTTTTTTTTTTGGGGGGGGGGGGGGGGGGGGTACAAAATTGACCTTAGAAATGATCACAAACGGCATTTTCTCTCCCCCTCGTAATTCTTATAAGATGTCGCATTATCTCATTATAGATGCTGCAAAATTACAGAATATTAAGAAATATAGAAATTATATTCAAATAAAAAAAAAAAAATTAGCTTTTGCTATTAATTTGCCAAAAATAAGTTCACGTAATGCAAACTTTAACATAAAATATCTGAACTATTTGACTGACTTCGAAAGGAAAATAGGCATTTTTTGAAAAAACTGCTTCACTATTTCATCGGTGCCCCCCCCCCCCCCCCCTCATCTGATATAGATTTTGTAATACTCAACTATCCGGCAATTAGTATTTCCCAAAGATGCCGGTTAACTAAGCCTGTACAGTATTATTTTTCTGAAATATATAATTTTGATAAATTTTATTAGAAAATTTAGTTTATATTATCTTTCTACAAATCATGTCCTATTTTAAACTATGTAACCAATAATTCTAATGCTTCGTATTATTTTTCCTTCATTCATAAAAACAACTTGTGTTATTTTTGAAAATTAATGAGAGGGTTAAATATTTTTGTACTGGCGTGGCGCTAGAATTTTGCTGGCTACCAGATTTTATCAAATTTGTAAAGCCCTGGCTCATGTCTAAGGTTTGGTATTTTGAAAGAGGTTTATACGCTCAAAATACATTTTAGGACTGTACACACTTTTGCAATAACACGTATTCTTAGAAATTATCTCAGCATTTTATCCATTTGAATATATATATATTTTTTCAAATTTTACTTTTCGCTTTCTTCCTATTTTTCTCATTTTCTGCATTCATCCGCATTCATCTTCTCAGTATTATCGGCGAGAATCTTCTCTATTTAACGACGTTTTGCTAAAACTGGAGCATTCCCCAAGACTGTATTGATCAGCATCCCCCCCCCCCCTTTTCACAGCCATGTGTTAAGGAAGGGGGCGGGTTCTGGCGCCAGCTGATGTTTCGTTTTTATTTTCTCAGCCCGGATTTACCAGAAGCTGTCTGTCACCGAAAACAATGTTTTCTCCGGAATCCCCCCTTTCTTTCCAAGATGTGGTTGAGTTTCGATTTTCCAACTAAGTACAAAAAAAAAAAAAAAAAAAAAAAAAAAAATCCTTTTTTTGTTACATTACGTTTCAAAGGTTCTATGAATTCTCTAAAACAGCAACAGTCCGCAATGGGTAAACATCAGTAGTATGAAGAAAAAAATATATCCAATTACTTAAGGCATATTTCCGATTCCCCCCCCCCCCCGCTAATTTTAAACCAACGGAAGTGTGATACATTCCTATATATTTAAAATATCTCCTCGGGAAATGAATACAGTAGAACCCCGATTATCCGAATTCTGGTTATCCGAAAATCGGCTTAACCGAAAGACCTTAAAACTCATTTTTTTCTTTAATATGAAAATTTTTATTTCTAAACAAGCATGCTGTTTATGAAATAAGCAGCGTCCATTTACTAATTTGGACCATCGCGTAAATGCAGACATTTTATTGCATAGACACATACAGTACTTCATTTCTTTACAAATTATGTTGCGATTATTTTTTGTTTTTCAATTTTGCAATACTTCAATGCTGCCTTATCACGCCACCTTTTAAACAACAACACACCTGAGGCTGTTGCATCTTCATGTATTTGAATATATTGAGGTGCCAGAGCCAGTATCATGAACATAGAAATAGAGCTGGGCAAGGTGACATCACAAACAGGTTTTTGCTTAGGACAGCTATCGCTACCTTTATCAATGCTTTTTCTATTTGTGTGTCCTACAGCTTTTTTCATTGTTCTCCGGTAAAAGTCACGTGATGTGAACTGCTCTATAGTTAAGGACTTCTGACGATCAAAGATCAAAGACGATTACTGAAGAATGCCTACGTGGGGCGTAATGCCCACGTTTACTTCACATCTAGATGAGAACAGTCTATGGAGATGGCATCAGAAGATTAAAAAATATATAAGTTCTCTCGCAGCAGGCTGCGGTGGAATGATGCATATGTAGGAGCAATCTGGATGTGCGCTTTGATACTTTGATTGGAGTCGGAATGATGAGCATAGGGGGGGGAAAGCCCCATCAGAGCCAGACAATTTTCCTAATTATCATAATTAATATTTTTTTTAATCTAAAAAGCAAATGCAAACAATTTAATTTAGATAAGATGCAAACAATTAGTTTATATAAGATTCAAATAATTAAATTTTGAAGATGCAAAGATAATTAAGTATAAATACAATTAAGATGCAAAAAATAATATAAGTTATTTTTTTTTCCCTTAAAATTGCAAAAGAGGTAAGAAGGAAAGTTAGCAGAACCCGATGCCAAAAGCAAGGCGGGAAGACGTCAATAGGAAAAATTTAGTGTAGGAATGTCAAATGGGAATAACAATGCAGGTACCAAAGTTTTATGAATTTGGAATAGCACAACGAAGTGTTTAGGGTGGTTCCCTTCGCCTTCTTTTGGAAGGCGGAGCAAAGCCGTCATCTCTACACAAGATGGCAAGCGGCCTCTTCTTCCCTCTACTGGTATTTACAATGTAAGGTTGAATGGACCGCAACGCTTCGTTGGGTATTAAAAGGCGATCTCTGTGGAAATTTTGTGCAAGTTTTTTAATAACTTGCGAGATAGGCCTAATATTGAGATCAGCATGGATGACGTCATTCCGGACAAACGTTGTCGCCTTGCAAATCCTACGTAACAAAGAGTTTTGAAAAATTTGAATTTTCTGCATCCGAGTTTCACAGACTGACCACCAGATAACTGATCCGTAGGTCATGGTTGATCTGATGAAGGATTTATACAGTAACAATTTATTCGAGTGTGACAGACGGCTGTGATAAGCCAGTAAAGATTTAAGGGATCCTTGAGCTTTGGTAGATTTGGCAATTACGTCGTGAATCTGCCTAGCCCAGGTTAATTTTGAATCTAGATAAATGCCTAGATATTTATAACTGGCGACCCAGGGTATGAATTCACCATTTAGAGAGAGTTTAGCAATTGGGGTGATAGCTTTGTTTGAAAAGATCATGGCGGCACTTTTTGAAGCATTGACTTTGATGCGCCAATGTCTTAGCCAAATTTGAAGGGCCAAAATATAAGCTTGAAGTTTAGTTAGCACAGTGTCGAGTAACATGTTGCTTGTCATGATGGCAGTATCGTCAGCATAAAGTGCTAATTTGACGTCGGGAATACAACGAGGAATATCATTTATGTAGAGGTTGAACAGCCAAGGACTTAGAATACCCCCTTGAGATACGCCTGCCTCAATAAATCGAGAGGTGGAGATTGTATTGTTAACTTTAACAGAGAAAGATCTATCTTTAAGGTATTTAAGGAATATTAGGATTAGTTGAGGCGGAGCCTTGAGCAGAATTAACTTATAAATAAGTCCATAATGCCAGACCCGATCGAAGGCTTTAGCAATGTCTATGAATACAACGCCGGTTTTATGGCTGCGGTATAAACCCTCATGAATGAGTTCAGTTACTCTCCAAAGCTGGTGTTGAGTCGAGTGTTTGGGCCGAAACCCAAACTGCTCGGGTATCATAATCGAATTGGAGGAAATGAACTCTTTCAGACGGTTTGCAAGGATGTATTCATAGACCTTAGAAAGACAAGATAAAAGAGAGATAGGTCGGAAGCTAGAAGGAGCATGCCTGTCCTGTCCCGCTTTTGGGATCGGGACAACCAACGCCTTCTTTCATGCGTCCGGGAACATACGAAGATTAAGCATGCAATTAATTAGGATAGTAATAAAGAAGATGAAGTTAAGAGGAAGATAGAGGAGCATGTTGGTAGAGATATTATCAAGGCCAGGCGTTTTGTTCTTTTTGAGGTTCCCGAGATAGGTAATTACCTCAGAGGGTAGAGCAGGTTTGAGTGTATTTGTGTGAGGCGAGTTAATGAAACGTTCAACCTTTGTGTTGACGATGTCGACCGTTTGACGGTTAACGACATCGCTATTGAGTGTAAATTGGCTTCTAAGACTGTCTGCAATGAGCTCAGCCTTGTCTGTGTTAGAGTAGGCCATACCATTTGGGCCATTTAAGGCCGGAATGTGTGTTCGCGTCCTACGAATGCGGGCCGTTGCCGACCAAATTGTGTTGTCAGCTGTCGATAAAGACTATGTATGTGTTCCAACGTGAAGTACTAAACTCCTTGATTGCAGCAGAAACCTGGTGGTTTTTTCTGTTAAGAGCAGTTTTTAAGAGGGGGTCCCTAGACGTCTGCCAGTCCCGTCTTAAACGATTTCTCTCTCTTTTCAAATCCCTGATGTGCTCAGGTAATCGAAACGCATCAACCACCCTCTGCCTAGGTTTCGCGACTTCTTGGAAAGCATTATGGAGTGAGTCTCCAAATGCTTGAATAGAAGAAGTTACGTCTTCGGCAGAGTGAATCTCAGTGGGCGGGGTGTCCATGTTTTCTAGGACATGACTGAAATCTTCCCAATTGACCGAGAAGGCCTGGGGGATGTCGAGTCTGAAATTGCCCACTTCGAATCTAAGCACAACCGGGAGATGGTCCGACGAGAGATCATTCACCGTTTGAATGGTGTGCGGGAAGGGAAAATTGCGGGTGATGGCGAAATCAATGATGGAGTGATGATTATGGCGGGTGGACTCAAGGGGCGCTAAAATTTGCGCATGATTTTGATCTGTCCACCTGCGCAATTTATAGCCAGTGTTGTTGGAGCTATGAGAACCCCAGGAAAAATGATGAGCATTAAAATCACCCGCAATAATGAAATTTGGAAAAGTACGGGTTAATATAGAGAGTTCTTGTGCAAGCAGACGCATATCCCTCGAAGGGAGATTGTAGATGGCTGCAATCAGAAGGTGGGAGATGGTAGGGAATTCTAAAACAATAGGAGTGGACTCAATGCAATGAAATTGAGGGACTTTAGCGAGGGTTGCATTAAGACCATTTTTAACATACACTGCAGTGCCACCACTAGGACGGGCGCCAACTGTAGGTAGTCTGTCTACATTGAAAAGCACATAGTTGACGACCCGGACGGCATTACCCTGGAATTTGGTTTCAGAGACCAACATGATATCTAAATTATTACTAACGATAAAATCCTTAAACTCGGAGGCCTGGCGTTTAAGCCCGTGGGCGTTCCATATGCCAACAGAAAGAAAGTTCAAATTCGTTGAGGCTGGGAATTTGCCAAATGGGGGGGGGGGGGGGTAGATCGGAAAACGGACAATTTAGAGAGAAGAAAAATTAACGAGAAACTTCAGGTAAATTTTTATAGAAAATAAATATTCGGTCAACTTCCGTGGGTGCCTCACGGAGTTGCGGTAAGGATTTTTCGTAAGTTTGTATAATAATTTTTTTTCCAAACTCTTTTGATATTTAAAGAGTTCCTTGACAAAATCGACGTCCGAGATAGCACCAATTTTGTGGGCCGATGAAATTTTGGATGGACCAGGTGTAGTGGTCGTGGGGGTTTCTGCGACAATGCCTGTAGTAGCTTTCGCGAACGAAAGCGTATCGCTAACTTTCCTTGCAGGAGGGCCTTGACGGGGATTTTGCCTGATGACAAGGGACTTGACGTTTTTTTGGTTTTGGACCCTTGGAAATTTGGGACATAATCGATAGCTTGCGGGGTGCTCGCCAAAACAGTTAGCACATTTGCAGGGGTCATCGAATGTTTTAGGGCAGTCAGGGGCGAGGTGTTCCGACGAAATAGCCTTTCAAAGAAAAAAACCGTTCCTTGAAAAATGTTTCAAACAGGTGCCCCCTCTCTCCTGTGTAGGACATTTGCTCTATACATCACCAGTTCGTCTGCTTCTTCAAATCTTTTGCTTGATAGCCATCGTCTTGTGGGTATCCGATATACAGTTTCAGTTTGAAGCCATAGGCGTTAGCAGAGATGCTCGCCGTGCGCGCAGCTGCCATTGAGTTCAAAAATCGTGACATGATATTAACACTATTTCGTTAGAAGTCCTTATCTATTTCTATGTTCAAGGCCAGTATCAACTCTCTTCAACGCGTTGAGGCTCTTCAGGCTTATAAAAACCTATTTGCGCTTTAAAGTATTACTCCTCGTAAGTAAAGTTTGGAGCAAATTAAAATAAGTGTAAACAGGAAGGGTAAATCTCCCAGAATACAGACCCTTGCTACATCTGCAAGGACGAACGCGTTACCAGACTGTGGAGAAGTGAGAAGAGTGAGCAGCGTCATCTGGTAGAATAAAATTGGGAAGCCTCCCAGTTATCCGAAATTTCTTATGGAACCCCGGTCAACCGAAAATCCTTTGGTCCCATGCTTTTCGGATAACCGGAGTTTTACTGTATTTTAACTTCTGTTTTCTCTGTACACTTCTTAAAGAATGTCTCATTTTTTTAAGTTATCAAAATATTTCTCAAATGTGCTAAATTTATAATTTTGTGTTAAAATCTTAGGGAAACTGAATAAAATTTTAACTCTTCACATAAAATTAAGTCTATATTTTAGATATAGTTTCACAACTAAGAAAAATCCCTGACGGTTCGGCCTACAGGCACAGGTAGATTTCGAAGACACAGAGCGTGGGGCGCCTGTTTTTTGGGAATTGCGGAAGAAATGACCTTTTTGCCATGATGCGCCAGTTGGAACAACCCACTTCGAAACCTAACTTGTTTGCAGGCGGAGCCGGCAGGGATTTTTTTTTCTTCGCTATAAGGATTGGTCCTATAAAAAAACTTGTCAATATAAAAGTTTCAGATAATATTATGAGGATTTATAATAAATTTAAACGAATTTGATATCGTGGGAATGGACGAAGTTATGATTTTTTTTCTTCTAAAAGCCCCCTTTTTCTCCCCTTTGGGGCCATTTTAAATGATATCGAAAATCTGTCATTCATAAATTTTCGGCCCTTTCCTAGAAGTAATAATAACTTTAAACGGATTGGATACGTATCATAATTAAGAAATTATGCGGGGGGGGGGGGTTCTGTTTTCACAATTAGCCCCCCCCCCCCATCCCCCCACCCTTCTTGTTTCGATTTTGCCCATTCACGAACTTGAGCGAGATTTTATGCCCCTTGATTTTATCGGTTTGGAAGAGATTTGTGCAGAATTATTGCAGTTATCATGTCCATAAAAAAGTGACATAGATAGATAGATAGATAGATGTAGATATATAAAGGTTTGAACTGGGGGTAGTTTTGGGTTCTGGGAGTCAGGATCGGTGTAGATCGGCAAAAATTTTTCAATAATTCCAACTTAGGGGAGAATGTAATAGGTAGTATTTCTTACGAAATCTACCTAAAATGGGGATACAATAATTTAAAATTCTACGGTAGCTGACATTTTGTAACAAGACAGCAGATTAAAAATAAGGAATTCCCTTCATAAATGAGTTTAATTTATGAGTTTTATTAAACATGGTTTCTCTAAAATTTTCTTTCACTGTTGTAACCATTGTTTCAACTGCCATATGCTTAAAAGTTAAAACTACATATTCATATCCGCCAGCGTCCGATTCTCGCTAAGCTGTGCGACACGGCGAAATATCGCCCAATTTGGCGACCAAAAATAATTTGCCATAAATGAAGACAACTTAGCTATAAGCTTAGCTATAACTTGGCAAAATTCTCATTCAAATTTAGTATTGACGAAAATTGTTAATGAATCTTCTCTAATCGGATACTACGCATTTCAGCTTTGCGTGTTTGAGTAAAATGAGCTGAATTCTTAAAAAACAGGGAATAGACAAACTACTTTTACCTCCCGGTACAGGACAGGAGGACGTTTTTCACGTAACGTAAGATGTATCTTTCTTCTAAACATTCTTCAGTTTTCAGGCCGCATTTCGTTACTTCAGTTATAGAATGGAATAATAGTGCGATTCCAAACTTTTCTAATAAAGATAAAACTCAAACGGCTTGGAATTCCTTTTTTTCTGTTTCTTCGTCAATTTTATTTAAGGAACATCTTTTCTCCAGTTTTTCTTCTTTTTGCGCTCGAGTTAGATTTTTGCCTTTTATCTGTTAGAGCCGCCTGCCTCCTCCAGTTTCTGGAAAATCCCGCAAGATTAATTTTTCTCCCTGGAGACGACGCGGGAAAATCTTTTTCCCTCTCTCTCTCAATATAGGTTGCCAATGAATCGTTGTCAAAGTCCAGGTGGTTGGTTAGTCAGAGAATGAAGAACAGACGGGCAGGTAGGCAGGTAGGTGGTGGGATTTGTCTTTAGAGTTTTTCCCGGTATGTCGATGAAAAAAAAAAAATGGTAGAAAATTGAAAGGGAAAATCTGTAGTGTTTCATTCCTGAAGTTTTGGAGATTTTTACAAAGAAAGTTTTAATTCATAATTCTTTTACTTTTCATTGTCGGAGGTTTACTGCAGCACAGATGCTGTTGGAAAAATTTCTTGTTGAGCCTTTTTTTAAAATTTATGCTCTTTTCTTTTGTTGGGGTTATGTCAGAATTTTCAGTCTATATGAGTCTGGTAATACGACTTTTTAGCATTTTAAAGGGTAGGGTTGTAAGCGAGATTTCTTTATTTGCCTCTTGCCCCCTTTCTTCCTATGGAAAATAACACACGCACTACTACACGAAACTTATTTAACAGGAAAATATGAATGCCATCAATAGGATGTAGAATTAAATTGCATCGTGATGTGGCTGTTAGAAACCACCCGGGAAATTGAGCATAACTATATGTACTGAATATATCTGAAGTATATACAGGAACATAAAAAAAAAAAGCTTTTTAATGAAATATTATATGTGACTTCGACTAAGCTACTCCCGGGAATAGTATTAGTATCACTGGTGAGTTTCCATGAATGAAACATTCAGAAAACTTCTGCCAAATGAAAAGGAGCCCCAAAATAATACCGTGCTTTCCCTAGATTCAGAGGTTATTCGGGTCCTGGACCCTCCTCCGATATATTCAGTTGCTTTAAGTTTCCTCTTCCTGCTCGGTGTTTCAAAACTAGAAGCTTAGAAGCAATATGTTTTAATGATACTACACTGGCCACCAAAAGTTAAGGTACAACATGTTTTTCGAAGCTCACCAAACAAAAAATGGCAGTCAGATTAAACTTCATAGTTTATATGAATGACAATAATAAGCTTTAAAAAACCTTACGCAAAAATTATAGCTACCAATTTAATTTTATAGAAAAGAATAGGTATTTGTGAATGAGAGAAAAATATGCAATTACGAAGCTTTCGTAATTTTGCGTGTATGTTTTGTTGTATTCGAACTATTGTTGTCAGTTTTGTTCACAACAGCCAGTAGAGTCTAGAAATGTCTAGAAGTCGTTTGCCCGATTCATTAATGTGGCGGGCGGTAGGATGGGTTGGGTTGGGTTGGGTTGATTTATGACGGCCAATTATCAACACGAGGGATATTGGCCGTGGGGGGTCTTTTTAAGGGATCCTAACCCGTATTTACGGCAAGGTTCGAAGAAAACCACGGAAAACTCCGAACGGTTAGGTCGACGAGCGTGACAGGGGTTTGAACCCAGCACCTCCCGTCTACCATCTTTGAGAGCAGAACCTCTCAGCCACTGGTGGGGCTCCGGGAGGCAGGATGGATGGAAATGGGGTTGTCACAGGCCGATACTGCTAGACGGCTCAATGTGTCTCGCAGTGTAGTCCAACGACTCTGGGATCAGTATGAATCCGAAGATTCTGTGTCCAGAAAACATGTTCCAGGCCGCCCACGTGTTACAACACCTGCAGAAGATCGGTTTCTAGCTCTTTCGGCCCGAAGGAGAAGATGCACTACTGTGCCGCAAATCATTGCAGACCACTTTGCAGCATCAGGGAGAAGAATCTCCGCTACTACGGTGCGAAGACGTCTTCACAATGCAGGTCTCTATGCAAGGCGACCAGTTGTGTGTGTCCCCCTCAACAGACGACAGAGAAGGGCCCGCTTATGTTGGGCAAGAGAACATGTTTCCTGGACCAGACAACAGTGGGCTTCTGTACTCCTCACAGACGAATCCAGATTCACACCGGAGAGCGATTCAGGACGTCTTCTGATCTGGAGAGAACAATGCACTCAATACCATCAATCAAACACTGTCGAAACACGCAGGTACAGAAACGGTGGAATCATGGTTTGGGCAAGGATCTCATTCGGAGGCCACACTGACATGTATGTGTTCCATGGAGGAACCACTGTGACTGGTGCGAGATATCGGGATGAGATCCTTTATTCATATGTGCGCCCATATGCCGGTGCTATTGGCAATGGTTTCATTCTAATGGATGATAATGCGAGACCACACCGAGCTGTGGTTGTTGAGGATTATCTTGATGATCACTGTTTGGAGAGAATGGAATGGCCTGCTCACTCTTCAGACTTGAATCCGATAGAACATCTTTGGGACTATCTTGGAAGACAGGTTGCGGCTTTAAGTCCTCCTCCAAGGTCATTAAATGAGCTGGAACAAGGCCTTACTCCAAGTCTGGTCAGCGTTACTTATTTCGGTGCCCGACAATTTAATTGAAAGCATATGGAAAGTCGATGCCGCCAATGCATTCAAGTCCGGGGTGGACATATTCCGTATTAGAACCAGTTTTTTAATGTTTCTGTCACATTTTACTGCATAATACTGCGATGTACTGATTTCTACAAGAATGGAATTTTCCACCATGAGTGCTTTTTTGTTGTAATTTTATTTATACGTTTAACTTAAGTAAATTTCTATGTCGCATTTAATAAATAACAGTTTAGCGCACATTTCCTCCAAATTTGTTGTTTCTATATTCATTCATTTGCAAATTAGACTCAAAAAACCGGTTGTACCTTAACTTTTGGAGGCCAGTGTATTTCCTGTGTTGTGAGCTCAATTAGACGAAAATATGAATATCTTTTAGTAGAGATTTCCTGGATTCTTCATATTTATAGCAGAGTCTTCGCATGGATTAAGATTCCGAATGCTTCGTGTTCGATGATAAATCCAGGCTCTTTATAATAACTCTTTGATTCTATTTTATTAAAAAAGAAACACAACAAAGACAAATAGTATTATGTCAAGATCAACTTGGTTTCATTTTCCAAGACACTCCATGTTGATAGATGAATAATATCGCAAGAAAAAAAGAAAAGATAGCAGTGCCAGAAAGGGACTCAAACGGCATGAGTAGTTTAATTAGAACCAGAGTCAAGAGACCGAATGCCCTGATTATCATCTCACGAGTGACGATCAGTTGTGCTCTTCGCTGCAATGTATCAAGCCAAAAAGGGAAACCCTTACTCTATATTACAAACCTAAAAGATAACTCATTTAATAGAAATTTTGAAATCCAATCCAGCCAAGCAATTTATTAATTGGCGGAACTGAAATTTCAACGAACGCATTCGCATGACGTTGGGAGTGTTTATATTAAAGAGGCAGAAGAGCGACAAGTATGCATGCCTTTGTAATGTAAACAAAATACATAATTATGGTTGAAATAATTAGTTGTGTAGGCTACGAGCAACAAATAAAGTTTAGACTTTGTCAAGTCTTATACTACATTAAATTAATACTCGTTCACTCATATGTAGAGTTTGATTTTCATGTATTCCAATCAGAAGCAAATAGTGTAAGAATATTAAATATTTAACTATCACTTTTACATGTACGGAAAACCATAACTTGGATCAAATTCAATAGCAAGATATTATTTTAATTATGTTTTACTAACAATAGCAGTATTCACATAAGTACATAACAATAAAATGTCAGTGGGTTTTGTTTCTGCGTAGTCATGCTTTGTAGGAAATCTCATATTTTAGAGAATATAAATCATTTAAACAGTTATTTTAAAAACCACATCGTTCATCATACAAAAGTAAAGTCTTACATTACGAAAATACAGCATACTTTGTATGTTTTTGTATACCTAATATGTTTTCAGTAACTAAATTCAAGATTTTATTTCAATACATCGTAATTAAAAGTAATTATTATAGCCAGGTGTAAATAATTTTATGAATATGTAATTATTTTAATACAGATACTAGAAACTGATATAAAGCATCAATATACAACTTATGACTTAGCTTTTGTGTCAAGCCTGAATCCATAATCAAAACACTGTTATATTACATAAATAAAACTACTTAAATAAGTCCCAATGCATTTGAAAGAGAATAATTCATTAAAATTCAGTATTTACAAAATATTTCCAGGGAAATACGAATATTAAAATGCAACACATTTTAAATCAACTGACGCAATCTAGTAACAGATTCAATAAGCTCAGTGATGAATTTTACTATTTATTAGCATGGCGAAAAAAGGTATATATAAAAATATATACGTATACAAGAAATACGGGCAGGTCCTTTTAACTTTTAATAAAATAAATGTAGCATAAATTCTAGCATTCATATTGTGGATGGAGAAAGATAGAACACTGTAAGTTAATTTTGTTGGCATTTCTGCGGCTTTTGTTATGAGAAAATCATTAATGATATTTTCTTATCCTTACAGAGAAAAAAAAAAAAAAAAAAGGCAAATTTCTTGACCGATTGAGGAGATTCGCGACCAAATACTGCATTTCACGATTTTTTTTTTTTTTTCAGCAATTTCTTAACGAAAATTGCGCTTGTTTCCAAGAAGGTTTCATGAAAATAGTAATTAAGGTTTTGCGATCGTTTGACGAAATTCGCAGTTTTATTCTGTAATCGATTGACAAAATTCGCGATTTTTTTTTCGAATATTTAACAAAATTGGCAATCTTTTCCGCGAACGTTTGACGAAAGGCGCGATTTTTCCTCCACCGACTGACGAAATTCGCGTTTTATTTTCTGCGATTATTTGACGAAATACGCAATTTTCTCCCGCGACTGACTGACGAAATTCACGGTTTTACTGTACGATCGATGGACAAAATTTGCGGATATTTCAGTGATCGTTTCACGGAAATTCGCGACTAATTGACGAAATTCACGATTTTTTTTTTTTTTTTTTTTTTTTGCAAATTGACGAAATGATTTTGCGGAATGCAGCAAAAATTAAATAATTCACGAAATTATGCTAATTCGCGGAAGAATCACATACCATATCTAGCATGGTATTTGCTTGTACGAACATCTCTGAATAATCCTCACGCTACAAATTGAATGAATGGAACCCAAATATTATTTCTACTTGGCACGAATTATTCTGCGCCACAGGCTAATTGTGTCATGCCGCCGCCGACTTCATTCGTAGAACAAGTACATCAACGAGATTTTTTTAAAACTATTTCGCTAAAATCTCAGATTGCTTAAAAATAAAGAAAAAAAGGAAATCGGGAATCTGCGGATCCGCGTACAAGTGTCATCCCTGTTTTACAAAGATCAAACACAAAAACAATTTTGTATTGCGAATTAATAATCATCGAGCTGCCGGTAAAAGTATTAGATATAATTAATTTAGGAATAATAAAATTAAATCTTTAGTAATCCTACTTCTTGTACAAACCTTTTTTCATTTTTATATTTATTATAGTTCATGAATTATTGAATTATGCTGGAAAGTTCCTTTTGAGATACTCTGTATGTAAAGTCATTTACCAAAACTAAATTGGGACTGCATATAATTTTTTCTTGGTTTTACTAATTTTATAACCAATATATATCGCTCAATATTCTGTTAAATTAAACACACTCTCTTGGTGTCTTGAATTGAGCCAATGCTGATATACTCTGGATTAAAAAATAAAATAAGTAAGAGCCGGAACAAAGAAGAAAAAAAAAAGATAAAAAGATTTTCTAAGTCCGTATATAGTAATGAAATAACTCCCAATGAAGAAGAGTGTTTTAATGCGCTTTTCATGTACTCTTTGTGTGTGCAGCTGGATTGTTTCTTTAGGCTCGGTTTCATCTGCACTTGGCAGGTACTCTCTCCACACCCCCTTCGGACGCAAAGTGGGTCATTTCCTGTGGATATATTCATTACCCCTTTCCCAAACTCGATCAATGGATGGGGGAATATTTTACGAAGAGTTGTACATTAAAATAAAAATGTGCATGCTGAATGGGGTTACAGTACACTTAAAGACTTATAGAAACCTTTTAATTAATAGATCTACTCATTTCGTAGACATAAACGGAGACATTCTCGAGATCGATAATGAAAAAAACCAGTGGAGCCGTGCGAGGATTTCGCAATGTAGTCTAATATTTTTTAACAATATCTAATATTTTTTTAGATGCAGGTTTAAACTTCTAAAGAAAAATTAAAGATAAAAAATATCTGCAAACATGAGTCAAACCAGAATGGCATTTCCGTTGATTCCATCAAAATTGCAGAAAAAAACGGATCAAAGATAGCAAAAAACACACGCGAAAAAAAAAATCTTATTTTAACTGCATTAGAAGATGATGTCATCCGCCTCTTTAAAAACACCTTAAAATGACTGTCTTTATGACGTCATACTCAAGATTCTTTTAGTGAAATATCGTTGTTATAGAGTGTCAGAGGAGATCCTTAGTTGAACACGAAGTTAGAAGTTTATGTTCTCTATCTTGAAAACGGCATTCTTATTAATTCGTAAGAGAAGGAAGCAAAGAACCATTACACATTTCTCATTATGCTCCAATTAGTAGTCCTTCATAAAGAATTTAAAGCATTACACTGGGCTATATTAACCAGCCTTTTCAAAAGCTCGAAAATGGCAGCGACTGTTGTAATGGTAACAGAGTTTTTCCAAGACATTTTACGATATTACGTTAATTTTAACATTCAGCTAATAAGATAAATTAATAGCAATAATTAGTTTAATTATGTGCGCATATTTGAGATATTTATAATCTTTACAGGTATTACGAATAACAGTTAAGAGACTAAATCAGTCATGCGAAAAAACGCGCAAGCTAATGTTAAATCTACGGGAAGGTTTTTGGTAGATTTCTCGCTCGCATTTTAATATTTTTAAATGCTTTTTGGCATAGGATAGCTGAGGTCGATCTCTAACGTTGTTAGTTTTTCCTTTTTCGATTTTGGTTCCAGTTTTTTTTTTATATAAGGATACTTTCGCTTTCAGAACCGGTTCCAAAATTGAAAATGTCCGCTTTTGAAAAAACTTCCAACTAAATTCAAATAAACTTTTTTACCAAAAATAGAACAGACTTCAAAAACTACTAAAAAGCGAAAAATAAATTTTTAACCAAAAATAGAACCGACTTCATAAACTACTAAAAAGTAAAAAATAATTTTTTTTCGATAATAGTTAATAAGAAATTAAATTAAGAGCATTGTATTTACCATGCATATTATTATATTTATGTACATTAATTTGATTTTTTGGAGTCTGTGCTAGCCAAGCCAAATTAAAGCCATGTTACCATTTTTATACATTTCATCTGATGTTATAAATGTGCATTTTCAAATGAGATTAGCAACTATACGTCGACAATCATTGCTTTGGAAATTCGTTAATCATTTAAATCATTGTATTTTCTACCATTTGATGAGTTATGTTTTTTTTTTTTTTGTCTCGTATTTATGTAGATATAATTTTAACGCGTGTTACGATTTATATTGGGTATTTTGTTTTGAATTTTGTACTTGGCTTGGCTGGCACAGACTCCAAAAAATCAAATTAATGTACATAAATAATATGCATGGTAAATACAATGCTCTTAATTTAATTTCTTATTAAGTATTATCTAAAAAAAATATTTTTTACTTTGTAGTAGTTTATGAAGTCGGTTCTATTTTTGGTTAAAAAAATTATTTTTCGCTTTTTAGTAGTTTTTGAAGTCGGTTCTATTTTTGGTAAAAAAGTTTATTTTTCGCTTTTTAGTAGTTTTTGAAGTCGGTTTTTTTTTTGGTTAAAAAGTTTATTTATTTATTTATTACTTTAGTGATATCCATATTTACATTAAACCATATTGTTGCTAATATATTTTTAATTTCACGCTAACCTTGGCAGTAGACTCGAGTACGGAAGATAAGAAAAATTATCATTATTCTCATCTAATGTCTTTAAAGCCTTTTATGATATTTATATTTACATTAAACCATATTGTTTCTAATATATTTTTTATTTCACGCTAACCTTGGCAGTAGACTCGATTACGGAAGATTAGAAAATTTATCATTATTTTCATCTAATGTCTTTAAAGCCTTTAATGATATCTATATTAACATTAAACAATATTGTTGCTAATATATTTTTTATTTCATGCTAACCTTGGCAGTAGACTCGATTACCGAAGATTAGAATCTAATGTCTTTAAAGCCTTTAATGATTATATTTATATTAAACCATATTGTTGCTAATATATTTTTTATTTCACGCTAACCTTGGCAGTAGACTCGATTACTGAAGATTAAAAATTTTATCATTATTCTCACCTAATCGTCTGGGATAATGTGTCATAATCGGGCTGTATACTACAGTTTTGATAACTGTGTAACTCACTGATTTCGGAGCTTATGCTTAATGTGTACTGATTTTTACGATCCGTACAAGATAAATACACTGCGCCAACAATGTCACCTATAATACTATTTGGAGTAACCCCTTTCTTTCTTTCTTTCTATATTATCACTCTATAGTTAATATTATGTAGTAGAAATATTAAAAGACAATTGCAGAAGCATTTATATACAACTGTATTGTATAATATAATATAGATAATTAGATATTTTAAAGGCAGTTTCCAACTAGTGCGCCACAGGTGATAAATCGCTAAATATTTTCTGTAACTCGTACATTTGTATGGGATTTGAAACAACGATGTATTTAATTATGCGCCAATAAACGCTCGTCAAAATATGCCAAACTGCTGTGAAACTGCAACAATGGAACTTTTAAAAGATTCAAAAGTAGATTTGTTGTGGCATAATTTATAGTTTTTATCCGTATGTATTACATTTATCCAATTCACAATTTTATGTAATTTTCCTTTTCAAATTTGGCAACACTCAAAAGTTTTAGTTTAGATCTTAAAAAGTTTGTTCTATGGAAATAAATACGATAAGTTAAAGCTGATTAAAATATGTCAGTCTTTTTATTATTTGCAACATGAAAGTCGTCTGCCCAACAACTGGTGAACCGGACGTAGTAACTCTTGTTAATATCCGATTTGCTTAAAATTTTGTATATACGTTCATTGTGAAAAAGAGCTCATTTGTTAAGTATAAAGACGGGGGGCAGTGGCTAATCCCCCCCTTTTAATTTATTCATGCAGAATTATAATCCGATAAGTTAAAGCTGATTTAAATATTATGTCAGTCTTTTTTTTTTATTTGCAAATTCACGTAACAGAATATTTTATGATATTAAAGGAAAGTCGTCTGCCCAACAAATTAACTATTTTTAAAATGCTTATTAGGTGCGTATACGTAGCACCTATAGTCGTCGTTTGGTCCGTCCGTCTGTCTGTCTGTCCGTCCGTCTGTCTGTCTGTCTGTCCGCATATAACAACGCAAAAACTACCCAACCAAATGGTTTCCAATTTAAAATATATTATCTTTGCAGAATTTTGTCGAGACATTTCAAATTTTATTAAAATCGAATCAAAACTTTAGGAGATATTAATAAAAATATTTATTAAGAAATTTGATTTTTTTTTTTTAAATCGGTGCTTACTTGTTATAGGAGCTTCCTAAGTTGAATCGTCAAGCGACCGAGATACTTATTTTATGACAGAAATTAATCTGCAGACGATATAATTCATTTCACAGAATTAAAAATCATCAAGATCTGAATATTTATATAACTAGCTGATACAGTGTCTCACAAAAGTGATGGGACACTTGTGCTTTATGAAAAGAAACTGCAATAAAATAAATAAACAAACATGTGCAAAAATTTTTTGGGTGTGTTTCATATTTAAAGTTAGTAACAATTATTACATAACATACAATTTGTCAAAATATTAAAATATTAATTTAGTAAAAATACAATTGTTCAGAACGGAGCAAAAAATGGTTCACATAAGTGATGGGACACTTACTTTTCCATCAAATATTTATCCAAAAATTTTACTTTTTAAAAGGTTTTAATATTTTGTTGGATTTCCTTTTACTTTTAAAACATGATTTAATCTTTTTGGGATGGATTCGACTAATTTTTTTGTGATTTCTGGAGTGATTTTACGCCATTCTTCTTGAAGCACCGATTTTAGTTGTTGTTTTGAAGAAATGGTGTGTTTGCGAATTCTTGAATCCAATTCTTGCCAAATATTCTCTATGGGATTTAAGTCTGGAGATTGTGGTGGTGTTTTTATTATTTCAGGACAGTTATATAGCAGCCAGAGTCTAACGTTCAGAGCAGTGTGCTTGGGGTCATTGTCCTGGTAGAATTTAAAATCGTTATGAAGGTTCAATTTTCGTGCTGAAGATTTCAAATTTTGCTTTAAAATATCAATATACTTGTACTGATCCATTATACTGTCAATAAAAACAAGATTACCAACTCCTGCGGACGACATACACCCCCATACCATAACTCCTCCTCCACCATGTTTTACTGTTGGTACCAAGTTCTGTTTGCGAAATTCTTCCCTGGGTTTTCTCCACACCAAGATTCTACCGTCAGAACCAAATATATTAAATTTACTCTCATCAGCAAATATAACTTTATTCCAGCAATCAGAATTCTTATTTATGTTGGATTTTGCGAAAGCTAGTCTGAGTTTTCTATTCTTTTCACTTACGAAGAATTTTTTCCTGGCTACTCTACCGTGATATCCAGCAGATCGAATTACCCTTCTTATAGTCTCAGGATTAACAATTATTCCATATAATGCTTGTAAATCAGCAGCAACTTTTGAAGCACTATTTCTTGGATTTTTTTTAATATTTCGAACGATAATTCGCTTTATTTCATTGGATAGCTTTGATGGTCGGCCAGGTCTTCTTTTATCCTGAATCATATGATTCTTTTTATATCGTTTAATGATATTGAAAACTGTTGAACGACTCAAGTTAACTGTTTCAGCAGTTTTTCTAATAGATTTTCCACGTTCAATATGCAAATTAATAACTAATTTTCGAATTTCAGGCGAAGTTTCTTTTCGTTTAGCATTCATGGCTACACAGAGCTAAAAAACACAAAAATTCCAAAACAAACTGGAGAGAAATACTGCAGACGATTTTATAAATTATTGCCAATTGCTTTTAAGTAAAAATAAAACCCCAAAAAATATTTTTATTGCTTATTTCAGACGATTTTTGTTGCATATATAATGGTGTCCCATCACTTATGTGAGCTATTTTTTGCTCCGTTCTAAACATTTGTATTTTTATTAAATTAATATTTTAATATTTTGACAAAATGTATGTTATGTAATAATCTTTACTAAATTTAAGTATGAAACACACCCACAAAAAAATGTGTACATGTTTTTTTTAATTTATTTGATTAGTTTCCTTTTGTAAAGCACAAGTGTCCCATCACTTATGTGAGACACTGTACATATATATCTGAATATTTATATAACTAGTTAAGATATTTGTATGAACAGTGTCATAAAATATATATTTAACTAGCTGTTTAACCCGTTCTACGCACGGGATATCATGAATTTAATTCTAAAACGTGCGTACGAACGCACCTCGTTTGTAACGTTTGACGTACAATTTCCAACTTGTTTTTTTCGTTTTTGTTGAATTTCTAAAAAGTACTGAACCAATTTTCATAAAATTTAAATGGGACCAATTCGAGAGTATTCTCTTTAGAATTTAAAAAAAAAAATCACATAAATAGGACGCATAGTTCCGGAGTAATCGGTGTACATACATAAAAAAAATACCGTCGAATTGATAACCTCCTCCTTTTTTGAGTCGGTTAATAAAAAGTAAAAACTAACAACATTAGAGATCAACCTCAGCTATCCTATGCAAAAAAGCATTTAAAAATATTAAAATGCGAGCGAGAAATCTACCAAGAACCTTCCCATAGACTTAACATCATTAGCTTGCGCGTTTCTTCGCATGACCAGCGAAGGCTCCTAACCCATTTATGCCTAACGTCCCAATTTTTAGTAAAATGGACGCTTTAGTAAAATGGGAAAAAGTGCATTTCACATCACTTTATTTTTTAGTACAAATTTGGTGTCTCATTTTATAAAGGAGTTCTCGATAAAATAAGCCACCAAATTTCTATAAAAAAAAAAGTGGTGTGAAATGCACTTTTTCCCATTTTACTAAAGTATCGACGCTAGGCATAAATGGGTTAATATAGAGCTTACTTCTCGTATTAAACAACTGTATTTTCAATTTTCATAATTAATTCAGAAGTCTTGTGCGGAATGTTAACAATACACTAAGAAAGAGAAATGAGTAAAACCTTCAACCCAATAAAATAAGTTGTGTCATTTGAGCATTAGTTACTTGCTTAATAACGTTATTTCGATAACTAAGTTAATTTCTTAGAGTGTGTTTTATCATTACATTCATACTCATTTCACAGGAAAGAGAACATTTTTAAGTATCCTAGAATAAGTTATTTACACATAGAATGCATCATTTAGACATGAAATGAAGAATGAGCCGCTCGATAGCTTCACGAATGGAATAGTAACAAAATGAGAATGCATCCGCAAAGAAAATGGCGAGAAATAAAAGCCTATTCTATAAACTATAGACACAATTTTTTTTTTTTTTTTAACAGTCATGTTACTTTTTAATTAAATCATAAGTCTATTCAATATTTCTGTACTTCTGTGTTATAGCGGTCCCCATAATTACTATTATGCCAAGATTGCAGTTACGATTTCGCTAAGATCGTATGAAAGTTTATACATGGCTCGTATACGCATGCTCATATATGTGTCATGTACTTCATTATATACATATTATTTGAATCTTATATGTTATATGACATATATACAAGTCACATATATGTATTACTAAAACTGGGCAATAACCATCACGAAATGTTATATACATCCTATATTATTATAATGTCATCTATTCCTTATAATTTGGCAATAAATCTTGCTCGCTTGGCGATTGCTCCTCGGGGGCCGCTATAACACGAAAGTATTCACATTTCTTTCAAAAGATGCACTTGCGATAATACAGGGTGGGCACAAAGTCTTGCCCTGATTATAAATATTTTTTATTATAATTAGACATAGGGTTGTGTTTGGATACATTGTAAATACGGTTATAAAGTTTTTAATAAATTTGAACATGTGTTGTGCTCGCTTGGTAGCTCGAAGAGTGTCCAACGCGGTATTCTACTGCTCACCCAGTGTTCGCTAACATGTCTTATGTAACAGTACACACAGCATCTTTTATCCTATTCTTCAGTTTTTCAACGTCAGAAAACTGGTAATGCAAAGACTCTGTCCTTGATACATCACTAAAAGAAAAAATCAAGAGGAGCAAGATCAGGAGAGTGTGGAGGCCATCCTTTCCAATCCACCGGCCCGGAATTTTTTAGTCTAGAAATTCACAAACTATGTAACCCCAGTCAGGGAGTGTCCATCTTGTTTATAAATAATCAATGGTTGAAAGGAGGATGTCAAGTCGGTTTAGCTCTGAAGCGCGCGGAGGCTGATGGGAAGGTCGACGTGGTAACTTCTTGCAACCCTACCACTATTGGCAAAGACCCCTATGGGTGTGGCTGCGTAAGGGGGAAAGGGAATAGGGCGTTGCCTGAGGATTAAAACTCTACGATGGTGGCACTTATAAGGGGTGATTGAGGCACTCGCAGAATTAAAAAGGGAAACTTGGCACGGTTGCAAATGGGGAAAAAAATCGATCAAACGTTAAAATAAATAAGAAAATATCGAGGGAAAGACGTGCCAAGCAAGCGATAAGTACTCCATACTAGTACGCCTCCTGCTTAGAATTAGTTTCGGTAGTAAGTACTAGATAAAAAAAAAAATCCGGTGGCAAACTGACAGCAGGGAAGATCCTGTGTAAAACACCACCTATGCTACTTCTGGTTACTTCCTACTTATAGGGTTGAAACGAACATTTGGCGATAACTAAAATACTGCGTCGACATTCTGCGAACTACCAAGGCGGCACACATTGAAAATTCATGAAATATGAGGTCCTATTAATAAAAACCTTATAGCAGTACTTACAATGTATCGAAACAACCCTATGTCTAATTATAATAGTTTTCGCACAATCAATATTTATAATCAGGGCAAGACTTTGTTCTCACCCTGTATATCTTTGAAAAAGAATGAAAAGAAAAAGGAAGACATACATACCCTTTTATTTGATAAAGTGAAAAATCTCTCCGTTCGCCCAATTTTTAAGCCGATTACCAAGCAATAAAACTCTGGAAGGAAAGAAAGATACCATTATAGAAAGAAAAATAAATGAAAATCATGAGAATAATACAATTTTTTTTTAAATATAAGTACATTTCTAACTACTTTTTTAAATGTCAATTGGAAAGTATGACTTTGGAAATTCAGCCACTACAAAGGGCGATTCCACCGTTACGTGTGTGACTTTTAGAGAGAGTGTTTTTTTGCAAGTTGAGACAAATTTAGAAGTGAAATTATTTAGATAACGTTTTACATTTTTTATTGCTATTACGGAACACACAGAGAATCAATTTTTGTAGTGACACATTTAGTCTAAAGTAATTACTATTTTTTCCCCTTTAGTCTAAAGTAATAACTTTTTTTTTTTTAAATAGTAATTATTTTAGACTAAATGTGTCACTACAAAAATGATTCTGTATGTGTCCTGTAATAGCAATAAAAAAAAAAGTAAAACGTTATCTAAATAATTTCACTTCCAAATGTGTCTCAATTTGCAAAAAACTCTCTAAAAGTCACACGTAATGGTGGACACACATCATACAATTCAAATACAACTCACCAGCAAACTATTGGAAAAGATTCCTTTAATCCGTAACTGAGACCTCAACTGTGTCGAGACATTTTGATGCAGAAGACACACTGTTTCAGAAATGTCCTTTGCACGAAAATTACTTTGAAAGTTGACTATTTTTTTTTTTTTTTTTTTTTAATTCTAAGTTGAATGTTAAAAGTACACATCTGTACAATTTCATATTTTAATTGGATCCATCCATAAATGCGGTGTCTGAGACCGCACGTCACGTTCCCAGTTGTCAGTGCCCCAGTAAGGGGTTTCAACTTTCATGGAAATTAAATTTTTATAGTGTGTAGTGTAAAATTATGGTTAAATAGATTTCTTGTTTCCAATTTGCTGCCCATCTAGCCCGGATGTGCTGGTATAAGTCAGCGCGGCGGCAGGTTTCCGACGTAATATGTGACCAAAAAAGAATTTTTTTTTTAATACCTGAGGCAATAAAAAACATCGAATTATTAGTTTTTGAATTATTTTTACTCCCTTCCTAAAACGAAAAGAAAAATCCAAAATAGGTCAATTTTTCTCCGCCCGTCGTGAACGTATGTAATCCCTTAGGACACTTCGGGCCGGGGCCTAGGAAAAGTCATTATACAATCCACCCAGTATTCAATTCAAACGCCAGCACCTTTCAAGACCATCGATAAAAGAAAACAAAACGAACGTCGTGAAAAAAAAAACGAACAACATGAAAAAAAAAAAAACACTATCATTTATACTTCAGAAATATATAAATAGTTACTTTCAACCAACGCTTTAATGGAAATCCAATAAAAATTCTAAATTTGACTTTCAAATTCAAAATCGAAAACGTAACTTGCTGAGGCGAAAATGGCAGAAATATCTTATTTACAATGAATAAAAAAGATCACAATTCGATGAAAAAAAAAATTTTTTACAAGATTTTTTTTTTTTTTTTTTTTTATGAATTATTTTTCATTTAGAGGACATAAAAAACATTTTTTTAGGCTTATGCGCACTTAACCCTTTAACGGATAAAACACTTCAATTGCTAAAATGTTGAAATTAATTGATTGACACCGGAAATTCTGAACAAATTTATTTGTATATAAGAAAAAAAAGCGATATTTCACATATATAATAAATGGAAAACATTTCTATTAAAATTGTGCTGTCATTGTTGAATTTCGTAATTAAAATTTTGTGGTTTCGCAGGAAAACCAATGTACGTTAAATGGTTAAAGAATTGTTTTCACTTTACATGAATATGTTACAAAACAAATAAATGATTTTTACTATTAAAAATTTAGTCTTTCAGTCTCAGAGTCTCCACGGAAGGTTTTGATGCGGGAGATGTAAGGAATGAAAACAGCAGAATGTAGCTATTATGAATATTTAAATGTAATATTTCAAAGAAGAAATAAAAAATTTCCAAGTGAAAATAAACCCTTTCAGAAAAGTTTTTTTTCCGAGCATTCTCTAGTGAATATCAGTGCAATGAGGGTCGGAAACAATCCCTTGAATCTGGTTTTAGTTTATCCTTGTTTAAAATTTCAAAGCAATTGTAAATCTAAAAAGAAAAGTCAAAGTTAATAAACTTAAAAAATAGGGATAACATTGGGGCCATGCTGTATTATAACGTGTATCTATCAAACGTACCCTATTTCATTTTATGCAATAACGCTACCCTCACAGAAAGCCACAACGTGCTATGATTTCCCACTGCAGTCTAATATTTTTTAGCAATATCTAAATATTTTTTAAATTCAGGTTTAAACTTCTAAAGAAAACATTAAGGATAAAAATATCTGCAAGCAACATTAGTGAAGGCCGAATAGCATTTCATTGATTCCATCAATGTTACAGTGAAAACGGATCGAAGATATCAAAAGGGTGCGCGCGAGGGAAAAAAAAAAATAACAACAATCCTATTTTAACTGCATTAGAGGATGACGTCATCCGCTTCGGGAGAAACACGGGACAAAGAGAAATAAAGTGAATACATACATATAAAATATAATTTCATTTAATATAACAAAGCATACATTTTAGGTTACTTGTGAAATACTACTGCTTCGATCGATGGATGCTGATGGATTCTTCTAAATATTTGAATTTCGCTTTTTAAGCCAAAGTATGAAATAAACACGTGCAGATAGGTCCCACTTTATCTTTTTTGCACTACTTATTTTTTTCAATTCCTACTATTAGCTCACACTCTCTATATATTTATATATCTTGTTCCAATTTTCAATCGTTAATAAAATACTTTTTATTCATCCACTCAAGTTCAAATACATTTTTCTAAAACTTGTAGTGGACGACACTGGATGTTAATACAGTTTTTTCAAATATTAATTAATTCATTAAATTAAATTAATTAATTTTAGTTTTATATATTCGTTTCTGTTCAAAAGTATAGACTCACTCCATATTTATAGTCTCTTTCGTCTGCGCGCCGCCTTGATCTTCGTCCCTGAACAGCCCCATTATCTTTTTACGCGTGAAGGTTTTGCTATGGTACTTTATTGTGAAGTTTGGCTTTTTTTAAATTGAATATTTGAAAAACGGCATAATCATTAGATTTGGAATTTATATCAAGAAAAATACAATTTTTTTACCTTTAACGCAGTTTGTCTAACAATTTTGTGAGAAATACTTTTCGAGCTATTAATTTTTGGTATTTTAGCTATTTATTTTTTAATACATTTCAAAAATTTCTCTTCTATAAGATATTTAGCAGGATATAAATTTAGGAATAAATACCGTCAGTAGCAAAGCGTGTAGATCGCTGGAATTTTTTTTTTTTTTTTTTTTTTTTTTTTTGACCTAAGTAGGTGACTTTAATTATTATTATTTTTTAATTACTTGTTATGATTATAGTTAAGCACGATATAATGCGGTATTTTATATTTGTGGCAACATTGATTTGAGAAGAGCCTTTTATTTCAATTATGAAAACAATGCCGATTTAATTTTTTAATGAACTGCAATTTTTAATCAAAACACATGTTTCAATAAAATGCGGTGTACTATGTCAGAAGCTGGTTCAAAAACTTTTCGAATGGTACCTCATTCGTTGTTGCGCGTTTTGTAAATGCATAGAAAAGGGAATATTGACAACATAAATAATATATATAAGATGAAGGGCATTAAATTCAAATTCTGATGACCATAACACAGTTTTTTTTTTCTTTTTTAAGTTCATAAGACTTAGAAAAAAAACGTTCAAAATAAGAAAATGTAATGAACACTAAACAGAAATAGTTTTGTAGAAAAATCTTGGACACTGTCCAATCTCTCCCGCATGAACAATTGAAAAAAGCAAAAACAAACCGCGAATGCACGGAATTTAAAACTAAACAAGAAAGGCCGATTTCTATAAAATTAGTAAACAGTACGCCATTCAATAGAAAATCCAACAACGATTAAAGTTCTAAATTAAATTTATACTCAAAATTACCATCCAAATAAAAAAACGCGGTGGCAAGTTCTCAAGAGAGAGAAAGAGACAGAAAAAAAATCCCTGCCGGCTCGGCCTACAGGCACAGGCAGATTTCGAAGACGCAGACCGTGGGGCACATGTTTGTTGGAAATTGCGGCAGAAATGACTTTTATGCCATGATGCGGCAGTTGGGCAGCAGTTACTTCAAAACCTAACTTGTTTGCAGGCGGAGCCGGCAGGGATATTTTTGTTTTTAATTTTTATTTGCTATAAGGGTTGGCTCTATAAAAAACTTGTCAATATAAAAGTTTTAGATAATATTAAGAGGATTAATAATAAATCCAAGCGGATTTGATATCTTGTGAATGGACAAAGTTATGATTTTTTTCTTCTTCAACCCCCCCCCCCCCCCCCTTGGGGCCATTTTTAATATCTAAAATCTGTCATACCTAAGTTTTCGGCCCTTTTCCTTGAAGTAATAATAACTTTCAACGGATTCGATACGTATCATAATTAAGAAATTATGGTTTTTTTTTCTGTTTTCACAAAAATCCCCCCTTTTTACCCCCCCCCCCCCCTGGTTCGATTTTGCCCATTAACGAACTTGACCGAGATTTTATGCCCCTTGATTTTATGTATCCGTTTGGAAGAGAATTATGCAGAATTTTTACAGTTTTTACAGTCCATAAAAAAGTGACATAGGTAGATATATAGATAAAATTTTGAACTGGGGGTGGTTTTGGGTTTTGGGAGTCATGATCGGCGTAGATGTGCAAAAAATTTTCAAAAATTCCAACTTAGGTGAGAATGTAATAGGCAGTATTTCTTCCGAAATCTACCTAAAAGGGAGGTATTTTTTTTATCTTTTAGTTCTGTAATATTATACTTAAAAACAGATATTTTTTAACATAAAAAATATGACTAAAAACATAACGTTACTTGATATAACTTCTTGACCCATTTCGATAATCAATAACACAATATCTCTTTTATTTGTTGTTGAAGTGATTAAATCATTTCTTAGCAACTGTTTGTTAATTCAAACGTCTTAAACACAATAACTAGTCCTACGCGGGTCGGATTACCCGAAAATTTCACTTAAAGCCAACCCAAACCCGACCTATTTCAACCCGAACTCGAAATATTCGAACAAGAAAATGAATCCACATTTTACAATCCATTATGGAAAAATAGTCTACACAATTGTATCTCGAATATCAATTTTATCTTTCTTTATATAAAGCTGAACACACACACCCCCATTAATATTCAAATGATATTTTTTATTATTATTATTATTATTTTAATATTGGACCCCCCCCTTTTTTTTTGGGGGGGGGGGGAATCAGTCAACCCGAAAACTATTGAGAGTCAGAAAGTCAGAAACCGACCAGAACTCAAAACATTTGAAGTCCACGCGACTCGCTACGTGAAAAATTAGAGTCAAACAGGCATTCAGATCTAATTAAAGGCGTAACTGGAAATCAAATAAGTCTTGCCGAAAACAAATATTTTTTTCTCTTGTTACAAAAGAACAGAAAGGCCTAAACAACGAAAAAAAAAATAAATAAAATACACCAACTCAATCTAAAAAGCACAACTAATGATATCTCACCATTCCCACACTTGATAATAATCGCATACAACAGACATCTTTATTTCTAATACTAAAAGAGAATCGCACGCGAGCTAAACAATGAAAAATTTATGAACCCATAAATACGAAAATGCTTTCCACAACACGTTACATAACAACATTTCGGAATGTCGGCCTAGAGGGAATGCAAATACTAGTTGCCTTCTATGTTGTCGAATCGAGAATGGATTCATTCAATCGATGAGTTTCGAGCAGATATATACATTCGAAATCAATCGTATAGGGTCGGTGATTTAATTCATTTGCGAACATATAGGTTCGTCGCAAGAGGGTTACGGTTAGGTATGGGATTAGAATAGATTCTCCCTTTCGAATTTCTTGCTTTTCTCGCAGTTTATGGGCGATAGGTTGCCATATTATAAACTAAGAGTAATCTCAATCAACTAATAAAATGTCCCGTCCATTTTTACTTTTTTCTACCTTTACAAGAAGATTGACATGACATTACATGAAAATTTTCGACTTCCGGTTTTCGACGGATTTATACGTTTCAAAAAGGTCCTGAACACGATTGGACTGTTTTTAGAAAATAGTCTGTCGGCTATCTGTCTGTCTGTCTATATGTGACAAAATTTTTGTGGGGGCTCTATCTCAAGAACTAATGCACGAAATTTAATAAAATTTTAGATTCAGTTAATCCTTGATATAATCCTTGATATATAAGTTAATCCTTGAGTGTTGATTAGTTTTCGGTGAAAATCGTCCACTGCTACGTTGCATTTTTCGCGCTTTCCGCACGCAATAGCTCTATCTCTTATTTTCATCAAACTTCAGATTCAGTTAGACCTTGATATAAATAGACGCTGATGACGTTTTGGTGTAGATATCTCAACAGGGGACGCTGCTCAACCACTTTTTGCATGATTTTTACGATAGCTCTATCTCAAGAACGAATGCACGGAATTTCATCCAACTTCAGAATCTGTTAGATCTTGACATAGATAGATGCTGCTTACGTTTCGGTGTAAATAGCCCAACAGGTGGCGCTGCTATGCTACTTTTTTCCTTATTAACACGATAACTATCTCAAGGACGAATGCACGGATTTTTAATCCAACTTCAGATTCAGTTAGACTAAATATCATAACAGGTGGCACTGCTACGCTGCATTTTGCATAGGATTTACACGATTTTAGCAATTGTCATGTCTCAAGAACTAATGTTCGGAATTTAATAAACCTTCAGAGTCATTTAGACTTTGATATAAATGGGTGCTGATCCTTTTTAATGCATGCGAAACCTGCGTGAGATAGAAGAAAGTTTTGGGATTAGCACATCAGACTAACTTATTATTAGCATATCAAAAATATTTTTACTCGTTTAAAACAGACTACTTTATGGCATTTTTTAGTTCATTTTTGTTCGGAAACGCATGAAATTGGCAGGCGTATTCAAACTTTGTAATCGAAAGAAGTTTTCCATTCTTTAGCAAAGGCAGAAGATCGTTCAGAAAATAATGTCAAAGTCGGCGTTTTGAACCAAAATCCGGATGCTTCAGCGCGAAAAGGAGAAAATCGTGTGTCGTCACATGATACGAATCGCTTATAAACTCGATAAGTTATTTATTGATTAAAAATATGTAGAACCCATTTCGATTCCAAATCACCTCAATAGTCAGGCTTGCCCATTTTATACCTTTGCGTTTGAAAATGTCAAAATGTCGCGTTGTTGAGCAGGTCAGTTGAGAACCACTTTAAGGCGTCATTGGGAAGGTGCGGCGTGTTGAGACTTTTTGATGAAGAAAACTTGATTTTTCCCCCCCAGGAAATTGAATATTCAAATGACCTATTCTGGACAATTCCATACAACTATTTAAATAAGAAAGTTTAACACCAATAACGATCTGTGAGACCGCTTCCCCTGTTTACGTTTCACCTTTTCCCTACTCCAATGCTGGTTTAGACCAGGGCCAAAAAACAGGGATAGAGTTGCAAAAACACCCGCAGGTTTTGAGAGACGAAACGGAACCCTGGAATTTGGAGAATACCGGAAAAAGTTTTGAAGGGTTTTTTTTAAAAAAAAGGTAATTTTTCAATTCGAATATTTATTTTTAAAATTTAAGCATTTCCGGTACTTTTTTTATTGTGAATTCCCAATACTTACGATTTTGCACTGTAAGTTGTTATAATACTCATTAGCTTTATTAACACAATTTGAATTGGTAAGAATTTGAATGGGTCTTTAAAAATTAAAAAAATGTTAAAATAACTGGCATATCTACTATTTAGGCATGCTCTATACTGCTTTTCTTGAGAGTTGCATTGTATTTTTGCATTGATTTCTTTTAGTTTTGTCCATTTTCTTTTTAATTTAATACATTGCGGCCGATTCGGAGAACAGATGAATCAATCTCTCGTCTGCCTTTCTCACTCTTTATTTATCGATGATTAAAATATCAAATCACTTATGATATTAAAAATGTCTCTTACTTAATATTTCTACAGCTTAAGCATTATTTCGTTAGGTTTAATTTAAATTGCGCTATTTTTCTAAATTTATTTTATTGGTTTTGTTTACATTCACAAAAACTGAAAGCCTTAAAGAAGTTACAAAATAATAAATTAGAAATTTTCAAGCTTAAAACTTTCTGAAAACTCGCGGGAATTTTTAAAATTTTCCTCTAAAAAAAAACCCGGTTTATTCCTGGGAATAAACCCGGATTTTCCACGCCTTTGCAACTCCAAATAAGGGGCAGCAAACATGATAGAACATTCAATAATTATATAAATTAGATATGTACAAAAGGTTGAACCTTCTGATAAACTCGCTACTAAATTTCCTACTCAGTTTGACGAACATATACCCAAAAGAAGATTTGGTACAAAAAACAAATAACTAAATTTACGCTAAAATGTCATCGAATTTGGACAACCTGAAGTAAAGATGTATTCCTTCATTTTACACTTCTTGCTAGGCGAAAGAGCAATACTTGATTAAAGAATTCATCCAAGATACTGGCAGCATCAACACGCAGTCACAGGTACGAATGGATTCAGTATTTCGGATGTTATCGTGATGACAAGATTTGCAATATATATAGATAGATAGATACAGACACAAAGTGCTGGTCGATTTCTAAAGAAATCTAGCTAAAAATCTTAAGATAAACATACTGACGGAGAAGCCTTTTCACCCACTAATAATCTCCACGTGTTGTGAACGATGGAAAGAACGCATCGAACATTATTACTCAGTGCATACTTGTAAACATCGCAGCGAAAAACACGAAATGTTAAAAACCAGACTCTAATTAACTCTAGTGCCTCAAGTGATAACCGCAGCTGCTAACCAAACTGAATATAACCAGATGGACCTAATGTCGAAACTAATCAACCCAGAAATACTCCAGACTGTCCCTCTTCAACCTTCAACTGATACCGCACTTGTGAACTTAATATAAACTTTTTCAGTATGTAAGATGTAACTGACTTGTAAAGACGTCCGAACGAATGTGTATATATATATTAAATTTAATGTAAAACTGGAGCATTTATAAGCAGACTCCAAACGCGAAATAAATGTATATATGTAGCCAAGAAAGTGAATAATATTATATTCAAACCAAAATGGATATCTACTTACTACATGCCAATTTGTGATTTACTACTAATATTGTTTCTTATCCCAAAACAGTAATACGACGATGATTCAAAAGGATAAGTATTAGGATATTACTGTGGATATAATTCTTAGCGCGATGGTAAATTTCAGGTAAGCTAAATTAACTTTTTAATTTTAAAAACAGAAATTGCACAAGTTGTGACTTGTTAGTTGCTAAAATCAGTGTAAATTGTTTTAAACTCATAAAAAAGTTAAAATCCTACATGTTTCGGCTTTAAACCCAAAGTCATCCTCGGGGACGGAAACAACACAAACGACTACTGACCTTAAATTTCGACACGAGAATATTGAAATCAACAGCTTGGGAAAAAAAAATAAAAATAAAAATAAGCTGGCGCCTTCTGTTGACCACAGCGCGAAAAAACTTAAACTATGAATTAACATGGGGGGGGGGGGGAGGGTTAAAAATGCATTCCATAAACTAGGTATGTTGAAAGAAAAGTTACCATTACAACTATAATCCTTCCTAATTTTAATCTCTAATGATTCCCTAATAGCGGCTTTAAATGGGTTATTGAACCTATAGATAATTCTTGCTTTCTCGAAATTAATTACAATATCATTATTTTTAGCGTAAAACTGGGAGAGTGCAGTGGATAACTTTCCAAATTTTATGTCGTTTTTATGCTCTTTTAACCTTTCCAAAAACTTTCTTTTAGTCATACCAATGTAAAAAATTATACTATTATTATTTAAGCTAATGGGGATTTCATAAACACCTGCGAATTGATCAGGGGTATGATCAATTCGCAGGTGTTTCGACCCCTGATCAATTCGCAGGTGTTTATGAAATCCCCATTAGCTTAAATAATAATAGTATAATTTTTTACATTGGTATGACTAAAAGAAAGTTTTTGGAAAGGTTAAAAGAGCATAAAAACGACATAAAATTTGGAAAGTTATCCACTGCACTCTCCCAGTTTTACGCTAAAAATAATGATATTGTAATTAATTTCGAGAAAGCAAGAATTATCTATAGGTTCAATAACCATTTAAAGCCGCTATTAGGGAATCATTAGAGATTAAAATTAGGAAGGATTATAGTTGTAATGATAACTTTTCTTTCACCATACCTAGTTTATGGAATACATTTTTAACCCTCCCCCATAGTTAATTCATAGTTTAAGTTTTTTCGCGCTGTGGTCAACAGAGGGCGCCAGCTTATTTTTATTTTTTATTTTTTTATTTATTCATTTATTTTCCAAGCTGTTGATTTCAATATTCTCGTGTCGAAATTTAAGGTCAGTAGTCGTTTGTGTTGTTTCCGTCCCCGAGGATGGCTTTGGGTTTAAAGCCGAAACATGTAGGATTTTAACTTTTTTATGAGTTTAAAACAATTTACACTGATTTTAGCAACCAACAAGTCACAACTTGTGCAATTTCTGTTTTTAAAATAACTATTCAACAGTGTAGTATCCAAGTGGATTTATATTTTTACTTGTAACTTTTTAATATTATCAAAAGATGAAAATGAAAATATAAAGACTGATATAACAATTTATAAGAATAGAAAATTATTATGCTACCGAAGGTTCTAACACATACTTCGTAACCAGGGCCGTACAGAAAGACCGCGGGCCCCGGTAATATTTTCAATGCGAACCCCCACCATAAGCCTGATAAAATAAAACCTGCTTAGACGAAAACGTACAGGAAATTCCATTTTAAATAGGTTTTTTCGTCTTAAAAGTTATAAATGCATGGAATTTTTGTGGCTAGACCCTGATTTTTCTCCGCTTACAGCAGAACTCCGTTATAAACAGCCTTTACTGCATTAGAAAATAAATAGGTTGGATAGTACTTTTTTAGAAAATCTATATAGTATTTTCTTACAATTTTATTATTTTTCTTTTACAGTAGTATTACAGTTTACGATGCAATGGTAACACCTTTTCATATAAGGACTTCTATAGAAATTAAAATATTGAAAATATAATTCAATTTTAATTCAATTCATCAGTTAAGTCGCCGATTTTCTGACGCTATTGCAACTTTTGCTATTGTATTTTACAATTTAGAAAATACTAGTTCTATAAAACATAAATAAATAAATGCCTGCATCTTTGCTATGGGCATTCAGCTGATTTTTAATAAAAGCTGGATTTTGTTTCGAACGTAAAATGCCTCCTGAGCACCCCCTCCCCCTTCTAACCAGTCCGTAAAGACGTTCAAGCAACTTCTGACATTTGAATTTTATTATTTGTTAGTTATTTTAATTAAAATTTTTATGTAAAAAATACCAGTCTACTTTTTCTGTTATTTATTTAAAAACCAGTACCGAAAGTCGGGCCCCCTAGGAGACTCGGGCCCTAGTAATTTGTACCGGCTCTACCCCCTTCTGCACGAGCCTGTTCATAACAATTCTTTCAGGTTTAAATTAAAAATGAAGGAAATGGATTGAAAACTTCTCTTTATCAATTTATTTTATGAAGTATTAGGAATGCACCTTACAATTTCCTCAACTTACGAAAACTTGAAATTTTCGTGTTTGAAATAAAGAAACGACATCCACTCAACCTAAAAAGCACAACTCATTTTATCACACAACTTGATAATAACAATGCGCATACACAACAACTCTCTTTGTTTCGACTAATCATGAAAAATGTATGAACAAACAGACAACACACGATAATGCTTTCCGTAACACATTACAACATTTCGGAATGCCAGCCTTGAACATATATAAAGGGGAGATAAACATACGGAATGCAAATAGTGAGTGGATTTGAACCGAAAATGGGATTCAATCGATGATTTCTCCAGCGAGCAAGCTACGTATAATGACACATTCGAAATCCACCGTGTGGTCGGCGATGTGTGCCAAAATAAACATGTTTCATTCATTTTCGAGCACAGATGTCGGTCGCAAGATATTCACGGTGTTGGATTGTTTTTGGAATATCTTGTTTTTGTTGCACTCATCGCGTTCGATAGATAGTTACGTTTAAGGCTGTTAATCCAAAGGGCCTACTTTCAGACACAATTTTTTTTTCAATCATTTTTGTTCGGAAAGGCATGAAATTAACAGGTATTCTTATTCAGAAACTATGTAATCTAAACACGTTTTCAATTTTTAGTAAATACAAAAGATCTTTCAGAAAATACTGTCAAAGTCGGTGTATTGAACCGAATTTCCGGCAGGGTTGTAAAAAAAAACACGGGTTTAAAAAAACAGGCCGGACGGATACCCAGACAGCTACCCACTACAACCCTTAGCGTTTCGAAGAAGGTTGTACGCTCAACGGTATGGTTCGCCAAGCCGAGTAGCCTCCTTTAGGCATTAAACCCTTAGGGTTGTAAAAAACCCGGGGTTTTTTAAAAACACCCCGGGCGGGTAGCTGGGCGGATACCCGGGCAATTACCCACTACAACCCTGATTTCCGGTCGTGAAAGCCAGAGAAGGAGACAAACATGTTCGTCAAATGACACGAATCTCGTAAAATAACTCGAGAAATAATTTATTTAATAAAAAATGAAAAACTAATTTCAATTACAAATCACTTCAACACTCAGGCTTGCCAGTTTTATGACTTTGTGTTTAAAAAGGAGTCAGAAAGTTTGCCAATACAAGACAATGTAAAACAAGTGGGTAAGTGTGATCGAAGATCGCTCAAAGGGTTTCGTTTAATATTCCTTTCAAAACACTTTATCATTTCTTTAAGAAACCCAAATAAATTTCATTTAGCAAAAAAAAAGTCATGTTTTTTATAAAGTAAAAATTTACCGATCTATTTTTTCGTTTTCTCGAATATCTAAACCAGCCCGCTATTATATTCTGGCATAATAATATCTGCCACGCGAACTAAATGTGATATAAAAAAATAATTTCAAAATTAAACATGTTGTACACCTTCAAAATGTTAAAATATGCGAATATTTCCATAATTGGATTTTTATCATGATTTCTCAAACTCATATATATTTACTATTCTCTATTACTCATACTGATACTCGCTTTATATTATTCTCAAACGTTTGAAAAATTCGTTAAAACCTCCAATAGGACGTCATATTTTCTTTTTAATTCTCTAATGACGTGATATTAATTTGCTTTGTGCACATACACATACTCATACTCCTTGTATTATTGAGAATTCTTTGAAAATTTCCGTTATATTACCGAAAATCACTAGCATATGCCACCGTCAAAAATGACGGAAAAGTGTTATTTTAAGTTTCAAACGTTGTCAGATTATTGGCATATTATTTCATTTAAACAGATGATATAAGTTGAAATGTTGCATGTGTTTTAATTGGAGATCCAATTAAAGACTTCTAAAGAAGAGAGATCCAAAAGACTTCTGTAATGTTGTCTTACTGTCATCTTGTGCTATACGCGATCATTCCAAGTGGCAAGTCATTAAAATCACCCTCAAAAACTGTGTTTGCAAAATTCAACCTCCAGAGTAAGAAAATATGCTTAAAGAACATGTGCAAGAAATTCGGTATGTAGTAATATACCTTTTAAGGCGTCACACTGTATCTATATGTGTTTGTAAAGGTAATAACGAAATATGTTTTTAACGATTACTGATAATGTATTTTACTGACACTATAAAAGACATTTTAAGAGGAAGTAGTAAGTTTATACCAAAAGACTAAAAAACTAAAATTAATAATAATACCTGGTATAGTGAAATAAGATTTAAATATATCACCGAACGCTGAATACATTACACATACAAAAGAAACCGAAATAAACATTTTAAAAATGAGTTTCAGAGAAAAAAAAACAATTCACAAAACTGCAAATAAATCTGAAGTATGAATGCTGGTTCCGAATCTATTTGAGATATTAAAACGAGTCATCCATAGATTGCACACTGAATCTGAATTCACTGGAACGTGCAGCCATTAAATAGTCACAGAATTAAACATAACATACGTTTGAAATCTATATATACTCTAAGAAACTCATTGAAATGACGCTATGTATATATTATTATAGGACGGAATTTAACATGTCCAAAGACCCTTTTCATACAATTACCAGATGATTCTCGGAGGAAATTGATACAGCATTACTTGAATAAACTTTCCAAATAGGTGGCCTATTTCGAGTGCCTATGTGGAAATGGAGCGGTATTGCATATTACATGCAACCTATTTAATAAAAGTCCAAACCGTTAGTTGAGTCAGGAATTCCTTCCAAGTTCCCCTAGAAAGGCATTAAAATCCAATACATTTAAATAATAGAAGTTTTACACTATCATACGACATTTTTAAGCAACTCTTTTTTCTGTAAATGATTAATAATTTAAGGGAGTCTCCTATATCTGTCAATGTAACGGTTATGTCATGTGCTTTTGTAAAAGTTAACGTGGTTTTTGATAGTTAAAATTGACGAAGAAACCTTTTTTATGCAATTGATTAATCTCCACGTGCAGCGAACGATTGAAAAACATGTTAAAAACCAGACCCCAATTACCAATAAGTACTTCAAGTGCCGCAGCTGAAAAACATAGTGAACAAAACCAGAGACTGTCGAAACTAACTAAGTGGAGAGATACTGCAGATCTCCCTCCTACAATCTACAGCTGTTTGTCCCGCGCGTGTGCACAGAACTCAAATAACATTCTCCCTTTTGTTTCCAAAATGTTTCCGAGCAGTTAATACGCTCTTGTATATATATGATGTAAATATATTTAATATAATGTAAAATTGGAGCACTTATACGCAGCCTCCAAAATGCGATTTTAAACATGTACATCTAGCCAAGAATTATATTATATTCAAAGGAAAATGAATCTTCTGTTTATTTCACACAATTGTCATTTTCTACTAATACTATTTATTATTCTTCCAATATAAGTGAATCAATGGATCAGATAAATATCGCTACAACACTTTGGATTACTACTGTGGGTATATTCAGCGCATAAGGAAAATCTCAGGTAAGCTGAACAAACTTCTTTAACATATCAAAAGATGAAAATGTATATTAAATTTGAAGACTGATTTAACTATTTATAAAAATAAGAAAATTTATTACGCTACCGACGGTTCCCCAACAAAAATGTCACTGGTTGGGTATGTTTTACTGCTATATTTCTCTTTTAGGTAGATTTCGTAAGAAATACTACCTATTACATTCTCACCTAAGTTGGAAATTTTGAAAAATTTTTGCAGATCTACGCCGATCATGACTCCCAGAACCCAAAACCACCCCCAGTTCAAAACTTTATATATCTATGTCACTTTTTTCTGACCACGATAACCGGAAAAATTCTGCATAAATCTCTTCCAAACTGATACATAAAATCAAGGGTCATAAAATCTCGGTCAAGTTCGTTAATGGATAAAATCGAACCAAGGGGGGGGGGGAAATGGGGGGGCTTTTTGTGAAAACAGAAAAACCATCATAATTTCTTTATTATTATACGTATCTAATCCATTTAAAGTTATTATTACTTCTAGGAAAAGGGCCGAAAATTTATGTATGACAGATTTTTGATATAATTAAAAATTGCCCCAAGGGGGGGAAAAAGGGGAGTTTTAGATGAAAAAAAAATCATAGCTTCGTCAATTCACAAGATATCAAATCCGCGTAAATTTATTATTAATCCTCTTAATATTATCTAAAACTTTTATATTGACAAGTTTTTTATAGGACCAACCGTTATAGCAAAAAAAAATTAAAAAACAAAAAAATCCCTGCCGGCTCCGCCTGCAAACAAGTTATTTTTCGAAGTAGGCGGTTCCAACTTCCGCATATTTTCTAAACTGATACATAAAATCAAGGGGCATAAAATCTCGGTCAAGTTCGTTAATGGGCAAAATCGAACCAAGGGGGGAGGCAATGGGGGGGGGGGACTTTTTGTGAAAACAGAAAAAAAACATAATTTCTTAATTATGATACATATCGAATCCGTTTGAAGTTATTATTACTTCTAGGAGAAGGGCCGAAAATTTATGTATGACAGATTTTTGATATAATTAAAAATTGTCTTAAGGGGGGGGGAGGGGGGTTTTAGAAGAAAAAATTCATAACTTCGTCAATTCCCAACATTTCAAATCCGCTTAAATTTATTATAAATCCTCTCTTAATATTATCTAAAACTTTTTTTTGACATGTTTTTTATAGGACCAACTCTTATAGCCAAAAAAACAAAAAGTTTGGTTTAGAAGTATGCGGTTCCAACTGCAGCATCATCGCAAAAAGGTCATTTCTTCCGCAATTCCCGACAAACAGGTGCCCCACGGTCTGCGTCTTCGAAATCTACCTGTGCCTATAGGCCGAGCCGTCAGGGATTTTTTATTTAACAATTCTTTATTCAATACTTTTTTGTATTTAATAATGTATACTACACTAAACTATACTAATACACAAATACACTATATTCATTGATGTTTGCACATATGTTCAGTTATTCAATATTTGTCGATTTTTATTCAATTTTCGTTAAATTTGACTATGTCATGGATCGGGCAATTTGAGCTAATAAATTGGGCTCATGCCTATTTACTCAAACAGAAATCAATTACATTTTACTTATATTAGTGGAATATTGCCCTTGAGATCTATAAAGTTCCAATTGCTTCTTGTAATAATTTTCACTTTCTGCACATTGGATTTTTTCTCCACATATCTTTAAGTATTTTTTCCCAATTATTTTAACATTTTTGGATATACGTATGTACTGCATTATAATTATCGGTTTATCTATTGTCGATTATTTATGAGATTTAATGGTTATTATTAACAAAAGTTTTATTGCATTCAGAGCAAGAAATCTAAGTAAATAATTATGTTTAGAAGATAAATTCAAATTATTGTCAAAATAAGAAATTGGTGAGTATATTTTAGGTTCTAAATCCAAATTAACTTTTGTCTGTTTGACAGTTATTAATATGATTGGTTCATAAATAACCAGTAAAATTAAAATTAGGAATGTCTGTTGTTGATGCAATGGGCAAGACCTATTGCATCATAAGACCACATTAATCAAGCCTTCTACCCAATTAAAAGTAAGTTCACGCCTATATTTGATATTTGATCACCCTCTGCTGGAGAATATGAGAAATGCCAAACAAAAACAGAGAGCAGAGATTTTTCAGGTGCTTTTTAGCTTTTGAACCTTTTCTCCATCTACAAACTCTTACCGGAAATGAAGGCTGCTCGGCCGTCCTGAAAATATCTAGGCTCAATATAGTTAGGCTCAATAATCCTAAATATGAACCTGTAAACTTTTAGACTTTCAAACTTATCCTGGGTCTGACTTGGAAAAGGATCATATTGTATTTAAAAAAGAACAAAGTCAGATCCCAGGAAAATACTTTATTGTTAATTATCCACGACTACACCAAGAGATAAAAAACCTGAAGGTGTCAGGTTTTGGAATATATTTCAAGAGAACAAAAAATACATGCCAGTGATGAATTCATTACATATATATATATATATAAAGAGCGAAGAAAGTAGAAAAGAAAAAAAGCAGACTGACAATCCGCATATCGCACCACTGTTGTTAGCAGCAATGAATAAGGGTATGGCATTGTCATCCAATTTTACCAGGCAGCACCATGCCAGTCGAAAATTGTTGCGGCAAAATTTACGCGACTACAAAAATTATTAATTACATTTTATAAAATTAAGAAAGATATGCAACTTTAGAATAGGATAACATTTAGTGCCGTGTTCACATCGCAGCGATTGGGGAAAACGCCACATATTGCCAACAAATAAAAAAATATAAAATTTTCTGGCCTATTTTTATAGCTTGCCATTTTTTATTAAAAATCCACTCACCACTGACTAGTGGATTTATATAATTCCCCGATTAATCCTAGTCATGAATGCTAAAACTCCAAAATTTTTGGAGTTTGGATGGAATTCGAAATAATGCCATGTTCGCTAGGTTAATTCGTCGTTGGCTATAATAGAGTTTAATACAAAGTATTATCAAGTTTAAGTAAATGGTAATTTTCGGTGATTAACCTTCTAATCACATTCAGTAGATGCAGCTTTTTGGAAATCAAAATGCAAAAAATAGGCAGGAGGAAAATATATGGCCATTACAAAGTATAGTTAAGGTTTAAGGATGTTTGAAAACAAATACGTTTTTCGGCGCTCAACATTGCGAAACTGTCTGACACATTTACATATTCATTTTTATAAGTAAAATCATGAAAATTGGGTGCACAACTGTTGAAGTGATTTGAAATCGAATTGCGTTTTTCATTTTTCGATAAATATATTATAAATATAACAGTGTTCCCCGATGGCGATTTTTCCGGAACTGTCATGTCTCGTAACGCAAAACACCAACTTTGACACACTATTATCTGAAAGATCTTGTCAGTATACTAAAAAAACAAATGCTATGATTTCACACCTGAAGAAGATGATTCAAAATTTTCATGCCTTTAAAAAAAAAAAAAAAAAATAGAAATGACTTCGAGAATGTTTTAGAAAATAGCGAGTTTGGATTTGAGAACAGTCTTTTAAAGATATAAATAGGAATGTTATTTTCTATTAATATCAATTTTCTAACACACGTTTGTTTCACATCCTAAATTCTAGGAAAATTCGACTTACAAGGGAACCACGTTTGGTGCAGCTCGCACCTGGCATCCAGACCTGGTGCATTTTGTAGCCCTATACATAAAAGTTTGAGAACCGATCAAATTTCTGTGTTAAAATCATATTTTATGTATTTTTTTATACTTTTAATTTTCTATTATTGGATTTTTAATTGTTAATTTCACGCCAAAGGCGAGTGAAGTCGCTCAATAGGGCGCTACGAAACGAACAGGGTTGCAGGGGGGAAATTTTACGGTAAAGCCAATTTCGCGCCGCCAAAAATGCAATTATAATGTTGTCATTTATCAAAATCAAATTCGTAAGTTCTTGAAGGAATTTTTAAACATTTTTCAGTGTTTAATACTTATTGACTAATTTGTATTTTTAACTGCTTTCTTTATATATAAAAAAAAAAAACATATGTCATTACTGACCAACTTATATCAAGGTCTAACAGAATCTATAGTTTTATTGAATTCCGTGAATTAGTTCTTGAGATAGGACTATCGCTAAAATCGTTTCCATCCTGGAAAATGCAGCATAGCAGCGCCACCTATTGGGATATTTACACCATAACCTAATCAATAACTTATGTCAAACGTCTAACAGAATCTGAAGTTTGAAGAAAAACTGTGCTGCTCCGACAAGTGGTCTCGAAAATTGCATTTTTAGAAAGTTATGCTGCTGTCAAATAAAAAAATAGGATTTTAACAGAAAACTTATAGGGACTATACTATAACTATATATATAGGGACTAACCCTATATATAGTGACTAAACTATAACATAAGGGATTTAAAAGGCACTAGGTCTCAATGCCAGGTACCAGTTGCACCAAAAGTGGTTCCCACGCTAGAAAAATTACCTATATGTCAAATAAGTTGTCATTTTGCAACTGGACGAAAAATGTGCTCTACCAACTGAGCCATCCCTGTCGAATCTGGAGGACCTTATTCCTCATAGCATCTGGTCTGATATTTGAATCAGCTCAACAGAATAAATCGCAGGTGATTTGGAACGCCAGTAAACGTTGGATAGGTGATTACACAAGATTAATTTGAGCACAATTATTCAAATTGGTAAGGAAATCATATAAGTTGTCATTTTCCAACTGGACGAAAAATGTCCGGGCGAGGAATCGAACCTGGGATAACTTGGCTGAAGCTGCCATGTTCTACCAACTGAGCCATCCTACTTGTAGACCACCGAACTTGGTAGAGCATGGCAGCTTCAGCCAAGATATATGTATGTTTAGTTGACATATGTTTAGTTGATAAGAATGCTTCATATAATTAAAAAAAATTGATCAAAGTTGACATTTTTATGCAATTGCCCTCATGCCTCGAAAAAATTTTTAGATTCTTATCGCTATATGATTTCTTTACCAATTTGAATAAATTATAATTCAAATTAATCTTGATATGTCAAATGCTTTGACAAACAAATTCAATACAGTAGGAACAAAATACAAAATTAATAAATAATAGGCTAAATTTATTCGAGAAAAATAAAAGTCACCTCGAGACTAAGTTAATGTAGTGGCCTAAATGGTGGATGATGATACAGGTAACAAAGGAGTGACCTTGCAAAGCAAACATGACATGAACAAACATAATTAAGCGCTCCACCCTAATACGGACTCATTATCACTAAACCATGTCATAAAAAATAAAGAATGACAGAAACACGCTATGTCATAATATAAAACAAATGAATAACGAACCGAACCACATCTGTTACAAAGTATGTAAAAAATAAAATAAACACTAACAACAAAGATGATTCATTTGTGACGGAATGACATTTTCAGTTGGAGAATTAATATAGGTGAAGATTCCCAAAATTTGGAAGGAGCCAGTGGCTCCTAAAACAAAACAATCTAGTGGCCACAATTGAGAAACAATAGTATAAAAACAATAAAAAACTAAACAAAGCTCAGGAATTCAAAGTCGAAAGTAATTTATATAGTATACACACATGTACAACAAAATTTGAATATTAATTAAGTGTAACATAAATCTTAAATCATGTATTCATGTACAGTCAGAAGACAAAGTTGGACAAGATACGGTTTAAAAAAAAAAATGTATAAGCTAAACAATCATTGATTGTGGGGAATATTAGAAAAACAGTACTTCTTATTTTGATTTTGCCATACTAAAGTACATATAAAAGAAAATCTGAATGTGTGAGATTATTTTGCACTATAAAAATCAAAACACACTTCAAACATTTGTTTTTCTATAAAGAAAAATAATTTTGTTATGTGTTTTGGTCGATTTTTAATATAAAAATTTCACGATGGGGAGACTGGGAATACCAGAAATTGATCACTTTTAAAATCACATGGCGACTCGCGACCATGAATCTGCACCTATAAGAATTAAGTTAAAGCAGTTATCCTGAAGCTATTTACAAATGAAAATTGACTTTTCAGTTCGCACAGGACTGTTATTGATTAAAAGATTTAAAAAAAAAATTATATATCAGACAATTTTTTTAACTATTTTATTCTTTCATTTCTGAGTCATTTCTTATTGTGTGACGGAATGACATTTTTGCTACCATGACTCTAACCTGGTATTTAAAACTGGAAACTTTTGTAAATTAAGAAGCCATTCAGTTTTTAAACTAATACCTATCTTAAATAGGATGTATAAGCAATATAAAATTATAATTTAGAGCAACCTACCAGTCCTAGGGTTATCGTTATTAAGTGTCATTTGATCGTAACGGAATGATTGAAAGTTTCTTAAACATTTATTAAAAGAAAATAGACTAACTATAAATTTCATAACATTTTTTCAGAATGATCATAAAGAAATTACATTATACTAGATGGAACCCGTCAAAACTTGACGGCAAACAACTTGATAGTACCATAAAAATAAAATTCATAGCTGTTTTTAAAAGTTTGAAGTTTTTGAATTGAAGAATAATTCGAATAAAATAAGAAAAATTATTCTGTCCACAGCAGGGATCTCATATATTCTAAAACCCCGAATTTAAAATTTGCTGTTTGCAGCTAACGATTAATAATACATAATTTTTATTTAGTAATTAAAACAAAATATTTTTGGGCGTTAAATTTTACTTAATGATACAGTATTCCAATTTAAAAAAAATACAAATTAATTATATAACTTTTCCTCCTGAATTAAATGTGGCATTATTAAAATGAATTATAGCCAAAAAGTAAGAAAAATAATTCTGTCCATTGCGGTGATCGAACCCACACAATAATCGGAACTGAGAAGAAACTCGACCACCGTTTACGCATTTGAGTGTGCTCTAAAACTGATTAGGTTCTCGATTTAACTTTGCGCATGCGTATTGGGTACGATTTCATATGAATTTGACAACAACAACAACAACAAAAAATCCTTTGCTTTTAAATATATAGATAACTATTCGCATGTGACAGCTTTTTCAAAAACATATCAAGCCTGATTACGTAGTTTATTTTGCATACATTGTTATCAAGTATACATTTTTATTATCAAGTTTAACCCTTTAACGCTCATTGGTTTCCCTGGGAAACCACAAAATTTTAATTACGAAATTCAACAATGACGGCAGAATTTTAATAGAAATGTCTTCTGTTTATTATATATGTGAAATATCGCTTTTTTATTATATATAAATAAATTTGTTTATAATTTCCGGTGTCAATCATTTATTTCAACATTTTATCCCTTGAAGTGCTTTATCCGTTAAAGGGTTAAGACTATTGTAAACCATTAAACGGTTTACTACATGCATTCATTTATTAAGAAAATACAAAATTAACAACAATTGCATTCTTTTTCACAGTTTTTTTCCCCCAAAAAATACTATTGTACAAAACTGTAAATATTTTATTTTTTAGCTATAACCTAAATGTTTTTAATCTAAAACATAAATTTGAAAATTTGGAAAATATTTCAATATATTTAACTTAATTTATAAAAATTATTTTTAAAAAATCGATCAAAGTTGACATTTTTATGGAATTGCCCTCATGGATTTTTATGGAATCTTGCCTCGAAAGTTTGCTCTTTTAAAATAAACCAGTGGACCCGAGCGATGATTTCGCACTGCAGTCTAATATTTTTAAGAATTATCTAATATTGTTTAGATGCAGGTTTACGCTTCTAAAGAAAATTTAAGAGGGGAGATCACGTTGAGCAGCTTGAAAATGTCAATAATTAAACTAGTGCGAAAAACTCTGTAGTTTGAAAACCAATGAATGAAATACAACAATTTTTTTCTGTAATTTCACACATTCTTGTAGTTAAACAAAAACACTCAAATTATATACATTTAGCAATATTAATTAATTAAATGATAACGACAAAAATGGCTTTTTAAAAGTATAAATATTAAAATATGCATTTTGCGTGCAAGATCTTAATATTTCACTTATTTTTACTTATACTACTCTATTTTACACTGAACTTAAATTTAAAAGTATGTTGAAATTCATTAGCATAATTAATGGCTTTTATAATAATATTCACAAAATTTACCAAAAATTTTAAATTTAATTTTTCAATACAAAATTTTCTATATCAAAAATCAGACTAAATTTAGGTTCAGCCTAAAAGTATACATGGTGCGCACAATGCCAAAAAACACTGTTTTGAGAAAAGAGCTTCAAAGGTAACTTTAAGCATGACAGGACACGGCTTTTTACAAGATATATTTAGCTATAACTTCTGTTCTAATTGGAATTTTTGTAAAATTATTTTTACAGTGTATTTGTAACATTTCAAGACATCCATGCTAATTTTTTTGAAAAATCGATTTTTTAAAATCTTTAACGTGATCTCCCCCCTTAAGGAAAAAACCTCTGCAAACAAGCTTAGTCAAGACAGAATATCATCCCATTTTTTGTTTTGTTTTTTTTTCGTCTAAGTTACAGTGAAAACTGATCGAAGGCAAAAGGAACACGCGAGAGAAAAAAAATATTGTTTTATATGCATTAGAGGATGACGTCATCCGCTTCGGGAAAAACACGGAACAATGAAAAATAAATTGAATACACAGAAAATACAATTTCATTTAATATAACAAAGCATACATTTTAGGAAAAGGGCCAAAAATTTATGTATGACAGATTTTTGATTTCGTTAAAAATGCCCCCCAAGGAGAGGGGGGGGATAGGGGTTTCAGAAGAAAAAAATCCATAACTTCGTCAATTCCCAAGATATCAAATCCGCTTAAATTTGTTTTAAATCTCCTTAAAATTATCTACAACTTTTATATTGACAAGTTTTTTATAGGACCAACTCTTACGACAAATAAATAAATAAATAAATAAATTCCCTGCTGGCTCCGCCTACAAGCAGACGTGAAAACAGAAAAAAACCCATAGCTTCTTAATTTTTATACATATCGAATCCGTTTAAAGTTATTATTACTTCTAGAAAAAGAGCTAAAAATTTATGTATGACAGATTTTTGATTTCATTAAAAATGTCCCCAAGGAGGGTGAGGGGGGAAATAGGGGTTCCAGAAGAAAAAAATTAATAACTTCGTTCATTCCCAAGATATCAAATCCGCTTAAATTTATTATAAATCTTTTTAATATTATATACAACTTTTATATTGACAAGTTTTGTATAGGACCAACTTTTACGGTAAAAAAAAAAAAAAAATCCCTGCTGGCTCCACCTACAGGCAGAGGTATATTTCGAAGTGGGTGGTCGCAACTGCCACATCAGGGAAAATAGGTCTTTCTTCTGCAATTCCCAATAAACATGTGCCCCACGGTCTGAGTCTTCGAAATCTACTTGTGCCTGTAGGCCGAGCCTTTCGGGAATTTTTTTTTATATAATTGTTGAGCACGATATAAGGCGATATTTTCGTGGAAATATCTGATTTAAAAAAAAAAAAAAAAAAAACGTTCATTTTATTTATGATTCATACAATGCCGATTTAATTTTTAATTAAAAAAAACATGCTTTAACGAAACGTGAGAGTACTATGTTTATGTTAGAAGCGGATTCCAAATCCTTTGGAAATGATATCTCATTCATTCTTGTGTGTTTTGTAAAACAGAAATGTATATAGGATCCTAAACTTTGTCTTGCATTTTTAGGGTCCCAGTCAGTAGTGCCCACGCGACATTGTGCCGACCCTGGGCGTAGATATTCCATTTTCACTGTGAATATAAAGCAGTGTTTAAGAAAATTTCTTCCCACAGTTATTTGAATGAAAACAAGTTGGAAATTGTACGTTAAACGTGACAAATGAGTTGCGTTCGTATTATAATTAGTTTTGCAACGTAAAAGAAAAATCATCGTATTATTTCAGTGAAATGAATTATATCGTCTGCTATGAGCGAAATGAGGATGCTTTTTTTTCTTATTACGTATGCCACGTTTACAGATGAGATTTTTTTTTTTTTTTTTCGAAACCAGACAGCGCTGCAAAATTCACCCTGGAGATCTTGCTTTACGAAGGATTACATACATGGTGTTATATTTTTAGGACTCATAATGAACGGATCTCTTGTGTTTTTTTTTTTTTTTTTTTTTTTTTTTTTAATGGAGATATTCGGCTTTCAACTTAATTTCCACTGAAGTTATCTCAGAATCTATACATATTTGAATGTAACTCACCCCTCAAACAATTTTTTGAATGATCTTTCTAAAAATATAACTTATGCAATTTTATTCGAAAACATAATTTTGAATAAAAATGGCCTCCTGTCTTATGAAAAAACAAATGGTCAGACCGTCAGTCACATAATTTGCGTTTATATTATTATATAGATTACGTATGATAGGATTTAATAGAATGAAGAAAACTATCTTATTAAGTTTTGATTCGATTTTCATAAAGTGTGAAATGAGGCAACAAAATTCTGCAATAATTATATATATTAAATTTCAAACCATTCGGTTGGGTAGTTTTTGCGGACGGACGGACAGACAAAACGACGTCTAGGTGCTACGTATTTATATAATTACGAAGGCACCTAAAAATGAAACGCCTTTCCTATGTCTTTCAAACTTCTGTTGAGTTCGACGAGCATTTAATGTTAGCTTTGAAAAAGGACTTTAACAACATTTAATATTTCATCAATGTTATTTTGTTGATGAGTATTTTATAATTACCCTTTTGAAGTATTTTTAAAACCTTTTATAAAGAAAAGTGATTTTATCAAGCAGAAATATAATTGTTATGGTAAAATTTGAAAAATAATTTAAAAAACAATAAAAACTAAGAAAATTTTAAAGCCACGACTAACTGTAAGAGTAATCTGTATATCTAAAACGTTAATTTTAAAATAAATAAAATGTCACGACCTATGTAAAATTACAATAAAAATGACTATTTAATGAACATGTTTAAAAAATATATAAATATATTACTTAAAATCTAAAGTCTTTTCAAACTTTGGTTGGTAACTTGAAAAACGTCAAACGCCAAAAAAATTTTAAACTTTTTTTAAATAATAAAAGTAACTTTTTAAAAAGTTTTAATTTGCTTTTAATATATGTTGAAACATCCTCTTCGAAATATAACTTTAATAATAGTGTCGCTACTTTATTGTCCGTGGTTTCTTTCTTATTGGATTTACAGTCGACTTACGCCAAGGGTTGATTCATGCAAGAGTGATCCTGCTTCCAAAGTTTATTCTTTTAAAAATAAATCTCAAACTTTGTGTCGCAGTTTTAGGGTCACTTCACTCGTATGTCTTCGCTGCTTCTGAAGTGTTAAAAAGATTTTCTTCTCAACGATTATTAGTGGAGAATCTGAACTCCGCCTTTACCGTGCTTTTCAAGCTTTGGTTGATATTGAGATCGACGAGCCGCCAATGTTGGTTTGTGAATTACGACTCGGGAGATGTTTTTAATATTTATCCAATGTGATTTTGTTGATTTCGGGCCTAATCCTCTTTAATATGTGTAACCCTTGGTGGTATGGTGTGTTTAATTAACACACTTTATGAAATTTCATTTAAGTACTCTTTTAAAACTTTCTTTATTTTGCATTTGCAGTGGTCGATACAGGCTTTTTAGCTCACAGGCTATCAAAGCCTGAGAGCTTATGTGCCCGCCGGTTCTGTATGTACGTACGTATGTATGTATGTATGTATGTACGTAACGCGATAACTCTTGATAGAACTAACTGTTTTACTTTAAATTTTGTTTATAGGTTCCTTGTGATAAGGCGCTTCCCTGATTAGTTTTGGAGGTTCATTGGTTAAGCATAAAGGGGGGAAACGGGGGGCTAACCCCCCATAATTTAGATAAATGGGTTTTTCATGCAGAATTATTCCATTTTCTTTCAATTTTGTATATAGGTTCATTTTGATAATGCGCTTCTCTGAATAGTTTTGGGGGTTCATTGGTTAAGTATAAAGTGGGAAAGGGGGGGCTAATCCCCCCTTAATTTAGATAAATGGGTTTTTAATGCAGAATTATCCGATTTGCTTCATTTTGTATATACACTGCAAAAAAAATTGCTGGAATTCACAGTATAATACTAGCACTCCAGCTGCCAGTATTATACCGTAAAATCAACAGTAAAATAAGCTGTAATACACTACCGCGCAAGCGCGGCAGTGTATTACTGCTTATTTTACTGTTTATTACTGTTGATTTTACGGTACAATACTGGCAGCTGGAATGCCAGTATTATACTGTAAAATCAACATTTTTTATTATTATTATTTTTTTTTTTTTTGCTGTGTAGGTCCACTGTGATAAGGCACTTCCCTGATTAGTCTTTGGGGTTCATAGGTTAAGTATAAAGGGATAAACTGGGGACTAATTCCCCCCTTAATTTAGAGAAATGGGTTTTTCATGCAGAATTATCCGACTTGCTTCAAATTTTGTATATAGGTTCATTGCGATAAGGCGCTTCCCTTATTAGTTTGCTGGGGTTCATTGATTAAGTATAAAAGGGGGGACCGGCGGCTAATCCCCTCTTAATTTATTGTCTATTTCTTTATTTTTCGAGGGGCATTATTCTTTGAAATAAGAATATAATATACAATTAATGTGAATAGTCTGTGAGCTCAATGCCCTCCGTCATTGAGCTCCGTCATTGTGGGCACTTTTTTCTTTCTTTTTACTTAGGTTCTATTTTGTGAAAAATAAGTTATTTTTGTGAAGTTTATTACATTTTTGTGACAAATACCATTTTATAAATAACGAAAGATGGAATCCAGTTATTCCAATTCGAACCAAACATTTATTAATAACTTTTTTCAAGTCCTTAAATTAAGGTTTCCTTTCGGGTGAACTTGTTTCAACATTTTAAAACGTAACAAAATAAAAATATTAATGATAGAATGGAATTTTGTGAAGGGAGTCTATTTTATTAAATGAATTTTTGTGAAGGCTCTTTAAATTTTGTCCCCAAATTTTGCCTGAATCGATCCCTGAATTGTATAAATAAACTGAACCACACTGAAACTTCCTGATCACGAAATCCTATGTTAAGCTATAGGAAAACTTAAATACGTAATTGTTCATTACCTATCAAAATAAGGCTTCCACTATCAGAAAGAAGACGTCAGCTGACGATAAGGTGCATTTTTTAAAAAAAATCCTTAAATTTTAAGTATTTAAAAAAAACTTTCAAATTTCCAATCGATGAAATTTTATCTTTTTAAAAATACTTAAAATTTAAGGATTAAAGATACTTTTTTCTTCTATGGACTACAGCAACACTTGATTAATCTATAATAATAAAGTTATATGTGTGTGCCTAATCTGCGTGCTATGTTCTGAAGAGACAGACCGCTGCATAAATATCTACAAGTTTTGGCATTAAGTCTCTGTATGTCTGAAGTTAGAAGCCATTTTTTTTGGATTTTTTTTTTTATTAAATTTTTTTCTTTCAAATCTTTAATTTTTTTTTATGCGATTTTTAGGGATTTTTCTCGTTCCGTAGCGATTTTTTTTTTTTTTTTTTTTTTTTTTGACATTCGTAAAAGGGACCCGGTTTCAATCTTTTAAACCCAATATAGAAAATTTGTTCCCTGAAAAAAAAATTTACCGACATTTTTATTGCGATTTTTAGCCTTTTTTCGTGTTTCGCGGCGGTTTTTTGACAACTTTTTTTCTGAAACTGAAAGAACTCTCCGGTAAATTTTGTTACTACCATGATTGAAGTTGGAAGAATGTGAAATCAGTTTCTATAAAAAGGAGAAAGACGATGCTGAAAATTTTAATATAATTTGGGTGGAAATAAAATTTCTCAATTTTTCCAAGGTTCGTTTTTTTTAAAAAACCGGACGTAGCCCAGACCGGTGTACGCTGCCGAAGGCAGTGGGTCCTCAACTCCAGGTTCGTTTGGGAAAAAACCGAACGAGCGGAACTGTGCTATACTTCGGGAAAGGTTAAGAAGATAGTGTGTACAAGGCTGGGATAGCCTGTTAACACCCTTGGCTTAATTTGGTTGCCATATCGGGCGACATAGCATCACTCCACTCATTTCGGCGGCATAAAAATATTTTAGGTCTGCGCTTCCAGAAACCTTATTTCAGGGATGTTTTATTGTGTGTGTGTTTTTTTTAAATTGAATTTAATTAGTTATTTAATTTACAATCTATCACAAATGCACATTACTTAAATTAAGGTAACATGCGTCAATTTTCAAGATCTTTTGACCTTAGAAAGTAATCTTGAGTATTGAAAGGGAAAAAAAAATATTATTGCAATTTAACATCATATATATAACTTTTTTCTTATTTTTTAAAGCATAATATATTTTTTTCGTTCAGAATTTGTTTTTAAGTAATACAAATATATTTGTAATCAGTTTTTGTAGGTGATTAATTCCCATTTATATTTTTATGTAAAGTAATCTTAATTTAACAAATTTTAAAATCTATTATCTTTAATCAGCCTAAAAGGAAAGGTAGGTAACAGGTAAAATTTTACTCTCATATCCAGTTTTCACACGACTGAAGAGTTAAGCTAATAGTATAGTTATGGGAAACAGGTTTAAAATTAGAAATCAGGTGGTTTTACACTTAAGGCATACACATGATGTTTAATACATGTGGCGGTCGTAAAGTTGCATTACAGCATTATTGTTGTCTATTGGTGACTATTTTCACATTGGAAGAAAAAAGGTAGAAACTCGTTTCTAAACATCCTTAAAATACGAAATGGATATCTCCAGTTATATTTATACACATGCAGACATATATATAACATCTTAATAAATAAAACCTACCAGGGATTTTCTCTAACTATGTGTATATATATATATATTCCAATATTTCTTCCTTTTTCTCCTCTCCTACCCCTCCCCCACACACATTTAAAAAAAAAAAAATACACTCGCTGAGTCGGATATAATTTGTAATGTAATAATTGACTTTAATAAATTATATTAAAAAATATTTAAAAATACGATGATTCAATATAATTTTCAAAAGTATTAATTGATTTTATGATGTCTATAGACATAACGGGGGGGGGGGGGGGGGGGGCACGAGCTCTCACCATTCGTAATAGATAGAAAAAGATCTATTCAAATAATTTTCTTTAAAAGAATGATATTGTAGCTGTGCCTTCCCACGCCCGCACACCGACCAAAAAAAAAAAAAAAAAAAAAGCGATTTGGAATCGAAATGAGTTTTTCCTTTTTTTTTTTTTTTTTTTTTTTTAAATAAATAAGTTACTTACTGAGTTATAAGCGATTCGTGTCACGTGACGACACGTTTTTCCCTTTCTCAAGATGCCGCGTTGGTAATTCGGTTTTAAACACCGACTTTGACAGTATTTTCTGAAAGATCTTATGCCTTTACCAAAAAATGGAAAACGTCTTTCCATTACAAAGTTTCTGAATAAGAACACCTGCCAATTTCATGCGTTTCCGAATAAAATTTTTTTTAAAAAAAATATGTTATAAAGTAGCCAGTTTGGATTTGAGAAGTCTTACATATTATTGGCACCTCCCCCCCCCCCCCCCCCTCCTGCATATGTCCTTGCCCATGTTTCTGTATAATGAAAGATTTTTGTTGTTGTTTGTTTGTTTTTTAATTACAACCACAGCATTTCTTAAACACATTTCCATTCATTTAATTTTCAAAAGTTTCTTTTTGTTTTGTTATTTTAAATATATTTTTGGCATACTACTTGGTATGTATTTCAGAAAAAATTTCTCGAAAAGTTCAAATCCACAAAATTTTTTTGCTGTATCTTTAATAGTTTCAAAGATAAAAAACATATATTGTGCATTTAAAACCACAATCCTTAATGTAATTATCGGTAACTTGACGGAAGTGGGGTGGAATTATCATCATTAGGTTTGCAGTTTCTCTTCAACGTGTCCCTGTTTTTCGCCAAAATTCCGCCAAGCGAAAAGATACATCTTTACGAAATATTAATACATATATATCATAACAGTGGCACATTTCAACTTAAATCAGTTTCATTTAAACGGTCAATTGTTTCTGTATTTAAAGATTTAAAAAAAAATCAGCTACAGAGAGATATTTTATTAAAATAGGCAGCGCACTACTTTTTGTCGCGGAGGTATAGAGCTCCTAGTATATTCTGTACTGTCAACTTGCTCGTTCCCTAAGTATAGTTACGAATATCTTCGGTTACCAGAGTTCCTCTCGTCTGCCTTGCTTACTTTAAAATTATGTTCAAATAAGGGTTTTTTTTTTATTCTGCTAAATAAACCTGTATATAGCACATTTGTCTATGCAGTGCCGTTAAACCGTTATTTTGTTCAAAGTAAAAAAATGATTCCCCTTTCGTGTCTATCCCCCATTTCCCCCTATTACTTCGTGTCTACCCTATTTCCGATCCCCTATTAGTTAATTAACAATGATATAGAAGTTGATCATCTTGAGTATCAAGTAGTGAATAACTACAACGAAAGAAGCGGCAACAACTGTACGTTCAAAACTTTATTGGATACGATATAATATTAACTGATCAACGGCTACAGTGCAGTTACCTCTATTAGATATTTGAAATGTAATAAAATAAGTCTTTTTGGTACTTGATGGTGCTATATCTTAAACAGAAAAACAAAAAGGTACGAAAAATAGTTCAGTAAAACTTCTGAAAACTGAATTTCTCTATAATACACTGTTTAAAAACTTGATTTAATATAGAAAAAAACTGACAGACAAGACCTTTCGTAAAAAAACTGTCTATTTTACGAAAATAATCTTCATTTATGACGAACCTTCTGTTATTTTAATAGATTTTGTCCGTAAGTTCGTAATAAATACAGATTTCCGTAAAATACAGTTTTTTAGACAGAGGTCATTTTATTATTATTTTTTTTTTTACAGTGTAATAAATAGATTCTTGCTATAAACTTACAATTTTGGACGAAAAGTAATAATTACAACAGACGACGTAAATAATTATTTAATTATTACGTAATTATTTACGACGTATTTAATTACAACAGACGACGTAAATGGTAAAACTAGGCTGCGCCGCCAGACGCCTGAGGAGCGTCCGGCGCGTTTTCGACCACCGAACCAAAGTCCTGAGGGACTTTTAACGCGCACGACCGGATTTGGCTCTCCGTATGCGCTTCGCCCGGTCAGAGGACCGCCAACTGCGGACCCTCCAACCTTTAAACCCATGTGTCGACGACGTAGGTCGCTGCGATACGCGGTGGAATTCAATATGGGAATCACCACGAGACACTTGGGGACGGGCCGGCGTCCCCCAACAGCTCCGGGGCTGGACACCCATAAGGGAACCAGGCCCTAAGCCTTAAGTCGGGTTTTTCCGACCCGTACATGCTTTACCAGAACTCGAGGGATGTTTAAACCTACAGAGGTAGTCACAGTTCCCTCTCATAGTGGATCTGACGTAAATGGTACGACAAAAATCTGTTTAAAACGAAATTTTTCCCAATCCCTCGCGATTCCGTCTTAGTAGGTTTTACAGCATTTTGTGAAATTTTTCATGAAAGGTATCGAATTTAACGATCATTTTCAAAAGTTAAAAAAAAAAAAAAAAAAAAAAAATGGAGATAGAAAATTTTATAAACAGAGCCCTGATATTTTACTTATACAGCACCAAGTATCATCTCATCTCAGTTTTCGAATAAAGAGCCAAATGCGATACAGATTCTAAAAATAGTAAAATGTCCTACTTTGCATTTCAAAATACAGTCCCAAGAAGGAGATTATTCTCCTTTTCTCCTTTGTGAAGTACAAATTCATTAAGCTAGAACTGTATCTGTATACGCCACGCATTTTAAACTGAATTCCCAACGAACAAAATAATCCATATCCGTCCGAAAGACAGATGTACAGGCATGGCATTGAGCCAAGTAACAATTATCGTTTAAGCTAATATACTTCTGTTTCCTTTCTTCTCAAAAACGTACAATGGAAAAACGCACATTAAGTAATATTGTATAAAAGGGGCACAAAATTATGCTGAACACAATGAAGGATAGGAACAGTATCATGGAGGATTTTTCTAAAGCTTTTTGCATAAGTGTACATGTGTACATGCGACCATTATGGCAAAAGCTTGAACCTTGTAACACAGACTTTAAAGCAATTCAGTTTGAGTTTAGGGAGATATAGAAATTAATTATTAATATTTTTAGTTAATAATACATCTATCAAATGCTTAACTTTTTCCATAACTGTATTTTTTTTAACCATAGGGTTGTTTTCGATCGAGAATAGACCACTTGATGGTCGCATTTTACTATTTTAACCGCTTTTAACGAAATTCTGTAACTGTAGAGGAATTTTTCTTTGAATAGGCAATAGAAATGCATAAAATCGTTACAAAAATGTTAAAGTTACAGAAAGGATAGATGCAATTTATCAGATATGAAAAAAAGCGGAATTCAAAAATGGACGTCGGATGAGAAATCGCCTTATAAAGCAAAAAATGTGATCTTCAACTTTAATTTCCGCCAATTTCCTTAAGCTTAGACATCCATCTAAACAAGAGTTAAAGCAATACTTAAATTTTCTTAAGGGATGGTCTACAAATAGAAATTGTACCAAACTTTAAAAATTTCAATGCTAACACCTAATAGTTGACATCCTATTTGGATATTTCGGTTTATTCTACCTTCGGATACCAAACGGGAAGTCAGTAGATAGGGAATGGGACTTCTGCGTCAGCAGCAGGCGGTGGTGACACCGCCTGCTGCCGAGATCAGACTATAGTGGGTGGGTGTAATAGCTAGCGCGGGGAAGCTATGTTATAGTAGGGTGGGGCGAATAGGTCTGCTATAAGAGGGGGATATTTTAGGGGGTTAAATTAATACAATTTTTAAGTGTCTTAGAGTACGAGGTAACGGTTATGGTAGAGTCCGAACACTGCGCCGCTATCCTTCTGCATTTTCCCAATGGTCGTTGTAATATGTTAAATTAGATTTTTTTTTTTTTTTTTAAAGTTAAATTATACAGAGTTAAAGACAATGAATGAACTAAACTATTACACCATCAAAACATTATCGCAAACATTTTGTGAAAAAATGAAACTAATACAAACATTAAGAACTTAAAATCGATGTTTCGGTCGGCATCTATGGCCATCTTCAGGATTATGATGAAAATTTGTATTAAGAGTCTAAAAAACAGAGTGCACCCTTTTGAACTGAATCCTTCGCCTTTTTGATTCACTTCTAGAGGATGGACTGTTTTTAGGTGCGTTCGTAATTTTATAAATACGTAGCACCTAGAGTCGTCGTCTGGTCCGTCCGTCTGTCCACATAGAACAGTGCAAAAACTACCCGACCCAGAGTTGCCAAGTCTCCCGCTTTTTGCTCACCAGTATTTTCTTAGAAAAAAAATGTTCTTTTAAATCGCAGAATGCGCCGATTAAACAAAGAAACTTTTTCTGTACTAAAATACTGGTATCCAAAAAGCCGGAGACTTGGCAGCTCTGCCAACCGAATGGTTTGACATTTGATAAATTTTTTGAATACCTTTAAAACCAAAGCCTGTAAGCTGGCACTTTATCACCCCTATTGTTGAATTTAAAATGTTATTTCCAGAAGGTATGTGTCCCTCTCTATTCTATAATCATACGGGCTTCTTTATTTCATTTTTAGGTTACGTAAAGAGTGATACAAATGATGAGATGTTATGCATCATTTTAAACTAGGCTTAAAACCAATGAAGCTGGCCTCAAAACTCGTGCAGTTGGAGGCCAGGAGAAGAGTAGTGTCCGTGAACAGTTCAAAACAAGTAATATAAAAAAAATTAAGTCAATTACTACTTAGGTCAAAGAGAAAATTTTGTTCCAGCGATCTACACGGTTCGCCACTGACGGTATTTATATCCCGCTCAATATCTTATATAAGATAAATTTATTTTCGAGAACGGGAGAATTTTCTTCCGTCGCACGCGAGAGGCTCGATCCTGGGAGCTTGTGGTTACGACGTCAGAGCTTAACCGACTGCGTTATCAAGACTTGTGAGTGAGTGCTTTTAAATGAAACTCATGTCTGAAATAAGTCGGCTGCGTGTTGATATTTTTTTCTCCCCTGTAAAACTAAAATTAATTAATTTACTTTAATGAATGAATTAATATTTGAAAAAACTATTAACATCCAGTGTCATCCACTACAAGTTTTAAAAAAATGTATTTGAAGTGGAGTGGATGAATAAAAAGTATTTTATGAACGATTAAAAATTTGAACAAGATATATAAATATAGAGAGGGAGAGTAGGAATTGAACAAATCCAAATGTTTTAAGAAAGGGATTCTCTCAGCCTTGAAATCAAACCCAGAAGTGAAAATCCATTCATATAAAAGACAATAAAAATACATAAATTTTGCATCAAAAATGAAGTCGATCGGATCATGACTTGCCGAGGTATTTGTAATCTTATTTCCACACTTCCCATTTTTCGTGACCCTGTATTTAATTCAAATTTTAATTTAAAGATATATTTTAGTTGGAAATGAGACGCAGTAAACCGTTAGTTAATATGATTATCAGTTTTGGAGTTATAGAGCATTTAAAGTTTATAACGTCATTAAGCCACGATTTTATTCGAATTGCAATGCATTTTATAAATTGTTTACGCATGTTTTATTTTCATATTTTATATTATGCCTATGTGACCCCCCCCCCCCCCCCAACGACTAGTTTTCTCTTAAACTGGTCTGTCAGTCACTTCTGGGTTTGATTTCAAAGCTGAGAGAACCCCTTGCTTAAAACGCTTGGATTTGTTTTGACACTACTCTTGTCCTGGCCTCCAACTGCACGAGTTCTGAAGGCAGCTTCATTGGTTTTAAGGCCTAGTTAAAAATCATGCCTTAAGATGCATACAATCTCAACAAGCGTATCACTCTTTACCTAACCTAACAAGAACGAAAAATCATGCGTCAAGCATAGATTATGTAGCACTTTCCAACGCTTCTAAAATAATTTTACAAATCATTACCGTTTAATAAGCTGAAAGATGACATCTAAGTAAACAATTTGGAAAACGCATAACATATTTAAAAACGTAATTTCAGGAATTTTCAATATATACAATATTCGGAAAAATATCAGAATACTTTTATGTAGCCAGAGTTGTATAATATAGACGCACGCGCGCACGCCGTGCGCGGAAAATTTTCTTCAAAATTCGGAACTTTGCAGAAAATATTTTTAGAAAAAAAAATTTTTTTTTTTTTTTTTTTTTTTTTTTTTTTTTTTTTTAAATAGCAAAAAACCACGTGGCAGAATGTACGCGACGCTGCGACGGGCGTCGCAGACTTTTTAGGGCACCTGCAGACAGAAAACATTCAGTGCTATAGTGTGTAAATTACGCGAAAAAACGGCAAACTTCGTGGAAGGATCGCGAAAAAAAAACGGCGAATTTCGTCGAAGAATCGCAGAAAAAACGCGAAATTTATTTAAAGATCGTAAAAAATGGCTAATTTCGTTGACAGATCGCGAAAAAAAACGCAAATTTAGTCAAAAGGCCGTGAAAAAACGTGAATTTCGTCAAAAGGCCGTAAAAAAAGTTTAGTTTCGTTGAAAGATCGCTGAAAAATGCTTATTTTACCGAAGGGCTACGGAGAAAATGCCAACTTTGTCAAAGGATCGTGGAAAAGACTTAATTTCGTCGAAGGATCACGAAAAAACGGTCAATTTCGTCGTCGGATCGCGGAAAACGGAGAATTCTGCCGACAGATCGCGAAAAAACAGCAAATTTCGTCGAAGGATTGCCAAAAAACGGTAAATTTCGTTGAAGGATCGCGAAAAAACGGTAAAATTTCGTTGAAGGATCTCGAAAAAACGGTAAATTTCGTCGAAGGATCTCGAAAAAAACGGTAAATTTCGTCGAAGGAACTCGATAAAATGGTAAATTTCGTCGAATGATCCTGAAAAAACGGCAAATTTCGTCGAAGGATCGCGAAAAAACGGTCAATTTCGTCGAAGAAACGGCAAATTTCGTCGTCGGATCACGAAAAAACGGAGAATTCTGCCGACAGATCGTGAAAAAACGGCAAATTTCATCGAAGGATCTCGAAAAAACGGTAAATTTCGTCGAAGGCATCGAAAAAACGGCAAATTTCGTCGAAGTATCTCGAAAAAACGGCAAATTTCGTCAAAGTATCTCGAAAAAACGGTAAATTTCATCGAAGGATCTCGAAAAAATGGTAAATTTCGTCGAATGATCTCAAAAAAACGGCAAATTTCGTCGAAGTATCTCGAAAAAACGGCAAATTTCGTCGAAGTATCTCGAAAAAACGGTAAATTTCATCGAAGGATCTCGAAAAAATGGTAAATTTCGTCGAATGATCTCGAAAAAAACGGCAAATTTTGTCGAAGTATCTCGAAAAAAACGGCAAATTTCGTCGGAGGATCGCGGAAAAAACGCGAATTTTGTATGATATATTGCGTATTTGCAGACTATTTTTGAAAACATTATTAGCGTTGCAGACACTTGAAGATAGTTCTGTCACTGGGCCAAAAAATTAAAAATATTCCCCAATTTATGTACGATTTATTTACTGTTTGCGCACAATTCAAAATTTTAAAGATGCAAAACATTGTTGTGACATTACAGACGCTTGCGAAAAGGTCAAAATATTAAGGATTGGATTGTTTCTAAATGCATTGAAAAAATTTTATTGATAAGAATTCAGCTCTTCCTATCATGGATTTTTAGTTTTATTATTATTTTTAACCAAAATAATAATTCTTTAATTAATATTAATTAATTTTAAATGGTAATTATTTTAAACTACTGTTTTTAGTTTATATCATCCAAATAATATAACACGTAATTTTATTAAACATTAAATTAATTTGCAGAAAGTTTTTGACTCAATATTTATGTGCGCAGAAAGTTTTTGGTTTTATACAAGTCTGTAATGTAGCCCTGTATATGATCTATAGATTTGTATATATACATAGGATGCTAAATTTTAGTTTAGTTAGGAAACGCGTAGCACAGTTTAAATTCTCCTTCTGGAGTTTCTGTCAATAAACGGAAATGTGTTCGCGAACTTTTGTGCTGCCCTGTATAGGATCTACAGAATTTATACACACCACGTAATAGACAAAAAGCTAGTTAAGATTAAAATCGCGTTCAGTAACTTAAAACGCACTTCCAGGAATTATTGTTAACAGACAGTAGAGAATTCTTTTGTGTGTCCCTGTAAATGAACGATGACTGCTATACACACACTATTCTGTAGTAAGCCTCTTGTAATGCACCTTAGTAATATATATAAACTTCAATGCGTTTAAAATAGTGGAACATTATTTAAATAAGCCGCAGACGATTTTTCTCCATAGACGTAATGTAACGGAATTATTTTGACTGTCCCTGTAAAGTAACTCTAAGTGCTATACACCTACAATTCCAAATTAAGCTTCTTCTAATGCATCTTAGTGATCTATATAAATTTCAATGCGTTTACGATAGTGAAACATTTTTAAAATAAACCGCAAATGATTTTTCCCCATAGACCGCAATGTAACGGAATTCTTTTGAGTGTCCCTGTAAGAAAACTATAAGTGCTACACACTTCAGTTGAAATAGGGAACGTGCCATAGATAACGACAATAACATATAAAAATTGCAGAGCAATCCGAGCATATTTACGGGAGTTAGAGCACGGACAGACGGCCAGACGGCCAGACGGCCATCCGGCCAGACAAACCGAAGTCATAAGCACTTTTCAACTAGGTTGGAAAGTGCTAAAAATGAAACAAAGTAGCCTGTATGATTATAGAATACATAGAGACACGTATTCTCTTAAATAACATTTTAAGCTCAACGATAGGGGTGGTATAAAGTGGCAGCTGCAGGCTTTGGTTTAAAAGCATTTAAAAAAGAAAATACTTTTGATGCAGCCGAATAGATATTAAATGAAACAAGAACGAAAAATCATGCGTCAAGCATAGATTATGTAGCACTTTCCAACGCTTCCAAAATAATTTTACAAATCATACCGTTTAATAAGCTAAAAGATAACTTCTAAGTAAACAATTTGGAAAACGCATAACATATTTAAAAACATAATTTCAGGAATTTCCAACATATACAATATTCGGAAAAATATCCGAATACTTTTATTCAGCCCTGTATAGGATATATAGAATTGTATATATACTACATAGGATGCTAAATTTTAGTTCAGTTAGGAAACGTGTAGCACATTTTAAAATTCTCCGTCTGGAGTTTGTCAATAAACAGAAATGTGTTCGCGAACTTTTGTGCTGCCCTGTATAGGATCTACAGAATTTATACACACCACGTAATAGACAAAAAGCAAGTTAACATTAAAATCGCGTTCAGTAACTTAAAACGCACTTCCAGGAATTATTGTTAACAGACAGTAGATAATTCTTTTGCGTGTCCCTGTAAATGAACGATGACTGCTATACACACAATATTCCGTAGTAAGTCTCTTGTAATGCACCTTAGTGATCTATATAAATTTCAATGCGTTTAAAATAGTGAAACATTATTTAAATAAACCGCAGACGATTTTTCTCCATAGACGTAATGTAACGGAATTATTTTTACTGTCCCTGTAAAGTAAATATAAGTGCTATGCACACCCTGTTCCATATTAAGCTTCTTCTAATGCACCTTAGTGATATATATAAATTTCAATGCGTTTAAAATAGTGAAACATTATTTAAATAAACAGCAAATGATTTTTCCCCATAGACCGCAATGTAACGGAATTCTTTTGAGTGTCCCTGTAAAAAAACTATAAGTGCTACACACTTCCGTTGAAATAGGGAACATGCTATAGATAACGATAATAACATATAAAAATTGCAGAGCAATCCGAGCATATTTACGGGAGTTAGAGCACGGACAGACGGCAGACGGCAGACGGCAGACGGCCAGACGGCCAGACGGCAGACGGCCAGACGGCCAGACGGCAGACGGCCAGACAAACCGAAGTCATAAGCACTTTTCAACTAGGTTGGAAAGTGCTAAAAAGAGTCTAAATAGGGATTTCAAGTTCTGAAATTTTCAAAGCTAGGCTTCGGTTTCCCATTGGAATTTTCAGTCCATGTCAACAAAAGTTAAAATGTTACCAATTTAAAATGTACTTATTTTATGACGGAAATTAATCATATCACAATGACAGACGATATAATTCATTTTTTCAGTGAAATAATGACGATGAATTGCTTTTTTTTTATTGTCTTATATTGGATATTTGTGCATAGTATAATTTTAATGTAACAGAGTTGTTTGTAAAAGTCTTAATTTCATAAAATAAAATTAATATCTAAATCTGCACCTAAAATAAATTTTCTATTCGTGCATTTATGCGTCAACAGTGCAACAGCAATTGCACCTAGATCTGAATATTTATAAAACTAGTTACAGTACGAACGCACCTCATGTGTCACGTTCGACGTACAATTTTCAACTTGTTTAAAATTCTAGACTATCTGGAAGTGAGTTAGAAACAGCTCTTTACATACAAAACAAAGTTGAGTCAAATAGAAGAGTTTAGAAAGAATTTAATATGATGAATTGATATTTCCAAAGAGGGCTGAAGAGTGGATTTCCATTCAAAAGCACTATTCTTGTTCAAGCTTATTACCTCGTTAATTGGCTCTTCAGCGGTTACACAGTTTTAAAAAATACTACAAATGTCCTTGAAAATATTTTAAATGAATGAAAAGATTACTAATTAACATATTTAAAAAATTGAATAAAAAGACTACAAGAGCCACAACGTCAGATATACTCGCAAGCAAGAAGAAAATCTACCAGTAAAAAAAAAAAGAGGGGGGGGGGGGGGGTCAGGGCAGGTGCTCTTAAATGTAGAGTAGAACTCATTCATTGTGCATTAAACAGAAGAAAAACTTCGATAAACAGATATATGTCATTTTATTTACTTTATGATTTATAATAATTAGAAAATTATTTCAAATAATTGTTATTCACAATATTAAATAGGTTTTTAGACTTATTATTATTATTATATATATAATTTTCATTTTTCAGTGTGTTTTAAATCTAATGGTTTTGTCTGGTACAATTTTGGGTTTCTTCCATCTGTTGACGTCTCAAATAAATTAACTGTTAGTTTGGTCACGGATTTCTGCTTTGTCATGCGATTGGTTCAAATGATGTTGGTTGGAGCAATGTTTGAACTGTGCTGTATGGATTACTTTGTTTGTGAGTAATTTTTTTTTTTTTATCTATACTTTATGTGTTTCCTCTCCATTCGTTTTCTTCTATTAATGCAACATTTCTGGCAGAAATATATTGATCTTAGCATATTTGCCAGTATATTTTATGAAATATTGCATTATATTTCAGACATGTGTAGGGTTCTGCCAGACTGAAGCTTAAACTTTGCAAATGTCTTTTTTTCATTTCGAATCGCATTTTAATTTCATTTGATATCTAAATTCCAATTTTCTTACATTATATGGCATATTATATCATTATATATTTATTTGTAAATTTTCTTAAAAACTTTTAGTATCTTTGGCTGCGTGCCATCACTGTAATGGCGCATTGGTATTCTGATTTTTCGTTCTTGTTAATTTTGTATTAACTTAATTGTATTCTGTTTACACTTTATGATTATCTATCTTTAAATAGGAGATTAGGTTAGATTGGATTTTAATGTATTTTGAAATTCAAAGGTTTTACAATTAGGACGTTATATATTATCTATATTATACTACAGATGTCCTTGAAAATATTTTTAATGAATGAAAATATTACAAATTAATAGATTTTTAAAATATATAATAATTGAAAGTCTACAAGGGCCACAACATCAGATGTATTCGTAATCAAAGAAAAATATATCACTTACTTTTTTTAATTACTAAAAGGCGTAAAATAAAAACTTTATAAACAGTAAAATAAGTTTTATTAGACTGCTGAAATGTTTCGGCTCCATTGGAGCCATTATCAAAACAAATAAGAAGAGTCTACAATTGCGCGGTCTATGAAGTTATTTGAAACGTCATCATTTAATTTTTCACGTGCTTTTTAAAAATTACGTACGTTATTTTATTTATTTTTTACTTGGATGTTTATTTCCATATTGGTAACCATGGAGTCACTCGAGCCAAAGTTTTGGAAAGTTAAATGATGCTGTCTCGTTACATAATGTTGTATTTATTACATACAATATTGTATTGTTACAATCCCTATGGTTTCTTTTATAATGGATGCATAGTATAGATTGGAGGGAAAAGTATTTTACTTTTATTGAAATTTATTTCGATAGTTTCTTCTCGATATAATCTTGCGAGGGCTGTGGTTTTTTTTTAATTATACTTAATATCAGCTGTATGCTCATTTTTTTCTATAACTAAATTTCCTGCTTGTCAATATAGAAAATCTTTCTACCAGTAAAATAAAAGAAAGAAAAAGCACAGCGCAGGTGCTCTTTCTTAATGTAGAGTTCATTCATTGTATAATCAACATAAAACAGAAGAAATACGGCGAAAATCCAAGCCAAGCTTATCAGAAGAAGGGGAAAAAAAAGGAAGAAAGTAAAGAAATAATAGGTTTGAGTGTCGAAGAATGTAGCATCAAGGAAGTAAGTGCACCGGGGAAGTGACCAGACCAGTGATGATAAAAATAGCTAATGGTAATAAAAATGAACAATTAGGTTTGGCCTAAAATTACAGAATGTAACATGAGGTTCGTATTCCGTTTCATATTCCGCATAATCTAAAAATGATATTACAAGTCATACATTAATAAGCAGACGTAATGGGTGGATTTTCAAAAAGTACAGGATATTCAGTGTCCGAAAAAAATATAATTTTTATCAGGTTTTTTTTTTTTTTTACCCTTTTTCAACTCTTGATGCAATATGTGGTTTTATTAACAATGAAACGTGTTTTAAATGTTAAATAATGCATTTAAATTTGCTTGCCTGAAACAAAAATTATAAATAAGAAACATCGACTCGAGTCACTGTTGGTTTATTAGGTATATATATATATATATATATATATATATATATATATATATATATATATATATATACATTAAATCAGAATGTTGCAAAAAACAATAATTGAATCATCTATAAAAATCCCTAAAAAATGTGTTATGGAAAATTGGAAAAGGTTCGCAGTAAATGAAGTTAGTGTTATGATAATGAATTCTTTTACGGGCAACTCAACAAGATTAAAAATATAAAATAACTAAATGTATTATGTCTGATCAGAATTTTAAAATGGAAAAGACATTTAATAAAACTAAAAAACATTACATTAATTAATATCACACAATAAAATCAATTACAGTTAGACGCTTCAAGCGTTATTACAAATATCAACGAAAACCAAAGATGTTGTTTATTACATGTTCACGTTATCATTTTAAACATAACATCGTCACAGTTGGACCACGTTTTCGATTGATATTTGTACCGATGGGGAACTTGTAGAAAGCTTGAAACGTCTATTGTAATTGATTTTGTTAAGTGTTATTGTGTTTGTTTTTTTAAATGTCTTTTTAATTTAAAATTAAAAATATTTTAAACTATATTTAGATAACTTTTCATATTTTGTAGGTACCCCAGGACAGCTTTTGTGCTAAAATTTGTTGAAATGAATTTTAAATGACGAAGATAAAATCCATATAAAATTAAATTTCACCTGTAACGAATTGGATATTTTCCCTAAAACCCAACAGGTCAACTGAAAAAAAAAAAATCTTTCAAAAATTTTAACGTCTTATGTCCCAACTAATCTGTCGTTTTATTTTGAAAACAAAATTTTAACAAGAATGAAATAGGTTTGCCTATTTATAAAAAATAAAAATAAACCTTTTTTTACATATCAAGGACTCATCAACTGTCCATATTTGTAACTCTTGTTAACAGTGACATTTTATTACTGACCGCTGATACCCAGTCACTTAATTTAATGCTTATGGAAATAATGACACTATCCAAAGATTTATAATGATATTTTAATAGACATACAGGGGTATAGATATACAGACTTTTTACAGATTCTCATCGCTACCAAACAGCTAATTCCTAAACCCATCATTACTTCCAATTACTAAAATGTTTCAAATGTCCATGTTAAAAGTCCATGTTACGTCAAAATAGTTAATTTTGTATAAAATGCGATTTTTTTAAAAACGGTTGCTGCATCTTATTAATTGTATGTCGAAAACATTCCATGCTCTAGTTCTGCAAGTGAAATAATAATATTCCCTTTTTTACGATAAAACTTACTTTGTTATACGACGAAATTTCACCGTTTTCCTCACATTAAAAAAGCGGATTTCTGAAAAATGTTCAGAGATCTGACATTTTTATTTAGTGGTTTTGGGGACAAATATATCAAAATTGCTTTCCTTCGAATGGCTGCAATAGATAGCTTTTTATTTCTTGTAATGAAAGCTACCTAACAAAACTAAAATAAGACGACAATAAAATTCATTCCCTACCGAAATATTTTTCTGGCTACGACCTTGCATGTATATCATTTCATTCTGCATTTCTTTCTACTCATTCATTCACGAGAAAATCAGAAACAGCCTCGAATATACATTTTAATTCCACAATTACTTTAAGGAATTACTCAACACCAGACAATTTTAATGTAATGAAAAGAAAATCAATAACTAACGATAACAGATACGCTTGCTTGCAAATGCAGTCACAAAAAATAAATGAAACGTGTACAGTCATGTATCGAGAAAAATTATTTGAGTGAAAAGAAGGGAAAAAAAAAACAGTACCAATAAAAACACTAGAAGTGCATCATTAACATTTGTATACGAATTATCGATTGAATAAATCTATGTTCAGGAGGAAATAATGCATCCATAAACATATACAATTATAATCGGGAAAAAAAGAAAGGCGCGGATTATGGCTGTATACGCTCCAGTGATAATTTTACGTCTGACACACAAATGAGTATCTTTTATAAAGAAAATAACTATTATTTTGTAAAAAGAATTTATAAGGCGATGGAAAAATCATTTTCGTAAATGAGTCTGTGTATGCTCAAATTTTATTAAAGATGAGATTTATAATGAGACAGATTCTTCAATTAAACAGAAAAAATAGATATGTGCTATGAGCATAAAAGACTAACGTTATATATTTGTAAAGCTAATATAGACACTTTAAAAATGATTCTTGTAAAAGTAAAAAAAATTAAATTTAAAAGAAAAGAATAAGATAAAATAACAAAATACCGAGTAGGAATTGTTAGTTTTATAGTGGACTAGGATTTGATTTTTTTTTCCCCTTTGCAAATTTTTAGAGAACTCGGAACTAGAGGCCTGCAAATTTCGGCCCGAATGAATTTCGACAAAACATGCCGAAATTTCTGAAGCAGCATATTATCCTAAAATTATTCAAAAAGCACACTTATCAGTACATAGATTTTATTTTTAGATTGAATATTTTCGAAAGGGATGCGATGCAATGCAAAACATCAACATTTTTAATGACCACTTACACCAGCCATACTCAACGTGCGGCCCGGAGATCCTTTATGTGCGGCCCGAGACACATAATCATAAATCCATATTTATAAAATTAATTGAGATGTGTATAAAGGATATTTAAGACCTTCACTGTTTTTAACACTTTCAAATCTAGTTGAAAAGTGTTTATGACTTCGGTTTGTCTGGCCGTCTGTCCGTGCTCTAACTCCCGTAAATAGGCTCGGATTGCTCTGCAATTTTTATATGTTATTGTCGTTATTTATAGCATGTTCCCTATTTCAACGGAAGTGTGTAGCACTTATAGTTTTTTTACAGGGACACTCAAAAGAATTCCGTTACATTCTGGTCTATGGGAAAAAATCATTTGCGGTTTATTTTAATAATGTTTCACTATTTTAAACGCATTGAAATTTATATATATCACTAAGGTGCATTATAAGAAGCTTAATATGGAATAGGGTGTGCCTAGCACTTATAGTTACTTTACAGGGACAGTCAAAAGAATTCCGTTACATTACGTCTATGGAGAAAAATCGTCTGCGGTTTATTTAAATAATGTTTCCCTATTTTAAACGCATTGAAATTTATATATATCACTAAGGTGCATTACAAGAGGCTTACTACAGAATAGTGTGTGTATAGCAGTCATCGTTCATTTACAGGGACACGCAAAAGAATTCTCTACTGTCTGTTAACAATAATTCCTGGAAGTGCGTTTTAAGTTACTGAACGCGATATTAATTTTAACTCGCTTTTTGTCTATTACGTGGTGTGTATAAATTCTGTAGATCCTCTACAGGGAAGCCCAAAAGTTCGCGAACACATTTCCGTATTATTTAACTCCAGACGGAGAATTTTAAACTGTGCTACGCGTTTCCTAACTGAACTAAAACTTAGCATCCTATGTAGTATATATAGAAATCTATAGATCCTATACAGGGCTGAATAAAAGTATTCGGATTATTCAGATGTTATCTTTTAGCTTATTAAACGGTAATGAATTGTAAACTTATTTTGGAAGCGTTGGAAAGTGTTACATAATCTATGTTTGACGCATGATTTTTCGTTCTTGTTTTATATATTTTCGTGGGAAGACAAAATTTAAAATTATATTAAAACACCCTAAATGGTTTTTTACATGTAGTCCTATTTGCGGTGTACGCATGTTTTAATCTTGAAAACCAATCAAACATCATTTCAAAATAATTAAATTTGCTCTATATATTTCTGCATTAAAAAAATAATAATAAAAAGTTTTTGCATCAACCAAAAGATTAATTTAGTAAATAAAATCTATTTTTTTTAGAAAACTCAGAAATTCTGTATTGTTATGTTTTATACTTATATATATAGCTAGCACTTTTTATTGGGAATAAAAATTTGTTGGGGGAAAAAAGCTCATTAAAAACGTTTTACACCACTATTTTCAAACTACAATTTTCGCTGCCTATTTCTACATTTGCAATTGAAATCTACAACGAAATAAATTGTTTGGAAATAACAGTGTTAAAATTTTTAGTAACATTTCTTTTGCGACAAACGTTCATCCCTATTGATAATATTAAGTCTGTTACAATGCTTTGTTATACCACTTTTGTTAAATATATACATATGTTGCGGCCTGCCTAACGTCGCAAATGTACGTTTGCGCCCCGCGTGGAAAAAAGGTTGAGTATGGCTGACTTAGACAATACGTACATAAACATCGATTCAAAAAACTGACATAGACAATTATATTCAAATGAAGATTCAGTAAGAGAAGAAAAATCCGTTATAGACAGGTACCCTACTTATCAGGTAACATCGACTGTTGTATATTCTTTTCGAACGGATCAAGACATTTTCGGTTTTCGTCATAGGCAGGTTGTATTTCCCGGTTTTTACTAATTTTTTGCCTAGAAATTTATGTACTACTCTTTAAAAAGGAATTTTAATTGTAGAAGAATGGCCATTTAAAAACCTATATAGTTGTTTGCAAAAACTGTATTGTCATTTAACTGATTTTTTGCACGAGCCTGAAATTTTCGGCCCGTGCAAACCTCTAGCGAGAATGAAGTTTAGCCCCAGCAAGGGCTTTACAATTTTGTATTAGAAAATTGACAATATGTGTGAGAAGTATGACATTTTCTGTTTATTGCAGGAGTGATGAAAAAAGTAGCTCTTAGTCAATATATTCTTTATTTTTATGTTCTAATTTTTTTAATTACTCTTTGCATCCTTAAAATGGTGTATTCTAACATCTGTGTAAATATTTTTCAAGTCTGGGTTCTTGACTCACAAACGGCTAAATGGTTCATATTTTTTTTTTTTCCTGTTACCCTCGCTTAAAATAAAGACAGGGCAAAAATCGTATTTTTCTTAATTCATTCACTATCTTGCGCTTTCTACCAAGCAAAAAAAACAGATAATTTTCCGTAATTGAGTCTAGTGCCCATAACAAATGGATGTATTGGAAAGGAATTTTTTTTTTTTTTTTTTTTTTTTTTTTTGGGGGGGGGGGGGGGGTTGAAAATTACACCTAATTTCATGGCATAAAACAGCCATGAAATTAGGTGTAATTTTCAAGAAAAACATTGAATACTTATAAAATCTACTTTTATACTTAATTTTCTAAATAAATCATATTAACTATGCAGAATTGCACTTCATGTCATCGACGTATAGAAATAGTTGCTCAAAAAAGTGCGGTTCAATTTTTTATAGACAGGGGACACGAAAAATGAACGATTTAATGAAGGGCTACTGAATTTTCATCGACATTAATCTAATATTTAGATTTTTATAAAACAAACTTTTAAAATGCTACAAAAATTATTTTATTACAATACAAATTGAGAATACAATTTTAGAGGCTTGATATATATATATATATATAACCATTAAATGAACGTTACAACCACCAACATAAACTGTGAAATTATGAATAAAATTAAAATAACTAATTGACAACAAAACAGGTCCCCCCAACAAACTGAACACGATACCAAAAACATAGCATTAAAAAAAAAAAAAAAAAAAAAAAAAAAGAAAAGAAAGAAATTGAATAATGAAAATTTGTAGAATTTAGACAGAATCTTCAATATATATATATATATATATAGAGAGAGAGAGAGAGAGAGAGAGTTGAAAATTTCCTTATTAAACTTAAAATGCACCGCAAAATTTTAACTTTAAAATGAAAAAATAAATATATAAAAACAGAACATAATAAAATGAAGGATACAAAGAAATTTAACCAAAAATTACTGAATATAAGCATCAGTATTCAGTGCTACGAAGTTCTTACGACAAAGCTATAAAACTTGCATAATAACTTGATAGTAAAGTAGTCGGATGTGCCAATGCCAAAACTTTCTTCCATCTCTTACATGTTAATTCGCTATCATAATTAAAAGACAATCTATGCCGTTGAATTGAGCGCATTTAAAAAGAAAATATAAGCATACCATTTTTCAAACAAATCATAGAATTTCGGCACCCACCCTCTTAGATGACTGCAAACAAAATTCTCAACCCAAAGAGCATAAAATGCGACACCTGTTGGGCGGTATACACCCAAGCCTATTAAGGATCTATTTATGTGAAATTGGAACAGAATATCAAGTTTGATTAAATTCCGTACATTAGTTTTTGAGATTTAGTCATCACGAAAATCGTGAAAAATGCAGCATAACAACGCCACCTGCCGGGTGATTTACACGAAAACCTAATCAGCACCAACATATGTCAACGTTTAACTGAATCTGAAGTTGGATGAAAATATGTGAAATTGGTTCTTGAAACAATTATTACGGAAGTCGTGAAAAATGCAGCCTAGCAGCGCCACCTGTTGGGCGACTTACACCGAAAACAAACCAGCACCAATTTGTATTAAATTCTAACTGAATCTAAAGTTTTATTAAATTCCGTGCATTAGTTCTTGAGATAGAGTGCCCACAAAATTTTTGTCATATACAGACAGACTATTTTCGAAGAAGACTCCAATCGCGTTCCGGACCTTCTGAAACGTATAATTCCGTCGAAAACCGGAAGTCGAAATTTTTCACGAATCCAATACTTTCTTCCTGTAAAGATAGAAAGTAAAAATCGGGAAAGGCCGATGAAATATATTTTCAGCAAGTTCATTTGTCTGTCTGCTATCTGTGCTCTAACTCTCGTAAATATACTCTGACTGTGATGAAATTTTTATATGTTACTGATGTTTGACATAAAATGTTCGGTATTGTAAATGAAATGAGTAGCATTTACAGGGAAACATGAAACTATTCCGTTACATAACGGTCTATGGGGGGAAAATTAGTTTGCGGTGCATTTTATTGATGTTACGATACTTCAAACATAATATGAGGGGAAATTCAAACTTTCTCTCTCCGAATACGCAATACGTGAAATCGAGGACTTCCGCAGTACGTACGAACTTTGATAAACTTTTTTTTAATATGTTTTCTCTCAATCTAGATTATGTTTTCACATGGAGAGGAGTAAATATGTACGCTCCTCCTAATGTTAAACTTAAACAAATTCATATAACCTAGTACACGTCACTGAGTTGGGCTACAACATGCTTTCGCAGGAGTATACAGTACAGAAGTAGCATTTATTTGTTTACAAAGACGCATAAAAAGATAACTCAGTTACGATCTATATGAGGAAAAATCCTTTACGGTGTACTTTAATACTGTCATGGTACTTCAAACATACCGAAATCACTTAATTGCACTGCATGTTTTCTATAGATTATAGAGTGCATAGCATTTATCGCTCATTTACAGAGTCACGCAAAAGAATTCGGTTAAAGGACTGACTAACGACTGATAATTGTCGGAAGTGCGTATTCCGCTGTGATATGCATTCTTAAACTTATCTAAGTGTATTAGGTGGTGTGTATCAGTTCTATAGATCGCATACAGGTCCACACGAAAGACTTCGCGCACATTACCGGATAGGGACAACATTTGTTGAATATAGATTTCTACCGAGTTATGTGTTTTTTTTTTTTTAAGTTTCTTATTTAGATCTCATTACATTGTAGGAATAAATGAAATTTCTTACTGGTATCGGGTTAGTGTTGGAAAGTTTTTCACCATCTATGCCTGGTGCATGATTTTCAGTTCTTGATGTTTTATTAAAAGCAACAGTATTGTTAGAAAAACAAATCTTATTCTCTTTCAAATAGATCATTCACAGCGAAAAAAACGAAAGACGTTGAACTCAAATTGATTCTGATGAGTGGAAATTCAACGTTTCTCTCTCCGAAGACGCAATACGTGAAATCGACGACTTCCGCATTACGTAGGAAATTTGATAAACTGATAAATTGTTTTTTAATATATTTTCTCTCAATCTAGATTATCTTTTCACGTGGAGAGGAGCAAATACGTACGCTCCTCACAATGTTAAACGTAAACAAATTCACATAACTTAAATTAAATGTATTTTATAATCGTTAAAAGTAAAATTGAAGTTAATTCAGTGCAAAATGAGTGAACGGAATTCTTTAACATTGAACTAATATAAAATATTATTATTCTCTTCAAAATGAACAGAACGAACTAGTGCAATACCAATGGATTTGACCCCCTAGGCGCATGCCCAAAATAGATACTTCGATGTCTACCTTGGTCTATCAATGATAAATTTACTTATTCATTTTATAAGAAACAAATATCATCCGTTAACACCTGTTATTCAAATGAAAGTACAGCAAATTTTATGACTTATGTCCAAATACCTTGTGTCGTTTTAACATTTCGCTCGAGGGCTTGATCGATTAGATCAATCTCCGTATTTCCGAAAGCTAATAAATGAAACGTGCGCTTATAAGTTAAAATTGCAGTTGGTAAATTCCGACTTAATATCGGCTCACTCACAGTTGGAACTCGGACGAATGAGCCATGATAAATATTTACGAATTTTGATCTATATTTATTCTTGGCGAATAAACTATTCATAATCCAGTAACTGATCATTTTCGAAATTTAAACATGACAAGAAAACTTAATTCTAGATGATGGATCAACTTTCCAATTAGGACTTTAAAATGAATGATTTTCATACATATTAGGATATATATATCCATTTCCTTTTCTCACATTAGATTTATACGTTGATGCCGCTGGGAATATCCATCTCGGCGTTTAACCCTTTACCACTCAAGCTATTTTAAAGTTTGAATCTAAGCGAGATTTATTTAAAAATATCTTTAAAACATCAAAGAGTTGAGAATTTCAAAAGCTTCATCTCATAATACACATCAGAAAAGACTATTAATAAATACACAATAAAAATGAGCAAACGCAACGCGTTTGGAAAGGATTATTCTTTCTTTATGAGTCGCAAAAAGACGTCCTCTCCCAAGACAAAAAAATGGCGCTGTTCATGCCCCAACAGCAGACGAAAAAGAAAGAAAAAAAACTAAACCATACTCCATAGAAGTAAGAAGTAATTCTTCTTCATTCTATTCTATACTCTAAACTCTATGTAATTTGAATTCGCTTCTCAAGGACATTCGCCCTTCCCACTTCATCCCGTCGTTGCCATGGCACTAGAAGACGCGAGTCTCTGATTCCGTTCTTCCCACTGCTATAATCAAACAAAGAACGGAAGCTTCCTACTGATCTCAGTAGGGGAAAAAAAGGGGTTAGTCAGTCAAACGCAGTGTTACCATAGTTACTAAATTAACAAGGCACCCTACCAAAAAGGTAGACCTCGAATACGATCAAACTTTTATCATAGAGAGTACTCATGATAAGATGAAGAATGATACCCATTTTATCGACCATCGCCAAATTTTATTATTATTATTTTTAAATATTTGTAAAGTACCTGCGGTGCAACTATTGCTTGCAACTTGTATATTTTTCCCCCATAGACCATAAAGAAACGGAATTCTTTTGAGCATGCCTGTAACCGAATTATCAATGCTACAAACTTCATTTTTAATACCGAACATAGCGCAATCTGAATCTAGCGCAGGCAGGCGTGACTAGCGCAGACAAACCGAATTCATAAACAGTTTTAACTATTTTGGAATCTTTCTTACTTATAATAAAATCCAAAGGCGAGAAAGTGTCTGTAACGGTACCGGGCTGTACCACTCTGATCTGCGAGTCGACCGTAGTTAAACGCCATGTTAGGCTTACTGAAAAATATATGCTAACACATAATAACACTAAATGATAATATCTTCTACTTGAAATAACGTCTGTTCAGCATATTTTCGTATAAAACATGCATATCATATCCAGTTATAATGTTATAAGTTTTAAATTAAAAATAACAGATTAAACATCCGATTACCTGATGTAAATAAACGAATAATGTTGCCATTCAAAAACACAAATCCCATATCTACAAAAAAAAAAAAAGGAATGACTCTTTGAACGTTTCATTAAACTATCCAATTATGCTCTTAAAATATTTGTAAAAGCATTTTAAAGTCTTTAAATATTTAAAGGATTTTCTAAAATTTATTTCTGTAAGCATTTTATTCCTGAAATCACTTTTTCAGAAATAGCGATGATATCTTTCGAGGCTTTGCGATGCAACTACCAGCATTTTAGATTTCGTTCATAAATGCTATTCTGGCGCCATCTTCTGACAATAAATACAAATTATACGTTTCTGTTAGAAAAAAAATAAATTAATAATACAACTTTATTATAATTTACATAATAATAAAGTTGTAAAATAATATAAAATGTACATAAGCATATTTTTAGAATAAGAAAATTCAGGATGTATTGATTTATTACAAGATCAACTTTTTTTAATGATTTAAATTATTTTTATTATTAATTTTGAAAGGGAAATATTTGACTTTGTGTAAAAATTAATGCATTCTTTTAGATTATGAAGAAGCTAAAAGATCGTTTTCGTCTTATTGAGAGCGAAAATTAATACCTACAATTTACTAACCATAGTTAATTATTGAGACCTTAATTATTGAGATCATTATTAGGATTAAAATTTTAATTATTCAGAAACATATTTGGCAATTTTGAGTTGAAAAACCAAAATAAGGGAAAAGATTACGTTTCGTAAAATTTACCATTAACATAAGGTATGTACATTCAGGATGTATTGAATTATTACAAGATCAACTTTTTTTAATGATTTAAATTATTTTTATTATTAATTTTGAAAGGAAAATATTTGACTTTGTGTAAAAATTAATGCATTCCTTTAGATTATGAAGAAACTAAAAGATCGTTTTCGTATTATTGAGAGCGAAAATTAATACCTATAATTTACTAACCATAGTTAATTATTGAGACCTTAATTAATTATTGAGATCATTATTAGGATTAAAATTTTAATTATTCAGAAAAATATTTGGAAATTTTGAGTTGAAAAACCAAAATAAGGGAAAAGATTACGTTTCGTAAAATTTACCATTAACATAAGGTATGTACATTCAGGATGTATTGAATTATTACAAGATCAACTTTTTTTAATGATTTAAATTATTTTTATTATTAATTTTGAAAGGGAAATATTTGACTTTGTGTAAAAATTAATGCATTCTTTTAGATTATGAAGAAGCTAAAAGATCGTTTTCGTATTATTGAGAGCGAAAATTAATACCTATAATTTACTAACCATAGTTAATTATTGAGACCTTAATTAATTATTGAGATCATTATTAGGATTAAAATTTTAATTATTCAGAAACATTTGGCAATTTTGAGTTGAAAAACCAAAATAAGGGAAAAGATTACGTTTCGTAAAATTTACCATTAACATAAGGTATGTACATTCAGGATGTATTGAATTATTACAAGATCAACTTTTTTTAATGATTTAAATTATTTTTATTATTAATTTTGAAAGGGAAATATTTGACTTTGTGTAAAAATTAATGCATTCTTTTAGATTATGAAGAAGCTAAAAGATCGTTTTCGTATTATTGAGAGTGAAAATTAATACCTATAATTTACTTGACATAATTAATTATTGAGACCTTAATTAATTATTGAGATCGTTATTAGGATTGAGATTTTAATTATTCAGAAAAATGTTTAGAAATTTTGAGTTGAAAAACAAAGATAAAGAAAAAAATTACGTTTCGTAAAATTTACCATTAACATAACTACCATTAACAGTAAAATTTACCATTAACCCTCTATATTACCTAATATTACCTTAACGGTTCAGGTCAGTTTTCCCTATTGTCGATAAACAGTATATGAATATTTTTATCAATTATTTAAAATTTTAACTGAAAACCCCAATTTCTATCCACCGTCCTAGGACGGGCATTTACACTAGTGTGTTAATAAAAATTTAAAAAGGTACTATTTTATTAACTGTTCAAACTTAAAAAAAATATATATATTCTATTCGCTTATAATTACATAATCTTTCATCCTTTCTATATAAGCCTTACACTTAAAATGTAATTTTCAACCTATACTGCTTTCCCTTCAAAATCTATCTCGAGATCAGTATGGGTCAGCTGAAAGAATGGACGTCCTGCAACTCTGAAATTAAACAAGACTTATTGATCACAGCGTTGGCGTGGACAATAGGAAGCGGTCACTGTGCTATCTATCGCAAAGATGTCAAATGACTCCATCGAAACTTCCGTTGATTCTCCTTTTGCTTTGCTACTTTTAATCTTAAATAACAATTACTGCGCGTAGCTGTTAGTTTATCACGCTGAAATTTTTATTCCAATAAAAGGGTTTTAACTTCACCCAACATAACGCACACTGTGACGTTATACACGTAAAAATTGCGAACGCGAGCGATGCGTTAGTAGTAACGTTTAGAGAAGAGATGGGGCTCGGACTCAAAAAGAAAAAAAAATCATTTATTCAGTGTTCTGGTGTTTTTTAAACCAAAGAAGCATGTTTCGAACCAGAAAATTTATTTAACAAAATGTGTTGTTTCTATAGGGTACCTGGTACCTATTACATTCATTAAGTAAAATTTCTTGTACGAAGTATGTTTATTTGGTTTTGAAAAAAAAAAGAAACAGAAGGTTTCCAGCTAGGCACGCAGTATTATACGCATATTAGGTAAACATGCAGCACACTAATTTGAAAATTATAAGATTTAAGTAAGTAAAGATTAAGTATTTGAACAGTAAGCAAAAACAGGATTCAAGGTTAAAGAAATTTTTTCGCTGTCGTCCCTATGCAAACAAGATACAGCCAATTCTGCGGAAGTACTTTTTATTTAACTATTTTGTCTTTCAAATTTCATTCAAAATCAAATCAAAATGGTTTCTTTAGTTTTTTTTTTTTTTTTTTGGTATTTCAATTAAGGTCGTCTCGATATTACCTATATCAGTTTTCAAGTCAAACATGTTTTGAATAAGGAAATTTATTTAATAAAATGTGTCTTATTCCAATGCGGTGCTCATTTCATTTCATTTATTAAGTAACATTTCTGGTTCGAAATGTGTTTATATTAATAGGCTACTTCTCTCAGACGAAAACACCCGCTCGCACATGTTAATCCAATCCTATGGCAGAAATAGTTTAAGATATCTCGTTCGCATTTCAATATTTTTAACACTTTCCAACCTAGTTGAAAAGTGTTTATGACTTCGGTTTGTCTGGCCGTCTGCCGTCTGCCGTCTGCCGTCTGTCCGTGCTCTAACTCCCGTAAATAGGCTCGGATTGCCCTGCAAATTTTATATGTTATAATCGTTATCTATAGCATGTTCCCTATTTCAACGGAAGTGTGTAGCACTTATAGTTTTTTTACAGGGACACTCAAAAGAATTCCATTACATTGCGGTCTATGGGGAAAAATCATTTGCGGTTTATTTAAATAATGTTTCAATACTTTAAACGCATTGAAATTTATATATATCACTAAGGTGCATTAGAAGAAGCTTAATATGGAATAGGGTGTGCATAGCACTTATACTTACTTTACAGAGACAGTCAAAAGAATTCCGTTACATTACGTCTATGGAGAAAAATCGTCTGCGGTTTATTTAAATAATGTTTCACTATTTTAAACGCATTGAAATTTATATAAGGTTCATTACAAGAGACTTACTACAGAATATTGTGTGTATAGCAGTCATCGTTCATTTACAGGGACACACAAAAGAATTCTCTACTGTATGTTAACAATAATTCCTGGAAGTGCGTTTTAAGTTACTGAATGCGATTTTAATTTTAAATCGCTTTTTGTATATTACGTGGTGTGTATAAATTCTGTAGATCCTATACAGGGAAGTACAAAAGTTCGGGAACACATTTCCGTATTATTTAACTCCAGACGGAGAATTTTAAACTGTGCTACGCGTTTCCTAACTGAACTAAAATTTAGCATCCTATGTAGTATATATACAAATCTATAGATCCTATACAGGGCTGAATAAAGTATTCGGATTACTTAGATGTTATCTTTTAGCTTATAAAAGAGTATGATTCGTAAAATTATTTTGGAAGCGTTGGAAAGTGTTACATAATCTATGCTTGACGCATGATTTTTCGTTCTTGTTTAATGATGATTTTGGCATCGGATAGCTGAGGTCCATATCTAGGCACGCTCCTTTCTACTACTTCGATTTTGATAATTTTTTTTTTTTATTATTAAAATACTTTCACTTTCGGAACCAGTTTTGAAAGTGAAAGTATCCTCAATTAAAAAAAGTGCAACCAAAATCGAAAAAATTAAAAAAGACCCTGCATAGAGATAAACTTCAGCTATCCAATGCAATTTTATTTTTAATTCTATTCAAATCCTTTTTAATTGCATTATGTTTGACGTATCATAGCATCCTTAAAATGCATGGCAAACGATTTTTCCCATGGATCATAATGTAATGGAATTATTTTGTGTGTCAAATGCTACTGACTCCTGAGAAAGCATGTTTTACTTCATCTCAGTGGATGCATATCCATCTCATCATGCCTGAAGTATTCTAATATTATCAGGATGCATCGCGAACGATTTTTCCCCATAGACCATAATGTAAAGGAATTATTTTGCGTGTCCCCGTAAACGAGCTATAAATGCTACAGGCTTCATTTTCAATAGCGATCATGGGACAGTAAACCTTAATAACATATATAAATTTTATGCCGATCCAAGTATGTTTACGAGAGTTAAGAGTTTGGACTCAAACATAAAATTATTTATTGAACTAGCTGACCCGTCCGGCGTTGCCCGGGCCTGTGATAATAAATAAATATATATATATATATATAATATATATATATACATATATATATATAAAAGGGTAGGGCATTTTGATTTACACAATTGTTTGATATTACACATTTTATAATGGACTGTGATGTGATATTTTTATATGTATATTAATTTAGTTATATTTACATATTCATTATTTAATTAATTTAAATGAATTTATATTCATTAATATTAAGAATGTTTTTGATCTAATGATTTGGATTAATACCTACGGTGGACAATATCTTATTAATTTCTAATATAATGTATACTTTTCTAAAGTGTTAATATAATATGTTTTAATTTTTATTAAACGTTCTACCCTTACCACTTATATTAAGTGTTTATAATTTTTTAACTTTGTATGAAGAAACATTATATGTTACTAATTCATTTCAATATTTAATTAATATTAATTTTAAATTCTTTGTATCTTAATTCCAATATTTAGTATTTTATTTTAATTTAATTTATGTGATGTTGCATTTTTGGCACAGTTATTTAATCGTTTTTGTCATTTAATGGTACATATATTTTTATGTTGCTTTAATTACTAATTTTTCCATCTTACATCTTATTTTTGACATAGAATTATTCATTAATACATCCATTACTTTAATGTAATTAGACATTCTATTTATTAATTAATTTCATTTATTTATTAGTTAAATAATTGCTATCCGTTAAGATAGTAATTTTGTTTAATTATTAAACATTAATTTTCATCCAATACTTTTTATTCAGATTAGATTCACTTTTACCAATATAGATGGCAGCACTAATGTTCCTGTTTGCTTTACAATATTCATATTATTCTAACATCATTTCTGGCAACATTGTAAAGCATTTTCTATTTCTAAAATTGGCAACATGTAATGATTTTTTTGCAATTCATTCCCTCGTTTTGGTTGGGTTTCATGTGTGGTTCTTGTGGTTCACAGGTATTTTTTTTAATCATAATGGATTATACACTTTTTGACTCTATTTCATGTTTTATCTGTATATTATAGGTATGGCTTCTTTCCTTTTTAATATTGTATTTATTTTTTATTTTTTCACAGGTTTGATTCATTGTTTATGAGCAGGTAGTCCCAAAATCATATTCTTTAGCAATGTTTGGCTAATAGGATGATGAAACCTTTCATTTCATTTTATTTGTGGACTTGATAATTCTGTCTAAATTCCACAAATTTCATTTCATTCATTTAATTCCATTTATTCAATTTTTAATTTAAATTCTTATTCTTTTAATATGTTTTTGTTTCCATATTCAGTGTGTTGAGGAATTTTTCATTGTCAACTAATTATTACATACTTAATTATTATTTCATTGTTTAAGTTGGTGTTATGATAATGTTTCATTTATGGTTATATATATATATATATATATATATATATATATATATATATATATATATATATATATATATATATATATATATATGTGTGTGTGTGTGTGTGTGTGTGTGTGTGTGTGTGTTATTTTGTACCTTTAACTCGATTTTGTATGAAATTATATTTTAAAATGAAAAATTCGCAAAAAAATATAGATGTTGCGTGATAAAAGCACTCATTTTCTTGTTATTTTTTTGTCCGAACACTTTGAAATCTTTATGGGTTATAAATAAAACGGTTTTACAGCCCGTGTAAGAATTTCGTGAAGAAAATAGTGTTATCGAGTTGGAAAAGAAATGTTTTCTTCTCATTTTTTTGTTTGTTTGTTTTAGTGTCGGCTCCTTTAACATAGTAACAAAAAATAGTTCTCTCTCATCTTCCGAACTCTTTGACATTTCAATCGGTTATCAATATACCTGTATTCAAGCTCTTTAAAATTTTATGAAAAAATAGGCATATTTAGTAGTGAAAACATGAGTTAAAAAAAAGCTTGCAACACAGGCCGTATTACGCCTACATCCGTTTTCAACCAACCCTTTTCAATCCCCCAACACTGTAAAAAAAACGACATTTGTACATCACAAACTGCTGTTCATTTCGCACTCACATTCGATTGCAGTTGAATGTACTGCAGCTTTCTTTGGTTAGCAGAAAAGAAGTTAACTGTAACATGTATAGCCACCTTTTCTTCCCGCTTGTTTCTACCTCTGAACTCTGTGGCTTGTTTGAAGCGATAAGCGGTGCAACTAATTATGTTTCTGTCTTTAGCAAAGTATGTAAAACTTTAAAAAACACGTAAAATGTAGTATGTACTTGAAAGTTTGTACTCTTCTTTTAATAACATGTTTTGTTTTTTCTGGCCTTGAACTAGGAAAGCACATATTTATAGATTTAATAGATTGGATACCGTAAGCCTATTTTCAACATAACAGCAGTTGCGTAAACTTAACTATACAAACTACTGTCAATTTAACCACACAATATGCTGTTGAAATAACAGAAGTTGCGTAAAATGCACAAACTACTGGCGTCCGAATTGCCAGCACATTCTACTGTTAAATCTACAGTGTTTTTTGTTTTTTTTACAGTGTAGGTTAAACAGGTTTCCCATTTCTAAGGGTAGAAAAGCCTTCAAAAAGACGTTGAAGCATGCGCAAAGAGACGATTTTCAGGTGGAAAAGAGAGTGTGAATTGGACAGAATGCGGTTTTCGCTTTCAATATATTAGATTGTTTCTGGTTTCTGTGTGTATATTAAATAGCTTCGTTTATTTAATAAAATTTCCGCTTTTACTGGATATGAAAAAATCGGTAGTGAACAGTCCAATTTCGGTCATCACTCAATCGAAAAACATAATTCACGACCTCTAAATAATTTATGATGTAAAGTAAATAAAGATTAAGTATTTGAATAACAAGCAAAAAAAGATTCAAGATTTTAAAAAATTCGCTGTCGTCGATATGCAAACAAGATACAGCAACCTTTGCGAAAAGAGATAAAGTAAAAAAGAAAAAAAAAATTCCTTTTCAAAAGAACTTTACATAAATCTGCGCGAGACAGGATATTTTCACAGCGAGAAGCACATTATTCCATTCCATTCAATTAGCTTCTCTTTCAAACATAATTAATTCAAAATCAAATCAAGGAGAGGGCTTTTTTCTTCTTTTTCTTTTTTTCAATTAAAGGTCGACTCAAGTACCTTAATGCAGAGGATTCGCTTTGAAACGTTATTCAAACACGGCCGTAATCGATGCACTTCTCGAAGGTTAATTAAAAATCTAAATAGTTTCTCCTCTAATAACAGATTAGGATGGGAAAAAAAAAAAAAAAAAATCCATGTAAATAGGCACTGCATAATGGGTTGGGTTTATTGCGTAATGCAAACATTGGATAGAAAAGCAATATTTTAGAAATATCAGGGATTGATGCAAACGAAAGTTATATATTATATACTGGCAGGGCTTATTTTCTAAGGGAAAAAATACCGGACCCCTAATATACTGCATTACTAACAACCGTAGCGTACCCCTCCCCCCCCCTCTCCACGGTCACTCCAATCTGCCTATTTATATTTCATACATTATTTTCAAAATTTAAAGCATTGTTTTTTTATTTAGCAAAATATAAATTTAAAATACATCTATCTGCGTATTAAGCTATCCACTATTCCACTTTCAGTTATGACTACTTTCAAATAGAAACCTTTGCCTCATCTTAGTGTTAATGAATCGCAGAATTCCGCGATTCAATAAGCACAGGATTATGTTTCGGAAATAGTGTTAACATAAAATATGAATAGTTCGCAGCTATGCAGAATAGAAAAAGACTTTCTGTTGACTCTTTATTCTGATCAAAACAGCATTAAAATGATTTGAAATAGAAATAAAATTTTAAATGGAAGACAGATTGAACTCGAGCCGGCCCAAACTCGAAGACGGGATATAAAAATCTGCATATCTCACGTGAGCGACACATTACGTCACTTATAAGTGTTTTGATAGAAAAGAAGGCAAAAGATTGGAGATGGGAGGGAAAGGAAAGGGTCCTTTAGGATTCGTTTTTCGCTAGCTTTATGGCACTGGGCTCCAGAGCGCAGTATTTAGGAGCTCTGGTTAATTCTGGCCAATATTTACATTTTTACTAAAAACAGAGAAGTACCGGAGATGAGCTTCGGCGCAAATTAAGCCCTGTGGTACTGGTGTAAAATTAAATACAAAGAAAAAGAATGCACCAAAACGGAAGGGGAAACAAAGAGCAACGTGTTTCGGGAAAAATCTTTCTTCATCAGGCACAAAAAAGACGTGAGCTTGAATCTATATGTATTTAAAACTCAAAGCGGATCTGATAAGACCGATTTAGACATGCCTAATGAGCACTTTAGAGTAAAGGTCTGCACGGGCCGAAATTTCCACGCCCGGCCAGACCCGCAGAAAATTTTTTTGGCCAAAGTCCGGTCCGTCCCAAATATTTATTGGCTCATCCCGGCCCGGTGTAAAAGCTAAAATCCCGGCCAAGTATAAAAGCTTAAAAGTTCGACCCGGCAAACCCGTACAGCTTAAATGGCGCGAAATTTCTACAAAACATGGATTTTTATGTCGATAGGATTAAAAACTGTACCTGACAGAAAATAGTTATTTTAGCTTTTTTTTTTTTTCATCTTTATATTCTTTATTTTTAAAAAATTCTCTGGGCTGCGATATTTTTTATTTATCAATCTCTTATTTGTATGTAAATGTTTCAGTTATAATTCATCCAGCAGACTTAAAAATCTGAAAAATGCTATGCAGTAGAATCCTCTAAGACGCAATTGCATAGGAGAGAAGAAATGCTCGTTATAGACAAGTTTTCTTCTTAGCAGGTACATCGACTGTTGTAAATAAATTGTATTCTTTTCGCACGTAATATTATATTCATTTTGCATGGATCAACACATTTTTCCATTTAAGACAGAATTCCGTCCTAAGCAGGTTCTTATTCGCAGATTTTACTGTACTTTAATTTTATTGCCTAGATATATGTGTACTATTAGAAATGTATGTCCTATTAGAAAAATAATAAATTTTAATTGTAGAATAATGGCAATATAAGCATTTTTTGCAAAAATTGTTGGACCGGGCCAAATTTTACTAATTTTTGTACGGGCCAGGCCAATGATTTTCATACGGGCTGGGCCGAGACAGGGCCTGAAAATCTCGGCCAGTAGAGACCTAAAGGAAGAATCAAGTCCAGTCCCGGCTCAGCCCGGAAAAAAAAGAAGCTATTCCCGCCGTGGAAAGAGTCATGACCGGGCAGGCTCAGCCCGAACCTTCAGAAAAATCCCTGACAGCTCGGCCTACAGGCACAGGTAGATTTCGAAGACACAGACCGTGGGGCGTCTGTTTGTCGGGAATTGCGGAAGAAATGACCTTTTTGCAATGATGCTGCAGTTGGAACCGCCTACTTCGAAACCAAACTTGTTTGCAGGCGGAGCCAGCAAGGATTTTTTTTTTTTTTTTTTTTTGCTATAAAAGTTGGTCCTATTAAAAACATGTCAATATAAAAGTTTTAGATAATATTAAGAGGATTTATAATAAATTCAAGCGAATTTGAAATCTTAGGAATTGACGAAGTTATGAATTTTTTTCTTCTAAAACCTCCCTTCCCCCCCCCCCCCCTTAAGGCAATTTTTAATTATATCAAAAATCTGTCATACATAAGTTTTTGGCCCTGTTCCTAGAAGTAATAATAACTTTAAACGGATTCGATACGTATCATAATTAAGAAATTATGGGGTTTTTTTCTGTTTTCACAAAAAGCCCCTCCCCCCCCTGGTTCGATTTTGCCCATTAACGAACTTGACCGAGATTTTATGCCCTTGATTTTATGTATTAGTTTCGAAAAGATGCGGGAGTTGGAACCGCCTACTTCGAAAAATAACTTGTTTGCAGGCGGAGCCGGCAGGGATTTTTTTTTTTTTTTTTTTTTTTTTTTTTTTTTGCTATAACGGTTGGCCCTATAAAAAACTTGTCAATATAAAAGTTTTAGATAATACTAAGAGGATTAATAATAAATTTACGCGGATTTGATATCTTGTGAATTGACGAAGCTATGATTTTTTTTCTTCTAAAACCCCCCTTTTTTTCCCCCCCTTGGGGCCATTTTTAATTATATCAAAAATCTGTCATACATAAATTTTCGGCCCTTTTCCTAGAAGTAATAATAACTTTAAACGGATTTGATATGTATAATAATAAAGAAATTATGAGGGTTTTTCTGTTTTCACAAAAAGCCCTCCCATTTCCCCCCCCCCTCCCCCTTGGTCCGATTTTGCCCATTAACGAACTTGACCGAGATTTTATGACCCTTGATTTTATGTATCAGTTTGGAAGAGATTTATGCAGAATTTTTCCAGTTATCGTGGTCAGAAAAAAGTGACATAGATAGATAGATAGATAGATAGATAAACTTTTGAACTGGGGGTGGTTTTGGGTTCTGGGAGTCATGATCGGCGTAGATCTGCAAAAATTTTTCAAAATTTCCAACTTAGGTGAGAATGTAATAGGTAGTATTTCTTACGAAATCTACCTAAAAAAGGAATTCTGGTTCTCTGAAGGGAGCGTGTGTTCGATTCCGCTCCTGGCATTTCGCAGCCATTCGTACCGTTTTGCAGAAACAGTGAATATCTGTGCATTGAAAAAGTGTGTGGGTTTAGTGAAATACGGTAAGTCCAGTTAGCAGACTAAGATAATCTTTTTAACCTAAATCATTAATACCCTGTCTGTATTTTAATCCTTTTCAGTAGATAATCAAGAATTAAAGTTGTATTAGTTTGATCTAAAAAGTAGAGTTTTTAGGTGCGTTCGTAATTATATAAGTACGTAGCACCTACTGTCGTCGTCTGGTCCGTTCTTTTATAACAACGCAAAAACTACCCAACTGAATGGTTTGAAATTTAAGATTATATCTTTGCAGAATTTTGTCGAGACATTTCAAATTTTATGAAAATCGAAAAAATATCGTAATAAATATTTTTATTAATATCTTCTAAAGAAATTTGAATTTTTAAATGAAATCGTTGCTTTCTTGTTGTAGGAGCTTCCGAGGTTGAATGGTCAAGCGACCGAGATACTTATTTTAGGACAGAAATGAATCTGCAGACGATAGAATTCATTTCACAGAATTAAAAATCATCAACATCTGAATATTTATAGAACTAGCTATAGTACGAACGCACCTCGTTTGTCACGTTTGACGTACAATTTCCAACTTGTTTTTATTTGTACACCTAGACGACTGTGAATTTACTCCACAAATTTTATTTTGCTTTATTCCTATTTTGAGCATAAAAAACTCTACATAAATATGCAGTAGAAGATCTTTGTAACAATAGAATTTTGCGTTATATATATATATATATATCAAATTTCACGCATCATTAAACTTAACCTCGTAAACATTGCACCCAAATATGTCCGAACATATAATAGAGTAGAAGATGTGCAGATATTTTTGTACAGCATAGAGATGGGAATGTTCGGAAAAAAAATCCGGAAACGTTGGGGGGGGGGGGACTGGTTTTTTTCCGAAGGTATATATTTTTTAATTTTTCCAAATTGGAAAAATTGAAATTTAATTTATAAAATAATACATTCAAAATGTTATTATGGCTGCATTCTGATATTTTTTCCTGTTCAGTGTCTCTCATGAAAATGTTAACCATGAAAAAGAGGATCTGTAAGCCGTTTAGGAAAAACTTCAGTCCTTTAAAAGACCCTTCTCAATTTTTTCACCTTAAAACATAGGACCCTTCAGAAAATTCGGATCTTCATTCTAAATCCTCTAGAAATGTAACGATTTTAGAATAACAAAACCTGTCATATAATAGCTGAAATCATCAGTGAATTTATCATCTTAGCTGTATGTATATATATGTATGAAGGATCTTATTAAAAATATCTAAATAGGAACCTAAATATAACAATAATTTCTAATTCGCAAAATTTTGATTATATTTTTTGTGACAATTTTGTCAGATTTTTTTTTAATAAGGCAGTATTTTTATACAAAGATTTACAAAAACAGGATCGCGTGAAAAAAATATAAGCAGACACGTGCAACTTCTCTTGTTAAAAATGAAAATCCATCTGCAAAATTATTTCAATATTACCAATAGGTTAAAAATTTAATATAAAATTTAAAACATGCATTTATTTTTATTGGCATAGCTGCGATTTTTCATGTAATCAGATGATAATCTTCAGAAATATTTAACAATTATTAGAAACTAATTCTTTTTTAATAACATGCCAATGAAATTACTTAGTCTTTTCAAACTTTTTTCTCTGCTCTTACTTTTATTTAAAATACAGGGTCATTCATAATTCCCTCCGGGGTTTCGAAACGTTATAGTAAAAAAACGAAGACGAATATGAAAAAAAGAAACATATGAAATTATTCCGAAACTATTCAAGTTTTACTTACATACATTACAGGTGTTCTATGTGTGAACCCTTGGTCACACGGCATACATCCATGCGATAGTCCAGTTCCTGCCATACTCAGTTTCTTTAAATCTGAATCAGTGGTGTCAGTTCAACGGGCCCTTTCGTAATAAATATCGAAAACAGGGACCAACTGACAAAACAATTCATGTGTGGTACCGAAAATTTAAAGAAACGGAGTATGGCAGGAACTGGACTATCGCATGGATGTATGCCGTGTGACCAAGGGTTCACACATAGAACACCTGTAATGTATGTAAGTAAAACTTGGATAGTTTCGGAATAATTTCATATGTTTCTTTTTTTCATATTCGTCTTCGTTTTTTTACTATAACGTTTCGAAACCCCGGAGGGAATTATGAATGACCCTGTATAGATTCTAAGACTTGTCTAACTGAATATTTTTGTAATATAAATGCATAACAAACAAACTTTGCAAAGAAAATGTAAATTTTCTATGAAAAATTCAGCTGAAAACAATTTTTATATAAGTATTCAAAAATCCACCTGTTTTATAACTTTCATTAAAGAAATATACATACGTATAATGTATTACTTTGATATTAAGAATCTAAAACTTAAACTAAAACCAAAACATATAGGGTTGGTTTAGGTTTAGACTGGAAAGCTATACCAAAACTAAATACATGGGAAATGAAAATTCTAATTTAAGGGGGGGAAATGTAATATTGTAAATTAGTATAAAATTTTAAGGAATGGAAGATTTAAAAATTATAATTTTTATAATGTCACAACTATTATAATTTGTTTCTTTAAAATGGCATCATTTATATACTTAAGCAATACTATGTTGAGGTGATATTTAATGCAATTTAAATTTTCTTTCAAACTGCAGTGATATTGGTTGAAACTCATAAGATTTTTTTTAATTTTCTCGACTGGTAATTGAAGAAATCCAACTGAAAAATCATTTCAACAGAGACATGATATATTACAAACGATGGTGTTAGATTATGCAAGAAAAGCTACTGTGAAAATTCTGAGACTGAAAGGCTAAACTTTTAAACACTTGTTTTTTTTTTCTTTTTTGTAATGTATTCATGTAAAGAGAAAAAATACATATATATTTCTTTTTAGTATGCAAGAAATTAAAAAAAATGTTTATTATTTTATATATTTTTAAGAAAATGTAACTTATTTTTGAGAAACATTTGTAAGAAATCAATTTTTCCAGAAAAAAAAAAAAAAACTTGTTTTTTTCCGCCACTTCAAAATTTCTGGAAATTTTACATCTCTAGCACAATATAGATCATTTCACACATTGTTAAATTTTACTTTATAAACATGGTCCAATAAACCTGGACCCAATCCTTATATTGCTCATTTATATAAAAGAAACTATTTAATTGGAATTTTTTTCTTTAAAAAAACCTCTGAATTAAGGAGATATAATGTCTGAAATATTTCGACAATGTGGTTTGCAGGTGTTTCTTAAATGCATATTTCATTGTTTACATCTCAGAAGTTGTGTGTTATGTAGAGAGAATTGCATTATATAGAATTACGTTATAAAGGTCTCTTACTGTGTATAACTTGTAAGATCCAGGTCCCAGAACAGTATTAAAATTTTGTTTATTTTTTTGTTTGTTTAAGTAACTTTTTTAACGAAAATGGCTTTTTATAAGGATGAAGAACAACATTTGAAATATTTTTTTTCAACTGAAACTATATTTCTAAAATTAGTAGTTTAGGAATTATATATTGATCAACAATAAGAAGAGACACCCTGTATATAATATAGAGGCGAACCGCCCTTTGTGTGTGTGTGTGTGCTAAAGACAGTCTCGTTAATAAATTACACCTGAATAATTATTTTAAAGAAATCCAACAACACTAACACTTGAAACTTAATCGAAAGAAAATCAATAATTATACGAATATAACCAAAAAACAAACGAAAGGTACAATAATGTATCGAGAAAAATGATTTGAGTGAAAGGATGGGAAAAAAAATAATAATGATTAAAAAGAAAAAAAAAATGAATCATTAAAACATTTGTACACGATTTATCGATTCAACAAATCTTTGTAAAGGAAAATAACATAACAATTAGAATCGGAACAGGAAAAAGATGCAAATGATGGATGCACGCTCCGATGATAAATTTATATCCCACACACATTAAATCATTTATAAGGAATATCATTGTTTTCTAATAACAATTTACAAGGAAGACGATTGGAAAAGACCCCGTCAATTAGTCTATACTAGCTGGTGTGGCAACGCGATGTGTTTCATTTAAATTGAATGCGATATTTTGATTATTTATTGGATAAATGAAATGTCATTTTATTGTGCATTTAGAAAAAAACTAATATTAATTTTATTAAATGCTGAATTTTAAGTAATAAATCATGTTTCAATGTAGGTGTTTATTCAACAAAAAATGCACATTATCAATGCTTCATTTGTAAAAAGAATTAATTGCCTTATTCTATTATAACTTCGGATCTAGAAAAATGAAAACATTTTAAAGAAATTATATACAAAAACGTCGCGTAGACGAACTTATTTAAAAATAATTCAAAGGATCAGGGTCCATAAGACGTGTTTTTGGCCAGACTAAAATTCGATTTTGTTGTACTGACTTCATTATTTCACTTTTTAATATTAGAAGGTTGATCCTGTACGATTTCGACACTAGTTTTTGCATTTTGTTCGTTTTTATATCACTTACACAAGCTCAAAGATCGTATTGTTCGTCGTTTTGGATAAAAAATACGCAAATTCTCCTCATTTTACCCCAATTCTTAATATATTTTTTAAATATTTTAGTATGCAACACTTTTATTTTTACATAGAGTGTACATTTTGACGTATTTTATAATATAGGAAAAGAAGAAAGTGTTGCACGTAAAATGAGGAGAAATGGCGTATTCTTCATCCAAAACTACGAATCATACGAACTTTGAGCTTGTGTCAGTCCTATAAATCCGAACAAAATGCAAAAAAACTATTGTTGAAATCGTACAGGATCAACCTTGTAATATTAAAAAGCGAAATAATTAAGTCAGTATAACAAACTCGTGGGCCAAAAACACGGCTTATGGATCCTTTAGAAAGTAAAATAAATGCTTACAAAAAAAAAAAAAAAAAAAAATTGTAGCTGAATCATTTCGCTTTTAGTAGCCTTGTGAAAAGTTTTAATCTTAACTTTAAGACTGTTCTTAAATCTAAAAAAGCTACTTTCTGAATTCATTTTCTGAATTAATTATTGTTCCGAAACGCAAGAAATCGGCAGGTTCTTAATGAGAAACTATGTAATCGAAAGACGTTTTCCATTTTTTTTGGTAAACGATCTACTGTCAAAGTCGACGTTTTGAATCGAATTCACGACGCGGCAGCACAAGAAAGAAGAAAAACTTGACTTCACGTGACAAGAATCACTTCTAACTCGATAAGTATTTTATTTATCAAAAAATTGAAAACTCATTCCAAATCCCTTCAATAGCCAGATCTTTAAATTTATGATAAATTACTTATCGAGTTATAAGAAATTCTTGTCACGTAACGACGTTTATCGCCTTTCTCGCGATGTCGCGTCGGGAATTCGGTTCAAAACGCCTACTTTGACATTCTTTTCTGAAAAATCTACTGCCTTTACCAAAAAATGAAAAACGCACTTCGGTTACATGTTTCTGAATAAGCACACTTGCCCAATTTATGCGTTTCCGAACAAAAATGAATTCAGAAATGTGTCAGAAAGTAGCTCTTTGGAATTGGAGAGCAGCCTTCATGTTTTAAAATTATTGTTAACTATAAACACAATCTTTTAACAATAAGTTTTAACAATAATTTTAACAATAACTTTGAACAATAAGTAATCCATTTCAAAACTCATAAAGAGGTGTTGTCATTTCCCTTTGTTTACACTAGAAGGAAGAGATTTTTATCACTTCCAGATATTTTAGAACATGCAGATGAAGATCGAAAGGGAAAAAAGTTAAAGAGAATGCTTCTCACAGCTCTATTATGGCAACCTTCCAATTTATAAAAACGCTTTTATTGCTTTTGTTAGTTGTATCTTCTTACATAGTATTCTTATTCTTTTTTTTTAAAGAAAATAATACAAATGACTATGAAACAAAGAAAAATAAAAGCTTTAAAAGAGCTATGGATCATTTAAATATGAAAACGGCATTCTTGAGTTGTGTTATCGTTATTCAGTTGAAAAGGAAACCCAATTAAAAAATGTATTTATATAGAATCGTGCTGGCAGAGAAAGCAAACATTAAATTAAATTCATTAGTTACTTAACATGACTATTTCGAGAGTGCTTTTGACATTTTTAGCTCTTTATGTTCAAAATTATGAATCTACGATAACTCCAACGCAATCATTTTCTAGCTTACTGTTTGAAGAGAGCTTAAACAAGAACAAAAAACCACGCGTCAAGCCTAGATTATGAAACACCTTCCAACACTTCCCAGAAAACTTTAACAAAACTTCCTCTTTTAAGGAGACTCATACCTTTTGAAATCTTTCTACCGCCAGTGAAAAGAGATGTTGTTTCGAGTTCTCATAACCTTTTAAATACTTATATATACTTACACCCTATTTCAGGCTTTATAAAATGTAAAAATAAAAACTTGTATTTTTATGCTGTGGCTTTCGAAAACTTTCGGTGTTTAAGTCGCCATGTGATTTAAAAGTAATCAATTTCTGATATTCCCAGTCCCCATCGTGAAATGTTGATATTTTCTTTAAAGATTAAGACCAAAACACATAACAAATATTATTGTTTCAGAATGATCTGTTTAACACAGCAAACTATTAAATATATTCGAATAGCAATGTTACTCGTAACAGTTTGAATCTGATCATTTTATTTTACATAGACTGTGATTTAAATATATATATATATATATATATATATAAACAAATGTTTGAAGTGTGTTTTGATTTTTATAGTGCAAAATATTCTCACAAATTCAGATTTTCTTTCATATGTACTTTTGTCTGGCAAAATCAAAATAAGAAATATTGTTTTTCTGATATTCCCCACTATCATAATTGCTTAACTTATACTACAAAAAAAATTTTTAAACCGTATCTTGCCCAACTTTATCTTCTGACTGTTACATGATTTAATATTTAATTAATATTCAAATTTTGTTGTACACGTGTTTATATTAAATAAATTACTTTACACTTTAAATTCATTAATTTTTTTTTAGTTTTTAGTTTTTTACCCTATATAAACACTATTGTTTTTATGCGTTTGTTTTACAATTGTGGCCACTGGATTTTTTGGGTTTAGGAGCCAGTGACTCCTTCCAAATGTTTGGAATCTGCACCTATACTTTTAGGTAGATTTCGTAAGAAATATACTACCTATTACATTTTCCCCTAAGTTGGAATTTTCTGAAAAAATTTTGCAGATCTACGCCGATCATGACTCCCAGAACCCTCAAACATATATGTCAACCCTCAATATATATGTCACTTTTTATGGACACGATAACTGCAATAATTCTGCACACATCTCTTCCAAACCGATACATAAAATCAAGGGGCATAAAATCTCGGTCAAGTTCGTTCATGGGCAAAATCGAACCAAGGGGGAGGGGGTGTGAAAGCAGAAAAAAAAAAACATTTTTTTAATTATGATACGTATCGAATCCGTTTAAAGTTATTATTACTTTTAGGAAAAGGGCCGAAAATTTATGTAGGACAGATATTTGATATCATTAAAAATGGCCCAAAGGGGGGAGAAAAGAGGGGTTTTAGAAGAAAAAATTCATAACTTCGTCCATTCACACGATATCCAATCCGCTTAAATTTATTATAAATCCTCTTAATATTATCTAAAACTTTTACATTGACAAGTTTTTTTTTTATAAGACCAGCCCTTATAGCAAAAAAAAAATAAATAAAAATAAATAAAAAAAAATAAAATAAAATAAAATAAAAACAAAAACATCCATGCCGGTTCCAACTTCAAACACGTTAGATTTCAAAGTGGGCGGTCCCAACTGCAGCTTCATGGTGGGGGGGGGGGAGTGGTTTTTAGAAGAAAAAAAATCATAACTTCGTCCATTCAAAAGATATCAAATCCATTACAAATCCTCTTAATATTATCTAAAACTTTTATACTGACAAGTTTTTTATAGGACCAACCTTTATAGCAAAAAAAAAAAAAAAATCCCTGCCGGCTCCGCCTGCAAATAAATTAGGCTTCGAAGTGGGCGGTTCCAACTACCGCATCATGGCAAAATGGTCATTTCTTCCGCAATTCCCAACAAACAGGAGCCCCACGGTCTGCATCTTCGAAATCTACATGTGCCTGTAGGCCGAGCCGCAATCTTAATATTTGACTTATGTCAAAATAAATAAATAAATATTGATATAAATAAATAATTATCTTTATAACAATTTTATTGAGTCGGATACAATCCTCTACGCTACATTAAAAGATTCCTCTCCCCACCCTCCTTCTATGCATTGTTCCTTAACTCAAATAAAATCTTTTGACAAAAGTTTTTTTTTGTTAACTTTTTTTATTTATAAATATTTCATAGAAAACGAAAAGTGAAGTGACTTCAAAACATCTCGAAGAAGAAGAAAGAAGATAAGTCGAGTCCACATTCTTTAACCAATATTGAATTTACATTTTTCAAGGGAGAAAAAAACATGATATGCATTACTAAAAATGATACAGAAATAAATCCAAATGGTCGCTTTTTCTCCTCCCCCCCCCTTCCCTTTATTTATTTATTTTTTTTATTTTTTTTTTTTTTGTCCCAGTCGAAGTTTTTCGCCGTTCGATTTTTCGACAGATATTTGAAACGCAATTCAATGCGCTTTTATCTATTTTCATAAAAGATCCGCATACAGATTTCGTTTCTGGTATCGGAAAAAGCAAGCAGCAATCGAAATCTATGAAACTGGTTTAGATTGGAAGAAGGGGGGGGGGGGGGGGTCGTTCATTATGGTAGGATCGTTGTTCAAAAAAATATGCCTTGACAATATCGGATCCAAAAAACTTTCAAAAACAGCATGAAGGAATTTTCGAGAATTTTATAAAGTAGGCACTTTTTTGTTGCTTTTTTTTAAAGTTAAAAGATTTCCGATACAGAAATTTTGAACTTATTTCTTAAAAATTAATTTTTTTTTATATATAGGTTCGATAGGGGTTTGACTGAAATTATGGGATTGAAAATTGAATAAAAATTTAAATCGCAAAAGAATATATATATATATATAGGTTTTATTTATAAGCGCAAGCCCGATTTTATTTTATTATTTATTTATTTTTGGTATATATTCTATTGCAAACAGTATATAGGGGAAACTACCAAAGCCTAGTGAAAGCACATTAAAGCTTACAATTTTTAAAGATTTAAAAAAATAAATTTATGAAAAATATTTTATCGGCAGAAATCACATCCTATTATCTGATTTTATTATTATTATTTTTTTATTATTTATTTATTTATTTTTTAGAAATACATTGAATTAGATGGATGATTGTTTATTGCGCAGTTTGCATTTAAATGTATTGTACTTATCAAAATACATTTTTCAATTAATGACAGGGCCTGATTAACCTCTGACTCTAGGGGAAGCACGATATCATTTTGAGGGCCTCTTTCATTTGGCAAAAGTTTTCTTAATTCTGCATTCATGAAAACTCGCCCCATGATACTAATATTATTCCCGAAGTAGCTTAGCCGTAGTCACATATATTTCATTAAAGATAATTTTTTACGTTCCCTCTGTATACTTCAGATATAATTAGTACTATAGCTGTATATGTTAAATTTCCCGGTGGTTTCTAATAGGTACATCAGTATGCTATACGATTAATTAACATCCTATTGATAAATTCATATTTCCTTATTAAATTAGTTTCGTGGATTTTCTCTTGAATTAAACAAACTTTCTTTTCAAAAAAAAAAAAAAATTAAAAATACAATGCAAAAAATTAAAATAGGAATTAGAGGGCCCTCTTTGCAGTCATTTTGGGGCCCCTTGAAATTTTATAGGGGAAGTTTGTGCTTCATGCGCCTTTTGGAAAAGCAAGTCCTGATTAAGCATACTAAAAAATGTGCGTAATGTGTAGTATGTTTTGCTAAATATAAACACAGAAGAGCGAAGCAAGGAGTTTGATTCCACAGTATTTCATTCCGCAGTTTGATTCCACAGTAATAGTTTGTACATTACTCATGTACAAATTTCGTTTACGTTGCGCATAATAGGTTAAAAGATTACGTAAGACTACGTAATCTATAGTAAAGACTACGTAAAAATAGTTCCATACGACTTTCGTTTTAATTAATTTGAAAAATACGATAAGTATTTGAAACTATGAAAAAAAAAAAATACTTTGATAGTTGAGACGCTCCACGTTTGCGTTGAAATAGACTAAGAGTACGTGCTTTGTCAAAATGCCAACAACGCGTCGTAAGTCACCCAATCCAATCTAATGATATAGTAAACTAAAATAATAAAAATGAAATAATTTTATTTCACTAAAGTAATATAGTTCAATTAAATGTAAATATTTGTCTTCGATTTATTTTAACCACTTATTTCTAATCCCAGAAACTTAAAGAAAAGTTAATACAGCGATCAAAATTAATATAGTAATATTCAGGTTTTTTTTCAAGTACAGGGTGGTTATAATGTAAGTATCTCTATTTGAAGCTGTTTGTAGCTTGAAGGAATAACCGGAATGAAACCAAAATAGGTAAACTTACTATTCGAGAGGGGGGAAGAAGAATGGAAGAATAAAAAATAATAATTGCAATAATCGACGACAGATGGCGCTTTTGAGTGTGAAATGTAATGTGTAATATTGCGTACCACGAAGGTGGGGCAAAACTCAATGACTTTACCGCATATCACAACATGTGCGAAACACCACTCCTGATGCGTTACATTCCGCAGTTGAGCACGTCGTGCCCCGCCTACATTGTGTCCTCCAGCACAATGGCCATGTGGAACCTGAACATGATCGGCACAGTCATGCGAAAGCGTAACCCCATTCACTGTGTCATTTTCCAATAAATTAGGTATGCGATCCAGTTTTACGCTTTAATTCTTTGTTCTTGTATTACACATTACATTTCAAACTCAATAGCGCCATCTGTTGGTGATTATTGCAATTATTTTTTTCATTGTTCCATTCTTCTTCCCTTCTCGAATAGTAAGTGTACCGAGTTTAGTTTCGTTCGGGTTATTCCTTCAAGCTGCAGACAGTTTCAAATAGAGATATATTATAACCACCCGGTATATACAGGTTTGTCAGATGAGTCATATATGGATTTATGAGATTATATGTGATGGTGAGAAATACCACCATCTAGATCTAAACTAGCACACACTATAAAAAAAAAGTATTTGGTTTTTTTTTCTGCATATTAGCAGAGTATTTGGTATCATTTTAATCAGTGAACAGTGAACAATACAAATTAATGATCCATTTTAGGATCAGCGCATACAGATAGATAATTGTGGAACAAAGTGAACCACGGCAGTCAAGGAAATATTTGGTTTTCCGTTCCCACGAATGATTTAACTACACCTAATAAAAATGTCATGGAGAAAATTGTCAGAACAATAATATGACACATTTATTTATGAGAGCTTAAATAGGCACGAAGACCTCACAAGTAAAAGCATCTTTACCTCCCAGACACAGCACGGCGTCAAGAGGAATCACTATTGTACCGACGGGCCTATGAAACACTCAAGGGGAGTACCAAAATTCTCCCGCCTGCCAATGGTCATCTCTCTAAAATCAGCGGTATGGCCGAAACATGCAAATTTTCAAGAAGTTATATGTATAAGGCCTTAATTTTATGTGAAAAGGGAAGAATGATTCCATCCTTTTTTTTTTTTTTTTTTTGCTCCACGAAAAGAATGTGATTTTTTTTTTAGAGTTCAGATTCAAAAAAGATGGAAAAGTAGAAGGTTGACTGCTCTCTAACTAAAAAAACAGATTTTGAGTGTGTGTGCCAATAGATGGAAATGTACGCGCTAAGAAAAAGCGAAAACGCGTCAGCCATTACCTCCTGCTGTCAACGTTATCTAGTAATATAAGGTAACAAACAATCTTCCTTCACCATTGTTCCATTTTATTTAATTAAGCTATATTCTTTTAATAATACGAATTTACGTGTGTATGAAGATCCTACCCCGATCTAAACATAAAAAGGCTAATCAAATAAATACTTCTAGGGTATGGAACTCTGCCTTTCAAAATCGAATTTGTTAATTCAGTAAGATAAACTGTAATTCTCAGAAAATAAATGTTGAGAATACAGTTCTCAACTAGGATTGAATATTTTTTTTTAAAACATTCATGTTTGTTTTTAATTACATGATTATAATTACCTTGTAAATAAACTCAATTTTATATTCAATTAATTTTAGTCAGTTTTCCTTTTGTTTACTTAATTTATTGAATTAATATTAAGTCTTTTATTTTAGGAAATGTTTTCTTTAATATTACAATCTAGGTTTTAAAATAAGCCATTATTTATTTAATGTTACATAACTCTCTGCAGGTAACCTTTGATGTTTGTAATTGGCTCAAAGAGGATCCGAACTTCAAAAATAATTCACAACGCAACTTTTTCTTTTCTATAATTAATTGATAATTTGTCTAATAAAATTTGCTAAGTATAAATTATCATATCAGATCCTTAGAGTCATAGGTGCAAAATAAATACTATACGTCTCGGATAATTTAAAATACTCATATTAATCAATAAACAGCAATATAGTGGTAAATCCTATGCAGTCAGACTTAAATTCAAATAATTTAATTGATCACTCTGTAGCATTCCATCAATATGACATGGATTATATGAGTCAGAAAAATGCATACATACACTGTTTAACGGGTCATAACTTTCTAATTTTTCTCTTTCATTTCTAAGTGTCATTCATTGGGGATAATGAGTGACCAAGATTGGCTTTTGAAGAAAGAAAATTTATTTTTAAATGCTATTGTAAGTATGAAAATGTAGCAGAAGTACAAAAACAATATCGCAGGGCGTTTCAGGCAGATACACCCATCATGCGACTTACAATTCATCGGATAAAATAGACCAGAACCGCAATGGAGGATGCTCGCGCCACAACACCAAATGCTTGTTAAAGTTTGTGATCCACAGTCCACCGTTATAAGCAGTGTATTGCACAGAACGATCATAATTTTGACCATCTGCGGTTATCTTTTACAATTTAAACATTAATAATACATGAGTAAAAACTGTATTCAAAATTTGTATAATTTTTTCTGAAGCGCCCTGTATTTATTAAAGAAAGTAAGGAGATTATGTATTAGTCATTAACTTGCTGATTAAACAATTTATGAGGACCCCAGAAGCCGAGGGGTATAAGTGACAAAATTGAAAAAAAAACTGAGATAATTGCACAGGCGATCTGGAAATAAGGTTATTTCTTTGTGGGTAAAGAAATATAAGTGATTCTTTGGTACTTCTCTATTATCCTGTCGACCACTTTTCTATCGCCAAACTGTAACGCCCAATAAACGAGAGAATGTTGCCATTGGAATATCAAAATAAATAAATAAATAAAATATAAGAATTTAAGGACACTATTATTTTAATGAATGAAATAACTAACAAATCAGTAAAACATAATGAAAAATACACGCAAATGTCGAATTAAAAACGATACGATGACATAACAAACACGTATAATGATTCTGACATCCAGTCAATGGAACTGCATGTTTGGCGTTTAATCTTAGTTTGGCGATCGCTTTTTGTTATGAAAAGTGGTCGATGGGATAATAGAGAAGTACCTATATTTTTAATTATATGCTGCGTTTTGGAGGTCAACAACTTAAGCATTCGAAACTTGTACCCCTTGTTGTCAATATTGATTAACTATAAATAAAAAAAAATAATAATAAATAAATAAAATTACTCCACCTTCTTTACACAGTTATTGAATTAAGAGTTCAAAAACAACTATGAAATAAGCAAGTTTCAAAATATTTCAGTCAATTATTATTGATTCAAAACGTTCAACTCCATTGACTCCAAATCGAAATTTTGTCACTTGGTATCCCTTGGCTTCTACGGTTCCTCATACGTAAGTGAACGAGATATAGGATTGTTATTTAAAGAGAAAAATAATAATATTTTTCTCTATTCTACATTGAAATGGAATGACATATGAATTACATTGAATCTAAAAATGTATTTTCTTGTTTTAAGAATATTTACAGAGGTTCGCTAATGAGTTACAATTTCAACGTTAGCGATCTGACAGACCGCTGCTTTTTTCAAACAATAACTCGTTAAAAAAATTTATAGTGTACAATAAAAGAAAAAAAAGGGTGGTTAAAAACAACATAACTTTTGAAGTTGTATAAAAGACAGAAACGGTATCTTATGAGCTAATGGAGCCTTTTGTACATCTTTCGATCAAGCGGTCGCAGAGACCGCTCATAGTAGCTTATGCTGGGCTCCCGATTGGTCCGCTTTCTCAAAACCGGTATTTTCTTAGAAAATTTTTATTCTTAGATTTTTCTTGAAAATTTTGCAGAAACCATCTTCGGTGGTAAATTTTTGCGGAAATGCTGCAGAAACTTAGCATGAAATTTTCTGTTAAAAAATATTGGTATTCAGTTGGCGCACCATTTGGGGCAGTTTGCTTATGGGACAGTTTCTGAGACAGTAATTACAGGTTAAGAGTAACACGGTCTCGATATAGACAGAGGTCGAGACGATACTGATTAAGATAAGAGATAGAAAGATATCGCACCTGAAGGCCGAAATTTTCAGGCCCGACCAGATCCGTGTAAAAATAAATTAAATCAGCCTCGGCCGGACTCAATTTCTACAAAAAATTCCGATTTTCCTTAATACACAATTAAGAGATTCTTTTAAAAAGACTATTGCAAACACGTAAGCGAAATTTTTACACTATTTCTGACTATGACCGCAAGCCATAGAATACAGAATAGAAACATTAATGATATAACTATGGCATTCAAATAATGACTCGGTAAAAAAATAAATATAGTGTACAATAAAAGAAAAAAAAGAGGCTTAAAACAACATAACTTTTGAAGTTGTATAAAAGTATAGAGTTCTAAAAATATTTCTCTGTAATTTATTAAAGTATATTTCCAAAGACTCTGTTAACAAAAAAGATCACTATTAATTTTACGAAAAAATCGCCTGCCGGACACACGTCCGCGGGAATAATTAAGTCCAGGTCCGGCCCGGCCCGAGTATGCTGAAAATAATAAGCCCGGGCTCAGAGGCGATGCAACTCAACTATGTAGATGTTTAATTTCTGTATCGATGTTGTCTAACATCGGCTCATGTAGCACGTTTATCTTGTTCTCGGCCCTCCCAGATCCATTGAAAATCGGTCATATTTCGACGGCATAGTCTGACCCTTTGAAATTTGTTATATCGGGCCGGGCGACCGCCCGCTTGTTTTTATTAACCCGGCCCATTACAAAAATTGTTCTAATTCTACTGGCCCGGTCTGGCCCTTTTGAAAGTTTGTATTCATTTTGCCGGTTCTGCGATCCATTCAGATCTCTAATTCACAACGTCTGTTTATCGTATCTCGTTTACCAGTTATCAATTTTTAAATTGCGGGCGAATTTTTTTTCATTGTCGCAAAAAATGCGAAAATCTTCTCAGCCATAGTACTGTTGATAGTGTAAAAATGGTTTTACAGGTATTTGTGAAAAATGGTTAGATCGTATGTGCCGATAGAGAGGCAACGAACTGGGCGGTCTGAACGACAAAACTTGAGTCATAGAAGAAAATTTTCAGAAAACACTGGACTTGGGGAAGTGGGGCACGTCTCTTTTGTGAAAAAAAAAAGTTAAAATTAAATCTTAATACAAATTAAACAAAGTTTATGTCTTTTATCCGTTCACAATTAAAAATATCTTTTAATATCGATACAAATACGTTATTATTTTTTTTTCAATTCCTACTATTAGCTCACACCCTCTATATATTTATACATATCTTGTTCAAATTTTCAATCGTTAATAAAATCCTTTTCATTCATCCATTCAAGTTCAAATACGTTTTTTTAAACTTGTACTGGATGACAATTGATGTTAATACAGTTTTTTCAAATATTAATTCATTCATTAAATTTAATTAATTAATTTTAGTTTTATATTTCATTTCTTTTCAAAAGCATAGACTCACTCCATTTCATTTCTGTTCAAAGTATAGACTCACTCCATATTTTAGTCCCTTTCGCCCGCGCGCCGCCTGATCTTCGTCCGTAAACAGCCCCATAATATTTTTACGCATAAGGTTTCGCTAGGATGCTTCATTGTTAAGTTTGGTCATTTTTGAAAAACGGCATAACTATTAGATTTGAAATTTATATCAAGAAAAATACAATTTTTTACCTTTCTAACGCAGTTTATCTAACAATTTTGTGAGAAATACTTTTCGAGCTATTCATTTTTGATATTTTAGCTATTTATTTTTTATTTAATTTTTAATACATTTCAAAAATTTCTCTTCTATAAGATATTGAGCAGGATATAAATTTAGGAATAAATACCATCAGTGGCGAATCGTGTAGATCGCTGGAAAAAAATTTCTTTTTGACCTAAGTAGGAATTAACTTTAAATATATATATATATATATATATATATATATATATATATTACTTGTTATTGGGTCAACTCTAATTATTTTTTAGGTTGCGTACTATTGAACAAGCACAATCGCCCCAAAATTCATCACGAATACTTTAAAAATCTTCAGTCCTTAGAATTATAGGCATACAACTTATGGCTGAATAGTGTTTCCACATTTTCCTATAAAATGAAATTTATTTTTCGTTCTATTGTAGCTTTTCTGAAGAAGAATGAATTGAAAAAAAAGAAATAATAATAAGTGCGCGTAACATAAAATAATCAATATTTTGTTACTATAATTCTATTTCATTCTAAGAAAATCAACGTTTTAAACAAATAGATGCTTTTAAAAATAAACTAAGTCCATGGGCGCATGCCAAAAACACGTTTTTTAGGTGCGTTCGTAATTGTATAAATACGTAGAAGTCGTCGTCTGGTCGGTCCGTCCGTCTGTCTGTCTGTTCGTCCGTCCGCATATAACAGCTCAAAAACGACACAACCGAATGGTTTGAAATTTAATGTATAGAATCCTTTCAGAATTGTGTAGAGACATTTCAAATTTTATGAAAATCGAATCGAAACTTAAAAAGATATTCATAAAAGTTCTTTATTCTAATCCCTTTAACGGGCCAAACAATTATCTTGCTGAAAGGTTTAAATAATGGACAGCCACCAGAATCTACGAAGAAATTGATTTTAAAATAACACATTGTTTTCTTCATGCTTATTATAAAGCAGAATATTATTAAAAAAAATTCTAGTATTAATCTAGCAATTGGTAATTAAAATTAAATGGTAAATATATTATCACCACCTGAAAATAAGGTGGTAAATAATATATTACCAGCGCCTGCTAAAGGGTTATAAATCCTGTCGTACGTAATCTGGATAGTAAAAGTGCAAGTCATGTGACTGAGGATAAGAAATACGGACTAACTACTTCTTTTTTCATAGGCCAGGCGGTCATTTTTGTTCAAAATTATTTTTTTAAATAAAATGGCACAGAAAAGTTACATTTTTCGAAAGATCGTTCCAAAAAATGGTTTTGCTTGAGAGACGAGTGACATTCAAAAAATGTATAGATTCCGATATAACTTCAGTGGAAATGAGGTTAACAGTCAATAAACACAGCAGATTCGTGCACCGTGTGTCCTAAAAATATGAAACCATGGAGGTAATTCATTTGGAAAGCAAGATCTCCAGGGTGAATTTTACAGCGCTGTCTGGTGTCGAAATTTTGTTTCGCATTTATAAACGTAGCAAACGTAAAAAGAAAAGGCATGCTCCTTTCACTTAATGATTTTTTTACATAGTGAAACTAGTTAGAAAACGAACGCGTTTAACGTATAATTTCAAACTTTTTTTTTCCTACCTGACACGGATAACCCTTATTGTTTATTACATTAACAAGGTAAAAAAAAGTATATTGCTGCTACGGATATATTTTTAAACCCATTCAACTTCATCATAACACTAACATAAAATGGACTTTTGCCCCACTTTCCAAAATCAACTGCCACAATTATGGGAAAAAGTAATAGAAGTCGTGCACACTCATCGCCTTTCTCATTTCGTATAAATAGAATGCAGCGTTCTACTTTAATAGGAGCCTATATAAATAAGAACTAAAACAAAACGAAAGAAAAAGTCATAAATAAAAATATATTTAGAGTGAAAACGGATTCAAGACGCTCCTTTGCATGAACTGCGGCCATTTGAAACACATTGGATGGGTCTGCACTGTCTCTTCAAAAATTATTTTAAGGGGTATATAAACTCATTTTCAAAGCTAACAATTTAATGATTTGCGCATTGCTTTAAAAGTGTGTTATAGTGAATTTAAAACATGCCAACCAGTATTGAATTCAGGGGGTGACATTTCCCCCCCCCGGAGCATTGAAATATCCCCTCCCCCGGAAGATTTGAGATTTTATGCTTTTTAATGGTTAAAAAGTCCAATCCCCCTCCCCCGGGAGCCATAGAAATCCCTCCCGGAGAAAAGTGTCTGAATTCAACACTGATGGCACCCTTCTAAAATAAATGAAACAGCATTACTTGGGAGGGGGGGGGGGGTATGATTTTTCGATAAAATTCCTTAATTAATGTAAAACGATCAATATTTTGTCATTTTATCTTCCTATTTCCTTTTCAATAATATATATATATATATATATATATATATATATATATATATATTTGTACTTTATAAAAGGATCCAATTTTTAAAAATGTTTACCCTCTGCCCCCACCCTTTTTTTTTCTTCACATTCTGATATACAACATTTACAATAATATTTAAAAAATGAAAGATATTTTTAAGTGTCTATAAAATTATTTTCACATTCATACAGTATTCATTAGTTTTAGCTAATAATGAACTGTTAAAATAGGATTAGATGCACAACATGCAAACACTCATGAAGTGTTATATAAAGTTTTGCTTCTAACATTCGGACTTTAAACTGAAGTCAGAATTTTAGAAGGAATTTAAACTGTGGCGCAGCTGGAATCCAGATGCTCTGAATACCACTCATTTCGTAAAGTTACTTTCGCCTTGCTTAAAAGCTGAAAATTCTGCGATTAGACAGGGCGAAGAATATCTCTTTAAAATAGTGGTATGCAGGAGCATTCTCCTGGCTACGCCACTGGATATAACTAACATTCGAAAAATAGTAAGTATTGCGTCTTCTAGACGAATATATTCGCCTTAAATTTTTAGATATTTGTCAAAATAAATTGCAGACAAAATTATTCTCCCCATAAACTTTAAAATATAGTTAACGAAAACTATTACATTTATAGACATGGAATGACATGAATTATTAGAAAATCTCGTCACATTAAAACGGGTTAGTTTTAAATAAAATTACAAATACATTTAATCATCTTATATAAATAAAATTTTCCTTACTGCTTATTGAAGCCTCATGTGCGATAAAGCAAGCATTCCTAATACAAATAATATATACTAGATGGAACCCGTCAAAACTTGACGGAAAAAATACTATAACATTATCAGTAAAATAAGCTTCTTTATTATTTAAGAAGGGGTGCGTATGAAACAGTCTTTCAAATATTTTATTTTAAAAGTTTTTTCCCTAGTCAAATACAGTACTATTTCCGATGCAAACTCCAAACAAACAATCCGTAAACAACTGTGTAATGCAAATCAGTTTGACAAAACCGCCATACTCCCCTCGGCAAGAAAAAAATTTCATGAACCTATGAAGTATCATACAAATAGTATATTCCTACATTCATCTCATATTCAGTAAATAAAAGAACATAGTAAATAATGCACACATCTCCCCCCCCCCCACACACACACTCCTGTTATTATGCAACCGAATGAGCTCCTATGCGCATGTGCATTGCATCTGACCAAAAGCACCGTCGAAATTCGACGTTGAAAAAGTTTTAAAATGTTTAAATTAAAAGTTTTAAAATATCCTCTTTAATCATTGTTCTTTTTAAATCCATATCTTCTAAAACACATCCGTTGTTTTAAGCTAATCAATTTTTATGTAAAGATGAAGATTTTTTTTACAGTAATAAATCGATCTGCACATGAGGGAAATTTTTAATGTTTTCAAATATAATTTATTTGTTTGTTATTTTCGGTTCCTTCACATAATCAGGATGATTATCCCTTTTCCTTCACAGTCGGGGATATTTTCCCTCTTATACAGTTGGCAAATGGATCTTTAAAAAAATACAATTCCTAGCATATTCTGATATTTGATGGAACTTACACATAACGAATTCAACATATCAATTTGTTCAACATAAACAAAAAATAGTTTTTTTTTTTTCCGACAGATTTTTGTTTAGCGCCAAAATGCTCTATCTTATGGATAATATAATCTTATGGTTTATCACTGTTTTTATTGTTATTATTATTATTATTATTCTCTTTTTATGATGGTTAGGGAAATCTATTTTCTACTGTGGGAACTTTCGCAGGGGCTATTTTACATTATAGAAGCAAACTGGTGGTCATTGATAAGATAGAATTAAAAAACATTTCAAGCTTGAAAATTATTTAAAAAGTCGTTAAATTTAGCGGCAGTTTTCAAATAAATTTCAATCGAAAGCTAATTTTTTTCGAATTGATGATGTAAGAATTGAAATCGTAAAATGTAGTAAAAAATAGAAATTTGTAGTATTTAGAAGTGATTTAAGCGCGATGAAAGTTAAAGGGATAGTGCCGTTTGTTGTCGCAACCGTTGTGCATTTCTAAAAAATGCCACTGTATTTTGGCTTGCGTCAAACAGTAGAAAACCTTTTTTTGACATCGAAAGAGAAGTTAACAGTGAAAGAAATAGGACGCTAATAAGGAACTGTTAAATGAACTTATAATAAACCTACCAAAATAATTCCTATTAAATATTAGTCTTACATTGTTTATTCTAGCTAAAAATACAAGCATTATTTCAAGTTTTTTTTTTCTACCATAACACTATTTTTAATCATTTTAAATTTCCTGAAATCCTTTACTTTTGTGATTTTTTTATTAAAAAAGGAACTTTTCCAACCTATAGTTTTAAAAAAAAGTAATTGGTAACATGTAATCAAGGTATACAATCAAGATGAAGCAATAGATGACGGCTCCAATTCTAATCTTTATAATTAAGAATGGAAAAATCAGTTAAAATTACGTTATGTTGACACAATCATATACATTTTTCTCTTTAGTTTTATCCATGTTAAAATGCATTTCAAGCTAAGCATAACGTCATTTTCACCGGCGCAAAATTTTCACACGTAATTCATATACGTTACTTTAATGTATACAAATAAATATATATTTTGTATTTAATTGTAGTGATAAAATGGCATCAACAAAGTTATAATGCATAATGATAAAATGAACCCAATGGACAATATTCCCGTGACGTCACAATAAATATGAATTTTTATTCGCTTATAAAACACGCGGATAAATATTTTTACCGAAATTTATCTTACAAATTAAAAAAATCGTCCTAAAAATCACATGCTTTTAATATTTAATATTTCTCTTTTATCTTCTCGCAACCACAGAGTTTAGAGAATAACTCTATGTCTTGCAACAGTGGGCGTTACCCGAATTGCCGACTTTATGATGTCATTAGCAGAAGTAAAAGTTTAATTGAAAATTACGGCTAATTAATTAAAATTTCGAATAAACGAATGCACGATAACAAATCTGTGTCCAAATATCTTTCATTTAAAAAAAGAATGATGTCATTTGATGCAGTAGTTTGGTCTCACGGATTGTCGAAAGAAAAAGCTTAGCGTTTCAAATATATAGATATCCAATTTCCCGCTTAAATCATAAAATAATTTAATAACTTGAAATTTAAGTTTATCTGACCTTTACAATAATTGCTTAAGCTATAAAACTATCCCGTAAAAGCAGTTTAATCATTGTGAATTATGGAGGACCTTGTTAAATTCGAAAGAAGGAACGGAGAAATGGAAATGAATATGTATATTTTAATGGAATAACTAACAAAACGTAAATTCAGAATCTCTTATGCTGAAATGAATTGACTAAAATAAAATAAGTTAAACACATTTTAAAAGTGGTAATAAGTTTCTATTTTCGATAAAATATACCATCGCAATTTTTAATATAGCTACCGACAAAAATATTCTACGAGAAGTAATTTAGATTTTTTATAATAGTATTGTCTTCTTAGTACCAAAATGTTTAAAATTTTATATACTACTAGCTGTTACCCGTGACTTCGTTCGAGTAACATTAAAAAAAGAATTAATAGTATTGAGTTCGCGTAACATTAAAAGAAGAAGAATAAATGCATTAATCAAGCAAAATATTTCACTCCCGATAATTAAATACGTAAATAAATTAACTAACTCTTTATCACATTTCATAGGAGAAAATACGGTATTTCTTTGTTATAGGGGCTCTGACATAACTCAACTTTAAAAAGTAAAATATTTTGGCAAATAATCGCGAAAATGAGAGAGACTGCAACCAATGGGAAAAGGACGATCGAATAAAATCGTGTAAATCGACAAATTGGGTAAAAACAAATGTCAATTTTACCTGATAAACCATTTTACTTTTAACGACTTTGGGAAATGTTTTAACAACCATCCTTCAAAAATAATTCATTAATTTAAATTCTTGTGAATAGGGAGCAATAATTCTACACCTAAATAAATGCAAGGAGATTAAATTTGCCTCCTTGGCTTAATCAAACAAAACTTGATTTCTTGACAATATGTTGACAGACTATTTTTGTTCTGCAGAATAAATTGATTCATAAAGTTTGAATATGTGGAAATACGTTTTTATTTTTCGGAAATTTTGCTGTAATCAAGATTTTTTTTTTCACCCACTATTCAAATTGAAAGTAAATTCTTTTTTCAATTTTAATGAGAAAATGGCGTAATTTAATTGCCGTTTTTAGAGAAATTCAGTTAAAATTTACAAATATATATATATATGTATTAATATCTCTGAATCTAATTCAAAATTTTAAATTCCTCGGATAAATGATAACCGGTGTTATTTTTAAATCGCGTTGCATTCGATAATCTAAGAGGAGTAGTAGCGAAATACAAACAGACAGATTTTAATTATCTCGTGTTGTAACCAACTTTTTGAATTAACTCGTTCATTTTTCTTTTCCTAATAATTTTACTAATTCTTGTATTATTAATATATGAAATTGATTCACGCGCCATTTAAAACATATTTGAAAATTCCCGTTTTATTTCAAATAGGACGTCACTTTGATCCCAGAGAAATCTCTTTTTAATGACATAATTCTTGTTAATTTTCTTTTCCTGTTAATCATAACGTGAATTTTAGCATAACAAACTCACATATGTATGTAACTGATATTCAAGCTTATTATTAATGAGTATCGATAAACATATTTCAGTTTTTCATCTTAAATATGACATCCATTATCTATCTACTTTTCTCATACACTGATATTTGTATTATTACGAATATTTGAAAATAGTCATATTTGTTTAAACCAAGGAAGATCCTTTTCATAGTTCCATGGTCCAAGCAAAATCTTTTTTTTTAAATATAATTATTGTTCCTTTTTCCTTTTAATTATAACCAAGTTTTTGAAACCGATATTCATACTTCATGTATAATAACAAATACTTCATATGTTTGCTTCAAATATCACGAAAATTCATCTTCTTTTGAATTCGTTTTAATTTTAATTTTTCATGTGAAACTCGTTCAATTGAAAATTAATTGTTGGGGGGGGGGGGGGGGAATTATTTTTCCGCGTTTTTATTTATGGGCAACGATTAAAGTCCTGGTAACAATAAAGTTAAATGGTTAAATTTTATGGGAAAATGTTTATTGATTCTCTGTATCAAATTTTGAATTAGTAAGAAAAATATTTGAATAAAATAAATAAAATCTAGCCTATGGTCATTTCTGGATTATAATCCATCTATATGAAAATATACAGGGCCATTAAATCCTCCGTTTTGACATTTATTTCAACCAAACATTCACACACACACAATCAGATTTATAATATTTTTAGACATACAAAGGATAAATAATAATAATAATTTTAGTTTAATTTAATTTCTAATATTTTGAAATACAGTAATTCCTCAACATTCGCGAAGGTTTACGTTCCAGGAAAACCTCCTAAATGTCAAGTCCGCGAATGTTGAGTCTACGTTTCTGCACTAAAAAGAAAGTCACGTTCTATGAAATTCTAATCAGAGTGGCACAGTATTTAAAAAAAAAAAGAAAAGAAAAGAAAAAAGAATATGTGTATTAACAATACGTTATGCCTAACCTATATGTAGAAGTTAAACTATTCATAAACATGAAATTTATTTATGAAAGATAATTCGGTACTTTTCGGTTAGCCGGGTGCCAGTGATATATATACATGTATATATAAACACACATACAAACACAGACAGATCTATATATACATATACATACATACACATATATATACATATATGTGTGTATATATATACAAATATATGTGTATACATATGTATTTATATATGTACATATATCACTGGCGCCCGGCTAACCGAAAAGTACCGATAATTCAAATTAACTGACTGGAAAAATAATGACATCTAAAAAAGCATTGATCTTTGTATAATTAATTTCGAATCTCTCTCTATTCGCAAAGAGGTGATTGATGTATGTAGGCGATACACTATTAAATTACGATATTTTAAAAAACAGCTAAAGGCTTCAGAAATGCTTTCATTTATTTTCCATCTAATGCAGCTTCAGCTCCATCTCTACCAGAACCTGAACATGTTAAATAAATAGATTAAAGATGCCGTTACCTTATACCACTTCTAACATCATCACTGCAACGAATATTCTGCTTTTATTATTTTACTTTCCTACATTACTCGCTCCTTTTTCAATTGACAAGTGAAAATGGATTTGTAAATACATAATGAGAAAAAATAGGGGACATAATATTTATTGAACCACTATCAATTTTGAAAAAAGAAAGATAATAAAACAATCGCGAACACTCAAATCAGATTCTCGCGAATGTTAAATTTTTCCGCATTTTCATATTCGCGGAATGTTACGGGATTACTGTATCTATTATTTACAGTTAAAATTAATTGTTAAAAATGTCTTATTCGCCAAAATAGTTATATCACTCATTTCTGGATACCCCTTTAATATTTTGTCTAAATACTAGAAAGCGCGTCGGTGTCTCGCTCAGCTGTGATGAAAAAACCTTGAGATGATATATAATCATAGAAGAAGGATTCTTCTATGGATATAATAATTACGGACGAACTTCGTCACTCCAACGAATGGGAAAGTTTCTCAGTTGAGCTTAGTCGCGTTTCAGATTTGTATACTGCTGAATTCTACACAACTATGGGTGGAGAATATTTTTACAATTTTTGTAGGCAGATGTAGAACAGATCTGATTTACATCGATTATAAGAAAAAAAAAAAAAAAAAAAAAAAAAACAGGCTAGATTTAAAATATTAAATTAAAACGTCTTTCTACTACACTAAACTTTAAACGGATTTTTGTTTCAAAGCTTCAAAAATGAATACAATAAATCTGAATCGATGAGAAGTAAAGTACGGTAAGAAATAATTCAGGATATTTTAATTCGATCCACCTTCAATGAAATTATTTATAATTATCTCTTTGCTAACTTAACAAATATGATTTTCTTATTTTCTCTATAGAAATGTCCTTTGAGAAAATATCCTCCTCCTTCTTATACTTTTTTTTTTCCCTCGCCAGAGTAACTATTGTTTTGAATCACCGAAAAAATGCGTTAGATTTATGACAAACGCATCCAATCATGGAAAAAACCCTGATATCCTGATCAGTTTATTTTAATAGTAATTGAGTAGTTATTAATTTCGTCGCAGATAAAGCATTGTTACCCAGAAAATACAAGAAACTCCGATTAGGGAAGATTATTTAATTTAAATGCATATGTATTAAGTTTTAGGTCAATCGGGATTTTCTTTTTAAAATCCATGGCCACTTTTTCCCTACAAACATTTTGAATTATAATCTATAAATATAAATACGATTGCTTTCAATAGCCATCCATAAATCATGACTCGATGGGAAAAGATATTTAGAACTTTTTTGTCATTTTTATTGTATAGCTTACGCATGATTTGTTTATGCATTTCCTTTATGTGCTTACCCGGTTATTAGAATAATTTACGGTTAGATCATGGACAGAATTTACCCTAAATCAACCCGAAATGTACTTTTCCGCCAGACTGGATGACCTCATTCGATGAATAAATAAAAATCAATTGAAAATACAAAACATTTTGAAAAAAAAAAATTTAGTACTTCATTTTATATGCACTGGTTACATTTTTAAAAAGATTGGTTTAGCAAAAAGATACCCAATGAAGGGCTTGGTTAACCATCTAAATTCGCTGAAGTTTTTTGTACTCTGCTAAATTCCTAGTGAGTTAACCACAGACTTATTTTATAGGCTACGTTTGTCGTAAACACTTGCAATGCAAACCAATTTTAATATTCAATATACAATTATTCAAGTAAATTTTCAGTATGCTGTTATGATAAGTAAACTTAAATTTAAGGGAAAAAGTGCAAACCATTCAGGTAGGCAAGGTTAATATAAGAAAAAGTACAAAAGTCTATGCACATTTTTTTTTTTTTTTTTTTTAAGGGAATTAATCGCAACGTAATTCGTAAGTAAACAATAAAAGTAAATTTTATCGCAAACAGGATAATACATACTTTAGCAAATCTACATTGAAAAAGAAAATCGCCCAAAAAAGTTAAATAAGTTTGATCGATTACATACAGAATGAGTCATAAGCAGTTTTAGCAGTGATTTTTTTTTCTCTCTCTTTATTCTGTGTTTATAAATTCTCAAATTTCGCTGCCCAGCTTTATCCTCCCTATGCATATTAATTCCCTATGCCTATAAATTATTTTAATTGGAAGTATTTCAAGGCTGTTTATATCTTTTTTTTACTGTACTTTATATATTTATTTATTTTAACGAAGGGGGCAGGGAGGGGGGAGTAATTCTTTTCTTTTTTAATTTGGAAGGAATTTTTATTTTCACCCAACGAGGAAAATTTACGAAGAAAAAACAATTCCTGTCGTATAAAAAATTATATATTTTTGAGATACAAATAGCTATGTATATGATAGTAAAGTTTGAGTTACATACACACACTAGTTCACACATAGTAGTAAAATAATAAAACCTCAAAAACACACGAATAGATGTGGATATTACACGGGGGGGGTTATAATTTAATAATCGCGAACAAAATTTTAATAAATAAGATCCATACAAAAACACAAAATAAAGTTTCTCCGAATTAATTCAACAGTAATTAATTAATAAATATGTGTATTTCATAAAACACATACACAATTTTAAGTGAAGAAATTTTTAAATAGGTACTTACCGGCTAGGATAGGATGCATTTTATAACAGAATGTCTTAAATCCAGTTAAAGCGCTTTAAAATACATTCAGTCTTGAAGCAGGAATAATTAGAATCCAAGATTCACCATCAATTTAAAAAAAGGGAAAAAAAGTGTTCGTAAAATATTTAATACGGTTTGTTAATTTTTTTTAAGAATCGGGCTATTTTATTCGCATGCGTCTTCTATGTACGCAATTAATTTGACCAATTAAGGCACAAATTGTGAAATTGCCTTAAGAATAGTGCTAATTTTTATATCCTTTTGTACTTTCAATATCATTTACTTCAAAATAGCTTTTAGCGTTTTGTACAGAAATGTGTGTGTGTATATATATATATATATATATATAATATGTATTACTGCAGGGAAAAAAAAAATTATGCTAATGCGGTACACTAATTAGAGACTTTAAAGTCGATATATACCAATTTTTAAGGCACTCCGTGCAAAATGAATCGAGGAATTTTTAAAGAATTTATGACGAGCTACTTCATCTAAAAAATAAAGGCAATATTTTTTAATCTCTGGTTTAGGAAATAACGGGGAGGGGGGGGGGGGGTTCTATTCTAAACCAGTAAAGCACTGACCCTATCTTCTAGTAAAAATTTAGCTTTCGGTACAAATTTATCCAACAAAGGCCACATTATATTTAATTTCGGTAAAATTTAAACTCCATTTATTAAAATAGGCTGAAGATCCGACAGGTAATGGATGCAGATCCTTCTTATAAAATGGGGGAAATGTCGATCTCCGATATCTTGTGTTATACTTCAGGTCTAAGGAATAACCGCATTTTGTTTATAATTTAATTTAGCCAAGCGACTGAATGCTTTTAAAGCTTAAGCACCCATAGAAACAAGTCAAACGCAGGAACTGCAAAGATTGTGAGAAGCTCGATATGTTATTCCAGTAAGCAGGCCATGGAGGCCGGGGGTTAGAGAATCTTCCTTTTGCGCCACAGCAGCTGGTCAACTCAACTCCTTTTAGAAAAGTTTTCTCGAGAAAAATTTACGCCACTTAATTATATGTTTTGGAAGACACACATACTAAGCTCGGCTTATTTCTGCACTGCATTCACAGAAAACGTGTCTTGTAAGCCTAGGATGAAACTCCGGCCGTTTTTGGAAGACGAGATTAAGAATGTATAAAAACACAAATACACTAAAACAGAAGGAAAATGGGCGTAGGGCGCAGTGGGGCGCCCACATACAGCTGCCATCCGTATCCAACTAAGTGAAGGAAATGTGTCGGGGAGGGAGCAGCCCTTTCGGAGGATTCTTGATCGACAGGCTCGCGAACAAGTAACGCCATCTGGTGATAAGCGGCTTCACATCCCATGCCGCAAAGTGCAAAGAGGAGGAGGTATCTTGTATCTAGGGGGGCAGGTAAAATTGCCAGGCCGATGATACGATCGGGGACACGAAGCTAACGAAGTCGTCGATTGCGCTGAAATTTCATTTGCTGTACAAATCCTCAATAGGCTAGTATATCATAAGTATAAACTTCAGAAATCTCAGATTTATTTTATTTTATTTATTCAAAACAAATAAATACAAATTTATCAAGGTCTGAGATGCTATAAAGATTCATTCTGTTTCATTTTAGACATTTACTTTATTTAGTATGCACAGTGGCGTAGCAGAGGATGGGGCAGCATGTCTCGAATTGGGGCTCACTTTTATGGGGAGGGGGCAAAAGTTGTTGTATAAAAAAACTTACTAAGGAGGGCGAGAAATATGTTAAATTGATGGGGCGCTAAAAAGCCACCCTGCGCCACTGAGTAGGCATGTAAAATCAAAGAGGAGGATCACGCCAAGTCATGAACCACCTTTAAATCAATAAAATTTCTACAACAACTCATTTTTCAAACGAAAGTGTACAATAATATTGGTAGTCAGGCTTCGACCATGACGCATTGGGGCCCTGGGCAAAGATAAATTAGGGGGGCCCATTCTAATCGTTCCAACATTATTCAAATTGAACGGATGGTCAGTCGTATGTGTAATGCATGAACAATATTTCTGCCCCTTGGATTTTAAATAGAAAAAATTCTTAGCTCCGTCAATTCTAAATTAAGTACCTTAATTAATAAAAATACTCTTTTTTTCTTAGTACAGAACAAAACTCTTTTATATAACTTTAGCAATTTGTTATATTACTTTAAGATGAATTTAATAACTTTAACTTATAGATGAGTTGGAATTGGAAAAAAAGGTAAATATTTTATAATTTAATATATGGATTTCGGCGTCCATTGAGGTCCGGGGCCCCTGGGCAAAGTCCCGATTTGCCCATGTGATAATAAGGGCCTGTTGGTAGCATGCTTCATTAAAAAAATCCCTTAGAAGTTATCCACACCTGGGCATAGGCGGCTACTGCCCATGATACGTCCTGAGAAAAAGTGCTAATCAGCTACTAGGAGGGGTGTTAGGAGAAGGCCACGGGCCCCTCCCTAAATTTTGTAATTTAATTAAATTTTCTTTATCATTGAAAGATAAAGTATGCTGGGGAGGGGGTAAAAGTATTTTTTTTTTTAATTATAAGAATCCTTATAAAATGAAACAAGAACGAAAACTCATGCGTCAAGCATAGATTATAAACACTTTCCAACACATTCAGTATTCTCTAACAAAACTTCACCGTTTAATAAGAAAACAAGGTCAAGGTCAAACCAAGCGGGGAAACCTACCTTTCGGCTTAAGCTCGACTAGCCCCGCCCAGCAGGTTTGTTTACCTAATTATACTGAGAATTACTAAATGATACTTTGTGATACTGAGCAATAATTATACTATGAAATGCTGAAATACAAATTCTGAAAATACAATTTACCAATCCTACGGAGCAATACTAAATACTACTACGTGATACTGAGCAATAATACTGTAAGATGCTGAAGTAGATAATAATAATAACAATGGATAGTAGTAAAAACTAAATTAACAATAAAGAATGAATAATAATACTGGAATGAACAATGCTAAATTAGGCTAAAAATACTAAATAACACTGTATGACCCCATTAAGAATAGCTAAATTGTTAAGGTTAGAGTTTATGTAGTGTGTAAAGATCCTTAGGCATATCAGAAGTCCACTTCATCCTCAACCTCCATTAAGACCAATGGAGGCAGCATGAATAAGTATGGATTGCGTTCTAGCAGAAACATACAATCCGTTATTTTTTGAAGCAGTTTTGGTTGTTTCAGCACGTAGGCAAAGTTAGAAAACGTATAACACATCATTTGAAAAACTAATTTTAGCAGTTACTACCCATAGTCAAACAAAATATCCGATTGCTTTTGTGCAATGCATACTACACAGTATACAGGGTGGTTATAATATAAGTATCTCTATTTGGAGCTGTGTGTAGCTCGAAGGAATAACCCAAATGAAACCAAAATCGGTACACTTACTATTCGAGAAGGGGGGAAGAAGAATGGAACAATAAAAAATAATCGCAATAATCACCGACAGAGGGCGCTACTGAGTGTGAAATGTAATGTGTAATACAAGAACAAAGAATTAAGGCGTCAAACCGGATGACACACCTAATTTATTGGAGAATGTCACAGTGAATGGGGTTACGCTTTCGCATGACGCGCACGATCCTGTTCAGGCTCCACATGGCCACTGTGCTGGAGGGTACAATCCAGGCGATGCACGACGTGCTCAGCTGCGGAATGTAACGCATCAGGAGTGATGTTGTCTCGCAAATGTGATGTGCGGTAAAGTCATTGAGGTTTGCGACACCTCCACGGTACACAATATTGCACATTACATTTCACACTCAAAAGCGCCCTCTGTCGGCAATTATTGCAATTAATTTTTTTAATTATTCCATTCTCCTTCCCCCTTCTGGAATAGTAAGTGTACCGATTTTGGTTTTATTTGGGTTATTCCTTCGAGCTACAGACAGCTCCAAATAGAGATACTTATATTATAACCACCCGGTACTAAAATTTACTTTAGTTAGGAAACACACAGCACCATTTAAAATTCCCCTTAGGGGCTGTCCATAAATGATGTCACACTTTTTTTCAATATTTTTGATCCCCCTCCCCCCTTGTCACATGTCACGCTATATTACATAGACATATACTTGGAATTCAGAAACATAGCACTATGTTATAGATCATGTTTCAAATTTTATTTTTCAACTTTAACTATAAGTTTTAATGACATTTGTGAGCATAACAATAAAAATTATTTGTGTATTTATTTTGTATAAAATAAGATTAAGGTTTACGACAAAAACATAATTAATATACAATAAAATAATACAATTAGTAATAAAATATTTATATTTTTTTTAAAAGAAAGTAATATAAGTGAAAACAAATCACGTGAAAGTTGTTTTAGTCCGATTAAAAAATACACTCAAATTCTGGTCATTTCAAAATAACTTCAAAATTTAATCTGCTGATTTTAATGATTTTATTTTAACCAAAATGTGTGATGTCACACTTCTTCTTAACCCCCCCCCCCCCCAACCACCTTGTCACAAACTGTCACAATTTCATGAACCCCCCCCCCTCCAAGCGTGACATCATTTATGGACAGCCCCTTACAGCCATTTCCGTCAGTAAACTGAAATGTGCGTGAGCTCTTTTGAGAAGCCCTGTATAGGATTTACAGAATTTATAGGCGTCCATTCATATGCAAAAAATGAGTTCCATTTAGAAACGTGTACCCCAACTGAAAGTAAACGAGCTACCAGCCATTATTGTTCATAGAAAGTACTGTAATCCAATTATTTTGAGTGTCCCTGTAAATGAACGATATATTCTATGCATACCCTATTCTAGAATAAGCGTCTTGTATAGTGCATCTCAGTGATATGTATCCATTTCAGTATGTTTAGGGGAAAATAAGGTAACACCATTAAAATAGGCCGCTAACGATTTTTCCCATAGACCGTCCTGTAACGGAATTCTTTTGAGTGTTCCTGTAAAAGAATCCTAAATGCTATACACTTCATTTTCAATACGGAACATGTCATAGTAAACTCCAGTAACAAATATCCATTTCAAAGCAATCGAGTCTATTGACGCGTGTTAGAGCACGGACAGATGGCAGGCGGGCGGCTACGTATTTATAATGTACCTAAAAATAGGTACACATGTGCGTCTCCGATAACAATGCAACATTTTTAGAAATCAATTTTAATTTATCCATTAGTACGGCGCAGGTGATCCATAGCCCAATATTCTTTATGGTTACTTACAACCGTATACGAGTAACATACGCGCAATGGAGTTTACTCAACCACGCCCCTTAAAATAGGCCAACTGGCCGCGAAACTACATTCATGAAATATTTTAAACACTAAAAAGTAGAAAATAAAATATAATGAGTGTAATCTTTTTTTAATACGCTTTTATTTTATGAATTAATTAATTTTTTTCCCCATCAAAAGGCTCTTTATCCCAAGACAGGAAGGACATTTGAATTAAGTAGCCATGGTGTTTCCGATTACTCTGAATTTTCATGCGCAAAACACAAAATACTGGAGCATGAATAATTTATAAAATAAGTTTCCCTGTAAAACTACTTTTACAGCAACCATAATGCAGCTGCAGGGAAAATCATTTTCGGCATTATCCTCCTGGACTTATATCTATCCAGATAATGGAAGCTTCGCTATACAGTACTCTTGCGAGTGTTACGTTTCAGGATAACCTCGCGAATGTTGAATCTATCTCTCTGCACTAAAAAAGGAGTTACGTTCTATGGAATTTTAATTAGATTGCCACAGCATTTAAAAAAACAAAATAATATACGTATTAAAAATACGTTATACCTAACATATATGTAGAACAGAGTTTGTCAATATCATGATATTTTCAAATATATATATATATATATATATATATATATATATATATCTGATATTTTTTATATATATCCAATATTTTCAAAATTATCACCTCATTAATGACTAGCAAGCTACGCCCGCTGCGCTGGTCGGTTTCTATAAAATGAACCTTGAATCAAACGAAATATATCGTTTAATTTGACGTTGTGTTTGAAAGCAATCTGTATATTTACCTGGAATATCCTTCCATATTACTGAAAAATGACGCCATTGCGTTATTATATTTTTTAATGTGCAATCAAAATTTTAGCTGTTAAGGACGAACTCTTTTATTTTGTCATTTACAGTTAGGGTTTGGTAAGGAACGATAAAACTATATACAATATACTAAAACCATCACTAAAAATTATCAATCTAACAATGCAAACAAATTAACTAACAAAATTCATCCAGTAAAAGTTTTTATAAAGGCTAATTTTTCATAATCTGGTTCATCTGATTATAGAACTTTTCCACATAATTCTAAAACTCACATAGAACGATATAAATGAACGAGTAAAAACTTTTAAAAGGCTAATCTTTCGGAATCGGGATCATCTGACTGTATAACCTTATTCACACATAACTGTTTGACTAAGCAACATAGAACAATATGTAGTACATTAAAACCATTCCTGAAATGGCATCTAACTAAAAATACAATTCTCTCAAAATCCGTTCAGTACAACTTTTTAAAAAGGCTAATCTTTCATAATCGGGTTCACCTGATTACAGAATTTTCCCCCATAATTCTAATAACTAAGCAACGTAGAACGATATGTTATACACTACAACCTTCTTTGAAAAATTATATATCTTACAGTTTAAGTTCTATGAAAATCCATTCAGCAGAACTCGAGTTATAAGCAGCCGGAACGAAATTTTATATATAAGGTAGAAGTAAATAGAAGTATATTGCTATTAATATAATGTACATTTGAATAAAAAAATGGTACTTTTCGGTTAACCGGGCGCCAGTGATATATGTACATATATAAATATACTAGCTGTTACCCGTGACTTCGTTCACGTATCATTAAAATAAGAATAAATTCATTAATTAAGCAAAATATTTCATTCCCGATAATTAGAAACGTAAATAATTAACTAACTCTTGATTACATTCCATTGGAGACAATACAGTATTTCTATGTTATAGAGGCCTTGACATAACTAAGTTTTTAAAAAGTGAAATTTTGTGACAAATAATCACGAAAAGGAAACTGTAACCAACAAAAAAGGCGGGCCAAATAAAATCGTGGAAATCGGCGAATTGTGTAAAAACATATGTCAAGTTTACCTGGTAAACCATTTTACTTTTAACACCTTTGTGAAACGTTTTAATAGCCATCCTTCAAAGATAATGGAAATAGTATATTCTTTTTCATTAAATTCAATTCTTGTGAATAGGGAGCAATAATTGTAGACCTAAATGCATGGAGCTTAAATTTGCCTCCTTGATTTAATCTATAACTACAGCGCCTATATTCTAGGCGCTGTACTACAACTGAAAAAAAAAATTCTTTATTTCTAAATGAAAATATGTTGACAGACGATATTTGTTCTCTAGAATAAATTGACTCATGAAGTTTGAATATGTGAAAATACATTTTTATTTTTAAAAAAATTTACTGTAATCAAGATTTTTTTTCTTTCACCATCTATTCAAATTGAAAATAAATTCTTTTTTTTTTTTCAATTTTAATGAGAAAAAATATATTATTCCGTTTCATTTCTTCTTTTTTATCCACAAAATTGGAATAATTTAGTTGCCATTTTTAGAGCAACTTCGTTAAATTTATATAAAAAAATAATAATCATCATATCTCGGAATTTAAATCATTTTTTAAAATTCTGAGAGTTTATGACATCCTCTGCGAAATACAAACAGGCGGTCAGATTTTAATATAATAGATTCGTAATTATTTTTATTTTCCTAATAATCATGGTGTAGTTTTTGGCAAAAAACTCTCATCTGTATGTAACTGATATTCATGCATAATAATCGCTAGCTATTAAAAAAGCTAAAAAAATATATTTAAATTTTTCGTTTTAAATATGACGTGAAACTCATCTACTTTCTAAACTTACCGATTCTTGTATTATTAATGTAATAAATTGATTCACGCTCCTTCTAAAACACATTTGAAAATTCCCATTTTATTTCAAATATGACGTCACTCTTTCCTCAGAGAAATCTCTTTTAAATGGCACAATTCTTGTTAATTTTCTTTTTCTGGCAATCAGGACGTAAATTTTAGCGGAAAACTCACATTTGTGTGTAACTGGTATTCAAGCTAATTATTAATCAGTATCGATAAAAAATATTTCAGTTTTTCATCTTAAATATTACGTCCATTATCTATTTACTTTCATTATACATTGATATTCATGCTCCTTGTATTATTACGAATATTTGAAAATACATGTTTTATTTATGACGTCATATTTGTCCAAGCCGAGGAGGATCCTTTTCATAGTTCCATGGTCCAAGCGAAATCTATTTTTTAATAATATAATTATTGTTGCACTTTTCCTTCTAATTATAACGCAGTTTTTGACAGAAAAATATCTTTTTATTTTAACCGATATTCATACTTCATGTATAATAACAAATACTCCATATTTTTGTTTCAAATATCACGGAAATTCACCTTCTTTTGAATTTTTTTAATTTTCAGTTTTCACGTGAAAATCGTTCAATTGAAAATTAGTTGTTGGGGAAAAATTATTATTCCGTGTTTTTATTTTTGTGGCAACGATCAAAGCACCTAGCAACGATAAAGTAAAATGGTTAAATTGTATGGAAAAATGTCCATTTATTCTCTATGAAAATAATGAAATTTTTAATTATTAAAGAAAATATTTGAATAAAATAAACAAAAACCAGCCTATGTTAATTTGAGGATTTTAATCAACCTATATGCAAAAATACAGGATCATTAAATGCTCCATTTTGACGCTGGCTTCAGCCTAACATTTGCACACAATGAGATTTATAATATTATTAGGATATGTATATACATATATATACATATATATATATATATATATATTCATACATATAAGTGCATATATATAGGTATGTATATGTGTAGATATATGTGTATATATATGTGTGTGCATATATATATCACTGGCGCCCGGTTAACCGAAAAATACCAATAACAAATACTCCAAAAAGGCTGTCGTACAATTGAAAAAACACCTCTTGGCTTAAAATGAAATTGTTTGGGGACAAAAGTGAAATCAAAATCGCCAAAAACAAAAGATAACTCGGCAAATATTATTTAAATAGCAATCTTGCATATTGAATAATTTTTTAAGCATTACGAACTTTCTCAATCATGTTTAAATTAAATATTTTCGTTTTATAATATTATCTCTCATCAAAACTGTTTTTCTTTTCTTTCTTTTTAAAATAAAATTAGTAAAAGTTTTTTCTTTTATTTTTCGAGATGTACAGCCATTTCAATACTTTCTGCAACAAAAAAACATTTTTTGGCTTAAAAACAAATTGTTTGGAGTCAAAAGTAAAATCAAAATCGCCAAAAACAAAAAATAAATCGCCAAATATTTTTTCAATAGCAATCTTGCCCATTGGATAATTTTTAAGCATTACTAACCTTCAAAATCATGTTTAAATTAAATATTTTCGTTTTATAATATCATCTCTCATCAAAGCTGTTTTTCTTTCTTTCTTTCTTTTCTTTCTCTTCCTTTTTTTATTTCTTTTTTATTTTAATAAAATTAGCAACAGTTTTTTCTTTTATTTTTCGAGATGTATAGCTTTTTCAATTCTTTCTGCAACAATAATTGTCGCCAAAAAATTAGCAATGGTAACCTTTTCGGCCAAAATAACAGAACTTTCTATCATAATTCTATAACTAATGTACGTAGAACAATATGTTATATACTAAAACCTTACCTGATCAAAATTATCTATCGAACAACGTAAGTTCCATCAAAATCCATTCGGCAGAACTCGAGTTATAAAGGAACGGAACGAAATTTCCGTTTGTGTTTTATATCTATAGTAGAAGTAGATGACGGATGTGTTTTAGAAATTATCAGTTTGCGATCACTGCAATAAATTTTGAGGTTTTGTCGCCAAAGACATCGCCAAATTCCAAAATCTCACGAATTGTTGGACTTGGAATATTTAATTTGGTACCATTCGATTCAGCATACAAAAATACATTGAATTATGTTATCATTTGACACATAATACCCGATTTTTAAGGAAATTTTTTAAAGCTAGTTCCCATTTTTAACCCCCCTTAGTGGTAGAATTTTAGAAAATCATTTCTTATTGCGCCTCTACATCCTCAGAAGCATTTTCCCCACAATTTTCGTATTTGTAGGTTCAGTAGTTTGGGCTGTGCGTTGATGATCTCCCCATTCAGGACTTTCTTTTTCATATGTAGAATTTTATTTATGTACAGAATAAATTAACAATTATTTTTACCTAGCATCAGGTTTGCCCACTACGCTGCTGGTCAGTTTCTACAAACGAACAAAATATATCGGTGAATTTGACCTTGTGTTTTAAAGCAACATGAACCTTTACCTTGCATGTCCTCCCGCATTGCTGTAAAACGATACGACCACCGCCATTGCGCTGTTATATTTTCCAATGTATTACACAAAATTAGGCTGTTAAAGACCAATTTGTTTATTTAATCATTTACAGTAGGATTTCCTAAAGAAAAATATATAACGATAATGCACTACACCAAAACTATCCCTGAAAAATTAACAATGCAAGTTGCATCGAAATCCATTTAGCAGAATCTTTTAAAAAGGATAATGCTTCATAATCGGGTTCAATTGATTATAGAAATTCCCCCTAATTCTATAACTAAGCAACGTAGAATGATATGTTATGCACTAAAACCTTGCTTCAAAATTTAGCTAACTAACAGTGCAAGTCCCATCAAAATTCATTCAACAAAATTCCAGTTATAAGTGGCCGGATCGAAATTCCCCTTTGCATTATATATATGCAATAGATAGGTGAATGTATCTTTCATAATCATCTTGACCAGATGATAGAACATTCAGGAATGTTGTAGAGAGTATATGCTGGTATACGCGGTCTACCTTCTAGAATTTTCAAAAAGAAACTCTGCACACCCTCCGTAGCTGTAACATATACTTTCTAGTATACACCCTCTGTCTATATAGCGTATATGCACAGTTTTTTTACGACTACACCACTGACAACTTCCTCCCATAGCTCCATAACTAAACAATGTAGAAAATCAATCCCTGAAATATTATCTAACTAACTGTGAAACTTCCATCAAAATCCGTTCAGTAGAACTTTAAAAAAGGTAATCTTTCTTAATCGGGGTCACCTAATTTTATCTAAAACTTCCCCCCGTAGCTCTATAAATAAGCAATGTAGAACAATGTGCTTTCTTTTTAAACCTTTCTAAAAGAAATTACCTAACTAATAGTGAAATCCTATAAAAATCTGTTCGGTAGAACCCGAGTTTTAATCGATCTGATTGAAATACGAATTAGCGTTTTATAAATATAGTAGATGATGATGACATGATTTCTGTAATCGGATTCGTTGTGAAACTTTTGTTTCAGAAAAAGAAAAGCAGAGGAAAACTTTTCTACAGATAATTACCAACCATCTCCATAAAAATGCGTAACTAACTGTGTAAATCCCACCAAAGTCCGACCAGCAGTTTTCAAATTATAAACGGTCGGAATGAAATACGAATTTGCATTTTATATATATAGTAGATATATATTTCATAATTGCACTCACCTTTTCCCATTAGCTCTATCACTAAGCAACATAGAATGATATATTATAGTGTCATTAACCATACCTGAAAAGTCACTTCCATCAAAATTTGTTCAGTAGATTTTTTTGTAAAGGTAATCTTTAATAATCGGGTTCACTTAATTTTACAGCTTTCCTCTGTATCTCTATAGCAGAGTAACGTAGAATAGCTATACTCTAAAACCTTTCAAAAAACATTATTTAACTAACAGTGTAAAACCTAACAAAATATCATGAATAATCGGATTAAAATATGAATATGAGGTTTATACTCATAGTAGATGATGATATGATTTTCTGTAATAGGATTCATCATGAAGGTTTCGCTGCAAACATAAACGATGCTTTTACTCATTGGGTACTTCCCTATTATCCCGTCGACCACTTTTCGTATCAAAAAATTATCGCCAAGTTGTAAGATTAAACGCTAAAAATGCAGTCTCATTTACTTGATGTCAGAAACATTACACGTGTTTGTTACGTCATCAAGTGGTTTTTAATTCGACATTTGCGTGTATTTTTCATTATGTTTTAATGATTTATTAGTTAGTTTCATTAATTAAAATAACAATTGTGTCCTTACAGTCTTATATTTTATTTATTTATTTATTTTGATATTCCAATGGTAACGTTCTCCCGTTTATTTGGCATTACAGTTTGGCGATAGTTTTTTGTTATGAAAAGTGGTCGACGAGATAACAGAGAAGTACCCAACATGGTAGCTAAAACGCCAATTGGCGAGGTATCTGATTGCGGAAAATTAGCCCGAAATCGTATGAATAACTAACTACCCAAAGAAAAGGGGAAACATGGCTGAAGACTGAAAACAAATAAAGGAGCAATATATAATACTAAACAGACCTTCGAAACTTTACTTTAGCAATCACGTTTTATTTTAAATCGTGGCGTTTGTAGAATTAATAATAATACACAATTACATAAATATCCGTAAGAATAATATTCCATTCCCAATTGAACAGTTAATGTTTCTATCTGTAAAAATAAACAAAAGAATTAAATAAACAAAAATATTTAATTTGAATTTCTTCCATTGCTATAGTAACGGACGCATTTTTAGAAAATCTCACTTGTATTGTTAGAATTGTTAGATTTTGACGTCAAATTAGAAAAATGTGCAATATCTCACGACCTATCAGCATACAAAAATACATTAAAATATGTTATCATTTGTCACGGAACTATAATACCCGATTTTTAAGGAATTTTTTTAAAGTTTGTTCCCCTTTTTGAAAATCCCGTCTTAGTGCGCCTCTACATACTAACAAGTATTTTTCATGCAAGTTTCGTCTCTGTAGGTTCAGTAGTTTTGGCTGTGCGTTGATCATCTAGCCAGAAAGGACTTTCTTTTATATATAAACTAGCAAGCTTCGGCCGCTACGCTGGTCAGTTTCTCCAAACGAATTTTGAATCAAACTAAATATACCGGTGAATTGCATTCATCCAACAATGTACGCTTTTGGACAGACAGCTACAGGAAAATATGAAAAGAGATCGCATGTCAAATTATTGCCTTGGACTACTAAGTATTTGTCTGGCTTTAATTATGATCCTCATATTAATTATTTCAGGAATAAGGCTGTTGATATCGGATCTCAGATACCCTGCACCTCGTACCGTGCCTTGAAGTGGCAGGATGAGACTCCCTGGATATGTTGCAGTGGCGGTAGTAAAGAAGATATAGTAATGGATGCATTTTTAGAAATTATAACTTGTAATGTTAGAAATATTGATGAGTTGGCGCTAAAGGCATCAATAAATTATAGAAAATGTGCAATATCGAAACCGTACAGACCCTCGAAACTTTACTTCAGCAAGCATATTTTATTTTAAAATCACAATTACATAAATATCCGTAAGAATAATAGGTACTTTTATATTGCTAGGCGCCAGTAAAAACTCACCAAATCTTGTTTCAATTGGCATAATTTGAATTGAAACATTTTGCGTGACACTTTATTTGTATTGATATGTTTGTGTTTATGTATTTTATTATGATTATATTTTAGTTATTTTAAATAAGTTTTTTAAGATATTATATCGCAATGTTAAAATAGTGGCTTGTTGTTATTAGCTAACGTTAAAAGATTAGCAGAAAAAAAAAAAGGATTGGCGAGATAAAAAAAATTTTGGCGATCACTGGCACCCAGCTAACATAAAAATACCGAATAATATTCAATTCCAAATTCCCGAAGCAAACAAAAAAGTTAAAACAAAGACCCCGAAAACTGGCATTATTGAGATTTCATCTAATCAAAATATCAGATGATTTTTTTCTTATCCAGTATCTTATAAATCGCCACGTATTGTTTGATCTTTAACAATGACGAATGTATTTTATAAAATATCACTTGGCGATCAATGCAATAAATTTTAAGGTTTTGTCTCCAAAGGCAACGCCAAATTCGCAAATGTGCAATATCTCACGAATTCTTAGAGTTCGAATATTTTTATTTGGTACCATTCGATTCAGCATGCAAAAATACATTGAAGTATGTTATCATTTGACAAATAAATATAAAACCTGATTTTTAAGAAATTTTGTTATTGTTTGTTCCCATTTTAACCCCTTTAGGGATGGAATTTTAGGAAAACTTTCTTATTGCGCCTCTACATCCTAAGAAGTGTTATCCCCGCAATTTTCGTGTTTGTAGCTCCAGTAGTTTGGACAGTGCGTTGATGATCTCCCAAGTTAGGACTTTCTTTTACATAATATAGAATTTTATATACAGATAAAATTGACCATTATTATTACATAGCAGGCTTTGCTCGCTACGCTGGTCAGTTTCTCCAAAAAAAACTTGAATCAAACGAAATATATCGGTGAATTTGATTGTGTGTTTTAAAGAAACATGAACTTTTACCTTCATGTCCTTTCGCATTGGTGTAAAACGATACGAAAGCCATTACGCTGTTATATTTTCTAATGTGTTACATGAAATTTAGGCTGTTAAAGACCAACTCGTTTATTTAATCATTTACAGTATGATTTTCTAAAGAACGATATAACGATATGCAATATACTAAAAAACTATCCCTGGAAAATTAACAATGCAAGTTCTATAGAAATCCATTCAGCAGAATCTTTAAAAAAGTCTAATGTTTCATAATTGGGTTCAACTGATTATAGAAATGCCCCCCATCCCCTAATTCTTTAACTAGGCAACATAGAACGATATGTTATGCATTAAAACTTCCCCTCAAAATTTAGCTAACTAACAGTGCAAGTTCCAGCAAAATCCATTCAGCAAAATTCAAGGTATAAGCGGCAGGATCGAAATTCTCTTTGCATTATACATATACAGTAGACAGATAAATGTATCTTTCATAATCATCTTCACCTGTTGATAGAACTCTCAGGGATTTTGTAGAAAGTATATGCTGGTATACGCCGCCAACCTTCTGGAATTTTTAAGACGAAATTCTGCACACCGTCCGTAGCTATAATATATACTCTCTAGTATATATCCTCTGTCTATAGAGTATATGCACTGTTTTTTTTTTACGACTACACCACTGACAACTTTCTCCCATAGCTCCATAACTAAACAATGTAGAAAATCAATTCCTGAAATATTATCACACTGCGAAACTCCCATCAAAATCCGTTCAGTAGAACTGTAAAAAATGTAATCTTTCATAATCGGGTTCACCTAATTTTATCTATAACTTCCTCGCGTGGCTCTATAAATAAGCAATGTAGAACAATGTGCTTTATTTTAAAACCTTTCTAAAACAAATTACCTAACTAACAGTGAAATCATATAAAAATCTGTTCGGTAGAAACTGAGTTTTAACCGATCGGAATGGAATAAGAATTTGCGTTTTATAAATATTATAGATGATTATGATATGATTTTTGTAATCGGATTCCTTGTCAAGCTTTCGCTTCAGAAAACACAACGCAGACGAAAACTTTGCTCCAGAGAAGTACCAACCATCCCCACAAAATTGCCTAACTAACAGTGTAAATCCCACCAAAGTCCGTACAGCAGAACTCAAATTATAAACGGTCGGAATGAAATACGAATTTGCATTTTAAATACATAGTAGATATATCTTTCATAATTGCATTCACCTTTCCCAATCACTTTCCCATTACCTCTATCACTAAGCAACATAGAATGATATGTTATAGGGTCATTAACCATACCTGAAAAATCACTTCCATTAAAATTTGTTCAGTAGAATTTTTTTTAAGTAATCTTTAATAATCGGGTTCACATAATTTTAGAGCTTTCCTCTTTAGCTCTATAACAAAGCAACGTAGAATAGCTATACGCTAAAACCTTTCAAAAAACATTACCTGATTAAAATGTGAATATGCGGTTTATACTCATAGTAGATGATGATATGATTTTCTGTAACAGGATTCATCATGAAGATTTCGCTTCAAACATAAACGATGCTTTCAACATTGTGGCTAATACGCCAATTGGCGAGGTATCCGATTGCGGAAAATTAGCCCGAAATCGTATGAATAACTACCCAAATAAAAAGAGAAACATGGCTGAAGACTGAAAACAAATAATAAGAAGTAATACATAATACTTATAAGACCTTTGACACTTTATTGGGTACTTCTCCATTATCCCGTCGACCACTTTTCCTAAAAAAAACTATAAGATGCCAAAAATGCCGTCCCATTCACTTGACGTCAGAAGTATTAAACGTGTTTGTTATGTCATGAAGCGGTTTTTAATTCGACATTTACCTGCATTTTTCATTTTGTTTTTCTGATATTTTAATTATTTCGTTAATTAAAATAAAAATTGCGTCCTTAACCGGCTGTGCCATGACATTAAAAGAGAAAATGCATTGTAAAAATGTTGCGTTTCACAGTTAAGTGCAATAGATCAATTTCAACTGACGTCACAAACATTTATTCACCAGCCGAGAAGGATAATTAAGAAAAATAATGTAAATAAATAAATATCCAAGATTTTTTTTTCTATTTTCATTAATATATTGTAATTTTTTTTGTGTTAAAACTTACTGGACACTTTGGTGAGTGGGGCTTTTCCGAATTTATTTTATTTTATTTATTTATTTTGATGTTCCAATGGCAACATTCTTCCATTTGTAATTTGTTTATTTAGAGTTCATGTTTGGAGATGATTTTTTTTTTTTTTTTTTTTTTTTTTTTTTAATGAAAAGTGGTCGAAAATATAATTGAGATGTACCCTTTATTTTAGCAATCACATTTTATTTTAAATCGTGGCGTTTGTAGAAATAATAATAATACACAATTACATAAATATCCGTAAGAATAATATTCAATTCCCAATTGAGCAGTTAATGTTTCTATCTGCAAAAATAAACAAAAAGATTTAATTTGAATTTCTTCCATTGCTATAGTAACGGACGTATTTTTAGAAATTATCAGTTGTATTGTTAGAATTGTTAGATTTTGACGTCAAATTAGAAAAATGTGCCTATTTGACTAATGAGTATTTAATTGATACCGTTCGATTCAGCATACAAAAATACATTAAAATGTGTTATCATTTGTCACGTAACTATAATACCCGATTTTTAGGGGATTTTTTAAAAGTTTGTTCCCCTTTTTACCCCCCTTAGGGGAGGAGTTTTTGAAAATCCCGTCTTAGTGCGCCTCTACATACTAAGAAGTATTTTTCCTGCAAGTTTCGTCTTTGTAGGTTCAGTAGTTTTGGTTGTGCGTTGATCATCTAGCCAGAAAGGATTTTCTTTTATATATATAGATATTTTATATAAATATTTTTAGAATTAATATAAATTAGACATTAAAACATATGTCATTTAGCATGAAAACTTAATAAAACAATATTCTAAATGTCTTTTTGTATTTTTTTTTCCCACTTACTTAACAAAATTTAAGATCAACTTATTGAATATCACTCACAAAAAACAAACTATATTAAGATTTAGTAACCAAGTTTTAAGAAAATTTTATGTTTTATACAACAAAATAATTTGTTTTTATTGAAAAATTTGAACATAAATAGAGTAAGCTTGGTCAAAACCAAAACCAGAAGAAAAAAAATATTTCTAATGAAGCTGCAAGTTTATCTAAATTGGATAGTTTTATCTTTCAGTGGCTTTTCTAAGTGGCTTATTGTCTCACATAATTATTGATTCTATGTTTAAAAATTCAGTTTCGCCACTGTAAGTGCAAAAATGCTTTATCTATAAAACGACACAGCCAATAACAGCTAAAAAATTCCGTTACACTTACTTTGACTGAAAATATCAAAAATATTATACGCAATATTTTGAAAATAAATATCAAATATGTGAAAATATCAAACTCCATGATATTTTGAAAATAAACACCGGATAGATATCAAGATATATATCACCGAACCCTGATGTAGAAGTTAAATGTACACACCTATTCGTAAACATAAAATTTGCTTATTAAAGATAATTTAAATGAACTGACTGGAGAAACAAAGACAGCTAAAACAAGAACGAAAAATCATGCGTCAAGCATAGATTATGTAACACTTTCCAACGCTCCTAAAATAATTTTACAAATCATTACCGTTTAATAAGCTGAAAGATAACATCTAAGTGAACAATTTGGAAAACGCATAACATATTTAAAAACGTAATTTCAGGAATTTCCATCATATATCTCTAACATACACAATATTCGGAAAAATATTCGAATACTTTTGTTCAGCCCTGTATAGGATCTATAGATTTGTATATAGACTACATAGGATGCTAAATTTTAGTTTAGTTAGGAAACGCGTGGCACAGCTTAAAATTTTCCATCTGGAGTTTCTGTCAATAAATGGAAATGTGTTCGCGAACTTTTGTGCTGCCTTGTATAGGATCTACAGAATTTATACACACCAAATAATAGACACAAAATGAGTTAAATTTAAAATCGCGTTCAGCAACTTCAAACACACTTCCAGGAATTATTGTTAACAGACAGTAGAGAATTCTTTTGTGTGTCCCTGTAAATGAACGATGACTGCTATACACACACTATTCTGTAGTAAGCCTCTTGTAATGCACCTTAGTGATATATATAAATTTCAATGCGTGTAAAATAGTCAAACATTATTTAATTAAACCGCAAACGATTTTTCTCCATAGACGTAATGTAACGGAATTCTTTTGACTGTCACTGTAAAGTAACCATAAGTGCTATGCACACCCTATTCCATACTAAGCTTCTAGTAATGCACCTTAGTGATATATATCAATTACAATGTGTTTGAAACTGCATAACATCATTAAAATAAACCGCAAATGATTTTTCCCCATAGACCGTCATGTAACGGAATTCTTTTGAGTGTCGCTGTAAAAAAAAACTATAAGTGCTACACACTTCAGTTGAAATAGGGAACATGCTATAGATAACGACAATAACATATAACAAGAACGAAAAATCATGCGTCAAGCATAGATTATGTAGCACTTTCCAACGCTTCTAAAATAATTTTACAAATCATTACCGTTTAATAAGCTGAAAGATGACATCTAAGTAAACAATTTGGAAAACGCATAACATATTTAAAAACGTAATTTCAGGAATTTTCAATATATACAATATTCGGAAAAATATCCGAATACTTTTATGTAGCCCTGTATAGGATCTATAGATTTGTATATATACATAGGATGCTAAATTTTAGTTTAGTTAGGAAACGCGTAGCACCGTTTAAATTCTCCTTCTGGAGTTTCTGTCAGTAAACGGAAATGTGTTCGCGAACTTTTGTGCTGCCCTGTATAGGATCTACAGAATTTATACACACCACGTAATAGACAAAAAGCTAGTTAAGATTAAAATCGCGTTTAGTAACTTAAAACGCATTTCCATCAATTATTGTTAACAGGCAGTAGAGAATTTTTTTGTGTGTCCCTGTCAATGAACGATGACTGCTATACACCTACTATTCCATATTAAGCTTCTTCTAATGCATCTTAGTGATCTATATAAATTTCAATGCGTTTACAATAGTGAAACATTTTTAAAATAAACCGCAAATGATTTTCCCCATAGACCGCAATGTAACGGAATTATTTTGAGTGTCCCTGTAAGAAAACTATAAGTGCTACACACTTCAGTTGAAATAGGGAACGTGCCATAGATAACGACAATAACATATAAAAATTGCAGAGCAATCCGAGCATATTTACGGGAGTTAGAGCACGGACAGACGGCCATACGGCCAGACAAACCGAAGTCATAAGCACTTTTCAACTAGGTTGGAAAGTGCTAAAAATTGCAGGGCAATCCGAGTATATTTACGGGAGTTAGAGCACGGACAGACGGCAGACAAACCGAAGTCATAAACACTTTTCAACTAAGGTTGGAAAGTGTTAAAAAGCATATAGGTTTTTGTGTATAGTCGTTTCGACTCTCTCTATTCGCAAAGAGATGATAATGTATTATAAAAATACGATATTTAAATACAGCTAAAATGCTTCGGAAATGCTTTTATTTATCTAAGTGCAGCTTCAGCTCCCTCTCTACGAGAACCTGCACATTTGAAATTAATAGACTGAAGAGGATGTTACCACTTCTAATATCTCCCATTGCAATGAGTATACATTCTTCTGTTGTTATTGTTTTTCTTTCCTGCAACACTCCCTCCTTTTCAGTTGGCAACTGAAAACTGATTTGTAAATAGATACTAAGAAAACAGGGGGAGAAATAATCTTTAACCACTGTGAGTTCTGAAAAATAAAGAGATAATAATAATTTAAAAAAAAAAAAAATCGCGAATAATCAAGTCAGATTACCGCGAATGTCGCGTTTTTCCGCATTTTCATGTTCACGAATAATCAAAACTCGCGAATGTTAAAACCGCGAATGTTGAGGGATTACTGTAGGGGAGACCGGTAGATACTGGACCTATGGGCACAGTAGACCACCCCCTAATATTTTATTTATTAAAAAAATTTTTAAAGCTTCTCTTCTATCCTAATAGACAACAGCACTGCAATGATTATTTATAGCCTTCAGAAAATAGGTTAACTCAGATTGAACTATTTTATCCTGATTGGTTGGTTTTGAGCTTCTAAAAGTAAAATTTTTCATCATCCTATTTTAATTTTTTTAGTAATTAAAGGTTGTAGATAAACCCGATGAAACAGCTTTTTTGCAAAGCTAAGATACTTGTTTTTATTTAACTTTAAAGTTAATATATTTAAAAGAAAGCTATAAACAATATTAATATGATTATTTGTTGAACTTCCATATGGGGCACAGTGGACTACCCACTCCTGGGGCACAGTGATCCACAATCCATTCTGCTGCTCTATAATTGTTTATTTACTATAAAGAAATATTGTTTAACAGTAGTTATTTAACTGTAAAATAAAGTAAACAAAGAAAAATAACAATTTATTTAACATAGTAAGAAATATTTTGTTTTGTACTTACTACCTTTGATAAATATAACTGTAGTCTAATTGGGGATGATTCTATTCAAATAAGGTTCATCATGAGACGCAAATTGAATGGAAATGAGTTTATTTTTCCCGAAACTGTAGATGAATCTATTGTTGATGTTAATGATTACATAATATTGCTCCCAGACCCAAAAGTATTTCAGGAAAATTCCAGGCTCAATCTTACTCATAAGTATTTTGGAATTTCATTTACAAATTTCAATGCGCGCTGATTTTTTTGTACTTAAGCAATAACTTCAAACTAAATTGCAATTGTTCCTGTATTAATCTGATATTATTTTCAAAATATAATTATTTTTTTTTTGTTTCAAAATGTTACTTGTAAATTTATATTACTATGTTATTTTGTGGGTAACGGGAAAATAAAAAATAATCAGATTAATGAAAAATAGATTTATATATTGTAATTCAGACAATACCTAGTAGCGGTCCACTGTGCCCCGGTGGGTGGATCAGTGCGCCCCAGTAGTGGGGCACACTGGTCCACTTTACGGGTGCATATAAAAAAAAAATTGAAAAATGTATTGAAAACTATGTTATGAGAAAATTATGATGAATGTATAAAGGTTTAAGGAATATTCAAAAATATTTTCATGCAGATCAGTTTGTCCATTAAAGAGAAAAAAAAATTAACTGAAAAAGTGGTCCACTGTGTACCAGTCTCCCCTACTCGAGTATGAATAATTTACTAGTAAATCTGCAGATCAGAGGCCTCAACGCCAGCTCTACAAATCATTGTTCATTCATCTCACTCATTTCTAACATTATATGCATAAATATTGGATAACCTAAAATTATTTATATATTTATAAGAATATAAGATTTATCGAAATTCTGGAAATTTTAGAAATATCATATTAAACACAATGTTATGCAATGACTGGATAAACTACTCATTACTGTATTTTTTCAAAATAGGAATACATTCCTTCTCGCTTTCATTTTATGTTCTCAATTTCCAGTCATTGTGCTATTCCATTATTCGAGTCTATGTCTGAATACATTTACTACGTATTGTAATTTCATTAGATTAACCCTCCCTTTGTTACGTGAGATTTTATCCTATCCTTAAAAAATACTTATTTTTCGACCCCTAAACATCATCCTATGTTGCTGAAATTGAATAAAATTTCGTATTGTATACAACTCTAATAACAAATGTAAATTCCTCTTATAATACGTACCTACAGTGGCTCACATTTGTTTTTGAAACTTACTTATAAAAAACATCCTCTAAATATTAAAGGATCTACTTAAAAAAAATGTCATATAAACTTTCTTTTCTCTATTAAAAAAAAAAAAAAAAAAAAAAAAAAGTTACTTTGCGAGGACAACTTTATAAGGGATACATACATTTCTGCTCATTTTTTTCATTCCTGCGTGAGTTTATAGTAATTAACCAACTCTTGTCCATGAGAGGAATCAAACCCGTGATGTCCTGCGTACTAACCTGACGACTCAGACCAATGCGCCATGAGTGGTCACGCCTCCTTCTCAAATGTTATTAGTTATTTTGAAAAACTTGCAAAAACTTGAGGTTTCATCTGTAGAGGGATTTTTTCAGTTCCAATGTTTTTAATATTTTCTTTTCATAATTTTCAATATTTTGCTGTATGATTTGGTGCCTTATAACAGATAAATTTCAATTTATTGTGTATTATATGCGTAAAACATTGCATTAAGAATACTGATTGCTTCTTTTTGCAACAGTACCAACAATTTCTTTATTCGAACAAATACTTTTTTTTTAATTATCTGCCTGATTATCTATTTATCAATTCTAATAAAAACAACAATTATCTTAATCAGACGTGTTTATTACATGCTATTAAAATATTTTTTTTAATGTCTTATTTTAAAAAAATTATGTAAATAAAATTTTTTATAAGAAATTAAATTATTATATTTCAGCTATGCTGAGAGCTTTTGCGTACGGTTCGGTTAAACTAAATAGTTTTAAAAAAATGATTTTTAGAGACAAATTTGAAATTAATGACCTTGGGATAGGTAGGTTTAAATCTGGACTTATTTTTTATTTAAATTAAATTAGTTTAATTTATAAAAATATAAGCTAAAGAAATAAATTAAAAACGTTATAAAGTTAAACACTTTATTTTTATAAAAGTAAAGAAAAAATATTAACTAATTTTATAAATTTAAGGAAAAAATTATAAACTTTGTAAAATTATAATTTATAAAATAATAAATTTTAGCGTAATTCATAAATTTGCAAGCCAAATCAGTTTAGTTTAATACCACTTTGCATAGCTATAATTTGCAAAGATATTATGTTATGAAACTTTTAAATAACACAATATTGCCTCACGTTAAAAAATTTAAAATAAATTTTAAAAAATTAGTGGGGAAAAAAACATAATTTTGAAGTACTATCAAGAAGAAGAAAAAAGTAGATGTGTAAAATGTGAGGAAAAAAAAAAAAAAAAAGAGTAAATGTGTTGTAGTGGATCCACTTTGATGAAAATCCCGAATAACCGGATCCACTTTTCATTTCTCTTATTCTTCGTTTTTCCTTCAAATAATAGCTTTTTAGGCTCCGAAATTTCGTCATTACACATTCTGAAATATACAAGTATGTTGGGTTTGATCATATGTTCATTTTTGATCCAAAAATACCAATTTGGAAATGAGTAAATGAACTTACTCATTTTTGAGAATACATATGTTATTTTTGATATATATATTTTTGATCCAAAAATACTCATTTTGATATGAGTACATGAACTTACTCATTTTTGAGAATGCACCTGTTCATTTTTGATCCAAAAATACTCATTTCGATATGAGTACATGGACTTACTCATTTTTGAGAATGCACATGCTCATTTTTGATACAAAAATACTCATTTCGAAATGAGTACATGGACTTACTCATTTTTGAGTACTTCATTTTTTTCAGTGAAGTTATCCGACACGTGTCCCCGCTGCCTACGATACCGTGTATAGCAGGCGTGTTAGGCACGCGCAGCAAAATCTTTTAGTCCCAGTTTCTACCACCAGGTGGAGCATTCTGCTCTAAAGAAACCTATTTCCAATCGAAACTCCGGCACTCGTTCCTCCTTCTTACGGCACCGTGTAGAAGGCGTGCCTTGCACGCGCGAAAAATCTGTTAGTTCCACTTTCCACCGCCAGGGAGTACCAAATATATGTCTTAAATAATTAGTTATATTAATTAGTTCATGTTAAGTTGAATGAACCGATTCCCGTTGAAATTGGATCTATAGAACGCAAGAAAATAAATCCCCCTCCCCCTGGATATTAATATTCATAAATGGTGGTAACCAAGGGCAGAAAAAATTATACCGAAGTTTATTTAGTACCTGGGAGACCTCTTAAGAATGTTAGAAAAGAATTCGTTTGAATCGGACCAAGATTAAATGCAAAATCTTTTAGTTAATTTTTCCACCGCTGGGGGATGCACTCTGTTCTAAACAAACCTCTTTCCGAAGGAAACTCCAGCACGTGTCCCCGCTGCTTATGACAACGTATAGGACTCGTTCTGTGCACGCGCAGAAATTTTTTTAGTTCCACTTTCCACCACCAGGGGGCACCAAATCTATGTCTTGATTAGTGTCTTGATTATGTCTTGATTATATCTTAATTATTTTATGTTAAGTTGAATGAATCATTTGTCGTTGAAATCGGGCCCTTTGTTTGAATCGGACAAATTTTAAATGCAAAATTGTATAGTTTTACTTCCCACCCCTAGGGGATGCACTCAGTTCTAAATAAAACTATTTCCGATCGAAACTTTGACACATGTCCCTGCTGCCTACGACACCGTATAGCAGGCGTGCTGCGCAACCAACGACGTTCAAAAATTAGGAATTATTAACTTTTAAAACAGAAACAAAATTACTTTTTTTTTTCAACCAAAAACAGTAAGTTGTCGTTAATTTCTAAAATCAAATACATAAATGACGTATGCATGAAAAAACTCTAAAACTCTCATAAAACAGATCGCAAAAATTCACAACTCGCTGTTCGAATTGCAATCAACTGACAACTTTTCATCTGCCAATCGCAATTGCCCGGTTGACTTCCAGCTGTGCCTACAATTCTATCAGCTACCAATCACAACTGCCGTCCAATGGTGTTTGACTTGTAGTGGGCGATTTGTGACGTCATTTGAAAGAAAAAAACGTTGCAAAACATGAAAAAAAAATTTTTTTAAAGGAAATTAAAAGAAAAAAATATAATAAAAAAATCGGGATAATAAATAATCCGCCCTTCCCTTTTAAAATTATGATTTTTTATCTGTAAAGAATTATCAACTTTCTCCAAGCTAACAAGAGAAAAAAAAAATGACGATTCTGATCGTATCTGGGACTGAAATGGAAGCGAAAGCACCGAGCCAATCAATCATCCTGGCAAAATATCTTAGTGTCGAAGGAAAAAAATCGCCAAAAATTCAAAAATCGCTGTACGGATTTCGCATAAACTTTATTGAAAAGAGGACAAAATTTACTATATTGGGCTAAAAGATTAGAACCAGATTCCCATTACTAATGTGGAAAAATCGCAGCGAAACGTTAAAAAACACTAAAAATCGCATAAAAAATTTAATTTAAAAAAATCTATTCAAAAATTCCAAAAGTTGCTAGAAGAAAATTTTTCGTTAATGAAAGAGCAAGAAAGTTACGTCTGGATTTTGCAAAATCCATGGTAGACAAAAATGTATAGTTTTAAGAAAAGCTCATACTTGTGGATGAATCAAAATTTAACATATTTGGGTCTGAAAGGCGAATATTTGTGTGGAGAAACCTCAACAAAGAGCTGAATCCAAAAAATCTACTGCCAACTTCAAACTTGGGAGGTGTGGAGGCAGAATGGTTTGAGGATATTTTGTTGCTTCTGGTATGGGGAAATTTAGTTTTCATTGAAAATAATATGGACCAATATAAGTATATAAATGTCCTGAATGAAAACTTGAAAATATCTGCCCAAAAACTTGGAATTCAAAACGCATTCAAGCTGTATCAAGATAATGATCCCAAACATAGAGCCCTAAATGTTCGCTTATGGCTGCTGTACAACTGTCCCAAAGTTCTCAAGACTCCACCCTATTCTCCAGATTTAAACCCAATTGAAAATGAACTGGAGAACAGAACAAGAAAATATGATATTTCTTTGAAAGAACAACTTAAAGCAATATTAACAGAGTACATGGAACAAAACTAAACATTTTTACAAAAAAAAAAACTAATTGCATTTATGCCGAAACTTATTAAAAATGTCATTTCAGCTAAAGGATACCCAAAAAAGTATTAACATGTTTGATTATTTACAAAATTTTGTTTACACTTGTTGAATGTTCAAAGTGTCCAATTACTTATGTGAGAATGTCTTTAGCACTTTCTCGGTAAATTAATTTGGTGAAAAAAAAGTTTTGAATTTTTTTTATTATAATATGTAGGTTTTATTATAGGCAAAAGAAAGCTTATGTGAAAAAAAAATGTAAGTAGATCCTTTAATATTTAGAGGATGTTTTTTTATAGGCAAGTTTCAAAAACACAAGTGTCCAAAAACAAATGTGAATCACTGGTATATTCAATTTACACATTCAACGTTTTTATAATTTTCGTTAGGAAATCCGATTTGGTAATCTTTCTTTAGTAGTTAAAATAAATCCTCATCTATTTCATTAGAAAAAGCACATTCAAAACTTAAATCACCCGAAAATGAGCTATTTTGTTAATAAAATTTCGCGTCAAAAAAATGCGATTCACTTGAATTTTCTTTTGTTGATATTCTTTGAAATAGAATTGCTTGGCAACCCTTTAATGAAAGAGAGAGAAGTTTTTATAAAAAATGAGAAATTAAATTGCTTTATATCTCTCCAATGGATGCGTAATTTTTTTCAATAATTTATACAGTTAGTTTCGAAATTCTATCAAATTATTGGCAAATTTACAGCAATCGGATTAATTTAAGATCTCCATTCCGGAAATTTAGCATCCATAATTTAACATATCAAATATCCCAATGCGTCATTTTCCTTTCAACGAATATTAAATTTAACATGAACAAAAAATCATGCGTTAAGTATAAATTATGTAACTTTCCAACGCTTCCAAAATAATTTTACAAATCATTACCATTTAATAAGCTGAAAGATAACAAACAATTTGGAAAACGCATAACCTATTTAAAAACGTAATTTCAGGAATTTCCAACCTATACAATATTCGGAAAAATATTCGAATACTTTTATTCAACCCTATATAGGATCTATAGATTTTTATATATACTACATAGGATGCTAAATTTTAGTTTAGTTAGGAAGCGCGTAGCACAGTTTAAAATTCCCATTTCTGGAGTTTCTGTCCATAAAAGGAAATGTGTTCGTGAACTTTTGTGCTGCCCTGTATAGGATCTACAGAATTTATACACACCCAGTAATAGACAAAAAGTGAGTTCAATTTAAAATCGCATTCAGCAACTTAAAACGCACTTCCAGGAATTATGGTTAACAGACAGTAGAGAATTCTTTTGTGTCCCCCTGTCCATGAACGATGACTGCTATACACACACTATTCCGTAGTAAGCCTCTTGTCATGCACCTTAGTGATCTATCTAAATTTCAATGCGTTTAAAATAGTGAAACATCATTAAAATAAACCGCATATGATTTTTCCCCATAGACCGTCCTGTAACGGAATTCTTTTGAGTGTCTCTGTAAAAAAACTATAAGTGATAAATATGAAATATAACTACACACTTCAGTTGAAATAGGGAACATGCTATAGATAACGACAATAACATATAAAAATTGCAGGGCAATCCGAGCCTATTTACGGGAGTTAGAGCACGGCCATACGGCCAGACAAACCGAAGTCATAAACACTTTTCAACTAGGTTGGAAACTGTTAAAAATCGTCTGACTTCCCACTGAAAAGCATTATGACTTTAAAATAAAATGTTCTCTATTTTTCGAACGAATGAACGAAATTTAACCAAAAACTCCGGGTACCTCACCAACATACCTAACCAAAAATCAAACTAATCGGTCTATTTTTGCGCCAGTTATCGCGGAGCAGACAAACAGACGGAAACCAAAAGCTTCTCCACAATGAGCCTCAACTGACGTTTCTGCAATAAAATATCTTTGCCTGTAAAACTACTTTTACAACAACCACAATGCATCTGCAGGGAAAAAATATCCTCATGCATTTATATATACCTAATCCAGATGACGGAAGCTTCGCTATTATCAGTCTTTCTCAGAAATATTATATTCTATACTTCAATTAGTGGCTAAAAAGTGTACACCTTAAAGCCTTATACAGGATGTCTATTCCAGATCAGCTATTCAGGTTTTTCATACCAATAAAAGAAAAATTCCAGGTATTGAGATTTTGTGATGTGACACACGAAAAATCTTAAAAGTTGTCCATTTGAGAGTGAAACTTTCACAACTGATTCTGAAGCCCAAATGACTGATGTGTTACATATTTTTTGCAAAATTGTTGAACTTTTTACATGCTAAACATTTTGCAAACACACACTTTTAGCATCAGGTTCTATCCATTTTGTCCAATCAGGATGAATTCTTTATCACACCAGTCACAGTTCAATACAGATCATTTTGACCTATTTTAATACAAATAATAAATATTCAATAAATTAAGCTAACAAAATCTCAGTTCCCAAACAAAGATAAGTAAGTAGAGTGAAACACGTAATCAATCCTACAACATTCAGTAGAAAGTTTCAGTGAAACTGGAACTGAAAATCTCAGAGTTAGAAAAAAGGACTGAAAGGGGGGGGGGGGGGTACACCTAATAGTTTGCAAAATATATTGCAATACTCTTTACAGTACTTTTGAAGAGCCAAGTTCGATTTTAATGGCGTTGCAATTTCAAATCCTTAGTTTTATAAAGAACATTTTCCTTAAGTTCAAAATTTTCTGACATTTTCTCAGAATTTTCAAATTTTCCTGACTTTTCCACAGAAATGGTAAATTTCCCTGACTTTTCCAGGATTTCGAGGCTTTCCAGGAGGCTAGACACCCTGCTTATAATAGTACACATTATAGATAATACAATGAATTAGTCATTGATGAAGTGTTTTTGGATTTGTTTGTTTAAAGTTATGATTAAAAATGACTTTAAAAAAAAACAGAGTTCTATTTCAACTATTTCCATCATTAGAGGACATATGCGCAGAATTGCTCTGGTCTGTATCACCGAAAGCGCATACACGAGCACAATTTTTTTAATAGAAATCATGCGTAAGTAGTTAGTAAATGCCAAGTACATGGGGGCCACCTTAATAAATTACATTTTACCTAAATTTAAAAAATAGAGAGAGAGAGAGAGATGGGAGTGGCAAGAAGAATCTTAAATTGCAATCAGCACTATCACCCGAATATAAAATTCCGTCGTAATCTGAAACATTGTAGCGCAATAAGCGAATCTGGCCGCAGACATTTACCGCCGCCGGTTCTAATTCTGAACCTAGATTAATCGCCCCCTGAGCCTGCGCCGACGCTCACATTAAAATAAACGAGGATCATTACGAGCTGCTGAAAATCCCAGCTTACAACCACGGAGGTGCTAAAATTCAGACTGCCAGTTAAAATGAATCTTTTAGGAGAGAGTTTTACAGGCACGGTTAAAGTTAATATCGCGAACAAGATGGATAATGTTCGAAATGTATATACGGCGACAGGACTGTCAATAAGTAGATCTAAATTAAAAAAAAAAAAAAGTAATACTTTCTGTCAAAGAAATTAATACTAGGCAGAAAGACATCTAGAATAGAATAAGACAGCTAAACAATTACCGTTAGTCTACCAAACTGAAAAGGAAAAAGAAACAGCAAACAGCCATTTCATTTTCAAAGTGTACGTGTATGTGTTAGAGGTAGAACCCGATAATAACCTCTTGGCAAGAAATTAGCGTGCTGTTTGTTCCCCTCAAAAAAACCCACACTGAAATATTTCCTAAAAAAACCCCACCCTAGTACTACACCAAATATTTTACTAAAGTCAATTTTTTTTGTTTCGTTCTGTTGTTATGCACCATTTAGAATAATAAAAATAGTTAAAAAATTCCTAAGGAGTGCTTATTGAGTTTTAAAATAATTTAAATTAACAATTGCAGAATTTCGGCAAAGTACGAGCTTCATATTTACAGATTTTCTTTTTATAATAGAATTTTAAAATGATATACATAAATTTATATATATATATATATATATATACATAAATTTATATATATATATATATATATATATATATATATATATATATATATATTATGTTAAACCATTAATATGTAATAAAATGCTTCATTTTCAGCTGATTATGTCAGGTGCAGGTTGTTTTCAGGTAACATGGGTCATCTTTTGGAAAAGTGTTTTTTTTTTCAAATTCTCGCGTAGTTGGCTGCTATTTTGTAAAAATATGATAAAATGAAAAATGCTCAACATTAAAATCTTAGTCAGAACAATTATTTAGCCATGTTCAATTTTTATAAATTCTTTATTAGACTTTATATAGAGAAAAAAAATTTTTTTTAAAAAGGGATTTTTTTCAGAGGACAGCACAATAATTATGTACTTTTATCTTTTGTGATTTCAATTTCAAAACAACATAATACAGATACAGACTCCCTCAAATCCGCATAGCTTGGGATCAGAGGTTGTGCAGATTTTAGAATTTTGTGGATTTCTTGTCACTGTTTTGTTTGCAATTTTTTAAACAGTCATTTGAGTGTAAGAGATTATAATGAATGATTACAAGGAAGTAAAATATTAAAAATTAAGATAATTTAAATAAAGAATGAAAATATTAAAAGTAAAGGTAAAGGTCGAGTGTCAGGTGGTAAAATCTTATTTGCAGCTCCACAGTTTCGCTAAGCTTTTAAACACTCGAAATATGAAATTCAGTCGATATTTTAAAAACATTTAGCCAACAAACGAAAAGTAAAGGAGTATCCTTTAATCCTTTCAAGGGTAAGTAATTGTTTTTCTGTCATGTTGAATTCATGCCAGAAAATCTTCGAAAATTTTTATTTGATTATAAGAAAAGCAATTTTTCAGCGTTATTTCCTTCAAAGATATAAAAGTAAAATTTTGTTGAAAAATTCTGGTACAAATCTTGATTAAAATTTGGCGGTACAAAGAAAAAAAAAGGGGGGGGGAGCGTAAGAAGAGCATACAGAAAAAAATAAGTCAAAAATTAAAAAAAAATTTTAATGAAAAATTCGAAAACATAGGAATGTATTTTAAGCCCATAGGAAAGCATAGCAAAATCCGTCTCCAATCCCCTTCCCCTTTTTAAATTATTATTACTTACCCATCATACGTAGAATAGGGTAAGTCTTGTAATCGTTTTAAAAATCGAAAAAAAAAATTAACACATTTACACGTTTCAGACACTGCAGATTCCGAAAAACATATTTTTAGGAGAAAAAAAAAATCCGTCCACCTGTCTGTGCGTCTGTAAACGCTCTAATTTCCGAACCAATTGAGATAGAGACTTGAGATTGAATATGTACTTAGTATATAACAATGGGAAGAAGCCTATTGAATTTCAGTCACCTCGATGATCCGGAACTCTTTTTTTTTTCGTACTCTCGAAATATTCGTTCTGATAAAAGGTCTATAAAAATTTTCAAACTTGTTTATTTTAAGGAGTGACTCTAAAAGACATTTAAAAAAAAAAAAACTTAACTTTTGCATAAAGAATGAAGTGGACCGAGTAATGAGTTGCCGAGATATTTGGAATCCTATTTTCCACACTCTTTGATTTTTTGTGTCCCTGTAGTTCATTCAAATGGCAATTCAAAGATACATTTTAATTGGAAATGTGACGCTTCATCCGACGCAGTAAACTGTTAGTGAATAGGATTATCAATTTTGGAGTTATAAGGATGTTTCTCTTACGCCATTCAGTAAAGAACATTTAAAGTTTAGGACGTTATCCAGCCACGATATTATTCGAATTGCAATGCATTTTATAAATAGTTTTACACATGTTTTATTTCCCTATTCTCTAGTATGCATATCCATGATGAGTAAGTATTAGGTGCCCCCAACGACTTAGCTTTCCCTCGCAGTTCCACTCACGTAGAATACGATTTTTGCAATTCGGAATGCTATTTTTACATTTTTCGGTGAGGGGGGAGCATAATTTATCTGGCCAATAGTGCAATTCCTACCAAAATCCATTCAGTGGAACTTTTTTTTAAAAGCTAATCTTTCATAATCGGGTTCATCTAATTATAGATCTTTCTTCCATAACTCTATAACTAAGCAACGTGGAACGATGTGTATCTGTTGTACATTACAACCTTTCTCCAACAATTACCTAACTGACGATGTAAGTCCCATAAAAATCCGTTCAGTAGAGCATGAGTAATAAACTTCCATACTGAAATTCGCATTTGCATTTTATATACCGGGTGCGCTAACAGTTCGTTAAGACTTTAAACAATGATGTTAAAAAATGGTGGTTTGCAGAAGAATGGGAAGAGAGCAAGATCGGATTTTTTTTATTTTTTTAATAACAAAAAAAAAAAAAATTGGTTAAAAAATTACCGATAGATGGCGCTACAAGCCCCCTATCCCCCCTTAACCTCCTCCATGTGCACAGATTCTTCATTCGATGCCAGCAGTAGGCTATCGTTACGCGATCAAGCGCTGTTGGTTAAGCTCTTTTACAAAAACGGGGAATCGGCAACGGGTACATTGCGAAAATTCTGCAAAGCAAAATGACTCAAGACGAGAAAAGGGCCTGTTTCATGTGCTTGGATACTGAGGCTTGTCAGACGCTGCACAGAAATGGGTCTTTTACTAGAAGTCTCATTTGCATACACCTGCTTCCTATTATGCATGCCAGGGCCCTCTATCAGTCATTTATTGAACAACACCTTTTTTTATTATAAAAAAAAAAAAAAAAAAAAATCCTATCTCCCTCTCATCCCATTCCTGCAAACCTCAAATTTTTAACATCATTTGTATCTTTTTAATGAATTTTGACGCACTCTGTATATAGTAGACGACACAGTTGCTTATCATTTTGAATAGCCCAAAAATGGTAATATTATTTATTATAAAAACACCCCGGTCACGGGAAAAAAAAAGGATTGGTGTAACCAGGGCTTGACAAATGCGGTCGCCAGGTCGCCACTGGCTACCAAGTTTTTTGATCTGGCGACCAAGTTATTTAATCTTTCGGGGTGATTTCTGTAAAAAACTTCACATAAGAAATGATCACAAATGGCATTTTTTATCTCCCCCACCCCTACTCGTGCGCGGCTAGCAGTGATCTTCCTCTTCTCTCGTACTTTTAATGGAAGAACCAAGTATAAAAGTCATTTTCCAACTCATGCACAGAAAACACCATTCTTTTCAGCTATAGCGATCTAATGTCACGTGATTAGAATGTGGGGGGGAGAAAGGATATTTCAAATTAACAGTAAGAAATAGTGTCAATTCAGCCTCTGTGGCATTTAATATTGGACACAATGCTAAAAAAAGCTCCAGTATATTTTTTTTAAGTTTCAAATCTGATTTTTGTGTTTATGTAAGTTGTCAAAATAATATAAGTGATTATAATTTTTTTATAAATTTCATTAGAAAACATAGTTTATATTATCTTTCTAAATTAGGTACTATTCTAAAATATGTAACTAATTATTCTAAACTATGTTTGTAATTATTTTTTCTCAATTATTCATAAAAAAGTGTTTTGTGTTTTTTTAAATCAATGACGGAGAGAAGGATGAGGGATAAATATTTTTTTACTGGCGGCTAGTTTTTTTTTTTTTTTTTTTTTTTTTTTTTTGGCTACCAGATATTACCAAATTTGTAAAGCCCTGGGTGTAACGATTGTAGTGTGCATTGGGATTACGGAAGATGTCTCATTAACAACTATTACTTTTATTGCATTATGTCATTGAAAAGGTGCATACGTTAAAACTCAGTTTCTATCAAATGTACTATTTCAAAGGTACTTGCACTGTCACTAGTGGAGTAATAGAAAACAAGCAGGCATAGTTCATTAAAAAAAAAAAAAAAAAAAAACACTTCGACTTACTCTGGAAAGAGGATAAAATAGGAAACAGTTCACTCACCTGGAAAGAAAAAGATATTCATGAAAATATTGATAAATACATTCATCAAATACTCATAAAATATTACAATGCTCACAAATCCAACTAGTAAATTAAATGACTCGTTTACAATTTTAAAACAAAATACAAGCATAAGAAAACAGACATTTAACTTAGAGTGAATGGCTTACTGGCTTCACACTAATATAATTGAAATAGGTCTCATTAATCTTATTATTCACCAATGCCTGTAAAACTACTTTTCTAACAACAGTAGTGAGTAAGTGGGAAAGTGATTTTAGTAAAACTTAGAAGGAAGGTCGAGGGGCGAGGAAAAAGTGTTGCTCGCCCAATCGCGTCAATACTCGAAAGTATTTAATTTTTCTTCTGCGGACATGAGCATTTTCTTTTTCAAAATATTCTTAGTATGCGCTAAGGAAACCTTCATTGTTAGTTCAGTTTCAAAACTTTATAAGATCATTAAAAATCCTCTCAAACTTCAAATCCTACTTTTGTGCAATCCTGTATATATCTCATTCAAAGTACATTTGTTTCTGATGGAAAACGCATTTTCAGCGATGACTGCCGACATGAAATAATGTATCCGAATCCTCGTAAAAGACATGCAAGTATCATTTTTCCATGCTAAATTGAACTTCAGTATTTCTTTGAAATAGAATAGCAATAGCCTAAGGTGGTTAGAGCGTATGCAGATTAAGCCATGGTCCTGGGTTCAAATCGCGACCCGGCCAGTTTTTTCACACAATAGTAAAAATTACAAATCGTGCGATTTGTTTGACAATCACTAGGATTCCGTTAGAATAATAAAACGTAAGAAAGGATGGATGCATTTTACTGGCACCCATCCAGACCTCGATATCTGGCCTATAGGAACAGAACAGTAAAGTAGAAATCGAGTTGCATAATGTACTATTTTTCTAACTAAAGCTGGGAAAGGGGATACATATCTAGAATAAAAGAAAGAAAAGCACTTATATACTGTTATCTGGGAAGATATGTGGGCTTTAAAAATTGTTGTCCATTATCATATATTATAATACCAGAAAATCTTGTGTGTCTGTGTGAGTATGCAAAATTTATTTTAAAAACGGCGTTAACGATTTTGACGAAATTTTGTATCCTACCATTTTGGGTTACGAGAAGACCATTGAGCTAAGGTCACCTATTCGAGAAAAATCGACTAGTGTGTTATTTTGGGGTCACTGCGGGTCAAGCCAATTCTATCTAAAAGACGATTTTGACTTTGTATCCACCGTTTTGGGTTGCGGAAGATCATTGGGCTAAGTTATATGTTCCAGAAAATTTTATGAGTGGGTCATTTTGGGGTGCCTACGGGTGAATGCATTTCAATGTGAATGCATGAAGGTTTAAACAGTTATTAAGTTGTTGAACAATTGACAGTAAACAAAGTCGCAAAGTTGGCAACATTTCGCCAAATATCGGCAAATTTGGCGGGAAAATCGACTTTCACTCATGCCATAGCACATGTTTGGCGTCCAATGAAAGAGTTTGCGCCTTTTCGCTACATTTGGCGAAAAAATTGGTTTTCAGAACTTGAAGGAATTTTCTAGAAATTCCCGCTAGGAGCCGAGATACGTGAGTCCACCAATCAGCGGCCATAAAACGTTTTCGAAAACAGAATTCAACCAATCAGGGTACATAGAACAGATTGTTATATGTTGTACTGGAAATTAATCGCTACTAGTATTGAATCTAATATGTTGTACTGAATATTAATCTATTCTGGATATATTGGAAAGAGTTTCATAATCTATGCTTGAAACATGATTTTTCGTTCTTTTTAACCATTGGGAAAATGGTTGTTGTTTTCGGTCGAAAATGCACCAAATGATGTTCACATTTTACTCTTTTAATCGTTTTTAACGAAATTCTGTAACTTCAGAAGAATTTTTCTTTGAATATTCAATAGAAATGCCTAAAATCGTTACAAAAATGTTAAAGTTACAAAAAGGATAAGATGCAAATTATAAGATATGAAAAAAAGCCGAATTCCAAAATGGACGTCGGATGAGAAATCGTCTTACAAAGCAAAAAACGTGGTTTAATTTCCTTAAAATACCTTCGCTCAGACATCCATCTAAACAAGAGTTAAAGCAATACTTAAATTCTGCTTAGGAGATGTTCTACAAATAGAAATTGCACCAAACTTTAAAAATTTCAATGCTAACACCTAAAGTTGGCATCCTATTTAGATATTTCGGTTTATTCTACCTTCGGATACCAAACGGGAAGTCAGTAGATAGGGAATGGGACTTCTGCGTCAGCAGCAGGCGATGGAGGCGATGCGCTGGTAACACCGTCTGCTTCCGAGATATATAGGTAGTAGGAATAGCTAGCTATAGTAGGTGGGTGGAATAGCTAGCGTGGTGAAGCTATGTTATAGAAGGGTGAGGCGAATAGGTCTGCTATAAGAGGGGGGTATTTTAAGGAGGGCTAAATTAATAAAAAAAAATAATGTCTTATAGTACGAGGTAACGGTTATGGTAGAATTCGAACAGTGTCCCGCTATCCTTCTGTATTTTTCCAATGGCTGTTGTAATTTGTTAAATTAGAATTCTTTTTTCCCCTTGATGAAGAAAAATTCAATGTATTTTTTTGATTTTTTAAGGAATACCCTCCCCTCCCCCCTTTGTTATGACTCACAAATACAATTTTTGAGATTGTGATATTTTACAAGTTCATGGACACGCCCACCTATTGACACGTATTCACATATCTTTTTCATCCCGTAATGAAATATTTATTACTTAGCTTGTGGTACATTTTTGAAATACGGTGGCGGAGAGATGCAAAAATAAAGAATCTCTCACATTCCATAACGATGAAATGATGTCATAATATTTCAGGTATTTTAGGAAAAGGGCAGGATTAAATATCCCAAGGCAGTTATCGATCGTGGAGCAGAAAATTCCAATGGATAAAAACTTTCCCAACTTCGGAATTTCGGATCAAAAGAAATAAAAACTTTCACGCAGTGATACTTTATATAGTCTTATACAAGGAAGAGGTTGGCACAGGCCTGGACTTCATTCTGTCTGAAGTTTATTATGTAAAAATAACAGCGATAGTGTATATTGGTTTAACGAAGTCTTTAAAATACTAGTCGTTAGGGGCCACCGTAATACTTACCCATCATGGATATACATAATATAAAATATGAAAATAAAACATGAGTAAACTATTTATAAAATGCATTTCAATTCGAATAAAATCGTGGCTCGATGACATCCTAAACTTTAAATGCTCTCTATTACTGAATGGCGTCAAAGAAACATCCTTATAACTCCAAAAATGATAATCCTATTAACTAACAGTTTACTTGCGTAGGAGGAAGCGTCTTCTCATTTAAAATTAAAATATATCTTTGAATTAAAATTGGAATGAAATACAGGGTGATGAAAAATCGAAGTGTGTGGCAAATAGGATTACCAATATCTCAGCGCTACTCATGATCCGATCGACTTCATTCTTTATGCAAAATTTATGTTTATTTATTGTCTTTTAGAGTCACTCCTTAAAATAAACATCTTCGAATATTTTTATATATAGACCTTTTATCAGAACAAATATAAAAAAGAGTTCCGGATCATCGAGGTGACTGAAATTCAATAGGCTTCTTCCCATTATTATATACTAAGTAATATACCCAATTTCAACCCTGTACTGGATCTCAATGTGTTCGGGAGATAGAGCGTTTACCAACACACGGCAAATGTTTTTTTCCCCCCTAAAAATATGTTTTTCGAAATCTCCAGAGTGTCTGAAACGTGTCAATCCATCATTTTTTTTTTTTTTTTTTTTCGATTTTTAAAACGATCACAAGACTTACTCTCTATACTACGTAATGATGGGTAAGTAATAATTTTGTTTTATTAAATAACAGAGAAATATTGTTTTAAAAATCTCTACTATTTTTTCTTTACACAGCTTCAAAATGATAATTCTGTTTAACCCCTTCCGGACGCGTGTCACGTGAGTATACGTTCTCTAAATTCCAGAATATGTAGTCGTCATTTTTGCCTTATCAAATCGTGAAATTCTCTGATTAAATAAAAGGCAAAAAATACTATATAGAATGACTGGTATTAAAAATTAAAATGTCTTTAAATGACGCCCGTTAGAGTCCTGCATAGGGACGGGTAACTCGATTTTACCTGGGTTCGGGTCGGGTCGGGTTGACGCTCTTTTTTTTTTTTTTTTTTGCGGGTGGGGTTTAATTCGGGTGGACTTATCATGTTTCGGGTTCAGGTCGGTCTTGGGTTAGGTTTTGACTCTTTCGGTTCATGTTCCGCTTGACCTGATATTTTAAAAAAAAAATCATGAATATTTTTCAAAAAAAAAATTATATTTGAATGTTAATGAGTGTATGTGCGTTCATTTTTATACAACAAAGATAAAATTGATATCAGATACGTAACTGTAGACTATTTTTCCAAAATTGCATTAAAATATGGATTTTTTTTTCATTTCGGGTTTGGGTCGGGTGGAGTTTGAATATTTCGGGCTCTGATTGAAGTGTATCCGTGTAGACGAAATTTATTTTCTGGGGTTTCGGGTTTACGTTAAGCAGAAATTTTGGATGCCCGTTGTGAAAAGGTTCCCTTCGGCTACCGAGAAAAAAAGAATATACAAGAATTAGCAGTCGGTTCCATTGGACCCTTTTTAAATAAATAGGGGAAGGTGGCTTAAAAGGATCCTACACTGTTAAAACTACAGGTGACACATGGCACCCAAAAGGGGTGAAAGGCTTGTCTCACTGGTGACACCCCTAGGGGAGCCAAAATGGCACCCTTAACTAGGGTGAAAGGATGGCACCCCTAATACAGGGTGCCCCAAGGGGTGAAAGGATGGCACCCAGGGGAGAATAATGGCACCTCTACTCTAAGGTGCCCAGCGGCACTCCACAAATGAAAGCATCCCCCCCCCCCCCGCCCTTGTCTAGCAATTATATTGAAAAGAGTTTGTAAATTCTCATACTTAAAAAAGAAAAGAAAAAGCTAAACATATATAATTATAATGCAATGATTAACTTTAGCTGCAATAAACTGATCAATACTTCATTTTCTCTGTTGAAATTTATACAAAGTTAAAAGTTGATCATCTCATGTCAAGGGTCGATCCCGGCAAAATTTGGGGCCTATTCAGAGCTCCTTCACAAAAATCTATTTAATAAAACAGGCTCCTTCACAAAAATCAATTTTATAAAATGGGCCCCTTCAGAAAAATCAATTTGATAAAATGACACCTTCACAAAATTTCTTTTAATAAAACAAATCCCTTCACAAAATTCCTTTTAATAAAATAGCTCTTTTCACAAAATTCTATTCCATAAAAACATACTATTTTTATTAATTATTTATTATTTTGTTATGTTTTAAAATGTGCAATTTGTAAACAATCAAGTTCACCAGAAAGGAAAACAAATAGGACTTTAAAAAGTTTTTGTTATGTTAATAAATGTTTGGTTCGAAAGATTGTTTACAAATTACACATTTTAAAACATATCAAAATAATGAATAATTAATAAAAATAGTAAGTTTCTATGGAATAGAATTTTGTGAAAGGGCCTATTTTATTAAAAGGAATTTTGGCCTATTTTATTAAAAGGAATTTTGTGAAGGGAAGAAAATTCCTTTTAATAAAATAGGCCCTTTCACAAAATTCTATTCCATAGAAACTTACTATTTTTATTAATTATTCATTAGTTTGATATGTTTTAAAATGTGTAATTTGTAAACAATCAAGTTCACCAGAAAGGAAAACAAATAGGACTTTAAAAAGTTTTTGTTATGTTAATAAATGTTTGGTTCGAAAGATTGTTTACAAATTACACATTTTAAAACATATCAAAATAATGAATAATTAATAAAAATAGTAAGTTTCTATGGAATAGAATTTTGTGAAAGGGCCTATTTTATTAAAAGGAATTTTCTCAAGATACCTGTTTTATTAAAAGGAATTTTGTGAAGGGACCAGTTTATGAAATAGATGTTACTGAAGGGGCCCAATTTATTAAATTGATTTTTGTGAAGGAGCCTGTTTTATTAAATAGATCTTTGTGAAGGAGCTCTGAAAAGGCCCAAAATTTTGCCTGGATCGACCCTTGACATGAGATGATCAACTTTTAACTTTGTATAAATTTCAGCAGAGAAAATGAAGTATTGATCATTTTATTGCTGAAAAGTTAAACATTGCATTATAATTATATATGTATAGCCTTTTTTTTCTTTTTTAAGTATAAGAATTTTCAAATTCTTTTCAATACAATTGCTAGACAAGGGGGGGAAGGGAGGCATTTTGTGAAAAATATAATAAATTTCACAAAATGCCCCCCCCACACACACACACACAAAAAAAAAAAAAAAAAAAAAAAACTTGCATCGACCCCTGCATGTGCAGGTTAATATCTATGAGAAATGTATTATATACATCATCAGGTCATTTTTGTTACCTTCAAAACCGGTTAGTATTTATTGCCATATATATTAGTATTTATTACCATTTTAAGTTAGATGTAGTAGTACAAAGATATTTATTTATCATTATTATTTTAAGAGGGGGAAAAAAATCTTCTAGCTATGCGAGTTAAATATATTTACATAAATCACTCAATCATCTAAGCCATTCTTACATCCAGTCACACTACTGTGAAATGTTCCAGTGTTTTATTATTATTAATATGTTATAGTACAAGAGACTCACAAAACATTTTTCAAGAAGACACATGTATAAATGTCAAATATCAATTCAGGAATTACGATTTATTTATTTTGTTAATAATTTATAATATGTAATGAGGTATATTTTTAGTTCATTTCATCATCAAACACAAGCTCTAAAAATTTCGATAGTAAAAAGTATTTGATTAGTAAAAACATCTGCAGAAATTTATATTTTATCAAGTTTACTATTTCTTATGTTACAAAGTTTACTATTTCTTATGTTACAAAATTTATTATTTCTTATGTTACAAAGTTTACTATTTCATATTATCAAATCAACTAATTTAAAATTGTCAAATATTCAAATTAATACGTTTCAAGTTAGTAAAAATCAATTCCCTTTAAAACTTGTAAATTCTTTAATTGTTTACAAATAGTTTGTTTATATATCAGAAAAATAAGAAATTAAACTATTTTTTTAAATATAACAACTTATGTTTCTCTCTCTATATTTTTTATTACTATAATAATGCATCATTAAATTTATTTCTAGATCGTAAACAACAAAAACTGTACGAGAAAATTAATTAGATAAAAATATGAATAAAATGAAATTATTATAAGCTCTGCATAAATAATAATTTAAAAAAACAAGCAAATAGGTGAGGCTACATCATTCTAATTTCACGAGATACAAATTTCAACTTTCCACATCAAGATTATAACTTAAAATGTCTGCTTGAAAATAATGTGTGGAGCCACTTGTAATACAACATAATATAAAATCTTTTTATAATAATAAAACATAATATACAAACAACACTGAAACATTTCACATACCTGTATATAAAGAGTGATTCTTTTTATTGACTCCCCTGGTTTATTTATTCTAAATAAATGTCGTTATTTAGCGGCAACGATTATGCAGCAGCGGTGCACTGAAATTCAAAGTCAGCCATCTTGTTCGAACTCCCCTATGACTTGCGAAAAATGAGAGGAAACAAGTCAACACCTCATGAAGAGGAAACGAATCAGCGCATGCGCAAGATACCAGTTGAATGGCGGGGTGAAAAAGTTCGAGCAATATGCATTGTACGGCACCCTAATTAGCTTCAATCACCCAGTGAGTGACCAAATGGCACCCTAATCACATTTTCAAGCCTGTACGGCACCCTAGCGTTTCAAACGGCACCAGAATTTCACCCCGGGTTCCCAAAAGGCACCGAACTGTCACCTCTAGTTTTAACAGTGTAACGGGCAAAACGATCCACATATGTTTTCTTCCAGACAGGTAGCGCTATCGGCAGGATAACACATAAACTCGTTGTGATAAGTAATGACGAAGCAATGCCGGTATTCAAATGATCGCAGTATTACGCGTCTGAGTAGAATTCCTTGAAAAATTGGATTGTATAACATCTTTCATAAAGGTAGGCACTCACTTTCATATTTATTTAGATTACAGTCTTTCACGTAGAGAAATAGGACTTGGTTTACTTAATGGGGTCTGTTTTTAGATGTGAATGAAACTTATGTATTGTCATAATTACTTTTATATCCTTTATTTTGCCGATAAAAAAACAATTTACAATTATTTTTAAATGAAGGATCATTTTGCCCTTCGGTGAGGGTAAAATGATCCTTTGGATACATTTTTAAAAAAATCTATTTTTTCCATTATTTAATTTGGTTTTAAAATATTAATAAAATAGGTTTATAATGCAAAATATGGTGTAAAACATTACTAGCAAAGGGCCAAAGTTTTATTCAAACAGTTATGTTGTTTTACACAAGTTTTTCCCTTAAGGGGGTCATTTTAGGCCACCTTCCCCTATATAGAATTACTAAAACACAAATAAACTGCTGGTTTATAATGAATATGCTAGTAAATAATACAATATCATCGATACAAAATCAAAAGAAAAATATATGCTATAAGAATTAGAATTTAATATAGGTGCGTTCGTAATTATATAAATACGTAGCACCTACTAGTCGTCGCCTGGTCCGTCCGTCTGTCCGCATAGAACAGCGCCAAAACTACCCAACCGAATGGTTTGAAATTTAATACATACAATCGTTGCAGAATTTTCTTGAGTCATTTCAAATTTTATGAAAATCCAATCAAAACTTAAAAAGATATTCATAAAAGTTTTCTTCATTCTATCATTCATTGAATCCTATAATACGTCATTAATTCAACGCTATTTCACGATAGGTCATGATTCTAGGTTGCCATGGTTATTACGTCCTATTTAAGATGGAGTCCTATAATTTTCGCATGACTGAATTTAAAAACCGAAATCCTATCATCTACCGACAATTTTTTGGATAGATGTTTCCAGAGAAATATCTATTAAATGGAAAAAGAGTCTAAATAGAGATCTCAAGTTCTGAAATTTTCAAAGCTAGGCCTAAGTTTACCAATCGAATTTTCAATCATCAGCATCTATTAATGTCAAGATCTAAATTCTAAATGAATCTGAAATTTGATGAAAATTTCATTTTCGTTTTTGAAATAGAGCTATTGCGGGAATCACGAAAAATGCAGCCGAAAAAGCAGCGCCACCTATTGGGCGATTTTCACCCAAAACTAATCAGCCCCCATTTATATCAGGGACTCACTGAATATAAAGTTTGATTCAATTTCGTGCATTCGTTCTTGAGATAGCGCGCCCACAAAATTTTTGTCACATACAGACAGACAGACAGACATTTTCTAAAAACAGTCCAATCGTGCTCAGAATTTTCTAAAACGTATAAATCCGTCCATTTTCATGAATCCAATATTTGCTTCTTGTAAAGATAGAAGAAAGTAATAATGACAGAAAATAGGAAGTCATAACAGGATAGGGAGGGGGGGGGGGGTATCCCAAGAGCGTGACAACCTATAACATTGTGAAGGATCCAATAACCAAGAAACGTTTGGGACGCAATGAATGGACAACCCCCCTAATGATTACGAACAAGAACGAATCCTTATTCGTAGGCCATAAAGTGACATCACGCTATTTCAACCACAAATTTAATGCGATTTATTATTATTATTATTATTATCGCATATTGGATTAGAATGAAATACGTCCCTCTGCAAAATGCATTAAAATGTCCCCATGTCATTACCATGGCGATCCTTTGTGGAATATTATCTCATTAAACCTTTACGAAAGCTTGCACACGAAATTACTTATAATACGGAACACTTCAAACTGCTCGAGAGACATTTAATTCGAGGAGTTATTTTCAGTCTAATGATCGGCAATTTGAGATGAAAGCTCGTTAAATCCAAAGACAAACACTATAGAAATACTAGTACAGACTGAAGAAAAGTACATAAGGCAGTTAGTTAAGTATGTTTACCTACACAGCCCTAAAAAGAAAGGGTGCTCGTTACGCTGTTAGCTCTATGCTAAGTAAAATGTAATAGGACTCTGTCTAATATATATTGATGCGAATGCTTTGCTATATTTTATATTCCGACTTTGTTTAAACTATGACACGCTATGGAGGGAAGAACAGGCTAAGCCAACAACGGTATAGTGGGCTTAGCTTTCTCAAACGTCCTCCTAATTAGTATGCAGATACAGGATTCGAAACCCTTCAAGTATAGCATAAATGCCACATTTTTAAAAAACATATACAAAATGCGGGAAAAGGGAATAAGCTAGCTGCAATCGACACACAGATAACCAAAGTATGAGATAATGAGGCGCTATTGTTATGAATTTTCGTCTTTCGGTAAATTGAAAGAAGAATACCTTTCTAGTTTATAGGGGCAGTAAAATTGGATGGTCGAGTGGATTTCGAACAAAAACAGACATGGAGAACCTTTCCATGACCGCCAAGCTAGTGTTTCTTCATTCGTTGAACTCGTCTAAGCGAATTCGTTCGAGCGAGCATCGCCAAGTTCGGTATTGTAGTAAAGGTGAAAATAAGCACTCGCCACTCGGCGATTAAACTTGCAAAATGGGCGATTAAAAATATGGAAAGAACCGGCGAAATGCAGGATTTTCCGATATCCTTTTTTTCTGCAATTCTCGATTTTTCCGCCCCCGTCCAACGAAATTCACGATTTTCCCGCGCCCGTTTGACGAAATTCATGATTTTACGCACCCGATCGACGAAATTCATGATTTTCCAGCGCTCAAACGACGAAATTCGTGATTTTTACGCGTTCGTTGGACGACATTCATGATTTTTTCTCCCCCGATCGACGAAATTCCTGATTTTTATGCTCCCGATAGACGGAATTTTGCAATTTTTTCCGAAACTAATAAGCGAAACACACACAATTCCTGAATTTCTTGAGATGTTGGCCACTTTTGGCCCGCTGGCCACAGGTTGTGCAAGTGTAATGTATACAGGTTGTGGCTTGTTATTTAGTGTATAAACATACCTATTTTATTATTGTCAGAAACTTAATTCTAGACAAATAATTTTTAAAAAAGGGTACTTATGTAGTTAGCTACAGAAGTATCTAAGCTTAGTGGGACTTATGTAGTTAGCTACATAAGCATGTTGTGTATAACTTTGCTGTTAACTTATTTTAAATTTTAAAATAGATTGTAAATTAATATCTCAGGTTTATTCAAAACAATATAAATTAAAATATTTATAATCTAGTACATAAATTACTTGTTTACTGTAAACTCATTATATATTTTTAAAATTAAATATTCAGTGACATAAATGTACTTATTGGCTACTAAAGAAATTATTCTCACTAGCCAGTGACTAGCTACTAAAAAAAAAAAAAACCTACCGGCCAGTAGCTACTAAGTGAAATTAAAAAAATTGATGGCATTTTCACCTTCAAATTGTAGATTACCATAGTCTGAAGTAAGGCTCTTACAGTCCGGGCTGACTCACGCTGCCATTTAATTGCCCGTAGGAGGAGAATGATTGGCCACGCCGCGTGGGCAACAATCGCTGATTGATCTGAGTAGGCAACAAAATGTTTGATGATTCAGCCTGTATTATAGTAGCCCTACTCTGAACTAAAACTTCGAATCTGAGCCTGCGCCCTATGCACATGACATTCATATGACCTATAAAGATACTCTATTTGAAAGGTGCAGGCGGGAATAATAATTCAAGTTTTTTTTTTTTTTTTTTTTTTTTTTTTAAATGAAAGTTCCTCAATGTTGAATACAGAGCTCTTCTTCTGAGAGAATCTTATCACCGGCCAAGTGGGAACGTTGTGAAATTTTAAAAACATTTCCCCGTTACTAACACATAAGAAAATTCATAATCTTCCGAGGATGGAGGCACATTTTGACCTAAGGAAAGCTATTACATTGCTTCAGATTACAGTCTCTCCCAAAATGTAGTATACACAAACTGATCGTTTCTAAATTTGTGTACAAAAATTAAATTCATAGGAAAATATTTAAAAAAATTATAGTTAATAGTGTATCTAGTTCTCTAACAAAATATCAAGAAAAAATGCAAACTATTGAAATGGTTTTTATGAAAAAAATTTCAAAGACAGTAGAAAGCAAAAACAAGTCACAAAATTGAGTATACACTTTTACTTACCCATCATACGTAGTATAATGTCGTAATCGTTTTGATAATCGAAAAAAAAAATTTTTTTTTGACGGATTTACACGTTTCAGACACTGGAGATTCCGAAAAACATATGCTTAGAAAAAAAATTGCAGTCAGTCTGTCTGTCTGTGTGTGTGTGTGTGTCTGTAAACGCTCTATCTCCCGAAAAAAAAAAATGAGATAGAGATTTGAAATTGGGTATGTACTTAGTGTGTAATAATGGGAAAAGCTTATTGAATTTCAGTCACCTCGATGATGCGGAACTATTTTTTTCGGAGTCTCGAAATATTCGTTTTGAAAAAATGTATATAAAAATTTTCGAAATTGTTTATTTTAAGGAGTGACTATAAAAGACAATAAAAATACATAAATTTTGCATCAAGAATGAAGTCGATCGGATCATGAGTTGCCGAGATATTTATAATTATATTTTCCACACTCTTCGATTTTTCATGACTCTGTATTTCATTCAATTTTCAATTCAAAGATATATTTTAATTGGAAATGAGACACTTCATCCGACGCAGCAAATCGTTAGTTAATATGATTATCAGTTTTGGAGTTATAGAGCATTTAAAGTTTGTGACGTCATCGAGCCACGATTTTATTCGAATTGCAATGCATTTTATAAATAGTCTACACATGTTTTATTTTCATATTTTATAGTATGCATATCCATGATGGGTAAGTATTACGGTGCCCCCCCCCCCCTAACGTCTAGTTATTAAATGTTATATATCAATGACTTAGTACTTTGTAGCATATCCATTTGCTCGAATAACAGCTTGTAATCGTGTAGGCATTGATTCTACAAAAGTTTTTGTGGTTTCCACTGTAATTTTGGACCACTCTTCTGTCAAAACACTTTTCAAGTGCTCCTTACTTGTAATGTGATACTTTTGAACCGCATTCTCCAATTGAGACCACATATTTTCTATTACAGCTAAATCCGGAGGCTGTGGTGCGGTATGCAGTTGCTGACGACAGCTATACAGAAACCACAACTTCACAATTTTAGCCGTATGCTTGGGATCGTTATCCTGCTGGAAGATGAAGTTCGATACCAAACCTAGCTTGTTGGAGTTAGCTTTAAGGTGATTCTTAAGAATGTTTAGAAATATAACATTTTGCCCATATTATCATCGATAAAGACAAGTTCTCCAACCCCTCCAGCAATCATGCAACCCCATACAAGGACAGATCCACCACCATGTTTAACTGTCGGTATTGCATTCTTAGGATCCAGCTCAGTCCGAGGGTATCTCCTAACTTTGCCACGCCCATCGGATCCAAAAAGGTTAAATTTACTTTCCTCACTAAAAATCACTGATTTCCAAAAGTCTTGGGACTTAGAGATGGGATTTTTAGCAAATAAAAATCTCTTCTTACGATTAACTTCACTGATGAGAGTGGCTTTCGCATAGGTACACGATCATTATAGCCTGCTTGTCGGAGAGTCCTGCGCACAGTTTCTGCAGAAACATTTCTCTGTATGACTGAACTTACAGATGCAAGCAAGTTTCTGGGGTTCATTGGATTTTTGTTCACACGACGAATAATTTTTCTTTCTGCGGTATCGTTGAGGATTTGTTTACGTCCTCTTCCAGGTGTATTCACCACTGTTCCAGTTTTGTGTTATTTCTTAATGATTTTTTGAATACACCCATGACTTCTGGCAATCAAAGAAGCGATTTGCCTTCAGTGGACCATTTAATAATCAAACTCCGATCTTCTACTGAAGTCTCCTTTCGATTGCTCATTTCGGATTAATTTGGCGCGAAAATTATTACAATGCAAAACTTAATGCAAGTTATAATATAGTTATAGTTATAATTATAGTTATAGTTGATACAAATATAAATGCAAAGCATTTTAAATAAAAAGTGGTAAGAATGAATTTATTCTACTCGAATAAGTGACATTCATTTCCACCTTAGATTATATGTGGAATTTTTTTAGGCTCATTTCACTTTCAGAATCTATATGCAGTACCAACTAAAAATCTTCCAATTCGTTCATGCAAAATTTCAACTTTCTACACGTAAAATTCCAAGCAAACACCTAGTGTATACTCAATTTTGGGAATGACTATATATCATGGGTAAAAAACTCCATTCAAGCCAAAACTGAAAACTTTTCTGAGTATTATATATAATAAAATGTACATGGGCTAGAAGATTTCTATCTGATTGAATTGTAGCTAAACGTTGATCGTTTACAATAAAAGAAAGTGATTAAAAGTTTTTGCTTGTAAAATTGCTATTACTTAAATAGTATATAAAGTATAATTTACTATCAGTCAAAGTATGCCCAAAACTGAAATCAGTTTTATCTTCCTCCACCTTTTCCTACGATAGGTAATTCTAGAATTAGATACGGGTTTGGCTGCAAAATGAAATTCTACTGGCAGATACGAATTTGTCACTTAAATTTCGTCGCTAGCATCACCTATCATGAGAGACGATAGTATCTCGAATGACGCAGCAAAGCCCAAAATAGTTACTACACACTCGTCTCCAAGATCAAGATTACAGGGGTGAATCGGGCTGTCACTTACTAAGCCTAAAAAACCTGTAAAGTTAGTTTTAGAGAAGCAACAGTTACAGTGCCGAGATGCGATGGAACAATTCTTAGGGTTTTCATAACAGTATGTGAAGTCAATCTTTAAATTATCAAGAATTTTATACAGAAATATTCTATAAGTATATAAAAAGAAACTTTAGAAAAAAATAATAACTGCATGTAAAACAAAGCTCCCTCATTTCTCATCAATAATAAAAGCTTAATATCTCATTACATGTTTCTCAGCGTTTCATCAGTGGTAAAAAAATATTCTAGTTGTAATTGTAAATAACTGCATTGTCATATAGGTCTGAAAATCATCCGCAGTGTGGGTGGAACATTTTCCTCTTAAAAATGGTTTCAGCTTTTCAAACAAGTAGAAGTCGCAGGGAGACAAATCTGAGCTGTATTGTGGCTGAGTCACCTGCAAATAGGATGTTTTCCTATCACCCAAAATTATGTACAAGATATGACAATTTTGCAAGTTATTGTTATGATGGCAACGCGTTTAGAATGTTCCAGCTTACCATTTACCCTAACAACAAAGCCATTCGATGTGACGTCTCTATGACATCACAATAATCACAATGATCAAATGTGATTTTTTTTAATGAGTCATGTTACAAATCTCAGTATCGTCACTCTGTAACATCTATGAAATCACTGTGAAGGATTTTTTTTTTGTCTGCAACCCATCAAAAAATGGGACCTGTATGGACATCACAGTGACTTGAACACGACTGGTCTTCAACGTCACGTGACGACAAGGATAAAAATAAGAGTTTCATTTTGGTCCTATTTCGGTCACGGTGATATAAGAGCGAGGCCGAACTTCTAGAATAGGCATCTCTTTAAAAAGGCCTATGAGGGCCATTTTGTACCAAACCTTTATTCTCGTCCCAACTAATATTAGTATACATTATTTTCGAAAGATTTCTGACTCATCCCTATAGTTTTGGAGCCTAATGAAGAAAGCTACATTGTCATTACTTTCGAAACTAGCCGCTTCATTTCAACCCTTCTGGGATTTTTAGCAGTGACGGAGAGACATAAAATTAAACATTTTAATAAATACGTTATGTAACAATTTTTCAAACAATTTCAAAAACGGCAAGACACGAAGAATTCGAGAAATTCTCGCTACATTATATAAAAATAATAACGCGAGAAAAATAACGTTAAATCAGATGTCGCACGCAAATAAAATAAAAACAAAACACTCCAGGTTAATATGTGTTCATGAAAAATATTTCTAGTGAAATATTCCTAATTAATTTCGCGAAACATTTACACCTTCATTTGCTTTAGAAACAAAAATAATGTGGGACGCCTTTCCGAGCTATTTAAGAAGTTGGGGCTTATCAGGCAAAAAAAGAAGTTTCAAAATGTCTGTCAGGAAAAGAGCACTTCTGGCACGCGGCAGTTTTATGGGAGTCTGTAACAGGTTGCTTCAGTTTTATGGCCGATTTAATTAACGGTAGAAGAGGGGGAACACTCTCGAAAAATGTTTATCGAAGCTCATGAACATCATGAATATTTCGGATAAAATTTGAATCACGGTGAAGCTGGCGTTAACACTTTTCAAAAGAATTTCGGAGTTTCTTGTTACTTGTAACAATTATACGATGTTCATGATTTAGTCGTTTTAAACAGTCAATTCTGATAAGGAAATGCTGCTTTGTTTTCTTTCTTTAAAAATCTGGAGTGATGCCACTCGACATTCTGAACACTTTATAGCAGGGGTCGGCAAGTCATTTTAAGCAGGGTCCGAATACTTTTGAAAATTTTTATCGAGGTCCAGAGAAAAAACACTTAAGTAATATTAGTACTTATTAATTTTAAATTGTTATTTTTACACATACATACATACACTATAGAACAGAAAAATCAGGTATTTGTTATGAAAAATTACTATATACACAAGTATACGTTCTGAAAAATTTTATAAACACATTATAAAATAGAAAAAGCAGATAATTGTTGAAAAAATAGTGCGAAAAATACACTTGCGGTCTTGGGCTAGTTTTTTATAATTTGGTTCACGTGGTGAACAGCTAATTCGAAGAACAGCTAATTCCAGGTGTGCGTCCGTTAATCTCGAACGATATTTGTTCTTCAAAAAATTCATTTTGGAGAAAGTTGTTTCACATAGATATGTAGAACCAAACATAGTAGCCAGGTAAATAGCCAGATTTTTATCGTTCAAACATATCCATTATATGTAAATTTTAATAAACTACTTATTCAAATTGAAAATTTTTGGCGGTCCACGATTTCACCTTCCGCGGTCCGCCAGTTGCCCACCGTTGCTTTATAGAACGTATAGACCGGGAGGCGGCAGCACCGACAATCACCTCATCGAGTTCACGGCTGAAATTCCAGAATTAGTTAAAACTCGATTCGCATATTAAAACACAATCGGTCTGCCAAGTCATATCTTGGTGGAAAACACGTGAAAACCCGATTTTAGAGGTTGACTCGTAGGTTTACCATTGTGTTTTCCTGCACCCAAAAGTATGAAAACATGGAGAACTGGGTGCAGGAAAACACAATGGTAAACCTACGAGTCAACCTCTAAAATCAGGTTTTAAGGTGTTTTCCACCAAGATATGACTTGGCAGACCGATTGTGTTTTAATATGCGAATCGAGTTTTAATTAATTCTGGAATTTCAGCCGTGAACTCGATGAGGTGATTGTCGGCGCTGCCGCCTCCCGGTCTATAGCAACCTGCATTTAAATAGCATGAGGTTCTTACAATCGTTTGAGGGTAAAAGAAATTTAGTTTTATTATATTACGAGCCCGTCCCTCTGCACTGTTAAAAATTTGCACCAAACTGTCCAGTCATTGGACCGTTTTATAGAAAATGGTTACATGACCGTCATTTAACTCTGTTCTAACCCTAATATGGGCAATAATAGGGTCAGAATAGAGTTAAATTATGGTTATGCAACCGTTTTCTATAAAAACGGTCAAATGACCTGACAGTTTGCTGCAAATTTCTAACAGTTTGCGCTGGACATAATGTGTCGACCTCTTTGGGAAAATGTCTTAAGCAAAATATCTAATCCAAAATCAGCACTATTTCTCTTATTAGTCTAATCTTCCATAATCGGGTCGACGAAATCGCTGAAATACCTGAAATACGTGTTTAACTATTTTTTAGCAGATTGGTTCAGCTGTATTTTATGTATTTCACTGTTATAATATCAAAGTTGTAACTATTTTTGTGTCTTTATTTTTGTAACCGTATTGTTGCAAGATTCATTCTTTTTTTACCTCCCCCCCTCATTCAACCCCCTTAGGGAGTGAATTTTTAAAATCGCTGAAATACGTGTGTTGAACCATTTTTTAGTAATTTTCCTGAATTTGGCGCTCCTACCTAAAACTTTGCCCCCCCCTCTCTCTCTCTTTAACACCCTTTGGAGGGGGGGGGGATTTTCAAAAATGCTTTATTGCTTGCCTAGGACATAACAGCAATCTACTGTCCAAATTTCGTGATCCTGACTTGAGTCGTTTCAGCTGGGCGTTGAGGAGTCAGTCAGACAGTCAGGCGTTCTCTCTTTAAATAATAGTATAGATTCCAAGTTTCTAACCCTAACAATTCCAAATAAATTTAGAACGTTTTCAACTCATTTCACCTTTTTAAATTTCATTTTTTTTTTTTACAAGACGTTTTTAGACACCATTTACATCTTAAAAATTGGCACCATGCAAAATTTCCAGTTATTAGCCCATTTACTGTTTAAAATAACAACAATCATGTAAAGTTTCAAGTTTCTAGTCTTAGCAGTTGCTAATTAATCGTAATTGAGAACGTTTTTAAAACGTTGTCCGCTCATTTCACCCTTTTAAACTTCACTCTTTGTAGGAACCCTATTTTAGGAATATTTACATCTTAAAAATAACTACTATACAAAATTTCAAATTTTTGGGCCGAACAGTGTCACAGAACTTTTTTGTGCTCTTGCACCGTTTTACATTTCGAAACTGTTATTTACGTCTTAAAAGTAATAGCCATGTCAAATTTCAAGTTTCAATCCCTTAACAGTTCCAAATAATTAAAATCTAATAAAGTTCTGATTAAGTTCCAAATAAATCGTAATTTAGAACGTTTTAAGAAAGTTTTCCACTCATTTCACCATTTTAAATTTCGAACTTTTTTGAAACCGTTCATCGAAATTTTAGAACATTTTTTGCTCCACCCACCTTAGAGATCGTTGTACCGACATAAAATATATATAATGTTGGAGCACTGAGGGTCACCCTCATTTTGCCATCATTGTTTTTTAAATCAGCTCGGTAGTTCCACAGATTACCCCTACAGAAAAAAAGTCACATCTTTATAATATTAATATAGGTTGTGTTGTAATATCATTCAAATAAAACAATGGAATCAGCTGGATTCGAACCTGCGACCTTCGACAGAAACTAAAGCTCGGTCATCTTTGTTCTTTGGCGATTTTCTGTATAGAAATGGTCACCCAATTGTTTTTAAATGCCTAAGCTGTTGGCAATTTGTCTAAAAAATCAATACAGTTCTTGTGACAAACTCTGTAACATACCTTCCAGATTTGAATTCAACCAGCGTTTGGTCACTATCGTTTTCACTCGCACATAAACAAACATACATGCATCATAAAAAAAACACCAAAACACGGATTCTGGAGAAAAGGGAAACACCAATACTTGCAGAATCGCTGTAAAAATAGCAATTCAAGGGCCCTCGAAACTTAAAGATATCGCAGAAAGGCCGCGGGCCCCGGTAATACTTCCAATGAGGGCCCCCACTATAAACCTGATAAAATAAAACCTCTTGAGACGAAAACGTACAAGAAATTACATTTTAAATAGATTTTTTTCGTCTTAAAAGGTACAAATGCATAGAATTGTTTTGACTAGACCATGATTTTTCTCCGTTTGCAGCAGAATTCCATTATAAACAGCCTTTACTGTATTAGAAAATAAATAGGTTGGATAGTACTTTTTTAGAAAATCTATATAATATTTTCTTACAATTTTATTATTTTTCTTTTACAGTATTTTACAGTGGTATTACAGTTTAGGATGCATTGGTAACACCTTTTCATATAAGGACTTCTACAGAAATTTAAAATATTGAAAATATAATTAAATTTTAATTCAATTCCTCAGTTAAGTCGCCGATTTCCTGACGCTATTGCAACATTTGTTATTGTGTTTTACAAATTAGAAAATACTTGTTCTATAAAACATAAATAAATAAATGCTTGCATCTTTGCTATGTGCGTTCTGCTGATTTTTAATAAACGCTGGATTTTGTTTCGAACATAAAATGCCTCCTGACACCCCCCCCCCCCACCCCCACCCCCTCCTAGCCAGTCCTTAAAGACGTTCAAGCAACTTCTGACTTTTGGATTTTATTATTTGTTAGTTATTTTAATTAAAACTTTTTTGTAAAAAATACTAGCCCGGGCCCTGGTAATTTGTACCGGCTCTACCCCCCCCCCCTCTGTACGGCCTAAAGATATGCTCAAATTTCATTGTCGGTATTTTATCGTGATTACAGTTACTTTGCTTACACTATGGAATCGGAAAATAAAAGCGAAAAGCAATTACAAAATAAAAATAATAAAAATAACTTATTTCCATCACACAGGCTGATATGAAAATATTGACTACCTTATTCAACTTCCAGACAGACATTTTTAAGATATCGGTAGATTCAGAGGCCGTGACCATATCGTAAGGTAGGGGTGAGCGCTACCCCTAGAAACTTATTGAGTTTTCTCTAGACTTTGTATTATTTTAATAGTAAATAGTTACTTTTCTTTATATCTATTTATTCTCCTCTGCCTTGTTTATTTAACAATAAAGCGGAGGAAAAAAGATCAGATGCCCCTTAACCCCACCGGAAAAATGTCAAAGGCCCCACCAGGGCTTGACAAATGCGGTCACCCTATCGCCACTGGCAACCAAGTTTTTTTTTTTTTTTTTTTTTTTTTTGACCAATTTATTTTATCTGGCGGTTTGTTTTTCTTTTGTACAAAAATTCACCTAAGAAATGAGCACAAATAGCATTTAGAATAGTTACCGGAGAGTTCTTTCCGTTTCAGAAATAAAGTGAACAAAAATCGCCTAAAAACACTAAAAATCTCACAAAAGATTCCAAAAACATTTAAAAATCGTAGAGAGCAAAATTTACTTTATTGGGCTAAAAGATAGAAACCTGATTCCTTTTACTAATGTAAAAAAAATCGCCGTGAAACGCGAAACAACGCTAAAAAAGTAAAATAAATCATAAAGGACAAAATTATAATGGGTTAAAAATTTAAACCGGAGTCCTTTTACTGCCTCGGAATGCGAAAAAACCAATTACAAATCGCATAAAAAATCGATAAAAATAAAAAAATCGCAGAGGACAAAATTTAACATATTGGGCTTAAAGACTAAAACCAGATTCCTTTTGCTAATGTTGAAAATTTGTACCAAAACGCGAAAAAACCCACTAAAAATCTCAATAAAGAACAAGATTCACTATATTGGGCTAAAAGATTGAAACAGGATTCTTTTAAAGAAAGCCAAAAAAATCGACGCGAAACTCGAAACAACCCCCCCCCCCCCCCCCCGCTAAAATAGCATTAAAAAACTCAATTATAAAATCCGGTACTATTCTAGAATATGTAACTAATGATTCTAAATCAACATTTTTAGAAATTAATATTTTTATTGGGTACCTAAACAGACAATTTCATGTGCACTTTAAAAAAAGATTAAATCGACGATAAAAAAAAAAGTGGTCTTAAAATTACTAGAAATGCTCAGAAAAAAAAGAAAAAAATATATATATAATACTTTTGTAAATAATAAGCATTAAACCACATAAATAATCGACAATTTATAAACCGATAATTACAATATAATACATAAGTATATCCAAAAATTTAAGATTTTCAAAATTAAAATGAACGGGAAAAATATTTAAAGATATGTAGAGAAAAAATCCAATAGGCTGAAAGTGAAAATTATTACAAGAGTAATTGGACAGTCGAACACTTTATCAAGGGCAATGTTCCACTAATATAAGTAAAATGTAATTGATTTCTGTTTGAGTCAATAGCTAAGAGCTTAAAATATTAACTCAAATTGCCCAATCCATTACCAAATGAAGTTTAAAGAGAATTGAATAAAAATGGACAAATATTGAGTACCTGAACATGATAGTTGCAAAATTGATTAATAGTGAGTATTATTAAAATATAAAAACATATTTAAAAAGGAATTTTTAGACAAAAAGAGAAATTGCAGTAAAACATACCCCAACGTCAACATTGTAGCTTTCAGAAGCCACGTTATCCGTAAGAAATACGCGTTGTATAGGGTACAGTGACATTGACAGTTAAAAATAATAAACTATTTTTACAAATTTAAATATAATTCATATAAACTTATTAATATTTTTTATAATATTCAAAACAATATCCAAACTAAATAATAATAATAATAATAATAAAAGGGATTTTTGAAATTAAAATGTTAACAGCTTACAACAGAAAAGGACTAAATGAAACAACAGTATGAATGTCATTCGATATATACTATACACATTATGCCTAGTCCACACATATTCTATTTTCACATGCATTCAATAAAATTGATATAAAATAATTTTTGAACAATGTGTATTTTAAGTACATCCCTTTTCGTTTTCTCATGTTGCCTCAAAATATTTTGTTATTTCTTTATAAAAAAAGTCTAATGCGATTTAAAAAAAATTAATAACTCCTTCTGGGGGGAAAAAAAAAAACTTTGATGGATTATTGAATGAAAAAGTAACCTACTCAATGATTATGAAAAAAAACTTCTCAATCCCCGTGTAAGGTAAAGAAGAAGAACTGGGATATGATTGTTAGCTTTTTTAATGAAGGGAGAAATTTGCTTTTTGAAAGGTGGGGGCATCTACTTTTCCGTCGCTAATGAGGAGCTAACACGTTCCTTTAATCAATAACACGCCACTCTGAGCTATGACCCCGAAATAATTTCCATTCATTTGCATGCATAAAACTTTGAAAGCCTCACTGCAGATTCCCAAAAATCGATTATTTCTTCTTATTTCATTAAAAATGAATACCAAAGAAAACATTGTGAAAAAAAAAATGAAACATTCGGGCGACTTCCTAGGTTTTATAACTATACCAATGTATAATAATCTATAGAATTCAAATTTGACTTTATGTAATGTAGTATTTCATACCTTTCCGAGAATAGAAGAAACTAACAATTAATCCATAGTTCGCAAAGATCCGAAGTCTTTTATAACTCTTGAAATTTCCAAATTTAAATTAATTGACCAGCTTTTATTTTTTATTTATTTTTATTTTTATTTCGGTCCTTTAAAGGATCCTTCACAAACCTTTTCACCTTAAAACAGGACCCTTCACAAAAAGTTTCACCATAAAACAGGAACCTTCACAAAATTCTTTGTCTTAAATATAGACTTTTCATAAAACTTTTCTGTCTCCAAACTGAACTTTTCACTAACTAGGGAGCTCTGCCCCCTGCTCGCTACGCTCACCAACCCCCGTTCTGATTTTACAGCCTCTTAAAACCTGGTAAATGCAATGTATCCTGTTTTAAAAAGATGATGATGATGATATCACGAACGGCGACTATCCTCTGTAATCAGGTTATAATGCTTTTTCATTTAACTGGTTATAATGCTTTTTCATTTAACTGGTTATAATGCTTTTTCATTTAATTCATCTTTTTTTTTTTTTTATCATGTGTAAACACGATTTTTATGACGTAATTTTCTTATTTCCTGCTTTCAACACGTGATCATTTAATTATTATTTTAAACTTTCATTATTGTTTTTAATAATCTCGCGCAAATACATTTTTTATTTGAGATAAAATATAATCATTTGCGCTTATTTAGAAATTGGCAAAAAAAAAAAAATAAAAAAAAAAAATGACTTTTTCAATAAAAGATTTTTTACTCGATTTTTAAGGATTTTTTGAGTTTTTATTGTCCGACCGTGATAATTTTTTGAATTTCTGAAAGCTTGTTATATTTCTCGTCTGGTGGTATGATTTTCGGATCCGTAGTATGGCTAGAAAAAAAGTAATCGCTCCTAAAAAAAAGTTCCTAGTAAAAAAGCGATGAGAATAACCCGGAATATCTACGCAGATTTTCATTGGTCCATTTTTAAGCCATTACTTTTTTTTTATATATATATATAGAAGGATTTAAACATTTTAAAATAAAAATCTGATCTTTACAAAACAGCTGAAGTTGACAAACAACAACGTATTATTTCGTTTTTTTTTTTTTTTTTTTTTTCTTCTTTAACACATATACGGTTTTGTTAAAAACAGATAAACAGGAACCTGCATAGAACAATAATTTCAAATTCATAAAATTGTAAGATAGGTTTTTCACAAATATAAATAAAACTTTTTTTCAGAATTTCACAAAAACAGGAACCCTGTGAGAAAAATCTGGACAGAACCCTGGTTATGATCCCGTGTTGAATGAGATAAAAAAAAAGTTGGGGCAGAATTCGGATGAATTTTAGAAATATAAATGCCAAAAAATACATGAATGGGGCATTTGAACGTTAACCTGAAGACGTTATATGACGTAACCTGAAGAACCCAAAATACGTGATCTTATCCCAGATAATGAAGCATTTCTATTTCAAAAAAATTTAGCTCCAAGTCATGTTACTGCGATAAGCTAAAAGGGGTTTCAAGATAATTACATCCCACAATCCCACAACTGATATGGGCCTGAGAATAATCCAGACCTTAACTCTACTCATCTGAAATTCTATGGAGACAACTAAAGACATTTGGGTACATTTATGTTAGCCGCCCGTAAATCTCGCCAATACCATTTTTTCCCCACGCCAATGGCATTTTTCATTTTGCGCGTGTGTAAATTAGAAACAATACTTAAATAAAATAAAATGCTCTGGTTTATGATATTATATTTTATTTTAAATTAAATGAGTGAAAGGCATGTATTCTAAATGTATGTAATATATGCATTTTTGCATTTTCAATGAAAGTTATGTATTTTGAATAGAATGAGTGAAAGGTGAAATAAATGCCATACCAATGATGGCAATGGAAACAATATTTGGCGATTTATCACGTGAGCCTAAGCTAACATAAAAGTACTGAAATTTGTTTGTCGGAAACAACTCTGAAATGAAGCCTAATTAACAGAAACAATAACTGAATCTTGGTTTCATATTTAAGGCAGGTGAGGTGACTGAAAACTGAGACTGGGGTTAAGAGCCTACGCTAGTCACGCGAAGAAACGCTTAATATTAAGTCTATGGGAAGGTTATCGCGCGATTTCTCTCGCTCGCATTTTAATATTTTTAAATGATTTTTTTTTTTTTTTTGCATAGGATAGCTGAGGTCGATCTCTAACGTTGTTAGCTTTTACTTTTTAAATTTTGGTTACGGTTTTTTTTATAAACGGATATTTTCAATTTTAGAACCGGTTCTGAAAGTGAAATTACCCTTATATAAAAAAAAAAAAACTGGAACCAAAATCGAAAAAGTAAAAACTAACAACGTTAGAGATCGACCTCAGCTATCCTATGCAAAAAAAAATCATTTAAAAATATTAAAATGGGAGCGAGTTATCGCGTGATAACCTTCCCATGCACTTAACATTAGCTGGAACGTTTTTTTTTTGTTGACTGATGAGCGTGACTCTTAAGTTCTGAAAGACTTGGTTATAGTCTTCAAGGTATTTAAATTGTGACTTTTGCTTATTTCGGCCAGTGGTTGAGTATATATAACAAATTTGCTATTTTAAACCGATTATGAAAATCCCAAAACGTTTTTAAAATGTTATTAACAATTTTTTACTGTGTATTTTCGGTATCGGGATCGGGCTCTGATGTTTCTTCGTTCCCAATCGGGTTCGGATTTCGAATCGTCGGGCTCCGGCTTCGATAAAACAGCCCGAACTCATCTCTAGTGTATATGTGTGCGTTTCATGTAAAACAAATACAAAACATTCTTTTAAGTGAGGTGTTATGTGTATGTGTATATATACAGATAATGAAAACACATGTGAAAAACAAAGGCTGAGATATTATAAAAATCAATGGGAAGCAATGGATACTGCAAGAATTAAACTTAATAAAATCAAAAATCAAAAACTATGCATATCTTATGGAATTGTCAAAGGAGCTTTATAAGAATATTTATAGTAAATATATGTTATTTCATCAAATATTGTCAACATTATGCATAAAATCGGCAATATTAAGCTCCTTATAACATATAAGAAACAAAATTTATAAAAAAACCACAAGCGATCAAATAAATAAATAAATAAACCATTATTCAACAGTAATAGAAATTAGATCATAAAGCAATCGACAAAATGCTCTCCCCCCCCCCCCCCCCAAAAAAAAAAGAAAGAAAGAAACGAAGATTGAGGATGATTGAACAGGATAAGAAGTGCTTTGCAAAGACTGTAACACTTCATTTCACCAAGAAACACAAAATGGCTAAAAACGCTTTGTCATTCCATAGGTAATATATAGGATAAAAGAAAAAAAAAATATTTGGCGCTGCCATGTACCACTGCACTCATAAATAAAAGGAGAAGCTGAAACTACAGACTGCAGATAAATGACAAATCTGGGAGCCATGTAGTAGGAAAAAGATAAAGCTGGAATTACAAACAGCTTTTGCATAAAACAAATTTTAAACAAAGTAGTAATTAATGTAAATAAAATTTAGAAAGTAATGAGGACTAAAGGATGTAAATAAAATTTATATAGATATAGATGCTAATCATATAAGTGATTTCTGAGCCGAAACTGTAATTATGGCTGCGTACCATAAGTGAAATAACTTTGATAATTTTATGTTTGCACTTGTTAATTTGTATTAACTTTTTTGGTATTCTGGCTACATTTTATGATTAAATATCTTAATTGAAGATTAGGTTTGAATTTTTGCAAGAACTTGTTATTGTATTTTGAAATTCAAAGGTATTACAACTATATATATATATATATAAATGAAACATTATCATAACACCAACTTAAACAATGAAATAATTAAGTATGAAATAATTAGTTGACAATGAAAGATTCCCCAACACACTTAATATGGAATCAAAAACATTGAAAGAATAAGAAATTAAATAAAAATTGAATAAATATCTTTTCATCTTGAATCTTAACAATTCATTTTGATATTTTTTCTTATACATTATGGTATTGCATATATATTTTTTAAATATATTTATATATATATATATATATATATATATATACACTGCTCAAAACAATTAAAGGATATTTGAAGTTTTATATAAAATAAAAGATATAAACGAAATTTTTTTTGCCGAAAATAGAAAAAGAGAATCACAAATGCAAATTTTTCTGGTTTTCAAACTGTGGAGTATGCAAATTTTGAGTTCGACGTCAAAAACGTCGCTTCAACGGCAGCGAATGAAATTTGACTTTCAACTGGATAAAAGAGAATGAAGACAAGGATGATCGGCATTCAGTGATTGCTTTGTTTCGATGAGTACGATGTCTCAGCGAAGTCATTTGACAGATTCAGAAGCTTGGAGAATTGTTGGTAGGTTAGAAGGGGGCCAAACTCAAGCCGAAGTAGCGCAAGCCATTGGAGTGTCACAAAGTGTCATTTCCAGGATCTGGAACCGTTTTTTGGAGAGTGGATGTGCAGGCCGAAGATCAGGGCAAGGTCGTAGACGGGCAACAACGCCCAATGAAGATCGGTATTTAGCGTTAACAGCTCGGAGACACCGAAACATGAACGCTACTCTTCTCCAACAACACCTTCGCTCTGCTACAGGCACTACGATTTCAACTCAGACTGTCCGAAACCGGCTCCATGCTGTAGGTCTGTATGCTCGCCGACCGATGGTATGTGTTAGATTAACATCAAGGCATCGTCGCGACCGCAGGGAGTGGGCAACTGAGCATGTCAACTGGAGGAGAAATGAATGGAGTAATTTTCTGTTTTCTGACGAGTCCCGTTTTTCTGTGCATCCGGATAATAGGCGTATTTTCATCTGGAGGGACCATGGCAGTAGGAATAATCCTGCGTTCGTGCACGAAAGTGTCAGATTTGGCGGTGGAGGAGTGTTGGTGTATGGTGGCATCTCCATTGACGGGCGCACTGACCTCTACATCATTCGAGATGGAGCTCTGACTGGTCGCCGATATAGGGATGAGATCCTCAGACCTATTGTAGTCCCTTACGCTGCAGCAATCGGAGATAACTTCATTTTAATGGACGATAACTGCAGGCCACATCGTGCAAACCTGGTGGAGGATTTCCTTTTCGAGGAAGGAATCGTTCGAATGGAATGGCCAGCGTGTTCTCCAGACATGAATCCAATCGAGCACGTTTGGGACGCTCTAGGAAGACGAGTTTCTGGCCGCCAACAACCCCCACAAACTCTCCAAGAACTGGAAAGAGCTCTTCTGGAAGAGTGGGGCAGAATACCCCAATTCGTCATTAATAGCCTCATTGAGTCCATGCCTCAAAGGTGTTCAACGTTGCTGGCCGCCCGTGAAAACCATACCCCCTACTGAAAATGATTTTCTTTGAAGAAAACACCTTTTCTTATTCTTTTTTTCTCATATGCACAAATTGTGTTTTTTTCCTTTTGTACACAAATGCGCAATAAAATGCATTTTTTTCTGCCAAACATGTGTAATTTATTTTGAGCAGTGTATATCTTTATAAATAACTTATATGATTATAAATATCACATAGCTCATTTGTGATATGTGGTCTTACATAGTTTTTGTTTTCTCAAAAGAAAAGAAAAAGAAAGAAAAGAAAAGAAATGATACATGCTTTTAAAAAGTTATATTACGTTGACTTCGAAATAATTTTTGGGCAGGCAACGCAAAGAAGAAGTAAAAAAATCTCTCTGCCCGTCTGTCAGCCATCGATTTCTTTTCTGAGATTATATCGAGAACAAGGTCAACAGCACAAAACCTAAATCAATCGACAAACATTTTCCAGTTTCTAATGCTGTCAGTGTAAGGCTATCAATAAGACCGTGTTGCAAAGACTCTTTCTAAAATTTAAATGTTACATAATATAGGAAAATCAATCTCATCAAAAGTGGATAAAAAACAAATGCATATTCCATGTAACTATAGCTTCCTACAAAAGTGCATGTGTCAATAAAAGAAACAACGAATTTGTTGAAAACGAAACAAGAAAGAAAAATCATGCGTCAGATTATGTTTATGTAATACTTTCTAACACTTCCCAAATAATTTCACAAATCTTTAACCTTTAATAAGGTGAAAGAGGATATCTAAGAAAACAATTTTGAAAATGCATAGGTGAAAGAGGATATCTAAGAAAACAATTTTGAAAATGCATAACTTATTTAAAAACACAATTTCGAGAATTACCAACACGATTCGGAAAAATACCCGTGTGCAGCCCTGTATAGGATCTACAGATTGGTATATAGACTACATAGGATGCTAAATTTTAGTTCAGTTAGGAAACGCGTAGCACAGTTTAAAATTCTCCTTCTAGAATTTCTGTCCATAACCGGAAATGGACTCGAGAACTTTTGTGCTGCCCTGTACAGGATCTATAGAATTTATACACACCCAGTAATAGACAAAAAATGAGTTACATTTAAAAACGCGTTCAGGAACTGAAAAACAATTCCAGCAATTATTGAGAACAGACAGCACCGAATTCTTTCGTGTGTCCCTGTCAGGAGTCGAAAGTAGCGCGCTACAAGTAGCGAAACTACTGTAGCCGCTACTTTTACAGTAGTTTGTAGTGTAGCGAGGAGTAGCGCGATACAAACAATCCGTAGTTTGTAGTGAGAACCGACGCTACACTTCAGGGTTGGGAAATGTACCATTCTGCAAATAACCTTGCCGAAATTTGCTTCTTTTGTGCAAAATTTGTTCTTCTCAACAATTTCCGAATCTCAACTGCAGCATATAGCAACGTATCGCATGAAAGGATAGATTTTTTCCCATTGGCACTTGCTGTTAAAATCATGTGCTAATCCACCAAATGAACAAATTTTCTTGTTGGCAACATTTGTCTATTGACTCTTTATTAAATATTGATGTTTTAACGCCGGTTTCTTAATATTAGGAATTTCTTGATTTACAGATTTATTTATTATTTGCATCTAGACTTGTTTTTCTGTAATTTTCTAGATTATAATCTCTCTCTTAATTTTGCTACGAAATTTAATATGTGTATAAATTAACATTTTGGAGACAAACACAAAGCATTTTCTTGTATGGTATCATTTTTAATGCCCTCGATTATGTTGCACTTATTAAATTATTATATCCCGGCACACGCGATATAACGAGGGGTCGCTTTATTATTTAATTCTTGTCTTCGATTTCCAGTGTAAATGGAATCTTTTGACAAAATCTAAAAGTAGCGAAGGAGTGACTACTTTTGAAAAGTAGTTTGTAGTCGCTACTTTTTAAAACAAGTAGTTGTAGTTAACTACAATAAAAAAGTAATTTTTCCGACCCCTGGTCCCTGTAAATGAACCATGAATGCTATACACATATAATATCCTATAGAAAGCATCTTATAACGCACTTTACTGATATAGTTCCATTTCAATATGTTTGAAATAGTGAAACATTATTAAAATAAACCGCAAACGATTTTTCTCCATATTCCGTAATGTACGGAATTCTTTTGAGTGCCCTGTAAAGGAACTATAAATGCTATGCACACCCTATTCTAAAGTAAACCTCTTGTAGTGCACCTCAGTTATCTATAGCCATTTCAATACGTTTGAAATTGTACAACATCCTTAAAATAATTCACAAATGATTTATCCCCATAGACCGTCCTGTAACGTAATTCTTTTGAGTGTCCCTGTACAAGAACCATAAGTTCTACACACTTCCTTTTTAATACCGAGCATGCCACAGTAAACCCCAATAACATATATCAATTGCACGACAGTCCGAATATAGTTACGCGAGTTAGGGCATGGATAGACAGACAAACCGAATTCATAAACACTTTTCAACTATGTTAGAAAGTATTAAACTAGTCGTTGGGGGCCACCGTAATACTTACCCATCATGGATAGGCATAATATAAAACATGTGTAAACTATTTATAACATGCATTGCCATTCGAATAAACTCGTGGTTTGATGACGTTCTAAACTTTAAAGGCTTTATGACTGAATGGCGTAAGAGAGACATCCTTATAACTCCAAAACTGATAATCCTATTAACTAACAGTTTACTGCGTCGAATGAAGCGTCTCATTTTCAATTAAAATAGATCTTTGAATTGGAATTGGAATGAAATACAGGGTCACGAAAAATCGAAGCGTGTGGAAAATAGGATTACCAATATCTCGGCCACTCATGATCCAATCGACTTCTTATGCTTGATGTAAAATGTATGTTTTTTTATTGTCTTTTATAGTCACTCCTTAAAATAAACAATTTCGAAAATTGTTATGTACCTTTTATGAGAACGAATATTTCGAGAGTCCCCCAAAAAATAGTTCCGCATCATCGAGGTGACTGAAATTCAATAAGCTTCTTCCCATTATGACATACTAAGTACATACCTAACTTCAAGTCTCTGTCTCAATTTGTTCGTGAGATAGAGCTTTTACAGGCACACACACAGACAGACGACGACATTTTTTTTTTCCTAAAAATATGTTTTTCGAAATCTTCAGTGTCTAAAACGTGGAAATCCGTCATTTTTTTTTTTTTTCGATTTTTAAAACGATTACAAAACTTACCCTATACTACGCATGATAGGTAAGTAAAAAGAAAACATGACCTTTAACATAGGAGGCTTAATGTCTTTGTGCGTTACCGGTAATTGTGCTTATATTACAGTATCAACAGTAAAAATTTAATTTTAATTTCAGTTTGTTCAGTTCAATTATTTAAGTGTTTCATTTTTGTAATTGTTAGTGTGTGCTCTTTAAATTAATGTATTAGAATAACGTTTTATGATGACCACAACATATTATGCTTTACACTTGTAATATTATCATCATAAGCAATAAATATTAAACGAACCAAATATAAACTGAAGAGAAAAGGAATTTTTTTTTTTAATGTGTTTTAATTTGTTTATCGATGAAGTTATTTTAGTTCTCGTACATCTTATAAGTGGTAAATTTAAATCAGTTAAATATAAATCAGAATTTATATATATATATATATATATATATATATATATAACTAAAATGGTGCTTGATTGGTTATCGTTGAAAAAAAAGTGGCGATTGCTATCTTGTTCTTACAGACAGAGTACACCCCCCTTCCCCCCACACACACACACACGAAAAAAAAAAAACACGTTTACTTAATTTCGCAATTTAATAACTATAACTAATTGGACGACGATATAAATTACATAGTTATAAAGTAGCTCATAAATTTATACAATAATTTAGAAAACAGCTCAAATTTTATAAAGAGATGACGCTGTACTGTACCTGTAAGCAAGTTTAAATGAACGTGTAATCAATTCACTCGTCATTTTGCTTAGTTGTTAAAATGCTATAAAAACAAACAAAAGAAAGACAGACAAATATCGAAGCATTCTTACAGATTGAGACAGTAAAGCGTCCTCTATCGAACAAAATTCTAGCTATTATCTAAATAACTGCATATACCATTGAGGCCTAACTTATATAAACTTATCATTTCATCTACATAATGAAATGTTCAGTTTATAACTTAGGAGGGTAGTCCTTTGGTACACTGGTATTTTTATGTTAGCCGGGTGCCAGTGATCGCCAAAATTTTTTTAATCTCGCCAACCTTTTTTTTTTTTTTTTTTTTTTTTTTTTTGCTAATCTTTTAATTAGCTAATACCAATATTTGTTACTTATTAAAATATTATAGTTAACATTGCAATGTAATATCTTAAAAAACTTACTTAAAAATATATAAATTTTAATCATGATAAAATACGTAAAAACAAACATATCAATACAAATAAAAAAATCTCATGTAATCGGGTCTAATAATGGTTAGGCCTAGTCCATAACAAAAATGTTAACATAAAATAGAAATATTTTATTTCATAATTTTCATCTAAATATTTTATTTCATAATTTTCATCTAATTTTATATAGACACAAAAATAAAAAAACGTAAGTTACATAAGGTCCCAAAATCTTTTAATATCATTTAAAATTTGTAAAAATGGATCGTTAATTGTAAATCGTTGTTGAATGGATCGTCAGTTGTTTGCAAATCAAATGGTGTCGATTGAAACAAGATTTGGAGAGTTATCACTGGCGCCCAACTGACCTAAAAGTAATGGGACACTTTGTAGTTGGAAAAAAAATTATAAAAAGTGTGTCATTTCTCTCAAGAAGCAAACCCTAATCTAAAGAATGTTTTCTTTTTCTAGAAAAAAAAATTAATAAACCTAATAAATTAAAAATAAATATTTCAAAGTTTCAAAAGACAAGTTGAAAAATAAGTAAGACTATTCAATAAAACAATAAAACAGAAAAGTGGCCAGTTAAACGGAGGGCATTGAGCTCACAGGCTATTCACACTCATTGTAGATTATTATACTCTTATTTCAAAGAATTTGAAATAAGCCTCTCGAAAAATAAAGAAATCAGCACTATATTAAGGGAGGGATCATCCCCCGTCCCCCCCCCTTATAATTAGCCAATGAAACCCCAAAACTAATCAGGGAAGCCCCTTATTACAATGAATCTATAAATAAAATTTGAAGCAAAACGGTTATTTCTATCAAGAGTTATCGCGTTACTACATATATACATACATACATACGTACGTACATACAGAACCGGCGGGCACATTAGCTCTCAGGCTTTGATAGCCTGTGAGCTAAAAAGAGTAAATTTGGCAATTATTTGTACCGATACACTAAAGTAATAAAAAACATTGAAAGAATCACATAATTTAATAAAATCCAAAATTCTATCCCATTTATACGAAAACCACTTATAAGAAGCAACAAAGGGATCCAAGAAATTTCCGACACCATCTGTCGCGAAAGTCGTCAAACAAAAGATTTTACGGCCAATTAACAGAGACTCCATAAACAAGAAAGTTTGGGGGACCTTTTTCATTTCTTTCATCTCATGAAAGAACCTCCAAGAAAATAGGCACAGGCAAATGCAGTCGCAGTTAATTACTGGATGGGGGGAGCAAAGAATCCGAAATTATGAATGTACACATGGAGGGGAAGGCGCGGGAAAATACTGAAAAGGTAGAAATCAGTATGAGTTTGGAGGGGGTGGAGGGGAATTAATTACACACAACCATTAAAAGAGAGAAGACTGAGTGAGGTGGAAACGACAAACGCCAAAATCGACACTCATAATAATTCTTTTGTTAATAGGAATATCTGTCGCCGTCTAAAATGTGAAAAAATGCCTGAAATAAATCAAAAATATATTATTACATAACGAAGAGAATGGATTATTATTCCAATGACGGTAATTTAAAATTTGTAAGAAATCAAAATTACTTAAAAGTTTTTTTACAAGATAAGTTTGGAACGTGTTAAATGTAGGGGGAAAGCCCGTTATTTAAATAAGTCTACAAAAATAAAAAGTAATATATATATTTTTAGCACTCTTTTATAAGCATGACTACAATTCATGTATAGTTCCAAAAAAATTCCGTTACAATACGTTAATTTGGCGAGGGCCCCAATTATTGAAAAAAAAACAGGGCTTTAATTTACGTTTGATAGAAACCCCGAAAAAGTCAATTCATTAAAAATAAGTATAATGCCCCTTTAAAAAAACATGCTTTCTTAATATTTTTTTTGTTTTGTTTTATGGCACTTTATAGAAAATAGTAGGCTATGCCAATGGAAGAAGCTTATGGAAAATTAATGGGTTTAAATGGGAATTTCGTCAAATTAGCCAGCTATCGCCAAATTGGCTTCCTATATGGAAACTTATTTTTGTTACCAAATTTGACACTATTGTGATAACCCTGCAATTAGTACTTTTCAACAAACACTCATTGTATTCATTACTAGTATTATTGCTTTAATTATTAGTAATAATTTCATTTTTACTTTCTTCTATCTATAATAGAAGAAAGTATTGTAATCGAAACTGTTTTCGATGGATTTACATGTTTTAGGGCTTAGAGATTCCGAAAAACATATTTTTACAAAATGTCTGTCTATCCGTTCTCATTGTATCATCGATAAGTGTATGAAAATGTACATAGAATTAAACCAAATTTCATTTATAGGTTTTTGACTATGGCCAGCAGGTCTCAGTTGAATTTGGGGCTATTCCGTCGTATGGGGGCGTTACGATAGCGATTTTTGTTGCATTTTCATATTGTATTTTCGAAAAGTGTATGAAGTTATGCATAGAACTGAACCACATTTTATGTACATGTTTTTGACTGCTGCGAATTTTGAAGTATTAAAGTTCTAGAATTGGCACATCCGACTAGTTTAAAGGAAAAAGTCATCTAATATTGTAATACTACTCACTACAATTTTCGAGATATTGATTTTACATATCCTTTTTCATTTTAACAGCGCCATAAGGAAAAATAAAAGGCTGGTTAGTACGACCATGAGTCCGGATTTAAAGAAATTTTTCCACGGTTCAGTTGTTGTATCTTACAATGGGGAGGTATTTGAAATGTCTTTATCGCTCCCTTCTTCCTTTCATATTTTCAAGACCCCAAGACATTCATTTGCATTTTGTGGGTGTATGGGAGGTCTCCTCATTATTCTTAATACAATGTTTTACGCATATAATACATAATAAATTAAAATTTATCTGTTAAGGCACCAAATAATACAGCAAAATATTGAAAATTATAAAAAGAAAATATAAAAAACATGCAACTGCAGATGAAACCTCAAGTTTTTGCATCATAAAAAGCGACTGAAATAAGTAACAACATTTGAGAAAAAGCTGTGACCAGTCATGGTGTAGTAGTCTAGTTCGTCAGGTTAGTAAACGGGAGATTACGGATTCGATTCCGCTCGTGACAAGGGTTGATTAATTACTGTAAATTCACTCAGGGATGAAAAAAAGAAGCAGAAATGCCTCTATCCGTTATAAGGTTGTCCTCGCGAAATAACTTTTTTTTCTTTTTTGGTCCTATAAATTTAATTTTAACGACATAAAAATGTATGAAAAATACGGAAATATCTGTTATAAAACGGAAATTTAAAAACGGATATTTCAGAAATCAGGGAAAATTTCCGGAATTTCTTTTTCATTAAAATACGGAAATAGTACTGGCGTCTCGATTGCCAGTACAATTTCCGTTTTTTTTTTTTTTCAGGAATATTTTTTACAGTATTTGGTTAAGAAAGAAAATGAAACGATTTTATTGGAAAATACAAAAGGGCTGTGAAAAAAAGGAGCATAATTTTGATTATAAGCTGATGTCCAATGGTCATAGGAAAGAGTTTTGATTGGAAAAATTGAGGAGATGCAAATTTTGGGGAAAAGGAAGTTTTGAGCAAAAAGGCACGACACTGGAGTTTCAGGGACAGTTTTCTAAGATTTGAATAAAGTTTAATATTCCATGACTTATAGGAGTGTTACAAATATTTTAAAGTTGTGATATTAGTTCTTTAGCATTAATCGTATGGATTATTGAGTCAGGTCGTCCGCCAAGCTGAAATGGGGTAAATACTCGTTACTTTAATAACTGTATTTATATGTATTTTATAGCCAATTGATCTTTTAATTTTAAATATGGCATCACTTAGAAAATTCTCAAATGATTATTATTATCACTAGCCGCCACTGGCGACCAGTTTGGTCACCCTTAAATGTATGTTAAGCACTGTAACATGTTACTTTTATTCATAATTTATTTTTTTTCCGTAATCCTTCGCCAAACCGGAAGATTCTAATAGACAAATCAAAAACTTCTGCGATCATGGTAGCATTTCGCATATTTTTTGTTGTTATGTATTTCATCTTTCTTGATAAAAACCGCTTAACCCACTTTATAATAAATTAATCATTGTGTGTGTGTTTTTAATATAAAATAAACTATTTCATAATAAAATAAAAGTATATGCTGTTTTAGTAATCTCTAATAGGTACCTGAAAATGGGATTTTCTCGCCAAAATGGCGCAAAACAAAAATTCCGCCAACCCTGGTGCGTCCGTGACAGCTGTTCCAATTTAAAATACATGACGTTCACATTTTTCTTTAAAATAGAAAATAGATAAATAAGAAATATTATCATAAATCAAAACATTTGATTTCAAAATTAAAATATCGTTTCTAATTAATACACACGAAAAATAAAAGCTGACAATTTGTTTCGAAATTTGATCCATTAAATATTATTACACGAGTTCAACCACGGAGTTCAACTTACATCAAGAAAAGATCCGAAGGAAGTTGAGTTGTATGGAACAGAATTATGGTAAACTTTGACTGTCTCACTGGTGCTGATTATTTTTTTTTACACCAGGCAGCGGTCCAAAAATTCATGGTTTAATATTTTAAACGTTCACAACGAATGAATCTTTTTTTTTTGTTGTTGTTGTTTACTTTCATGGATAGAGAATTTGAACAGCGAACCTAATTGAAACTGAAGTTATTGCAGAATGTATACATAATTGAACGTAAGTCATCTCTCAAATATTAATTTATTTTGAACGATCTTTCTAAAAATGTAACTTTTATGCAGTTTTATTAGAAAAAATAATTTTGAATAAAAATGGCTGCCTGGCATATGAAAAAGTGAAGCGGCATCCCGGAACTGTTGAGGACAGTCACATGACATACGGTTTTATTATAGAGATGATTATTATTATTATGTTTGAATTGGATTCAGTACTACTAAGATGGATCTAAATATTATTGAGTATAGTTCATCGCGATGGTTAATTTAAATGATAAATATCGTATGAATACGAGGTCGTACAGAAAGACCGTGGGCACCGGTAATAGTTCCAATGCGGTGACCCCCACCATAAGCCTGATAAAAATAAAACCTGCTTAAACGAAAACGTACAGATTATTCCGTTTTAAATATGTTTTTTCGTCTTAAAAGGTATAAATGCATGATTTTTTTTTTTTTTTTTTTTTTTTTTTTTTTTATGGCTAGACCATGATTGTTTCTTCATTTACAGCAGAATTCCGTTATAAACATACTTTACTGTATTAGAAAAAAATAGGTTGGATAGTACTTTTTTAGAAAATCTATATAGTATTTTCCTACAATTTTATTATTTTTCTTTTACAGTATTTTACAGTTTATGATGACACCTTTTCATATAAGGATTTTAAATAGAAATTTAAAATATTGAAAATATAATTAAATTTTAATCCAATTCATCAGTCAAGGCGCCGATTGCCTGACGCTATTGCAACTTTTGTTATTGTGTTGTACAATTTAAAAAATATTTGTTCTATAAAACATAAATAAAAAAATGCCTGTATCTTGACTGTGTGCGTTCTGCTGATTTTTAATAAAAGCTGGATTTTGTTTGGAACGTAAAATGCCTCTTGAGCACCACCCTCCCCCTGCTAGTCAGTCCGTAAAGACGTTCAAGCAACTTCTGACTTTTGGATTTTATTGTTTGTAAGTTATTAAAATTAAAATTTTTATGCAAAAAAATACCAGTCTACTTTTTCTGGTATTTATTTAAAAACCAGTACCGAAGCCGGGCCCCCACCGGCTCTACCCCCCTCTGTACGGGCCTAAATGAATACATCATAATTTTCTTATGTAGAATTAAACCTATTTCATTTTAGTTTAATAAAATCCTTAACGTTTAACTTATGTCTCTTGCAATTTAAGTAGTATGATTTAGTCCTTTAAGTTTTATAAAGATCCAACCTTCAAGTGCCTTGGGTATATAATTTGATCACGGCTGAGTTAAATTAATCAATTTCTAAATAAGAATTTAAATAATTTTATGATTATTAAAAAATTAAAGATGGCAACAAACGCTAGTTGCGCACGATGTTTTGCTCGTATTTTCACGTGACCCTACTTTTGGTAGCACGTAAAAAGCGTGAAAATCTTAATAGGGTTTTAAATGATGAACGTGCAAATTATTTAACCGTGCTCGCAGGAGGCAAATTCGACTGCACTGCTCTAGTAGCATAAGTCCAATCTATATATTTAAAGCGAAAAGCGCATTCTGTCAAATTCACACTCTCTTTTCCACAAGATAAAATCGTCTGTTTGTACATGCTTCAACGTTTTTTTTTTTTTTTTTTTTTTTTTTTTTTTTTTACGGCTTTAAATATATAGATTTAAACGTTCAGAAACGTTTCCCGTTTCCGAAACGTGTTTAGCCTAGAGGCGTTGAAAAGGGTTTACGGATGGAGGCGTACCATTGCATTGAAAGCATAGACATTCTAATATATTTTTGTTCCGAGGTTGAAAGCTAAAGATTTTTATTAAAGAACTCACTGATTCAAATTCAAAGATTGTCACTACTAAATAAGCATATTTTTCGTAAAATTTTAAAAAGAGCTTGGATACAATTATATTTATAACCGATTGAAATGTCAAAGAGTTCGGAAGATGAGAACGATTGTTTTATTGCTATGTTAAAGGAGCCGACGCGAAGACAAGCAAACAAACAAAAAAGCGAGAAGAAAACATGTATTTTATAACTCTATAACACTATTTTTTCACGAAATTTTTACACGGGTTGTAAAACCATTTTATTTACATAACCCATAAAGAGAGAGTTCAAAGAGTTCGACAAAAACAACACGAAAATGAGCGCTTTTATCGCTCAATATCCATATTTTCTCGCGAATTTTTCATTTAAAAATATAATTTCATACAAAATCGAGTTAAAGATATAAAATAATAAAAACTTGATTATTTATTTATTTATTTATTATCACGGGCCCGGGCAACGCCGGGCAGGTCAGCTAGTAAATTATAAAAACATTTCTCTTTACTTTTAACCAGGCGTTCCGAACCGGGATACCAGGGTTAAACAGTTTTAATCCGATTTTTCAACTTTTCAACTATGTTGGAAAGTGTTAAAAAAAGAAAAAAGAATAGGAAGCCTAAAAAACCGTAGTAAACTGGCAATTATTATATTTGTGTCTATCCGAACAATAAATTAATTAAAATCAGAAAAAAACAAAAAAACTAGTCGTTAAGGGCCACCGTGATACTTATGGATATGCATACTATAAAATATGAAAAAAAGCATGTGTAAACTATTTATAAAATGCAAAATAAAATTTAAACGTATTTACATCGATTGGCAAACTACTACATTAGAATTTTTACTGATTGATATAAGGTTACTGAAATTTAATAGGCTTTGTAGCACTATTAGTTTCTAAGTACCAAATTTCAAGCCTCTATCTCAATTTGTTCGGTAGGTAGAGTGTTTAAAATCGTGGCTTGATGACAAACACCCTTATAACTCCAAAAATGATCATCCTATTCATTAACAATTTACTGCGTCGGATGGAGCGTCTCATTACCAAGCAAAATATACCTTTGAATAGAAATTTGAATGAAATACAGGGTCACGAAAAATCGAAAGTGTGGAAAATATAATTGGAAATATTTCATTATCCGATCGACTTCAATCTTTATGCAAAATGTATGTTTTTTTTTTTTGTTTTTTTTTTTTATATTCACTTCTTAGAATAAACAATTTCGAAAAATTTTATATGCCTTTTATCAGAACGACTATTTCGAGAGTCCGAAAAAAAGAGTTCCGGATCATCGAGGTTACTGAAATTCAATAGGCTTCTTCTCATTATTACATACTAAGTACATACCCAATTTGAAGTCTCTATCTCAATGGGTCCGGGAGATAGAGCGTTTACAAACACACACACAGACAGACGGACAGCACTTTTTTTTTTGTAAAAATATGTTTTTTGGAATCTCCAGTGTTTGAAACGTGTAAATCCGTCAAAATTTTTTTTTCGATTTTTAAAACGATTACAAGACTACGTATGATGGGTAAATAAAAAGAACCACGTAAGAGTGAAAAATAATAAATAAATAAATAAAATTCTATCATCTTTGCAAAATGCGATTACAATAAAACACAAAAGCGCGCAAAAACATTCGGGAAATCTCCGACACACAAGTCGTCCAACAAAAGATTTTACAGCCAATTAACAGATTCCATAAAACAAGAAAGTTTTGGCTGACCTTTTGTCTGACTTCTGGAAGGAAAGAAGAAGCTTTGACAGAATATGCACAGCGAATGCAGTGGTAGTTAATTACTTACTTGATCGAGGGGGGAGATAAAGGAATATGGGATTATGAATGTACACATTGAGGGGGGCGAAGAAATAATGAAAAGCACAGCGGGAAAAATCAGTGTATGTGGGGGGGGAGGAGGAAGGATTTAATGATAAGCAGCTATTAAAGGGAAGGAAATTCCGAATAACGGCAATCTCACGGTTATTATCAATCAACACTGTGAAAGGGTGCGTCAACTACCTCTTTAACCATAAGGTTGCCAGTAAGTCTAAGCGGACTGAACTATTTGCATTTAGGTAAATTTCTTGGTTGAGGTAGTCCCTTCAAAGCCGCAGAGCGATGATAATAAATACCACATGTTCTCCATCTTTGGAAACTAAAAATGATTATTTTAACTTCCGTAAAAAGGCACCTGCACACCTGCACTCTTTCTCGGTTTTGTTAAAATATTTGCATAGAATATTTTTATAGAAAGCTTCGAAAACTATCTTTTAAACATGAGTACTGAAATAGGAACAAATTCTATTTGAGACGAAATTGTTAAATTTTAAACTATTATATTAAGATTATTTTTTAAACATTATTATTAAAAGTGAATGAACTTAGGATTTATTATTAAGCTTGAATGTTGTATATTTTGCAATGATAATTCAGCGGGGAGGGGGGGGGGGACAACACGAATATATCAATTTAGAAATTATTACATAATTTATGCCCAGTTTTTTTTTTTTTTTTTTTTTTTTTAAACTTTCATTTTATTTGCCCTTATATCTTGTTTTTAAATAATGTAGAATGTATTTCTCACACCATCATTGAAGATTTATTAGGATAATAATAAAAACATTTTTCTTTTATTATTAATTAAAGAACATGTTTTATGCTAATACTAACCTAGAATGGATTTATGAAGACTGAATATCACTGCATCAATGAATCATTACGGATTGCATCAAAGTTCTTTTTGTAAAACTTATTGTCAACTTTTTTTTAGTCTGGTGTTCAAGTAATTCCATATGTTTTAACATTCAGAGAATTTATCAAGAAAATAAGAAAAATAGACTTAAGGTGTTGATTTACATTATTTAGACTTTTATTTCAAACATGTATTTCATTTTATAAACAGGCCACTTTTACCCCAAAACATTTGTTTGAGGGAGAAGAGTCAAGGGATAATACACTACACATGAATCTGGAAAGGTGTGATATCAATTTAAACCTAATATGCTAATAAATGGAACATTGACATAGGAATATTGTACAAAGTTACTTCTAATATACTCGTATGATTTCATTACATATATTTTGGAAAAATACTTTTAATGATTTAAAGAAACAACAACAACAAAACTACAGACTTCGGTTATATTTCAGACATGCAAGATATTTGATAAAAAAATAAAAATCTAATAATAATTAAAAACTAAAACTTAGCAAGCATTAAACTGTATAAACATGCGTAGTTACTTTATCAAGTTGTGAAATTTTAAGTTGAATAAAAAAAGGTAAAGATAAAATAATTTAGGACCCTATGAAAATTGATTGATGAAACTGAAATAAAATCAGTTGACTGCATGGATATTCTTCAAAAATTCTCTCAACGAAGTCATCGTTAAAATTTTTCTCAGACTTTCTGTAAATTAGAGTAATATAATTATTGTAAATTATAGTAATGTCTTTATGAAAAGCAATTTCGCCTCGAAGTACCAGAAAAATACCACTATTTACACTTCGAATGAAAATGAAAAATTGTTTCACTTTTGTTTGTCAGATTTATGTTCGTTCGCACTCTGAATGTCTCAATTTCAGTAAAAATACATGTGTAAGAATGAAATTTGATTGTGTTGTATAATGCTCAGATGAGCCGACATATATATGAATCCATTTTTGATCGCAAACGCATCATGAGATTGGCAGGTGCTGCTATTCAGAAACCATGTTGTTCAGGAACCGAATAGCTTTTCCATTCTTCGTTAAAAATAGAAGGTCTTTCAGAAAAACTTGTGAAAAATGACGTTTTTAACAGAATTTCTGGATGCGACAGCCCGATAAAGGTCGTTGTGAGACAACAATTGCTTATAACTCAAGATATTACTTTCTCGAAAAATGAAAAAATATATATTCGATTTCGAATCACTGAAATGTGCTAGAGTTTTGCATTATTGAGTCGGGGATTTTTTTCCCCTCCAGAAGCGCCCTAAAAGCAAGGTTCATGATTTTTTATTTCATTTCTTCTTTTTTATTTACCACCAATAAAGTTCATACATACCAAATCCACTTTGACACGTAAATTAGATTAGTACTTAATTTGTCGACAAACTTTTGAAATAAATATTAGGTAGATTTCGTAAGAAATACTACCTATTACATTCTCCCCTAAATTGGAATTCCTGAAACATTTTTTAAGATCTATACGCCGATCATGACTCCCACAACCCAACCAACCCTAGTTCAAAACTTTATATATATATATATGTCTATATCACTTTTTTATGGACGCGATAACTTCTATAATTCTGCACAAATCTCTTCCAAAGTGATACATAAAATCAACCGGCATAAAATCTCGGTCAAGTTCGTCATGTTCGTTAATCATTAATTTTTTGTGAAAACAGAAAAACCATCATAACTTCTTAATTATGATACGTATCGAATCCGTTTAAAGTTATTATTACTTCTAGGAAAAGGGCCAAAAATTTATTTATATGACAGATTTTTCATATCATTAAAAAAGGCCTCAAGGTGTGTGTGTGTGGGGGGGGGGGGTTAGGGGTTTAAGAAGAAAAAAATTCATAACTTCGTCCATTCGCAAGATATCAAATACGCTTAAATTTATTGTAAATCTTCTTAATATTATCTACATGTTTTATATTGACAAGTTTTTTATAGGACCAACTCTTACAGCAAAATAAATAAATAAATCCTTGCTGGCTCCACTTTACCGGCGCAGGTATATTTCGAAGTATTAAAAGTATTTAAAAAAAATAAATAAATAAATAAATCGGATTTTTTTTTTATTTATTTAATTCGCATTTTTTTTATTTAAATCAGATTTAATTTTTTTTTTTAAATTACACTTTTTAAAGTAAAATAACCTTTTTACAAAATCATTAAAATTAACAACTAAAAAAGCTCATTTAAATTTATTTGAAACAAAAAAAATACTCATTCACTTGGTTAATTTGAAATATTTTAATCATATGAATAATTAAATATTACAGTTACAAAAAATGGAGCAATAGAAACAGATTTAATTTGAAAAGGTGAATTACCTTTTACTTTTAAAAACATGAAATAAATAAAACGAATTATTTTGTGTTATATGATCACTTGCTTAAACTGCAATTTAACAAATATATACTATTCTATATAAAAAATATATACCACTTTAAATTACCCATTTAATAAATTAAAAATCATATGCACCCTTCATTACTAAAAGCTAAAAATTTTTAATACCATTTTTTTTTAATTAAAAATCTTAAAATACGAAAGATAATTATATTTATAAAACAAGAAAACCGTTATGAATGAAATTTTAAACATTCTATTCCAGATTGGTAAAGAATTCCTTTAAAAACATCTATTCCGGATTATATACAATATTCTGGAATACATACAATATTCATTTAATGAATTTTGAGAATGTATTATACATACATAAAGATGATCATGATTATATGTTACAAATTGCAATGGATCTGAAAAAAAGTTATTCTTTGTTATTAAAATATTTGAAAAGAAACCAATTTTCCAGCTGAGTTCCTAAGCAATTACGGAGTTTAGACCAAATCAAAGTTGGATTTATTTAATTTAAATTAAAAAAAAATAAATCTTTTTTTTTCCTAAGACTTTAAAAAGTTTAGTTGTTAATTAGCTTACATTTATAAGTAATTAAAATTGAAATTATATTTAACAAGAACGAAAAATCATGCGTTAAGTATAGATTATGAAACACCTACCAGCACAATCAGAATACTGTAACAAAACTTCATAGATTCATAAGATGAAATGTGATATCTAAGTAAACAATTCTCGAAAACGTATATCATATTCGAAATCTCAGTTTCAGTAATTAATGAATAATTTAAAAAAATCTGAATTTTTTATTTTTTATTTATTTATTTTTGTGTATCCCTGTACATGATCAATAGATTTGTATACATGCCACATAATATGCTAAAATTTAATTCAGTTAGGAAACGCACAGTAAAGTTCAAAAATTCCATTCTTCAATTTCGCTCAATGAAAGATAACGTACTCGACATCTTTTGCGCAACCCTGTATATGATCTATAGAATTTATATACACCAAGCAATATGTAGAAAATTAGTTACATTTAAAAACGCGTGGCACGACGGAAAACACGCTTCCAGAAATTAATGTTACAGACAGTACTGTACCGAATTATTTTGTATATCCCTGTAAATGAACGATAAATGCTATGCTCTCTATAATCTATGATAAGCATTTTGTAATGAAACTCTGTGATATATATCAATTTCAATATGTTTCAGATATATTAACATCATTAAAATACACCGCAAACGATTTTGCCCCATAGACCGTAATGTAAAAGAATTCTTTTGAGTGTGCCTGTAAATGAACTATAAGTGCTACATACTTCATTCTCAATACCGAACATGCCATAGTTGACTTCAATGACATATGAATTGCATGGAAATCCGAGTACATTTACGAAAGTTAGAGCTCAGACGGACAGACAAACCGAATTAATAAACACTTTTCAACTTTGTTGAAAATATATTATAAAATATTGTATAAAAGTATACATAAAAACATATCAGACTATTACAAGCCATGAAATCATTTTATTTCCCAAATATTTCCATAAATAAACTTACATCAGAATATTGAACCACTTGTTATTTACATGTGGAAGTAATGAGATGTCTATATAAATTCAATTAAAAAATCTTTTGAATGGCCTATATTTATTTATTCTAATGTTTTCCATATCCTCGCAGAAAGTCCCCATGATTTTGTATTAAAAAATTTACATAAGATTTAGATGTTTTTTAACAGATAAATATTCATTAATCTTTTAACGTTTTTTCAGCTAAGATTCTCTATTTTTAAATTGGGATTTTTATAACAATATAATAATAAATATTATAATTATAATAATTATATTAATATAATAATTATTATTATTATTAAAGAAGACGGATCTAAGAATTACTACATAGGCATGACCAGCAGGAAATTTAATTGCAGAAAAAAAGAGCATATAGCTGATATTAAATACAATAGAAAAACTACAGCCCTGGCAAGATTATATCAAGAAGAAACCATCCACATAAATTTCAATGAAAGTAAAGTAATATTTCCCTCCAGTCTATACTATCCATCCATAATAAGAGAAACCATAGAGATACTAACGCACAAAAATACAATATGTAACGATGCGGCATCTTTTAATTTACCGAAACTGTGGCTAGAGTTACTCCATGGTCAAAGATATGAAAATAAACAACCAAGTAAAAAATAATAGATAACGTGCGTAATTTTTAAAAAATACATGAAAATAATAACTTCAAAGCCCGTGCAGCTTTAGAATATTCTCATTTTGTTTTTGAAAATGACTCGGAAAAAGTCGAAACATGTAAAACAACTAATAAAAGTTATTTTAATTTATATTATGTTGTTAATTTTACACCTTTAGCATTTAAAAGTAATATATTGGGATTTTTATTTTAAAGTGTGATATTTGATTTAAATAAAATTAAAAATCATGGATTTTGAGTTCTCAGTCTCCCCGACTCCTTAAATTTACAAAGTTTATTATTATTATTATTATTATTATTATTATTATTATTATTATTATTATTTTCAAGACATAATATTTATTACAAAATTTCTTGACCTAAATTTGAAATAAAACTTTTACGAAAGTTGTTTTAAATCAATGATTTAAAAAAAAACAGTTTAATCTTAATCATGATTAAAATCAAGCTGATTTAAATCAACGAACCCTGCTTAAAAGTGGTATGAATTTGTTTCCCAGATTCAGTTTTAAAAAAATCGCACACGTTATTTTTTTATGAAATGTTATATTTTATATGCATTTTGAAGAGGTTATGCATATCACAATTAAATTAAGTAAGCTAGATTAAATACTAAAACCAGTGAAACAAAACGTATGTAAAGCAGAAAATATTTTTAAACGGAAAATTTCATGGTCTCGGTGAAAATAATATAAACTATAAGGAATAGCGTACCTGCTAAGATGAAAACCTGTCTATATAGTCAAATGAAATTTCTCGAAATTCCTGCTGTAAATTCAACATTACAGCAACACAATTACTTGTACCTGAAAGGGTTAACAGTTCTTGTTGTGACAATTTACATAGCGAATCCTTGTTTAAATTTTAGCAATAATTTCCTAATTCCACATTTATTTATTTATTTATTTATTTATTTTTGTTTGTTTAATGTTAATTTTGTATTTCTATATTTCCGATTACGATAAAGTATATTAACAGCACATGCATCTTTTTTACTGATTTGTTTTAATTATTATTTTTTTAATGATTTATATGAAAGATTATAGTTGTTTTTGCTTACGATATGTATATAGTACATTATAATTAATTTTATTATCTAAAATCTCCACCCGCGCTTTTTTTAACACTTTCCAAACTAGTTGAAAAGTGTTTATGACTTCGGTTTGTCTGGACGTCTGTCCGTGCTCTAACTCCCGTAAATATGCTCGGAATGCTCTGAAATTTTTGTATGTTATTGTCGTTATCTATAGCATGTTCCCTATTTCTACTGAAGTGTGTAGCACTTATAGTTTTTTTTTTTTTTACAGGGACACTCAAAAGAGTTCGGTTGCATTACGGTCTATGGCGAAAAATCATTTGCGGTTTATTTTAATAATGTTACACAATTTTAAAAGCATTGAAATTTATATATATCACTAAGGTGCATTACAAAAGGCTTACTACAGAATATTGCGTGTGTAGCAGTCATCGTTCATTTACAAGGACACACAAAAGAATTATCTTCTTTCTGTTAACAATAATTCCCGGAAGTGCGTTTTAAATTGCTGAACGCGATTTTAAATTTAACTCACTTTTTGTCTATTACTTGGTGTGTATAAATTCTGTAGATCATATACAGGGCAGCACAAAAGTTCGCGAACACATTTCCGTTTATTGACAGAAACTCCAGGAGATGAATTTTAAACTGTGCTACGCGTTTCCTAACTGAACTAAAATTTAGCAACTTATGTAGTATATATACAAATCTATAGATCATATACAGGGTTGAATAAAAGTATTCGGATATTTTACCGAATATTGTTGGTAATTCCTGAAATTACGTTTTTAAATATGTTATGCGTTTTCCAAATTGTTTACTTAGATGTTATCTTCCAGATTATTAAACGGTAATATGGTTTGTAAAATTATTTTGGAAGCGTTGGAAAGTGTTACATAATCTATGCTTGACGCATGTTTTTTTTTTTTTTACAGAACTGAAAATGAAACAGTTTTCAGAAATTTAAAGCAACATTTTTTTTTATATGATTATTTATTATTATTGTTTTAAATCAGTTTCACGCATTGTTTTGTTATAATTACACAGTTAAATCAATTGACATAATACATATAAAGTAAATTCTGGCTTATTTGGAAGTGAAAATTTCGAACAAAATAAAATAAAGAGGAGTAAAACAAAACATTGGACACTGCATTTTGCAAACAGAAACTTTCGAAATTTTGCTTATAGTTTTTGCACTAAATTGACCATGTTCCAAAAAATGTATATCCTCAACAAATTATACACTAAACTTAATAATCCTTAACGACAGCTATTTAATTAACACATTAAAAATAATCAAACTGTAAACACACAAATAGTATTAAAATAGCGATAAATATCAGACCGCAAGATTTCACCAAAGATAGTGAATACAGACTCTTTTAAACGTTAGTTGAAATGAAATTCATAGTTTCTAATGTTTTTATCAGAATTTATCTTGAAGTGTTAAAATATTACTCACAGCTCGTCAGCTTTAAACTCATAAAATATTAAATTAAGCAGATATTTCAGAAATATTTTGACAACTAAGGCGGAAAAAACATCTTTTAAGAAGAGTACGAAGAAAAAATAAAAAAAAATGTAGTTTTCTAAGGAGATATTTTAAATGTACGTTGCATTCTTCTACGCCCATATCTTTAATATTAGCGAGAGGAATTAGAGAGCTGATTGAGCAACCACCTTAAAGCTATTCTCAATTCCAAACTAGCTACTTTACGACATATTTTTTAATTTACTTTTGTTCAGAAACTTGGGAAGTTCGGAAATTGGCAAGTGTTCTTAATTCAGAAACTTTGTAATATAGAAAGGCGCTTTCCAGTTTTTGGTAAAGGCTGAAGATCTTTCAGAAAAAAACAGTCAAAGTCAGCGTTTTGAATTGAATTTCCGACGCCGCAGCACAAGAAAGGGGAAAAACGTGTTGTCCCGTGACAAGAATCGCTCATAACTCGATAAGTAATTTATTTATCAAAAAATGGAAAACTTATTTGGATTCCAAATTGTTTCAATAGTCAGGCCTACTAATTTTATGCCTTTACGTTTAAAAATGAGTCACAAAATGCGTCAGAAAGTTTCGTGCTGTTTAAGCATATCATTTGAGAACCACCTTAACGGAATCTTGGGATATCTTTGATGAGGAAATAAATAAACAATTGTTCTAAAACTGTTTGTACAATTATATTTTTTACATAATACATTTCTTGTTATTTTTTAGGCCTTACGAAATTTGTTACGGTTTTTGCTAATGATACAAAAAACTGAATTGTATAGTTATAATTTTTATGAAACTTTTATATGCAGAATGATTTTTTTCTGTGATTTTTACTTTGAAAACATAGTACAGGTTGTGGGATTTATCTACAAGAGGAACTGACATTGAAGAATGAATAATAATGCATGGGAGGGGGGATGTCTTACAGATGTCTTTTAATGGAGAGAAAATGTTTCTTCGTTTTATCTCCATTCGGGGCCCGTATATCAATGATTGTTTGTAAGAAGGAGCGAGAAAGAGTTGAATCTGGCTACCTTTCTCATTTACAAGGCTGTTAATTGCTTTTTCTTCTCCCTCATTCCCCCCTCTCCCGTGAAATAGTCAGTAACTCGGAAATTCAGCGAGGTGGAAATGGCAAACGCCGAATTCGACAATCATAATGATTCTATATAAACAATATTTCATTAGTAGTAGAAATCCGTCGTTGCCTCTCTCTCTCTAGAAGGCGAAAAATACTGAAATAAATTTCACTCTCTATATCTAATTAAATTTTCAGTAGAGCTGAAATGACGCTGCAAATGAAGGAATACAAAGAATGTGAATTATCACTTTACTACACAGCAAATCCCTGACGGCTCGGCCTACAGGCACAGGTAGATTTCGAAGACGCAGACCGTGGGGCGCCCGTTTATTGGGAATTGCAGAAGAAAGACCTATTTGCCATGATGCGGCAGTTGGGACCGCTCAGTTCGAAATATACCTCTGCCTGTAGGCGGAACCAGAAAGAATTTTTTTTTTCTGTAAGAGTAGGTCCTATAAAAAACTTGTCAATATAAAATTTGTAGATAATATGAAGAGGATTTATAATAAATTTAAGCGGATTTGATATCTTGGGAATGAACGAAGTTATGAATTTTTTTCTTCTGAAGCTTCTTCCCCCCTCCATGCGTGTATTTTTAATGAAATCAAAAATCTGTCCTAAATATCTGTATAAATTTTCGGCCCTTTTCCGAGAAGTAATAATAACTTTAAACGGATTCTATACGTATCATAATTAAGAAGTAAGCGGTTTTTTTTTTCTGTTTTCACAAAACGCCCCCCACCCTCTGGTTCGATTTTGCCCATTAACGAACTTGACGGAGATTTTATTATGCCTCTTGATTTTATGTATCCGTTTGGAAGAAATTTGTACAGAATTATGGAAGTTATCGTATCCATAAAAAAGTGATATATATATAGATATATAAAGTTTGAACTGGGTGTGGTTTTGGGTTGTAGGAGTCATGATCGGTGTAGATCTGCAAAACATTTTCAGGAATTCCAACTTAGGTGAGAATGTAATAGGTAGTATTTCTTACGAAATCTACCTAAAATTTCCAGACCGTGGATCGCTATATACGGAGGGTTCCGGGTTTGCTCCCGGTTTGGATATTTTTTCACTCTGTTGGTTATATGCTGTGATCATTCACATCTTTTGTATCCATTCATTTCAATCATTGCATAACAAAGAGAATGAATGATCTTCCAACGATGGTAATTATAACAAGTTGGAAATTGTACGTCAAACGTCAAAAAACGAGGTGTGTTCGAACTATAACTAGTTATATAAATATCCAGACCGTGATGATTTTTAATTCTGTGAAATGAATTCTATCGGCTGCAGATTCATTTCTGTCATAAAAACAAGTATCTCGGTCGCTTGACAAAGCACCGCTCTATTTTTAAAAAAATTCAAATTTCTTAATAAATATTTTTATTAATATCTTCTAAAATTTTGTTTCGATTTTCATAAAATTTGAAATGTCTCGATGAAATGCTGCAAAGATAATATATCTTAAATTTCAAACCATTCGTTTGGGTAGTTTTTGCGTTGTTATATGCGGACGGACGGACTGACAGACAGAAGGAACGGACGGACGGACCAGACGACGACAATACGTGCTACGTATTTATGTAATTACGAACGCACCTAAAAAGTAAGAGATTACTTAAAAGTTCTTTATAGAATTAATATGAAAAGTATTAAAAGCAAGAGAAAACTTATAAAAAACCCTTATTTATATTTATGAACCCATTTTATTATTTTATTGTTTACTAGCAAGCTACGCACGCTACGCTGGTCAATTTCTCTTAACGAACCTTTAATAAAACAAAATATTGACATTTCATAATGCACTTTTATATTTTAAGAGAATAATAAGGCTACTATAATTTGTGACTCATGCTATAGCCAATATACACGTCAGGACACGTCGCCCTTATCATTATCTTTTTACACGTGAAGGTTTCGCTATGGTACTCCACATTGTGAAATTTGGTAATTTTTGAAATTCAATATTTGAAAAACGGCATAGTCATTAGATTTGAAAATTATATCAAGAAGAATACAATTTTTTACCTTTCAAACGTAGTTTGTCTAACAATTTTCTGACAAATACTTTTTGAGCTATTATTTTTTTCAGTAACTCCAAATGTTTCATTTTCCGAGATTAATCTGTGGCAACGATTAGCGAAAAACCCAGTCGTCAGCAACGCATAGCTTTTTATTAAAGACGATGTTGGAGCAGGGATTGTCACCATCAATTTGCCACCAACACTTTTCAAATCGGTTCATGTAGTTAAAGAGATTCCATAGAAATTGTAATTTAGAATGATTTTAGAACGCTTTTCGCTCATCTCACTCTTTTAAATTTCGAATTTTTTTAGAATTTGTTCATAGAGAGCGTTTACATCTTATAGGTAACTATCATGCCAAATTTCATGTTTCTAACACCTTCAGTATAAAAAAAAAAATCGAAATTTTAGAACGTTTTTCGCTCCTGCACCCCCCTGGGGGTAGTGGCACCGACATAAAATATAGCCTATGTTGGAGCAGGGACTGTCACCATCAATTTTGAAAACGGTTCTCTAAGTACCAGAGATTCCATAGAAATTGTAATTTAGAATGTTTTTAGAACGCTTTTCCCTCATCTCACCCTTTCAAATTTCGAATTTTTTTTAGAATTTGTTCTTAGAGAGCATTAACATCTTATAAGTAACTACCATACCAAATTTGATGTTTCTATCTCCTTCAGTATACAAAAAAAATCGAAATTTTAGAACGTTTTTCGCTCTTGCACCTCCCTGTGGTAGTGGCACCGACATAAAATATAGCCTATGTTGGAGCAGGGACTGTCACTATCAATTTGCCACCATCACTTTTGAAATAGGTTCTGTAGTTCCAGAGATTCCATAGAAATTGTAATTTAGAATGTTTTTAGAACGCTTTTCCCTCATCTCACCATTTCAAATTTCGAATTTTTTTTAGAATTTGTTCTTAGAGAGCAATTACATCTTATAAGTAACTACCATACCAAATTTGATGTTTCTATCTCCTTCAGTATACAAAAAAAATCGAAATTTTAGAACGTTTTTCGCTCTTGCACCTCCCTGTGGCAGTGGCACCGACATAAAATATAGCCTATGTTGGAGCAGGGACTGTCACCATCAATTTGCCACCATCACTTTTGAAATAGGTTCTGTAGTTCCAGAGATTCCATAGAAATTGTAATTTAGAATGTTTTTAGAACGCTTTTCCCTCATCTCACCCTTTCAAATTTCGAATTTTTTTTAGAATTTGTTCTTAGAGAGCATTTACATCTTATAAGTAATTACCATACCAAATTTGATGTTTCTATCTCCTTCAGTATACAAAAAAAATCGAAATTTTAGAACGTTTTTCGCTCTTGCACCTCCCTGTGGCAGTGGCACCGACATAAAATATAGCCTATGTTGGAGCAGGGACTGTCACCATCAATTTGCCACCATCACTTTTGAAATAGGTTCTGTAGTTCCAGAGATTCCATAGAAATTGTAATTTAGAATGTTTTTAGAACGCTTTTCCCTCATCTCACCCTTTCAAATTTCGAATTTTTTTTAGAATTTGTTCTTAGAGAGCATTTACATCTTATAAGTAACTACCATACCAAATTTGATGTTTCTATCTCCTTCAGTATACAAAAAAAAATCGAAATTTTAGAACGTTTTTCGCTCTTGCACCTCCCTGTGGCAGTGGCGCCGACATAAAATATAGCCTATGTTGGAGCAGGGACTGTCACCATCAATTTGCCACCATCACTTTTGAAATAGGTTCTGTAGTTCCAGAGATTCCATAGAAATTGTAATTTAGAATGTTTGTAGAACGCTTTTCCCTCATCTCACCCTTTCAAATTTCGAATTTTTTTTAGAATTTGTTCTTAGAGAGCATTTACATCTTATAAGTAACTACCATACCAAATTTGATGTTTCTATCTCCTTCAGTATACAAAAAAAATCGAAATTTTAGAACGTTTTTCGCTCTTGCACCTCCCTGTGGTAGTGGCACCGACATAAAATATAGCCTATGTTGGAGCAGGGACTGTCACCATCAATTTGCCACCATCACTTTTGAAATAGGTTCTGTAGTTCCAGAGATTCCAGAGAAATTGTAATTTAGAATGTTTTTAGAACGCTTTTCCCTCATCTCACCCTTTCAAATTTCGAATTTTTTTTAGAATTTGTTCTTAGAGAGCATTTACATCTTATAAGTAACTACCATACCAAATTTGATGTTTCTATCTCCTTCAGTATACAAAAAAAATCGAAATTTTAGAACGTTTTTCGCTCTTGCACCTCCCTGTGGCAGTGGCACCGACATAAAATATAGCCTATGTTGGAGCAGGGACTGTCACCATCAATTTGCCACCATCACTTTTGAAATAGGTTCTGTAGTTCCAGAGATTCCATAGAAATTGTAATTTAGAATGTTTTTAGAACGCTTTTCCCTCATCTCACCCTTTCAAATTTCGAATTTTTTTTAGAATTTGTTCTTAGAGAGCATTTACATCTTATAAGTAACTACCATACCAAATTTGATGTTTCTATCTCCTTCAGTATACAAAAAAAAATCGAAATTTTAGAACGTTTTTCGCTCTTGCACCTCCCTGTGGCAGTGGCACCGACATAAAATATAGCCTATGTTGGAGCAGGGACTGTCACCATCAATTTGCCACCATCACTTTTGAAATAGGTTCTGTAGTTCCAGAGATTCCATAGAAATTGTAATTTAGAATGTTTGTAGAACGCTTTTCCCTCATCTCACCCTTTCAAATTTCGAATTTTTTTTAGAATTTGTTCTTAGAGAGCATTTACATCTTATAAGTAACTACCATACCAAATTTGATGTTTCTATCTCCTTCAGTATACAAAAAAAATCGAAATTTTAGAACGTTTTTCGCTCTTGCACCTCCCTGTGGCAGTGGCACCGACATAAAATATAGCCTATGTTGGAGCAGGGACTGTCACCATCAATTTGCCACCATCACTTTTGAAATAGGTTCTGTAGTTCCAGAGATTCCATAGAAATTGTAATTTAGAATGTTTTTAGAACGCTTTTCCCTCATCTCACCCTTTCAAATTTCGAATTTTTTTTAGAATTTGTTCTTAGAGAGCATTTACATCTTATAAGTAACTACCATACCAAATTTGATGTTTCTATCTCCTTCAGTATACAAAAAAAATCGAAATTTTAGAACGTTTTTCGCTCTTGCACCTCCCTGTGGCAGTGGCACCGACATAAAATATAGCCTATGTTGGAGCAGGGACTGTCACCATCAATTTGCCACCATCACTTTTGAAATAGGTTCTGTAGTTCCAGAGATTCCATAGAAATTGTAATTTAGAATGTTTTTAGAACGCTTTTCCCTCATCTCACCCTTTCAAATTTCGAATTTTTTTTAGAATTTGTTCTTAGAGAGCATTTACATCTTATAAGTAACTACCATACCAAATTTGATGTTTCTATCTCCTTCAGTATACAAAAAAAAAATCGAAATTTTAGAACGTTTTTCGCTCTTGCACCTCCCTGTGGCAGTGGCACCGACATAAAATATAGCCTATGTTGGAGCAGGGACTGTCACCATCAATTTGCCACCATCACTTTTGAAATAGGTTCTGTAGTTCCAGAGATTCCATAGAAATTGTAATTTAGAATGTTTTTAGAACGCTTTTCCCTCATCTCACCCTTTCAAATTTCGAATTTTTTTTAGAATTTGTTCTTAGAGAGCATTTACATCTTATAAGTAACTACCATACCAAATTTGATGTTTCTATCTCCTTCAGTATACAAAAAAAATCGAAATTTTAGAACGTTTTTCGCTCTTGCACCTCCCTGTGGTAGTGGCACCGACATAAAATATAGCCTATGTTGGAGCAGGGACTGTCACCATCAATTTGCCACCATCACTTTTGAAATAGGTTCTGTAGTTCCAGAGATTCCAGAGAAATTGTAATTTAGAATGTTTTTAGAACGCTTTTCCCTCATCTCACCCTTTCAAATTTCGAATTTTTTTTAGAATTTGTTCTTAGAGAGCATTTACATCTTATAAGTAACTACCATACCAAATTTGATGTTTCTATCTCCTTCAGTATACAAAAAAAATCGAAATTTTAGAACGTTTTTCGCTCTTGCACCTCCCTGTGGCAGTGGCACCGACATAAAATATAGCCTATGTTGGAGCAGGGACTGTCACCATCAATTTGCCACCATCACTTTTGAAATAGGTTCTGTAGTTCCAGAGATTCCATAGAAATTGTAATTTAGAATGTTTTTAGAACGCTTTTCCCTCATCTCACCCTTTCAAATTTCGAATTTTTTTTAGAATTTGTTCTTAGAGAGCATTTACATCTTATAAGTAACTACCATACCAAATTTGATGTTTCTATCTCCTTCAGTATACAAAAAAAAATCGAAATTTTAGAACGTTTTTCGCTCTTGCACCTCCCTGTGGCAGTGGCACCGACATAAAATATAGCCTATGTTGGAGCAGGGACTGTCACCATCAATTTGCCACCATCACTTTTGAAATAGGTTCTGTAGTTCCAGAGATTCCATAGAAATTGTAATTTAGAATGTTTGTAGAACGCTTTTCCCTCATCTCACCCTTTCAAATTTCGAATTTTTTTTAGAATTTGTTCTTAGAGAGCATTTACATCTTATAAGTAACTACCATACCAAATTTGATGTTTCTATCTCCTTCAGTATACAAAAAAAATCGAAATTTTAGAACGTTTTTCGCTCTTGCACCTCCCTGTGGCAGTGGCACCGACATAAAATATAGCCTATGTTGGAGCAGGGACTGTCACCATCAATTTGCCACCATCACTTTTGAAATAGGTTCTGTAGTTCCAGAGATTCCATAGAAATTGTAATTTAGAATGTTTTTAGAACGCTTTTCCCTCATCTCACCCTTTCAAATTTCGAATTTTTTTTAGAATTTGTTCTTAGAGAGCATTTACATCTTATAAGTAACTACCATACCAAATTTGATGTTTCTATCTCCTTCAGTATACAAAAAAAATCGAAATTTTAGAACGTTTTTCGCTCTTGCACCTCCCTGTGGCAGTGGCACCGACATAAAATATAGCCTATGTTGGAGCAGGGACTGTCACCATCAATTTGCCACCATCACTTTTGAAATAGGTTCTGTAGTTCCAGAGATTCCATAGAAATTGTAATTTAGAATGTTTTTAGAACGCTTTTCCCTCATCTCACCCTTTCAAATTTCGAATTTTTTTTAGAATTTGTTCTTAGAGAGCATTTACATCTTATAAGTAACTACCATACCAAATTTGATGTTTCTATCTCCTTCAGTATACAAAAAAAAAATCGAAATTTTAGAACGTTTTTCGCTCTTGCACCTCCCTGTGGCAGTGGCACCGACATAAAATATAGCCTATGTTGGAGCAGGGACTGTCACCATCAATTTGCCACCATCACTTTTGAAATAGGTTCTGTAGTTCCAGAGATTCCATAGAAATTGTAATTTAGAATGTTTTTAGAACGCTTTTCCCTCATCTCACCATTTCAAATTTCGAATTTTTTTTAGAATTTGTTCTTAGAGAGCATTTACATCTTATAAGTAACTACCATACCAAATTTGATGTTTCTATCTCCTTCAGTATACAAAAAAAAATCGAAATTTTAGAACGTTTTTCGCTCTTGCACCTCCCTGTGGCAGTGGCACCGACATAAAATATAGCCTATGTTGGAGCAGGGACTGTCACCATCAATTTGCCACCATCACTTTTGAAATAGGTTCTGTAGTTCCAGAGATTCCATAGAAATTGTAATTTAGAATGTTTTTAGAACGCTTTTCCCTCATCTCACCATTTCAAATTTCGAATTTTTTTTAGAATTTGTTCTTAGAGAGCATTTACATCTTATAAGTAACTACCATACCAAATTTGATGTTTCTATCTCCTTCAGTATACAAAAAAAATCGAAATTTTAGAACGTTTTTCGCTCTTGCACCTCCCTGTGGCAGTGGCACCGACATAAAATATAGCCTATGTTGGAGCAGGGACTGTCACCATCAATTTGCCACCATCACTTTTGAAATAGGTTCTGTAGTTCCAGAGATTCCATAGAAATTGTAATTTAGAATGTTTTTAGAACGCTTTTCCCTCATCTCACCCTTTCAAATTTCGAATTTTTTTTAGAATTTGTTCTTAGAGAGCATTTACATCTTATAAGTAACTACCATACCAAATTTGATGTTTCTATCTCCTTCAGTATACAAAAAAAAAATCGAAATTTTAGAACGTTTTTCGCTCTTGCACCTCCCTGTGGCAGTGGCACCGACATAAAATATAGCCTATGTTGGAGCAGGGACTGTCACCATCAATTTGCCACCATCACTTTTGAAATAGGTTCTGTAGTTCCAGAGATTCCATAGAAATTGTAATTTAGAATGTTTTTAGAACGCTTTTCCCTCATCTCACCCTTTCAAATTTCGAATTTTTTTTAGAATTTGTTCTTAGAGAGCATTTACATCTTATAAGTAACTACCATACCAAATTTGATGTTTCTATCTCCTTCAGTATACAAAAAAAATCGAAATTTTAGAACGTTTTTCGCTCTTGCACCTCCCTGTGGCAGTGGCACCGACATAAAATATAGCCTATGTTGGAGCAGGGACTGTCACCATCAATTTGCCACCATCACTTTTGAAATAGGTTCTGTAGTTCCAGAGATTCCATAGAAATTGTAATTTAGAATGTTTTTAGAACGCTTTTCCCTCATCTCACCCTTTCAAATTTCGAATTTTTTTTAGAATTTGTTCTTAGAGAGCATTTACATCTTATAAGTAACTACCATACCAAATTTGATGTTTCTATCTCCTTCAGTATACAAAAAAAATCGAAATTTTAGAACGTTTTTCGCTCTTGCACCTCCCTGTGGCAGTGGCACCGACATAAAATATAGCCTATGTTGGAGCAGGGACTGTCACCATCAATTTGCCACCATCACTTTTGAAATAGGTTCTGTAGTTCCAGAGATTCCATAGAAATTGTAATTTAGAATGTTTTTAGAACGCTTTTCCCTCATCTCACCCTTTCAAATTTCGAATTTTTTTTAGAATTTGTTCTTAGAGAGCATTTACATCTTATAAGTAACTACCATACCAAATTTGATGTTTCTATCTCCTTCAGTATACAAAAAAAATCGAAATTTTAGAACGTTTTTCGCTCTTGCACCTCCCTGTGGCAGTGGCACCGACATAAAATATAGCCTATGTTGGAGCAGGGACTGTCACCATCAATTTGCCACCATCACTTTTGAAATAGGTTCTGTAGTTCCAGAGATTCCATAGAAATTGTAATTTAGAATGTTTTTAGAACGCTTTTCCCTCATCTCACCCTTTCAAATTTCGAATTTTTTTTAGAATTTGTTCTTAGAGAGCATTTACATCTTATAAGTAACTACCATACCAAATTTGATGTTTCTATCTCCTTCAGTATACAAAAAAAAAATCGAAATTTTAGAACGTTTTTCGCTCTTGCACCTCCCTGTGGCAGTGGCACCGACATAAAATATAGCCTATGTTGGAGCAGGGACTGTCACCATCAATTTGCCACCATCACTTTTGAAATAGGTTCTGTAGTTCCAGAGATTCCATAGAAATTGTAATTTAGAATGTTTTTAGAACGCTTTTCCCTCATCTCACCCTTTCAAATTTCGAATTTTTTTTAGAATTTGTTCTTAGAGAGCATTTACATCTTATAAGTAACTACCATACCAAATTTGATGTTTCTATCTCCTTCAGTATACAAAAAAAATCGAAATTTTAGAACGTTTTTCGCTCTTGCACCTCCCTGTGGCAGTGGCACCGACATAAAATATAGCCTATGTTGGAGCAGGGACTGTCACCATCAATTTGCCACCATCACTTTTGAAATAGGTTCTGTAGTTCCAGAGATTCCATAGAAATTGTAATTTAGAATGTTTTTAGAACGCTTTTCCCTCATCTCACCCTTTCAAATTTCGAATTTTTTTTAGAATTTGTTCTTAGAGAGCATTTACATCTTATAAGTAACTACCATACCAAATTTGATGTTTCTATCTCCTTCAGTATACAAAAAAAAAATCGAAATTTTAGAACGTTTTTCGCTCTTGCACCTCCCTGTGGCAGTGGCACCGACATAAAATATAGCCTATGTTGGAGCAGGGACTGTCACCATCAATTTGCCACCATCACTTTTGAAATAGGTTCTGTAGTTCCAGAGATTCCATAGAAATTGTAATTTAGAATGTTTTTAGAACGCTTTTCCCTCATCTCACCATTTCAAATTTCGAATTTTTTTTAGAATTTGTTCTTAGAGAGCATTTACATCTTATAAGTAACTACCATACCAAATTTGATGTTTCTATCTCCTTCAGTATACAAAAAAAAATCGAAATTTTAGAACGTTTTTCGCTCTTGCACCTCCCTGTGGTAGTGGCACCGACATAAAATATAGCCTATGTTGGAGCAGGGACTGTCACCATCAATTTGCCACCATCACTTTTGAAATAGGTTCTGTAGTTCCAGAGATTCCATAGAAATTGTAATTTAGAATGTTTTTAGAACGCTTTTCCCTCATCTCACCCTTTCAAATTTCGAATTTTTTTTAGAATTTGTTCATAGAGAGCATTTACATCTTATAAGTAACTACCGTACCAAATTTGATGTTTCTATCTCCTTCAGTATACAAAAAAAATCGAAATTTTAGAACGTTTTTCGCTCTTGCACCTCCCTGTGGTAGTGGCACCGACATAAAATATAGCCTATGTTGGAGCAGGGACTGTCACCATCAATTTGCCACCATCACTTTTGAAATAGGTTCTGTAGTTCCAGAGATTCCATAGAAATTGTAATTTAGAATGTTTTTAGAACGCTTTTCCCTCATCTCACCCTTTCAAATTTCGAATTTTTTTTAGAATTTGTTCTTAGAGAGCATTTACATCTTATAAGTAACTACCATACCAAATTTGATGTTTCTATCTCCTTCAGTATACAAAAAAAATCGAAATTTTAGAACGTTTTTCGCTCTTGCACCTCCCTGTGGCAGTGGCACCGACATAAAATATAGCCTATGTTGGAGCAGGGACTGTCACCATCAATTTGCCACCATCACTTTTGAAATAGGTTCTGTAGTTCCAGAGATTCCATAGAAATTGTAATTTAGAATGTTTTTAGAACGCTTTTCCCTCATCTCACCCTTTCAAATTTCGAATTTTTTTTAGAATTTGTTCTTAGAGAGCATTTACATCTTATAAGTAACTACCATACCAAATTTGATGTTTCTATCTCCTTCAGTATACAAAAAAAATCGAAATTTTAGAACGTTTTTCGCTCTTGCACCTCCCTGTGGCAGTGGCACCGACATAAAATATAGCCTATGTTGGAGCAGGGACTGTCACCATCAATTTGCCACCATCACTTTTGAAATAGGTTCTGTAGTTCCAGAGATTCCATAGAAATTGTAATTTAGAATGTTTTTAGAACGCTTTTCCCTCATCTCACCCTTTCAAATTTCGAATTTTTTTTAGAATTTGTTCTTAGAGAGCATTTACATCTTATAAGTAACTACCATACCAAATTTGATGTTTCTATCTCCTTCAGTATACAAAAAAAAATCGAAATTTTAGAACGTTTTTCGCTCTTGCACCTCCCTGTGGCAGTGGCACCGACATAAAATATAGCCTATGTTGGAGCAGGGACTGTCACCATCAATTTGCCACCATCACTTTTGAAATAGGTTCTGTAGTTCCAGAGATTCCATAGAAATTGTAATTTAGAATGTTTTTAGAACGCTTTTCCCTCATCTCACCATTTCAAATTTCGAATTTTTTTTAGAATTTGTTCTTAGAGAGCATTTACATCTTATAAGTAACTACCATACCAAATTTGATGTTTCTATCTCCTTCAGTATACAAAAAAAAAAATCGAAATTTTAGAACGTTTTTCGCTCTTGCACCTCCCTGTGGCAGTGGCACCGACATAAAATATAGCCTATGTTGGAGCAGGGACTGTCACCATCAATTTGCCACCATCACTTTTGAAATAGGTTCTGTAGTTCCAGAGATTCCATAGAAATTGTAATTTAGAATGTTTTTAGAACGCTTTTCCCTCATCTCACCCTTTCAAATTTCGAATTTTTTTTAGAATTTGTTCTTAGAGAGCATTTACATCTTATAAGTAACTACCATACCAAATTTGATGTTTCTATCTCCTTCAGTATACAAAAAAAATCGAAATTTTAGAACGTTTTTCGCTCTTGCACCTCCCTGTGGTAGTGGCACCGACATAAAATATAGCCTATGTTGGAGCAGGGACTGTCACCATCAATTTGCCACCATCACTTTTGAAATAGGTTCTGTAGTTCCAGAGATTCCATAGAAATTGTAATTTAGAATGTTTTTAGAACGCTTTTCCCTCATCTCACCCTTTCAAATTTCGAATTTTTTTTAGAATTTGTTCTTAGAGAGCATTTACATCTTATAAGTAACTACCATACCAAATTTGATGTTTCTATCTCCTTCAGTATACAAAAAAAATCGAAATTTTAGAACGTTTTTCGCTCTTGCACCTCCCTGTGGTAGTGGCACCGACATAAAATATAGCCTATGTTGGAGCAGGGACTGTCACCATCAATTTGCCACCATCACTTTTGAAATAGGTTCTGTAGTTCCAGAGATTCCATAGAAATTGTAATTTAGAATGTTTTTAGAACGCTTTTCCCTCATCTCACCCTTTCAAATTTCGAATTTTTTTTAGAATTTGTTCTTAGAGAGCATTTACATCTTATAAGTAACTACCATACCAAATTTGATGTTTCTATCTCCTTCAGTATACAAAAAAAATCGAAATTTTAGAACGTTTTTCGCTCTTGCACCTCCCTGTGGTAGTGGCACCGACATAAAATATAGCCTATGTTGGAGCAGGGACTGTCACCATCAATTTGCCACCATCACTTTTGAAATAGGTTCTGTAGTTCCAGAGATTCCATAGAAATTGTAATTTAGAATGTTTTTAGAACGCTTTTCCCTCATCTCACCCTTTCAAATTTCGAATTTTTTTTAGAATTTGTTCTTAGAGAGCATTTACATCTTATAAGTAACTACCATACCAAATTTGATGTTTCTATCTCCTTCAGTATACAAAAAAAATCGAAATTTTAGAACGTTTTTCGCTCTTGCACCTCCCTGTGGCAGTGGCACCGACATGAAATGTAGCCTATGTTGGAGCAGGGATTGTTACCATCCATTTGCCACCATCACTTTTGAAATCGCTTCAGTAGTTCCAGAGATTAACCCCTACAAACAAACAAACAAACAAACAAACAAACTCTCTTTACTCCTTTATAATATTAGTATAGATTTATATTTATCCCTTTTCAGGTGCGTTCGTAATTTTATAAATACGTAGCACCTATAATTCGTCGTCTGGTCCGTCCGTCTGTCCACATATAAGAGCGCAAAAACTACCCAAACCGAATGATATAATCGTTGAAGAATTTCGTCGAGTCATTTCAAATTTTATGAAAATCGAATCAAAACTTAAAAAGTTATTAACCCTTTCAGGGGCAAGCACTTGTGCTCCTGTAACGTTGAATTCCCGCCGGAATTTAGGAAAGAATTTAGTTCAAAATAAGAATAAGCAATTACATAACTTTTTCTCGTAAAAGTTTCTGGTTTGAATCGGATTAAAATTAGGTGGTATATAATATATACCACCGCCCCTCAAAGGTTAATGAAACTTTTCTTCATTCTGTTAAATCCTATCCTACGTAAGCTATATAATAAAAACGCAAGTCGAGTGAATGAGGAAAATAAATACGAGCTAACCCCATCTTTTTTCATATGCCAAGCGGCCATTTTTATTCAAAATTATTTTTTCGGATAAATTTGCGTAAAAGTTACGTTTTTAGAAAGATCGTTCCAAAATAATGGTTTGCTTGAGAGATGAGTGACATTGAAAAATGTATAGATTCTGAAATAACTTCAGTGGAAATTAGGTTAACAGCCGAATCTCAATCCATTAGAGTCAATAAACGTAGGAGATTCGTTCATGATGAGTCCTAAAAATATTAAACCATGGAGGTCATCATTCGCAAAGCAAGACCTCCAGGGTGAAAAAAAAAATCGCATTTGTAAACGTGGCATACGTATTAAGGGGAAAAAAAAAGGCATACTCCTTTCACTCAATCATCGAATTTCGGCACCCCCTCTTAGATGACCGCAACCCAAATTGAATGACAAACTATTCTTGTCATGGGGATTCTAACATTTGATGTTTCGTTGAATTCTTCGTACATACACTGGAGATAGAAACATCCCATAAATCGAACATTGAACACATCGTCGATTTACGGCACCCCCCCCCCTCCCACCTCTTGGGAGATTTTGCCCCGAAACTAATTAGCACCCGTACACATAATTATAGAACTTGATATGAAATTTCAACCTGTGAGTTAGAGCGCCCACAAAATTTGTGTCACACACTTACAGGCAGACGGACTCACGGACAAACATTTTCTGAAAACAATCAAATCGTGTTCAAGACAAAGAATATTTACTCCGTAAAGAAGATTCACTCCATAAGCGTAATGTAAAACGCATCGAGTCAAATCGGCAGAAGGAACAGTAATGCGCGATTGACAACTTTACAGGGAAGTAAGCGCAAACCAACCGGTGGTTTTTACTTTTTTTTTTCGGTCATTTTGCTTTTCGTCATTCTTTATTCTGTTATTCTAAATTACGGAGATAATTACTTCATTTAAGTAGAAACTCCTTTCAAAACATCAGATAATATTTACAATTTAAATTTCAATGTTTAAATAGCTAAAATATTTCTAAAAAAAACAGGTAATTTTTTTTTTTTAAATCAGCCAATAATATATATCACAAAACAATAATGTGTGAAAGCTTATTGTTTCTTCGAAATGAGGGAAATGATATATATATTTTTTAAAACAAGGCTTTTGTAAATCTACATTTGATTATTAGTAGACAGGGTTGATAAAAATCATGATTTTTTTTTAAAAATAAAAAAAATCTGATTTATTTGATTTCAATCGGATTTTTTTAATTAAAATTATTCGTGTACTGTGCATGTATTTATTTTATTTTCTCTGTTATATTTTGTTTTTTAAAACAAAGCTTTTGTAAATCTATATTTGATTATTAGTAGATATTGTGAATATACTAATTTCACACATATTTAAAAGGAAATACAACAAAAAAAATAATTTGTATAAGTGATGTTTTGAAATGAATTCTAACATTATTAAAACATTTCTCAGACTTTTTAAAAAGATATATTTGTAAAATTCCACTATTATTAAAATTTTAGTATTTTGTGTCAATTGGAATAATATTTTGCATTTTTTCCCAAAATTCTTAAGTTGTGTTAAAGTAAATGATTATTTACAACTTAACTGAAAAAATAATTACACCACAGCGATTTTTTTCTTCCTTTTCTATTGCTAGTGGAATAATCGTTAACAAAGTTTGTATTTTTAGAAGATCCATTTCAAATATTTTAACAATACTTTTTCCTGTATGTATAAGAATGATTTATGAAAAGTAAAGCATATTTCACTTTTGTATTTCTGAAACGAATAACTTCACCTTTTGTTATTAACCCCATCATTCCATTTTTGCACCATATCCTTTAAATTTGTTTTTCTAATTTTAATTAAATGACAAAGACAGGTATTTTTTTTTAAATCAGCCAATAATATGTATCACAAAACAATATTAATTTGTGAAAGCTTATTGTTTTTTCGAAATGAGGGAAGTTATATTTTGTTTTTTAAAACAAAGCTTTTGTAAATCTATATTTGATTATTAGTAGATATTGTGACTATACTAATTTCACACATATTTAAAAGGAAATACAACAAAAAAAAAATAATTTGTATAAGTGATGTTTTGAAATGAATTCTAACATTATTAAAACCTTTCTCAGACTTTTTAAAAAGATATATTTGTAAAATTCCACTATTATTAAAATTTTAGTCTTTTGTGTCAATTGGAATAATATTGTGCATTCCCCCCCCCCCCCCATTCTTAAGTTGTATTAAAGTAAATGATTATTTACAACTTAATTGAAAAAATAATTACATCACAGCGATTTTTTTATTTCTTTGTTATTGCAAGTGGAATAATCGTTAACAAAGTTTGTATTTTTAGAAGATCCATTTCATACATTTTAACAATACTTTTTCCTGTATGTATAAGAATGATTTATGAAAAGTAAAGCATATTTCACTTTTGTATTTCTGAAACGAATAACTTCACCTTTTGTTATTAACCCCATCATTCCATTTTTGCACCATATAGCTATGAAGCGATGGAAATTCTGCAAAATATACGATCTCTTTTAAAAAAAAAAAAAAGAGCGGGAAGGGAACAGTGGAATGTTGTTTGACTGGAAGGAAGGGTGAGAGGTATGTGACGGGTTGGCGCATGCGCGTTATTGGCGGCGCACCCTGTAAAGTTTGTTTTTCCTTCCTGAAAATGTTCTATGGACTTTACCCAAAGGTCGAAGTGAGACTTCTTATCTATTCTATATTCTTTGTTCAGGACCTTCCAAAACGTAAACTTGTGCCGCAATTCTGCAGCACAAGAAGCTCCTGATGACTTTCAATCTTGTGCTGCAAAGTTCCAGCCTTGGAATTATAGAAGTGTGAGAAATGCCAGACTAGATGCCGTCCGGATAGCTCAAATGGTAGAGCATTGGTGCGTTATACCAACGGTTTAGGTTCGACTCTCGGTGTGGACATTTTTCACTCTGTTGGTTTTGTCCGCTGCGTAGTAAGTAATAATTCACATCCTTCATTGATATCAAGCGTAATTTCAGCTCTAATGAAAAATTAATTAGATATAAATAAATTAATAATAATAATAAAAATAATCACACAGTAATAGCGTATCTGCGTACGCCATAAACTCATCTATTTGAAATACCAGGACGTATGTGCGTAAGTCTAGACTGCAATATTCTAAGCATCTGTTTTTTTATGTCGCTCATTGCTATTGTGATTGGTTTTGTATGGGCTTTATAGCAATGATTGTTTTCGCAGCCAATAGATGGCGTTACGTGTAAAAAAAACTCATTAGTTTTCCTTCTGCGATAAAGATTGGAACTTCAAACCTTATTTCTTTTTTTGTATAATGTAAATAATTTCATCTCCTTACTTTACATGTAATTAAATAATTCATGTGTGATCATATATTCTAATACGAGCAAATCTTGTGTGTGGTTTTATATATATGCACATTTTATCTTAAAAACGGCTCTAACGATTTTGACGAAATTTTGTATCCTACCGTTTTGTGGCACCAGAAAACCATTGAGCTAGGTCACGTGTTCTAGAAAATTCGATTAGTGGGTCATATTGGGTCATCAAGGGTCAGGGTTAAGCTAATTCTATATAAAAAACGGTTCAAACGATTTTGACTAAATTTTGTATCTTACCATTTTCGGGCACGAGAAGACTATTGGGCTGGGTCACATGTTCGAGAACTTTCGATGAGTGGGTCATTTTTGGGTCAACCCGGGTCAAGTTAATTTTATCTAAAAAACGGCTCTAACGATTTTGATTAAATTTTGTATCCTACGAGTTTCGAGCACAACAAAATCATTGGGCTAGGTCACATGTCCGAGAAAATTCGATTAGTGGATCATTTTTGGGTCACTGTGGGTCAAGCTAATTTTATCTAAAAAACGGCTCAGACTATTTACACTAAATTTTGCATCCTATGGTTTTCGGGCACGAGAAGACTGTTGGGCTAGGTCACGTGTTCGAGAAAATTCGATTAGTGGGTCATTTTGGTCATGGGTCATTATGGGTCAAGCTATTTTTTCTTAAAAACGGCTCAGACTAATTACACTAAATTTTGCATCCTATGGTTTTTGGGCACAAGAAGACTGTTGAGCTAGGTCACGTGTTCGAGAAAATACAATTAGTGGATCATTTTGGTCATGGGTCATTCTGGGTCAAGCTATTTTATCTTAAAAACGGCTCAGACTATTTAGACTAAATTTTGCCTCCTATGGTTTTTGAGCACGAGAATACTGTTGGACTAGGTCTCATTTTCGAGAAAATTCAATGAGTGGGTCATTTTGGTCATGGGTCATTATGGGTCAAGCTATTTTATCTTAAAAACGGCTCAGACTAATTACACTAAATTTTGCATCCTATGGTTTTTGGGCACAAGAAGACTGTTGAGCTAGGTCACATGTTCGAGAAAATATAATTAGTGGATCATTTTGGTCATGGGTCATTCTGGGTCAAGCTATTTTATCTTAAAAACGGCTTAGACTGAATTTTGCCTCCTATGGTTTTTGAGCACGAGAAGACTGTTGGGCTAGGTCTCATTTTCGAGAAAATTCAATTAGTGGGTCATTTTGGTCATGGGTCATTATGGGTCAAGCTATTTTATCTTAGAAACGGCTCAGACTATTTAGATTAAATTTTGACTCCTATGGTTTTCGGGCACGAAAAGACTGTTGGGCTAGGTCACATGTTTGAGAAAATTTGATTAGTGGGTCATTTTGGTCATGCGTCAGGATATTTGAACTCAAAGGTAATTTTGACCGAGCATAGGTAATTTTTCGGTCTTTCCTGCTCTTTAAAAATAATGACACAAACTCACTTTTGACGAAATTTAATATTCAACATATTATCACTAAATTGAATGTGGTGCTTAAGGGGCTAAATATATATATTGGTCAGTTACTTCTGTTTCAATGGTTAATTTTTGCAATAAGTTTATATATATATATATATATATATATATATATATATATATATATATATATATATATATATATATATATGAAATTTTATTCCCAATCTATTCGAAAGCTGATTATAAAGCACAAAAAGATCTGAGAAATTTCCGAAACCATCTGGAGCACGAGTCGTCCGTCCAACAAAAGGTTTTACGACCCATTAACAGATTTCATATTTAAAAAAAAAAGTTTTGGGTGACGACCTTTTTCCCTTTCTTCCCTCCAAGAAAACGCAGGCACAAGGAAATGCAGTTGCAGATAATTACTGGATGGGGGAGAATAGAATCCGGGATTATGAATGTACACATTGAGGGGGCGGGGAGAAACAATGAAAAGGAGAAATCAGCGTGTGTGGGGGGGAATTAATTACAGTCAGGCAAGAGGAAATTGAATGAGGTAGAAAGGGCAAACGTCGCGATCGACAATCATAATAATGATTCTGCATTACAATCATTCGTTAGCTTGAATCTGTCGCCGTCTAGAAGGAGAAAAATGCCTGAAATAGATTTCGAACATTTTATAACGAAGAGCGGGAATTATTTTCCTGTGAAGGTCCTAAAAGTTATAAGAAATGACCTGTAAGTTGTTTTTACGGAATGAATTTCGAAAGTTTTAAAAAGCAGGGAAAAGACCTGTTAACTAGTTTAAAAAACAAGTAATATATATAAAAAAATTATATAAGCCAATTCCTACTTAGGTCAAAAAGAATTTTTTTTTCCAGCGACCTACACGTTTCGCCACTGACGGTATTTATTCCTAAATTTATATCCTGCTCAATATCTTATAGATGAGAAATTTTTAAAATGTATTAAAAATTAAATAAAAAATAAATAGATAAAATACCAAAAATGAATAGCTCGTAAACTATTTGTCACAAAATTGTTAGACAAACTGCGTTAGAAAGGTAAAAAATGTATTTTTCTTGATATAAATTTCAAATCTAATGATTATGCCGTTTTTCAAATATTGAATTTAAAAAATGACCAAACTTTACAATGAAGTACCATAGCGAAACCTTCACGCGTAAAAAGATAATGGGGCTGTTCACGGACGAAGATAAGGCGGCGCGGGGGCGAAGGAGGCTAAAATATGGAGTGAGTCTATACTTTTGAACAGAAATGAAATATAAAACTAAAATTAATTAATTAAATTTAATTAATGAATTAATATTTGAAAAACTGTATTAACATCAAGTATCATCCACTACAAGTTTAAAAAAATGTATTTGAACTTGAGTGGATGAATAAAAAGTATTTTATTAACGACTGAAAATTTGAACAAGATATATAAATATATAGAGGGTGTGAGCTAATAGTAGGAATTGAATAAAAATAATTAACTCTCCAGCTGCTATATAGTGACGTTAAAATTATTTTCCATTTAAGCGCCTAAGAAAAAGTGTATGGATTATATTTTAGCTAGTCTCTCTATGCGTTGTTTCTAAAGTAGGTAGGCCAAAGGTGGCCATACTTAAGCTTTGAGGATTTTTTTGTAATTTTCTGGTTGGGTGTGTGTGTGGCTGAATTTTTGTTTGTAAAATTTTACACTTATCTCTAACACATATCAAGCATACGTTTGTTTGTAAAATAACATTTAATTACTTGCATAATACAATTTCGAAATTTTATCTGGGGAAAAAATACTCGGCAAACTAATTTTGTTTACTATTATGCTCTGATGATATTCTTTCTTTTGATATCTTTCGAGTTTTTCTACTTAATCTTCTTATCTTATGACACGAAAAGACCTTGAAGCACTGTTTGCGCACGGTAGTTCAGGGATTTTCTTCTCGGAGTTACTGACTTCTTTTAAGTGATCTCTTGTGTTCACAATGAATGGTAATACGTTTTTTCAGATATTTATGTAGAAATTTTGAAAATCACCCTTACTACACTGATTTCCACATTTGTTTTCTAAGGTGGTTTCCATTTGCACGACGTAGAAGTATTAATCTAATCATTTTTTTTTAGAATTGAAGTAAATGTAGTTGAGAAAGAAATTAGCTTTCAGAAAACGTATCATAACTCAAAGTTCCAAGAATTTGAACATGTGTAGATTAAAATATCTTCTTGCCTGGAAATTAGAACGACTGCTCCTCAAAAGTGAAATTACTCCATAAAATGTCGGAGGATCAAGGTGATCTCTTTAAATTCAGCCACGTGCACTGCAAATACATGATTGACAATATGCAGTAGAACCCTTCTGTGATTAAAAATTAAATTAATTGTACTTTTGAGCGGTAGGCTACCTTAGGAAAACTAGCCACCTTTGCCTCACCCACCTTATTTAAAATGAAGTTGCGGCAGGAGATCTGTCTTCCTATTTCCCAACACCATTTTCAGCGGTCAGCGCGCGGGAGAAACGACCGTTTTAGTTCGCATTCGTGGCAAAACAAACTGTTTGTCGCATTGCCTTACAGGATTAGAGAAACATTCATTAATTAGATAAGCATAGCTTAATTAGAGAAGCGGAAATTAGGATAATAGTAAATTAGAGTGTTGTATCTAACAATGCGGACGCGGACTATTTTTTACCTTTGCCTAGCAAGCTTCTGACCGTCGCGTCGCGCCGACTTAGATCTCCTGTGCGGAGGGTGACGTTAAAAAGACAACTTATCTTCCTGTTTGTGGCCAGTTGCAACCTTAATTCATCTTCATAGGATTGAGCAAAGAACAAAACCTGGGGAGGAAAGCAATCAGGAGAAATTTTTCTTTCCTTTAATGACATTTATTAACTTTGGGTGTAAAAAATATATATTTATACCTATAAATCCATAAAAGCTTCCTGGACACAAGAAGATCGATGGGCGCAATGCGTAACTCTTTCTTGTTATCATCGGCACTTCTTATAATTCTTTTATAGGGTCCCATTGGTTTGCAACAAGATGAAGTAATATTTAAAATATATTAGACCGCCATTTTGGAGGCGGTACAGCCCGGAATGAGATCATACCGCAAAACTCATCTAAGACAAACCATTGAATATAGCCATTGAAACCATTGCTTTATAGCAATGATTGTTTTCGCAGCCAATAGATGGCGTTACGTGTAAAAAAAACTCATTAGTTTTCCTTCTGCGATAAAGATTGGAACTTCAAACCTTATTTCTTTTTTTGTATAATGTAAATAATTTCATCTCCTTACTTTACATGTAATTAAATAATTCATGTGTGATCATATATTCTAATACGAGCAAATCTTGTGTGTGGTTTTATATATATGCACATTTTATCTTAAAAAGGGCTCTAACGATTTTGACGAAATTTTGTATCCTACCGTTTTGTGGCACCAGAAAACCATTGAGCTAGGTCACGTGTTCTAGAAAATTCGATTAGTGGGTCATATTGGGTCATCAAGGGTCAGGGTTAAGCTAATTCTATATAAAAAACGGTTCAAACGATTTTGACTAAATTTTGTATCTTACCATTTTCGGGCACGAGAAGACTATTGGGCTGGGTCACATGTTCGAGAACTTTCGATGAGTGGGTCATTTTTGGGTCAACCCGGGTCAAGTTAATTTTATCTAAAAAACGGCTCTAACGATTTTGATTAAATTTTGTATCCTACGAGTTTCGAGCACAACAAAATCATTGGGCTAGGTCACATGTCCGAGAAAATTCGATTAGTGGATCATTTTTGGGTCACTGTGGGTCAAGCTAATTTTATCTAAAAAACGGCTCAGACTATTTACACTAAATTTTGCATCCTATGGTTTTCGGGCACGAGAAGACTGTTGGGCTAGGTCACGTGTTCGAGAAAATTCGATTAGTGGGTCATTTTGGTCATGGGTCATTATGGGTCAAGCTATTTTTTCTTAAAAACGGCTCAGACTAATTACACTAAATTTTGCATCCTATGGTTTTTGGGCACAAGAAGACTGTTGAGCTAGGTCACGTGTTCGAGAAAATACAATTAGTGGATCATTTTGGTCATGGGTCATTCTGGGTCAAGCTATTTTATCTTAAAAACGGCTCAGACTATTTAGACTAAATTTTGCCTCCTATGGTTTTTGAGCACGAGAATACTGTTGGACTAGGTCTCATTTTCGAGAAAATTCAATGAGTGGGTCATTTTGGTCATGGGTCATTATGGGTCAAGCTATTTTATCTTAAAAACGGCTCAGACTAATTACACTAAATTTTGCATCCTATGGTTTTTGGGCACAAGAAGACTGTTGAGCTAGGTCACATGTTCGAGAAAATATAATTAGTGGATCATTTTGGTCATGGGTCATTCTGGGTCAAGCTATTTTATCTTAAAAACGGCTTAGACTGAATTTTGCCTCCTATGGTTTTTGAGCACGAGAAGACTGTTGGGCTAGGTCTCATTTTCGAGAAAATTCAATTAGTGGGTCATTTTGGTCATGGGTCATTATGGGTCAAGCTATTTTATCTTAGAAACGGCTCAGACTATTTAGATTAAATTTTGACTCCTATGGTTTTCGGGCACGAAAAGACTGTTGGGCTAGGTCACATGTTTGAGAAAATTTGATTAGTGGGTCATTTTGGTCATGCGTCAGGATATTTGAACTCAAAGGTAATTTTGACCGAGCATAGGTAATTTTTCGGTCTTTCCTGCTCTTTAAAAATAATGACACAAACTCACTTTTGACGAAATTTAATATTCAACATATTATCACTAAATTGAATGTGGTGCTTAAGGGGCTAAATATATATATTGGTCAGTTACTTCTGTTTCAATGGTTAATTTTTGCAATAAGTTTATATATATATATATATATATATATATATATATATATATATATATATATATATATATATATATATATATGAAATTTTATTCCCAATCTATTCGAAAGCTGATTATAAAGCACAAAAAGATCTGAGAAATTTCCGAAACCATCTGGAGCACGAGTCGTCCGTCCAACAAAAGGTTTTACGACCCATTAACAGATTTCATATTTAAAAAAAAAAGTTTTGGGTGACGACCTTTTTCCCTTTCTTCCCTCCAAGAAAACGCAGGCACAAGGAAATGCAGTTGCAGATAATTACTGGATGGGGGAGAATAGAATCCGGGATTATGAATGTACACATTGAGGGGGCGGGGAGAAACAATGAAAAGGAGAAATCAGCGTGTGTGGGGGGGAATTAATTACAGTCAGGCAAGAGGAAATTGAATGAGGTAGAAAGGGCAAACGTCGCGATCGACAATCATAATAATGATTCTGCATTACAATCATTCGTTAGCTTGAATCTGTCGCCGTCTAGAAGGAGAAAAATGCCTGAAATAGATTTCGAACATTTTATAACGAAGAGCGGGAATTATTTTCCTGTGAAGGTCCTAAAAGTTATAAGAAATGACCTGTAAGTTGTTTTTACGGAATGAATTTCGAAAGTTTTAAAAAGCAGGGAAAAGACCTGTTAACTAGTTTAAAAAACAAGTAATATATATAAAAAAATTATATAAGCCAATTCCTACTTAGGTCAAAAAGAATTTTTTTTTCCAGCGACCTACACGTTTCGCCACTGACGGTATTTATTCCTAAATTTATATCCTGCTCAATATCTTATAGATGAGAAATTTTTAAAATGTATTAAAAATTAAATAAAAAATAAATAGATAAAATACCAAAAATGAATAGCTCGTAAACTATTTGTCACAAAATTGTTAGACAAACTGCGTTAGAAAGGTAAAAAATGTATTTTTCTTGATATAAATTTCAAATCTAATGATTATGCCGTTTTTCAAATATTGAATTTAAAAAATGACCAAACTTTACAATGAAGTACCATAGCGAAACCTTCACGCGTAAAAAGATAATGGGGCTGTTCACGGACGAAGATAAGGCGGCGCGGGGGCGAAGGAGGCTAAAATATGGAGTGAGTCTATACTTTTGAACAGAAATGAAATATAAAACTAAAATTAATTAATTAAATTTAATTAATGAATTAATATTTGAAAAACTGTATTAACATCAAGTATCATCCACTACAAGTTTAAAAAAATGTATTTGAACTTGAGTGGATGAATAAAAAGTATTTTATTAACGACTGAAAATTTGAACAAGATATATAAATATATAGAGGGTGTGAGCTAATAGTAGGAATTGAATAAAAATAATTAACTCTCCAGCTGCTATATAGTGACGTTAAAATTATTTTCCATTTAAGCGCCTAAGAAAAAGTGTATGGATTATATTTTAGCTAGTCTCTCTATGCGTTGTTTCTAAAGTAGGTAGGCCAAAGGTGGCCATACTTAAGCTTTGAGGATTTTTTTGTAATTTTCTGGTTGGGTGTGTGTGTGGCTGAATTTTTGTTTGTAAAATTTTACACTTATCTCTAACACATATCAAGCATACGTTTGTTTGTAAAATAACATTTAATTACTTGCATAATACAATTTCGAAATTTTATCTGGGGAAAAAATACTCGGCAAACTAATTTTGTTTACTATTATGCTCTGATGATATTCTTTCTTTTGATATCTTTCGAGTTTTTCTACTTAATCTTCTTATCTTATGACACGAAAAGACCTTGAAGCACTGTTTGCGCACGGTAGTTCAGGGATTTTCTTCTCGGAGTTACTGACTTCTTTTAAGTGATCTCTTGTGTTCACAATGAATGGTAATACGTTTTTTCAGATATTTATGTAGAAATTTTGAAAATCACCCTTACTACACTGATTTCCACATTTGTTTTCTAAGGTGGTTTCCATTTGCACGACGTAGAAGTATTAATCTAATCATTTTTTTTTAGAATTGAATTAAATGTAGTTGAGAAAGAAATTAGCTTTCAGAAAACGTATCATAACTCAAAGTTCCAAGAATTTGAACATGTGTAGATTAAAATATCTTCTTGCCTGGAAATTAGAACGACTGCTCCTCAAAAGTGAAATTACTCCATAAAATGTCGGAGGATCAAGGTGATCTCTTTAAATTCAGCCACGTGCACTGCAAATACATGATTGACAATATGCAGTAGAACCCTTCTGTGATTAAAAATTAAATTAATTGTACTTTTGAGCGGTAGGCTACCTTAGGAAAACTAGCCACCTTTGCCTCACCCACCTTATTTAAAATGAAGTTGCGGCAGGAGATCTGTCTTCCTATTTCCCAACACCATTTTCAGCGGTCAGCGCGCGGGTGAAACGACCGTTTTAGTTCGCATTCGTGGCAAAACAAACTGTTTGTCGCATTGCCTTACAGGATTAGAGAAACATTCATTAATTAGATAAGCATAGCTTAATTAGAGAAGCGGAAATTTGGATAATAGTAAATTAGAGTGTTGTATCTAACAATGCGGACGCGGACTATTTTTTACCTTTGCCTAGCAAGCTTCTGACCGTCGCGTCGCGCCGACTTAGATCTCCTGTGCGGAGGGTGACGTTAAAAAGACAACTTATCTTCCTGTTTGTGGCCAGTTGCAACCTTAATTCATCTTCATAGGATTGAGCAAAGAACAAAACCTGGGGAGGAAAGCAATCAGGAGAAATTTTTCTTTCCTTTAATGACATTTATTAACTTTGGGTGTAAAAAATATATATTTATACCTATAAATCCATAAAAGCTTCCTGGACACAAGAAGATCGATGGGCGCAATGCGTAACTCTTTCTTGTTATCATCGGCACTTCTTATAATTCTTTTATAGGGTCCCATTGGTTTGCAACAAGATGAAGTAATATTTAAAATATATTAGACCGCCATTTTGGAGGCGGTACAGCCCGGAATGAGATCATACCGCAAAACTCATCTAAGACAAACCATTGAATATTGAACAAACGTAAAATGTACAAAAAATGAGTGGTAGAGGCTGTATTTAGCCGTAGAAAGTTTGAACTTACTGAGAGAGTTTGTGGAAGTCTGAGATATCTTAACTATCCGGGGCATAAACACAGACTTCTCAAGTATTCTTCTTAAGTATTTTTCTTCTGAGGGTGTAAATCTCCGTCATCATACTCTACATAGATCCAGTGTGATAACTTGTGTTTTACGAACTGAAGTTTAACTGCTTTTCTTGGATATTTATCACTACAATTAACTGGTATATCCATTCATTATAGAATTAAAATATGAAAACCCAACGTACTTGTGGACAAATCACTGACTTCACTTTATAGATTAGAGAAGCAATGTTATTTCTTATTCTGAATAAAACACCGTTAATATGCGAAGAGTTCCTTATCTCCAAACAACCACTCGGACAAAAAGAATTTCTGACAACAATTCTAGATAAACGTTGCGTCGATATTTCTCTTCACCCTTCCACAGCAGAGAATCGCAACATAACCCTATTTCAACGAGAACATAAAAGTCACAAACCGTTATTGCCAAATATTTCCGCCGTTATTGCGATTAGCATGCGCAAGCTATTAGGATGAAAAATGCGACTGAAACCTCAACCAATTGAGTGGGAAGTGTATCGGCCAATCACTACTACATCTTCGTGGAATATTAAACGTAAGACAGGGAAATCACTCAAGCTGTCTCGTCCAAAATTACGAATGAACCATAACAATAATGCTTGTTACATCTTGCAAAAGGCACAGCTCAAAACTAATTACACCTCTAAATATATGTCCAACCCTTTACGATGTAACAATGACGTCGAAGTTATGCGATAAGAATCGGTAAGTAATCGTCTGCACATAACACTGCAAATGAATTGTGGATAGTATTTCAAACTCACATAATGCGAACAGTTTTATTTTTTAAAATATCGAACATTTTACCGAAAGCAAAAATTTTTACCGATATTGTACAGCAACATTATGCGATTTTGTTTGAGTTTTATTCTATATGAAGGTATGAGTACGTGGTCCCCCAATAGTAAGTGACACAGTAAAAGTAAGTTAACCCCTTGAAGGGCAAGCACGTGGTCTAAAAATGCTAAATTTTGCGATGTTTCGACACCAGTAAATTTTAATAATGAATTTTTACCTTCTCAATCTGCAAACAACAATACTAATTATTTTTATTTAATAATACTGGTGGCAAAGCTATATATTAAAAAGTGCGCCTCAAGGGGTTAAAAGTTTTACCTTTGGTTCAGTGTGTTATTCAATTTAAAATGGATCCTTTCTTCTTTAACCCTACAATGACGACACACTGCGGTTTACAAGTTTTTATTTTGTTAATTCCTAGGACACACTCACAAATCCTACAATTTCTGACGGCCACTCATTTTTTTTTTTCTTTAATATAAAGGCAGCTTTATTGTTACAGTGGATTGAGAGCTATTCGACACCGACTTCGATATCGTTTGGAATCGCGGCGATCTTTCGGATAGGTGAATGCGGAGTTGCTAATTAAGGGGCTACTTCACTCAAACAAAAACACCAGCTCGCTAATGTTAATCCTATGGAGGAAATTTTTGAAGATATCTCGTTCGCATTTCAATATTTTTAAATGATTTTTTTTTTGCATTGGATAGCTGAGGTCAATCTCTATGCATGCTCCTTCCTACTTTTTCGATTTTGATTACAAGTTTTTTTTTACTAAGATACTTTTACTTTCGAAACCGGTTTTGAAAGTGAAAGTATCCTCAATAAAAAAAACTGCAACAAAAATCGAAAAAGTAGAAAGGTGCGTGCATAGAGATTGACCTCAGCTATCCAATGCAAAAAAAAAAAAAAAAAAAAAAAAACATTTAAAAATATTGAAATGCGAACGAGATATCTTCAAAAATTTCCTCCATAGGATTAACATTAGCGAGCGGGTGTTTTCGTCTGAGTGAAGTAGCCCCTTAATATAGTTTTTTACTTCGTGTTTTCCTATCGTTTAGTCTATATAAAACTAACACAATTATGTTTTTACATTAAAAAAAAACAATTTTTTTAGCCAAAATACCTTTAGACCCCAGTGTGTCTGATTTGTCCGAAAAAAGATATGTATGTCATTTTAGGGCTAATTAACATTTTTTTTTTTTTTTTTTGGCCTGTTATTGTTTTTACTTCTTCTATCTATAATAGAAGAAAGTATTGTAATCCAAATTTTTTTCGACTTCCGGTTTTCGACAGATTTACACGTTTTAGGGGTCAGAGATTCCGAAAAACATGTTTTTACAAAATGTTTGTCTATCCGTCCTCATTGTATCATCATGAAGTTATGCTTCTAATTGAACCTAATTTTTTTTTCCATGTTTTTGACTATGGCAAGCAGGTTCTATCAGAATTTGGGGATATTTCGACGTAAGGGGGCGCTGTGATCGATATTTTTGTTCCATTTTCACTATTGTAGCATCGAAAAGTGTATGAAGTTATGCTTCAAATTGAACCTAATTTTTTTTCCATGTTTTTGACTATGGCAAGCAGGTTCTATCAGAATTTGGGGATATTTCGACGAAAGGGGGCGCTCTGATCGATATTTTTGTTCCATTTTCACTATCGTATCATCGAAAAGTGTATGAAGTTATGCAGATAATTGAAGGAAATTTTTTTTTCTATGTTTTTGACTGTGACCTGCAGGTCCAGGTTGAATTCGGGGATATTTCGACGAAAGGGGGCACTGCGATCGCGATTTTTGTTTGATTTTCACTATTGTATCATCGAAAAGTGTATGATGTTATGCAGATAATGAAAACAATTTTTTTAATATGTTTTTGGCTGTGGCCAGCAAGTCCTACTTGAATGTGGGGATAGAAGTTATTTTAGACCTTGTCTTACTCACTCCTTTTTTTTTCTTTCAAATTAAAATAAAAATCAGTTAAATATTAGATCAACATTATATATAAGCGTACATTGGACCAAATGGCTTAAGCACTCACAAGCCTCTTAATGTTTAACCAGGGCGTAAAAAACAATGATAGATTTCTTATACCCAATTCATTATTCCGTCTTTCGGTTTTCACATAGTTCGTGTCACATCCGTATACAAAACAGTTTCGTAATGTAAAAATAATAATTTATAAAGGAAATAATAACACACTCGTATAGCAAGTAATGTTAATTGGATGCTGGTACAGACCGCAGCACCGCATGCGGCCACTACGGCGTTAGGCCCAAGTTTGCTTGCGGAGGATGCCATAGGTGAAATTTCTCCTAATCTATTTATATCTCCCTGGCTCCAATATAACCCATATTGATTAGATAGAAAGAAAATATTAAATTCCTTAAACGATCATTTTCTAGCTAAACAAAACAAGGACATCGACCCTAATATCAAAAAGCAAAAATCCCCATACCATTACAACACACAGATTCCATAAAACGTTCCTAACGATGGCCGACCCCCAAAATGTACAAGCACCACAGCTGACGCGGATTGAGAGATTGAAAAGAAAAGAAAAACTTGAGCGTTTTTTCCTCGATGCTCTTCACTTCATCAGGCCAAGAAGTGCAAAAGCGTGTGTAGGGAAATAAGTCGCGCCCCATTTTATCCCCCTCCCGTCCATTTGCGAACAGGATAATGGGAAAACAACGGGATTTGTTTGGCGAATCATTCTTGAGCGAAAAGGTCTGCGGCCGACGCATTTACCTGTCATCGACAAATGCCGTTAATCCTCAGAGGATTTTATCTGATAACGATTGGAGCAGCAACCACCCTTTCGGTAAAGTTTTACTTATAAAGAAGAAACAAAAACCATGCACTCAGCAGAAAACTTTCCACCAGAGCGGAAACTAGCTTTTTTGTCACAAGTGGCAAACATGGGTTTTGGCGCCCCTCCTTCTTTACTTTGCGTATACGCAAAGAAAAAGGATCAGGGTCAATATAACCCATATTGGTTAGCTAGCAAAGAAAACAGTTTTTGGCCCATGAAATAGACTAAAACTCGATTTTGTTATACTGACTTAATTATTTCACTTTTTAATATTAGAAGGTTTATCCTGTACGATTTCAACAAGAGTTTTTGTATTTTGTTCGGATTTATAGGACTTACACAAGCTCAAAGTTCGTATTATCCGTATAGTTTTGGATGAAAAAGACACAATTTCTCCTATTTTTACCTCCATTATTTATAGGAGCACCATCGTGCAACATTTTTTCTTTACATATTTTATAAAATACATCAAAATGTATTTAATGTATACATGTATAATAACAATGCATAAATGTAATATATATACATGCATAAATGTAATATCATGCATAATCACAAACATGCCTAAATGTAATATATATACACTCTATGTAAAAATAAAAGTGTTGCAAAGCTGCGCTCATAGTAAAATATTAAAAAATACATTAAAAATGGAGGTAAAATGAGGAAAAATTGCGTATTTTTCATCCAAAACTACGAATCATACGAACTTTGAGCTTGTGTAAGTTATATAAATCCGAACAAAATGCAAAAAAATATTGTTGAAATAGTACAGGATCCACTTTCTAATATTAAAAAGTAAAATAATTAAGTCAGTGTAACAAAATTGAGTTTAGGCTTATTTCATCGGCCACAAACACGGCTTATGGACTCCGATCTTTTACAAAAATAATTTTATGAAGTTTCTAATAGCCGACTAATTTTAAAATTAAAAATATGTAATCATAAAATACATCTATGTATAATCAGCTTTGTCAAATATTTATTCAATAAAACCGAAAAGAACAGGAAAAAATCCCATTTCATATATAGGTTTTTGTCTTAGCAAATAGAATCGATGATATTATTTCTGTTGAGACCATCTAATTTTTTCATTTAATATAGGATTCCATTATTTCATTTTCACAGATTTTACTGTAGTTATAGTATTAAATTACAGTCGAACTGGCGTTTAAAGTCACAGTTATATGAGTCACAATGCCTTAAGAACTGAAACACCAGCCAATGCTGTAAAATATCTTTGTGTTTCCAGTTTCATGGAACTATCACTTGCTTTCCTGAACCTAACGCTAATTTTCAAAATTACAATAGTGACTTAGAACGAAAAAAAAGAAAAAATTAACTTTAAATAAGTATTTTTATTTTGTGAATTTTTCACCCCTTAGTGTTTAGTGTCCCGGGCATTTTCAGTTTTTCTTTTGGATTTTCCAGCGGCAAAACATTTTTACGTAAATTTTATATCAAACGACAAACCAATTGTTTATTGAGCGCCCCCTCCCCCTTCCTTTATGGCGCCCGAGTCGCATGCCCCCTCCTTTAGTTTCAGCCCTGATTTCCACCATTACAAGCACAGGATCGCGCAATAACATCCTATAGGCAGGGCAATGTCACTGAAATCAGTTACTGTAAAGCCTGTGTGGGGCACACGGGTTATATAGGGTCTGTTTTTCTCAAGAAAATTGCATTATCGACATGTCAAACAGCTTATCTAATGCACTTCTCACCGGGTTTCCAAAATTCTTGTAGAAACGTACTGTTGGCAGGCTTTCAGTCTTGCTAATTTATCAAGTTTATAGTCATAAATTCAAAAGTTTCCATAGGTTAATATCTAACGGATATCTTATAATTCATATACTCTCACCAAAGTGAATATGCCAATAAGACAGAAGAACAATTTCTGATGTGTGGTTTTTAGCATTCGCTCTTCTGACCAGCCTCCTGCAAACGATGATTACCCACCTTCCTATTTTCATCTTTTATATCTTTTAGAACCAGATTTTAAATTTGGATGATGCATGATAGCCAGAAATTTAATTCTATTACACGTAGCTTCTTCGACTATGTAAATTAATTGACTCCTATCAGATTATTGCTTGATAAATTAACTGGTTAAAATGATTTACATGTATCTTTTTGAAGATAACTTATTGTTTTCTCTTTTAACACTAGAACTACCATGAGCCGTCATTTGGATGGTTACCAAATGAATATATTCCTATTCAAACCAGAAATTTCTTTTTAAAATAAATTAAATATAAAACTCACAGAGATACGTTAAATGAATAAGTTAAGTAGTACTTTTAAATAAAATTTCTGGTGTGTTTTAGTTTTATAATAAAATAATAAATTAAATAATAAAATAGTAATAATAATTAATTAATAAAATAATAAATTATAAATAGTTTTAAAAAACTTAAGTAAAATTTCCAGTATAGTTCTAGTGTTAACTAACTACTAAGTACTACTTTCTGTAGATATGTAACAATTATCGGTAAATTTGGTGATACTTAACGAATGTCGCCTAAACTGGAACAAAACCCACTATGGGTAATTTGGCGAAATTCCCATTTAAATCTGATGTGGACCCAAACTGGAAATCTCCCATAATCCAGGACAGCGTCAAATGTACTCATTTTACAGCTCTCTTATTTCGTCACAAAAGTAATGGCAGTCTTGTAACCAAGGGTGAATTTTTGTGGTAAACATTCAATATTTTACACGCATATGAATTAATAACATTTTCTTGTGTTTATTCGTGTAAATAATCTTTACAAGATAAGCAAAAAAGTAAGATTATATAACAAGAATCTTCGTATGGTTTATTGTATTATATTTTTTTACTTTTTTTTTTCTATCTTTACAAGAGTAGGAAATTATTGGATTCATGAAAAATTTCGACTTCCGGTTTTTGACGGATTGATACGTTTCAGAAGGTCTTGAACACGATTTCATTGTTTTTAGAAAATGTCTGTTTGAATGTGACAAAAATTGTGTGAGTGCTCTATCTCAAGAAATAATGCACGGAATTAAATCAAACTTCAGATTCAGTTAGATCTTGATATAAATAAGGGCTGATTCATTTTTGATGTAAATCGACCAACAGATGGCGCTGCTAGTTTGCATTGTTCACGATTTTCACGATCTCAATAACTAACGCACGGATTTTCATCAAACTTCAGATTCAGTTAGACGGTGACATAAGCTGTTGCTTATTGGGTGTGGGTGTAAATCTCCCAACAGGTGGCGCTGCTATGCTGCCTTTTTCCATATTTACACGAGTTTAGCGATAGTTATCTCAAGAACTAATGCACGGAATTTAATAAAACTTTAGATTCAGTTAGACCTTGATATATGGTGATGCTGATTAGGTTTTGTTTTAAATCTCCCAACAGGTGGCGCTGCATTTTTCAGGATTTACACGATTTTAGCGATAGTCCTATCTAAAGAACTAATAAAGCTTTAGATTCAAATAGATCTTGGTATAAATTAGGGCTGATTAGTTTTTGGTGTAAATTGCCCCTGCTATGTTGCATTTTTCGCGATAGCTCTATCTCAAGCACTAATGATTGGATTTTCATAAACTTCAGATTCAGAAACATAAGTTATAGCTGATTACGTTTCATTGTAAACTAGTATATAACCTCCGTCAAAAATGACGGATTGTTGATCTGCGTTCCATTTTCATAACACTTCATACAAACAAACAGCATGAATATTTTATTATGGGAAGGTTTGTATTGTAGAAAAGTACATTTTAAAGCCGGTAGATGGTACCAAAACAATCTAGGTGACAACGATTTTAATCAGATGATTTAAATTGGTGATTAAATCATGATTTAAATCAACTGATTTTTTTAAAACCATAAATTTACTAAATGTTTAAAATAACATTAAAAAAATAATATAATCTAAGATGAACACAATTTGGATAGTTTCTATGGATATTTTACCTTATGAATAAATAAAAAAAAGCTTTGAATAATTGTTTCTAAACTTAATTCCTTCTGCTTGTAAACAATTAAGTACAGTAAGTTTGTAAAAAGCTAGTATATAACCCCCGTCAAACATGACGGATTGTTGATCTGCGTTCCATTTTCATAAGACTTCATACAAACAGCATGAAAATTTTACTATTGAAAGGTTTGTATTGTAGAAAAGTACATTTTAAAGCCGGTAGATGGCGCCAAAACAATATTGTTCGCAACAGTGTTCGTTTATTTATATCTGGGATTCCGATGTTTAGTCTGGATTTTTAATTAAGAACTTTAAACATTATAATAGGATATGATATACATGTTTTATAGGAAAAATATGTTGAACAGACATGATTTCAAGTAGAAGATATTATCATTTAGCTGTCATATGCTCAGAGCAAAGATAGAAGATCTATGGTCATATGATAGCACAGGTTTTTCATTAAGCCTAACATGGCGTTTAACTACGGTCGATTCGCAGACCAGAGTGGCGCCCGGAATGGTTACAGACACTTTCTTGCCTTCGGATTTTATTATAAGTTGATAGCTCAACATGTGACGTTGCTATGCTATCTCAAGAACTAAAGCACGGAATTTCATCCAACTTCATATTCTGTTATTTTGAAATATTAACATGTAGAGATAGAAGAAAGTTTTGGAATTGGCACATCTGACTAGTATTTTAGATTTGATTTATCCATAGATACATTGTATTCTTTATACGAATGTGTGCATAAAAACAAAATTGGATGCATCGAAAAATACATAACCGACTTCAAATAAGCATTTGGCATAATCTTTTACCGTTGCACGCCATAACTGCATCAATCAGTTAAAAAAAAGCTTAGTGCAAAACTATACATATCAACCATTTTAATCAATCAATTTATCAAGAAATAATCTGATATGAGTCAATTAATTTACATAGTCGACTGAGCCGAAATCAGAAGTTAGCTTAGCATCATAAAATTAATTAACGTTTTACGCTATGTTTTCTCTTTGCGTTAAACAGGTAGCGAAAGAATTGCATTCCCAAAAATTACGCAAACTTTATCCAATGAACACAAATTATCGTAATTATATGAAAACAATTAACGTGAAAAAAAAAACCTCTCTTCCGTTAATGTGAAAAATACATAAATAAGGACATTTAAAAGTTATTTCTATTACCAAATAACCTTTATTAATAATTATAGGATGTAACATAATTATTAAATTAACCATTCATAACGAAGAAAGTAATAAAAAAATGTCGATACAAACTTAGAATAATATTTTCATTTCATACACTAAATATAAATTGAATTATGATAACCTTTTGACATACTAATAAAAGCAAGAATTATATTTTTACAACATCGTAAAAACATAAAAGAAATTATCTTAAAAGTTACTAAAAAAGGGTACCCTCCCACGCATTGAATGCCACTATCAATCTCAAAAATCAATGTTCTTTAACTATGATTCTATAATTAAATATAAATAGTAAAATTAGAAAGCATAGATTATACGTAAAACTTGATAATATCATTATCGAGAATGCTCTCTCTCTATATATATATTTAATTATTAAGATTTTAAATAATTCTACAAACAAAATATTTAACCATTACAGTAGCTTTTAAGGGAACTCTTCACTCACTTGAAAACACCCGCTCGCTAATGTTAAACCTATGAGCAGATTGTTTTCGAATTTCTCGTTTAAATTTGAATATTTTTAAGCGATTTTTTTTTTTGCATAGGATAGCTGAGGTCGATCTCTAATATTGCTATTTTTTACTTTTTCGATTTCGGTTGCAGATTTTTTTAATAAGGTACTTTCACTTTCGGAACTGGTTTCGAAAGTACAAGTGCATTAAAATGCAAAAAATGCAGCATAGCAGTGCCATATACGCAAAAACCTAATAAGCACCTCTACGTGCTAAAGTCCAGTAATTAAATATGTCATTTGATGAAATCCCATGCTTCAGCTTTTGATATAGAATGACTACAAAATTTGTATCACATACGAGAGAGAATTTTTTTTTTTAATTTCAAATCGTATTCAAGTCAACCTAAAACGTGTAAATCCATCAAAAAATGGAAATTATTCTCATGATTACAATACTTTCTTCTGCTAAATATATATTAAAGAAAGTATTTAAAAAAAATAAAAATAAAAGAAGAAATTGTAATTAAGATTTCCTTTGATGGGGATATATACAGGGTGATTCATAAAAGATGGGCAGAACTTTAAGGGGTTATAGTACACTTAAAGACAAATAATATTAAATAGGAGACTAAGGGTCCCAGACGTATTCCCAAGGAGATAGGGGGCATTAAAGTTTAGGGTCCGAAATTTCAAATGATTATAAAACATGGAAAAATTGGTCGATTCGTTTGCGGTTTTTGCAAAAAATTTTCTTTATGCCAGTATTTTCTTGAAATAAAATTTTAAAGTTCAATTTCAAAAAATACCGATAGGGGGCGCTTTAGACTTTGGAGTAACAAACAACTATTTTTTAACGTTATTTTTTGTATTTCTTTAAATGATTTCGAAAGCTTAGACTTAAACTTAAATTTTGATCTAAAAATCTGAGTCCTAACGAGTAGTTAAGTAGCGTAAACTGAAATTTGAAATTTGAAACCCTTCTCCCCCCAGAACAAAAATCAGTTATTCCCGATCTTTGTGTCGTAGATTAGGCTCTAACTACTGCCGCGTTTTGCTAAAATTATTCTTTATGTCAGTATTTTCTTGAAAATAAATTTTAAAGAAAATTTTCAAAAAATTCCGATAGAGGGCGCTTTAGACTTTGGAGTAACGAACAACTATTTTATACCGTTATTTTTTGTGTCTCATTAAATGCTTTCTAAAGCTTAGACTTAAACTTAAAATTTCAGCTCAAAATCTGAATCGCTGAGCGTGGTTCAGTAGCGAGGGGAGGGGGTTCAAACTGAACTGTGCTCAGGAGTAGAAATTTCAAACCCCTCTCCCCAGAAACTTAACCACGTCTAACGATTCAGATTTTGGGCTGAAAATTTAAGTCTAAGCTTTAGAAAGCATTTAATGAGACACAAAAAATAACGGTATAAAATAGTTGTTCGTTACTCCAAAGTCTAAAGCGCCCTCTATCGGAATTTTTTGAAAATTTTCTTTAAAATTTATTTTCAAGAAAATACTGACATAAAGAATAATTTTAGCAAAACGCGGCAGTAGTTAGAGCCTAATCTACGACACAAAGATCGGGAATAACTGATTTTTGTTCTGGGGGGAGAAGGGTTTCAAATTTCAAATTTCAGTTTACGCTACTTAACTACTCGTTAGGACTCAGATTTTTAGATCAAAATTTAAGTTTAAGTCTAAGCTTTCGAAATCATTTAAAGAAATACAAAAAATAACGTTAAAAAATAGTTGTTTGTTACTCCAAAGTCTAAAGCGCCCCCTATCGGCATTTTTTGAAATTGAACTTTAAAATTTTATTTCAAGAAAATACTGGCATAAAGAAATTTTTTTGCAAAAACCGCAAACGAATCGACCAATTTTTCCATGTTTTATAATCATTTGAAATTTCGGACCCTAAACTTTAATGCCCCCTATCTCCTTGGGAATACGTCTGGGACCCTTAGTCTCCTATTTAATATTATTTGTCTTTAAGTGTACTATAACCCCTTAAAGTTCTGCCCATCTTTTATGAATCACCCTGTATATATTACTTCCCCATCAAAACTGAAAACAAAAGTACATCTAAATAATGCAGAAGTTTGTCTGTGTGCTGAAGAGACTGTTACGCATACAGCTACAAGATTTGGCAGGAAGGTACCTGTATCTTTACAGTTAGTTTTTTGGATTTTTTTTTATTAGAACTTTTTCAATTTAATTTTTTATGCCATTTGTACCTTTTACTTACCCATCATACGTAGTATAGGGTAAGTCTTGTAATCGTTTTGAAAATCGAAAAAAAATTTTTGACGGATTTACACGTTTCAGACACTGGAGATTCCAAAAAACATATTTTTAGAAAAAAAAATTTGCCGTCCGTCTGTGTGTCTGTGTGTGTGTCTGTGTGTGTGTCTGTGTGTGTGTCTGTGTGTCTGTAAACGCTCTATCTCCCGAACAAATTGAGATAGAGACTTGCAATTTGGTATGTACTTAGTATGTAATAATGGGAAGAAGCCTATTTCATTTCAGTAACCTCGATTAACCGGAACATTTTTTTTCGGACTCTCGAAATATTCGTTCTGATGAAAGGTATATAAAAATTTTCGAAATTGTTTATTTTAAGTAGTAAATATAAAAAACAATAAAAAAACATAAATTTTGCATAAAACATGAAGTCGATCGGATAATGAGTTGCCGAGATATTTGTAATCCTATTTTCCACACTCTTCGATTTTTCATGACCCTGTATTTCATCCAAATTTCACTTCAAAGATATATTTTAATTGGAAATTTGACGCTTAATCAGATGCAATAAACCGCTAGTTAATAGAGGTATTATTTTTGGAGTTATAAGGAAAAACCTCTTTCAAGCAATTCAGTAATCGAGCCTTTTTATGACGTCATCAAGCCACGATTTTATTTGAATTGCAATGCATTTTATAAGTAGTTTACACATTTTTATTTTAATATTTTACATTATACATATACATGATGGGTAAGTATTACGGTGGCCCCAACGACTAGTTTTCATTTTTCATGGCGATATTTTTTCACATTAATAAAAGGAATTCAGTTTAATTTTTTTAGCTTAGTAGTAAGTTTTTTCCTTTTTTCATATAAAGTTTATTCAAAATTTGCATAGTGATTTTTTAATTTTTTTACGAATTTTTTATGTGAATTTCAGCTTTTTTTCGCGATTTATGGTAATTTTTTGACATTCGTGAAAATAATTCGGTTTCAAACTTTTACCCTTAATGTAATATATTTTGTCCTTCAGCAATTGTGTCCTTTAATTTGAATTTTTGCCCTTAATGTAATATATTTTGTCCTTCAGCAATTGTGTCCTTTAATTTGAATTTTTACCAATGTTTAGCCTTTTTTTTTTTTTAGCTTTGTGGTGGTTTTTCGACATTTGTGAAAGAATTCCGGTTACAATGTTAACTATAATTTATATATATAATTTTTTTAGCCCAAGTAAATGTTGTCCTCTTTTTAATAAAGCTTATACGGAAATTGTACAGCAATTTTTTAATTTGGGGCAATTTTTTATGTGATTTTTAGAGATTTTTCGTGTTTTGCGGCGATTTTTTAACATACTAAAAATGAATACGTTTTCAATCTTTTAGTCCAGTTAAATAAATTTTTTCACTTTTTAATAAAATTTATTTGGAATTCGTACAGCAATTTTTGAATTTTTGGCTAATTTTTTATGAAGGTTTTTTTTTTGTGTTTTGCGTCGATTTTTGACAACAACTTTTGTCTTGTCCTTTGAGATTTTTGAATTTATAGTAATTTTTTAAGAAGGTTTTCAATGCGTTTTTTAACGTTTTCCAGATTTCGCAGCGATTTTTTGACATTCATGAAAGAATTCCGGTGACAATGTTTTAGCCTATTGTAATAAATTTGTCCTCTATGATTTTTGATTTTTTAGCAATTTTTAAAGTTTTTCGCATTTTGCGACAATTTTTCCACATTAGCAAAAAAAAAAAAAAAAAAAAAAAATCTAGTCTCTGTAAGGGGACTAAGGGGACAGAAACGCATAAAAGATGACTTTAGGGGGGGGGGGGGACCATTTGGGAGGCCTGAAAATATCATTGCCAAAATATCGGATATATATCACTTGTTCCGTCCCAGAAGGCCAGAAGTACATTTTGCTCCACCTAGCGAGCAATCTGTAAAACGTTTGTCAGATCAGAATTGAAAACGGATTAGTTTGTTCCACCCACTTCTCAATATCAAAGTGCATAATAAAAATACAGATAAAACTCGTTTAAAATGTCCTAAAAATGTAGTAAATATCCTTCATTTATTATATTTGATGCGACAAAAAAATTTGAACATTAATAAAAGGAAATGTGCATAAAAACAGTTTACATCCACAAGTCACTTTTTACACTTCATCCAATTCACGCGTCGGCTATTAATTAAAATCAACTGTAATTCATTATGAAGCTAATGCTATTCAAGACTTTATGTTTGTGTTAATACTGTGATTTTCAAATGTTAATAAAAAACTATTAAAAGGAATACAAAGTGCCTACTAGTCCACACTAAGAACATCACCCTGATTGTTACAGAATAAACTAGTCTGATGTGCCAATCCCAAAACTTTCTTCTATCTCATACATGTTATTATTTCAAAAGGTACTACTCCATTATCCCGTCGACCACTTTTCATAACAAGAAACTATCGCCAAACTGTAAGATTAAACGCCAAACATGCAGTCCCATTTGCTTGATGTCAGAAGCATTATAAGTGTTTGTTATGTCATCAAGTGGATTTCAATTCGACATTTGCGCGTATTTTTCATTATGTTTCACTGATTTATGAGTTATTTCATTCATTAAAAAAACAATTGTGTCCTTAAGTTCTTGTATTTTATTTATTTATTTTGATATTCGAATGGCAACGTTCTCCCGTTTGTTTGGCGGTACAGATTGGCGATAATTTTTTTGTTATGAAAAGTGGTCGACGGGATAATAGAGAAGTACCTTTCAAAATAACAGAATCTGAAGTTGGATGAAATTCCGTGCATTCTTTCTTGAGATAGAGCTATCACTACAATAGCGTAAATCTTGAAAAACGTAGCCTAGAAGCGCCACCTGTAGAGCGATTTACAGCAAAACCTAATCAACAACCACTTTTGTCAACGTCTAACTGAATCTGAAGTTGGATGAAAATCCATACTTTAGTTCTTGAGATAGAGCTATCGCAGAAATCGTGAAAAAGGCAGTCTGGCCTCCTGTTGGACAATTTACACCAAAAACAAATCAACACCAACTTATGTCAACGTCTAACTGAATCTAAAGTTTGATTCAATTCCGTGCACTCGTTCTTGAGATAGAGAGCTCACACAATTTTTGTCACATACAGACAGACAGACATTTCTTTTTTAAACATTCCAATCGGGTTGAGGACCTTCTAAAATGTACAAGTCCGTCAAAAACCGGAAGTCAAAATTTTTCTCGAACTCATTACTTTCTTTTTGTAAAGATAGAAGAAAGTAAAAATTGTGAAAAACACACCTGTACAACGCTTACAAGCAACCCAATACCAGTTAACAAAAATGACTGTAAAACTAAAAAAAGTATGCACTGAGCGCGTTATCCACTCGGAGAGTATATATAATTGAATTTCTTTTATTTTCTTTTCCTGAGACGGATCGAACCTTTTGAAAATTTTATGCGGAGAAGAAATATATAAGTCTACCCTCGTAGAAACAGCTAAAGAGAGTTGCGTGTCGGATAGCAGGCACCCATCGCAGAGAATTTTTCGGTCGCGTGTGCGCGGGGTAATATCTAGATGTAACGGGAATTTTTAAGTTTCCCATCGTGACCCAAAATAGAAGGCTTATAGCTTCATTTCGATGAGATCGTTCTTGAAGCCCATCCTAATGACATCGTACATACATTTATGAGTCTACTAACGTCATTTTTATTACAGCATCGATCATTGCAATAAAGTAATTGTATTGCAAAGTAACTAACTAAAACGTGTGGAGAAATGTTCAGAATTTACGAGGGCAGAATGGTATGAATCAGCATTCGTAAAAAAAGAAAACAATTATTTCGTATGATTAAATTAGAACCTATTGTTTACATTTAATTGTTTTTTTAATATATTTCAAAGACAATGCATTCAATAATTAAAACATTAATAATAACAATTTTCAGTTGAAAATTAATAAAAAAAAAATTATTATGCTTCTCTAGAGCAACATAATCTCAAAGAATGTGAATCTTAGTTCATGACAGCACCTTAAACTGATAAATTCAAAACCAAAATCCTAGTTCAACATTTCACTAGTAAAAAAAAAAAAAAAAAAAAAAAAAATCCTTGTTCAATCCAGTATAACCTTTCATCATAAAAAAAAAAAAAAAAAAAAAAAGAAAAAAAAAAAAAACCTGAATCACGATTCAAGCTTTCACCATAAAGTTGGATTAGAAAAACCCCTGAATCATAGTCCAAACTTTTACTATAAAATTACTCTAGAGAAATACCTGAATCACGGTTCAACTTTTCACCAGAAAATTGGTTCAACATTTCCCTAATAAAATGGTACTTGTGAAAGCACTGCTCAACTGGTGAAACATAAGTACCCATATCTTGGTTGCAGCTAAATTACAACTAGATTTCACACGAACTTCTTGGTGAAACATCGAGCTTTATTTTTAACAGTGTAATAGAGGAAAATCTGCGAAAACGGAACCTGTCTAAAATGGAATTTTGTTCTGCAGATCCTTAGCGATTCCGTTTTCGTAGGTTTTACTTTAAAATAATGCAATGAAATACCGCGCTTATCGAGGTGGGGAGGAGGGGGATATTATAACAACTAGATGAAGCTGACCATAAATAGCTTAATCATAAAGCCGTAATAGTTAAACATCCCTTTATAAATAAATGTCAACATCTCTTAATTATTCCGGAGTCTGAACCAACACAAATATGTTTAGAACCGGAAAGCATATACTATAATGAAATGTGTCCTCTTTTCATAAGGAATTTCTTAGATTTCATTTTAAATAAAATATCCAGTTGAAAACATGTTTGTCTGGGATCAGACTTCAGAATAATTAAGAGATCTATGATTTATACTTGACATCTAATCACGCCCTATTTAATACAGCATATATTACTGTAATAATGCACTAAAATATTTTGATTATTGAAATAAAATATAAAATACATTCGACGCTCGCTCATTCGAACTCTCTGGGACCAAAAAAAAAAGTTTGAATTATCCGATTCTGAAAAAAAGAAAACTAAAAAAAATACTTATTTAACATAAAATAAATGAAACCTTTTCTATAATCCGAATTGTTTCTAATACAGTAAATTGTAAAAGCATATTGCACTTTAAGCTTAATATTATTAGAAACATGTTAATTCTAAATATAAAAAAATATCTTATACCTTTATCGTATATAGAATTATAATAGCAGAAATAAAATAGAAGAAAGTAAACCATAGGATGCACTAAAAAATTTTTAACGAAAACAAAACCGAAAAAAAAAAATAGTGAAGTTATGTTAGCTGTAATTTGTTATTTCTGCGTTTTTCTACCAATCGTTCTGCTTCGAATCAATATTTCAGTTCCTTAAAAATTTTCAAAAATTAATTGCATCCATCACTGATTTTTCATCCCATGAGCTTCGTCATCTTCCCAATGAATTATCTTTTCTGGCCTGTAATAGCTTTAATAAGCTCCTCCATCACTTAATTTACTACAAATTTCGAAATCATTGCCCAGTGCTTCCTATTCAGATAATGTTCTTTTTTCCAGACGAACTTTTCTTTAAAAGTTACAAAAATTCTCACATCATGTACCTTATTATTATCTTTAAAGACTCTCATATGTAACCAGATGAGACCGAACGGTAAAACCTGTTTTGGTGTGTTATGTACTAATCATACTGTAATGTTACAATTTTTTTTTTTTTTTCAGTTATTAAAGAAATTGGGTCTCTTTGTAAATTTAAAAAAAAAAATCAATTCACAATTCTTTAGAAGTATTACAGTTCTTTTATTTTTATTTATTTAGTGTATATTTATTTATTGAAACAAATCGTAGCTATTTTTAGTTCGAATGAACCAATGTGATAAAAATAAGCTCGAATGAAAGAACTACACAGCTTGATAATTGCTAAGGAACAAAGACATTTTTTGTCATAACTAATGACAGACATCGTTTAGAGAAATCACAATGTATGTATTTATTATGCAAAACGACACATATCAAAGCAAAATGAGCAAAATATGCCTCTTACCGCATTTTTCAACAGTTACGAAAAATGCTTGTTCTGCCCAAAAACGGAACACATATGTCAGTGAGTATGTATGTGTAGTATGACCTCCTCCTTACACTGATGCACATTTTGCACCGTTTGTGCTTTTGATGTTCACTAAACGGTTAAAGAGGGCTGCCTCATTCATTTCACAATTCCCGCACGGTTCGAGGAGAGTTGTACCGAGTGCATTCCGGCCGTGCTCTATAAGCTCCAGAGAATAAGCAAGGAATGTCGTACGCTTAATATCGTCTCCTGCTGGTATGAGGTGCGGCCATTGTTATCCATGAACAGAAATTCTGGACTAACTGCACCACGTGTAACCCTGGAGAATGCCTCTATACAATCCACTGTACCTTTTTCAAATATGAGAATCAGAATTCTGCCATTATGCCTGATACCCGCTCATACAATCACTCTTTGGCCGCATAGTTATCAGTTTCCAGGACATTCTAGTGATGTAAATGAATTCGTCTCTGGATCACTGTTTATGATGAAGCGGGATTCATTAGAGAACTTGATTCTGGCTCCAACGAATAGGCTCCTTACACCAAAGTAAATTTTTCCTACGGTGACGTGCTCATAATGGATTGCGTGTAGCAAGCTTCTGTGCATCTAAGCCAACATTATTTTATCCCCAGAGCAACCAAGAAATGGTTCTCGCAGATAAACAAGTATACCAATAGCGTTAGCAAGGTCTAAGGTTATCTGACCTGGAGTATAATTTATGTTCCTCTTGACCACTAGGCGATGCTCTAGCGGAGTGATGTTCCTATCCCCGCCTCCAGAATGCACATCCGCAACCAGAGGTCTTTTTAAACCTCAATATTACACTCTTCGACACGTCTCTTGCTTTGGTAACTTTAGTGACACTTTGCCCTACCTTCAGACATCCAACTGCTAGACCATGATCGTAGGTTGTAGGCAAACAAATGATGCCTTACAGTCATTTAACGGTCAATACCTGTCGTCCAAAAACGAAATTTACAGCTGTATCTTCAGAAACCGACAATGTGGCTTTCCTCTCAAATGCTACTACTTGCAATTTCAAAGAATGGAACCACGTTTTTTTTTCACTGCCTTTAATGCAGACCAGAGACCTTACTGTACAACGTCCACTAGCGTTGTTTCTTCAGTGATTGCGCGGCTTAATGAAACGCAATTTTGCACAAATTCGTTGTTTCTTAGCATTTGTCACGCAGTGTATCTTTAACATTTGTACTAATGGAATGTTTTCGGGACTTTCTGATCGAATTAATGGAGTTCGTATTTAACGCGAGTCATCATGAAGCTGACTACAAACAGAAAGAAGCATAATCCAGATCAACTCGATAGCTCGTTTTGAAGACATTATAATTACATCATACACCTATCATTTATCAGCGGTATCAAATAACGTTTGATATAGCATCGATTACTATATCGAAGTAAAATATACTAATATATTACGGTTATTGTAATAAAATGTTATATTAACATGATGAAGCTGACTACAAATAGACGTATGTATAGCTTAATTTTGACTTTTAAAGGATCAACCAACTAGATAGCACTATAAGGTGCTACGATGGTATACAAACGCCATCATTTTACTTTTATATTTCATTGCAAAAGCACCAGTGATAAAATGTAGAATATAAATTAAAAAATAATAATAACACTCGCGCACGGTATTCTGGGACACTAACAAAAGTAATGGATACGATCAATTGTCCGTGAATAATACACATGGATGAATTTTCAGATCGATACTTCATCAACGATAAAAAGATAAAGATAGATCTAAAAGATACCATTCTCCTAAGTACCTTACGTTGAATAACTTATAATGCTTTCTGTTTCTACGAAGGGCATAAGTAAAACCTGTACCCTATTTTCCGCAAAGTATTATAAAAAAGAAAAGCTGCACTTTTCCATAATATCAACACAACACCATGCCAAAATGCATGCTAATACGCCATTTATTTCTAACGCTGACCGTGCAAAGGATTTTTATTGCAAACCATGCCAATCATTGCGACTCGCTACTGATTGAACGTGAATCATTCGTTAATATTATTTAATCGTAACCACATAAAACATCTTCATTTGCTATTTTTCGAATCACAAATATTTTTTATTAAAAGAGGGGGGGGGGGGGAGATCACGTTGAGCAGCCTGAAAATGACAATAATTAAACCAGTGCGAAAAACTCTGTAGTTTAAAAACCAATGAATTAAATACAACAATTTTTTTTCTATAATTTCACACATTCTTGTAGTTTAAAAAACCATTCAAATTATATATATTTAGCAATATTAATTAATTAAATGATAAAGAAATGATAAAGAATGATTAAAGAAATTCTACTGCAGACACACTTAATATTTCATTTATTTTTACTTATACTACTCTATTTTACACTGAACCTAAATTTAAAAGTAATATTGAAATTCATTAGCATAATTAATAGCTTTTATAATGGTACTAGCAAGCTACGCCCGCTACGCTGGTCAATTTCTCTTAACGAACTTTTAATCAAACAAAATATTGACATTTCATAATCAACTCTGATATTTTAACAGAATAATAAGGCTACTATAATTTGTGACTCGTGCCAATATACACGTAAGGACACGTCGCCCTTATCATTATCTTTTTACGCATGAAGGTTTCGCTATGGTACTCCATTGTGAAATTTGATAATTTTTTTAATTCAATATTTGAAAAACGGCATAATCATTAGATTTGAAATCATTAGATCATGAAATTTATATCAAGAAAAATACAATTTTTTTAATTTATTTCCAACTCAGTTTGTCTAACATTTTTCTGACAAATACTTTTCGAGCTTTTATTTTTTTCAGTAACTTCAAATGTTTTATTTTCCGAGATTAATCTGTGGCAACAATTAGCGAAAAACCCAGTCGTCAGCAACGCATGGCTTTTTATTAAAGAGGCTGTTGGAGCAAGGATTGCCACCATCACTTTTGAAATCGATTCTGTAGTTCCAGAGATTCCATAGAAATTGTAATTTAGAATGATTTTAGAACGCTTTTCGCTCATTTCACCCTTTTTAAATTTCGATTTTTTTTTTTTTTTTTTTTTTTTTTTTTTAGATCTTATAAGTAACTACAAAGCCAAATTTCAAATTTCTAGCTTCTTCAGTATAAAAAAATCGCAATTTTCGAACATTTTTCGCTCCTGCACCCCATTGGGGTTAGTGGAACCGACATAAACTATAGCCTAGGATGGAGAAGGGATTATTATCATCCATTTAAATCAAAATTACTTTTGAATTCGGTTCTGTAGTTCCAAAGATTCCATAGAAATTGTAATTTAGAATGATTTTAGAACGCTTTTCGCTTATTTCAACTTTTTAAATTTAGATTTTTTTTTAAAATTTGTTCTTAGCGAGCATTTACATCTTATAAGTAACTGCAATGCCAAATTTCAAATTTCTAGCTATTTCGGTATAAAAAAAAAAAATTACAATTTTAGAACGTTTTTCATTCCTGCACCCCCCTGGGATTAGTGGCACCGACATAAAATATAGCCTATGTTGGAGTAGGGATTGTCACCATCAATTTGCCTCCATCACTTTTGAAATCTGTTCTGTAGTTCCAGAGATTCCATAGAAATTGTAATTTAGAATGTTTTTAGAACGCTTTTCGCTTATTTCATCCTTTTAAATTTCGATTTTTTTTAAATTTGTTCTTAGAGAGCATTCACATCTTATAAGTAACTACAATGCCAACTTTCAAATTTCTAGCTCCTTAAGTATAAAAAAAATTGCAATTTTAGAACTTTTTCGCTCCTGCTCCCCCCTGGGATTAGTGGCATCGACATAAAATATAGTCTATGTTGGAGCAGGGATTGTCACCATCAATTTGCCACCATTACTTTTGAAATCGGTTTTTGTAGTTCCAGAGATTCCATAGAAATTGTAATTTAGAATGTTTTTAGAACGCTTTTCACTCATTTCACCCTTTTAAATTTCGATTTTTTTAAAAAAATTTGTTCTTAGCGAGCATTTACATCTTATAAGTAACTACAATGCAAAATTTCAAATTTCTAGCTCCTTCAGTATAAAAAAAAATTGCAATTTTAGAACGTTTTTCACTCCTGCACCCCCCTAAGATTAGTGGCACCGACATAAAATATAACCTATGTTAGAGCAGGGGTTGTCACCATCAATTTGCCACCATCACTTTTGAAATCGGTTCTATAGTTCCAGAGATTCCAGAGATATTGTAATTTAGAATGTTTTTAGAACGCTTTTCGCTCATTTCACCCTTTTAAATTTCTTTTTTTTTAAATTTGTTCTTAGAGAGCTTTTACATCTTATAAGTAGCTACAATGCCAAATTTCAAACTTCTAGCTCCTTCAGTATACAAAAAATCGCAATTTTAGAACGTTTTTCGCTCCTGCACCCCCCTGGGGTTAGTGGCACTGACATAAAATATAGCCTATGTTGGAGCAGGGGTTGTCACCATCAATTTGTCACTATCACTTTTGAAATCGGTTCGGTAGTTCCAGAGATTACCCCCTACAAACAAACAAACAAACAAACAAACAAACAAACAATCTTTACTCCTTTATAATATTACTAGCGGCCCGTCCCGGCTTTGCACGGGTAGACAATGTAATTTTTTATTACATTCGTTTTCCTGAATTTCGCGCTCCAACCTAAAACTGCTGCTGAGATATGGCGAAATGACCCGAAACTTTTGAATACCCCTTTAGCCACCTTCTGGGGGGGAGTCTCCAAAATCGCCGAAATACGTGTTTAACCAATTTTTTAGTAGATTTGTTTTAATCAATTTAGCCCTCCTACATAAAGGCTGAGATATGGCGAAATGACCTAAAAAATTCGACCCCCCCCCCATTTAACCACCTTCTGGGGGGAATTTCCAAAACTGCTGAAATGTGTGTTTTATTCATTTTTTAGTAGATTTGTTTTCCTGATTTTTGAGCTCCTATCTAAAACTGCTGCAGAAAGATGACGAAATTATCTAAAACATTCGACCCCCCCCCCCTTTTAGCCCCCTTTGGCAGGAAATTTCTAAATTCGCTGAAATAGTTTTTAACCAATTTTTTAGTAGATTTGTTTTCCTTAATTTCGTGCTCCTACATAAAACTGCTGCTGAGATATGGCGAAATGACCTAAAACATTTGACCACCCCCTTTAACCACCTTCAGTGGGGGGATTTCTAAAATCGTTGAAATACGTGTTTAATCATTTTTTTAGTAGATTTAATTTCCTGATTTTCGATCTCCTACCTATAACTGCTGCTGAGATATGGCGAAATGACGTAAAACATTCGACCACCACCCTTTAACCCACTCCGGGAGGGGAAATTCTGAAATCCCCGAAATACATGTTTAATCATGTTTTAGTAGATTTGTTTTCCTGATTTTTGTGCTCTTAACTAAAATTGCTGCTGAGATACGGCAAAAGGACCTAAAACATGCGACCCCCCTTTAACACTCCTCCGGGAGGGGAATTTCTAAAACTGCTGAAATACATGTTTAATCATTTTTTAGTAGATCAGTTTTCCTGATTTTCGCGCTCCTACCTATAACTTCTGCTGAAATATGACGAAAGGACTTAAAACATTCGACCACCCTTCTTTAACCCCTCGGGTGGCGAATTTCTAAAATCGTCGAAATAAATGTTTAATCATTTTTTTAGTAGATTTGCTTTCTGGAATTTCAAGCTCCTACCTATAACTGCTGCTGAGATATGGCGAAATGACCTAAAACATTCGACCACCCCCCTTTAACCCCCTTCTGGGGGGAATTTCTAAAATCGCTGAAATAGGTGTTTAATCATTTTTTTAGTAGATTTGTTTTCTGGAATTTCAAGCTCCTACCTATAACTGCTGCTGAGATATGGCGAAATGACCTAAAACATTCAACCACCCCCCTTTGACGCCCTTCTGGGGGGAATTTCTAAAATCGCTGAAATAGGTGTTTAATCATTTTTTTTAGTAGATTTCTTTTCTGTAATTTCAAGCTCCTACCTATAAATGTTGCTGAGGTATGACAAAATGGCCTAAAATATTCGAACCCCCCTTTAACCCCCTTCTGGGGGGAATTTCTAAAATCGCTGAAATAGGTGTTTAATCATTTTTTTAGTAGATTTGTTTTCTGGAATTTCAAGCTCCTACCTATAACTTCTGCTGAGATATGGCAAAATGGCCTTAAACATTCGAAACCCCCTGTAACTCCCTTCGGGGGGGAATTTTCAAAAATCCCTTCTTATTGCTTGCCTAGGCCATAACAGCAATCTACAGTCCAAATTGTGTGACCCTGACTTTAGTAGTTTCGGCTGGGCGTTGATGAGTCAGTCAGTCAGTCAGTCACCGTTTCCTCTTTATATAATAGTATAGATATAGTATAGATTCACTAAATTTACCAAACATTTTAGATTTAATTTTTTAATACAAAATTTTCTACGACAAAAATCAGGCTCAATTTAGGTTCAACCTAAAAGTGTACAGGAAAATTAATTATACGCAAAATTTCAATGTGCTATGATAATTAGTTTTTAAATGAGGGGGCGCGCAATGGCAAAAAATACAATTTTATGAAAAAGGGCTTCAAAGGTAACTTTATAGCATGGCGGGAAATGGCTTTTTACAAGATATTTTTAGCTATAACTTCTGTTCTAATTGGAATTTTTGTAAAATTCTTTTTGCAGTGTATTAGTAACATTTCAAGATATCCATGCTATTTTTTTTTTCGAAAAATCGATTTTTTTTAAACCTTTAACGTGGTCCTCCCCCCCCCCCCCCCCCTAACTTGCATTTTTTACTGGCGATGAAACCGATTTTACCATTTGGCAGCTACCTGATGATGAGAAAGCGGGAATAAAATTGTTTCAGGTCTATGGAACTAATACACAAAGAAAGCTTTTCTGCAAGATGCCGGCTACGAACATGTCACAGTAAATCCCAAATATAGTTTTGTTGACCCTAACATGGGATGTCGTACCCAATCTGTTGAGAGATTATGACGTAATAAAAGACAGAGCGCCACTGTTCGTCTTCAAAAAATGATATGTTTACTGCAATGCTAAGAGACATTAACAATTTCATGCCTGCAGTTTAAATTATTTTATTTTATTATTTTACTGTATGATATTTATTTGATCTTTTATTTTAAGCATTTATTATATAAAATAGTTCGTGAAAGTCTAATTTTCAAATGTTATAATTTTAAATGATCACTTTCGTTTCAACAATTTTCGGAACAGATGTGTTACACTCACGCACCGACATTTGGCGACTTTTCGAATGGCGATATTTACAAGCCGACTCCAAACCTATAACTTAATACAATAGCCAGGTTACCATTAAAGGAAAAAATCTCCAAAATTTGGCGACTTTTTTCCTTTTTATAACCGATTTTTTAAAAAAAAACAAAACGGTGCGTGAGTGTAAGACATCATAGCCCAATTTTCAAATATTACCTTTGGCGACAACCATTACGCTTGGAGACAATGGCGTTGGTTTAACGGAAAGATTTTTCTTTTTTTCTTTTCCTTCTTAGAAAATGATACTGCGCTTTTTGAGAAAAACCACATACAAAAGGCCTCTATATAAAAAAAATCCCTGACGGCTCGGCCTACAGGCACAGGTAGATTTCGAAGACGCAGACCGTGGGGCGCCTGTTTGTCGGGAATTGCGGAAGAAATGACCTTTTTGCGATGATGCTGCAGTTGGAACCGCCTACTTCGAAACCAAACTTGTTTGCAGGCGGGATTTTTTTTTTTTTTTTTTTTTGCTATAAGAGTTGGTCCTATAAAAAACATGCCAATATAAAAGTTTTAGATAATATTAAGAGGATTTATAATAAATTTAAGCGGATTTGAAATCTTTGGAATTGACGAAGTTATGAATTTTTTTCTTCAAAAACCTCCCTCCCCCCCCCCCTTAAGGCAATTTTTAATTATATCAAAAATCTGTCATACATAAATTTTCGGCCCTTCTCCTAGAAGTAATAATAACTTCAAACGGATTCGATACGTATCATAATTAAGAAATTATGGGGGATTTTCTGTTTTCACAAAAAGTCCCCCCCATTCCTCCCCCCTTGGTTCGATTTTGCCCATTAACGAACTTGACAGAGATTTTATGTATCAGTTTCGAAAAGAAGCGGGAGTTGGAACCGCCTACTTCGAAAAATAACTTGTTTGCAGGCGGAGCCGGCAGGGTTTTTTTTTTTTTTTTTTTGCTATAACGGTTGGTCCTATAAAAAACTTGTCAATATAAAAGTTTTAGATAATATTAAGAGGATTTATAATAAATTTAAGCGGATTTGAAATCTTGGGAATTGACGAAGTTCTGATTTTTTTTTTCTTCTAAAACCCCCCTTCCCTCCCCCCCTTAAGGCAATTTTTAATTATATCAAAAATCTGTCATACATAAGTTTTTGCCCCTGTTCCTAGAAGTAATAATAACTTTAAACTGATTCGATACGTATCATAATTAAGAAATTAAGTTTTTTTTCTGTTTTCACAAAAAGCCCCCCCCCCCCCCCTAATAATCTGCCTAGTCTCTTTCCAGGTTTTCATTATCAAAACAACTCTTTCCCTTCAAGGAATCTGTAGCTCAGATGGGGATCATTTGTTGATGTTTATTATTAGTTTTTAGGATTTCGTTCATCTCACGAAACCCTATTACTCCCGCTTCGTTGTCTGTCCGTCACTGAGCCGGTTCTCGGAAACTATATAACTTACAGGCATGAAAATTTGTGTACTTATAGCTGAATACCTACTATGAAGCTCAAAATATTAAAATTCGAAAAAATCGTATTATTTTAATATAGAGAGATAAAAAACAAAAAATCTAACAGCCTTTTCCCATTAAATTTAAACATTTTTCGTTATAGCAGTTGCCAACCATTAAAAATCCACAATAAAATTCTTTCTACAATAATTAATTTTCTATTAAAAGATTTCCACGTGAAAAATGAAAATGAAATAAAAAGTTTCACCCATTGAAAAAAAAAGATTAATAGGACGTCCTATGGGTAATAAAACGGTAATTTTCAAACATTTCTCAATAATACAAGGAGTATGAGTATGTGTAGGCACAGAAAGCAGGTTAATAGGACGTCATTGGAGAATTAAAAATAAAATTAATCTGACGTCTAACATTTTGAAGGTCTCTATACAACATGTTTAACTTTGAAATTGTTTTTTTAATATCGCATTTAGTCCACATGAAAGATATTATTATGACATAGTATAATAGCGGTCTTCGTCTGCTATCGGACCGGTTCAGATTTCCGAAAAAACGAGAAAAGTAGACCGGTAAATTTTTACTTTATAAAAAAATATGACCTTTTTTTTTTCTTTTTGGAAAATGAAATTTATTTGGATTTATTAAAGAAAGGATACAGTGTTTTGAAAATAATATTACACGAAACCCTTTGTGTGATCTTCGATCACACTTACCCACTTTTTTAACCCTAATCCTCTAATCCATAGCTTTATAATTATTTTCACTTTTCTTATAATTTGTTTAAATTTTTGCATCTAATTTTAATTTTCAAATTAACTTATTACTTACCCATCATACGTAGTATAGGGTAAATCTTGTAATCGTTTTAAAAATCGAAAAAAAAAAAAAAAAAAAAAAAAAAAAATTGACGGATTTACACGTTTCAGACACTGAAGATTCCGAAAAACATATTTTTAGAAAAAAAAAAAATTTGCCGTCCGTCTGTCTGTCTGTAAACGCTTATCTCCCAAACAAATCGAGATGGAGACTAGAAATTCGGTGTGTACTTAATGGGAAGAAGCTTATTGAATTTCAGTCACCTCGATGATGCGGAACTATTTTTTTCGTACTCTCTAAATAGTCGTTCTGATAAAAGTTATATAAAATTTTTCGAAATTGTTTATTTTAAGGAGATAATATGAAAGACAATAAAAAAACATAAATTTTGCATCAAGCATGAAGTCGATCGGATCATGAGTGGCCGAGATATTGGTAATCCTATTTCCCACACGCTTCGATTTTTCCTGACACTGCATTTCATTCCAATTTCAATTCAAAGATCTATTTTAATTGGAAATGAGACGCTTCATCCGACGCAGTAAACCATTACTTAATACGCTTATCAATTTTGGAGTAATAGAGCATTTAAAGTTTAAGACGTCATCAAGCCACGATTTTATTCGAATTGCAATGCATTTTCTAAATAGTCTACACATGTTTTATTTTCATATTTTATATTATGCATATCTATGATGGGTAAGTACACGGCCAAACTCGATCTTTCTCTCTCTCCTCATACGGCCTTCACAATCACCCCTTAGTTTCGGAATCGTTAAAGGGCTACTTTCGCCGGTAGGTGGCGCGCTATACTTACCATAAATAATGCTTACTAAAGGTTACTTCTATACATAAAAATACAAAAATCTTTGCAATATATTCATTATAAAAGGTATGTATAACATATGTATCTTTTGTTTCGGCGTTTTCTTTACTACAAACAGGAAAAACTAAAAGATTTAGAGATAAAATAAATAAATACAATGCTTTTAGAAATTAAAAATAGTTTAAATAACTCGCTACTATAAAGTGCAAAACAAACATTATAAGTAAATTTTATATATTTATATACATTTAAATTCTTGATTACTTGAAACATTGATAATTCTAAGCGTAAAATACACAGTAAAAAATTAAAAAAATAATTACTAGTTTCATAATAGTAGTAAGAAAATTAAGCAAGTTCGCCAATATCCGGCAATGAACTCATATCGTTTTTTTTTCTCAAAACATGGATTACTTTTACACTATTCTTAATTATTTAAAATATGTATATATATGTATATTAAAAACAATTTTCAATAAATTTAATCATTATAGGTACTGATCTGAAATATATAAGCATTATATATAACATATCTATCTTTTGCTTCGGCGTTTGCTTTACTACAAACAGGAAAAACTAAAAGATTTAAAGATAAAATAAATAAATGCAATGCTTTAAGCAATTAAAAATAGTTTAAATAACACCCTACTATAAAATGTAAAACAAACATTATAAATAATTTTTTATATTTATATACATTTCAATTCTGGATTACTTGAAACATTGATAATTCTGAGCGTAAAATACACTGTAAAAATTTTTAAAAAGATTTACTAGTTTCACAATATTACGAAAATCAAGCAACTTCGCCAATATCCGGCAATGAACTCTTACCGAAATTTTTTTTTCTCAAAACATGGATTATTTTTACACAATTCTTAATTATTTAAAATATAGGTATATATGTGTACATTCAAAACAATTTTTAATAAATTTAACCATTATAGGTGCTGATCAGAAATATATAAGCATATAGAAATATGATAGAATTACATATCAAATTAAATATTATATTCTAATTCTGGAAAGTCATGATATAAAAGTATGTATATGATAAAAATAAAAATATACTCTCATGTTTCATAATATCAACAGAATAAGACAACCTATTTCGCCAATATCCGGCAATCACCTCATATCGCTTTTTTTTTTCTCAAAATACGGATTATTTAACAAATTCATAATAATTTTTAATTTAATATATAAAATTTAATATAATAGTTTCGACGATTCCGTTTGAATTTAGGATTGGTATAATCCTAAAATTCTAGTAAAATTCAGTCTAAAATTGTGGAAATTAGACTGATGAATTGTAGTTTAGGATAAGACAACCCACCTCTATCCTGATTGGCAATTAACTGAAGTATGGTTGCATCACATTGGTCTGTTTCTATGCTTGATAAGCAGGATTCTCATTCAAAATTTCCTTGAATTACTCTTACAAGATTACTTATCCGCTAACAATGACAATACTTGCAAACTTCAGCTTAACTCTTGGTGGTGCTAGCAGTTAAAAAGAAATTAATTAAGTGGTTTATAATTTCGATCATTAAAATTCAGTTTAAATCTACAAATAAATTGAGAGCCGCAGCAATTTTATAAGGCACATATTTCGAAAATTTTGCTCTGTACTTCTACTGATTGCTGGTGTATCGGTAATAAAAGCGCCTATTCATGAAAGGTATTTTTTTTCTCTGAATTTGAAGCACAATGTGGAACACAGCAATGAACCATTTTCAACAAAAGAAAAATAAGAACACGCAATTTCATTTACGTTATATCTAAGAAAATACAAGAGTGAAAGGCGAGAATAAGGAAATTCTCCATTAGCCATGGTAAGTAATAGCGCCCCCTACTTTCTCCGGAGAGAAAATGTTATTCCTTTTGAACAAAGGGAAAATGACTTTTTGTTACGGCCGTATAAGAGGAAGGAGAACGATCGAGTTAGGCCGTGGTAAGTATTACGGTGGCCCCCAACGACTCGTTTTTTCTATGATCTTGCTTACTCACCATGAGCTGGAAATTCTTAATTATGTTTTTCTGCCCTTTACTCTGCCAAAGTGAGCTTCGGCAGGGCAACATCTTGTATTTTAGCATCTTAGCGTTACTTCTCATCTTATTTTGGTCACCCTCGGTCACGTGTTTGGCGAAATTGACTTATTGTGTATGTTGCCACAGTATGTAAATAATCTAATTTTCTCTTAACTCCGTCGTCCACTATCGCGATTTTGGTGACACTGATATTTAGATCAGACGATCTGGTCTAGTCTGTTATTTTTCCCCCCTCATATTTTCTACCCCGTCCCTTGTCGCGTTTACCGGCAGTTTCAGCTCCGGCGGAATATTGTATTTTGTTAAAACTTTAATGACTGGGAAGGGCATCTATGCTCGACATATTTGGTTTCCTCGTCTGAGCAGTTTCTCTTAGTCTGTCAAACCTATTTATTCTCCGTACTCACTGAACAAAAGATTCCTGATTACACACACGGGAACAGCTGTCATCGCAACAGTGTTATTCCAATATATTTTAAATTACGTGGTTTTCGATGTTTTTTATGAATTTTTAAGTTGTGTCCTGTGCAAAATGACAAAACAGAATTTATATATATATATATATATATATTCTCCAATATAACTAAAATGCAATCTCAAAAGAAAAAAAATCTGCGATTTAGTTGAATATTTTTATCCATTAATGAGTGGGTTTTTAAGGTTTTAATCAATATATTGCGTTCATGAAGACATTTTCAGAATTTTATGATTTTCAGTGTCACAGTAGGTATTTAGCTGTAAGTACACAAAATTTCAAGTCTCTAACGTATACAGTTTCTGAGAACCGGCTCTATGACAAGCAGACAGAGACGCAAGACGAACAGGGTTTCGTGAGGTGAACGGAACCCTAAAAAAAAGTTATATTTCTCTTATAGCTTCTAAACATTTTTCATGTCTATGGGAATGAAAATTATTTATTTATTTATTTTTCCATTCGAAGTTCCCAATCAGGGTCATCTACAGGCTCATAAAAATGAGTTCCCTTCAAAAACAGCATATCTATTTGTCCATAAGCATTCTTTTCTATCCAGTCTTATGAGGATGAATAAAAAAAGGAGTGCCACCGTATTACATTTTATCCGAGTCGAGATGTGTCATCTAGCTCCTGGCTGTATGTTTCCCATCGAGGTCAATAAATATCGTTTGATGGTCAACCTTGGAGAGACGGAGAGTGTGCTTAAGCGGCGGGGTGGCCTCTAGCTACTTACTACTGGCTATCGATTTCCGGACATCAGACTGATCCTAGAACGAGGGTGTGGTCTTTCTTTTTTTATTCATTTCATATATATACAGTTCTTTGCGGTGTTACATTGTTCACGTTGAGTCTTTCGGAAAGATGGAGCTCGCGTGCAGAGAATGAATCATCGAATAGTTTCGTGTTTGGAAAGTTGGGTCCTTAGATATTTTTTTTACTCCCCGTCATTATTTCGGACGGAGAGTTTTGAGATATTCCGGACACTATAAGTGCTTTCTGTCCCTATCTACATATTTCTGAACAGGAAAAAACTGGAAGATGAGAGAATTTCCTTCTTCTTTTCGTTCTAATATCCATTCGGAAAAGATGAAAAATATATGAGTAAAATTCAAAAAGTTGTTGTTTGTGCAGGTGATACTAAATATAAACTGTCGGGGTGTCGGTTAATTTTTTTCCGCTTTATTTCTATTATTATATTTAATTTTATTCCTATTTAAAAACTTTGGTTTGTTTTAATATTGAATGATTTTTTTATCGTTTTTTTTGCAAAGATCTAAACTAAGAAACATTCAAACATTAAGATGATTTCATGCTGATACAATTTAGGGGTCGACACACTGTTTTGCTCTCTACTATTATATGTAACTCAAATGAGCTTTTTTTTTTTTTGTAGCTAGCTCTAAAAAGTAATGCCATTTTCATACAGAATAACATTATTTTAAATGATTTAATTACTTTTAAATATTTTTGCGTAAAACACGGTAAGTAGTTAATTTCTATTTTATCCATAAAAACTGCAAAATAAATTTAAGATAAAACATTCAAGAAACAAATTAAAAGAATATAAATTTTATAGCTCATAAAAATAAAACATAAAGCATTCCCTGTACAATGTCAGTTTTGATACTACTTTGAATATTTGAACTGAAATAACTTCTCAGACACTCAGTAGAGGTCACTACGAACTCGTGCAATAAGCGAGGAGATAAAAGGATACAGGTGAACGTCACTTCCATCCTTTATCAAAATGTCTTCCAAATATGTCCTATTCAAATCTAGATCGTATTTGACACCATTAACAGTGAGTTTAGAACGCGATTTATCGCCTATCAATAGCTGAATCGTTATCCTATCCTGGTGCATTGCATTGGCCACCTTATTCACCAGATCCATGTGATTTCTATATTTGGGGTCGTATGAAAGATTTGGTTTACAAGAAGAAGCCGAAAGGCCTTATCCTTATCAGCCACAAAAATGACATAACTGATTCATTTTGAAGCAAAAAACTTGAATCTGTAACATTATCTTTTTCTATCATCTATAAATTCCTTTTCCACGTTTTCTGCAATAAAATAAACGTTTGTGGTACTACCGGCAACGACTCAAAAGTTATTTCAATTCAAATGTATAGGTTAATTAAAACTCACGTTGTATTTATGAACAAGATAATTATAAAATAAACAAACTATAGGTTAACAAAATTATACATAATTTTGATCGATAGCATAGACAAAGAATATTTCCACTATTTTATAGGTCAATAATTTATAATAAATATAAAGATGGGGGAAAAATGACATGTTTAGAAGATAGCTCAGAAATTTTGCATACATTAACTTAAACAAAATTGTTCAAATTTCCGTCAATAGATGGCGATGTGTTGACTCAAATTTTCAGAATGCTCAAATTAACGTGTAAAACGGCCTACTTCCCAATCTTCCCCGTTTTAACGGTAGACTCTCCTTCAAATAAACATATTTGAACCAGAAATGTTATTCGAGGAATTAAATAAAGTAGATTTCAAATAATTACCTTATAGAAAAAAGCCACATTTAATTAAATATTTTTTCTGGTTCACAGTACATATAGAAAGGTTAGCAAGTATATGAAATTGTTTCAGAGCTCTCTCTGTAGTTACGTTTTATTTCATTTAGCTTTGACAATGCGATAAAAAGGTTTGTATATTGAAATTTTAATATTAACTTGAGAATTTTGAAACAGATTTGTAAATGACTGCAAGCAAAATTTACGAGTTAACTGATGAAAACGTGTCTTACTTAATCTTTATATTTATTATAATAGATGTTTTATTTAATTAGTAGTATTTAATGCAACACCTATATTAACATATATAGAAGTTTATAGTTCCCATCTTAACCCGCTAGGGGCGCTAGTATTGCATTCTTTCGGGTTTTAATTCCGGCGCCCTATCTGTATCATAATCTGTGGTTTACCGTTAGATAAAACATTCATCTAAATACAATAAGTACATACAAAATATATCCACATAAATATATAATACATACGCCATTTGAAAGAAAGAAAAATACTTTATTTATTCGATAATTATGCAACATTTCTCGAGTCTTTCATTCGCATTTTATTCTTAAAACAAACACCCTTTTTAAATATACATTTGAAAAGAGGCTTTTATAAGCAGACGATCTTTAAGCGAAATATTACACTCGGATATTTATCCGCGATTTTAAAATAGGAATCCGAAGCGTTAATCTACTTACATCTTTATTTGTTTTACACAAATACATCTTTAATGATCCTCCTTTTAGCATTGTTTAATCTAAATTCGGGATCCTAAATCGAGAATGGGCGTAAAAATACAGAGAGAGAGAATAAATACTCCCATTTTAAAAAATTTCGTACATAACTCCTTTTTTTTAAAAAAAATGTATTTTAAACATATTCTTTCTCCGGTATTTCTCAGTTTTGCGACGAAGGTTTCTTTTCCTTTTTCTTTCGTTTTTTTTCTTTTTTTTCACGGCCTTCGTTTTTGCGATTTAGATTACCTACTTTTAATGCTCTTTCGAGTCTCGTATGTGTATGTAGCAGTATGTGTATCGATTTGTTTCAGAGGTTTTTTTTTTTTTTTTTAATCCCGGTTTGTGTTTCTATATTTGGAAACTACGAGAGTTTTGATATTTACTTTTTTTTCTCTCTTTCGTTTTTTTGCCCGAGATCGTGATTATTTTTCAATGCTGTTTATATGCGGCTGCTATTATAGGCTGATGAAATTTTTTGGAGGGTCTGCATTTTAACCAGTTAACGGATGCTTTTATTTTTATTATAAAAATATAGTTTAAACTATCATTTTCGGACTACATGTTTCACCTGGATTATGAAATGAAAAATATACGAATTGAAACTTATGTTTATTTTACTTTAAAAATATGCTAAAAATACATAAAAAGCTTCTTAAAACATAAAAACAGTCAAAGATCTTACAACTCAAGCACTTTCAACTGTTACTAAACAGTCATCATCAGGGCTAACTTCAGAGGCGTTAACCCTCTGACTGCTTATTCCGCGATTTCCACGGGCAAGACATTTGTAGAAAAATTTATGTAATTTACAATTTTTGAAGCAATTTTGTATTAAAAGTTCCACAGTCAAAGAAGGAAAATGAAAACGACAAATTTATTACATTTTTCATATACAGGATGATTTGAAATTGTAATGGTATAGGAGATAAAGATCGATTATATATTGGTCGAAAGGATTTTGAAAAAAAAAATTGAGCAGTCAGAGGGTTAATGTTCATGAGTGTCCGTTGGTTAAATAGCCGGAGACGAGTCTATTTCAAAGAAGGGGAGGAGAGGGGAAGGACATAGCCCTTTCTTCACATTACTAAGCATCAATAATCAGAAAACCTTTAGAGATTTTAACTCAAGGAAGGAACACTTGCAATGATATGCTGTCCTACAATACATCCAGGATCTGGTATAGCGCAATAAATATCTCTGGCGATTTTGGAACATAGTTAAGTATCGTATTTCCTCCCTCCCTTGGTAACAGTTGAAAGCGCTTGGGTTTTAACATCTTGTAACATCTTTTGACGCTTTGGCGGTATATGGCATACATATGAGTGCTTGGAGTGTATATATGCGTTCATAGGATGCATATATAAGTTTAGCGATGATCTTGACGAAATCAAAGCTACAACCTTGGCATAATTGCAATTGTAGCGGTCGCTACAACACGATGGTACCCTTTCTTATATACGTAGTCATAATGCAAATCACAGAACTGGTTAGTTGTGAGAGAAATTTGGAAAGGATTAAGTTTGCGTGCACATTGGGTCACTTGGTACCATAGACCTTACAATAAACTAGACCCCACATTGGCAACCTTTTCGTTGACCGACATCAGAGGTGGAGGTGGTAGATTTATTCCGCCAAACTGGTTTTTCTCCCGCCAAAATCTACTTGAATTATTTCCGCCATTTTCCCGCCGAAACTTTATATTGCGTCTGTGCCTGTCTGTGCTCTTGTTGTTTCGCTAGAGATTGACTAATATTTTAAATTCCAAACAGTTCTTTTAAGAACTTATTAAATCAAAATGCCACAAAATTGTTCCATTTTCAGCTGCAAAGAAACGGCCGCATCAGGACTTTTCTGAAATATCTTCTGTTTTTATTGAAAGCATCTTTTGATTACAAACTTTCTAAATAAGAACACCTGCCAATTTCATACATTTCCGATCACAAATTAATGAAACTATTTCCTGACGGCTCGGCCTACAGGCACAGGTAGATTTTGAAAATACAGATAGTGGGCACCTGTTTATTGGGAATTGCAGAAGAAATGACCTTTTTGCCATGATGCGGCAGTTTAGACCACCCACTTCAAAATCTACCTGTGTCTGTAGACAGGAATTTTTTTTTCTTTCGGGCTATAAGAGTTGGTCTTATAAAAAAACTTGTCAAAGTAAAAGTTGTAGATACTAATAAGAGGATTTATAATACATTTAAGCAGATTTGATATCTTGTGAATTGACGAAGTTTTGAATTCTTTTCTTCTTAAACCCTATCCCCCCCCCCCCCCTTGAGGTCATTTTTTAATGATATCAAAAATTATCGGCCCTTTTTCTAGAAGTATTAATAACTTTAAACCGATTCGATACGTATCATAATTAAGAAGTTATGGGGATTTTTTCTGTTTTCACCCCCCCCCCCCTTTGGTTCGATTTTGCCCATTATCGAACTTGACCAAGATTTTATGCCCCTTAATTTTGTGTATCAGTTTGGAAGAGATTTGTGCAGAATTATTGAAGTTATCGTGTCCATAAAAAAGTGATCTAGATAGATAGATAAAAGTTTTGAATTGGGGGTGGTTTTGGTTTCTGGAAGTGATGATCGGCGTAGATCTGTAAAAACTTTTCAGAAATTCCAACATAGGGGAGAATGTAATAGGTAGTATTTCTTACGAAATCTACCTAAAATCATAAAGTAGCCATTTTGTATTTGAGAAGGTTTTATAGCATATAATTGTGACAGCAAGTATTGTTTAGAAGTCAACATCTTCAGTAGTTTCCTGTGGTTATTATTTTCAATAATTGTAAAGAAAAAAAAAACACTTGAGAGTTAAACTTAATTTTTTATAGCATTCAAAAGTTGCAAATTATTTCTTCTCAGAAACTTATGCAAAATAATAGTTATTTTAACAGAGAAACAATCACACAAGTTCTAACTTAGTAGATATGAAATGAAATATCCTGGAATTTTTATTTTTCATACAAAAAAATAAATAAATAAATAAATACTGTGCATTTGTATTTTTTTTTTCTATACATGCGTATATGTTATCTATCGATGTTTTCCTTTTGATTAAAAATATTGTAATACATTTATACTTTCAATTAAATATATATATATATATATGTATATATGAAAGATTGCAAAAAATATGCCTTTAAATTGGAACATCAAAAACAAAACAAAAATTCTGGATTGCAGCAAAAATATGTTCTATAGAATGTACTGTTAAATAAAGACAGTATGTGATTTCAAGTTTTCAAAACCTATAAAATACATTATCAAATCAAATAATATTTTATAACATGTCACTGCTAGCTTTCCACATTTTCTTCACTTTTGTAAGAAAAAAAAAATACTGTAAATACTGTTCAATTTTCTGTTATTTTAATAATGCCTGCAAAATTTAATGCATTTTTAGAATTAAAAAAAAAAAATCTGACATTAATTTGTTACATTTCGTGAAATGATTGTGTCAAATTGAAGCTTTCCAAGCAGAAATCTCGAAATAATTTGTGTTATCGTATTTAATATCTTATATCACTAATAAAAAAATATAATTTAAGTAACATTTATTACAAGGACAAAGCCATTTTATAACATTAAAATAAAATACAGCAGCAAAAACAGAAAAAGAAAATCCATCCAGAAGATTAAACAATCCTTTTTTTCACCATGGGTGGGACTCTCATAACTTATTTCTATCCTTCCTCTTTGAGATTAAATCCTAGAAGGAGCAACAGTTTCGTTTCGCTTTGGTTTGTTTACGTTTATTTTTATTGGGAGAATGAAATCGAAGTTGCCAAGAAAGCGATCACCGCCAAAACAGACAGTTTTTAAAGCGCCAATCCGAGCAGATCCTGAAACCGGATTTTCAACAATATAACAAAGAGATGTGGCCTCTAGTAGATTATTCCTCTGAGCTTGGTACGAAATTCATGGCTATAAGAGACGGCGGTTTGCTTCTCCCTTATTATGCTATCAGCGACCGATTGCAGTAGCAGCAGAACTATTGAAGGCAATAGCCGGCAGATTCGCCGAAAGAACGGTCGAAACCCGTTCGCTGCGTTGTGACATTTGAAGCCGCCTGACACTATCAAAGGGTACATCTGTAGTATCCACCCAACCTATTGCGGCATCAGGCGCAGCCTGAAGCCGTAAGCCAAGTCCAACGACCAGCCACTGGTCGACATAGGACTGCACCGTCTGGCTTGGTGTTATCGCCTTTAGCAACTGGACCAACGAATGGCATCCGGCATTGCTCGACTACCGCTTTTGTTTATGCGGATGAATGATGACCATGGATGGTTGTGGCAGCTTCCAAGGCGACGCTATTTGGCAGCCCCTATCGTCGAACGTCGTACAGTCCCACACTATAAGGGGGAGCTGATCCCTCTTATTGCCCAAAATAACCGCCCTATGGTAACCCAGCTCAGCATTACTTTACCGCCAGAGCAGGTGTTTGTCCTCACTCTCACTCGCCGTCCACCACTCCGGTAAGCTGACCGGTTTTAGCTCGGGTTATTAAATGGCGGGTATTATTCAGCCTGTAGCTCTACCCTACACCTGGGATAACTTTTTGGAGAGGCATCCAGTTTGGACAGCCCTTGTGCACATTGCCGGTGATTTGACACCACAGTGGTACGTTAACCAAGTTGTTTTGGCTGTAGTTCGACTACTGATGTATGTAGGCTTGTTCCAGCAGGACAATACCCGGCCCACGTCACACGGCAAACTCTCAACAGCGTGGATGGAATTGATGGCCGGCAGCCTCTCCTGATCCCACGGCACACATCAGATGCGAGTTTCGGCGATTACGAGTTATTCCGAGCTGCGGTGCACGCGACTTGGCAATGAGTAGCTCCGATGCTAATGGCATCATCGACAGTATGCTTCGCAGTTTAGCGACCTGTACAGGGACTCATGGGGGGGGGGGGCATATTAATTATTACTGTATAAACAGGTTTCTTTTGCTTATCGTTCTTTGCCTTTTTAATCATTTGTATAGATCCCTCACATCTAACTGACCAGTATTTCCCATCCCACGTATATTTCTTCAAGGTGTTGTAATTTGAATTTTGATGAGTGTAGAAGAATGTAAAAATGTATATGTTGGTCGAGTTAAGAATTCGAATATCCAACAAGGGAGTGCTGTTGTGCCGTGCTTTCATTTTCTTCACTGGTGATTTTAACTCCGTGATAAAGTCAAATACATGCACTTTACTTCGTATACTCATTGGATGATGTGACCAAGCTATTTGTATTGAAAAATTAGAATGATATAGATAGATATAGAAGAACGTTTTGTGCTGGTCACGTTCCTTTTTTTTTTTTTTTTTTTTTTTTTTTTATCCCACATCTGAAAGAATACGTATGCAAATACAGATGTTATTTTGGAATGAATGAATATTTGAAATATTTTTGAAATAGAAATTGAATTTCAGTCACAAAACGGAAAATACAGAAAATAATAAAAATGGCCTCTCTTTTTTTGCCAATTGTTAAATTGTATACAGTGCACAACTTAAATATTCGTACGAAATTAAAAAACAATTTAATATATTTTTTAAAAATTTGTAGAAACATTTACAATGATTCACATCACTGAAAGAATATAACACATAATAACACTGATATTTCATTTCACACCTATTTTAGTAATGAGTAATAAATTGTGATTCATTTTAAATGTTTTCATGCTTTTAATTTATTATGTTTCCAGTTGGGGAAATAAATCATATTGAACTAGTGAATATTGAACGACATAAATCCTAAAAATCATGCATTTGAAAAAGGATTAAATTATAAGAGCCTGAACTGCAAAGAAGAAAAGTTTATTCTTTACCAAAAACTAACACATTAACTTCTATCGTATGAGAAAGAAAAACAGAGAAAATTACCTTGAACTTTTTTTTAAGGCAGCAAAGTGATAAAAACAATCTTTGTTGTATATATAGATATATATGTATAAATAAAAGAGCTCACTAAAAATCTGAAAGAAAAGAAAAACAACAGTTTATTACAACACTGCGGTTAAATATTAAAAATAAAACATTAAATACAAACACAACACACCATAAAAATTAATGTTACAGAAAAATCTAAATGTTTCGGGAATGCATTGGGCATAATCTGCAGAGTAAATAAACCTGTTTTTAAACTATTTTATTTTACTGATTAAGGAAGGTCCTCAACTGCCAGATCGGGATTTTGTCGAGAGGGGTGTCGTTTGAAAGCTTTTACCATGGGGATCAAGGAAATATATACAACTACCCGTCCGAATGCAACTGGTGAAAAGTTATAGGCCGATATATTTCAGTCATTTACTGATTTCTCCGGATCGCTAGCTATGCAGGAAAGACACTCTGTGTGGTAGAAAAGACAGCTTATAAGTACAGTTATGTAACCTGTTGTTGCGAGTGTGAAGTGGGTGAAGGTCATGTTCCTTCTAGTAAAAAACAGAAGATTGTGACCACATTTTTACAATCATATATAACTAGTAAATCTGCAGAACAGGAGCCTCAACGTCAGCTCTGAAAGTCATTGTTTTTTAATCTCATTTTTCATATTATTTAACACCTTACAATCCGCTCTTTTTTTTTTTTTTTTTTTTTTTTTTTGTATTATATACATATTTATAGGAATATAAAATATTTCGGAGGTTTCAAAAATTAGAAGCGTTAAATGAAACACGATTTATGCAATGATATTATGAAATTCTTATAAACGTTTTATTCTTGTAATTTTTTTAATTAAAAAAAAATCTTCCCCTAAACCCCCAGTAATTTTATTAAATTTATATTCATGATTCTTATTGATTGTGCGAATGATTCTAGTATATCTTGGATTTGGTTCTACGCAGTGGTTTCATATTATTCTAATACCCAAATAGAAATATTTACTTACCTGCCAACCACGAAACACATGCATCTGATGAATAAGTTGACTAATATCTCATGTACAAAAGCAACGTGTATGGAAATATAAACTGAATCTACCATATTTCACTTATATATTTTTTAGAAATCTAGTGTTATTACAATTTTCGTTTCGGAAAAACAGTTTTGATGGTTATTCTATAATATTTATCTTATCTAAAAGTACATCCTGATCTAACTCGATGGCAATAGCATACTAACATCCCAAAATAAGCATATTTAGAAACTTTTAAACCTATTGGGTAATCATTCATAATCGTGCCCGCTGCCAATTCACTAAATAACAATCGTGATTTGGCACTATAAAGTATTTTTTTTTTTTTTTTTTTTTTTTTTTTTTTGTGATAGCTTCTTTGTTCTCAATTTCCAGTAATTGTAATATTTCAGGATTTGACAATATGTATGAAAGCGTGTTACTATTCTTTTTTTTTTTTTTTTTTTTTTTTTTTTCTAGTTAAAATAAGTAATAATATTCATAAGAGGTAAGTAAAAATGCTCTAGTAAAACACAAGAAAGAAAAATGATGCGTCAAGCATAGATTATGAAACACTCTCCAATACATTCAGAACAATGTAACAAAACTTGTTTGAACCCGTTTAATAAGATGAAAAATAATACCTAAGTAAACAATTTGGAAAACGCATAATATATTTGAAAACCCAATTTTAACAATGACCATCTATAGTCGGAAAAATATCCGAATCATTTTGTTTTGCCCTGTATATTATCTATATATTTCTATATATACTTAGAGTTGCAAAAGGTGGGAAAAACCGGGTTTATTCCCGGGAATAAACAGGGCTTTTTGGGTGGAAAATATTAAAAATTCCCGGGAGTTTTCAGATTTTTAGACATGGAATTATTTAATTTGTAAATAAAATGTTTTTTTTTTTTTTTTTACAAATGTAAACAAAACCAATAACATAAATACAGAAAAATGATACAGTTCACATGAAAACTAATGAAATGCATGGTTACACTGCAGAAATATCAGGTAAGAGAAATTAAAACTAGTCGGATGGGCCAATCCCAAAACTTTCTTCTATCTCACACAGGTTTCGCATACACTAAAAAAGAATTGACAGAAATTTATATCAAGGTCTAACTGAATCTAAAGTTTTATTAAATTCCGTGCATTAGTTCTTGAGATAAGACTATTGCTAAAATCGTGTCAATCCTACAAAATGCAGCATAGCAGTGCTACCTGTTGGAAGATTATCAACAACAACTTATGTTAACGCCTAACTTAATCTGAAGTTGGATGAAAATCCGTGCATTCGTTCTTGAGATAGAGTTATCGTGATAATAATGAACAAAGTAGCATAGCAGCGCCACCTTTTGGGATATTAACACCACAACGTAAGCAGCATCTATTTATGTCAATGTCTAACAGAATCTGAAGTTTGATGAAATTCCGTGCATTCGTTCTTGAGATAGAGCTATCGTAAAAATATTGAAAAAAGTGGTATAGCAGCGCCATCTGTTGGGATATTAACATCACATCGTAAGCAACATCTATTTATGTCAGGTTCTAACTGAATCTGAAGTTCGATGAAAATAAGTGCATTCGTTCTTGAGATAGAGCTATTGTGGAAATCGCGAAAAAAGCAGCCTAGCAGCGCCACCTGTCGGGCGATTTTCACCAAAAACTAATCAGCACCCATTTATATTAGGGAATAACTGAATACAAAGTTTTATTAAACTTCGTGCATTAGTTCTTGAGATAGAGCGCCCACAAAATTTTTGTCACATACAGACAGAGTCACAGACGGACATTTTCTAAAAACAGTGAAATCGTGTTCAGGACCTTCTAAAACGTATCAATCCGTCGAAAACCGGAAGTCGAAAATTTTGATGAATCCAATACTTTCTTCTTGTAAAGATAGAAGAAAGTAATAACATAAGTAAGTTCATATTTTAATCGTGGATAAATAAAGAGTGCGAGCGGCAGACGATAGATTCATCTTGACTGACATGAATATAAACATCACCCCTGTTCTCCGATACAAACAATGTAAACAAAAACGAAAACAATGCAAAAATACACTGCAACTCGGAAGAAAATTAATATAGAGTAGGGGAGATGATGAATGGGACAAGGGATGGATGGGACGTTCTCAATATTTCAGGCAATAAACATTTTTTTTTTTTAGTTGCTTCCTATCCTCATAGATTTCACTACCATAGTGTGCTTCAGAACCAAAAGCAAGAGCACATGGCTGTTTTCAGTTTCCTTCAAATTTGCATTTCCTGAAAACTCTGCTTAAAAGTAATTTTTTTACATTTGAACTTGCTTAAATATCTTATGCAATATAAACAATTAAGATATGTTGTAGTTTTTTATTTCAAGGCTCAATATTGGTAATTAAACTGAATGCATATGAACCATTTTGAAAAAATAATTTTTTAGACAAAATGGCTGACAATTGAATATGTGCATCATGGGGATGATTGGGACATTTCAAATGGGATGAATGGAACTGTATCATCCATCCCTAGAGGATGCTAAAAAATATATTTATTAACTAAATAATATTATGTAGGTTGATAAATTAATAATTTATGGTAATTATTCTTTTAAAATTTCATCCTCATTGTAGCCATTGTCTTCAGCCATTGAATGCTTCCGTTTATGGGCCTTTCAAGGCAAAGCTGAGATGAGTCCAAGATGATTCGGTAACAAATAATCCTGGAGATTATATTACAATTTATAATCTCTCAGCTATTGCCAAGGAGGCATTTTTGTCAGCTTTTAGTCCTTAACATTGAATACGGGGAGGAGAATGTTTGTGTCCCATTCATCCCAGCTGTGGGGATGATTGGGACATAGAAGAACTTCTTTTTAAATTTCATCTATATTTCTGTATAATAATAATCTTGAATAAATATTGTGCATAAGATGTAGTCAAACACTTAATGTATGACATGTGATATATAATATTGATAGTAACTTAAATAAAATATTTAAAATAACGATTTTTATGAAAATGTCCCATTTATCCCCCATCTCCCCTATGCCTGAATGGTAAATATGCCAGCTAACAGAATTTAAACAATTTTAATTTTTTAAGAAACATTCAAATCCTTACCATTTCAATTCACAGCCGCCATTCTTGTAAAGCAAATGATATGTTATAATAAATTATAACTTAGAGCGCAAAATCCTAAGTTTTGTGAATTCATAATGAAAAAACCTACTTTAAACTTTTCAGAACAGTGTCTGAAATTTCTTTAAAATAAAACATTTAAATGGAAAAATTGCTAGCTTTGTTTACTTTCAAAACTTCTTTGAAATTTCTAATATTCACCAAAATTCCCGGGCTTATTCCCCAAAACTCCTGGGTTTATATTCCCGTCCCTCTAAAACTGTAGGTTTTCTGCAACTCTATATATACTACATAGTTCAGTTAGAAAGAGCACAGCACAGTTGTAAAATCCCTCCAGCAATTTTCGTCCATAAACGGAAATTGACTCGAGATCTTTTGTTCTGATCTGTATATCATCTATAGAATTTATGCACACCATGCAATAGGCAAAAAAATGAGTTTAATTTCAAATCGCGTACCACAAGTTACAACGCAAGCAATTATTCTTCTTAGACAGTACTGTAACGGAATTCTTTTGAGTGTCCCTATGTCAATCCATCACCTTAATCTATAGTAAGCCTCTTGTAGTATTCTTCAGTAATGTATATTCATTTCATTACGTTTGAAATAGTGTAACATCATTAAAATGCACTGCAAACGATTTTCCCCCACAGACCGTAATGTAACAGAATTATTTTGAGTGCTCCTGTAAATGAGGTACGAACGCTACATACCGCCTTGTCAATACCGAACATGCCATAGTGAACCTCAATAACATATCAATTCCAATGGCAATCCGACTTTATTTACGCGAGTTAGAGCATGGTCAGACAGACAAACCGAACAACAGTTTTCAACTGTGTTGGAAAGTGTTAAAAAGTTCAAAGCGTACTGAGTTCCTTAAAGATCTTCATCATAACCGAAACACTACGATTCAATATGAATTTTAAACAATTATATTTTTTAATGTAAAACAAATTCATCGCTGTTTATTGAATCCGCCCTTTTAAATTCAGAATTGTCACTATAACCGATCACAATGCCGTTGTCATCCTGAAAGATGCTTTTTAACGATTATCTAATTGCGACAGACTGGTTACTATTTAAAAATGCTAGGCGTGTTAATCAAACAATCACTGCTTTAGATAGTAGTACGTTTTAATTTTCGACAGGCGACCTCGTAAAGTCTTTGTAAGGTAGAACGGAAATTTTTAAATGGAAAAAAAATGTGTTCAGTTTATTCAAATTTCATTAGCCATTTGTAGCGGTAAAAATTATATGCATTCCCGTTTTAAATAGGTTGTGAATTGTACATTAAACGTGACAAATGAGGTGCGTCCGTAGTATAACTAGTTTTACTATGCTCATTATTTGAGTTAAAAGAATTATATTGTGTGCTATGAGCGAAATGAGCTTGCCCCCCTTTTTTTTCCTTATTACGTATGCCAGGTTTACATATGCGATTTTTACTTACCCATCATACGTAGTAAAGGGTAAGTCTTGTAATCGTTTTGAAAATCGAAAAAAAAATTTAGACGGATTTACACGCTTCAGACACTGGAGATTCCAAAAACATATTTTTAGAAAAAAAAATTGACGTCCGTCTGTCTGTGTGTATCTGTAAACTCTCTATCTCCCGAACCAATTGAGATAGAGACTTGAAATTGGGTATGTACTTAGTATGTAATAATAGGAAGAAGCTTATTGAATTTCAGTCACCTCGATGATCCGGAACTATTTTTTTCGGACTCTCTAATTATTCCTTCTGATAAAAGGTATCATTTCCGAAATTGTTTATTTTAAGGAATGAATAAAAAAGACAATAAAAAAACATAAATTTTGCATCAAGAATGAAGTCGATCGGATAATCAGTTGCCGAGATATTTCTATAATTACATTTTCCACACTCTTTCATTTCTCATGGCCTTGTATTTCATTCCAATTTCAATTCAAAGATATATTTTAATTGGAAAAGAGACGCTTCATCCGACGCAGTAAACTGTTAGTTAATAGGATTATCATTTTTAGAGTTATAAGGATGTTTCTCTTACGCAATTCAGTCATAGAGCATTTAAAGTTTAGGACGTCATCCAGCCACGATTTTATTCGAATGACAATGCATTTTATAAATAGTTTACACATGTTTTATTTTCATATTTTATATTATACATATCCATTAAGTGGCAAGTATTACGGAGGCCCCCAACGATTAGTTTTTATTTCCGATTTGAGTTCGTCTTTCGCCTCATCCAAAAACTAGAATTCACGCATTTGTTAAAAATAGAATGAATTCAGTGCAGATAGAAAGGAGTATAAAAATTCAAGAGTTTTTCAGAGTGTCAACAGAGTGTATTTAATTATCACACTATTAGTTATATGTTAGACGACATATAATATGACATATATATGTTATATGTTACACTATATGTTAGTATCACACTAACTGGGAGATCTGGGGGGGGGCAGAAAATTTACTCCCCCTGCAGTCGTAATTTATTAATTTTATTTTTTAAAACATGGGGAGTAAATTTTTTGCCCCCCTCACCTGTCAATCAAACAGACGGCTAGCCTGTCGGGAAGGCATTGCCGCAGGCTAACACCTGTCATGCAGCTAATTACGTGCTCCTCTCTGATTGCTTGATCTGTTATCTCTGATCAAGATTAGAGATAACAAACCCTCATGCCCGGCCTGCCCACGTCATTCTGTCGGTGGCGTTTGTGAGGTGTGGAATTATTTTTTTTTAGCTCTCGCTCACCAGACATCTACCGTCTCTCTTGCGGCAAACCCTTGGATTATCTTCCGGGTACTTTTTTGTTTGTTTACCGGTAAAATAGCCACTAACCTACCGTGTTTTTCGTAAGTATAAGTTTAATTTCTATGTGTTTCTTAATACTGTTAAAAATAAGGTTTAAAAACAACACTTTTATTTCGTTTCATCTGCTTTATTTCAATACATTAGATTTTTCTCCGTGTTTTTTTCTAAGTATTGATTTTTAAAATGTTTTATAAATGTAAGTTTTATGTGTAACTATTAAGGGTAATGTATAAAAGACAACACTTTGATTTCGTTTCATCTGCTTTATTTATAATCTTCCCATTTTAATACACTCAATTTTCCTTTCTTTTGAGTTATAGAGGTATTAGGTATAACAACATTTGCTTTTCTTTTTTGATTAACTTGGATATGCGATAACAGATATCTATTTTTTTATGAAAGTTTCAGGTATGTGCATCTCTTGTAAAGCCTGTAACAATTCCTTCTGTGATTTAATAGGAGCTTTCTTGTTCACAGAAAAAATAAGATGAAATAAGTCAGCTAAATTATGCTTTTACCATCCACTAAATTGTTATCCCAGTTGAATTTTTCTTTAACCAGTCTAGCAACGCTTGAGCAGGTCTCTTCATGTTAGAAGGAACTGAACATAAAATAATTGAGACATCGTCTTTAATCTTGGATTCTTGTTGAGTCGTTGTTTCTTTAGAAATAGGCTCTTATTTCTCTTGTTTAATTTGTAAAGGTTTGTTAAACTCTTGAAAGCTCATTTTTCTTTGTAAAAGTTCATAATATTGTTCAACTTTCTCCTGATCAGGTAAGGTGCTGTTTAAAATTTTCGACATTGCCCTATCAAACTGGTTCATCTGCGACTGGCTAGGAACATGTTTAGATAGGCTTTCCTCTGGTATCAAAGCAAATTTCTTAGCGTACTCCATGAATCGACTATGTTAAAACAGTTAGTGTAACTGGGATTAATAAATCTGCCTCTCTGTATAATAATTTTTTTTTCTTTTGTGAAAGCGATCCCTTTCTTACTGCCTATTTTTTCGAAGAGTCGTCTTATATTGGCAGAACTTTAACTTAATAAACTGTTTAAGTAAATACTAATATATTTTTTAACTTGAACAAACAGCGTCAGCGAACACGTCTTTACACCACGATGACTGCAATCCATCTGACGAAATTGTCTTGGATCATCTAAAGTAATCAAATTATAGAGGGTGCTTGTTTCAGAATAATCATGTGATTAATTGCTTAGCCAATCAGAGATAAGCACTTAAACCTCTTGGCGACTTTTTGGAGATATTTTACCAATCATTTGGCGATAGTTAAGTCATTTGATGATATTCTGTTAATCATTTGACGATATTTAAATAACTTGGCGATATTTTTTGATAATATGTTTAAAAAACTTTTTAGAATATATCTCATTCATGTCATGTTTAGTTGTTGACTGGGTTAGACGTACAAGTAAAAAACTCAGTTTTTGTAAGTAAATATATTTTTTTTTTAATAGAAATGATAAAATACTTAATGAAAGTTTAGCAATAAATTCTTTAAAATATTCTGTTTTAATAACTAATAACTTCCATGCTGAAATTTCCTTCCATCTGGTTTAAAACCGATGGATTGTTAAAGAATACTTTATACTTTTACTATCATAGAATTATTTTTTGTTTAAAACATTTTTTAGTTATCAATGCAACCTTTGTTCATTTCTTTGTGTTAAACTTTAAAAACAGTTTGATATTTTTTCTAAGGACTTGTTAAAATACATATAAAAGATATGTATATTATTTAAACAGTTATCTAGTAATTTTTTTATATTTTAAACTTATAATATTCGTTCAAAACATTTTTTAAATCTGTTTGTCTAATGTTTGTTTTTTTTTACATGTAAAAAAGTTTAATATTTTTTGTTACATTTTTAAAAAAGTTCGATATATATATTTTTTTTCATTTAAAAATATTGATATATATTTTTTTTAAGATTAAGTATATGTTTTAAACAAATGCCTGATGTTTTTTCTGAAACATATAAAAAAGTTTGATATTTTTTCTAAAGACTTGTTAACATACATATGTATATTTTAAAAAAAGTTATCTAGTCATTTTTTTTTTATATTTTAAACTTACAATATTCGTTCAAACCATTTTTTGAATGTGTTTCTAAACGTTATAATAATTCAGTTGATCTTTTTTAATGAAAGCAAAAAAGAAAAATTTTAAACTGATAATTTTTTGACAAAATAGTTCTTTAACACTTGCTAAAAATCTGTTAGATACAAAAAGTTTGTTATTTTTTTATTACATCTTAAAAGAGTTTGATATTTTTTCTGTTACATATAAAAAAGTTTGATATTTTTGAAAACTTGTTAACATATGTATATAAGATATGTTATATATAACATGTATATTAGGTAACAACAAAATAAGATCACTAAATATAATTAAAATTTAGGGAAAATGCTTAAGTGATACTAAAATAAAACAACAAAAGGCTTATAAAGACCTTTTTAATGATTCAACACACGTTTCAACGCTCTTTGCGGCGTCATTTTCAAGAAAATATATTGATAAATAAAATATTCTTGCAAAATTTGAAAAATAACATTGAAAACATGAATCACGAGATCCAAATATGTAAAACTGAGAAAAGCAGGTGCTTGAAGTAGCCAACTGTAATCGTGAAAATTATATTTCGCTATTGTTGTTTGAAACGGAAAAGGACCTCGTGCCAAATTTTAGGCAATTGAAATGAGGCGGAATCATTGCAAATGTTTACGTTACGTATGTAGATTTCTATTGCTTCATGGATAATGGATGGGAAGTAGGCTCTTGATGGGTAAATTATTTTACTATTTTTAAAATCAATTTCTATTGCTTCGGTTCTATGTAGTCGTGCCAGCGCTGTAGTACTCCTGTTATATTTGATATCTGCTATATGCTCTTTTAATCTTGTTTGAAACTTTCTGGTGGTCATTCCTATATAATATTGTAACGTACCATCCGCTCTGGTGAATGGGATTTCATAAACACCTGATAGTTGATATGGTTCTATTGGGTCTATTTTCTTACAAACTGCACTTTTTAATTTTATGGATGGTTTTGCAATAAGGCAGATATTAAATTTTCTAAGTTTATATTTTAATCTTTCAAAGAATCCTGGAAAATATTGTAAAGTTGATATTTTTGAGTTCCGTTCATTAAAAATTTTCTTCTTTTTATTATCCATGCTCGTAATTAATTTATTGATGGTGCTGTCTTTGTATCCGTTATTTATTGCGATGTCACGTATTTTATTTATTTCATTATTTAATTGATTAGGTGTACAGACAGTAAAGGCTCTTCTAATGAAATGTCGAAAAGCAGAAACTTTATAGGAAAAAGGTGCTTGAGCATTACTAGGAATAGTGGATTGATTAGTTATTGGTTTTCTATATACTGTACGTTCAATTCCATGGTGGGTTTTGATTAACAGCACATCCAAATAAGGGAGTGTGTTATTTTGTTCGATTTCCAAAGTGAATTCTAAGTTTATATATTAATCTTTCAAAGAATCCTGGAAAATATTGTAAAGTTTGGAAATCGAACAAAATAACACACTCCCTTATTTGGATGTGCTGTTAATCAAAACCCACCATGGAATTGAACGTACAGTATATAGAAAACCAATAACTAATCAATCCACTATTCCTAGTAATGGTCAAGCACCTTTTTCCTATAAAGTTTCTGCTTTTCGACATTTCATTAGAAGAGCCTTTACTGTCTGTACACCTAATCAATTAAATAATGAAATAAATAAAATACGTGACATCGCAATAAATAACGGATACAAAGACAGCACCATCAATAAATTAATTACGAGCATGGATAATAAAAAGAAGAAAATTTTTAATGAACGGAACTCAAAAATATCAACTTTACAATATTTTCCAGGATTCTTTGAAAGATTAAAATATAAACTTAGAAAATTTAATATCTGCCTTATTGCAAAACCATCCATAAAATTAAAAAGTGCAGTTTGTAAGAAAATAGACCCAATAGAACCATATCAACTATCAGGTGTTTATGAAATCCCATTCACCAGAGCGGATGGTACGTTACAATATTATATAGGAATGACCACCAGAAAGTTTCAAACAAGATTAAAAGAGCATATAGCAGATATCAAATATAACAGGAGTACTACAGCGCTGGCACGACTACATAGAACCGAAGCAATAGAAATTGATTTTAAAAATAGGAAAATAATTTACCCATCAAGAGCCTACTTCCCATCCATTATCCATGAAGCAATAGAAATCTACATACGTAACGTAAACATTTGCAATGATTCCGCCTCATTTGAATTGCCTAAAATTTGGCACGAGGTCCTTTTCCGTTTCAAACAACAATAGCGAAATATAACAATATAATAAAATAAATATAATAAAGTGCAGCTTTAGAATATTCTCATTTTGTTTTTGAAAATGACTCAGAAGAGTCGAAACATGTAAAACAACTAATAAAAGTTATTTTAATTTATATTATAGTTGTTAATTTTACACCTTTAGCATTTAAAAGTAATATAGCGAAATATAATTTTCACGATTACAGTTGGCTACTTCAAGCACCTGCTTTTCTCAGTTTTACATATTTGGATCTCGTGATTCATGTTTTCAATGTTATTTTTCAAATTTTGCAAGAATATTTTATTTCTCAATATATTTTCTTGAAAATGACGCCTCAAAGAGCGTTGAAACGTATGTTGAATCATTAAAAAGGTCTTTATAAGCCTTTTGTTGTTTTATTTTAGTATCACTTAAGCATTTTCCCTAAATTTTAATGTATATTAGGTATATCATGTGTATAACATATGTATAAAATACATGTAACATATCTAACATATGTATAAAACATATGTAACATATGTATAAAACATGTAACATACGTATAAAACATGTAACATATGTATAAACATATCTAACATATGTATAAAACATATTTAACGTATGTATAAAACATATATAACATATGTAACGTATGTATAAAACATATATAACATATGTATATTATGTATATAACATGTTTATCATTTTAAAAAATATACTTTTCATTCTTTTAATCAGAACATATCTAATTCAAAATTTCTTCATAAACATTTAAAAAAATAAATTCGTTCAAAAATTAATTTGTTAAAAAATAATTAACCAACTTCATAAACTTTTTTATTTTCTAAAATTTAATCTATTCATTTGTTAAAATAAAACCAAAAGTTTTTGTTGTAATATCATTTTTATGAATCAGTTACACAAATATTTCTACTTTTTTTAAAAAAACATGAAGTTTTTTTTTCTTAAAGTACTCGTTTACAAAATTCACTCATATAATATTCTTTTCTTTTAAAACTGAGACTAAATGCAGTAGTTTAAACTTTCTACCTATAGCGTTTACAAATCATGATAATCACCAAGAATCTTCCAATTTTCTAAAAACAATTACTTAAAAAAAGCGAGAATGCATACGCTTTAACTAAAAGTCTCCGTTGATGATAATAAAAGTGCTCCATCTTCTTTAAGTAGATATATTTAATAGAAATGTTATTTGTTAAATTACTTAGTAAAAGTTTATCAATATATTTTTGACTGTCCTTTGAAAAATTGTTTATTTCAATCATTCAAAAATTAGTGTAACTGATTTATTAATCAAGAACGACAAATCATGCGTCAAGCATAGATTATGTAACACTTTCCAACGCTTCCAAAATAATTTTACGAATCATACTCTTTAATAAGCTAAAAGATAACATCTAAGTAATCCGAATACTTTTATTCAGCCCTGTATAGGATCTATAGATTTGTATATATACTACATACGATGCTAAATTTTAGTTCAGTTAGGAAACACGTACCACAGTTTAAAATTCTCCGTCTGGAGTTAAATAATACGGAAATGTGTTCCCGAACTTTTGTGCTTCCCTGTATAGGATCTACAGAATTTATACACACCACGTAATAGACAAAAAGCGATTTAAAATTAAAATCGCGTTCAGTAACTTAAAACGCACTTCCAGGAATTATTGTTCACATACAGTAGAGAATTCTTTTGTGTGTCCCTGTAAATGAACGATGACTGCTATACACACAATATTCTGTAGTAAGTCTCTTGTAATGAACCTTATAAAAATTTCAATGCGTTTAAAATAGGGAAACATTATTTAAATAAACCGCAGACGATTTTTCTCCATAGACGTAATGTAACGGAATTCTTTTGACTGTCCCTGTAAAGTAAGTATAAGTGCTATGCACACCCTATTCCATATTAAGCTTCTTCTAATGCACCTTAGTGATATATATAAATTTCAATGCGTTTAAAATAGTGAAACATTATTTAAATAAACCGCAAATGATTTTTCCCCATAGACCGCAATGTAACGGAATTCTTTTGAGTGTCCCTGTAAAAAAACTATAAGTGCTACACACTTCCGTTGAAATAGGGAACATGCTATAGATAACGATTATAACATATAAAAATCGCAGTGCAATCCGAGCATATTTACGGGAGTTAGAGCACGGACAGACGGCCAGACAAACCGAAGTCATAAACACTTTTCAACTAGGTTGGAAAGTGTTAAAAAAAGCTTTTTAAGTAGGCAAAGTCTTTGAATTTTAACCATTTCTCGTTGTCAGTTGGGTATGACACTTCAACTTTTCGGCTTTATTTTAACACAAATTCTTTCTATTAATAAATTCACTAATGTGCAAGGTAACGGTTATAATGAGAGTACACTTTCATCATATATATATATATATATATATATATATATAAGGTTGGTGATGTCTTTGTTACATACGTCCCAACAAGTTCACATACATTTAGAGAAAATGTATCAACACCATATATAACTTATTTGAATGGTGAAACACTTTCTATTACTTAAAAAAAAATTAAATTATTTAAAAATATATATTATTAGCTAGTTAAAAAAACAATTGTTATACTTCAAATATAAAAATATAATTATTTTCCACATTGACACAAAATCTGTTTATATAATTTATTAGTAATTGATAATTAAAAAAATATTTTAAATAATTGTTCCTTTTCAGCAAAACATTTCATTAAAAAATAAACCTTCCTTTATTTAACTTAATCCATCAAAAAACTTGTAAGTACAAAAAATTAATGTCATTCATTAAACATTTCTTTATTTTGAAACTAATTGTTTTCAAAACTTTTGATTAAAAACATTAATAGAAAACTTTAAACTGTTGTTCTAAAAACTTTTTTATGAATCAGTTACATAAATGTTTCTAAACATTTTAAAATAACAAGTTTAAGTGATTCTTTAATGTTTTTTTAAGAAAGTGTCTTTAAAAATACATGAAGTTATTTCTCAAAGTACTCGTTTACAAAAATCATTCATATAATATTATTTTCTTTTAAAGTTGGGACTAAATTCACTCGTTTAGTCTTTCTACCATTAGCATTAAATGTAAGCGAAATAAGGGCTAATGCGTAAGGAAACAGTTACAATGGGAACGCACTTTCATTATATAATACGATATAGTGTTGGTAATGTCTTTGTTATATAAATCCCGACAAGTTCACATACATTTAGACAAAATGTATAAACACATATATAACTTACATACTTTTAACATATAACTTATTTGAATGGTGAAACCTTTTCTATTACTTTCATAAAAAAATTAATTTATTTAAAAAAAATATAGTAATTATTTTACACATTGGTACAAAACCTGTTTAGTATATGATTTTGTAAATTTATTCGTAACTGATAATTAAAAAAATGTTTTAACTAATTGTTTCTTTTCAGCAAAAACATTTCATTTAAAAAATAAATCTTCACTTAATTCATTTAAAACTTGTGCATTCAAAAATTAATGTCATTAAAAATTAAAGTTTTCTTTATTTTCAAAACTTTTGATTCTATAAAACTTGTTCAACACTTTCGTTACTTTATTTCACTTAAATTATTATCATTACAGTAATCTATTTCTTAATTTCATGTTTGAAAATCATTTTCAAAATAGTTGACAAAAAAAAAAAAAAAAAAAAAAAAAAACTTAATTAAAAAAGGTACTTAATTAAAAAAAAAATGACTTCATTAAAATTTCTTCATGATCTTAATTAGCAGCAATAAGTCTGGATGACACGTGCAAAATCTTTGCATCCTACTCGCAGCAGCGTGGTACTGTCATCCCCTCAGGCGAAATGGAAGCAACCAATCAGAGCGCCGATCGCAGCGCCCCCTAGGATGATGATGTCATAACCCGTGTTCATCGGTAGATTTAATATTATAAAAATTTTAATTTGTTAAAAGTAAAATTCAACATTTTTTTTAAACTTGAATTGCATCTCTTCGTTTGTGATTGCATGATATCTCTCTCTAGTAGAACTCCCGCATGCGTCATAAGTCGTCTGATTGATCTAGAACATGACGTCATCGAACCCATTTAGGATGGTCGGTATTGCCATCCCCTCAGGTGAAATGGAAGCAACCAATCAGAAAGCAGTATTCGCCTCGACCAATCACAGCACCGATCGCAGCACCCCCTAGGAGGAGGATGTCATAACCCGTGTTCATCGGTAAACCTCGTTCAGTTGCCCAGAGGATTCCGTGATAGAAGATGGTCTCTGCGACCCTCTTCGTAAGTATATCTTTTTCCTACGATCTCACCGCTTCAGAGAGTTCGGACAAAAAGAACTTTATATTTTAAAACTATGAAACGACCCTACGTGATAGAACAAGAAAATGAGGCGTTTTTATCACTTAATATCAATATTTTTTCACGAATTTTTCATTTAAAAATATAATTTCATACAAAATCAGGTTAAAGATATAAAATAATAAAAACTTGATGTTTTTTTAAAAATTTATTATCGGGGCTCAACTAGTTATTTTTTATTTGAAAGAATTTCTTTCTCGAGATAATCCCGTAGATGTGTTGTTAAGGATCGAAAAATGTTTGTCAGTCTATCTTGCTCCTTTCTCCGTGCTCTATCTCTTGCAAAAGCAATCGTAACTCTAGCAGCATTTTTTTATTTTTTTAACTTAACGTAAACAGTATATTTCTTATAATGAAAATGTTGCTATCGTATTTAGTTTTTTAAAACGGGAACGCGTATAATTTTTACCGCCACAAATGGTTATGAAATTTGAATAAACTGAACACATTTTTTTCCATTTAAAAATTTGCGTTCTACCTTACAAAGACTTTACGAGGTCGCCTATCGGAAAATTCAGATATACTACTATCTAAAGCAGCGATTGTTTGATTAACACGCCTAGCATTTTTAAATAGTAACCAGTCTATCGCAATTAGATAATCGTTAAAAAGCATCTTTCAGGATAACAACGGCATTACTGACAATTCCGAATTCCAAAAGGGCGGATTAAATAAACAGAGAGGGGGATTTCAAGTTTGTTTTACATTTAAAAAAAAAATTATTATTATGTGCAAAGTTAAAAAATTCATGTTGGGTAGTAGTGTTTCGCTTATTATTATATTGTTCTTAATTAATAGGAAGAGAGAAATATATTTTTGATTGGCATGACAAGCAGGAAGTTGAGTTACAGAAAAAAGGAGCCTATATTAAGCTGATATTAAGTATAATAGAAAAAACACAACCCTGGCAAGATTATATCAAGAAGAAAACATCCAAATAAATTTCAGTGAAAGTGAAATAACTTTGCCCTCCAGTCTATACTATCCATCCATTATAAGAGAAGCCATAGAGATAGTAATGTGGAAAAATACAATAGGTAACGGTGCAGCATCTTTTAACTTACCGAAATGGTGGCTCGAATGATTCCATGGTTATAAATATGGAAATCAACATCCAAGTAAAAAATAAAGAATAAGGCGCGTCATTTTTAAAAAGTACATGAAAGTTAAATGATAGCATTTCAAATAATAACTTCAAAGACCGTTCCATGATAGAATACTCCCATTTGTTTTTGATACTGGCTCGGAGTAAGCCGAAACAAGTCCACAATCTAATAAAAAGTTCTTTTACTGTATATTATGATTTTAGTTTACACCTTTTAGTATTTAAAATAAATATATCATTACAAGATGTTATCATTTATTATATTTTAGGAAGAGAGAAATTTAAAAAGTCCTTCCGGCCTATACCGGGAGGAAAAGGTAGCTTTCCTATATCTTCGTTTTAAAATTTTAGCTAATGTTACACGAAAACAGCAAGTTAAAATGCAAAGAAACATTTACAAAAGATTCGTTAATACTGAATTTGAATAAGAAATTCGCCAAATTATTGAGCCACAGCCAAATTGGCTTCATTTATGAAGACTTATTTTGGTCGCCAAATTTGGCGATATTTCGCCAAATGTCACCAATTTTGGCGAGAATTTGGCGCTAACGGATATGAATATATAGTTTTATGCGTATGATTGGGAAAATTATTATAACAATGAAAGAAAATAATTTGCGAGTAATCACGTTAATGTGCTGTTTTGTTTCAAAATGTCAGCCACGCTAGAATTTCAAACTGCTCTATCTCAGCCATTTTTTAAGATAGAGGTAAACCAAAAAATGCTCTGGAATCCTTGTATCAAGGCCTAACACTTAAGCAAAAAATAAATTTGAATTTTTAACTTTTTTGTATATTTATTTTAGTTTTAAATTTTTAAATGGCCGCCATCTTGAAACAAAATGGCGGACCAAGCTGGCCAACGAACTCGGTCGAGACATTAGTGACCTTAATACACACAATTAGTTTCATCAAAATCGATTTATAAATACGGGCGTTATCGTATGACATAGGTCAGATATATATATATATATATATATATATATATATATATATATATATATATATATATATATATGGAGATATATATAAATCAACATTTGAACGGAGGGTGGTTTTGGGGTCTGGGGGTCATGATCGGTGAAAATATATCGAAATTTTCCGGAATTGCTTTCCTCCGAACGGCTGCAATAGGTAGCTTTATACTTTTTTGTATTGAAAGCTACCTAAAAGTGCAACTTTAAAAAAAAAAAAAAATGAATATTCTGCTTTAATTATGAACTGCTTGGCATTAACCAAGAGAGTGAAAATACAAAAAATGTAAGCGAAACTGAGTAAGATTTTAACATTTCACATAGAATTAAGTATGTATTTTAGAAATAGTTAGACAACTTAAAAAAAGAAGAGAGAGAGAGAGAGAGAGATCCTTCAAGTACACGAAAAAAAAAAACTTTAAAAATATTAATTGTCCTGAGGAGATACTTCATAAATTATGCGAATGTATCACACGGCCATAGGTTTAACAATTAGCGAGTGGAATTTGATATGTCACTGATGAAGCGAAAGGTCCCTGGTTCGAATTCCTGGCCGGGACAATTCTCCACCCAGTTAAAAAATAACAACTCATGATTTATTTACCAATTCTAATGGGTTGTGTTAAAATAAATCAAATATCCAGATATAATTAATAGAAATCCAACTAAATTTCTTAATAAAATTACCGTATATACTCATGTATAAGTCGAAGAATTTTACACAAAATTTGGGAGCTGAAAATGGGGGGTCGACTTATACACGAGTTAGTAAAAAAAAAAAAAAAATACCGGAGTGAAAAACCGGAGTCATATTTTTTTCGCATATAATTGGTGAATGTCGACTTATACACGAGTTAGTAAAAAATAATAATAAATAATAAATAAATAAAAATAATAAATAAATAAATAAATAGCGGAGTGAAATACCGGAGTCATATTTCTTTCGCATATAATTGGTGAATGTGCAAGTCTTTTAATTAATCACATATGGGTCTAGGTTGGAGAGAGCGATAAAAGCGGACAATGGTCATTTCCCTGTGATTGACAGAAAAAGCCCAACAATAATGTGCCTGTAAATTGTTTTGCACCCATTTTGTCTTGGGATAAAATTCCCTTCAATACAGGTGCTTTCCTTTCAACATTTTAATCCCCTTTTTAATAATGTGCCTGTAAATTGTTTTGCACCCATTTTGTCTTGGGATAAAATTCCCTTCAATACAGGTGCTTTCCTTTCAACATTTTAATCCCCTTTTTAATAAAAAAAGAAAACTGCCCAGTTAAACTGAGGGCATTGAGCTCACAGGCTATTCACACTAATTGTATATTATACTCTTATTTCAAAGAATTTGAAATATGGCCCTCGAAAAATAAAGAAATCAACAATATATTAAGGGGGGGGGTCATCACCCCGTTACACCCCCCCATAGTTAACTAATGAACCCCTTAAACTAATCAGGGAAGTATCTAATTACAATAAATATATATACAAAATTTGAAGAAAATCGGATAATTCTGCATGAAAAACCCATTTATCTAAATTAAGGGGGGATTAGCCCCCCTTTCCCCCTTTATACTTAACCAATGACCCCCCCCAAAACTATTCAGAGAAGCGCATTATTACAATGAACCTATATACAAAATTTGAAGAAAATCGGATAATTCTGCACGAAAAACCCATTTATCTAAATTAGGGGGGGGGGGGGTTATCCCCCCTTTCCCCCTTTATACTTAACCAATGAACCCCCAAAACTATTGACAGAAGCGCATTATCAAAATGAACCTATATACAAAATTTGAAGAAAATGGGATAATTCTGCATGAAAAACCCATTTAGCTAAATTAAAGGGGGATTAGCCCCCCCCTTCCCCCTTTACACTTAATTTATGACCCCCCCCCCAAAAACTATTCAGAGAAGCGCATTATCACAATGAACCTATATACAAAATTTGAAGAAAATCGGATAATTCTGCATGAAAAACTCATTTATCTAAATTAGGGGGGGGGGTATCCCCCCTTTACCCCTTTATACTTAACCAATGAACCCCCAAAACTATTGACAGAAGCACATTATCAAAATGAACCTATATACAAAATTTGAAGAAAATCGGATAATTCTGCATGAAAAACTCATTTATCTAAATTAGGGGGGGGGTATCCCCCCTTTCCCCCTTTATACTTAACCAATGAACCCCCAAAACTATTGACAGAAGCACATTATCAAAATGAACCTATATACAAAATTTGAAGAATATGAGATAATTCTGCATGAAAAACCCATTTATCTAAATTATGGGGGGTTAGTCCCCCGTTTCCCCCCTTTATGCTTAACCAATGAACCTCCAAAACTAATCAGGGAAGCGCCTTATCACAAGGAACCTATAAACAAAATTTAAAGTAAAACGGTTAGTTCTATCAAGAGCTATCGCGTTACGTACATACATACATACGTACGTACAGAACCGGCGGGCACATAAGCTCTCAGGCTCTGATAGCCTGTGAGCTAAAAAAGAGTTCAACTTGAGAATGCTTCTCAAGATTTCTCTCCTAAAAGTCCTGCAATACAAAGAAGTACTCTATTTTAGCAGTTTAAGAAGTTGTTTATCCTTGTCAATAAGGCTTGAATAGATTTTTTTTTAAAAATAAGTAATGATTAAATTGATGTGAATAGCTTTAAAAATAGTTTAAACTTCTTCAATTTTACATAATTATACAATTTTAAAATGTTAAATTAAAAAAAAAAAAAAAAAAAAAAAAAAAGTCTGACTAGTAACGTAAAAAAAAAAAAAAAAAAAAAGTTTACTAATGTAATGAAAATTTATTATTTTTTTTATCCTCGATTACAAATCATTTTTCAACGTACTACCAGAAATGTGATTCGACTTCTACACGAGTATATACGGTATTAAAGCTGTAAGGATATAACGAAGTCCGTGTACATCGATTAAGTTTTACGTTCTCGGTTTGAATTGCATATGTCATTACCATTTATCTTTAAAAAAATATTTATCTGTCTACGCAGTCCTTTGCCATATTCATGTTTAAAATAGGTTTCATTGTAAGCATAAACATTTCTGAAACATGAAGAGAAAATAAATAAATAAATAAAAACTTGATTTGCGTCAAAACAGCGCTTTAAAAAACAAATAGGACAGACGACACTTATATTATTTTTGCTGCCCAGCAAAAAAATCATCCTCGTTTTCATTTTTGAATTATGATTGTTCCCCCATCCCCTGCGAACATCGTTTACTGCTTCCCCCCTCTGCGTATACTCATGCAGATTTTTTTGCTGTTTTTATTCGCAAAAAAAGGATTAAATGGTTGTTCATTTTTATGTTTTACCCGAACGGAGCTGCGGATATGTCACAAAAATGTGCCGATTTCTCGTAAATGCATCGTCTTTAAACGTAAAATGATGATTTAATGACTGTGACTGTTTTTGGAAGTGCCTCCTTAATGCTTTTGAAAAGTATATTCGATTTAAGGGATTTGTTAAGTTTGTCATTTGTTTGAATTGAATTATTTGATAATTGAAGTAAGTGCTTAGTGGAAGAAGATGTTATGACAAATTTTATTAAAAAAAAAAAAAAAAAAAAAAAAAATGCCACCGATAAAAATGATACACGGAAATGCGAGTAGCAAAACACTCTGAACTCCAAATATGTCATATCACTGAGAGTAATTGTGGACCATATTGAGTTGTCTCTGACCGTCCTATGCAATTTGTTTTCTCACCCGGGTGAGGGGAGGGGGTCCTGCCCCTTCTCTTACTGTTAAAGATCAGGTAATGAACCATCTTCACATTTACAAAAAATTCCCTTTTATTCGTCTATTTAATCCTCTTAAAAATCTCTCTAGTTATTTATAATATTTTTAAATTTTGGACCCCCTACCTCCCAAAGACACTCTTGATGTAAGTGTAAAAAAAAAAAAGAATAAGGAGCTTTGTTTATATATAAGATATCTATCCATTCAGTTTAAATAATCTATATACTGTATTTTTATTTTTTATTTTGTCGCGTTCTTGTCTTTTCTTACTCCCCCTTACCAGAAGGCACCCCCCCCCCCTTAATAAATAAATACATTTTAAAAAGTTTGCACGGTAAAATGTCAAAGTTGGGGGTTCATTTTCAAATTCTAAATATTTTACCTCATATTTTTCCTGTTACTGTCTTCCCTATGCCCCCCCCCCCCCCTTCCTTACTGTGCAAGGCCAGATAATGAAAAATCTTTACATTAAAAAAATTCTCATTTGTCCGTCCTTATTTTGCCAAGTTTAAAATCTCTGTAGTTAATGTTTTAATTTTTTTTTTCCAAATTTTACCCCCTCCCCCCCCAACCTCTTTTTGGCCACTCTTGGTGAAAAGAAGAAAAAAGTCCTTCCGGCCCTACCGGGAGGAAAAGGTAGCTTTCCTACATCTTCGTTTTAAAATTTTAGCTAATTGCTGGGCTACAGGTGTATTTATTTTTATTTAATTACTTCATTTAATCGGATAATTGAAGTTATCTTTTTTGGCAAGAGTTAAATATTATTATTATTAATTTATAGTTATTTATAAGGCCGTATAGTTTGCGAAGTTAAAACCCGAGAGTTCATGCATAGCCCGCCTCCTTTAGCAAATTAAATTATAGACAAATAAAACAGAAATATAAATGTCTAAGTTACAAGTATATTTATTAAGGAATCAATATGAGTAAATAGCACAATTACAATATAAAGCAGTACAACTCTGTTATAAATATATAATATTAATTTAAAGGATGCCTATCTGTACGCCTAACATTAGTGATTTGGATATCTTTAAACTAAAATCAAAGAACATCAAAATATGATATAAATAACGAAATGTTTACCTGTTAATCCTAGGTAAAGCAGCGAAATCATCATTCCAGGCACTTAGATCCTTTAGACTCCCAGAAAGGTCCAAATCTTTCTCACTAACCACTATATTTTTATTCAAAACTACTCGGTGCTCATTCACTCATCATATTCAATCTTTTTCCGCACTCCCCAAAACTCCATCTCATAATAATCCTTTTTTTTTCTCCTCATCCCTTTTTTACCCTTTTTTTTCCTTTTCTCAAACGCCCCATAGAAACCGTTGAGATCCAATCGGTGTCTTTCTACGCCCTCTCTTAGCCCCCCTAATTTTGTGTTAGTGGATAGCTTAGCTTTCTTTTGTTAAAATCCCCGCCTTGGGACAAAATCATTGGACATCATCTAAAATGCTATAACTCCTTTAATATTATAATATATATTCCCCTTTCCGTGCTGGTGTCGCCCCGGTTCTGGACACGTGCGCCTTTGGGGAAGAAAGGGGGACACCCCTATCTATAAATTATTAGTCCCCACTTTCGGTGAGATCGCGTTATGTATTCTTGCATCCCTTATCAATTGTAATTTCTTGGAACGTTGTTATGCCTATCCTTTTACAGGGGCTTGTTATGCGCACCTGAGATTTCATACACCTGGGCTTATTTCAATTGAAGTGGCTTTCCTAAGAATTTTGCATTATATCTTTATATTTGTCCGTGCTGCACGTTGAAAAGCTATTCTTATATCTTTCTAAAACTCCCTTTTCTTTAAATTCAGACACCTATATGTGAGGTACGAATGCAGGTGTTATGCGTGCAAGAATTTCGATACATTTTTGCCCAATAACTATTTGGCATAATGTTACACGAAAACAGCAAGTTAAAATGCAAAGAAACGTTTACAAAAGATTCGTTAATACTGAATTTGAATAAGAAATTCGCCAAATTATTGAGCCATAGCCAAATTGGCTTCATTTATGAAGACTTATTTTGGTCGCCAAATTTGGCGATATTTCGCCAAATGTCGCCAATTTTGGCGCTAACGGATATGAATATATAGTTTTATGCGTATGATTGGGAAAATTATTACAACAATGAAAGAAAATAATTTGCGAGTAATCGCGTTAATGTGCTGTTTTGTTTCGAAATGTCAGCCACCCTAGAATTTCAAACTGCTCTATCTCAGCCATTTTTTAAGATAGAGGTAAACCAAAAAATGCTTTGGAATCCTTGTATCAAGGCCTAACACGTAATTAAAAAATAAATTTGAATTTTTAATTTTTTTGTATATTTATTTTAGTTTTAAATTTTTAAATGGCCGCCATCTTGAAACAAAATGGCGGAACAAGCTGGCCAACGAACTCGGTCGAGACATGGGTGACCTTAATACACACAATTAGTTTCATCAAAATCGATTTATAAATACGAGCGTTATCGTATGGCATAGGTCAGATATATATATATATATATAATTATAATATCTATGAATTTCAAAATACATATCAAGTTCTAATATCATTCTACATTAATCTACAAAGAGATAAATAATGATATTGTGTAAACAGAATACCACATATCTAATAATTAACATGTGCAAACATAATTTTACCATAGCATGTGCTTCAATGGTAATTGGCCAAATTTACTCATACCTGAATAATATTTAAACAAGAACGAAAAATCATGCGTCAAGCATAGATTATGTAACACTTTCCAACGCTTCCAAAATAATTTTACAAATCATACCGTTTAATAAGCTAAAAGATAACATCTAAGTAATCCGAATACTTTTATTCAGCCCTGTATAGGATCTATAGATTTGTATATATACTACATAGGATGCTAAATTTTAGTTCAGTTAGGAAACGCGGAGCACAGTTTAAAATTCTCCGTCTGGAGTTAAATAATACGGAAATGTGTTCGCGAACTTTTGTGCTTCCCTGTATAGGATATACAGAATTTATACACACCACATAATAGACAAAAAGCGAGTTAAAATTAAAATCGCGATCAGTAACTTAAAACGCACTTCCAGGAATTATGGTTAACTTACAGTAGAGAATTCTTTTGTGTGTCCCTGTAAATGAACGATGACTGCTGTACACACACTATTCTGTAGTAAGCCTCTTGTGATGCACCTTAGTAATATATATAAATTTCAATGCGTTTAAAATAGTGAAACATTATTTAAATAAACCGCAGACGATTTTTCTCCATAGACGTAATGTAACAGAATTCTTTTGACTGTCCCTGTAAAGTAACTATAAGTGCTATGCACACCCTATTCCATATTAAGCTTCTTCTAATGCACCTTAGTGATATACAGGGTGATTCATAAAAGATGGGCAGAACTTTAAGGGGTTATAGTACACTTAAAGACAAATAATATTAAATAGGAGACTAAGGGTCCCAGACGTATTCCCAAGGAGATAGGGGGCATTAAAGTTTAGGGTCCGAAATTTCAAATGATTATAAAACATGGAAAAATTGGTCGATTCGTTTGCGGTTTTTGCAAAAAATTTTCTTTATGCCAGTATTTTCTTGAAATAAAATTTTAAAGTTCAATTTCAAAAAATGCCGATAGGGGGCGCTTTAGACTTTGGAGTAACAAACAACTATTTTTTAACGTTATTTTTTGTATTTCTTTAAATGATTTCGAAAGCTTAGACTTAAACTTAAATTTTGATCTAAAAATCTGAGTCCTAACGAGTAGTTAAGTAGCGTAAACTGAAATTTGAAATTTGAAACCCTTCTCCCCCCAGAACAAAAATCAGTTATTCCCGATCTTTGTGTCGTAGATTAGGCTCTAACTACTGCCGCGTTTTGCTAAAATTATTCTTTATGTCAGTATTTTCTTGAAAATAAATTTTAAAGAAAATTTTCAAAAAATTCCGATAGAGGGCGCTTTAGACTTTGGAGTAACGAACAACTATTTTATACCGTTATTTTTTGTGTCTCATTAAATGCTTTCTAAAGCTTAGACTTAAATTTTCAGCCCAAAATCTGAATCGCTGAGCGTGGTTCAGTAGCGAGGGGAGGGGGTTCAAATTTCAACTTCTGAACATAGTTCAGTTTGCACTACTTAACCATGCCCAACGATTCTGTGCTGTGATACGAGGCAAAAATACAACTTTCGTCAAGGACTGCATAGTCGGAATTCACTCATAAAGGCACTGGCACAGTTGGAAACGTCGCTCATGCAAACGTTAAAGCTCCATTCCTGACGCTAGTCACCGGGTGAAGAAGGAAACAGAAAGTATGCAAATGTCAAATGGGGAAGAAGAAGAACACGTATGCAAAATTTCGACACGATTCAGGCATAAAAACCACTGAACGGTGAGTCAAGTGTAAGTCGCTGTAGTAATGAATCGGAAGATGGTGCCCTTCACGAATAAGGAAAAGGCTGAGATGCATTTAATTTACGGAGCGGCAGATGGAAATGGTGCAGAGGCACAACGAATGTACGGAGAGCGATTTCCTAACAGGCGGTTGCCTAACCGCAAAACTTTCGAGCGCTTGCACAGACAGTTGTGTGAGACGGGATCATTTCTCGCTTCCCGGTCGAATGCAGGTCGTGCAAAAAAGGACGAATCAGTAGTTGTTGCAGAAGCCATTCTGGATGTAGTAGCGGCGCAGCCAAGTACAAGTACACGAACAGTGGCTAGCCAGGTGGATACCTCACAGTCCACGACTTGGAGAGTACTGAAGGATGAACATTTGCTCCCGTTTCATGTGCAACGAGTCCAGAAACTGTCTCCAGGGGATTATCCAAATCGTATTGTATTCGCCCGCTGGTTTCTGCAGCAGAACGCGCTAAATCCACATTTTGGACGAACTGTGCTTTTCACCGATGAATGTACCTTCACACGTGAAGGTACATTTAACACACACAATGCACATGTATGGGCGGATGTCAATCCACATGCTACGTATCCACATGCTCATCAGAGACGCTTTTCCATCAATGTTTGGGCAGGAATCCTCGGAGACCACCTAATCGGACCGTACCTTCTTCCTGAACGCCTCAACGGTAAAACATACCTCACATTTCTGCAACATGTGCTGCCAGACCTGTTAAACGTTGTTCCTCCACGCATCCGGCGGGTCATGTGGTTCCAGCACGATGGAGCGCCAGCCCATTACGTACGAGACGTCCGAAACTATCTGGACATCACATTTCCGAACAGATGGATTGGTCGAGGTGGTCCTGTTGCTTGGCCTGCTCGCTCGCCAGATCTTTCACCCCTCGATTTCTTTTTTTGGGGACGATTGAAGGCTCTTATGTATGAGACACCCATTGAATCCCCCGAGGAACTGGTCGCCAGACTTTCCGCCGCTGTAGGGGAAGTGCTCGAAAAGCCTGATGTTTTCGCGAATGTTCGCCGTTCCATTCGTCGCCGTTGTTCTGCGTGCATAACCTCTGGTGGTCACAATTTTGAACATTTATTGTGATTACATGTTAATAAATATGCTTTGGTAACATAATCCTAATTTGTGTCTTTTTACCTCGTATCACAGCACACAATGTGTGGACATGGTAAACTGAACTGTGCTCAGGAGTAGAAATTTCAAACCCCTCTCCCCAGAAACTTAACCACGTCTAACGATTCAGATTTTGGGCTGAAAATTTAAGTCTAAGCTTTAGAAAGCATTTAATGAGACACAAAAAATAACGGTATAAAATAGTTGTTCGTTACTCCAAAGTCTAAAGCGCCCTCTATCGGAATTTTTTGAAATTTTTCTTTAAAATTTATTTTCAAGAAAATACTGACATAAAGAATAATTTTAGCAAAACGCGGCAGTAGTTAGAGCCTAATCTACGACACAAAGATCGGGAATAACTGATTTTTGTTCTGGGGGGAGAAGGGTTTCAAATTTCAAATTTCAGTTTACGCTACTTAACTACTCGTTAGGACTCAGATTTTTAGATCAAAATTTAAGTTTAAGTCTAAGCTTTCGAAATCATTTAAAGAAATACAAAAAATAACGTTAAAAAATAGTTGTTTGTTACTCCAAAGTCTAAAGCGCCCCCTATCGGCATTTTTTGAAATTGAACTTTAAAATTTTATTTCAAGAAAATACTGGCATAAAGAAAATTTTTTGCAAAAACCGCAAACGAATCGACCAATTTTTCCATGTTTTATAATCATTTGAAATTTCGGACCCTAAACTTTAATGCCCCCTATCTCCTTGGGAATACGTCTGGGACCCTTAGTCTCCTATTTAATATTATTTGTCTTTAAGTGTACTATAACCCCTTAAAGTTCTGCCCATCTTTTATGAATCACCCTGTATATAAATTTCAATGCGTTTAAAATAGTGAAACATTATTTAAATAAACCGTCAATGATTTTTCCCCATAGACCGCAATGTAACGGAATTCTTTTGAGTGTCCCTGTAAAAAAACTATAAGTGCTACACACTTCCGTTGAAATAGGGAACATGCTATAGATAACGACTATAACATATAAAAATTGCAGAGCAATCCGAGCATATTTACGGGAGTTAGAGCACGGACAGACGGCAGACGGCAGACGGCCAGACGGCCAGACGGCAGACGGCAGACGGCCATACGGCCAGACAAACCGAAGTCATAAACACTTTTCAACTAGGTTGGAAAGTGTTAAAAAGAAAGAGAGAGAAAGGGAAAATATATATATATAGATTGGAGTTGCTATTAAGTAAACACAAATGGATTAATAAATCAAATATGAACATTATACAATGGAAATCTGGACCACAAGAGAACAAACAAGAATTCGATATGAAAAAACACATGTAGATGTACTCGTCAGCTTGGTTGCACCCACATGTGTTTTAAAAATAATTCAGTATTTCATAATTCTACTGGCATGATGCTAAGAACAGTAGAATCAACCAAGTATACTGAATTATTACCAGATAACAATTGGAAAAAATAAGATTGGAAATATTTAAATTGGAAATAAAAAACCATTAAGAATATATAATATAATTCACTTACATCGATGATCCCAAAAATATTATAAATCACCTCACCAAATTACCACTAGATATCATTTTTGAAATAATATTGGAAATTAGAACCTTTAAATTGTAGATAAAATATTTTTACTCACAATAATTATCCTGTATGCACAAAATATAGAAACTTCTGTATAATATCCACGTCCACATGGCACGCACATAATTTTGACAATCGAGTTGAGAGAAATGATTAAAGACAAGTTGAGAGCACATTTTTTTTATACACACAACTCCATCGATGACACACCAACACAAAATGATTCAAAAACACACAAAATTATTCTGGTGATATTGCACTTATAACAATATTATATCCGTGAATATATAATTACTCCATCTAATTTTAATTCCTGAAAGTAAAATTAATATACAAGCAATAGCTCCCTCTATAGTTAAATTAAAAATAATATTAATAATATTATCATATCTACCTGACACGTAAAGTGTCGCCATCTGTTGGTGTTATAATTATTCATAATTAATATCTATTTGCATATCCACTTTATTAGTTACATATGCATTTCATTAGATTTAATTATATAAATAATTAAAAAAAAAAAAAACAATACTACCTAATAGTTTTACATTAAATTCGAATAAAATCTTACAATATGAATAAATCTACACAGAATTTATTCATCCTGCACAGCATTTCATATATACTTAATAAGAGTATATTATGTAAAATAGATATTATTTTTAAAAAAATGTGTTTTGCTGCCAGCTGTATTAATCTACTGATATATATTATAGACTTATAATTAAATAATTAATGTTATTGTTACTACTACTTAAATATATTTTAGACTTGATATTAAATAATTAATATATTATTTAACTAATACTTAATTATATTTTAGATTTCATAGATTAATTTTAATATCAAATTAAATAATTTATAAACAATTCAAATTATCTCAAAATTTATAAAATTGATAATTATATGTAATACTACTGTGTTACAATCAAATTAATGTAATGCAGTAATTAAAATACATGTTAAATTTGATATTTCATAAATAAAAAATAAAAAACTATATATATATTTGTATATATTGCAAATAGATATGTTTGTGAGTTATAATTACCAATGTTATCCATGTATAATTTTATGCGTTATTGTATAAGTTAAATTATAAATGTTTGAAAACTGCACATTAATAACACCCTAAACATGTGTGATCGGCAACGCACAATCACATACTATACAAAGTGTATATAATGTTCAATCAAATATTAAATTTCCTAATATGTTATAATTGTATTAATGTATGTTATAATTGTAATATTATATATCTATTGTAATATGTTATCGCACATTAAAACAAAAATTTATTACATACCGTGTTTATATTTAAATGATATAATAAATGTTATTTAAAAGAGTTGATGATTGAATTTATCATAAAAATTGGATATCCATATATCTTTGCTTGATCTCGAATAAATCTAATATTTTTGTTTTTATTTATATCTGAGCATAAGTATTTTATTCGATGTAGATAATTGATAATTATATTTTTATAAACAGATTTATGTAAACATGAAGCAAAATTGGTAAATATATTTACTTTAAATGGAAAATCAAATCTCTTATCATAAATATCAAAATTTAATTTATAATTATTATTAATATTGATTTTTAAGTCAAGAAAGTTTATATTATTATTAATTAAATCATTTTCGCTTAATTTAAGCTGAGTAGGATAAAAATTGAGTGGTGATGTGTAATTTTTATCATTGAAATAAAATATGATAATGTCATCTATATAGCGATAAAATACATAATCATTGTTCGGACTAATATTTCTTTCATAATAATATAAGTAAAGGTCAGAGAGAATACTAGATGCGGTTCCGCCCTGCGGAATTCCCTTGCATTGTTTATAAATAATATTGTCATATATGATGTAATTATTATGCAATGTAAAGTTTAGTAAAGTTTTAAAAAAATTTACTGAAATATGTTCTTTTAATTTTAATTGAGATTTAAATTCTTTAAATAATATACACATTGTTTTATGTAAGTCTTTTATATCTATGTTATTAAATAAATCATTAAAATCCAATGTTTTTATGAATTTAACCGGATTGATATTATGTATTTTATTAATGAGTTGAAAACTGTTTTTTAGGCAATGTTGGTTATTATGTTTTAACGTTATATCATATATCTGCTTTAAAATATTAAGTAGTAAATTACTTGCATTATTATTATATGTGTTACACCCGATGGTAACAGTGCGAAATTTAATAGGATTTTTATGAAATTTTGGAATTATAACAAGATAAGGATAATTTAAATTATTACATTTGATTTTTAGTAATTTGTGATAATTTAATAATTTTCTATTATTTATTTCAATATTTAATTTAGTTTTATTAATAATATTACTAGTGTTGATTGCATTGTGAATTAACCCTTTATAGTATTCTTTACAAATGATAGCATAATTATTTGGAGATTTATCTACATAAGTAATTATAAATTTGTTTTGTAATTCTGATATATGTTTATTTATATTTTTAAAAGCTGCATGTGTAATATGATGATAATTTTTTATAATTTCATTTTTCACTTTATCTATAACAGAAAATCTCCATTCACTAAAATACTCGATTGGTTTATTGTAATCAATAGCAATTTTATATTATATATATATATATATATATATGTAAATCAACATTTGAACGGAGGGTGGTTTTGGGGTCTGGGGGTCATGATCGGTGAAAATATATCGAAATTTTCCGGAACTGCTTTCCTCCGAACGGCTGCAATAGGTAGCTTTATACTTTTTTGTATTGAAAGCTACCTAAAATACGAGCTTCGCTTATATATAAGTTATCTATACATCGAGTTTAAAGAATCTGTAGACTCTAGAGACTATATATATTTTTAATGCACTCCCCCATTCCCTTTGAAGAAATAAAGCATTTTAAAAGAAGCATAAGAAAAATATCAAAATCCTGTGTTGATGGGTAAAATCCTCATGTTTTTCTGTTACTGACTTACCTCTGCACTCCCCCTCGATGATCCGGAACTATTTTTTTTCGGACTCTCGAACTATTCGTTCTGATAAAAGGTCTATAAAAATTTTCAAAATTGTTTATTTTAAGGAGTGAATATAAAAGACATAAATTTTGCATCAAGAATGAAATCGATCGGATCATGGGTTGCCGAGATATTTGGAATCCTATTTTACACACTCTTCGATTTTTCATGACCCTGTATTTCATTCCAATTTCAATTCAAAGATATATTTTAATTGGAAATGAGACGCTTCATCCGACGCAGTAAACCATTAGTTAATAGGATTATCAATTTTGGAGTTATACAGCATTTAAAAAGTTTAGGACGTCATCAAGCCAGTATTTTATTTGAATTTCAATGCATTTTATAAATAGTTAACGCATGTTTTATTTTCATATTTCATATTATGCATATCCATGATAGGTAAGTATTACGGTGGCCCCCAACGACTTGTTTTAAACAAGTAAAAGTAAAAGTGACTCACGAGGGACATTGCATAATCCACAACCCAACGATCGCCGGAGCATTGGTTCAATTTAAATCATCGGAATGCGTTGTTTATCGTTAATGACAGGGCGTTTTTATGGGGATTGAAAACAATAAGGAACTCTGTCGCTTTGAAAAAAAAAATAAATAAAAGAAGAGTCCATTGGACCTTGGATAAAAAGTCAACCCGACTCGATAAGAAACAAAAAAAAGGCCTGTACCGGGAGGAAAAGGTAGCTTCCCTATATCTTCGTTTTAAAATTTTAGCTAATGTTACACGAAAACAGCAAGTTAAAATGCAAAGACACGTTTACAAAAGATTCGTTAATACTGAATTTGAATAAGAAATTCGCCAAATTATTGAGCAATAGCCAAATTGGCTTCATTTATGAAGACTTATTTTGGTCGCCAAATTTGGCGATATTTCGCTAAATGTCACCAATTTTGCCAATTTTGTCGCTAACGGTTATGAATATATAGCTTTATGCGTATGATTGGGAAAATTATTACAACAATGAAAGAAAATAATTTGCGAGTAATCGCGTTAATGTGCTGTTTTGTTTCAAAATGTCAGCCACCCTAGAATTTCAAACTTCTCTATCTCAGCCATTTTTTAAGATAGAGGTAAACCAAAAAATGCTCTGGAATCCTTGTATCAAGGCCTAACACTTAAGCAAAAAATAAATTTGAATTTTTAACTTTTTTGTATATTTATTTTAGTTTTAAATTTTTAAATGGCCGCCATCTTGAAACAAAATGGCGGACCAAGCTGGCCAACGAACTCGGTCGAGACATTGGTTAGCTTAATACACACAATTAGTTTCATCAAAATCAATTTATAAATACGAGCGTTATCGGATGACATAGGTCAGATATATATATATCCCCAAAGCAGAATATGCTTAAAAGTGCGACGTACGTCGCAGAACAATGGCCTTCCCTGCAGAACATTTCAAATACTCATTTTTAAGAAAAATATCCATTCAATCGAAGGAAAATTTTGAAATTCGTCACTCAATGGCCAGAGAAAAAATATCAAAATTCTTTAATCGTTCATTTAAAAAGATTGCGGAATTGATCTATGGGTCATTAAAAAATCTTGTGCAGTACGACAGTCGATCATGGGGAACAACTGATGAAATTCTTCAGCCTGTTGTGCAAAAACATGCAAAATTTTATGAACAGTCACGAAAAAACATCCACGATTTTCGCCCATCGGTCGCAGGTAAAAAACACTACAAAATTCGCCAGGTCATTGTCGGAAGAAACTGCGACAAAACCGACGATTTTCTTTAATCGGTCGCAAGAAAAAGCCTCAAAATTTGGCTACAGTACAAGGAAAAAATTGCAAAATTTGCAATTTGGTAGTAGTTAAAAAATCACGAAATTAGGAAAAAACTGAAATTCATCGAACATTAAAGGAAAAAACTCACGATCTTCTCCAATTGGTCTCAAGAAAAAGCTACAGAAATTTGTCTATTAGAGCAAGAAAAATATCGCGAAATTTTAAAATCAATCACAAGCAAAAAAAGAAAAAAAATGCAAAATTTGTCAGTGGATTGTCAGAAAAAATCAAAAATTCATCAATTAGTCGTGAAAAAATCCAAGAATTGGCCAATAGATTGTAAAAAAGCGACAAAGTTTTCCAATCAACAGACAGAAAATATCGCAAAATTCACCTATCTGTCGTGGGTAAAACGAGAAATTGGTCGATCGGTTACAGAACAAAGCGTGATTTTTATCAATCGTTCACAAGAAAAAGCAAAAACAATTAGCCAATCAGTAGAAAGAAAATGTCACGGAATTTTCCAAGCGGTCGCTATTAAAAATATGCGAAATTTGTCGATCAGCAGCGGAAAAAAATTCCAAGATTTTCTCCAATGTATCACAAAAAGCTGCTGCAAAATTTGCCTATTGGTACAAGGAAAATTTTGCAAAGTTCCCCAATCAGTTGTGAGAAAAAAAACGCGAAATAAATCAGTGTTAACGTGTGAAAAAAATCAGAAATTCGTCGATCAGTCATGGAAAAAATCCAGAATTTTTGCCAATTAGTCACAAAAAACGACAAAGTTAGCCAATCAGTAGAAAATAAATAAATATTGCAAAATTGGGCTATCGGTCGCGGCTAAATAAATTGCAAAATCTTTTAGTGGATCGTTGGAAAAAATTGAAAATTCATCGATCCAATCACTCGCAAGAAAAACAGTAAAAAATTGCCAATCGATAAAAAGAAAATTTCATGAAATTCGCCTATTAGTTGCATGTAAAAAAACTCTAAAATTGTCAGGAAAATCACAATATTTTTCGATCAGTCGTGAAAAGAAATCCACGATTTTTCCCAATCTCTCGCAAGAAAAAGCTGGAATAATTGCCAATCAGTTATTGGTAAAAATCACACAATTCGTGGATCAGTTGCATGAAAAAAAACTATGAATTTCGCCAATCGGTCCAAGAAAAATATTTCAAAATTCGTCTATCGGTTGAAGTTAAAAAACCCAAAATTTGTCAGTGAATTGTTGAAAGTATCTCAAAATTCTTCAATCAATTGCCGGAAAAAAATATTACGAAATTCGACAATTGGGTTCGAGAAAAAAACGCAAAATTCGCAAGTTGACATACAGAAAAATCTGCAATATTGCAAAAATCGTCAATCGATTGTCTGAAGAAACCACGAAATTCATTATTCGATCAGGTAAAATCACAAAATTCGCCATTAGTTTCTTTCGTGTGTGTATGTGAGCATTTTACAAAATGGATTTTGCATTTCTATAAAATATGCAATTGCACTTCTTCATATATAAAAAAATATCCCTGTGTCTTTATTTTTTATTCCCGCAGAACATTTTTTATCAACTGAAGTTCGTTGCAGAACATTGCAAAGTATTCTGCTTTGGGGATATATATATATATATATATATGGATATATCTATATATCTAAATCAACATTTGAACGGAGGGTAGTTTTGGGGTCTGGGGGTCATGATCGGTGAAAATATATCGAAATTTTCCGGAACTGCTTTCCTCCGAACGGCTGTAATAGGTAGCTTTATACTTTTTTTGTATTGAAAGCTACCTAAAAGTCGGATGTGCCGATTCCAAAACTTTCTCCTATTTCGTATATTACATGTTACTTCAAAAAGCGTCATTTTTTTACTTTCTTCTATCTTTACAAGAAGAAAGTATTGGATTCATGAAAATTTTCGACTTCCGGTTTTCGACGGATTTATACGTTTTAGAACGTCCTGAACACGATTGGATTGTTTTTAGAAAATGTCTGTCTGTATGTGACAAAAATTTTGTGGGCGATCTATCTCCAGACTTAATGCAAAAATAATAAAACTTTATATTCAGATATAAAGTTGTGCTGATTCATTTTTGGTGAAAATTGCCCAACAGGGGGCGCTGCTATGCTGTCTTTTTCGCGATTTCCGCAATAGCTCTATCTCAAGAACGAATGCACTCCTTTTCAACAAACTTCAGATTCAGTTAGACCTTGACATAAATAGACGGTGATTACGTTTTGGTGTAGATATCCCAACAGCTAGCGCTGCTCTACCACTTTTTTCGTGATTTTTACGATAGCTCTATTTCAAGAACGAATGCACGAAATTTCATAAAACTTCATATTCTGTTAGTGACATAAACAGGTGATGCTTACGTTTTGGTGTCAATAACCCAACAGGTGGCACTGCTATGCTACTTGTTTCATTATTATCACGATAACTCTATCTCAAGAACGAATGCACGGATTTTCATGCAACTTCAGATTAAGTTAGACGTTGACATAAGGTGCTTTTGATGAGGTTTTAGTCTAAATCTCACAACAGGAAGCGCTGCTAGGCTACATTTTGCAGGATTTACATGATTTTAGAAATAGTCCTGTTTCAAGGGCTAATGCACGGAATTTAATAAAACTTTAGATTCAGTTAGACCGTGATATAAATGGGTTGCTATTTCTTTTTTGTCTATGCGAAACCTGTGTGAGATAGAAGAAAGTTTTGGGACGACTAGTTTTAAATTATGATTTTAGAATTCAAAAATGCAGCATAGCAGCGCCACTGTTATAGGATTTACACGAAAACATCATCAGCACCCCATTCATGTAAATGTCTAACAGAATGTGAAATTTTTGATGAAACCCCATGTGTGTATCTTGAAAAATGCAGCCGCAGATTTACACCAAAATCTAATCAGCATCTATTTATGTCAACGTCTATAACCGAACCTGAAGTTGGGTGAAAATCCGCGCATTAGTTCTTGAGATACAGCTATTGCGGAAATCATGATAAATGCAGCCTAGCAGTGCCACCTGTCGGGCGATTGACACCAACACAACCATTGACACCATATCAGCACCCATTCATGTCAACATCTAACTGAATCCAGAGTTTTATTAAATTCCATGCCTTAGTTCTTGAGATACAGCGCCCACAAAATGTGTGTCACAAGCAGACAGACAGATAGAGAGAAAGAGGCGGTTCCAGCACTCCATTTAGAGTGCAGGGGGGGGGGAGTTATGTGTTTTTTTTGGTGGGGGGCGGTACATGTTTTCACTAGCAGTTTGTATATCTTAGTTCGAAATTGACTATTTTATAACTTATACCTAAATTTATTTACTTTAGTAAATGCATGAAATTTTCAGGTATATTCGTAAATGTATAAAATGTGCATGTTTTTTTAGATACCAAGAATCAGAGTTCCCAATTTCTATCAGTAAAAACAAACGTTCTTACAGAAAATTTTCTCAAAGTTCGCGTTTTAAGCCGATTTTCGGAGCTTGACAATGATGGAAATAGCGTCCAATAGGTAGCACATTTATAAAAAAGTTAAAAACGTTCCTCGATTTTTTATTGCTTAAATAACATACCTGTAATTTTCATGCCTTTCTATACAAAAATAATTCCGTCAATGTGTTAGACCGGGAGGCAACAGCACAGACAATCACCTCATCGAGTTCACGGCTGAAATACCAGAATTATTTAAAACTTAATTCGCATATTAAAACGTAATCGGTCTGCCAAGTCCTATCGTGGTGGAAAACGCCCGAAAATCCGATTTTAGCGTTGGCTCATAGGTTTACCATTGTGTGTTCCTGCTCCCAGTCCTCCATGTTTTCATACCTATGGGTGCAGGAAAACACAATGGTAAACCTACGAGTCAACCACTAAAATCGGGTTTTAAGGTGTTTTCCACCACGATATGACTTGGCAGACCGATTACGTTTTAATATGCGAATCGAGTTTTAACTCATTCTGGAATTTCAGCCGTGAACTCGATAAGGTGATTGTCTGTGCTGCCGCCTCCCAGTCTATGTAGGAAAGGTTAGAATTTTTAAGCAAGGGGGGGGGGGGGGGAATCAAGAAAGAAAGCACCTTTAATACATACTTATTTTTAAAAAATGTCTTGTTCGATAGAAATTTGTTTCGGATAGGGTGAGGGGGGTCATGACCCCCACGACCTCTCCCTTGGACAGACATTTTCTAAAAACAGTCTAATCGTTTTCAGGATCTTTTAAAACGTATAAATCCGTCAAAAATTTTCATGAATGCAATACTTCTTCTCGTAAAGATAGAAGAAAGTAAAAATTAGCCAAACCCACTCGAATCCGTGAGTTCGGAAAAAATCAAATTACCCGAACCGATCTGGACCCTCAATTCGCCGTCACTGCTAGGGTCAGTGGCGTAACTTAGAGAGTCTAAGGGGGAATATACCACGGGCGTAAAACTTTTAGGGGCATCCAAATATTCTTCCATAAAAATGTGTAGAAAAAAAAATTGCAGCCATTAAGTAGGGCGAAATATTTTGAAGTGCCTTGGGCGCTCGAAACCTACCCTTTACCACTGGGTAGGGTAACATCTATTTTTCGTTTTAATACGTGTACTGTCCCCCAGGGTGAGCTAAAATTTAGCGCTTATTACATTTATGAATATGCATAGCAGTACATTGAAAAGCCCTTTGCAGGGAGTAATAAAATAAATAAATCCCTTCTTAGGACTTAATTTATACGGAATGCAGGTGTGAGGCAGAAGGCTAATATCTGCTAAAACGCAGGTTTTATTCCAGAGGGAAAAATCGATACATTTTTAATTAGATTACCTCTTTTGAGTTTTCCCCTATTATTCCGTGCATTATGCGGGAGTGGCGGATTTTCACTTCCGAAAATTTAAGGCTGTTCTCAAATCCAAACTGGCTATTTTCTGAGATGCAGTGCCTCAAAATAAAACTTATTATTTTTTATACATTATGACGTGATTTGTAATAAAAGGAAAATAGTTTAAACAAAATCGTAAATTATTTAAAGTAACATATAAATCTAAAAAAACATTAAAGTAAAATCTTTTCTTCATTAAGTTAAGAAAATAAAATAAAGTTCCGCAAACAATAAAAATTAATCTTAAAACAAAACTAGGACGTAACTATTATTCTAAATTAATTTGAATAATTTAATTTAAGCTTAAATATTTCGTTGGTAAACTTTTATTTGCTACTAGCCGGTCGCTTCTGAGTGATACGTTCTGCAGCGTACTGCCTTGACTTCGCTTGGGGCCCAAAAAATGCATTTTACATGCAAACAGAAAAATGTAAATAAAATACTTTATTTTATACTATACGAAAACAACTAATAAAAATATCAGAAAAGCACGTAAATAAATATTTCTCGACATCAATAATATATTTTTTTTTTCCCTGAGCCCCCTCACAAAGTACTGCTGGGCCTTGCCCATGATTATCCAGAGTGGGCGAATAGCTTTCAGATAAAATAAATAAAAATGAGGTTGCCTAAGATGTTTATCATTGTAAATGGGCACTGTTGTTTCATGCCCATGAATTGTTAATGCGGTGATCAAAATAACGAGTCCCTGTGTATTTCTCAGCGATATATCGTTAATGCAGCAATCACTATGACGGGGTTAAGTTATTTTTACGTGCATAAATCGTTAAAATGAAATCATTTTAACAGGGCCTATTGGGTTGCACGCCTGTAAACTGATTATACGACAATCAGTATAACGAAACCTTAAATATGGCAATCAGTATTTAAATCGCAAATCTTTACTTATAAAAAATGTGAGGAGGAAAGGTATTATATTTCGTATAAAAATATAAATCCGACCGCTAAAAGACGAAAAGCGTAAAAACAATTTATAAAATATGAAAAAAAAAAAAAAAAAAAAAAAAAAATCCCTGGAAAAACGTGACTCAAAATATATACAATAAAAAAATCAGCAATATTCTTAAATACATAGGGTCTTATTCGTCTAGTCTTCCATAATCGGGTTCATAACCGATCTTGCCCACAAACTCTCTAGCTGTAAAATCCTTGAAATAAATGTTTAACTATTTTTTTAGTAGATTTGTAATACTGAATGTCACGCTCCTACTTAAGAGTGCTGCTGAGATATGGCAAAATTACCTAAAACTTTCGACCCCACCCCCCTTGGTGGATTAATATCTAAAATCGCTGAAATACCTATTTAACTATTTTTTTAGTAGATTTGTTATCCTGAATTTCACACGCTCCTACTTATAACTTCTACTGAGATATGGCAAAATGACATAAAATATTCGACACCCTTAACCCCCTCCTTTGTGCTGGCTGAATTTCTAAAATTGCTGAAATACATGTTTAACCAATTTTTTAGTAGATTTGTTATCCTGAATCTCACGCTCCTACCTAAAAATGCTGTTGAGATATGGCGAAAAGGCGAAATGACCTAAAACTTTCGACCCCCCCCCATTTAACCCCCCTTAATAGGGGAATTTCTAAAATCTCTTAAATATGTGTTTATTCTCTTTTAGTAGATTTGTTATCCTGAATTCCACGCTCCTACCTAAACCTGCTGCTGAGATATGGCGAAAAAGCGAAATGACCAAAAACTTTCGACCCCTTTAGTGGTTGAATTTTTAAAATCGTTGAAATACGTGTTTAACTATGTTTTAGTAGATTTGTTATCCTTAATTTCACGCTTTTAATTAAAACTGTTGTTGAGACATGGCGAAAAAGTGAAATGACCTAAAATTTTCGACCCCCCCCCCCTCCCCTTAGTGGTTGAATTTCTAAAATCGCTGAAATGAATGTTTAACTATTATTTTAGTAGATTTGTTATCCTGAATTTCATGCTCTTACCTAAAACGCCTGATTCGATATGGCGAAAATGTGAAATCACCGAAAGCTTTCGACCCCCCATTTAACACCCTTAGGGTGTGAATTTTCAAAAATCCTTTCTTAGTGGGTGCCTACATTGTGTACGAAATCTGAC